>CAWUFW010000310.1:3552500-4837221 GCA_963921515.1 Calotriton arnoldi
ACTGAAGGTACCTGGTGGGCTAGTTGGCCCCAGGGTCCCTCAGGATTCAAAGGAATTAATTCCCCAACTTAAAACGCACCACAGGGCGTGTTTGCGCACAGGTCACCTGAGGTCCCGCCCCTCTTTTCACCACTGTGCAAACGCGCCCCGTGGTGCGTTTTAAGTTGGGGATTAGGTCACCTTGAATCCTGAGGGTCCCTGGGGCCCAACTAGCCCACTAGGTACTTCCAGTAAGCACCACAGGCCTGCGTTGCAACGCCTGTAACAAATGGTGCAGTTGTGTTTAGGTAGTGAAGAGGGTCGTGCTGGAGGTAGTGTTTTAGGGTTTAGGGTAGTGCAGTGGTGTTTGTGTAGTGTAGGGGGTCATGCTGGGGGTAGATTTAGGGTTTAGGGTAGTGCAGTGGTGTTTGGGTAGTGTAGGGGGTGGTGATGGGGGTAGTGATTTAGGGTAGTGCAGTGGTGTTTGGGTAATGTAGGGGTACTGCTGGGGGTAGTGTTTTAGGGTTTAGGGTAGTGCAGTGGTGTTTGGGTAGTGTAGGGGTACTGCTGGGGGTAGTTTTTAGGGTTTAGGGTAGTGCAGTGGTGTTTGGGTAGTGTAGTGGTTCGTGCTGGGGGTAGTTTTTAGGGTTTAGGGTAGTGCAGAGGTGTTTGTGTAGTGTAGGGGGTAGTGTTTTAGGGTTTAGGGTAGTGCAGTGGTGTTTGTGTAGTGTAGGAGGTCGTGTTTTAGGGTAGTGCAGTGGTCTTTGGGTAGTGTAGGGAGTCGTGCGGGGGTAGTGTTTTAGGGTTTAGGGTAGTGTAGGGGTCATGCGGGGGTAGTGTTTTAGGGATTAGGGTAGTGCATTGGTGTTTGGGTAGTGTAGGGGGTCATGCGGGGGTAGTGTTTTAGGGTTTAGGGAAGTGCAGTGGTGTTTGGGTAGTGTAGGGGGTCGTGCTGGGGGAGTGTTTTAGGGTTTAGGGCAGTGCAGTGGTGTTCGGGTAGTGTAGGGGGTCGTGCTGGGGGAGTGTTTTAGGGTTTAGGGCAGTGCAGTGGTGTTTGGGTAGTGTAGGGGGTCGTGCTGGGGGAGTGTTTTAGGGATTAGGGTAGTGCATTGGTGTTTGGGTAGTGTAGGGGGTCATGCGGGGGGTAGTGTTTTAGGGCAGTGCAGTGGTGTTTGGGCAGTATAGGGGGTAATGCTGGGGGTGGTGTTTTAGGGTTTAGGGCAGTGCAGTGGTGTTCGGGCAGTGTAGGGGGTCGTGCTGGGGTGGTGTTTCAGGGTCTAGGGCAGTGTAGGGGGTGGTGTTTCAGGGTTTAGGGCAGTGCAGTGGAGTTCGAGCAGTAAAGGGGGTCGTGCTGGGGGTGGTGTTTCAGGGTTTGGGGCAGTGTAGTGGAGTTCGAGCAGTAAAGGGGGTCGTGCTGGGGGTGGTGTTTCAGGGTTTAGGGCAGTGCAGTGGCCACAACACCACGACTGCCCCGGCAACCACCGAGACAACTGCCCCGGCAACCACCAACCGCCTGCTCTCCTGGACCAACATCAACGACGAGGACACCAGCGAGATCATGAACACCATCCACTCCGGTTCACCGCTAGACCCGTGCCCTCACCACATCTTCAACAAAGCCAGTACAGCCATCGCGCCCCATCTCCGGAAAATAATCAACATCTCCTTCGAGACAGCAACCTTCCCGGAAAGCTGGAAGCACGCCGAGATCACCGCCTTACTCAAGAAACCCAAGGCAGACCCCAAGGACCTCAAGAACTTCCGACCCATCTCTCTGCTCCCATTCCCCGCGAAGGTCACCGAGAAAATCGTCAACAAACAACTGACCCGCTACCTCGAGGAGAACAACATCCTGGACCCTTCCCAGTCCGGCTTCCGCAGCAACCACAGCACCGAAACCGCCCTCATCGCCGCCACCGATGACATCAGGACCCTGCTAGACAACGGAGAAACAGCAGCCCTCATCCTCCTGGACCTATCAGCCGCCTTCGACACGGTCTGCCACCACACACTACGAACACGCCTTCACGACGCCGGGATCCAAGAGAAGGCCCTGGACTGGACCACATCCTTCCTTTCCGGCAGAACACAAAGCGTCCGCCTCGCCCCCTTCCGATCCAAGGCCACCAAGATCATCTGCGGCGTACCCCAAGGCTCCTCCCTCAGCCCAACGCTGTTCAACATCTACATGGCACCCCTCGCCCACGTCGCCCGACAGCACAACCTCAACATCATCTCCTATGCCGACGACACCCAGCTGATCCTCTCCCTCACCAAAGACCCTCACACCGCCAAAGCCCACCTCCACGAAGGAATGAAGGCCGTCGCCGAATGGATGAGGACCAGCCGCCTGAAGCTGAACTCGGACAAGACGGAGGTCCTCATCCTTGGTTCCAACCCTTCAGCCTGGGACGACTCCTGGTGGCCAACATCACTGGGAACAGCCCCGCCACCCACCGACCACGTACGCAACCTAGGGGTCATCCTCGACCCCACCCTCTCCATGACTAAGCAGGTCAACGCCGTTTCCTCATCCTGCTTCAACATCCTCCGAATGCTCCGCAGGATCTTCAAGTGGATCCCCACCGAAACAAGAAAAACACTCACCCAGGCCCTCGTCACCAGCAGGCTGGACTACGGAAACGCCCTCTACGCAGGAACGACGGCTAAGCTCCTGGAGACGGCTGCAACGCATCCAGAACGCCTCTGCACGTCTTATCCTCGACATCCCCCGACGCAGCCACATCACACCCCACCTGAGAGACCTGCACTGGCTCCCTGTCAACAAGAGGATAACCTTCAAGCTCCTCACCCACGCACACAAAGCACTCCACAACTCCGGACCAGCCTACAACAGACGACTCAGCTTCTACACCCCCACCCGCCAGCTCCGCTCGACCAGCCTCGCACTCGCCACAGTCCCCCGCATCCGGAAAACGACCGCCGGCGGCAGATCCTTCTCCCACCTCGCCGCCAAGACCTGGAACACCCTCCCCACCAACCTCCGACAGACCCAAGGCCTACTGGCCTTCAGAAGACTCCTCAAGACCTGGCTCTTCGATCAGTAGCAGCACCACCCCCCTCTTCCCCCAGCGCCTTGAGACCCTCGCGGGTATGTAGTGCGCTTTATAAGTGACATGATTGATTGATTGATTGGTGTTCGGGCAGTGTAGGGGGCGGTGCAGGGGGTGGTGTTTCAGGATTTAGGGCAGTGCAGTGGTGTTCGGGCAGTGTAGGGGGTGGTGCAGGGGGTGGTGTTTCAGGGTTTAGGGCAGTGCAGTGGTGTTCGGGCAGTGTAGGGGGTCATGCAGGGGGTGGTGTTTCAGGGTTTAGGGCAGTGCAGTGGTGTTCGGGCAGTGTAGGGGGTCGTGCTGGGGCTGGTGTTTCAGGGTTTAGGGCAGTACAGTGGTGTTCAGGCAGTGTAGGGGGTTGTGCTGGGGCTGGTGTTTCAGGGTTTAGGGCAGTGCAGTGGTGTTCGGGCAGTGTAGGTGGTCGTGCTGGGGCTGGTGTTTCAGGGTTTAGGGCAGTGCAGTGGTGTTCGGGCAGTGTAGGGGGTCATGCTGGGGCTGGTGTTTCAGGGTTTAGGGCAGTGCAGTGGTGTTCGGGCAGTGTAGGGGGTCGTGCTGGGGGTGGTGTTTCAGGGTTTAGTGCAGTGGTGTTCGGGCAGTGTAGGGGGTCGTGCTGGGGCTAGTGTTTCAGGATTTAGGGCAGAGCAATGGTGTTCAGGCAGTAGGGGGTTTTGCTGGAGGTGGTGTTTCAGGGTTTAGTGCAGTGGTGTTCGTGCAGTGTAGGGGGTGGTGTTTCAGGGTTTAGGGCAGTGGTGTTCAGGCAGTGTAGGGGGTCTTGCTGGGGTTGGTGTTTCAGGGTTTAGGGCAGTGCAGTGGTGTTCGGGCAGTGTAGGGTGTCGTGCTGAGGGGTGGTGTTTCAGGGTTTAGGGCAGTGCAGTGGTGTACGGGCAGTGTAGGGGTCGTGCAGGGGATGGTGTTTCAGGGTTTAGGGCAGTGCAGTGGTGTTCGGGCAGTGTAGGGGTCGTGCAGGGGGTGGTGTTTCAGGGTTTAGGGCAGTGCAGTGGTGTTCGGGCAGTGTAGGGGGTCTTGCTGGGGGTGGTGTTTCAGGCTTTAGTGCAGTGGTGTTCGGGCAGTGTAGGGGGTCTTGCTGGGGGGGGTGTTTCAGGGTTTAGGGCAGTGCAGTGGTGTTCGGGCAGTGTAGGGGGTCTTGCTGGGGGTGGTGTTTCAGGGTTTAGGGCAGTGCAGTGGTGTTCTGGCAGTGTAGGGGGTCGTGCTGGGGCTGGTGTTTGAGGGTTTAGGGTAGTGCAGTGGTGTTCGGGCAATGTAGGGGGTCGTGCTGGGGCTGCTGTTTCAGGGTTTAGGGCAGTGGTGTTTGGGCAGTGTACAGGGTTGTGCTGGGGCTGGTGTTTCAGGGTTTAGGGCAGTGCAGTGGTGTTCGGGCAGTGTAGGGGTCGTGCTGGGGTGGTGTTTCAGGGTTTAGGGCAGTGCAGTGGTGTTCGGGCAGTGTAGGGGGTCGTGCTGGGGGTGGTGTTTCAGGGTTTAGGGCAGTGCAGTGGTGTTCGGGCAGTGTAGGGGGTCTTGCTGGGGGTGATGTTTCAGGGTTTAGGGCAGTGCAGTGGTGTTCGGGCAGTGTAGGGGGTCTTGCTGGGGGTAGTGTTTAGGGGTTTAGGGCAGTGCAGTGGTGTTCGTGCAGTGTAGGGGTCGTGCTGGGGGTGGTGTTTCAGGGTTTAGGGCAGTGCAGTAGTGTTCGGGCAGTGTAGGGGATCGTGCAGGGGTGGTGTTTCAGGGTTTAGTGCAGTGGTGTTCGGGCAGTGTAGGGGGTCGTGCTGGGGGTGGTGTTTCAGGGTTTAGGGCAGTGCAGTGGTGTTCGGGCAGTGTAGGGGGTCGTGCAGGGGGTGGTGTTTCAGGGTTTAGGGCAGTGCAGTGGTGTTCGGGCAGTGTAGGGGTCATGCTGGGGCTGGTGTTTCAGGGTTTAGGGTAGTGCAGTGGTGTTCGGGCAGTGTAGGGGTCTTGCTGGGGGTGGTGTTTCAGGGTTTAGGGCAGTGGTGTTCGGGCAGTGTAGGGGGTCGTGCAGGGGGTGGTGTTTCAGGGTTTAGGGCAGTGCAGTGGTGTTCGGGCAGTGTAGGGGGTCGTGCTGGGGTGGTGTTTCAGGGTTTAGGGCAGTGCAGTGGTGTTCGGGCAGTGTAGGGGGTCGTGCTGGGGGTGGTGTTTCAGGGTTTAGGGCAGTGGTGTTCGGGCAGTGTAGGGGTTCTTGCTGGGGGTGATGTTTCAGGGTTTAGGGCAGTGCAGTGGTGTTCGGGCAGTGTAGGAGGTCTTGCTGGGGGTAGTGTTTCAGGGTTTAGGGCAGTGCAGTGGTGTTCGGGCAGTGTAGGGGCGTGCTGGGGGTGGTGTGTCAGGGTTTAGGGCAGTGCAGTGGTGTTCGGGCAGTGTAGGGGGTCGTGAAGGGGGTGGTGTTTCAGGGTTTAGGGCAGTGCAGTGGTGTTCGGGCAGTGTAGGGGGTCGTGCTGGGGGTAGTGTTTTAGGGTTTAGGGTAGTGCAGTGGTGATTGTGTAGTGTAGGGGGTCGTGCTGGGGGTAGTGTTTTAGGGTTTAGGGTAGTGCAGTGGTGTTTGTGTAGTGTAGGGGTCATGTTTTAGGGTAGTGCAGTGGTGTTTGGGTAGTGTAGGGGGTCGTGCTGGGGGTAGTGTTTTAGGATTTAGGTTAGTGCAGTGGTGTTTGGGTAGTGTAGGGGTCGTGCTGGGGGTAGTGTTTTAGGGTTTAAGGTAGTGCAGTGGTGTTTGTGTAGTGTAAGGGGTCGTGCTGGGGGTAGTGTTTTAGGGTTTAGGGTAGTGCAGTGGTGCTTGTGTAGGGGGTCATGCTGGGGGTAGTGCAGTGGTGTTTGTGTAGTGTAGGGGGTCATGTTTTAGGGTGGTGCAGTGGTGTTTGGGTAGTGTAGGGGGTCATGCTGGGGGTAGTGTTTTATGGTTTAGGATAGTGCAGTGGTGCTTGTGTAGTGTAGGGGGTCGTGCTGGGGGTAGTGTTTTTGGGTTTAGGGTAGTGCAGTGGTGTTTTTGTAGTGTAGGGGGGGGTCATGTTTTAAGATGCAACGCTCCAATACCTGACCAGTCTGCACTACATTAAACTGCAAAAAAACTAAACATAAAAAGTGTTTTTCATACTTTTGTCATTGGGCTATATGTGGGCTACATCTGGGTAATATTTGTGCTACATTTGGGCTCTTTTTTCACTGGTGGCCATCTTGGAAGACTTTGTTATGAAGTTTCCTAATTTCCTCATTTACTGCAGTCTCCTCAGTAGGAAATGCTTTCAGTTTTTACTTTGATTCCATCAAGAAGGCATTCAGATGTGTCACACATTTGCCATAAATTCAGAATGCTAGCACTCTAGTTGTTCATTAGATCACTGTAGTAAAGCTACTGCTCACCAAGGAGTTAACTGGAAGTCTACTGCTGGTATTGAAAGTGATTGTTTCAGTCTGCATGTCAGAATTTTCTAATGAAATAGAAGAGGATTTGAGATCTCACTTAAAACATGTCCTAATTTTTCTTTCTACAGCACTAACCATAATTTCTATGGCAAAATGAACCCCCTCATTTTGTTCCTTTTTAAATTAAATGTTTTAAGTGTTACCAGTTTATTCCAATCAAGATGGCTTCAGGTGTGCCATACTTTTGTCATAAGTAAGGCTGTTATAGCACTCTAGTTCTTTAGAACACTCTGGGAAGCTGCAGTAGAACACAAAGGAATCAACTGACAGTCTCTGCCCTTGTTGGATGTACATGTTTTACTGAGAATGTCAGACTTCATTCTCACATGACTGAGAAAGATAATGTGAATTTACAGAAAATATGCTCTCATTTTAGCTTCTGGAGCACCTTCCAAAACTGTATGGGACAAGCATGTGAAAATAGTTCTCTCTCAAACAAGGATTCATGATATCCCAGCAGAAGGTTTTTCACAGGGTAAAATCACTTTAGAACACACCACAATTCCTGAAATTAGTATGGTACCATCAACAAATGAATTGTAATGTAACTAAAGTCTGTTATCACCCTTTATAGTTCTCCTTTTGGTAACCCTCAAAATCTTTGATTCACTACAATGCATTTCAATGCGGTACTATCATTTATATTGGTCCCAAGATGGCTGCCAGCAATTCCAGGATGAAGTGCTGACAGCCAATCAGATCTCACGATGACGTGTGGTTAGGCTCCGCCCAGATATATATGTGTTTTTACTTTTGATTTTCTCAGCAACTACTGAACGGATTTACACCATTTAACAAAAAGGGTTCTTTCTGAACCAAGAACTACCTCTTTGCCAAATTTGGTGTAATTCCGTTCAGCAGTTCGGGCTGTAGCCGTGTCTAAAGTTTCCTATGGGAAAATGAATGGGGAAAACACGTTTTGGGACCCCCCTTTTTTCTCGGCCCCCGCTTGACGAATCACCCCGAAACTCTCAGGGTAGGAGCGGACCATAAAGTTTGAAAATTTCGCGAAGATTCGTCAACCGACGCAAGAGCCATTTCAAATAGAATGTCGCAGATTTCCTATGGAAAATAGGTCCCAACTATAACTATCTACTGGCGACCGCCATATATATATATATATATATATATATATATATATATATATATATATATATATATATATATATATAAATAATGGCACAAAAGTCCTGGCAACAAAATGCACTTCAAGGGGATGTGCACGTGATCAAGCAAAATGCAGTCAATCACAGTGCAATAGAGCTATTGGCTGAAGTGGGCTGACCTGTTGGCCCAAGCAAAATATAAACACCTGAACAAACCAATAGCTGAAGAGGGCTGACCTAAATGCCCCTCTGGGGATGGGATGTATATATGCATGCTCTTACATTTATGTTTAAGTGAGGCTGTTGAAACATCAAAAGCCATCTCTAAGTCAAACCTAAAAATCAGATGCACTTGTATTGAGGCTTTATAATTAGACTGGGAAACCCCAGAAGAAGTGCCTAGAATTACTCATACATTGCTTGCATGACACCTAAATGAACAAGACAGGATTTCCCATGTTTCTCCAGTGATGTCAAGTCAATTCCTATAACATCTTTGCGATGTGGTTTTTAAAAGCACATAATCATGCGATGCAGCAGTGCCTACTTGCTCCTTTCCAAAGTAGTTTTCATAATCTTCATATACCAAGCTGCATCATAAACACGTATGTCAGAGTAGTGTTAATGGAAAAATAGATGCTCTCCTTACCCCACTCCATCAACAGCTACCACAACAGTATTCGTAAGCGTTCTTTCACTTAAGAATGTAGTAGGTCGTAGTAGGCGGTCTTGGCTGCTCAGACTTCGTTACAGGCGGCCATCTGCTGAATCTAGACAGCCAATTAAATAAATACAGTTGAATCCTCTAGATGGGCTTGGAGTAGACTGGTCACAAAATGCCAATGTGAGGGGCAATGTTGGGCAGCAGTGTGACCAAACATTAGACACACTGGGAACATTGTTCATAAACAATTGCATTTTGACATTCACTGAATGGCCAAATGGTGCCTGCCCTAATTCCCTGAATGTATTAACTCATCTATGCTCAAGTTATTCTTTGAAAGAGGTAGTTCTTGCCCCTATGAGCCACCTGAATAGCCGATGTTAACTAGGATTATAGTGAACCCTAGTACCCACAAATTGGGTACACTTATACAGCTTTTGGTGAATACTCAGTAAGGTGATAATTTGAATATGATAGCCAAGTGGGAGAAGGAGTTGGGCATGCTATTACAGATGCAGGACGACTATTGTTGCCAAACAAAGGGTTTCAGCAAATGGCAAACACACAGCACCTACTACACAGGCCCGGCTCCAGGAATTTTTATACGGGTGGGCCAAGGATGCATTCGGGTGGGCCACTGCGGGCCCGATTTGTCACTTATATGTCTAGCCATGTAATGTCCCTTTGATGGGAAGAGGAGGTTTCTAAGGTGGGAGTATCAGGCAAGCAACACTTCTCGGGCTCTCTCTCATGACCCCCTCCTCGGATTCCCTCACTGCCACCCTCCACCAGCGCCCCTCATCTCTCCGTAGCCCCCCCATATTGACCTCCTCCTCGGATTCCCTCACTGCCACCCACCACCAGCGCCCCTCATCTCTCCGTAGCCCCTCCCCCATTGACCTCCTCCTCGGATTCCCTCACTACCACCCTCCTCCAGTGCCCCTCATCTCTCCGTAGCCCCTTCCCCTATTGATCTCCTTCTCGGACAACCCCACCCTCCACCAGCGTTCCTCATCTCTCCGTAGCCACTCTCTCATATCAATCAGTCAGGGGTTTTAAGCACACTACTCATCCGTGAGGGTCTCAAGGCGCCAGGCAGGGAGGAGGGGGGGGCCGGGGAGGGATGGGGGGGGGAACAGCAGTTCTGTTCAATCGAAGAGCCAGGTCTTGAGGGTCTTCCTGAACTTGTCCAGGGTGGGGGCACGCCAGATGTCGATAGGGAGCTCGTTCCAGGTCTTGGCCACCATGTAGGAGAAGGCCCTTTCCCCTGTTCTGGCTCTGCGGATGCACGTGGTTTCAGCGAGGGAGAGGTTGGTGGAGCAGAGGTTTCTTTTGGATACCTGGAAGGAGATTCTCGTTGAGGTATTGGGGGCCTGTGTTGTGGAGGCATTTGTAGGCATGGGTGAGTATCTTGAAAGGGACTCTTCTCAACGGGGAGCCAGTGGAGGTTCCGTAGGTGTTGGCTGATGTGCTCGTGTCGGGGGATGCATTTCATTTGTTGTACAGCGCTACTCATATCAGTGTAAGGTGTCACAGTACTTTACATCACACACACATTATACAGAGAATCATGCAAGTAGGTAAATCAGTCTACAGGGAATGTCACATAAGCCAATGAGGATTACCAGGTTTATGAATCACATGCCATCCATACTGGTGGTCAGTATATTTTAAGAGGGTTTGGTCTGGAGAACACAAACTCAGGATTTAAAGCATACCCCAGTAGTTAGGGGTTTGCTTTACTGATAAAAATGTATATCTGCCCAAACAAACTTTTTAGCAACTTTAGAATAATGAAAGACTGGGGAAGTTCTAACTATATTACAACCCAAAAAAAAAAAAAAAAAGCGCCAAGTTCTAACTATCATTCAGGTTTGCATGCAGCTCTTTGATGACAGTTCATAGGTCACTATCCTATGATAGGATTGTAATTTCTGAACTGCAAGTAACACAAGAATCTCTGAGACCAAGGCAGTAACCCACTGAGCTATCCACATAAAATACAGTTTTTCTGCATTTCAAAACTACCAACAGACAAAGAATTGGCAGGATCACTAATCGCCAGTTAGCTGGACATTTTTATTGTTGTCTTACATCCGTGGCAGAGCTGGCCTTGATAATGATAAAAACGGTTTAAATAAAGCACACAGGAAGTATGCGTCTTGCTGGGCCTTCCCTGATTTTAAAAAGAACAAATAGCCAGAAATTCTCACCTGCTCGGTTCCTAGTCACAGCCGGATCTGATGAGCAGCTGCAGGGGCCACGAAAGGAGAATCCGGAGGAACAAACTTTCTCCAGCGTGGAATAGAAAAGGAAATAGCCACACAGCAGAACAGTTAAGGTTACCTGGTGCCAAAGAGGATTTGTCCCCTTCGCCATGCCCCTATTTTACCTGAACCAGTGGGCAGGGACACAGCCCACCTTTCTAAAAGGAGATGCGTGATTGGGCCTGGGCGCTCTCTCTCGCAGGCACCCCCAATCACGCAACTCACATAATGGGAAGAAAAAAAAAAAAAAAAACACAACGTTCGGAGGAACGTTTTAAATGAGAGGCCATTTACTACTGGCCTTCATGCCGTCACTGCCAGGGCCAAGGCTTATGTTTGGGTGGGCCTGGCCCACCCGGCTCACCCGCTAGAACCGGGCCTGCTACTACACTCTGGCTTGCATGTTCAGATATGCTACATCGACGGACTCGAAGCTGAAGACGTACGGTTTTGAAAGCAGCCTTCCTCCACATGGTGTGGTCCTGCTCCGTGATAGAGGCCTATTGGCAGGAACCTATGAAGGAGTTGAGGTTAATGACTGTCTCGGACCTGCGATCAAACCTAGGGTAGGCTTTCTGTGCTATACTCCCGAGGTTCCTAAACCCCTCTACAGATTGCATTTACCTAGCAGCAGGGCACGGCAAACCAAAGTTGCAATGCATTGGAGGGCACAGCAGTGCTGAGCGAACTGGTTGAAGGATCTCACAACTTGCAAGAGAAGTTGCTTAAACAAAGCTCTACTGCCGCTACATCAGAGTCTAGGGATATATGGAAGCAATTTTGAACTTATCTTAACAGCAGAAATGATACAGCCCCAATGACCTAAAGTGCATGCTATGTATGGCTTAACTCCTCCACCCCCCCCAAATGATTTGTATGCTAAGGTGTGAGGTTTATGTCTGTTGCTGTATATGTACCCTGCCTCATAACTATAAACGGAAAATTGCTTTCTGTTTTGTATATTAACCAAGGTTCCCTAGTTTGAAAACAAACTAGAAGGGAATTTTTTTTTAACAGGAAACAAGTCAAAGTTTACACATGAACACCAATCCAATCAGACATCGGGTATAAAGGAGAAAAGTTCATAGTGGGGTGCACAAACTCACAAGTGGTCCAATCTTCCACAAGCTGGGCAAGTTTTGATGCCCGTTTTAGCTTGGACTACGTATGCAAGTTAGGCAGCTATAAAGACTAAGGATCTGTGTTACTGTTAAGCCAAAAACAGGTAGAGACATTACAGCTTTAATCTGCAGAGACGCATTACATTTGAGACCATGCACTTCCCATCTAGAAGTTGACCTTTTATTTAGGACAGGGTGTAAACATGCAATTAGTGTTAAATCCATTTAGAACTCTGCATCAGCCACACAATAATGAAATCGCATTTACAATGCACTCCTATGTTCTAGTGAGCTGTGCAGGCCTTTCTGCTCCGAAAGTCCCAAGCCTTGCTTTCACTTTTGCACTCGTAAGTGAGAAAGTAAGAATCCAATTAGTTCAGCAGAGAAGCTTTCGCCATGTATATCTTCAACATCTTTGATAGTTCTCCCAAGAATAAAGGGTAACTGCCTCAACTTCAGTTGGAGTATAGCTCTTGATCATGTATTGCCTATGAAGAAAATGTATAAAAATACTACAGTTTATAGACATTGTAGAGTTATATGCTCAAAAGCTTTGTGAGGGCAAAGCTATGGTGGTTGATTTCTTTTGCCTTTATCAGGAATTTATACCATCGCCTAGTTATATCCCCCAACAACCCAAATAAGCTTACAACTGCAACATCATCTTTTCAACAAGTTTAGTTTATTGAAAGGTACAGTTCTTAAATTCTTGTTACAGATCTTGTATTTACGCAGTGTCAAATACTGTTTATTGTTGTTCACATATCCATCCATTAACATTTCCATTACAACAAGTAATTTCTCATTTTAATAACCATCTGTCTACTGCTTCGGACATTATCCAAAGTCACCACAGCATAACAGACTACCCTAAAGCCTTGGAAACAAATGGCTATAAAGTGCTGAGTAAACTGAGCAGCGGTTAATAAGTAGTCTGTTGTAATTAACTTAAGTGCAAGCAGTAAATCGCACAACACAAAGGTGCCCATTAACTCCTACATTTAGCCTGTTAAAACACGTCCTTGCTCTTTTCTGGAATCCACCAAGTGCAACAACATTTTCAAAGTATGAATTGTTTTTGCTCCAAAAAGGAGGACTGTTGCAGATCATCAATTGCAGTGTTCTTAAAAGCTTGCACCTGCTGCAAGTAGAATATTCTAATGAACACAACCAGTCCTGGGTGACAGATTTAGTATCTCAGTGACAAGCTAACAAATGAGAAGCTACTGCCTGCTGTACAAACTAGCAGAAAGTAGATTTATAAATAGGGATCTCCCATTCAAGGGCAGGAATTTAAATACAACTGCGTTACTGCTTGTGCATCAAATGAAGAGAGCACAGGGTTTTTTAAAAACATTAATGGGGTTAAAGTTGGATGGATGTTTTTACATCTCCCTTCAGGGTTACCCTTCAGAGATATCCTACCACCAGCAGTTGATTCAAAGCAGGTGCAGTCACAAAAAGGTCCTTCAGGGCCATTACCTACATTTAATGGCCAAGATAAAATTCAGTGCATACATGCCCAACATGGGTGTTACAGCAATTGGTTCACATGTGCATTCTAGCCAGGCATCCTTCAAGGTGCATTGTACAACTTTTAATACACCGAAGGATATATTGCTTTAAGCAACTGGAGATACATTAAAATGGTGATGAATTTCAGTAGAGCTTTACCCTACAAGGTTATCCTAACTTTCAGGTTAAAATCGAACATAAAGTGCAAATAAATTTTAAAATGTTTAAGTCCAGGACTTCAAAATTAACTTTTGACAATGAGGAAACATGTGATAACATGTCCTTCATGTTCAAGGGCAAAACATTCCCCACCCAGCAAGATGTAGCTCAGTACAAAAGGAATATTTTTTAAATGCTCTTAAACCAACCTACTGCTAAAGATTTCCAGATCACATTTTAGTTCCACATCAATATGATATACGTTTCTGGATAAATACATTTCTTAGTCCTGAACTTTACATTTAAAAAAAATAGATATAGATATAAAACACTCTCGCCTGAGCTACCTGCCACATTATCTTCTCTGGTTTCACAGTTTTAATGAAATACTTCATAGTCCAAGGCTCAATACAATAAGCCAGCATAATGTTCTTCGTAGCGGATCTGCAAAAACAGAATGTTACACATTAATTTAGGGTGACCTCCACAGCCATCTGTACACATTTGACCAGCCAAGAATAATGCTGTGGATTGGGACAGCAGCTAAAGATAAGAAACAAAAAAGGCTAAAAGATGCAACAGTACATCTTTAGTTTTCAAAATAAAAGCTATGAGAAGCCAGCAATTCAAAAGTACACACAAAAGATAGCTTCTACCAAAGGAGCAGTGCAGAAATAAACAAAAAGTAGGACAGCACAAGTGGTGGTATTGCAGATAGGCTTGATGAAGACTACTTCTCCAGCCCACCTTGTTCAACACGCCCCCCCCCCTTACAGGGAGAGTAGTTAAAGTTGCAGCAGACAAAGAATATTAGAACAGCTTTGATAATATAAAGCTTCAAAGCTCAAATATGCAAACTAATTTAGTTAGAATGAAAGTTTACCATCCCAGACAGTTTGTTCCGTAAGTTCCTGCTATGTTGGTCTTTGGCAACAGTTAGAGCTTCTTGTTCGCGCAGATACCAGAAACTCCATATTGGTACACTTTAGGTTAGCGCCAATAGGAAAGGAGGTAGTTTGGAAATTCCAATTCGCCCCCCCTCCCCCAACCTTGTAGTTTCAAAGAGCGTGGGAAAACTTCTTCCTTCACTGACTTTTTTCCCTCTCGTTTCACTCCAACCTGCTGAGTGCAATGCGCCTACATGCGGTTAGCTAACCAGATCCAGAATACGGTGTGGTCTTTAGGGAGCTGTGTGTTTGTCAGACACTCACTTGTGGGTCAGGCACAAACTCACACGGCCCCCCTCCTTCTTTACAGGAACAGTCAGTACTGTTGCATTGCAAGCTTTGCAAATATGTCAATCAATACATAACAAAACCAACTTCAACAGGTCCGGAGCTTTATATGGACCGTGATACAAAGGAATCCATTTTAGACTGGAAGATTGTAATCCCCCATTTAGCTAGAGTTTCGGATCGGAGCTTGACAAACCGCTGCTTTTTGCAAACACTAGACTATGGCTAATGTGGTACTGTATTGCATTGGTTCTGTGCTTTCATTCTAGGTATGTACTAAGTTTTGTAAACAGTGCTTCACAAATTAGTATTTTTCATCAGGGAATCAATAAAATGTTGTTACCACCCTCTTTACTTGGATTATTTCTACGTAATGGGTTTGATGTACTTAATTTTCAGATTGTTTAGACTAACTATATTTTAAAATGACACCGCCTTAAAAGGTAACTGGTTTGTTATACTATTTTGTAAGGAGTTAGTGTTGTAGCTACCTACACTGCACCAACACATCCCTTTACTAAAGGAAAGGCAGCTTATCCAGGTCCATCCAGAAGGCAGAGGCTTAGCAGATTCACTGTTGGTTTGAGAGCCAGGTAACCCGAGGATTGTTAAAAGCAGTGCTCTGTTTTCTAATTTTAGCAAGGCTGAAAGGCCCCTTGGAGTACAAGCTCCAGAGAATCCGAACTTCATGGGTAAGGCAGAAGGACAAAAGCCTGGCAACCATAAGTGCAGACAGATATAACCTTCCACACAAACCTGCAGAGTACATGTAGACTTTATAGATTTATAAAAAGTTGAATGCTTTAGACAAAGCCATTTCATTTTCTCAAAGCAAAGTGACCAAGGCAATTTTCCATTCAGCCATTTTAATGCCAACATCTGCAACGGATCCAAACGTGATCTTAACATAAGCAAAACCATGATTAAACTGTACATGAAGTGTATTTTTGCAGGTGAAATAGGAGGGATGCATACAATTTAGTGTTTGCTTTTACTGCATGACTTGTAATCCCCGTTCTTCCGTCTCCCGTTATCAGTCAAATCAAGATTTATTCCAAACCTATGAGTTTCGGGGCAAAAGTAAAAGACAACCAAATATGTCAAAGAGGACTGCTGTAAAAGCTTTATGTGGGCGTTTACAGAAAAAGATGAAAGCATTTATTCAGCTACTGGACTACAGCACCAAACTTAAAGGACAATTGGTTTGCTGCACAGGCAGGCTACACGTTCCTTTCCGATGGTGCAAAATCTGGCTTAGAAGCACACGTTCAATGTCTGCTCCACCAGCTTGCTGCTGTACCATTTTAAAAAGTAGGAAAAAGCTATCCATGCACCACATTGCACAGCCATTTTAAATTCTAAAAATCAGTGCTCTATTGTGGGAGCTAGCAAATCCATTTACATTTTGTTTCATTTGCATACCTTTATTTTTGGTGGAATGTTCTTGAATACATTTTTTAACCATATTACTTAGCCAGCAATTTCTACTCTGGCCATTTTAGACTGGACCAGGACATAGGCAACTTGAGGGGCTTGTGCATTAGTAAAGCTCCGGCTGACCTCATGCTCAAACCAGCCAAGACTAAAAAGTCAAAGCAAGTTGCCTCTAAAGGTGTTGGGGAGTATGTGCTACACTTAAACTGTGTGGAACTAGCCTTACCAATACGTTATGATCAATGTGACGGCCAAAGCAGTAGTCACTATAGCCTCCACCAGTTATCTTACACAACTAAAAGTTTGGAACTTATCCTTTGCGGTTTATTGCAACACAAATTGTTAGCTAGAATACATATGTAACTTACTGTATTGGAGCCAGAGCACACTAGCAGCTGCTCTCTGGAATCGTTGGAAGGTGGTCCATCCGGTAGTAACTGTGCCGTAGTTGTCGTGCTGTACGCCCAGAGACAATCCACTTCAGTTTCTGGACGCTTGGTTTAGAACACTTGGTAGATGAATATTCTGCTAAACATTTTGACACCATCTCCTTCCAAACTAACAAATCTCGGCTAATTATCTATAGTGATAAAAGAGAAAAAGGATCATGAAAAACTTCAAACAATCCAAGATCAGAAGATGCAAAGACCTTAAACCGAAGCAACGTGTGCAACACAGGCAAACCAAAAAGGCAGAAACCATAATCTACAGGTTTTGCCAAAGCACCAACTCCCATGTTCACAAAAAGTCAGGTTCCATCTCAATGCATTTTTAGGTATGTTCAAGTTGGATAGTGAAATAGTGTGATTAACATTTAGTACTAGCACTAAATATGCACCTCAAAGGGAGACAAAAAGCAAAGCATCCACATTGTGAACAATCAGCATATGCAGAGGTTCATGCCAAGACTTTTTGGCAATTAACACTTTGGTAAATAGTAGCCGCATCCAAGTCACAAATGACCCCCTATCACCTGTGGAGTACCCTCGTGGGGTGGGGTACCTTTGCTCCTCTTCTCCAAGGTCCAGGTGTGACAGGCAAGAGGAGACTGGTGCAGTGGTGGCTTCAGGTGTCAGGTTTTAGCAGTTCTGGAAGCCTCAGAGTCTTCTCTTTTGGAGATTCTTTAGAACAGGCCCACTCTTCACAGAAGGTCTGGAGGCTCTTTCGAAGACAAGCCGTACTCTTAAGTCGTCAGGATCTCCTTTGGTGCCAGGGGCTCCCGAAAATACTCAAATTAGGGGCGCTCGGGGAGTGTAGTGTAGTGCCATTGGGTTACTGACAATAGCGGTCACTATGCCCCCCTATATGACCACTTCCTGTGGGAAGTGGGCATAACCCGGTCCCAGAATTCCTAAGTATGCCATCAGAAAAGATGGCTACTTCTGAAAAAAAAGTGTCCACCTCACAGTATCCCACCTTAGCGGCGGTACCAGCCTGGGGGTAGCACACCTACCCGACTAGCTAATTTTTCCAGTCTGTCCAGGTGCCAAGGGATTAGTCTCCTGTGAGGGGAGCCAGATATGCATTCCAAAGGCGGCAGCTTCTTTGAAACTCGCTGGCCCAAGGAGGCTAATCAGCAGGTCATCCTGTAGGAGGGGGTGTTACACAGTCTTCCTCGATAGGCATTTGTAGCTGGGGAACTTGTTTTCACTAGTGTCCGGCACATGCTTTAACATGGCTTCCCTGGGCACTTGTATTGGCAATAATAGGACTGACCAGCACATGAGCATATCTCTTCATGCAGGTATGCCCTCACATGTAATATACAGCACAGTGCCTTGGGGCAGTTAGGACTGCTGTGGGGTGACTTACAATTATGACATGCAGTGGTAAGGGACATGGCACACAGGTATGTGTGACATGTCGTGTTTTCACTTTTGACTGCACAATGACATGCAGCCGGCAGTGACAGTTTGCATGAGCTTGGTGAGGGGCCCTTTAGGGTGGCACAATTCATGCTGCAGCCTTTAGAGGCCCTCTTTAGTACCCCGGGCTCTAGGTACCATGGTACCATTTACTAGGGACTTGGAGGGTGCTAAAAGTTTTGCCAACTGGAGGAACAATTGTACAGTTTTGGGAAAGCTCTGGCATTGGGGAAAGTTTAGCAGGAACCCAGTGCACTTTCAGTCAAAATCAAATCACAAACCAGGCAAAAAGTGGGGGTGACTGTCAAAAAGGGGCACTTTCATACAACAAGATGCAGTACAAACATGACCCAACAACATGAACCTTGACAGCTTCGACCCTCAACTTTCACCAAATGCCAAGTCACTTGAATCCACCCTGAAAGCCAACCTCACCCTCAAGGAACACATTGTCAAAAAAAATTAAATGGAAAACAAATGGACTGAGACTAGCATTCTAAAGAAAAAAACTTCTTCCTGAAAGAGGCTTCAGAACTGCTATTCAAGACCCTGTACTCTTGCATCTGAATGATGGCAATGCCCTTCCAGTGGCCACCAAACCTCTACACCTGCATGCTGCAGCACATCTCATCCAGGGCCTGAAGTATAATGACGTCACTCCTATTCTGATGGACCTCCACTGGTCCCCTTGCCAGCCCACACTCAAAAAAACAGCGGCATCGTTTACAAAGCCATCGTGACCAGCAACCCTCATCTAGCAGTTAAGCTCACCACCTCTGGGAGATTGGCGCACACACACAGCCAGGACATCAAACTAAAGACCAAGTGTAAAAAAATAGAATAGCACGAAAACAAGCCTTTTCCAGCTATGCGCCCAAATCACCTCCAAAGAACACTACTTGGTGCATTAACTGTCTGCAACCCTGATTCCTCTCCTCTTATTCGCCAATTGTTTTTATTTAACTATTGGTTTTTCAAGTATATAAAGTATAAATTTAAAAAAAAAACGTGCTTTGTCTCGAAGGAGTCTCTACCATAGTCAATTTCATGAGCATTTTAATACATGCAACCATGGAAGACCACAATTCACATTTCCACCCAGTGCCAGTTTCTTCAGCTGGTGGAACCCTCATCTTGGAGTTGTGGCAGTTTGAGTCCAGGGAGACCATATCTTAAAGTATATCTAATACACACACTCTGGGCTTTTTAGACCAATTCTTCAAGTGCGGCACCGTGATTCATTCCAATGGTCCACTCCAAAACTGAGGGGGCACGGGTTGCTTGCAAATTGCTGGCTATATCTCCTTTAGCCACCAAGACCACCATGGCCACAAGCGTGCATGTGCTCCTTGGACCCCCAGCCCACCCTCCAAAAGAATCAACTTGAGTCTACGCTTGTCTGTGAACATGTACAGCATTCTGCTGCCTATCAGCCAGGCTTGTGCTACAGAAACCCAATATACATTTTCCTGCACGCTCTACCTAGCAATGCATATATGCCTCCGTGGAAACCACAAGCTCAGTTTCACCATTACCCAGTAAACCATTCAATCTCATAGTGCATTCCAGTAAAGGCTGTGGAAATGTAAATTGCATGGTTACTAGAAACAACTTTCTGCAGTAATATGGCAAATTTCTTTCAAGATGTTTAACCACAAGCAAGTTTAATCACCTCACTCATGTAAAAAACAAAAAGAAAAAACGAAAATATTACTTACCTGTAGTAATAGTTTTGCAGCCTAGACTCTTCTAGATTCACAAACTTGTGCATATTCCGCCATCTAGTGGTTGGAGTCGGAAAGTGCTTTGTATTTTTTTTGTTTTTTGGGTGGTTGGGAAACCTGATCCCTCTGGTGAGGCTACCACCCCCTGGTGTGTGTGCAAGCCCTCAGATTATTTTTTCCCCTCTCAGTTGAGATAATGCTTGCTTGTTGAATGATTATAGTATTGACGGCTTGTTGATTTGTAAAGGTGACTCATTAATATACCTTTATATAGGTATACATATAAATCCATTGACTTGTATATACGCGTGCATACATATGTATCTGTATACGTTTGTACATACGGAAGTGAATTATTGTTCCAAAACATTTATAGTTTTTTTGTGTATATATATATATATATACACACACACACACACACACACACACACACACACACACACACACATTTCTTTTTGCTTTTTTATTTGTAATCTACTAGTTTAGTAGTGTTTGCTTGTATGTTTATTAGCTGTGTAGCTAGGTAGGTGTGCCCCTTTCCAAAAAAGGGGCATAAGTTGATGTAATAGGATACGCAGTATAGTAGCTGCGTTTGTAGTTTATTTATTTGTTAATATAATACATACGTAATATTGAAGAGGAGATGTATAGCTTCTGCTATTTGTTAGCCCTTAGAATTGCTTTGTATTTTGTTTCTGTGGGCTATATGTATTGAGTTTCCGTTGTGTTTATTTGGTTTAATTATTCCTCCTTCACAGGGGAGGTGGGAGGGTCGTATGTGAATCTAGAAGAGTCTAGGCTGCAAAACTATTACTACAGGTAAGTAATATTTTCGTTTTGCAGCATAGACCTCTTCTAGATTCACAAACTTGTGCATAGATTGTGTAGCGGTATTTAACGCTTTGGAGGAGGGAGTGAAGCGTAGTTGTTCCCCCCCAGGATAATAAACACAAATGGTGTGTAGTACCAATTGTTGCTTCTGGAGACAATTTTTGTTCCCCTGTTGTGTGTATACAGTGAGTATTGATGTAGTTCTGGTTTGAGGAAAGTCTTTATACATGTACTCTGTTGTGTATATATATATATATATATATATTCGCATTTGCGAGCGTTTCATCTATTTTTAGATGTGACCAGGGACAAAACCTTTGGATGAGTATTGAGATAGTCCTACCAAATAGGCCCATTCACCCTTGTATAGGCTAACTCTTAATTTGTCAGTTTATTCTGTGGGTGCTATTTTTATATGGTCGTTACCAACCACTAGCTCTTGTTTGTATGTTGCCATAATTATTTCTTTATTCTTCTTGCTGCAATGGGCCAGCTCCAATGCCTTATGTAGATATGGCTTACTGGTTTTGGTTTTGCCTGGTTGTTTGATGTGATTGCGCATTGCGTTTGATGTACGCATTGGTAGCAACAGACAACTGTATAGGGTTGCTGTTGACCTGTTTAAATTTATTACCCTCCCCTGTCCATGGTATTGTTGAACCTGGACGTGATTCTACCATTATGCGTGCTGCTTATGTCATTGGGAGGAACTCTAGGTTAGAGGAAAAAGGAAGGCTTACTCGGTTATATGCCCTGGGTGTTTGTATGCTACGTACTTGTTGCCCGTGTATATATATATATATATATATATATATATATATATATATATATATATATATACACATACATACATACACACATACATACACACGTGCCGGTGCATAGGCATAGATCTGTGTGCTTAATTTCCCCTTGTAGGGGGTATTCCACCGATGTGGTATACCCTAGATGTTGATGGGTACAGCAAGGATGTAGACCTGGGCGTGTATTGGCCCCTGGCTTTATTCCTGGAGTAGCGGGCTACTCGCTGAAAAACGCATAGCTACCTTGTTAGGTGTAGTAAGCGTTATATAAATGTAATGATAATAGAATGCCATACCATGAGGGTCACTCCCTTAATGTGTAGTGTGTTGTAATTGAACACCATGTGGCAAGGGGTGTGTTGTGTTTGCCCTGTTAGGGATAAGCTTATGATGAGTAGGTGGCCAAATGTTGTGGGCCAGATGTGAGGTGTGAGGTATGGGGTATTACCTTGTCCCCGTTAGCCTAGTTTGTTGTATATAGGTATATGCAAGGTTTAAGGTGCCGTTTTTGTTATGTTTTATGTTACTGACTGTAGGTGCTGCACGTGGTGGTAGGGTGTTCACCCCCCACTGTATTTGGCGAATTTTATGGTCGCGGGCAAACCGGAGTCCCCGGCCATATGGGATACCATTGGAAGCTGCGGTGAACTCCTATGGAAGAGTTGCCGGCCCCTGTGGTGTTCAGAAAAGGACGCGGTCAACCCCAGTTGCCGGCCTTATGCAATTGTTTGGGAAGTCGCGGTTAACTCCCCTTGAAGAGTTACCGGCTCCCCTTATGGTGCCAAGATCAGTCTCCGTGGTAGGAGAAGACTTCCACCTTTTGGGCTCGCCACACCCATAGTGTGTGTGAGAAGAGTGTGGTTGTGGTATGCCCATCCCATATAGTGGCGATTCGCACCTTTAGTGAAGCTGACTCGCCCTTGTTATTGTAGCGAACAAAGTTGCGCTGCAGGTACATATAGTATTGCTGAAAGAAATGCGGTGTAGCTTGTGCGGATATGTACCTTTCATTTGGGGTTGGTAGTCTTGCTGTGTGGGACTTAACTCCTTATTAAATTACCCCGTGTTGTAAAACTGTGTGTAGTGTTATGTGCAGCACCGTGTGTTGCAAATTAATGTTTGCTGCAAAACAGGGTTGTGTAGTCCAGCAGTGGAGAATGGTGGAGGGAGTTGGTATGCTTTTAATGTTGTGTAGCTGGGTTTACCAGAGAACCTTTATGTGCTCTGTGTAGAACTGCTGGTTGCGTCTTTAAGATAGGTGGAACGCGCTGAGTGGTACTGGGAAAAAGGGGCGTATATGTATGCATGTATACTGAAACACGTATACATATATATGAATATGAACAGCCCACATGCATAAACTTCTATGTACCTGTGTGGTGTCTTTCCCTCCTGGGTACATAAACTTATATATCCCTATACCTTGAGATATATACAGCATGTGCCCATATGATGATGAATATATATATATATATATATATATATATATATATATATATATATATATATATATAATCTACTGGCGGTCGCCAGTAGATAGTTATAGTTACAACCTATTATCCATAGGAAATCCGCGACATTCTCTTTGAAATAACTCTCTTGCCGGTTGACGTATCTTCGCAAAATTTTCAAACTTTATGGCCCGCTCCGGTCCGCTCCTATTCTGAAAGTCTCGGGGGGGATTCGTCAAGCGGGGGCCGAGAAAAAGGGGGTCCCAAAACGCGTTTTCCCCATGCAATTTTCCATAGGAAACTTTAGACACGGCTACAGCCCGAACTGCTGAACGGAATTACACCAAATTTGGCAAAGAGGTAGTTCTTGGTTCAGAAAGAACCCTTTTTGTTAAATGGTGTAAATCCGTTCAGTAGTTGCTGAGAAAATGAAAAGTAAAAAAGATAGTGATATCTAGGGCCGCGGATCCTCCCGAGCACGAGCTTTATGTTAATTGGCTGTCAACACTCCAAACCAGGAAGTGTTGGCAGCCATTTTGTCCCTCGGTAGAACCGAGGGACAGAAACAAGTGCGCAAAGCGCACAAAGGGGGCAGGGTAGAAACACCCTGACCCCCTAGGTCTGCTCAGGGGGTCCCACAAGGACCCCCTGGGCAAAATTTTTTTTTTTTTTTTTTTTTTAAATCGGCAGGATGCGCTCGGAGCGCGAACCCTGCCGGAAAAAAAAAAAAAAAATAAAAAAAAAAAAAAATCGAAGCGCGGTCTCCATCGCTTCGATGTTAATTGGCCCCCGGGTGGGCCAAGTCCCGGGGGCATGCTGGGGGGTTAATTTTATGTGTGGGGGCCTCTAAGGGCCTCCCAAGCCCCGGGGACCACCACCCCCGGGGCTTTATGTATAATGGTGCGGGAGGGCTCTGAGCCCTCCCGCAGCCCCGGGACCGCCACCTCCCGGGGCTTCTTTTTTATTTAAAAAACCTGTGTGGGGGCTCCAGCCTCCCACACGCCCGGGACCACCACCTCCCCGGTGCACTAAGAAAAATTAAAATGGGGGTCAGTTTTGGACCCCCAGAGCCCCGGGGACCACCACCTCCCCGGGGCTTTCAAAATGTAGGGCGGGGGGCCGCGCGGCCCCCTCCTGGAGCCCTTGATGGCCCTGGGGCCCGCCACCCCCAGGGCCGGCTCCTGCAGTGTCCCGGGGTGCCTACCCCCGGGACACTGCTGTTTGCAATGACAGGACGGGAGCCTCGCGGCTCCCGTCCTGTCATTGCAAACTTGCTTTGGATATTGGAAGAGAGAGCAGGAAACCTGCTCTCTTCCAATATCCAAAGCTGATTGCTTTCCACATGGGGAGCAGCATGTTAGCTGCTCCCCATGTGTAAAGCAATGCCGGCTCCCGTAGGACACGGGGAGCCGGCGGGACTGTGGGGGCTTGGGGACCCCCCACAGTCCCCAACGAGAGGCCAGGCCCCGGGGATGGGGTCCCCGGGGCCAATACAGGCCCAGGGAAAGGGGGCCACGCGGCCCCTTTCCCGTTTTTTTTAAATTTTAATTTAAAAAAGAGGGGAAAGGCCCTGGGGGATGGGGTCCCCAGGGCCTAAAAATAGGAAAAAGGAAGGGGGCTACACAGCCCCCCTTCAGGGGGAAAAAACAAACAAAAAAAAAACGATCGTCCCCGTAGGCCCCGCCCCTTCCTTCACCACTCTGCAAACGCACCCCCTGGCGCGTTTGCAGAGGGGAACGAATCCCCTTGAATACTGGGGTCCCTGGAGGCCAACTAGCCCACCAGGAACCTCCAGTATGCGCCAGGGGCTGCCTTGCAGAGAGGTGTACAGAGGCCACGCCCTTTTACACCTCTGCAACGCAGCTCTATGGCGCTTTTGGAGGTATATGGTGGGCTAGTTGCACCCCAGGGACCCTCAGGATTCAAGGGGAGTTAATCCCCGACTTAAAACGCGCCACGGGCGCGTTTGCACAGTGGTGAAGGGAGGGGCGGGGCTTCAGGTGACATGTGTGCAAACAGGCCCCGTGGCGCGTTTTAAGATGGGGAATTAAATCCCCTTCAATCCTGAGGGTCCCTAGGGGCCAACTAGCCCAACAGGTACGTCCAGAAAGCGCCACAGAGCTGCGTTGCAGAGAGGTGTAAAAGGGGTGTGGCCTCTGTAAATGTCTCTGCAACGCAGCCCCTGGCGCATACTGGAGGTTCCTGGTGGGCTAGTTGGCCCGTAGGGACCCTCATGATTCAAGGGGACTTAATCCCCCAACTTAAAACGCGCCACAGGGCGCGTTTGCACAGATGTCACCTCAGGCCCCGCCCCTCCCTTCACCACTGTGCAAATATTCCTCTAAAATCAGCCGAAATACGAATTCCGATTTACTCACCTGTTATCAGGAGAGACCTCAGTGCTGCATCTTTCAGCCCAGTACTGATCCTCAAAAGTAATTTTAACCGTACTTACCAGTAACTTGAATTTCCTTCCATAGGATATCATTGCCTGCCTTTTGCTGAAAAAGTTTCTAAGTGTTGATTTTTTAAACATACAAATATTCCTCTAAAATCAGCCGAAATCCGAATTCCGATTTACTCACCTGTTATCAGGAGAGACCTCAGTGCTGCATCTTTCAGCCCAGTACTGATCCTCAAAAGTAATTTTAACCGTACTTACCGGTAACTTGAATTTCCTTCATAGGCTAACATTGACTGGTTTCACTTGGAAATTCTTCTAAGTGTGGAGTTTTGGAACTTTAAAATATTCCTCTAAAATTAGCCGAAATACGAATTCCGATTTACTCACCTGTTATCAGGAGAGACCTCAGTGCTGCATCTTTCAGCCCAGTACTGATCCTGAAAAGTAATTTTAACCGTACTTACCGGTAACTTGAATTTCCTTCATAGGCTAACATAGAAGAATTTCCAAGTGAAACCAGTCAAAGTGTGGAGTTTTGGAACTTTAAAATATTCCTCTAAAATCAGCCGAAATCCGATTTACTCACCTGTTATCAGGAGAGACCTCAGTGCTGCATCTTTCAGCCCAGTACTGGTCCTGAAAAGTAATTTTAACCGTACTTACCGGTAACTTGAATTTCCTTCATAGGCTAACATTGACTGGTTTCACTTGGAAATTCTTCTAAGTGTGGAGTTTTGGAACTTTAAAATATTCCTCTAAAATCAGCCGAAATACGAATTCCGATTTACTCACCTGTTATCAGGAGAGAACCCAGTGCTGCATCTTTTAGCCCAGTACTGATCCTCAAAAGTAATTTTAACCGTACTTACCAGTAACTTGAATTTCCTTCCATAGGATATCATTGCCTGCTTTTTGCTGAAAAAGTTTCTAAGTGTTGATTTTTGAAACATACAAATATTCCTCTAAAATCAGCCGAAATCCGAATTCTGATTTACTCACCTGTTATCAGGAGAGACCTCAGTGCTGCATCTTTCAGCCCAGTACTGGTCCTGAAAAGTAATTTTAACCGTACTTACCAGTAACTTGAATTTCCTTCCATAGGAATCCATTGTCTGGTTTTCAGCAGAAAAGTTTCAAAGTGTCGATTTTCACAAACTACAAATATTCCTAAAAATCGCCTGTATGACTTAAACGCATTCTTTCAACTGTTTACAGGAGATGCACCAGTGCTGGATCCAGGATCCAACACTGAGTAAGAAAAAGTAACGATAACAGTTTAACTTCTAAGTGAATTTCCTTCCATAGGATAACATTGGTGATTCTATGAGAAAAAGTTTCTAAGTGTGAACTTTTAAAGTACAATAATATTCCTTAAAAATCACGACTAACCAAAACGCTTTTACTCAACTGTTTACAGGAGATGTGCCAGGACTGAATCTAGGATCCAGTCCTGTGGTTAGAAAAGTAATCCATAAAGTAACTAATTGCATTTAACTAGAAATTCACATTGAGCTGAATGTTGCATTGTGTTTGAAAAGGTGTTGCCCATTGCAACAACTGTAACTACTGTACTTAAAAGTCTATTGCCTATGTGCAAAGTAATTAAACTAAAGTAATTCATTCTGAGAAAGTATTTTTTGTAATGTAATGTATAATGTAATTACAATGTAATTTAAAAAATAAAATATGTAAAAAAATTGTTTCTAAAAATGTAGTAAATTAGTATTAAAAAAATTTATATAACAATTAATACATTTAAAAATTGTCATTTACAAAACCTTTGAAATTCACTGAAAAAACCGTAGGTTTCAGACATGTTATAGTTACAAATTAGCATTTAAAAAACCTTTGAAATTCACTGAAAAAACCATAGGTTTTAGGGACAGTTATAGTTAGTTGGACATTGCACTCGTACAAAACCCGTGAAATTCCCCCGTTATAGTTAGTCCAGCTAACTATAACTCGCGCCCCCGCAATGCACTGCTGATGACGTCACATATTACATCACTCATGACATGGTCAGTGACATCACTGATGACATCACTGATGACGTCACATATTACATCATCCAGTGACTGTGTGTTTCTGTAAAGTTTATATATGACGGGAGACTGACCCGCTCCTAATCCAGGACTTACCTAGAAATCACTCGATAATATGGAGAGGAGCAAGGGAGGCAAGAGGGATATTTCATCACTTCTTGCCATGATGAAAAGAGACATTTACGATGGTATGGCGGCGACACAATAAAGCAGCAACATACTTACTTTTTGCACCCTAAGAGAGAGAAGCATTTTGCCTGGATTTGTACTTACCGAGTTGGTGCATTGTGGGATTTTGAGACATCTTACACGGCTGCCTTTGATTTTCTATGATTAAGGCTAATGAGCTGAAACGCGTCAGAATAACAATCAAGTGCTGCCGCCCAAAGGTATAATAAATGGCTTTTTTGCATTCTACCAGTGCCTCGGCTATTTCGTTATTTTGCTGGCTGCAACTCAGCGGGATGCTTCGTTCCCGTGGTTCACCGAGGCTGCCCTGCAGGGTCATGGGCTCCCGCTCACGAAGAGACTGTTGTTGGTATTAATGACGGGAGACTGACCCGCTCCTAATCCAGGACTTACCTAGAAATCACTCGATAACATGGAGAGGAGCAAGGGAGGCAAGAGGGATATTTCATCACTTCTTGCCATGATGAAAAGAGACATTTACGATGGTATGGCGGCGACACAATAAAGCAGCAACATACTTACTTTTTGCACCCTAAGAGAGAAGCATTTTGCCTGGATTTGTACTTACCGAGTTGGTGCATTGTGGGATTTTGAGACATCTTACACGGCTGCCTTTGATTTTCTATGATTAAGGCTAATGAGCTGAAACGCGTCAGAACAACAATCAAGTGCTGCCGCCCAAAGGTATAATAAATGGCTTTTTTGCATTCTACCAGTGCCTCGGCTATTTCGTTATTTTGCTGGCTGCAACTCAGCGGGATGCTTCGTTCCCGTGGTTCACCGAGGCTGCCCTGCAGGGTCATGGGCTCCCGCTCACGAAGAGACTGTTGTTGATATATATATATATAGATATATATATATATAGATATATATAGATATATATATATATAGATATATATATATATATATACACATACATACACATGTATATACACACAAACACCCATCCCAGGATGTGTTGTGTTATTGTGCGTTATTATGTGTGGATGCCCAGGTCTAATCCGTATTAAAGATTGACTGTTTATATGTTTGGTGCATGCGATTGTGAACCAAAAATAAATTTCCCCCCTTTTTTTTTTTGGGTCGAGGTAATCTTTAAGGTGCAAAAAGCGCCTGGCTGCATGCATTTGCGTACATGCAGTCCCAGCCCCTGCATTTATGTATAGGGGTTTAAGTGGCTTGTACCTAGGGTTTACATAACCTCGCAACGTTGGAGCTTGTGGAGGCTCTGTAGGTAATGCTGCCATAGAGCGCGCAGTTATATGTTGCGCTATGTATGGCTATATGCTGTGCCACTGTGCAAGTTAAATGATTGCAGTGAAAAAAGTTCTTTGAGCGGACACTGAAAAGTTATCGTGGGAGCTATGTAAGTTATCAGATAGCCCTGGTATATGCAACGAATAACTTATGTTGTTGCTGGGGCCCCACTCCCCCAATTCCTGTGTTTCTGCCCGTTAGCAGACGGCATTAGAGGAATGCGCTTTGTGCTTGATAAGCAGGGAATTTATGGTGTGTTCAGGAACCGGCCGTGAAGAATCCCTTTTGAAGTGGGGTGGGGTGCGGGGTTTTATGGCCCTTGTATCCGTATGCCTTGGAATGCTTGGAGGACGTGCGCGGCATGTGGTTCTGCTTTAGACGTTTTGCCGCCAGATATTGTTCTGCGTGTGCTGAACAAAGGGGCTTGTCCTGCCCCGATTTTTAATGAAAAGTGACGGCTTACTGACAATTTGTTAGTTGGTGTGTGAAAACCTTCCCAGTGCAGGCCTGAATATCTTGCGATATGGTAAACCTTGTGTAAAGGAATAAACCCCCTGTTTTCTTATGTTTAGACCCACTACCTGCAAGGATAGCGTGCTGTATGTACGCCCTGCAAAACACACAAAATGGACGGAATGTTGCACATTGGCAAACATTCACCCCCAATCACAGATCTGGGTTTAATCCATCGTTATTTTGCTTCACCATGCCACCCCAGTTCAGACATAGCCATATGCAAATCAGTCCTGACCCTGTGCCTCATGGGAACAGTCCAGCCCGAACTGCCAAGCCATGTCTTCCCTGGACCGGAATCAAGCATCCTAGGACCGGTTTCTGGCTGAAGAGGGGTGAAACCCCGAAACCGGTCCTAGGATGCTTGTTTCCAGTCCAGGGAGGACCTGGCTTGGCAGTTCGGGCTGGACTGTTCCCATGAGGCACAGGGTCAAGACTGATTTGCATATGGCTGGGTTCAAACTGGAATGGCGAGCAAAAAAACGATGGATTTAGGCCCAGATCTCTGTACTGGGGTGAATGTATGACATTGTTCTGCATTCTGTCCATCAACTTGTTTTTGCGTATGTACGCCCTGGCATGTTATGACCAGGGCGAAGCTCTGGGGATGCCTGGCTCTTACAATTATTGCGTTGTGTGGGAGAGGCCCCGTTGTGCGTTCCCACGTCTTGATGAAAATTACATTTCCACAATTTTAAACAACCCACATGTGTAAGCATGGGAGGCCCCGTAGTGCTTTCCCACGTGTTCATGAAAATTACATTTCCACAATTTAAACAACCCACACGTTGTGTATAAGCATGCCCGTACGAGATGCGATATATGTGGCTGCTGCGTTGTGCTTTCCCAACGCAGCACAAACTGAAACGGTAGGTTTCGGTAGAAGAACATACACGAAGTGTATAAAAGTAGCAGCGGTCTGCGCTGTATCAAGGCATGAAAAGAATTAATTTTTCCTTTTTTTTTTCTTCACAATTTAAAGTGTGAAAAGATTGCAACCAATTTAAGGAAGTCGCATGTACTGTATAAGAGGCCCCCTGACACCCGGCGAGAGGCGCGATATGGCCGCTGTTGTGATTTCCTAACCTAGCACAAACTAAAAGTGTAGGTTTCAGTAAGATAAAAACATACCCGAAGTGAATGAAACAGCACAAAGATACCTTGCCTTGGGCACCGCTCGGTAGCTGAGTTGGAAGGTCCAGCGTTGCAATGAAAAAAGAGCGGCTGTGCTGCTATATTCAATGTTTTTCTCTTAACACGTGGGGCAATTCATCCGTGCTTTGCTCAGAAGGTAATCATAAAGAGCAAATCCTTACCTTACGATGGAACCCCCCCCCCCCACCTATACCTGGAGACTGCCTGTTGCCAGCGAACAGAGTACGGAGTACACGCATTTGGTACCCCTTCTCTCCAGAGTTTCTGGTGGCTGTACTTTTCCTGCGTCAGCTGCTGTCCCTTCCGAGACGTCTTTAGTGCACCTCCGATCTCCATGGCGGAAAAAATAATCTGAGGGCTTGCACACACACGAGGGGGGTGGTAGCCTCACCAGAGGGATCAGGTTTCCCAACCACCCAAAAAACAGAAAAATACAAAGCACTTTCCGACTCAAACTTGTGCATATTCCGCCATCTAGTGGTTGGTGAATCTAGAAGAGGTCTATGCTGCAAAACTAATAAACACAAAAAACCTACTTGGTTGCACTTTGGTGTTTCAATTTTGTGCCCATTGTGGATGATACAGAGACCTACTGACCTGCTCTATAACAAGATATGCTATTGACCCCCCCACCCTCCAGCTTCTATTTCTGTAGGCGAGTGTCTGGACAGCTGGGGCACTAGGCCGTCTGCTGCCAGACCGAAAACTAACCCCTGTGTAAGCAAGACCCGTTTGTACATGACAGGAAGCCCTGCTACACAGGGTTCAGTTATGAAACGGTGTAAAAGAATTAACCATCTCTACAGTTTTGCCATCAAAGTGTTCTGAAGCAACTTCTGAATGCGATGCTGCATGAATCACGATACTCACAAAATGTCATTATTAAATCAATATCTCAGGATGGGCAAAGATTAATTTAGTGCCCACTCAAAACCGTGGTGCCAATAGTGTTGGTAAAGTCTTTTTACATCTTTTGGCTGAAATGCCAACTCACTCACAGCTTTCAACGACCTTGCTAGGCCCCGACTTCAAATGTGACAGACAATGGGCAAAAAAATTAATAAAAATTGATGAGTTGATAAGAGTACACTCGCTGGACACATATGACTAAGAGTGATTTACACTTTGTTCCTTCAATGTTAAAAGACGTTAACATCACTTTGCAGTGGACTGCCATGCACTGGTGCTGTGCAGGTTTGAAATAACCAAGTACATCCTACTGATCTTAAAACACATACGACTGTGGTCCCTCCCCAAGTAATGATCTACTAGTTACCTTCTAGAAACCCTTTATTGGCTGAGTGGCACTTCAGAACTAGTTCAGTTCCCAACCTGCTACAAATACGCATAGTAGTCACGGGAACACTGTTGTGTATGTGGCTATGTGGGCAGGGGTGGTATACTGGATATTAAGCAAGGCTCAAGCAATCCTAGATTGGGTGGCATCCCTTTAGAAGTAAAATTCAAATTTACAAGAGCTGAGAAGAAAAAAAAAAAAACGTTTCAGAAGTCAATGTTCCTCAAACACCAAAAAACGACCTCAATCTGGTTATAAAACTCAAATTCACCTTCATCTGCATCAGGGTGGACAATTAATCAGTATACCTTCCAATAATCAATAAAAAACATATCTGAACATTGATGAGCTTGGCCTGCCCTCCCATAGGAATGCATGGGGGATTCCCTGATCAGTGGTAATCCCCGGAGAGGAGCAGTATGGTCAAGTCTAGTATGTATGAATTTGTGAGAATAAATGCTGCGCAATGATGTGCGCAGATTTATTGTGACTGGTGTAGAAATGCCACTTTTAGAAGTTGGCATTTATGTGTGCTCTGTGTCTGCCTGCCTGATGTGAATTGCATGTCTGGCTTGTGAGTGACAGGGGCTGGGAGGTGTATGTGGCTCCAGGAGGGGCAGGGTGAGTCTGCCCAGTGGTGAATAGAGAGATCTGCATGCAGATGGGGAGGAGTTGCACCTGGGACCTGAATAGGGCTGTGCCTTCCCTCCACAATGCTGGCTCCGTCCCCTGTGGTGCGTCTAATCCCCGAGCCCCCACTTGACAAAGGAGAGAGGAGCTGAGCAAAACAAAGTGCTCCAAAGCGCCCCTAAACCAGTTCTGACTGGTATCCCCAAGCCCTGTGCTGTGACACAAAGGGATTTTGTAATATAAATATAGGGGCTGTGACCCCATGAAATTGTTCTGTTCTGTCCTGATCCTGACGGAGGGCGGGCTTGCTGCTGCTGGGGCCCAGGAGGGACCGCCATGGGGGCTGCCTCCCTGCTGGAGGGCCCTGTGTGCTGGCCCCTGGGCCCAGCTCTGCCCCTGAAAACTCTCCTGGACTTTTGCTGTGGAGCTGTGGCTCCTAAACCTGAAGAGCGCTTTATTTGCATTTCCCCCAGGAGGAAGGAGCGCTTCTGCTTTCCACAGCAGCGCTGAGCTGCAGCTTGTTGGGAGGGGATCCCAACGTGGGGATCCCCCTCCCTATCGAGGCCAAGCTTTGCTGGTGCCCACACCGCTTATTTCTTGATTTAAAGGGCGGGTGCCCACCCCGCCGTCTTGTGGAGCTTGTGCGGGTGCTCACCCCGCTTATATCTTTATTTTTACCTGCGGGTGCCCACCCCACGTTTCACCGCCGCGGCCCGTGCCACAAAACCGGAAGTCAGGCGAGGTTGCCTGGCATTGGGCGGGACGTGCACAGGAAGTCCCACCCGCCGCCGAAAAAGCCGGCTGGAGTCTCGCGGCTCCAGAGCAAAGTCCCGGGTCCCAGGAGGGGGCCCGGGTGAAGTTAGGGGAAGAGAAACGGCCGGTGCAGGCAGCGCCTGTCCCTTGTCCCCTCCGGGGCTCCCGTGGTGAAGAGGGAGCCCCGGCGCCAGAGAGGAAGTGCAGCAGTTCAAGTCCCAGGTCCCAGGAGGGGGCCCGGGTGAAGAGCGGCAGATAGTCATGGGAGCCCCGCACTGCTGAGGAGAGAGCCCCGCGTCGTGCTGGCAGAACCAAAGAGGAGTGGGAGTGCTCCCGAAGCGCACCGCAGCCAGCCGCCGTTCAGGAGGATGGCACCAGAGGAGGAGTTCACCCCGCAGACCGGGTGAGTGGGGGATTCTCCGTTTTTCCAGTGTTTGTGCCGATCAAGGCACCGTGTCCAGGTTTATTTCCTGAGCGGACCCGACGTGGCGGGCCCGCTCCAACGAGGCGAGTATGTTGTTGCTGTGTGGGTGTTGCGCAAATGCTTTACACATTGCCACCGGGATAAGCCGGACTGCTCGTGCCAAGCTACCAAGGGGGTGAGCAGGGGTTATCTTTGGCGTGTAACTCCCTCGCCCGGACTAGAGTGGTGATCTCTGCCTGGCTTTGGCGCAAGCCTTAACCATCCAGAGATCCCATTTCTAACATTGGTTGTCAGCGGTGAGGATAGGACTTGCGTTTGCGCAATACCACAGCGACAACTGGTTGCACTACAAGCTCTGCATTTTAGATAGTCACATGTATGGTGATTGTCTCGGACTTTGTTTTAAGTGTCATTTCTTTTTTAAATGTGTTTTATTGTTGCACTATGAGTTGGGTGTCCTGCCAAGGACAGAAACCAGAGAATCTGGAGGAGTGTGACTGCCCTTGTGCAGACTGCTATTTCTTGGGTTGGCCTGAAGCTGAAGGAGTGTGACTGCCCTTGTGCCATCGTGCTATTTCTTGGGTTGGCCTGAAGCTGAAGGAGTTGACTGCCCCTGTGCCATCATGCTATTTCTAGGGTTGACCTACAGTGGTAACTTAATTGGCATGGAGTAACTAGCTCGGGAGGGTAGATTATCCCCTAAGTGCAGTGTGAGTTTTCTGGAATCCCCAGTAAGGGTGGGATCCAGTGGTGGCAGCAATATGTAGTCCAGTGCAGGAAGTCCCATTCCCAGTTCCCATAGTATGGTACCTGGTTCCCGGTTAAAAGGGGGACAGGTTGTGTTTCAGGGGCAGTAAGATGCGGTCTCACCAGTCTTGTGGGGGGAGTGTAGATGAATGTTGTGATGCACTGGACATTTGGGTGATTGGTTAGCATGGTAAATGGTGTTAAAGGGCTGTTCAATCTGTTTTGTCAGAAAGAACATGCCCCGTAATTGTTTTCCGGAGTCGCGCCAACACCCGTTGGAGTGTGTGAGTTCTTTGGTTATAAGGAGCTTGCATTGGGGAGTGAGAATAGAGGAATGGTGCAGGTGTCTTCCAACCCAGAGGGGTGGAAGTGGTTCAGAGTAGCCCAGCTAGGTGACCTTATTGTGAGGAGGTTGTGTGGCCTCACGCCCAAACCTGCTGAAGCGGGCGTGAGACTGGGTCGTATTCCGAACCCCAACCTCGGTCTCCAGGACTGGTTGGTTCCAAGAGGGAACACCAGGTAGGGAGCCTAGTCTGTCCTGTTGGACCGTTCTTCGAGGGGGATCTCCCCTTGTTAGGTGAGCTGGGAGTGTCTGTAATCAGGCCTCCATCAGTTGTAGTGTCTGGCAGCACCGCTCCAGTTGGGAGGGTGCAGAAGTCCAGAGTGAGGGGTGAGAGGGGGAAAGAGTCCCCAGTGGAAGAATCAGTGGGTCAGGGGCCAGCCAGAAGGGCTGAGTTCCCATTGATTGGCCATGGTGACGCCACTTCTGTCCTGGGGCATCTTCACGCACTGTCAGAGGGACAGGAGGTCGTGAGCTCTGCGCCAGGCAGACTATCACACGACACATTAGGTATGTGTCACCCTCAGGAAGTCCTGGTTCGCCAGGCAATTGTCTGACCAAAGGGTAGCGTCCCTGGGTTGGGGAGCCAGGTTCAGGTGTTTCCTGACCTGGACGGCAGGGCGACTGTAATCAGTGTCCTGGCCGGTTTGCCTTCTAAGGGTACCCCGTTGAACACAGGTGGGGCCCATCTTAAGTGAAGAGACCCTGTGTTTCCCAGAAGGGGTGGTGCAGGCCTAGCCGGGATCTTTAGGGTCCCTGGCTGAATGTGGTAGTACTACCCTGAGAGCAGGTGGGGCCCATCTTAAGTGAAGGGACCCTGCTCTACAGTGGGAGGGTGCAGAACTCTGGAAGGGGGTGCAGAGGGAGGGAGTCCTCGCCTCTGACCCCGGTGCATCCGGTGAATTTGGATCCCAGGTGGTAGACCAGTTGATGGAGAGAGGTCCTGAACTGGTGGGAGAGTTGTGTTCTGGTGGGTGCTTCCCCTGGGAGGGTGCGTAACCCCAGAAGAGAGGTAGGGCGAGGAGATGCTTCGCCCGTGACCTCTGGTCAACCGGAGGGTGCGGACCCTAGGTTGGAGGATCAGTGGCAGTTTGGAACTACACTGAGAGGAAGAGTGGAGATTGGCTGTTATGTGCCAGGGGTTACTGCCCCCCACTCTGTAGATTGGCAAGGACCAGTGACGTCTGGGTGGCCTAGGGCCTGGTCCTGGCCATGGACAACTAGGGAGTACCAGTGGGGTAGCCTAGTTGGGCCGGAGTTCTTTTTCAGAGGGAACCACATGGGTTCACAGTGGCGTAGAACCGGAGGGAGTCCCTGCAGTGCGGGCGCGCGTCCGTGTTCTATCGCCCCAAGCAGGAAAGCCCATCACAGTGGTGATTGGTCTGCCCTGCGTTTTGGCTGGAAGGGGGTTGTATTGAACTTGGCCCTTTTTGGCAGGTTCACCCCTGAACTTTTAGCCTTGTCTGTAACCTGGTGTTGGTGATTTTAGGCCTCTGAGCACTTTCGCACTGTGGTCCAGTGGAAAGTGCGTGCGCTCTGTGTTACATTGATGAGCTTGGCCTGCCCTCCCATAGGAATGCATGGGGGATTCCCTGATCAGTGTGTGTCAACCCTGTTATGAGAGGAGCAGTATGGTCAAGTCTAGTATGTATGAATTTGTGAGAATAAATGCTGCGCAATGATGTGCGCAGATTTATTGTGACTGGTGTAGAAATGCCACTTTTAGAAGTTGGCATTTATGTGTGCTCTGTGTCTGCCTGCCTGATGTGAATTGCATGTCTGGCTTGTGAGTGACAGGGGCTGGGAGGTGTATGTGGCTCCAGGAGGGGCAGGGTGAGTCTGCCCAGTGGTGAATAGAGAGATCTGCATGCAGATGGGAGTGAGGAGTTGCACCTGGGACCTGAATAGGGCTGTGCCTTCCCTCCACAATGCTGGCTCCGCCCCCTGTGGTGCGTCTAATCCCCAAGCCCCCACCTGACAAAGGAGAGAGGAGCTGAGCAAAACAAAGTGCTCCAAAGCTCCCCTAAACCAGTTCTGACTGGTATCCCCAAGCCCTGTGCTGTGACACAAAGGGATTTTGTCATATAAATATAGGGGCTGTGACCCCATGAAATTGTTCAGTTCTTTTCTGTTTCTGATCCTGACGGAGGGGGGGCTTGCTGGGGCCCAGGAGGGACCGCCATGGGGGCTGCCTCCCTGCTGGAGGGCCCTTTGTGCTGGCCCCTGGGCCCAGCTCTGCCCCTGGAAACTCTCCTGGACTTTTGCTGTGGAGCTGTGGCTCCTAAGCCTGAAGAGCGCTTTATTTGCATTTCCCCCAGGAGGAAGGAGCGCTTCCGCTTTCCACAGCAGCGCTGAGCTGCAGCTTGTTGGGAGGGGATCCCAACGTGGGGATCCCCCTCCCTATCGAGGCCAAGCTTTGCTGGTGCCCACACCGCTTATTTCTTGATTTAAAGGGCGGGTGCCCACCCCGCCGTCTTGTGGAGCTTTTGCGGGTGCTCACCCCGCTTATATCTTTATTTTTACCTGCGGGTGCCCACCCCGCGTTTCACCGCCGCAGCCCGTGCCACAAAACCGGAAGTCAGGCGAGGTTGCCTGGCATTGGGCGGGACGTGCACAGGAAGTCCCGCCCGCCGCCGAAAAAGCGGGCTGGAGTCTCGCGGCTCCAGAGCAAAGTCCCGGGTCCCAGGAGGGGGGCCGGGTGAAGTTAGGGGAAGAGAAACGGCCGGTGCAGGCAGCGCCTGTCCCTTGTCCCCTCCGGGGCTCCCGTGGTGAAGAGGGAGCCCCGGCGCCAGAGAGGAAGTGCGGCATTTCACCCGGGCCCCCTCCTGGGACCCGGGACTTGAAGAGCGGCAGATAGCAGTGCGGGGCTCCCATGACTGAGGAGAGAGCCCCGCGTCGTGCTGGCAGAACCAAAGAGGAGTGAGAGTGCTCCCGAAGCGCGCCGCAGCCAGCCGCCGTTCAGGAGGATGGCACCAGAGGAGGAGTTCCCCCCCCCCCCGCAGACCGGGTGAGTGGGGGATTCTCCTTTTTTCCAGTGTTTGTGCCGATCAAGGCACCGTGTCCAGGTTTATTTCCTGAGCGGACCCGCCGTGGTGGGCCGCTCCAACGAGGCGGGCATGTGTTGCTTTAAGAGCCGGTGTGTGGCTCCAATGTTAGCATAATTATCTGAATAGGGCCCAGAGGGGCCCATGCTGTTCCCCTTTTTCCATGATCCCAGCTGCCCCGCTTGCGAGGGGGCAGCTGCAACGTTTTGGGCATAATTGCTTGCAGGGCACAGTCGGTGCCAGTGGCCCACCTCTTTATTTTACAGCTGTGCAGCAATTCGTGCCAGCTGCATTGTTTAGGCCATTCTTTCTTTGGGGGCATGTCTTTTGAAGTTAGGAGTCAGATGCACTCCTCTGCCCCAGTACTTTCACAGCTGCGCAGCACTTCGTGCCAGCTGCTACGTTTAGGTCTTCGCAAATGCGCGCCTGGATTCTGCTGCATTGGCAGCGCGCCCTGACTCTTGGACATAGGGCATTTGAGCCCCTTTTGAGATGGCCAGTTGGCCAGGGGGATTGTTAGGTTTGTAGGGCGCCAGGCCCTAATGTGATTTATGCCTCCGCTAGGGTTCTTTTTACTAGGAGGTTAGTTGCTAATGCGAGTTATGTGGTGCTAGGAAATGTGATGCATTTACTATGATTTACGCACCCTGTTTTATGCCTCTAAATGTACTTTCATTATGAGGTTTTGCATAATGTGTTATGCTTGTGAGGTTATTATTCCCTAATGCGTTTAGGTTGCGAGTTATTCTCTACTGTGAGTTATGCCCCTAATGCGAGTTATGCTTAGGAGGTTCTGGTCTAATGTGTTAAGGCTTAGGAGGTTGGCGGATAAGGTAGTTTGCGCCCAATGTGATACTGTGCATAATGTAGTTTATGTTACAGGCTGATGCTAAGTACAGTGGTTACCAGTGATTACTGGTTGTACGTTTATGATGTGTGCTACATTTATTATAAGTGCTACATATACTAAGTTCGCTTTGTGCTGGTTCTGACAGTGGTCCAGTTGGCCCTGTCAGGTGTAAATAATCCCTTGTAAATATGACCCCGTGCCAGGTGGCACGATGTATATTATGTGAGTACTATTCTAATGTGTCTTATGATAATACAAAGGCTATTTTTTATATATAACCTTGTGTGGAGTTCCTTTTGGTGGTGTGCCTAGTATGTTGTTGCTGTGTGTGTGTTGCGCAAACGCTTTACACATTGCCTCCGGGATAAGCCTGACTGCTCGTGCCAAGCTACCAAGGGGGTGAGCAGGGGTTATCTTTGGCGTGTAACTCCCTCGCCCTGACTAGAGTGGTGGTCTCTGCCTGGCTTTGGCGCAAGCCTTAGCCAACCAGAGATCCCATTTCTAACAGGAGGGTTGTGCACTTCTAAGTCACCCCTTGAACAAAGACATTTTGGAGTCCAAGTACAGGGGCTTTGATCCCATGATTTGAGACACTGGGTGGACTTGTAACCAAACAGTGCTTGCTCTATATGCTTCACAGTGCTAGAGGACTGCTGTGCTGCCAGAATAAACTGCCATTCATGTGGACGGCTTGGCTGTGTTGGCCTACTGCTTGCTGGGCAGAAGGAGGTACTGCCACTCTGCAACTAATTTTAGATGTGCTGGCCTGCTGCCTGTCACATTGCCCTGTGCCCACTGCTAATGCTCTCCAAGGGCAGGGCTCAACACCCTTCCCTTGTTCTTTAAGAATCTCAGGCCCAGACAAGACTGCTTCATCACTGCCATGTAACATTGATTCCAGCAACTAGAAGCGTGAAGTCAGCACGTGCTGAGCACTTCTTTGCCAAACAGCGTGTGGTTGACTCGAACGCAAAAGTGGAAGCCACGAGCAAACTGCACCAATATGGGTTACAACCTTGTGTTGGCAGAATACAGCACTGCCAGCTGCCAACAGAAAGTGAGCAGGGCACGCCTGTACCAGGTCGTGAGGAGTAGAGCCATGTCAGAGAACACCCTCCCCCCCACGGCACCATCTTTTGTACCAGAGCACTGCACCCAGGTATGGAGAGGGTGTGCAGGGCAGCCAGAAATCCCAAAGCCGTCCTACGTGTTCGCAGGCAGCTCTATTTTTACATTATCGACAGCCGTCTGAGAGGCCCTGGACATGCTACAACCTCAGGACGGCTTTATTGCTGTAAAAGACTGCCTTGGTCAATAGCTGCACTGCACGTTAGCAGGCAGCTGACCTGCTTATTTTCATGCAGGGGACCCAGTGAGGTTTTCCCGCTGGATTCCTCAGCGTGTGACCTCCCACCACCTCCTTTGGGGCCTACCTTGGGCAATTGTTTTTTGTGGCATTTCGGGGTGAGCCATCAACTGAGGTCCCATCAGGAATGTGTCACATTTAGAAACACTAATTACTGTATTGAAGGTAATAGGCACAAGGCGCTGGTACACCCTACATTTAGAGCCAGATTACCACAAAGTTTAATAAGAGTGCAGGTGCGCTGCACCCTATGGGTTTATCATGATATATGGGGATTCATGTGTTATGCCTCTAACTTAGCTGCTTCATTACATACCCTGATGTTATAATGTATGTTTTGATTCCTGCATGGTCAGGATAATGAGTACTATCACAGGATTTGCATAGTATGCACAGCATTTCAGATTCATGTTGTTTTGGTCTTTGAGGTTCTGTACAATATACTATATTTTTATATAATATGTGGAGTCTCTTGTGGTGTATTCATTGTGTTGGTCTTGCACAAATGCTTTACACATTGTCATAAGCCTTCCTGCTCTGCGCCAACCTACCATAGGGTGAGCACAGGCTATATTTGGTGTGTAACTGATTTGCCCCGACTAGAGTGGTGGGTTCTGCCTGGCTTAGGGGCATACCTTAAGCAGCCAGAAACCATTTCTGACAGTGATCCAGATGTGCAGACATCGCCTTCCACCGCAACACATCCAAACACATTAAAGAGCCAATTAAAACCTGAGTAACGCCCGCTGCAAGTCCTTCTGTCACTTAATTGACCGGATACGGTCAGTGCTTACCTTGGAATGCTTCTGGAGGCCTTCTACAGCGTCTGTCAACTCATGTAGCTTCTGTTCTTGAATTTCCAGTGCCATTATGGAAAGAGCCAACACAGAGGGCTAAGAAAAAACACAAGCAAGCACCTGGCATCAGATTTCAGCAACAAGAGCAAACAAGTTTGTAACACTTGCTTGTCAAAATACAAAAAGTACTGCAAAAACTGAGTGACATAGGGGAGGTGGGGGCGAAAATTGGGCAGAAATATTTTATTCTAGTTAGATTACAGACCATAAGAAACTGAAGACACAGGCAACATCCTGCAACATTCTTAGCCACCATTCTTTGTTTCAGTTTTTCTGGGTAATCTACACCCAACCGTACAGCTCCAATCAGGGCTAAATTGTTCTCAGGATGCTTGTGTTCTGGTTCAGTGAGGAGATCGTCTGGCAGTTCAGGCTGGACTGTTCCTATTGGAGGACAGTCCAAATCATATGACTTGGTCCAAACTAAGGTGTCATGGTGAACAAAAGAACTAGAAATTGGAATGCTACCCCAAGCGATGGTTATGCTTATTACAAGCATCCCTCAATCACTTGTGTGTTTGATTTAATCGCTACCTAGACCAGAGGCCACTGAAGAGACCTCAGTCCCAGTATACTAGGTTTTTCCTTCTTATCTAATGCTGCCTCTGAAATAGTACTGAATCTAGATTTGAATTGCGCCACAGGAATTCTGTATATTTTTTTCTATCGGCATATAGGGCACATAAGAATGTGTGGACATGAGTAGCCAATACAGCAATTGAAAGAGAAAGATATCCGGGCCCACATTTAAATGACATGATAAGCAATATATCTGGTGCAACTGTGTTCTCAAAATTAGACTTGTATAAAGGATATCATCAGTTAGAAATAGATGATCAGTCTTGTTACATAACATTTAACACATTTAGGTCTTTTCAGATACAAAAAGGTTAAATTTTGGTATATGTTCAGCTGCTGAAATTTTTCAAGAAACCATACAAAATATAATAAGGCCAGTAAAAAAATGCTATGAATTATAGTGACGATATTTTAATATTTGGGAAAAATCAAGAAGAACATGATCGGGCCTTAAATGAAGTTTGTCAACAACTTGTAGCAGCTGGTCTAACACTTAACCTTGGAAAATGTGATTTAAATAAATCTGAATTGATGTTCTATGGGCACGTATTTTCGCATAATGGTATGAGACCTGATCCTAAAAAGGTGTTATCTTTAAACCTAATAGCTACTCCTAAAGATATATCAGAACTTCGTTCATTTCTGGGAATGGCAAGTTATTGTTCACGTTACATAAAGGATAATGCTACTATAAGTGCTCCACTCAGGGAACTAACGAAGAAAGGTAAAATATTTAAATGGAATTTAATTTGCGAACAAGCATTTAAGCAAATAAAACAAGATATATCATCCCCAGCTAATCTAAAATATTTTGATCCACAATTGTGTACAGAGCTAGTAGTGGATGCCAGTCCAGTAGGGCTCGGTGCAATATTGGTGAAGCATAAGCCTGGAAGACAAACTACTAGATATGTGATCTCGCATGCTAGTAAAAGTTTAACTGATGTGGAGCGGAGATATTCACAACCGGAAAAAGAAAGTCTAGCGGTTGTTTGGGCTTGTGAATATTATCACGATTTTATTTTTGGCAAACCTTTTGTAATAACAGATCAAGCACTAATTACAATTTATGGAAACCCTAAAATTAAAATGCCGCCACGCATTGAAAGATGGGGAATGCGTTTAATGGACTATGACTTCAAAATTGTTCATAAGCCAGGAAAAGAATTTAACCCAGCGGATTACCTGTCTAGACACCCAGATGAAACACAAACAAAAGAGCATTTGGAAGCAGAAGAATATATATGTTTTATCATTAGGTCTACAGTACCAGGAATTATTTCAGAAAAGGAATTAGTTGAAATGACTAATAAAGATGAAACACTTGGAGAAGTGAAAAGAATTATTTTGGAAAATAGATTGAGATTAATTAACAGTGCAACACGATTTCAAATGAATATAACAAGAAATGATATTCTAGCATTCAAGAATATACATTCAGAACTAGCAATTGCATCCTCTGGAGTACTTTTGAGAGGAAATAATTTAATAATTCCAGAAAGTTTACAAAGACGTGTAATTGATTTGGCTCATGAAAGTCACAGAGGTATATCAGCAACTAAGAACATAAGAGAAAAAATGTGGTTTCCACGACTGGATAGTCAAGTAGAAGAGATAATAAAAACATGTTACTTATGTCAATGCATTACAAAGGAAAGAGTAATGGAAGAATTACACATGTCTAAACTGCCTGATGCTGTATAGTCTAGTGTAGCAGCAGACTTTTATGGACCACTTGATTCAGGGCATTATTTATTAGTGTTAATTGATGAATATTCTCGATTTCCGATTGTAAAAGTGATTATCGTCAACGTCTATAACAACTGTGCATCCTATTCTTGATGACATCTTTTCAACTTGGGGAATACCAGATATGTTGAAAACAGATAATGGACCACCGTTCAATGCAAATGAATTTTAAAAAAATTCATAAATTTAGGAATAACTCATAGAAGGATTACACCAATGTGGCCACAAGCAAATGGTATGGTTGAAAGATTGATAGCTACTATTAAAAAAGCAATACAAAGAGCGACATTGTCTCAGATTTCAATAAATGAAGCATTGTGTCAAGTTTTACGTGACTATAGAAATACTCCACATAGTTCTACGGGTAAATGCCCTTCTGAATTAATGTTTGGTCAGTCAAGACAAACACGTTTGCCACATCTGCTTCTCCAAAAGACCATGCTGAGAATGAAAAAAGATGCAGAAGCAAAAAGGAAAATGAAATATTATGCTGATAGCAAAACTAATTTTCCAAATTAATATTATAATGTAGGAGATTTAGTTCTAGTGAAACTGCATAAAATCGCAAAGCTAATTTCATCCATCTCCTTTAGAAGTAACACAAGTTCGCGGAACAGCAATTACAGCCAAAAATGACAATCGAGTAATAACAAGGAACAAAACATTTTTCAAAATTTTTTATTCAGACTCTGAAGAACAAAGAAATATACAAATGGACAGTCAACATCTGGAGCAACTAAATAGAAGATCTGAGAGAGTTTCAAGGAAACCAGCTCGATTAATAGAACATTGTTGAAAGATAATTGAATTTATTTTTTATGTCGTTTTTTTTTCTCTTCCTTTTCTATTTCTCTTTTCCTTTCTTTAAAAAGGGGGTGAGGAGGGAGAAATGTAATGATGTAATATGTTAGAATTAGAATGATGGGTTTCGAAGGTTGGGGTTGTAGAATGTAGGGACAGTTCAGTTAAGACGAGGACGTCATCGGTTGAAGATATGTTACATGGCACCAATAAATCTATAAGAAGCAAGCTGTTTCAGTCTTGTGTAATATCTAATCTTTACACATTGTATCCACGAAAGTGAGAGAAATAAATAAATTTGACTTTCAAGCGTTGCTTATGAAATACGAGACAAAGTTGACAAAACATTTTAATTCACATTTTCTAATAAAGCCATAATTTGCATAGTAGTTAACCAATCAAATATGTGAAACATTCATATTATGATTACGTACACTCTGAGATCTTTTTGTAAACAAACTGCGCAGTGCCCAAAAGTGAGAAGTGAGTAAAAACAGCAAGTGGTCACTGTGTCAAAGGGCCAAAGCTGAATCAATTGGAGTAATTGTCAACGCTTCGACCCTTGTGGCCAGTCCCCAGGTCTCGGGTGGACAGATGGCCAATGGATTGTGCGCACATAACAAGGAGACTGGAATTCAAGAGCTTTTAACAGAGCTGAGAACCAGTTAGTGAGGTACATGATTGGAGGAGGTGTTAGCCCTCAAAGGCAACAGTGAAGGCTGCATACCGGGGGATTGGCAATTCACATGGTCATATAGTGACTAGTGCACGGACAGCAGTGAAGGCCACCTCTGAATAAGGAACTGGCCCAGCAATAGGCCTGCCATAAGGTGTAGTTGTGTGTGTGGGGTGGTGGGGGGTTGTGCGCGCGTTTTGAAACTGCAACTTCTTTCCATTGTCCATCATGAAGTGTTGCAGCCTTTGGCATTAAATTAAATATATAGTTTCATTGATCATGCATTGCGAAGTTATGTAGTCTAAGGTGTTGGTAAAAGGACATATGTGAAGGGAAATTAGGGGCACTGCCCTAAATCACAAAAAAAAAAAAAAATTACAAATGAACTTTTAAACTTCACTCTGCACTGGAGCTTGAATACACAGAGGTACGAGCCTCCACCTGAAAAGGATTAGATTTCAAAATGGACTGCTTTACTCACCTTAGCTTTGGAGAAAAGTAATCTGCAGTGGCAAGCTTTAAGATGTGCTTCAAGCCTTTCAAAGGAGAAGTTCTTTTTTCTAAAAAAAAAAAATACACGAAGACATGGCAATCAAACGACAAGTACTACAATAAATCATTTGTAAAACGCTTGCACTACCGTGTATAAACTACTGAATCAACAAGGTAAAAATCATTCATTGGCTTATTTTGAAACTTTACATACAAAACCATATGCACACTTAATATAAAGGCTACATATATCTATACAGACACACCCACAAATATAAATCCCTCGTTATCAGAATCTTTACTAAATGTTAAAACCCTGTCAAGTGCCATGAATAAGGCAGACTGAAAGAGTGTTGGTGGCTAGTCGGAGTTCAGACATGTTAAAAGGTTAGACTAATGGTATAAAATTCACGTCCGCCTGTTTAACAGTTCACTGATTAACAGTAATCACGTAAACAGTCTATGTAAATGTTCACAAAGTGCTTATCAGCTTGGATGATAATCTCCTGCTGCATACAGAAAACAGCCGATTATGGTCTCTGAAGAGACCAACCTACACTTGGTGTTTTTTTGCTTTTTTAAACGGTAACTTTAACACTTGGGTTACAAACTCTTCACTTGCGCCAGTGAAGTGATCCGACCCCCTGGTGCAGATACTGAGGAAGTCGTTTTGCACCATCTATAAAAGGTCAGATGGATCCACAGGCGGTCACCATTAGATTTACCCTTCAGACATGCCAGTACTAACAGGGACTGCAACACTGGGCAAGAGGACCATCACAATAAGTGCAAATGAGCAAACTTGTGCCGAATGAAATGTTCTACAATGAACACAGGCTTAACTGCACACAAACTCACTAAAAACAGTAAAACAAATACAACTGCATAAGTCAGCAAGACATTACCTTTCAAAATCTAAATTCTCGTAGACAAGTGAATGATAAAGTTGTAAAAAATGATATGCAGTTGTAGATTTAACTTTCCAACTCAGTTTCTCTACCACAATCTTCTCCATTCTCATCATATCACAAACTGTGAACTTATACTGGCTGATTCGGATGAGATCGGTGGCTAAAGGCACGTTCTTTTCCTCCTCTGTTCCTTTGACTGCCAGGTAAAAGCAACTTAAGCCAACGCAACCCAGATGCTTTGGCTGTACCTAAGAAAAAACAAACTGTTTATCAATGTGCTTTACGAACACCCAATGGCGAAGCAAAAAATGCCAGTATCAAGTAAACAAGGGCGGATTGAATAACCAAACATTTACAGCATAGTACAATACATTTTCTGGGTGTCTTGCCCATCTCAAACCTCCTTCGGGCTACAGGACTTTAGGTATCTGCTCCTTAACTTAAAGTTCAATACACATAAAAGGCAGGAGTGTCAGTTTCCTGGTATACATCGCTATAAAATTAAAATGATTAAGTTTTTAATTTAACAAGGGAGAAAGGAGATAGAGTAGATCAAAACGGGTCGAAGGTGTCACAACAGATCACCTGTACAATATATGGGTCAAGTGAATAGACTAAAATAAATCCTCTAAACAAATATGCTCCATCACATGTATGCACGAAGCGTCAACATAACACCCCCTTGAAAAACTATGAAAAGTCACACCTTGCAGCGCAACCAAAAGCATCATAAGAGAAAGGTAAAAATATTCCATTCCTTTAACTCTAGTTTGACTTACGATTTCTTCACTGGGCCACGTGCTCAGCACATCCAGGCCCACTGAACTCTTTAAATACAGCTAGTTTATAAGATTAACTAAGAATTGTACTGGCGGGAGCTGGAAACGAGGTAGTACAGAACTTAAAATAAATCTAATTGACTGTAAAGGCAGCACAAACCCATCAATTAAATTCATGTGTATGCTGGCCTTGCACTTAAGGCCCATTCGACAGAACCCTGTTGAAGTGACAGTCTAGGAGAAACTGGCTGAGTGGTGGAATACCAATATTTTTTTTTGCCCATCAATGGACTTGCTGGACACCCCTTGCCGGCTCACAGTACCACTGGACAGTCACATTTAGCCCCAATTCCTCTGCAACACCAAGAAAGAACTCTTACAACCTTTATGATGCATTATCCGCTGTAAACTATTAATTGGCAAGCCCGACTTTGCTGTCTCGCCATGGTCAGTGATAAAACTAGCTTCAGACAGTTCTCTGCTAACCACCACTCTGGGGGACTTCTTGCCGGAGGGAGCAGTCCCTGTTGTCAAGACAAAATTAAAAACAAAATTTGGTGTACTGTGGTGTTGCTTGGTGCACTAAACTCGCTTGAAGATGCAGCTTTTAGCAAGATTAGAATGCCATTAACAAGTTGTATTCATTGAAAGTGTAGCTTCTTGTGTAGCAGGGGAGCAGTTGTCAGAGGGTTGAAGACGTGCAACTACTGGATCCGGGTCCGATTAGCAGACATTAATACAGGATTGTTACTTGCGGATCTTAAGTGGGAATGCCTCAGTAAACCATTCAAGCTACTGTAAGCAGTGTTTAATTAACTGGTTTTGCTTAAAATTTTTGGGCTTCCTGCTTTGATCCATTTGCTTTGCTCCACAGTCATTGGACCGCAATAGTTGATCGTGTCTGATACCAGATGGATCTCTAGTGTTGGGGTGTCAAAACGCTGTAGACGTTTCAGGTATAACTGGTGCTTTAAACTAGGTTATTGCATTTCCTTTCCAACACGTAAATATTCCTTCACCCATACAGTATGCTAAACTTAAGCAAGCTCACTTCAAGAGGAACCAAAGGAAAAAGGTTTCCTCAGCCAGAGGTCATCCAACTTTGAAATTAACACAGAGGCTCAAGAGCACTCGAGACAGAGTTAAATGAGAATTACTGGCAGGTTGAAGCTTCATAGGAACAGGTGTGGAGAACAGACTGATGTGCATTCATGAATTAGCAGCACGCCAGAGGTGGTGGAGATTAAAGGCAAGGTCAAAGTGAAAGTAAAAAACATAAAAACCCTTAAAGGCCCGAGGACATGTCACTGTTGCTTAACTTGGAGCAGTTGGCCTGTTCCACGGAGTGACCTTGAATCAAAGCCATTTGCAAAGTGTGTGGTAAGCAAGGTCAAATGAAATGCTGTAGAAGCGCAATTACTGCTGGGGTACACAAGGTAGCAGAAACGGAGGATTGAATGGTGGAAGCAAAGGTGTCAGAGTGAGGATATTCTCCAAGTGAGAGAAAATAACCTCTACATGAAAGTATAAGGCTTTAGAGAATCGTGTTTTGTATACGCTGGATATTGTAATAACGAGATACACTCCTAGGCAGAAGTCATGTAGCCGATAAGGTAGCATGGTGAATAAGACGAACAAGCTTTACTCCGCCTCGTGTTGAGTGCCGGCTGCGAGAGTGGCTATGTAATAGTGTACAGCAACACATAACTTGTGCAGTGCAGAAGTCCATGCATTTGAATTTGTTATTTATTAAAGCCTCGCTCGCGTGAGACTTTGTTTGCAAATACTGTTTTATTTTATGCTACTGCCACGGTTTTAACAGCTGAGCAGCAAGGAATTTCGTGTTTGGCATTTTTTTTTAAGTTCATTGTGCTAGCTCCTTTGTGTGGAAGGTGCTGAGCTCATTGCTGTAGCCTAGAGAAGCGCGTTGCCAGTGTGACATACATGCTGTCAACATGCTACGGATACAAGCCCCGTCTCAGTCTCAAAGGCTTACAGTCAGCACTCTTGTGGGCCTGTGTTTCCAGTGTGAGGAACGAGGTATTCTGCAAATTCAAATCTTATTGCCCACATTATTGCTGTGGTGTCACTGACCGCTCTCATACTGGGATGCTCCTCCAGGAAAGTCTCGCTCATTTGCTGGAAGAAACCTTACGACGGGGTCTTAAACCACATCCACAGAACAGTTTGGTTTTTACATCCTTTAATAATTCAAAACCCTTCAGGGTGGCGCACGTAGTCTTTTCTCCCTGCGACGCACGAGGACTTGCCTCGACTGCCAAGCATCTAGCGTCTGTCATGACGCGGGCGGCGCGTTCACGCGGACGAGCCCCTGCTATTCAACGGCGGCCGTCTCAGTGCTCCGGTTCCCTTGACAGACGGATGCACGTTGAATCTTTGAGGTAAGCAGTGACAGAACGAGTTTTGCCAATCGAGCGTACTTTCCCTTTATCAGTCACGTCTCACAAAAGTGCCGGCTATCTTCACCAAGAGTAGCCTTTTGTCTTTCTTGCAGAAATATTAGCACCTGGTGGACACTACGGAAGTTGGGATTACGCTCCGCATATCTAGGTAAACATTTTTACATTATTTGTTGAGCGGACACTTAGTCTAGTTGTGGCCTCACAATGGCACGCGTAGAGGTTTTCATATGGTCCAGTTTTCTTTTTTGCCATTTCCCCTTAGATGCGCACACAGCGGGGATAAGATTTGGAGCCATATATCTGGGCCCACAGTACATTATAAGCATTTATGGATTATCGTCAGGGACAGAAGCCCTATTAACCACACCCAAGTAAGTTTGGTCTACCAAGCCCCAGTGTCTGATTTGTTGCTTTTCACCTATACGGGATATTTTCTGATGGCACTCACCTTGTTTTCCAGGTGCCATCAATCCGCTCTCCGTCATATGGAGTCTACGGGCCCAACTACAACACTATCACCATCCAGTTAAGGGTGGTACATGGTAATTTCTTTTCTTAGATTCATTTCATCCCAGTTTTTCTTTAATACATTAGATACTAAGGATTCCTTTTGTTAAATTCCCAGGTGCCCCTTTTCCCAGTCCTGAGGAAGGCTCCGTCGTAAGGATCCAAGCAGCCTACCTTGTTCTTTGGGGGTCAAAACGTCGACTGTAATATTGTCTGATGCCAGTTTTGATCAACAGTGATTTTTTCACTGTGATAATGCACTTTTAAACATGGCTATATAGTATTGATCATTCGAATTGTGAGGCTCAGTGAAGCCGCCTATATTGTAAATATTTTGCGATGAATATGATGTCACCATCTGTCCTTTACACTTTTCCAACCCTCACTTGATGCACATTACCTTCCCCTCTTCCCCCGTACGCGGGGCACTTGCTGGTACAACCTTTTGAGTCGGTTGTTGACTAATAAGCAATTACAAGTGTTCAAGGTGATTAAATAACATTGAACTTTTCAAACTAAGTGCGATGGTGTATTTATACCTAAAGCAATTTAAATTGTGTGTTCTTATGAAATTGCTCCACTGGTACCACATCTTTACTGTACTGTTTCGTACCCAGGTCCCAGTGACTGGTTTTGGGTTTACCCTTTTTTGTAACTAGGAAGAAAGCTTACGGCTCATTGATGTGGAGCCTAGGTAGTGAGGTTACAGGCGAAAGACCGGAATGCCGACAACATTGGCCTATCACAAGCAACGTTTGGGTGCAACTCAAATGCCTGATCAAAAAGCAATGTTTGGGCGCGACAAACATGCCCCATCACTAGTAACTCACATGCCCAACACAAGCAAGTTTAAGTAAATGTTTAGGAGCAATCGGATTTCCCCAAACATCGCCAGTGTATACCCTCATAGGCAGAAAGTCATGTAGCCGGTAATGTAGAAAATAGGATAGGAATAAGATTTATTGTAAAGGATATGTTCAGATTACAGGTAGATAAGATGGTAAATGCATAGCCCCTTCAGGAGAAGCCTGCTGCTGCTCAGCCACTCTCTCCAACTGATCTCTCGAAGCATACATACACATTCTAGGACATCACTCACTGAGCAGCAGGGAACTGGTTACCTAGGAGAGGATGCATGGCAACAAGACAAGATACCACAGATATGTACCTATAGCAAAGGGATATGCCAGGTGCTGAAGAAATCTGAAGGACAGTGTTACTACAAGAATAGGGTGAGAAATCAATCAAGGGTTTGGGACATTGGGGGCTATACAAGGAATAGAGTAGGAGATTGTGTAGGTCACTGAAATAAGGTATTTGCTAGGACGGCCATAGCAGGCTGGTAAACAGTTTACCACGAATGCAAAACCACGCATGCCATTACAACGCGGTCGTTGCAACGACCGCGTTGTTACAACGCATGCCATTACAAAGCAAGTCGGAACAACGACTTGCTGTAGGGGGCAGAAGGTGTTGGATTTAAAATCCAACACCTTCCCTACTGTTGCACAGGCTGGAGTTGGAATAGTAAAGTATACTATTCCCAAATCTAGTGCCCCCCAACCTACAGCAAGTCGTTGTTCAGACTTGCGTTGTTATGGTATGCGAGGTAACAACGCAGTCGTTGTAACGACTGCGTTGTAATGGCATGCGTGGTAAACGCATGCGAACTAACGTGGCATATTCTAGCAGGCTGCACTCAACCCCCTTCTTGAAGCCTCTTCTTCACTTAGGATTATGATGGCAAGTGAATATTGGATAGAGATCCTTCACCAGATGGTCATGACAAGGGGCGCAATCCAAAGTGTCATACTTGAGAAACAATATGAGAAGATCCAAAGGCATAGTTTCAAAAGGAGTCCAAACAAGTTCAGGCCACTGACTTCAGCACCCAGCTTTAGTTAGAAAGAGGTCTGGAATGATTTGTCCATGTGTAAGTCACACAGCATTTAAGTACAGGGTGATTTATGCCCAACTGTTGTGTGCACACAGAGACGGCAATACCATGAGCAACACTATTAGACTCTTCATTGCATGGTTGCAGAATGCATTAAACCAGATGGGCTTTACAACATTAAAAAAAAAAAAAAAAAAAAACACGCCATTCAGCCAAGTATCCCTTGAAACAGTAAACCGTTTCACGGAGGATTAAGTGTTGGTGCTTTTTAGCAGCACACAAGGGGCCCTATTCATTCAGAATGATCCATTAATAGGCAGATCAAGAAACCGCACAATAAACTGAAATGTTTGGTATCCTGAGACGTCATGCCATCAAGAAGGAGATCTGTAGATTTCAGGCATGTTCAATAGAGCTGTGCATGTAAAAAAGTATGGTCCCAATAGGATTAAATTGGTGCCATCGTTCATGATTCTGACAGCATGGAAGCCTATGCAGAGGTTCATCAAGAATGTTTAAGGAGACATGCCGCATTCTTGTATGACTGAGTTGATTGGTTCTAGGGTGGTGTTAATAACCAAAACAAAGTTGGCAAAGACTTGACGTCCAAGATTGGCAAATGGTTTAGACTAATTGGATGGTTGAAGGGTAAAATTAAGTTTACCCTCAGGACTGGAATGGCTTTAGCATGTTTTGACCTTAGACGGTGAAACAATTGCGTAACACAGATAGGCTGTGAGTGAAGTCATGGCGGAAAGTCGAGGTGTGGTATCAGCAGAGCATAAGCTCCAGGCAGCCAAACCGATGTAAATGGAAGTGCATATGTCCATTTGCACCATTGCCTTCTGCACTCACTAATGTTGAAGCATTCTAGTTGGGTGTAATAACAGAGTAACCTTGTACAAGTCAGTCTTGTTCATCCCTATGTCACCACACAGCAGAATGCTACAGCTATACCCTTGCTTTCACTCTGGCAAGCAAGTTTTAGATTTGAAAAAAAGGCAGTATTTTCAGCAGTCTGGTGATGTGGTGGTGAGTGTGCTGTGCTTTGCTTTAAACAGGGGTGCTTATGCCAAGCTACCATTCAAGCTACCTTCTGTACAAATACCGGAGTGATTTGGTTTCCTCAGTCTGAGTTTACATCAGAGAGACATGGGCAGAGTGGTTTTAAACATACAAATGGTGGGATTCCATTTATGTGTACGTTATGCGAAACAATATATATACCAAGTATGCACGTTCCTACCACCACTAGCATTGTGTGCTAGTGTTTCCAGCCTATAAGATACCTCCGTATTGGGCAGACAGCTATAGAACGCGCTAGACTTTTTTCAAAGGGATAATCCAATTTGCATTGCACTAAACCTAGTGAAGATGCATCGGAGTGTTCAAGAGATTCAGAGTGATAGCCTACAGACTTCAGTTTCTTTGTAAACTAAACGAGTTAATATCCCAAATGAGATGGAATGTCAGTCTAAACATCTACCCAGACAGCTTTCTCAACTAGCATGGGCAATAAAATCAATTAGGTGGGCTAGAGAAACGATCCTCCTCTTTCCAGGTCTTCCCAAATTGAAGACGTGCAGGCCGCGACAAATCTATTTGCCCACTCGCTATGGGAAGTCATATTTGATCAGGTCCAGCTATTTTTAGGACTTACTGGTCTGTTCTGGCAAGTGAACTTGAGCTGGAAAGAAACAGGTGTTCTGCTCATTCAGAAAGTGAATGAGCAAGAAAGATGCCTTTAGCATTTGCGGTCTGTTCAAGGACAGAGGTCAAATGTCAGTTTGTCTTTTTACTAACGCTGCTCATCTTATCCTGGAATATGGTGTTTATTTTTCTCTTACTGGAAGTAGAGGAATTTGTAAAGTGAGCTGTCTGACCATCATTGTGAAACAAAAGGCAGTCAGTTTTATTCCAAACACATTTAAATAGCTTGTAGATGAATAGCACAAACATTTCAAAATATCAGGATTTTTTTTTTTTGTAATTCAGAAGTCTGATGCAAAGAAAGATTTAAATAGGAGTAAAACAAACCAGAACACTTTACATGAACTGAGAAACATTTCTGCCCCCGCCTTGATGACAATGCTGTTAATGAACTCGTATCATGTGGCTAGATTTGCATTTTATATGGAGCAATCGTTTAGTCTAATAAATCAGTCAAGAGCTTCGTACAGCAGACCTGCTGAACTCACGTATTTGAAGGTGCTCATATGTGTGATAATGAAGAAAATGGCAGCTATGTGAATTAAAATATTTGCTCAGGACCACATAATTTGAGAGGAATTTATGGGTGAGGAGTATTACATTTAGGCAGAGTAGATTTAAATCCATAGAGCTGCAGGTCTGGTAACATTTGTATGATTTTTAGGGGCCTGATGTGGTAAAAAGGGATGCTCTGCAGTCTTTCGTGTTGTAAAGAATACCCTGGTGCCAGCCTAGTAGAAGTCCTATCCTTAACACCAAAAAGCTGCCTTACTTTCAGTGACCAATATTTGAACACCAGTTGTAGTTGAAATTTCTAGTTGTGGAAATCCTTCTGTTAGTCCTTTTAATTTCGGTTACAAAATATCTACAAGACAGCAAATAAAAATGCTAACTCACATGGATGCTACTTAATCTCTCTGCAGAGCTCTGCGACCTCTTACAGCTCATAATTGTGGAAGTCCATACTTCCTAGATTTCCCCCAACTATGCCCACCCTCAAAGTACCTCAAGTGCCCCTTGATACTGCTCCTTTTATTTCCGTCAACATTTACAACCTCCCTCTGTCCCACATTCTTATGCAACAGTGCCTCAATTAACGTCTTTCTTCTCAATCCTTAGGCTTCCCAGTGATTATATTCTATGTTCTGCTACTCTAATTGGTTCAATTAAGATGTTGATCTGAATTAATTTACAAGTTTTAGGCGCCGGTTCTTTGTAAGGATTGCATCTCGTTTTTTACTATTAAAAGGATGCACAAACTAACTAGTAAAGAAGCATGTTCGCTTAAAACAAAAAAATAGCATACATCTTGGCAGTAAACGAGCACCACAGCTCTCCTCGTTTTTCACTTTATTTGGGCAACTTCAAAATTAATTTTCCACCACAGTGAAGTGTTCTAGTCAAACATATGGTTTAAGCTGGCTCTAAAGATTGCAGAGCTCTGATATGAAAAGGGTTGCTATTGGAGTGAAGAGTTAAACTTTACACTTTGTAAAATCAAACGGAGATTTAAAAGGTGGGAGGTGCATTTCCGGAATGGTAGACAACTGACATGCAACAGCATTTTGAACAAGTTTAGTAGATTTAGTCCCCGTTACAAACAATAGCATTGCCAATCAATCAAACATTTGTAGAGCACGCTACTCACCCGTGAGGGTCTCAAGGCGCTGAGGGAAGGGGGGGGGGGGAAGCAGCTACTGGTCGAACAGCCAGGTCTTGAGACGTCTCCTGAAGGTCAGCAGGTCCTGGGTCTGACGCAGGTGGATGGGGAGGGTGTTCCAAGTCTTGGTGGCGAGGTGGGACAATGATCTTCCGCAGGTGGTCGTTCGGCGGATGCGTGGGACGGTGGCGAGTGCGAGTTCGGCGGAGCGAAGCTGGCGGTTCGGAGTGTAGGACAGTCGTTCGTTGAGGTATGCTGGTCCGGCGTTGTGGAGTGCTTTGTGAGCGTGGGTGAGGAGCCTGAAGGTGATCCGCTTGTTGACCGGGAGCTAATGCAGATCTCTCAGGTGGGTGGTGATGTGGCTGTGGCGAGGGAGTCCGAGGAGGAGGCGTGCAGAGGCGTTTTGTATGCGTTGGAGTCTCTTCTGGAGTGTGGCTGTGGTTCCTGCGTAGAGGGCGTTGCCGTAGTCCAGCCTGCCACAGTCCAACTTCAATCCTAGAGTGTCCCTAAAAATAGCAGTTCTTTTTCAAGTAAAGAAAAGCTGAAGAATCCCTCAGTATCACAAATCGCGAGATGCCTCTTGTTTATCCATCGAGACCTCAATGGGAGAAATGACAGAATCCTCCTACATCAAGTTTGATATGACCCATTTACTGGAGCTTGGCCATCAATAAAAGTACTAAAATCATCCAAGCTTCAACTTTTTGGAACATGCGCCGAATTTAAGCTCTTGTTTCTGATAGCAGTTAAGCCTAAAGAGCATCTACTTATCAGTATTGTGAAAGCTATGCCAAGAATGTGAAACAACCACCAGATTGGATGTAAATAGACTTCAAGCAAGAGGGAAATGGTAATTCATGGAGAAAGCTGCTATTTCCTGTGGAGGGGAGGGGGACACAGGAGCAACCAAGGGAATGAGGAACTATCCTCCAAATGTACCCTGTATGATCTGTCAGCCAAGAAGCCATCGAGAGGTTCTGATGACACTTATAAAAAAACACAAGGCAAAGGCAGTGTAGTAAAAAAAAAATAAAAAAAAATAATAATAATAAAGAGTGAGTTTAAGACCAAGCAAGAATACAGTGTGAACAGCAACTTGTGCTGACAGGGTTCTGCCTTTACAATGCTTATTATGACACTGGGTAAGATTCATTGGTAGATACCTGCATCAAGAATGGACCTACAAGGGTGAGCTTGTCAGTTGTACCGATAAATGCTCTGAGAGCAGCACTGCCATGAAAGCTCTTTTTCACCAGAAATGCCACACGTTTAATGTTATTTATTTAGGGAAGCTAAACAGCCTGCAAATAAATTGAGCACGAATTACAGTAAATAATTCGCAGATAAGACCTTTTCTGTGGAATACATGCCTTAAAACCACTAACAAACATTCAATAAGAAGACTTACACACGTTAAAAAATACAATTAAAAAAAAACGAGAAAAAAAAAAAAAAAACTACACAAGGATTGCTCATATTTAAAAAATGGGAGAACAGACAGCTAAGCTTTGTGCCCCAAACCCATAAGATCCATTGTGGCAGCAGCCAATTGGGAAAACAAGCATTGGCAAAGCCAATCAGGCTCACATTGCCAAAGCTTTTGTTTGCAGATATTTGCTTTCCACTGCCTGAGCCTTTTGAAATGCACTAGCACTGAAAGCCAATATTGGCAGCCAGCCATTGTAAAAATGTTTTATACTCCCAAGATAGTGGATACATTGTGTGACTGAAAAATGTTTTCACACTTTCAAGATGGCCACCGTATTTTTGGCACCACATTGTGCCACGCAATGTGGCAGTCAACTAGAAAGTATAAGAAACTCAAGACAGATTATACTACTACCAGTGCCAGCATATTTTAAAAGCATATGTCATTGGCAAAGACAATAGAGCCAGCCAGCCACAGTGTCTTGGACCCTACTCAATATGGGTTCAGAGAAGGGCACAGCACAGAGTCTGCTCTTATTAAATCCACAGAAGAGATTAGGGAAACCCTTGACAGGGGAGGCAAGGCCGCTCTAATCATGCTCGATTTGTCAGCGGCCTTTGATACGGTCCATCATGATTTATTGATGGATCGTTTGTTGGCATGCGGGGTCCAGGGTAAAGCGTGGAAACTATTGAAATCCTTAACTGACAGATCACAAATCGTGTTGCTGGGTGAATTCAATTCCAAACCTTTTGCCCTGCCTTGTGGAGTACCGCAGGGGTCTTCTCTTAGCCCCACACTTTTTAATGCGTATGTATCATCCTTTACCTCCTTAATCAGTTCCTTTGGCTTTTGCCTCACCTCATATGCAGAAGACACGCAAATTGTTGTGTCTTTGCGGCCAGGACAGGAATTAGGAACAGACAAGCAGTTCCATGATTGTATGGAAGCAGTCGGGAGGTGGATGTCACAAAATTGCCTGAAGCTCAATCCGGGAAAGACTGAGGTCATCCTATTTGGCAACGAGGTCAACTTTTAGACCCCAAATTGGTACAGAGAAGCACTGGGCACACTTCCTATACCCACCAGGAAAGTAAAAAACTTAGGAGTCAGTTTATGACAAGCTCAACTTTGGTGACCAGATTAATGCAGTGGCATCAGCCACCTCTTATGCTCTCAGAATGATCAAGAAAATACTGCCCTTTTTACCGGCTGACAGTCAGCAGACAGTTGTCACAGCACTGGTCGTATCAAGGCTGGACTACTGTAACGGTCTTTACCTAAATGTACAAGAACGTTTTCTGAACAAACTTCAACCGTTGCAAAACGCAGCAGCGAGATTGCTCACCGGCACATCCAAATTTGCTTCAATTTCCAAGGAAATCAAAAAACTTCACTGGCTACCTGTTAGGAAACAGGTGCGCTTTAAATCCCTATGCACTGTGTACAAGGCCCTACAAGGAACAGGCCCAGATTACCTGAAGCGGCAGTTTCAGTGGTACTTGCCCAAAAGAACTCTTCGCTCTCTAGGAGCCAAGTTGGTGACAATACCACCCACAAAGAAAGCTTCGTGGGGTGGGAAAAGCTTTATTGTGGGTGCTGCAATGGCCTAGAATGAACTTCCTTTCCATCTGAGAAACGCCACTGACCTCCTGGCATTCAGGAAGGGATTAAAAACCTGGCTATTTAACATGTAAATAAGTCTACCACGTTCAGCGCTCAGAGGATAGCAGCTAGCGCCAGGACACCTTTGGGTAACCGCTGCGCTTTAGAAATGCCTATAACATACCAGTGGAGCAGGAAAAGGACATCAAAAAGAGGGCTTGAAGACCAGGGCAAGCAAAGTGCTGTGCAACAACACCCATGGAATCCCCAAGCATGAAGGCTGTCGCACATAGAGTCAACAGCATCTCCGACCTCAGAACTTAAAGGGTGGGAGGGAGTGGTAGTGGTTCGTGAATCAAGGGAAAAATGTGCTCCAAGCGCACAATACTAGACAAAACAAAAATTCTATGACATTTAGCAGTGGAAAGACCAACTCAGCCAAACAAATAAGGGTAAAGAAGAATTGCTCCGGAGGCAGAACAAACCAGAATAAAGAGGAAGCCATTCATTCAAGAGCAGGGACAAAGACAGGAAAGCCATTCAATCATGAGAAAGGGCCACTCTATGCAGTACTGTATGCAATGCTATTTATGTTTAGCACAGACAGCTGAATCTGTAGGTCGCAAGACCTCAAAGAAAATACAAAAGAGTAAGAGAGCCATGTCTACAGACAAAAAAGTAGTTACCTGGAGAGATAGTACATCAAATCAGCCAACCTCCAAATGTAGTTTTTCAAGAAAATGGGGATTATGATCTGCGCAACAGTTAAAGGTTTTTATTTTAAAAGTTCGCCTTCCCCCAAAAGGTTTTTTTTTTTTTAATGAGAATTGTTTCAGCATAGTATTTGTTACATTTTAAGATCCTAAATTCTTAGCCTCGTTGTAGGAAAGTGCTGCTTTTTGTAGGTCACCCCCACTTTCTGCTCTAAATGCTGATGGTTAGAGCTCCGAGTGCAGTGGAATCTGCTGTCCAGACCCCAATGCCTGTGCTCGCTCCTAAAGCGGTTATGCTCAACTTGGTAATCCCAAATTAGCAAAAGCTTACCCACTTATAAATCCCTAGCATATGGTAACAAGGACATTGGTGGTAAAGGGGTCACCAGAGCTGCAGCATGAGTTTGCGCCACCCTGGTCGACCCATGCAACCTACTGACCGCAGGCCTTCCATTGCATACTGCAGGAGCAGTGCAAAATGCACTAACTTGACTGTGCCATCACCATGTGTGGCACCATCACAAACACTGCCTTTAAGGTTTGTAAGGCACCCCTAAGGAAGGGCTCCTCAGCCCAGGATGCATTATATTTATGGTGTGGACATTTAAGCGCAAGCCTATACGTCCCTATAGTGGCGCTCCTTATTGGAAACCACTATATGAGTTCTGTCCATAAGATAACATGGGCTGCCAACCGGGTACCCTAGAGATTGGCAGCTCAGTGATGGTATCACTAAAATAAATCATGTTTGGTATCAAACAACGTCCCTTCTCACACCTGACAAGGTTCTCATGCCCTGGAATACAACTAGAGGGCACCTTAGAGGTGGCCCCCAGCTTTACTGTGTTCTGGCTGACAAGCCTGCACTTTACCGCACCTGCTGCCACCAAGACAAGATTTCGACACCTGCCAGGCAGTGTCATCATTCCCAGGAATCCAAGGGCTGGGCAAGAAGGAGGTCACACCTCCCTCCTCCCCAGACGGCTAGTGAATTGGTACACAGAGTGGTGGGATTCAAAAGCTATACCGCCTCCGATATGCATCTGTGCTGTCCCCGAGGAGGAAACAGATCCCCCTTGCCCCAAGCATGCTTGCACCTCGGCAAGGCAGGAAATTAGCTATGTGGGAAGTGTACACCCCCGCTAGGCTTTAGGGTGGACAGCCTGGTCTGCACACCTAAAATAGAGTTCTGCCAACTTTAGGACAAAAAACAGTTGATTTTGGGGAGAAAAGGTGACCTACACCACTGGATGTGGTCACCTCAAGGGCAAACTAAATGCAGGGACAAGCTGCCCATTGGCTACTAGCTCCCACACCCCCAACTCCCCTAAACCTACAATTTAAGAGACCCCCATGACACCAGAGCCTCAGATCTGAACTTACTTCATGGAAGGACCAAGCGGAGACCGGTGTCGCCAACAGCCTAGAGCAAATGAGGGATACCTTGTCTGAGGCAACAGACTTTGAACGGAGTCAACGACCCTCATCCTTGGCCAAAACTCAACACTCCCTAAAAGAGGGAACCTTGTGGAGGGCAGAGGCACGCTCGGTCTCCCCTGGACTAGTTGTCCTAGTTCCCTGCAAACAGCAGGTAAAAATGCTCCCCTGATGTGAAGATGCTGGCCATTGGATCCTCCTAGGGACCACCCAAATCCAAGTGGTCCAGTGCATTGTGGGAGTTGTAGTCTTTCCTGCCCCGAAGTCTCAGGCCGCTATGTCACTCCCCCGGACCTAGTGAAGTTCCCATAGCTTTTTGTTGTGCTTACCGCTGCCAAGGTTTGATGGTCACCAGTCCGGTAACAGACACCCACACCCGACGCTGCAGCAACAGAATATTGCGCACCCTTCATCTGACGTCAGCAGTTGTGTACCAGTTAAGTTTTTGAATTTTACTTCTTGCAGTACCGTATAAGCAGTAAAGACAGCACCACCCGCAGCTCCTGTTCAGCACAAAGGACAGCCAGTACAACTCTGCAACCGGACTCCACAGGCTAGGTAAAACTGATCCGACTATTGCGGCCTGGTCTTGGTGCTCGCATGACCTCACACCCTATAAGGGTGCCAAGTAACTCAGCCTGCAAGTGACCGATTGTCACTAGCACATTTTGCCAATGACAGGAAATTTATTTTGTCTATGTATTTTACAGCAGGGATTTAATATTACTTCAAAAATCTATAACTCGGTTCTACATATGATATTCCGCTCGTTTTGGTGTCTAACATAAAAATACACTATTTTTATAAACTGGTGTTGGATTTTTCTTGAGTTGTGTCAATTACTTATCGTCTATGTTGGTACTCTGAAATGCTTAACATGTATTCCTGTAGTAAAGCCATACCACATATTACTCCACTTTCCTACACTTGTCTAGTATGGCTGCAGTAATAACTTATCCCTTGGTGCATAATATCACATTACTTCTCCCAGCAGAAGAATAGTGCTCCCAACATTTAGCAATTATCCACTCAAAGCACAAAAAATAAAGCTTAACATATGTAGAGTGGAACGAACGAAGTCTAACACAACTTACCTTCATTTTGGATAAAAAACGATCTAACAGATGAACAGCTAAGGAAAAAGTCTCCGTACTGAACCCAAAAAACTGGGTTAAGCTCAAGAGATCTTTGACTTCAAAGTCCCTTAGCCTGGCAGTCATGCGAAGGCCATTGTCATGAGAAGATTCAATAAGTCTCAGCCCACAGGCTTTGGGCTGCAATCTAAGCTCCTGTTCCAGCAATTCGTTCAACTGGTAGAGAAGGGTCTGTGCTTCGGATGTTGCCAATGTTTCAATCATCTATATTGAAAGGAGGAAAGAAAAAAAAAAAAAAGTCAGCATATCTCCCTTTGATTACGCATCACAATAAATGGTCAATTTGCACTCTGAAGACTTTACAACTATACTTACATTGTTTTATTTGCAAAGACCAGTAAATCTATGATGGTCAATTTTCCAGAGGCAGTATGAGCTTATATTCTTTGCGGTTATTCCTTTTACCAGAGATGTTGCAGAAAGCTACAGGTTGCAAAGGGAAAAAATGTTATCAAGCCTTGAAGAGACGCTTGGAATACTGCTGCTCAGCAAACATGTAAATGTCTTCAGTCCCCATTATGTCTTAGGATTAGTTTAGTTGCAGTTAAAGGCACTATAAGGCATATGGTATTTTTACCTACTCATTTTCAATCAAGCCACTTTGAATATTGCGAGCATGGCAACAAGCTTCTTCAATTACAACCAGATAATGGTCAGCCCAATTAAACTGATATATGCAGTAACCCTGGCTACTGTCCATCACGATTAATGCGATAAACACCATACCCACACAAAAATGTCAGCACCTACTTACTTTTCTAGGAGACGTAGTGGTGCTGAATGCCCAGTAAATAACAGCATATGCGGATTCTGGGACATTAAGCACCACAATCCGCACGTTTAACACACTTTTTCAGGCAGTAACCATAGTGAATGTCATTTATCACACTTGCAATTCTGACTCTACAGGGCTGGAATACATTTGGTACAATAAGCACTGCACCCATTTTTGGGTCAACCATATTCAGGGCTGTGAGAATTTGGGTGCATTATAGGATATAGCTAGGTAGAGGTATCATGGAATACACTTGCCAAAAAAGGTTGTAGGTCCAGTCAGGCTTGTTCGAACAACCTTAAGTTCAAGCCTGGGTAGCTATGACTTTTGAGCAGCAAGGCTGGCCCAAAAGAACTTCGTGTGAATCATTTAAGAGTACCACACAATGAAATAAGAAAGTCTCAACACGAAAGAAACACCCATTTATAACGAGCATTTGCAATGCAAAAGGTCTCGCATTTTAGAAACTTTGACCTATTGGTATTGTAAATGACAATGCATTTTATTTTTGCAGGTGTTTTTAAAACACAAATAAATGGCATTGTCATTTACAATGCCAATAGGTCAAAATCTTGCGATTGCGAGACTTGGTGCATTGCAAATGCTTGTTTTGAAGATTGCATCCAAACAACTAAGTGTTTAGGTGGCAGTTTTGTTGCCTGAAAGATCAGCTTTCAATGTGTCAGTCTTACACAATTCATAAAGACCTTTAGAAAAAGCTGACCTAAGCGCGGTGGCGTGTTTGCTTTCACAGCCAGTCCCCCCCGGTCGGTTCCCAACACACAATCTCGCAAGCAGTCAGTCTAGTTTTCTTGTTCATGACTCGAATGGATGCTTCACTACACTGTTGGCACTGTCCCTTCATGTCACCTACCGCTCAATACGTGCTTGGAAAGAGGACAGGCAAAACTGCTGTCTGCGCAGCGCACTTCTCTGGTCCTTCGTGTAACTCAATTAACGCCACTGCTTGGTGAGAAGTAAACAAGATGCGATTTACTGGAGGTGTTTTAGTTCCAAATGTGCTTTTCAGTGTCCTTGTCTGAGCTGCAGTAATATGTTCAAGGTATGAGAGAGATGTGTCTATGTGCCACGTCACGATCACTTCCGTGCATCACAGATGTATGTGACTCGAGGTCACTCCCTCAGGTAATAAGAGACTAAAATGTAACAACTGTCCCGTTGTCATCTGTGTTTCATCCCGGGAGTTTATTTTGTATTTAATTGCGTGGGGAGTGTATTGTCCTCGGGCACTTTCACTGCTTCTTTCAAGCACCTCCTGTAAGTGTGGGGCTTGTCAGTGCTGGGCGATGAATGCTGCTGGCAGCTGTGTAGCAAATATGTGCATTTTTGTTGATGTAGAGGGTTTTGCACTCTATGTACATACATTTAAATCCGTGCTTACATACATCTATAGTTACGCATATTTACAAGTGCACTTCGGTCCCAATACAACCAGTGCATGGGGGGCCTTGTAATGCACATAGATTCAGACACTTATTAATACAGTGCAAAGCGCACGTTTTTAGAACAGTATTGTCAAATAAACACCTCCGTGACATGCGCGGCTTCACACCAGGACCAGGCCTGAAATAGCAAGAGTTTCCTCTGCTTCGGCTTCAAGGCGCGTGTTTGTAACTAGTGCGAGTGAAAGAACGGTGTGTCATACATGCAGATGGCCAGAGTTTAATAAATTGTTTATCACTAGCGCATCGCCAGTCTAGACTTTGCTTCTGGTGAGTCGTGGCTCCGCCCCACACTTACTGATGTCACCGCTGTATGGAATGGAGTTAAAATGCCAGCTCTGCCTTTCAGCCTGAACTGGAGCAAGTGACGCAGGTTTGAAATCCTGTTATGGTCCCCGGAATGGCCCCTGGGCACACCTGGGGTACTCGCTGAGGGTGAAATGATCCGTGACAACAATGGAGAAATGCAAACACCACAACTTCTGTGCGTCCTATCACACAGGCAGATAAAGACGTATTGATTCATAGTGATGTCATCAATGATGTGATATGGGATGTCACGAGTGATGTGTGACATTACTGCACTGCAGAGCGTTCTGGATAAAGAGCTTAACCACATGCAGTGAATTCTAGCGTTTTTGCCCCTGAAAATGTTAATCAACTCCCTATACCAGGGATTTCTTTCAGAGAGTTTGATTGTTTTTAAAAAACACATGGTTAAGTCTTACGAGCAAAATAATGAAAATGCGTTTTGTGCTGCTATAGAACATCTCATGGTGCCTTAATGACTCCTCTGTACTTCTCGTGTCCGCAGTTCACTCAAGAAAGCCAAGTGATGAATTCACTAAACCTAGTCTCCATCTGCAAATATTACATTTATTTCACCACTTTGTGTCAGCCGCAAATCTCATTATTTCTTTTAATCCATTTACATCTCCACCTCAACAGTGCCCCAGTGAGTTTAAGGAAATAAATCGGGATATTGGGGAACCTTAATGATGAAATGGCAGCAGCCATTGCTGAGTTGGCGTCCTGCGAGTGAAAGGGCACTCCAAATATCAAAAGCAGCCGTCATTGCAGAGTTGGCATCCCGCGAGTGAAAAAGCAAGCATTTGCAATGCAATAGGACTCGCATTTACGCGAGACCTATTGCATTGAAAACGGGAGTGCGGGTGGAGGGCAGGGAGCGAGAACGCACGGACTGCGGGAGGGGGGCGGAGGGGGAGAAGGCACGGGAAGAAAACAGTTACCGTGCAACACTCAAAGTAAAGGGGCCAGTAGCCTTGGAAGGATACAAATGACGACATGGTCGTCATGAGGAGGGACTAACAAGCCTAAAACCAATCGGAAGGCAGCATTTAGGACCTAAGCCAATGAAAAAGATGGGCGGAGCTCCCACACTATACTGAATACTGCATGCCTCGCAAAGCGAGCAGCGCATGCGCTGCAACGCTAGGCTCGACCTAAAAATAGATTATAATTTTATGAATTTTTGGTCCTTTATGAGCAAAATTCAGCGGAAGGTTCGGGAGATGCAGATTTTAAAAGGTTTTATCACTTAATATAAACTGCAAACAAGCATTGGTCAACAAAAAGTTTGGAAACTTTTCAAAAACGCTTGTGAAAGTTGGGTGACCAAACCCAACAGGATGGAGGTCTTTGGGGGGGGGGGGGTGCAATGGGGTAGGTTTGGACAGTTACATGGCAACCATACCATTCTTCAGTCTAGCTCCAGCCTTTACAGCATGACCGCCATAGACTACAATGGAGTGGTCCTGATGCTGGGGATGCAGGATGAAAAGATGCTCAAATGATGCTCCGGTTGTGGCGCAGTCAATGGGGTTGCCTTTGTGGCGATTCCTCTCTCTGCAAAGTCTTCAAGAGGCTCTCCATCAGGAAAACGTTGATGCAAGCCCTCATTACCAGCCGGCTAGGCTACGGCAACACACTACGCAGGCACCACCACCCTATTCATGACAAGACACCAGACTATCCAGAACGCAGCAGCCAGACTGATCCTCAACCTACCCAAGAGGACCCACATCACCCAACACCTGAAGTCCCTCCACTAGCTCCCCATTCAGAAGAGATGGGAACTAAAACTTCTGGACCACGCCTACAAAGCCCTTCGCGACCAAAGAACCGCTTACAGGTATGTGGAATTCCTATAGCCCGAGGACCGGGACATATTGTTTGGGGTCAAGGGCAACAAGTTTTCATGTGTATTTTGTCCTTGGGACAAGTAGGCCCAACCCCCTACAGCACAAACCCTTTGGCTGCCAGTTTACAGTACCACATTATGGATCAAGGAAGGGCATTGTCTACAGTTAAAGTAATGTGTGTCCATGTGTTAATGCTGTTCAAACTTGTATTTATGGTTCATTATTTGCAAAGCCTTTATTATTAGGGTGAGCACTAAAAGTAAATGTTGTAAGCTCGGCCTGCACTACTGACGGTGGTTCCAGTATAAACGTGTACACACGTTTTCAAAGTTTAGTAATATGAGGCTATGCATAATGCTCCCAGAATGCTCTGATTATATGCAAATATTTGCAGAAGCTTGAAAGCAACAGTGATTCTTTGCTTTCAAAATAAAATGTTCACAAAACGATGCGAGGAAAAAAACATTTTGCCAACCTACTGTAAGATTTTAGGTACCATATCTTTGCAGCATCATTTAGTAACATGTTGATGTATGCTTGTATTTCCCAAAAATATTCATAATGGAAAATCAGTGTAACCAGTTAAAATACTTTTGTGGGAAACAAAAATAAACAAGCACTGGCAAAGCCAGTAGGTCTGAAATTGGTGGTCAGGCTTTTGGTTTTGTCAATGCGTGACTTGTTTAGGCATGGTTTTTGTAAAACCTTATCGGTTTGGGAGCTGCAGGGCCCTCACCATTCTAACAAGTATTGGCAAAAGCAAAAAATGTTTTTGGTCTCAAAGCACACATTGCCACTGCAGTTCCGGGTACTGAACAAAACTACTTTGTGTGCCAATATGCTCCTTTTAAAAGAGCAGAATACTATCACTCACAGTGAAGCCAGCTGATAGACCGAGAGAAGGAGAGAGAGAGACATAATTTTATTAAACACAAAAGGTCATGGTTAACGCCAGGCCTAATTAGAGGCCCAATTATTAAAGAAAGTCTCAAAAGTGCATCCATGGTATAGATCCTTGCATTAAGTGCATATATACAGTTTCCGTGAATTCACAAGAATTTACAGAAGTAGGCCAAGAAATAGTACTCCTAGAAAATATTTGTGAACTGCATTTTAGTATGAACAAATGTGCATGTGTAGATTTGCTCATGTGAAAATCTGAATGTTTCAAGTTCCCTTTTCCTCTAACCCCTTTTTTCCCCAACCCTGGAAAAAGTTTTACGTCTGCCACTGTCAGGAGTAAATTTCCAACCTTTTTCAGTATGGGAAAAGATTAGTAAAGAGTTGGTGAAAACCCTTAAAACATGCAAGTTAGTAGGTTTGCACAGACTCAAAAGGGCATTCCAACCCTTTAACTATTGCTTACCACTACCTTCAGCCCCAGTATGTAGACCTGCAGAAACGTAGCAACATAAGGGAATTGCTAGTATTCAAACCCTACTATGGTACGAGCCCTGGCATAATTAGAGAGGCTTTATCAGAACTTACATAATGAGATTGCTGCCATAATTTGTTGCCGCATTGCATGGCACAAAAGGGACAAGTGGATTTTGTAACAGGACAAGTAGATTTATGAAGCAACCTGCCCCATGGACAAGTAGATATTTTATTAAATTCCACACCCCTGCGCTTACATGAACCACCGCCTGAATTTCGACTATTCTCCCAGGAATCTCTGCTCAACTCGCCCATATACCATACTTCCACCGCTGCCACTCCGGAGGAAGCTCCTTCTGCCACCTTGCTGTCAAGTCTTGGAAACACCCTCCACCTCTGCACTTCACCCTTGCAGACCCACTTCAGTTAGGGACTCAAGACCTGTGTTTGATCCAAAGCCAGGGAGTCATTCACACAAGTCCCCAGGCAGGCACAAAGCTGTCTGTGGGTTCTAGCCCATGTGAGACTACTGGGGCACAGAATGGTAACCTTCTAAATGTTGGTTTATTTTAATAGTGACATTAAATTTGACCTGGGCATCAGGTAAGGGTTGCAAGCCACGATTAATTTGATACCTTACAGTACCCCAGTAGGTAGTCCCTTTCAGAAATTATCCAGTTAGGGGCCAACCTACAACCCTGTAATAGCCAATGGGCTACTAACTTTTCCACAGCGAAACGATATTTTGATGGGTCTGCTGCAAGGACATTTATACACATGCATGTCCCTCTTAACAGTATGCAGCTCCATGCCATTGGACTCTAGGCCTTCCTTAGTGGAAACTTGCATATTGTTAAGGGAAGGGGTGGCTTTGCCATTGATTTGAATGGCAAAGTCGAACTGGCAGTGTAAACACTGTCCTTCCAGTCTGCAGTGGCAGGCTAGGAGCCTTTCTGTACCTTGTCACACAGAGTGGCATAATCAGTGCTGCAGCCTTGTGTGGGGACACTGCCTTACATGTCCTTGGTACCCTGGGTACCATATACTAAGGACTTGTAAGCGTCAGTACTTCCCAAATGGGAATAGCCAATTTGGCATACACTTTGTAAGGGGTTAAAACACTGGCACCGAGTCTGGTTTGGCTTTTGAACAATGCAATGTATTCACCAAATATCACTAGCATACAACACAGAGCAAGAAGTGCAAGCTTCATTGTGTGATACGCAAGCTCCAGCTACCAGTACCCAAGTAAACAGTGGCAACAGTTGTCGATACACAAAAGCCAAAACGATTTGCGTTGCCAATGCTTGGTGGGTATTGCCAAGGAGAAGACGAGGACAGAAACAATGAAATTATACGAACGTAACAGTCAACCTTCTTTACCTGTGCACTCGGCGTTTTAATCCTACAAGTCTAAATGAAGCCAATAACAGCATTTGATGCGTTTTCAAATCACCAAAAACTAGTAAACTAAAACTAATTTGATATTTACTTTTTTATATCTAAATACATATCCTCAACCTGTTTACATTAGATTTCAAAACAAAAAGGTATAATTTAAAGCAATTACCACCAACTATTTTAGGGGCGCCTCTTAAATCACAAAACATAACAGCATTACAGTTTACCTGTAAACGTATTAATTTGATCACTTTAGTTACAGTGCTACAAGTACATCTCTGCGTGTGCACAATGTTTAATAAGTAGTAAAGATCATTGGTTTAACTTTGTGTATCACGTTGCACATTAATGCATTTAAAAATGTAAGTTGTGATGAGAACATTAGAAAAGTTATCGCTATTTCAGAGTGTTTTAGTGTATATCAGTGGCTTAATTTTTTTAGCCGACATGATACGTTAGTTCTACAGCTGCGGTTTAAAAGCGGCGTTATGCAAACAAGTTACGGTAATTAACGTGTTGGTGATAGTCAAATAGGCTTGCTCCATCTTAGTAGACATTGTTCAGCCAAGGGAGTTTGAAAACTTAAAATTATTTTTCTGCATTGCAACAATTTGTAGATATGTTGTGACTAGCATTGAATTCTAAATGGATTTTCTGTTCAGTCGAATGCCAGGATTATTTCTTTTTTTTTATTCGTCTTGTCGGGACGTTTTGTGTTATTTTTTATTTATTCTTTATTAAGGTCTATGTTTTATTGATTAAATACATGTCTTGAAGTTACCTGGTGGTGATATTCAGCGCATTACAAATACAAGAAGAATGCATTCAAAAGATGCCACGGTTAAGTTTTATAGGTCCCTAAAAACACCAATGTAAAATATTCCGAAGGAACAATAATCATTTACTTTAAGTGACTAGTTACTAGTTAAAGTGCCTACTCAAGATTAGAAAATTAAATATTTAATATATTCAATTGATTCGTGTAACCATCAGAGACATGAACTATGCCCAAAGAATGTAAAATACTTTACTGCGAGCTGCCGCCGTTTAAGAGCCAGCGGCCTCGGGTAGGTAGTTTGCTCTTCCCTCTTCAATGCAGAGTGTTATGCCTGGGCATGTTCTGCGGCTAAAATGCTAGTCGCGTTCGAGAGGCTCCAGCTACAGGGACTCATACTGTCATACAGCGTGAAACCCAAACCTTAAACCAAAGGGCTGCACACTGCCAAGTACCTTCCCAACTGCAGACACTGCGTACCTCAGTACACTGGAACCACACACAATAGTAATGGTTCAACAGTCCACAAAGAAGAATGTAAACGAAGTATTCGCGCCTCCCTTTGAGGCTACCATCAACACTTTTTGGATATTTTCTATTCCTATTAACAGAATGGGGCCCGATTCGCCAGTCTGTATACGAAATTAAATAGCCCAGGCAGGCGGATTTTCATAATTTCACATAAGAGCGCTGCTAGTCTAGCGAATATCCAATTACCCAATTGAGGAACAGTGGAGAACGATGCCCCCTACCTAACACCTCCAAAAGGGGACAACACCCAGCACCAAACAGAATAACGTGAGCGCTCACTGGAAGGGATACAACATAACGGGGTATAAAGCGTAACGGGGGTGGGGAAGGGAGATGTCAAAACCTAAAACATAACTGGTGAGCAGTACCCACCAAATATGGTGGGCGGGGCGACACTGGCAGGTCCTAGTAGATCCTTTACCCCTCTGAAATGGAAACAACGGAGATACCCCATAATCTACTTCGCCCTCGGTAAAGACGTGGGGAACACCCTTAATCCAAATCACTTTGGTGAGAAGTCACATACCTTGTTACGAAGCGGAGATTTCTTGACAGCTGCCGATCGGGTTCAGATGGAGATTCGAATCCGAGAGCAGATATACAAGTAGCTTAATTCATCAAAGGGGTTAAAAAAGCTGTTAAAACAAACTGCGAATTAAAAAAAAAAACTAAAAAAAAATCCTTCTTTGCTCATCTCCAGCCACCTCCCCTTCGGACCTTCTTGTCAGCCCTGCTGTTGACAGGGAAAGGGAGGGCATTGTCAGGAAGGTTATATTGGAGGGTGGGGCATCGAAATAGAAAATAGACTACCAGAGGCAATCAGTGTAGCTACATTGCAGAGCGGCCATCTTGGAATGGAACTCCCCTCCGACTTCGCTGTAAAGCCAGTGGTCTCATGTTGTGTAATAAGTGGTAATAACCACGACCAGCGGTCGAACTGTATTAAAAAAAAAAAATGTAAGGTAACTGTAATGCTGTGCAAAATGGGGGCGGAGCACTTCCCTCTAAAACCAGAGGTCTCATAATGTGTAATAGCCACGACCAGCAGACGAAGTGCAATGAAAACAAACATTTACAATGCAATAGGTCTCGCATTTGCGACAGTTTAAGTTATTGGCATTGTAAATGACAATGCCTTTTATTTATCTGTTTTGGTAATTAACACATAAATAAAAGACATTATTATTTACAGTGCCAATAGCTCAAACTCTTGTAAGTGCCAGACTGCTTGGAAAGTGAAAGAGCGCATGGCACGCTGAATGTTGCAGGAAAGCATGTCGTGCCTGCAGTAGAAATAACTCATCAAAGAACATAGTGCTTACACACTAAATACGACAACATACCGTGTAACAACAGAAGTAAAAGGACCAGTCCTCATTGGAGGATACAAATGAAGACAAGGCGGTACTAAGGAGGGACTAACGAGCCTCTTAACGAACCAGAAGCCAGCATTTACAAAGGACAATGACAAAAGCCAATGATAAATATGGACGGAGAGTGGGCTGGGCTTCAAGTCCATACTCTAATACAGTATGCCTCTCAGAGCAGCGCATGCGCTAGCCAGGCTCGAACTAAAAAGTAACAAGAAACAAAGCCTTAAATTCACAAACATGACAAGCGCCACCTCGTGTAAAGCCTGACACGAGGTGCTGTCACAGCACAACGCAACTATTCATCCCTCGGTATGCGATCAAAACTCAGTTAACCGTTCATAGGGACCCAATATTAAATGCCAAAACACGAGTTTCTCAGAATCTGAGAGAAGGGCGTGGTAAATCAACTTCATGAGCTAGTCTTTGTACGAGCATAGTCCATAGTGTAACTAAGTAACTATATGTTCATCGTAATCACCTTCTGGTTATACAAAGGAGCTTTCATCCCCGCTCTCCAAACCCCTACCCTACCTCATATCGCACATACCGCGCCCTACGTCATCTAAGCAGCTGAGCAAATAGGTTCCCTGTCCTGTCACCAAAGGTAAATATTGCGCCATTAACAGTGGAATCACCTATGTCTTCCCCTGCAGACGGGATAATGTACATGCCGATATCTGGCGATTGTATTTGCCCTTTGACTTGCCCTAGATGGGAGAGCTAGTTAGGGAAACAAGTAGTAAAATAAAAATTAATAGATATCACCTTTTTTGGCTATAAAGTGTGAGAGTTCCCCTAGAGAGGGGGCTTTGTATTCTAGGGTCGCAGTTCTACTGGCAGGTTGGGGCATGAGTAACAGTTAAACATAGAAGTCGCAGTCTGGCCAGTTTTCCCACTCTGGTGTAACAGTTTCAAGTGGACTTTGTCCCACCCAGTTGCACAGGATGTATTTTGGGACAGTAAACATAAGAGTTCACCACGAAAAGCAGTTATGCTCGACTTGTTAAAAAAAAGTACAATCTAAAACTAACATGCACCATTAGACATTCCCATATATATTAAGTACAGCCCTGCCCTTTCCATGGACTCTTGGCGGTGTAACTGGGATTTTGTGTTCACAACAGTTGATTATATGTCGCACAATCCCAGGTTCCACGAAATTCACCAGATGGAACATAGCACATGAACAGTCACTTTATTTGTATTTTTTTTACAGTTTTATAGTGCAAACCTAGCCCAATCGCATTACAACAGAACCAGACTCATTACGCATTATTGTCACTTACACAACTAGACACCCCCGGCTCCTACACTCAGAGCCAGGGATGAGCTATTGCATCGAAGTGCGCACCCCCCTTGCCATAACTACGCGACTGAGTTACTGTCATCAAAAATACACTGCAGTGATGAACGCACTGCACTATGATTCTGCAGTGCCGACAGACATATGTGGAAAATCTGGTCCCCTTTGCTTTGAAGTCAGACTTGTGTGCTTGGTGTCGTTTAGCTATCGAAGGTTCTGTGTGAAAGGAATCGGTCTCATCTGCATGACAGAGCAAGATGAGCAGAGAAAGAATCTTTAATGCAACCTGAAAATCAAACACCATGGGCAGGTGAAGCAGGCCTTCCCTAACTGAGCCTGTCCTGCTCATCTCTACACGGCAAGATGCGACTGGAGGCAGTGAAGGAAGTGACCCGATTAGGGCCACCCGGGTCACTCGCGACCACCTCCCAGTCTTCCATACAATCGAAGAGTCGGTCAGACAGTAGAGAATACAAACCAAGTATATGTTTATTCAGATACACTCTCGCCGAGCCCTGTTCGCCCAGTCGCATAGGGGTGCTGCAGAGAGGACTGACATCAGAAAACATGGTGATAAATTATGTACGATTCAGAACCTACGAAGGCACGCCCAGATTGGAAATTTCCTGATGGAGGCAGTTACACAAAGGAGGTACAGAAGGATAAGTTTCGATCCTGAGACTGGGCACACACTATCTCTATGCCAAGGTCGTTCTGCCTGTGGCCCATCGCTGGACTAGTGGGAGCAGGCCTCTATCTAGTGGGAAAGGCATGCGCTAATAAGAACAGTGTATTCATTAGCAGAGCAAGGCTTAACCTTGGAGGAACGAACCTTTCCACAGCCTGCTTCGTGAAGAGACAATAAGCAGCTAATGGCATGATTCAAAATGGATGCTAAACATAAAATGGTGCCGCGAATGGTAACTTACATAAAACAATTGCACGAACAGAATAGCAAAAACATGTTCATTTCATCAGACCCTCCTTTTAGCATTCACTAACTAATTTTATATGGTGGGCAGAAAAGACATAACATTCTTATAAGCAAAAGAACATCAATACTCGGAACAATCCATATACTCAATATCAGAAATATAAGCTGCAAGGGATGATGTAGAATCAAAGATGCCCTCATCAATCTGCATCATGTCCTTAATGTCCTTCTACAACATGATCGCAGCACTAGTATCATGAACTGATGTTTTCTGTTTAGGGGTGAGAACATTTACACAATAGGTGCAACAAGCCGGGAGGCAGTGTATACAGAGGCAACATGTAAAAAATAATACCAGCAACCACAATCAAAAAGATGAGGATCTTCCAACCCCATGTTGTTAGCAAATTCCAGAACCACCCCGATAGGGTCCTAGTACCTGTCTCCTGGTGTATGTCGGACGAAAGTCTATGCAATTTTTGTATAGCTGCATACACATTGGGAGCGTGATCAGGTATGTAAACGCAACAGCTGCTGCCAATGACGCGACAGGCCCCTCCCCGATCTGCAAGGATGACGTCTAACACCATCCTGTTTTGCAAAGTGACTAATCTCATAGCCTGGAGCTCAGCAGTGATGTTTGTCAGTATTCCAGCAGTTGCATTAATAACCCCCTCCACAACTCTTGTTAGCCGACGAAGCTGAAGACTATTAGCCATGGGGCCCCAAAAAGGTAGGAGACCCTTTATGGCATCCCCAAACTGTTGTGCTGTGGTATCTGTCTGATCTATATCCTTTGTGTCAACAACCCTTCTGACTCGGGGCAAGTATGTACTCCTACGCTGCAGCTGATGATCTTTATGATAATTGGACGGGGCAACATACACAGGGGTAAGGAGGAAAGAGAGGTAACATCTGCCTGACCATCCCCTCGGAAGCCAGACATGAGCTTGGGATCCACAGAAAAAATAGACATTATGGGGTAGGACCAAGGGCGGACTATTAGTCGTTCTCAGTCTGTAAGTGAAATTGCATTTACTCTCTCCCCACCTTTACCTCCCCAGTCTCTTGGACACAGAAACTAGCTGTTGTGTTGACCATGGACATCAGCATCTGTTTGTCCTTAGTAATATTGCGAGCTTGGAAAGATTGAAAATACTCAGATGAGTTGAACCTTTCGAAATCAGCCATTTCCATTCAAAGTCATGTTTCGTTCTCCACTCTTTCATATGTGCTCATACAGGATTTTGGGGACAATGTACCGAAGGTCCCTTGTCCTGCTGATCCTATGGGAGTAAACCCGTGATGAAAACGTATATACTCTACCACTGTGCGAGAATCAGCAGGTGTCATAACCAGAGTAGAGAGTTGGAAATGGTAGTGCATCATAACGAACAATTCAAACCAACCTTCACAGCTACCAATATATGACAATGGCATGGACAACAAATTGTCGCTCTTATGAGTAACTGAGGGGAGCAATTCACAAACCCAACAATTAGTTGTATTGAACACATTATGGGCTTGATGCAACATTTGTATAAATATATTGTCTGTGTAAGACTTTCTATGCTCTTCTTTGTGAGGCCAAAGTAACGAAAATGTGCTCAGGGGGAGTGTGCGTTGTACCAACCAAGGAATGCACAGGATATTTCTCCTCTAGAAACCAGGATATTCCAAGTATTGTTATTAGCGTAATCACAACAATTAATATGCAAACTATTTTACCCTTTGTTGACCAACCCCGCGCTAAATGTGGTGGGGCAAATGACTGTTCTTCCTCCTCAATGCGTCGACCAAACGGATGCATTATAGAGCAGGAAGAGGAATGCAATGAAACTGATAGCAAAGGTAAGTGTTCCAAGTGTCCGTCAGAGCCTCACTGGTACAGGCTCCTATTGTTCATCAACGTTGGTGCTTGTTAGACCTGGCACCATTGGCGTGGGTCTCCCTTCCATTTTTTGCTGTTGCCTCCTGTGTTTTTGCTGTGTGTTGGACTCTGTTTTGCTGGTCTAGATGCTTTGGGCACTTTGCCACTGCTGTTCAGTGCCAAAGTGCAAGTGCTCCCTTTTGTAAATTGTGTTATGGATTAGTGTTTCCATGATTGGCTATTTGATTTACTTGTCAGACCCTAGTATAGTGCATTGTGTGTGCCCAGGGCCTGTAAATCAAATGCTGCTGGTGGGCTTGCAGCACTGGTTGTGCCACCCACCAAAGCAGCCTGTAAAATGTGACTCAGGCCTGCCATTGCAGAGCCTGTGTGCAGTCTGGGACTGCCATGTCGACTTTGCAAGTGCACACACTTGCCAGTCCCTAAACCTTCCCTTTTCTACATATCAGTCACCCCTAAGGTACCCCTGTGGGCAGGGTGCATTGTATGTGAAAGGTAGGACATGCCCTGATGTGTGTGGCATGTCCTGATAGTGAAATACTGCCAATTTTGTTTTTCACTATGGCAAGGCTATCTGTTCCCATAGAACAGAATGAGGAGTTTGTTTATAACATCTTATAAACATAACTGACCCTGGGAACAAGGTAGAAAAATAAAGTTTAGTATGCCTGAACTCAGAATGTTAAAGTGCATCTTTTAGTGAGGGTGACTTTTACATTCTATGTTTGAAAATACCACTTTTAGGAAGTAGGTATTTTCTTGCCTAACCATCCAGTGTGCCTCTGCTAGGTTTGTGTATTGCATGTCTGGCTTTTGGATGACAGGGGCTGGAGAGGGGAAGTGGCTCCAGAAGTCTGATGAGTCAGGGCTGGGCTGAATAGACCTGGGCTGCATTTAGAGTAGGGGGAGGAGATTTCCTTTCACCTGCATGGGCCTGGTCTGCCTTCAACAATGCTGTCTCCACCTCCTGCCAGGAAGCTGCACCAGTGAGGACAGAACTGGTTTTGGCTGGGTACAGACACTCTCTGCCTTCAGAGAACAAAGGATTTTTGTGTATAAAAAGAGGGGCCCAGACCCCAGACTTTTAGATCACTTCTGGGAAATCAAGAGGAACCTTTGCCAAGGAGAAGAGCCGGATAAGCTGAGGAGGAATACTGCCCTGTGCTGTTTGCTGTCTGGGGTTGGCCTGCAGTGGCTGCTTGCTGCCAAGGAAAGGAGAAAAAGGACTTTGCTGTTTGCTTTGTCACCTGCTTGAAGAAAAGATCTCCAAGGGCTTGAAACTGAGCTTGCCTCCTGTTCTGAAGTCTCAGGGACACCAAGACTTCATCCCTTCTGTCTCTCTGCATATGGAACTGCTGTTTCAGCTGCCACAGAAGGAAATTGCAACACCGACGCCGGCGAGCGATGCCGTAACCTGCACCGAAGCCGTGGGCACCGCTCGTGAAGAGCACGACGCAACGCCCCGACTTGCACCGTAGGCCCGACGCCTGCTGACGCCGTGCTCCATTGACTAAGAAGCCGTCAGCAAGGCTGCTGCCTGCACCGGAGCCGAGTACACCGCTCGTGACGTCCACGAAGCAACGTCCCGACTCGCACCGCAGCCCCAACTTCACCGACGACGGTGCTTCATCAACACGGAGCCGATCCTCGACGTGGGTGACTTCTGAATCCATCGACATTGCACCGTCGTAAGGAACCGCTGCCTCGCCGCCATTGTGACGTCACCTCCCCGACACAGTAAGGAACCGACGTCTCACCTCCCCTGCATCGCAGTAAGGAACAGAGGCATCACCTCCCCTGGGGTCGTAAGGAACCGACGCCGCAGACGCCAACGAAGCATCACCTCCCTGACGCCGTCCACCGTCTTTGCTTTCATCAATTCCAAGGTACTGTTCTTTGTGGGTCTGCTTGACTCCGGGCCCGTTGCCGCGCACCTCGCGGTCGGCGCCGTTCTTTGGGATTTTCATCTGTCACGACGTCGTAATAACTCCAGGTGGAGTTATTTGTTGCTACAAGCTTGATTTAAGTGAATAACCTATTTTTACGGATATTTTTGATACTGTGTTGTGGATTTTTGTCGTTTGGTTTTGATAAAGATTACTTATTTTTATAAACTGGTGTGGTGTCCATTTGTAGTGTTTTCACTGTATTACTGTATTTGTTCACAAATACTTTACACACTGCCTCTGAGATAAGCCTGTCTGCTCGTGCCAAGCTACCAAGGGGGTGAGCAGGGGTTATTTTAGAAGTGTATCCCCCTTACCCTGACTAGGAGCAAGGGTCCCTATTTGGACAAAGGTACCTACCTCTGCCAATTAGAGACCCCCATTTCTAACAGCGCTCCTGAGCACCGGTGGTGGAGATTGCTAAGTCCTAAGCTCACGATGAATCCCACGTCGCTCAGGATAATGTACCCCCTTTCTAGGGAGCATGTTCTATTTATCCTGTCCAATGTCAGAACAGTGCATCAATCTCACGACACCCTAAACTAACACAGTTGGTATTATAGCAAAGTACACCCTAACTTACACAGTCCATCCCTGGCTAATCTGACTTCTCCTTTGGTGCACTTTTCCTCAGCCGAGGGCGCAAATTGTACCTGGTGACTCCAGGCACAGAGGGGTCAACAAACAGCGGCTCTTTAATGGCTCGCATTTCTGGAGGGACCGCTGCATTTAGCGCGTCATCATTCTCTGCATCCGTATTGGTCCACGTTAACTTTGCGTCGCTGAAGGGGATGAACTGAGGTACCTTCTCACACTCAGTGTCCCCAATGCCGTCACTCACCCACTGATCATAGGGCAAGGGTAAGGGTATCCTGCGGCAATGGCTGGCGTGAATCCAATTCTTTCGGCCGGCGACCTTCACAGCTGTTCGAGTGGCCAGGAGGACCTGCTCAGGTCCCTTCCAACGGGGCTCCAAACTCTTCTTCCGCTGGAAGGTCTTCACTAGAACGAAGTCTCCAGGCCGAATATCATGTCCGGGCCCCTCTGGTGTGGGTGGAAGGGACTCATGGACCTGTTGATGAATAGAATGCAAATTTTAAGTTAGCTGGCAAAGATAGTCTGTCAACAATGGATACTCAATATCAGAAAATCTACGAGGGCGCGGGACGCCCCAGACATTTGCCGGGCGTCCAAACATGACCTCGTAGGGTGACAATCCTGTTCTAGAATGTGCTGTTGTCCTTGTCGACAAAAGAGCTAATGGTAAAGCATCTGGCCACTGTACCCCTGTTGTCTCCTGAATCTTTGCTAACTTCAGTTTGAGAGTACCATTGTACTTCTCAACCAAACCTGCTGATTGCGGGTGGTTTGCAGCATGGAATTTCTGTTTTATGTGCAAACCGTCACAAATTAACTGTATGACCTTGGCATTAAAATGACTTCCGTTATCACTCCAGATCAAACGGGGCAAGCCAAAGCGAGGAAAGAACTCCTTCAGGAGTACCTTTGCAGTCGCAATGGCTGTATTGTCTTTAGTGGGGTAAGCCTCAACCCATTTACTGAATGCACAAACAACCACCAACACGTACTTCAAATTATTGACCCTGTCCAATTCAATATAATCTAATTGAAGGACCTCAAAAGGGAAAGTAGGTGGTGCAAAATTACCAGGTGGTGTAGGGGTACCCTTTCCAGGATTGTGCATCATGCACACCATGCAATACTTCACTAAATGTGCAGCTGTTTTGTAGATGTTGTCATTCTGCCATACGGGGTCTAACAACTTGCAAATATCCTTAGCACCGATATGGGCTGGACCGTGGGCCATTATGACTACAGCAAGAACATATGCATCTGGCGACATCCATCTTTGCTTCCCTGACTTGTCAATCCAACATCCCTCATCGTTCAATTGTGCTGTACTTTCTTGCCACACTGCTAATTCCTCCACTGTGGCCTCACTCTGTATTTTCTTCACATTCTCAAGTGTATCTTCAAACATGGTGACCTCGGGCACCCACCTAGCGGGACCTGCTACGAACATTCTTTTCATCCCAGTCCGGGCTGTTTCCTTAGCTATCTGATCTGCAAAAGCATTTCCTTTACCTACATCGTCAGTAACTTTCCTATGGGCGCTACACTTTACTATTGCCAATTTCTTAGCGTGTGTCAAAGCGGACAGAAGCCTATATATAAGATGACCGTGCTGAATCTTTTTTGCCATGGGAGGTAAGGAATCCTCTTTTCCCAGAGTTGCCCGAAATTATGGGCGACTTCAAAGGCGTACTGGCTGTCAGTATAAATATTCTCGTGATGTCTCAACTACTGTACGCAACGTAGTAATAGCATATGCAGCAGTTGTAGTGCCATCTGATAATTTAAAACAAGAGCCATCAACATATAGTTCTCCTTGAGGGCCAGATAAGGGAACATCAGTCAAGTCTACCCGTCCTTTCGTCTCTTCTTCCGTCCGGAAGATACAATCACGTTTCTCATTTTCATCATTTTCAGAAGGGAGGGGTAGTAACGTGGCTGGGTTTAGAGTGGCACATCGTTTGATCGTAATATGCTTGGCAAAGAGTGTCAATTCATAACCCGTCAGACGTGCACTGGTGAAGTGCTGTGTCTTGGTCTTCTTCACAAGTGTATCCACAGCATGGGGTACCATGACTGTGAGATCAGTATCAAGCACGAGTCCAGCCGATTGTCTTATCGAGACGCCACAGGTGCGACCACTCTTAGACAGCTCGGGAGGGCTCTTGTGACAGGGTCAAGAACAGCAGAGAAATAAGCACACTGCCGTTGCTTATCTCCAAATTTTTGTGTTAGAACAGAAAGCGCACAACCAGCCGTCTCATGGACATATAATACAAATGGCTTGCTATAGTTAGGCGTGCCAAGCACTGGAGCCAAAAAAAGCGTACTTTTTAATTGCTCAAAAGACTGCTGACATTCAGGCGTGCACATCTTTAGTAGTCAAAGCAAGCAGGGGTTTGGTTAGTAGGGAATAATTTGGAATCCACTGGTGACAGTAGGAAGTAATGCAAATAAAAGCGCACACATCTTTTCGAGTTTGAGGAATGGGCATTTTAACAATGGTACTAATGCGCTCAGGGGTCAATCTCCTACCCTCCTTCGACAGTAGGTGACCTAAGTAGGTGACCTCCTGTCGACAATACTGAAATTTGGAAAGGGATACTTTATGGCCATGTTGAGCTAAATGTAACAACAATTTAACTGTACTGTCTCTGCAATCTTGTTCTGTATCCGAGGCGATGAGCAAGTCATCGACATACTGAAGCAATACATTACCTGTAGGGAGCAACAAGGAATCCAGCTGACCTTTCAATGCCTGACTATAGATACTCGGACTCTCTGTATAGCCTTGAGGGGCGAGACAGAATCTAAAGCTTCTACCAGCTAGGGTGAACCCAAACAGATACCTGCTGTCTGGATGAATGGGACTACTGAAAAACGCGTTTTTCAAGTCAATGACAGAAAAGAACGTAGCAGAAGAAGGAATCATTGTCAAAAGAATCGTAATGTCAGGGACCACCGGAAACTGGGGAATCACTATTTTATTAACTTCCCGCAAGTCAATCACAAAGCGATAAACATCTGCATGATCATCCGAGGAACCCGAAGGTGTCCGTTTGAGAATGGGAAGAATAGGGCTATTACAAACATTAGCAGTTGTCTCCTCAACCACTCCTTTCTCAATCAAGTCCTGTACAATGTGCAATAAAGCTCGCTCACCTCCCTGCAGTATTTTATACTGAGGGATGCGAGGTACAATAGCATTGTCTTTAACTCGGATCGAAACTGGCGGTATCTGTAACAGTCCCACATCTGTGTCACCTGTCGCCCAATGGGAGGGCGGTACATCTTTAAACTCCGCAGGAAGAGGCGCATCTTTTGACAGACACTGCTAAGCGCACACCTCATCCGCACCTATTGTCATATAGACACCTTCTGGAGAACAATAAATTGTGGCTTGCAACTTTTTCAATAAATCCAGACCCATCTAATTCTCACCACAATTAGATGTCAACAAAAATGGAGAATCCACAGTGAAAGGACCAATAGTCAACGCAAGAGGTTTTGAAATGGGGCTCACAACGGTACACCAGAAAAACCTACCGAAACATTATTATGGCCAGACAGAGCTGCCCCAGGGACCAAAGAGCGAGAAATAGAACTGTTTGTTGCACCTGTATCCACCAAAAATTCCTTAGCCGAGCCATGCAAGTTCGCAGTAACATAAGGACCACGCTGATCTACAGGTATCGAAACTGGTCCCTCACTCTGACCCTGGCTGTCCTAGCTGTAAGACATTCCTGTCACCTCATCTGTGTCATAATCATCATGATAATACTGTCCGCCCGAGGGTCATCAAAGTAATTATTATCAGAACGACCCTGTGAGACCGCATCATTCTGAACCCTGTCCGCTTCTCCAGCTCCACGACCTCGTCCGCGAGAACCTCGTCCTCTAGGGACCGCCACCTTCTGCAAAAGCACAGGACACTCGCTACACCAGTGTCCCTCCTCTTTACAATATGCACACTGATTCAGCCCTACAGGCGTAGTATTCCTGCTAGTACATGGAAGCTGCCGGGCCAAACTACCACGTCCTCTACCATTCCCTCTAGAACCCTGCTGCAACAACACCTTCGTCTTCAAATCCTTGTGCTTCTTCTCCGTCCTCTCCTTATTCTCATTTTCCCTGTGCTCATAATACTGTGCCATATTCAAAATAACAGAAGGGGAGGAGGTGGACCAGGTGCTCTCGGAAGCCTGTAATCGGGTCGCAATCTCAGGAAGCAAATTGGAAACAAATCTATTAACAAACAATCGAATGCTTCCTTCGATCGACAAATCCTGTCCACTATAGTCTAGAAACACACCTTCAAACTGAGTGAAAAAATCAGACACACTCTCATCTTTCTTTTGATGGCAAGCCGATAACTTGTCCCAATCAACTTTTCTCGGAGGGATAAGAGAATGCATATACGTAATGATACGGCCGGATAAAGCAAGTATCTCTGGTCTAGGCTTATCAACTGGCTTCCGTTCCTGATCCCATACCTTTATTTGATCCCAGGTACCACCCAAATCCACAACATGATCCTGTGTGTGCACTTGTCTCCAAATATCAACCGGAACCAGCAAACCAAAAAACATTTCAATATCCGCAAGCGTCATTACTGTTGAAGAGGCTGCCTCAGTCAATTCTTTATAATATGCAGTAGGATTTTTTCTAGGGTCAGGTAACTGAGTCTTAAGGGACAAAACCTCACTCCTTTTCCATGGAGTATAAACCCACTGTTCTTGGAAATGGGCTGCCTCACCTGGTCTGATAACAGCATTGTGCTGATCCCTTAGCTCTGGTATTTCAGGATGATAGATAGGATGAACCCCCCGCATCGGAAACTGAGATACCGGGGTAGGACTCTTCTCAAGCAGTCTACCCCAATAAGCAACCAATGTCGCAACATTACCAAAAACTTGACCAGGCGCCATATCAGTAACATATACATGATCCTTAATATGATATAGAATTTGCGGTGCTGCATCATTGAAGCACTGCTCCCAAAGACCGATCAAAGTAGCCGACATATGCTTAAGGGCATGCTGTTGCACAAAAGGCTCATAATCTTTTATCACACTCCACACATCTGCCACACCATAAATGGGGTTTCGGGCCCACTGCGCAGCCTGATTAGCCACTACCTTTTTCTCTGCATCTCCCATCTCCGATCGCACATACAGACCCATTCGCTCCTTGAACTTCGTCCAATCTTTATTCTCAAGTCCACGTACTGGTGCCCCACTACTCTGTAATGGAAGAACACAGTGGGAGTGATAACAGAGGTAGTAGGCACTAACGTCGCTGCCGGCTGTGTTGCAGGTGTAAGAGCTGGCGAAAGAGACGCCGAAGCAATATGTGTTGCATGAGTACTAACAGTCATAGTTGCCACAGACGGCGAGGACAAAGAAAGGACAGGAGGTGCCATGGCCAAGGCAGTCCGATCAACAGTAACAGAAGCAGAAACAGCAGAGACAGAAGAACCGGGTAGCTGAGCCTGTGAGGGAAGAGCTGGATATATCCTATGCGGGGCATATGGGGGTAGGTGGGTCGAGTATCCAACAATTGTTCCACAAACGTATCATTTTCTTCTTGGGTCACATAAGATTTATCAATATTCAATCGAAACCTCCTATCTTCACATTCAATTCCTATCTCTTGTTTCTCTCTATCATGTGCTACAGCTTTCTGAGTCAATGTTTGCATTCTCCCCTTCCGGGCCTCTTTCTCTGCTTTCATTCGCCTCTGTTTAGCCTTTTTTTGCCACGTTCGAAGAGAATCAAACATACACTGCCTACTTCTTTTTGCAAACAACTTTTCCTGTAAAAACCCAATTTTTTGTTCTTCAAAAGTGCCCGTCAACGGCCACTGCAACTCGGCATTGTCCGTCGTATATTTGTGCCATAGCGTACTAAACATAATAGGGCCAAGGCCATGCTTCACATATATATCAAAGTTCGGAGCGCCTTCTGGAGGAGCTGGCTGACTTTCTTCCAATCGAGCATCTGCAGAGCAACAACGACAACAAGAAACCAAGAATCTTCTAAATCCAGGCATTTTCAAAAGTGAGCCAAATTTGTTATGTTGCCTGGTAAAGTGTTCACAAACACCTCGTACCAAAATCGGTCCTCAGACCGCACCAAATAAAAACCAAAATGGTACCATATCCACAAAGAACCAAAACAAACTCACCTGGTGCACACAGGTCAAATGAATTTATTCTCCACTGCCGACTCTTCAGACCAAACGGTCAGATCCAAGGGTTTCGCTGTTCAGGACCCCAGTCGGGATGACCGCTGGTCGAGGCACCGCCTGGCGGGACAGAAGGGGCAGCTGCGAGTACAGGAACTCTCTCGTGCAGGGATCTCTGGTCCGTCCGTCCAACCCGACGGCAGCCCCGACCTCCCCAACCATCCTAAGGAGGAGATGGGCCACTCGCCCGATGGGGTCCCTGTTCGGGCACCAACTGAAGGAAGTGATCCGATTAGGGCCACCCGGGTCACTCGCGACCACCTCTCAGCCTTCCATACAAATGAAGAGTCGGTCAGACAGTAGAGAATACAAGCCAAGTATATGTTTATTCAGATACACTCGAGCGGAGCTCCGTCTGCCTAGTCGCTTAGGGGTGCTGCAGAGAGGACTGACATCAGAAAACATGGTGATACATTATGTACGATTTAGAACCAAAGAAGGCACGCCCAGACTGGAAATTTCCAGATGGAGGCAGCTACACAAAGGAGGTACAGATGGATAAGTTTTGATCCTGAGACCGGACACACTCTATCTCTATGCCAAGGTCGTTCTGCCTGTGCCCATCGCTGGACTAGTGGGAGCATGCCTCTATCTAGTGGGAAAGGTATGCGCTAATAAGAACAGTGTATTTATTAGCAGAGCAAGGCCTAACCTTGGAGGAACGAAACTTTCCACAGCCTGCTTCGTGAGAAGACAATAAGCAGCTAATGGCATGATTCAAAATGGCGCCTAAACATAAAATGGTGCAGCGAATGCTAACTTACATAAAATAATTGCATGAACAGAATAGCAAAAACATGTTCATTTCATCAGCAGTGTTTCTAGCAGCACCAAAGAAAACAAGAAAGGCGTGCTGCCATTGTGAAAGTATAAGCGCGCACCGTGCTGTAACATTAAGCACGGCACCCGGGGGGTGACGGGGGTGACAGGCTGTGAGCCACGGGTGCCATTGTTAAAAGTGTGCGCACCCATGCAATAAATAAAGTGCGGTATGCATTCTGTGTAAACAAAATGGTAAAAAAAGCAGGCGCCGTGTTAAAGATAAAGCACGGTGTGCGTTTTGTAAAAAATAAAAAATGTTTTAGCTACACGATGGCCTCTCGCATCATGCTGCTTCTTTTGCATGTTGGAAGCTGTAAAACATAAGGAGTGCCTGCTGGTATAATAATATAATAAAAAGCAAGCGGTTGCAGGAGAGAGTGTCCTGCCTACAACAGCTGGTAGGAGAAACTAGTTTAAGCAAATAGTGCTCACCAACTAGATAAAGCAGACCGTGTAACAACACCAGTAAAAGGTCCAGTCCTCATGGGAGGTTACAATTGCCGACAAGGTGGTACCAGCGAGGGACTACTAAGCCTATTTACAAATGAAAAGCAATGATTTTGCAAGGACAGTAACAGGAGCCAATTGAAAACATGGGCGTGAAATGGGCGGAGCTTCTATGCCTAACCTTAATACAGCATGCCTCGCAGAGCAGCGCATGCGCTGCCCAGGCACGACCTAAAATGTAATGGAACTGTGGTGCTGTGCACAATGGGGGTGGGGCGAATGAGTGTCAGGGCGGGTTCAGAGGCACAGCTAAAAAAAAATATATTTTGTAACTTTTGTTGGTCTTTCACCTTCAGGTATGTACATATAAAATAACACAAAGCTTAAATGTAAAATAAATACAAGTTAAGTTAATCAGTGGGAAGTGCATTATGGTACTTTATGAAACCTCTTATGCACTGCAGATGTCTGAGTCTGTAACCTGACAGCCACAGAATTGAACCCTGGTTGGAGAAGTGGAGAATAGTTAAGGGCTAACACAGGCCCCTGCCCTAGGGGCGTGTGTTACGTTACTTTAAAAAGCACACACTTCACAGCTCAGCTGGTAACTTCTTTTCAATACCACTCACAAATATTAAATGTTTGTCATCAGGAAGTGTCAAGTGATTCCAATCAGTAAAGCCAATGGCTTCTGAGCTCCATTTACATTTGCAGATTAACTCATTGTGCATATTTACATTTCTTTCAGGCAAGAAGGCACCCTGTCATGAGGTTTGTTTGGCTGTTTGCTTCTGCCTCGGTTTCACAGCACAGGAGACTCCCTGCCTTAAAATTCATATAACCACACTCAGGGATGTGGAATTCCTATAGCCCGACGCCCAGGACATACTGTTTGGGGTCAAGGGCAACTAGCTTTAATGTGTATTTTGCCCTTGGGACAAGTAGGCCCAACCCCCTACAGCACAAACCCTTTGGCTGCCAGTTTGCAGTAACACATTATGGATCAGGGAAGGGCATTGTCTGCAGGTAAGGTAATATTTGTGTCCATGTGTTAATGCTGTTCAAACTGTATTTATGGTTCATTAATGCAAAGCCTTTATTATTAGGGTGAGCGCTTTAAGTAAATGTTGGAAGCTCGGACTGCACTACTGACAGTGGTTCCAGTATAAAAATGTGTAAACAGGTTTTCAAAGTTTAGCAATATGAAACTATGTACAATGCTCCTAGAATGCTCTCTGGTTAGATGTAAATATTTGCAGAAGCTTGAAAGCAAGTTTGATGAGTCTTTGCTTTCAAAATAAAATGTTCACAAAAAAATGCAAGTAGGAAATATTTTTTTAGCTAAACTACTGTCAAATTTTAGATGACATTTCTTTGCAGCATCATTTGGTAAAATGTGTTGAGTATGCTAGTATGTCCAAAGGATATACATAATGGAAAATCAGTGTAACCAGTTTCAATAAGATTATGGGAAACATAAAACAAGCATTGGCAAAGCCAGGAGGTATGAAATTGGTGGTCAGCCTTTTGGTTTTGTCAATGTGTGACTTGTTTCGGCATGACTTTTGTAAAACCTTATTGGTGTGGGAGTTGCCGGGCCCTCACCATTATAATAAACATTGGCAAAAGCAAAAATTGCTTTTGGTCTCAAAAAGCACACATTGCCACAGTAGTTCCGGGCACTGAGCAAAACTACTTTGTGTGCCGATAATGCTCCTTGTGAAAGAGCAGAATGCTGTCACTCACAGTGAAACCAGCCAATAGGCAGAGAGAGAGAGACAGACTTTTAATAAACATAAAAGGTCACGGTTAACACCAGACCTAATTAGGGGCCCAATCATTAAAGAAAGTCTCAAAAGTGCACCCATGGTATACGTCCTTGCATTAAGTGCAGATATACAACTTTAGTGAATTCACAAGAATTTACGGAAGTAAGCCAAGAAATAGTACTCATAGAAAATATTTGAGAACTGCATTTTAGCATGAGCAAATATACATGTGTAGATTTGCTCATTTGAAAATCTGAGTGTTTGCAAGTGCACTTTCCCTCCAACCATTTTTTCCCCAACCCTGGAAGAAGTTTCACATCTGCCATTGTCAGGAGTAAAGTTCCAACCTTTCTCAGTATGGGAAAAAATTAGAGAAGAGCTGGTGAAAATCTTTAAAACATGCAAGTTAGTAGGTTTGCACAGACTCAAAAGGGCATTCCAACTATTGCTTACCACTACCTTCAACCCAAGTATGTTGATCTGCGGAAAGGTGGCAACATAATGGAATGGCTAGTATTCAAACCATACTATGGTATTAGCCCTGGTATAATAAGAGAGGCTATTATCAGAGCTCTTATATAATGAGATTGCTGCCATAATTTGTCGCCGCATTACATGGCACAAAAGGGACAAGTGAATTTTGTTACAGGACAAGTAGATTTATGAAGCAACCTGCCCAATGGACAAGTAGATATTTTATTAAATTCCACACACCTGCCACACTGTAAATGTCTGAGCTTTTGTTTATATAAAATTGTTCAGTTTTTCCTGTTTTCTTTCCAAGACGCATATGGCTTTGTGTGTTGTTTTGAATATTTATTAAAATTACATGATATATGATCCGCTATAGTAATCATTTGCTTTCTATATGTACTAGTAAAACGTATTTCTGGAAGGGACCTCTTGTTCCTTTATAAATAACTCCACCCATGGTCCCTGTCATATCCTTGGGTTCCCTTGTTTATGATAACATGTTTATGCGCAATCATTGGATTGCAAGGGTTGAAACAATATAATACAGTTTGTTTGACTCTACCGGCTATATATCTAGCGGGTTTCTTCTTTTTCCCTTTTTCCCCCCTTCTTGCCCTTCGAGTATCCATCTTCACTTTCTTCTTCTCTTTTTCCTTCCCTGTTTGGCCAATATTATGACAGATCACACACCCTTATATTCAGATGATTATATAAAAAAAAACTAGAAATCCCCTCACTGTTTACTGATAGCCCAGATTCAACTGAACCAGCTAATTTCAGCCTTCCTGACCAGTTGGAAAGATGTAAAAAGAAATTGGTGAGACTGCAGCTTATGATTCGTATGCTTACAGAATACCTTAAAGCAGACACTATCCCATTGGGCCTACAAGTTAGGAATATCCCAGGTGTCCTCTTTGAGGATAAAAATATTTGAATGGATTCAGGTATATAGGTACCACTTGCTCTCGACACTGGATGGTACTGGGCATAGACACTGCGATCGAACGCAATAAGAAACTCTGTGAAGAGATTGAAGATCTTGAGAAACAGATAAGGGAGTCTAGCTCAATCCCAGACGCTAAGAATGTTTCTTGAAAAAATTCAGAAAGCTTCAACAGAGTTCTACAGGATAGAACAAGACAAGAAAACCATTAAAGTAAAGAGAGACATTAAGAACTATAAGATAGAGAAACCCTATCCATATCTCGCTGAGAACTTCCTTAGCAATCAGACATACAAACGGCCAAATTCCGGCCGCCCTTGGGGCAGATATAATAAACAAAATACCCTGTTCACTTTTTCAGACACTTCTTGCGAATTATCGGAGAACTCAGATTCGGGCGAAGGCACTAGTGCCGCCACCAATCGTAATTTTTTAGGGCGAGGCCAGGACCGCCCACCAGCTCAGGGGCGAGGTCGAACCCAACAATGGTACAGTGCCCCAGGGGAACGCCAGACATGACAGAAATACTACAGATGGTGACACGCACCACCCCTGTTTATACATTAATAGACACCATGACTGACAACATATTACCCCAAAGTAACCAACTGATACCAATTTTTAATTTATCAACCCACTATCTTGAGCTGAGACCACCTTACTTAGTAGAGGACTTTCATTTGTCCAGACTACAAGAACTAATTTTCTGGAACTCCAAACAGAAATACTAAGGTTTTTCCATAAGATTCGTCTGCATGCTTATTTTAGGGATAACCCATATCTCCCCAGCTCATCTAACACATAATTCCGACCGCCATCTACATTCAACCCACCATACAGTTGTATACCTTCATAAATTCATAAATTCGAAAGACTGGTCTTGAAAGAGATTACAGAGTTCGAACATAAACATAACTTTGTTCAATACAATCTTCCTATCACAGAAAAACACACACTGAATGGTCTCAAACAGAACAACTCAATGGTTATCAAGCCAGCTGATAAGGGCGGTGGGCTGGTGATACAGGACATTGCTAACTACAAAGCAGAGATTCACAGACAACTATCTAATACAGATCACTACCATAGACACACTGCAGACCCTACAAAAGATATACAAAGAAGTAGCTCTAGACTGATTGAAACAGTTAATACAGAAGGCTTTCTGTCAGCAAACGAATGCATAGTCAGCAAACGAATGCATATTTTTTAATCAAAAATCACCTAGGACACCTGTAATATACACGCTCCCCAAGGTACATAAAAATATGAACACTCCACCAGGCCGCCCAGTAGTGTCTGGTTGTGGCTCCATATTGGAACCTCTTGGAAAATATGTTGATCACTTCATTAAAGATTTTGTTCCCACAACACCTTATTACATAAAGGACACAATGGATATGATTAATAAAATTGAGCATGTACCATTTGACCCTGAAGCCAGCATCCTGTGTACGTTAGATGTTGAGTCTTTGTACACCAATATTCCCCAAGCAGAGGGAATGGAGATGATATCTTTAATTCTTGACTCTAGGGCACGACCACATGCAGTTCAAACAGACTTCATTATGGCACTATTAGAACTTTTCCTGACTTAGAATTTGTTTGAATTTGATGGTGAATTTTTTCAACAAACGAAAGGGACTTCTATGGGGGCAGTTTTTGCACCTAACTTTGCAATACTCTATATGAGCCGCATGGAAACTGAAGTCATTCTATCCTGCAACAATACTTTTTTTCCATCACATTGGCCACTGGGGTCGATATATTGTCGATATTTTCATGATTTGGCATGGGTGTGAGGTAACACTCTCTAGTTTTGTGGACCGGCTTGATAATCATTGTAGTGGACTTAAATTCTTGTCATCACACAGTAGGATGGAAATCCCTTTCCTTGACCTAATGATTCGATCTTCCCCAGATGGTCTTTTCACATCATTATTCCATAAATCCACGGAAAGGAATACTCTCCTTCCATACGCAAGTCATCACCCTCGGGCCTTACGTGACTCTTTACCGTTCTCACAATTCCTTAGGATTAGGAGAAACTCTTCTCATAAAAATGACTATTTCACTGAAGTCAAAGTTCTGTGTACTAAACTACAGAGTAGGGGTTACCCCAAAAAATTGGTCAAACAATCTATGAATAGAGCATGGTACTGCCCACGAGAGGAATTACTGACTCCAAAACCAAAAAAAGAAACCGTAAATAGTAGGATGGTCTGCGTCACCACCTTCTCCCCAGTATCCAATCAAGTAAAAAAGTGCATAATTAAACATTGGCCAGTTGCAAATGCTGGCAAATTGCAAACTGAGAAACTATTATTTGCATTTCGGAAAAACAAGAGTATTAAGGATCACTTAATAAGAGCAAGCCTTCCCTCAATGAAACCATCACAAACCTTACCTGAAATCTGGGGCCTACCACCCCGATTGGGGCATTTTAAATGTGGCAACTGCAGTGTTTGCCCATATACCTGTGATACTAAAAACGTCATTTACAATCATGTGTTGAGACAATTTTCAAATTGTAACACTATGAATGTAATATATGCCATAGTATGCCCTTGTCAATTGATCTACATCGGACAAACAACGCAAAAGGTACGCGTACGCATCTGCCAACATACAAGTCGTATTCGTTGTAAAGTGAATGGCGCTCCATTGGTGGATCACTTTCAAGAAAAAGGACACACAGAGGATGACTTGCGGTGGCAGGTCATCACGGTGATTAAACCCCCACCCAGAGGTGCTGACATCAACCTGCTTCTAAACAAAGAAGAGCTGAAATGGATCCTACGTACCAACAGCATTCAGAACGGGTTAAACAGGTCAGAGGATTGGACTAATTTGCTATAATCCTCTGAGGAGATATTATTACTTCCTGTGTTACATTGATGGTTCCCTGGATATAGCCTGGCTGGGCCTTTTATGCCATCTTACACTTCCGAATTTGACACTTTCTACATCTGCCAAAACTGGGTATTTGTAAACTTGAATTTGACACACATGTCGGAACAATAACAAGCTGTATCTCCCATATTGACATGTTTTGGTGATAATCTGTCTGTTTTTAATTCCAATGTATTGGATTTTCGGTACTGTCCGCATTGCCAACTGTATAGCAATTTGTAGTTTGTATCATCCTCTACCTCCTAATTTTCTTTCCTCTCTCTATATTCTTTTCCTCTTTCTAAAAAGCTTCTCTAAGATGGCCAGCACTTTTTCACACTCAGCACTGTCACATTAGGGCCACACCCATTTCCGGGTCTCCAATTACCGGAACTTGCAATTGTTTGGTTCCCAATGTGAGCCGCACATCAATGCTGCTTGTGTACCACGCGTTTTCACCTCCCTGCCTGGAGCACCATACCCCTGCCGCTCACTGATCGGGAGCTTTATGATATTGAACCATTCCGGTTCATGGGCTGTAGCTCCCCACGCCACTGGACACATCCAGCATAAACCATCCATCTTTCGGGTACAGCAATATTGTTATGCTCACTGGACTCTCGACTTTTTTTCCTCAGTAGCATAAATAAATTCCTTCCTTTTCTGCCTCCACTTCCCCCTCTTGCCATTTTTTTAGCAGCCGCACCAAACCAACTGACCGACCAGGTTTTATCCAGCTTTTATCGTGTCTCCACATTATCAAGCTGGTAAGGGGGCTCCTGAGTGTTTGTCTCTGGCATCCTTAGAGCCCGCACTCGGTTGCCTTACCATTTTTCCCTTCATTTCTCACACAGTGCGTGTTTATATGACCATCACGGACACCATGAAGGCCCTCCATTAGCAATCACTCCACTGGCCTCTTCTTCACAGGTCAGTTATTCACCTATTATCATATCACCAGTGCGAATTCGGTTTAATTAACCACAGCTAGACCAACGCATTATTCCATCATTAAGACGGTTTATTAGAGCCACGGCCAGATCACACACAGATCCACTTTTGAATAATTCTCACGGGCGCAATGGTTGCAATCTCACCATGAAAGCAATTATTTGCACGTTCCCCTCACGTATGTGCATGGTATGAGAGGCTGTCACGGTAATTCTTCATTTGTGACTCATTCTTGGGGTTTCCTTCCTCCCCTCTTCTTTTTTTCTCTCTCCCTCCTTTTTTCTACCCTCCTGACAGGCATTCTTCTTCAATCAGGCATATTTTAAGTCCTGATGATGGTCCCCATATTCTAATGAGGGACCGAAACGTCAGTCAACCAAAAAGTACCATGACTATTCTAAATGTGATTAATTGAAGATATGAATAGCGTCGGTACTACAAATGTGTTGCTAATTCAATAGTCAGATAACCACACTGTAAATGTCTGAGCTTTTGTTTATATAAAATTGCTCAGTTTTTCCTGTTTACTTTCCAAGCCGCAAGTGGCTTCGTGTGTTGTTTTGAATATTTATTAAAATTACATAATATATGATCCGCTATAGAAATCATTTGCTTTCTATATGTCCTAGTAAAAAGTTTTTCTGGCAGGGACCTCTTGTTCCTTTATAAATTAAACTTCAGCTGAAGCATTTCAGCGGTTGGTTATCTTTTCACAGAAAGTAGGGGAACTGTTTTCCTTATATTGAAAAAGTAAGGGCACAACGTACCCCTCTGATCCCGCCACTTCGACCACTGACGACGACACTGAAAAACGAAATCGTCTAGATTACAATACCAACAAGCTGAGAGGCACCCCAAATGATATATTCGGCATGGAAAACAGTGGCTGAGTTACAGTCTCATTCAATTATAACTCGTGTTGAGGCGTGTTCCATGCCACAAAGGTAAACACGGAAGCATAGCAATGCGAAGTCAACTTCTTTATTCAAGCTCAGACCTTACAGGAAACAGGTTTGTCTGGCTCCACTGCTGCAACCGTAATAAACCGAATGCTCACAGTGGAACCAGAGAATGTAATACAGTGGAACCTGGAACCAGACCATGTCATACCCTAATGTTCCAAAATATACAAACCACAACAACAAGGCTTCGGTTATTTAATTTTTTTTCCCTCTGGGGTTTTATGATTCAGTGGCTGCGATCTGCTTTTCATCGGTCGAGCACAGTCGTAAATGAGACAGAAAAAATAAGTTTTACAAATCTGATGGCACATAACATCTCACCCATTGCTATTTTTTGCTCTTCTGTTGAGGATGTTTAAAGCCACTTTTCATATGCCAACTGTAAGGCACCAGAAAGAACACTGACTGCAGCATGTACAATATGGGCAAAGACAATGAGCTGTGAAAGATCCCTTCATTTAATACCTTCATCTGAGCTAGTCTCCAGGTGCGTACGCCAGGCTGGGGCTGTGCATTAGCCAGATGTTTCCCTGCATCCCTCCTCACGTTTGGATTATATGCCTGTAGAGCTAGAGGCACTCCTATGGTTTGAAACCACGTGATGACCTTTGACTACCATGATTTTAATTGACTTTTGGTGTTTTATTTTACATCATTTTTTCCTGCATGTGCCTTTCTTGCCTTGAAGATTTCTTTCGTATCTCTTTGTAGTTTTAGCAGAGTGGGAGCTGTCACAGAGTAGAATGGCTTGCCAAGAACAGAACATGTGGGATGTGCATTTGAAAGAATGAGAGCGAGAGAGGTGTGGAATGTACTTTTTGGTCTCAAAGTGTAGTGTTATGGGCAGTGATGCATGAATGTGCATTATGTTGTACATTGGCAGATGAAGTGTGTGATGCTATAGGCAGTGGTGCACAAATGTGCATTGTGTTGTACATTGGAAAGTATTATGACGTTCTTATTATTGGCTTTGACATGCCCTCATGTCATCTTGAATTCTGACTCTGTCTTGCTTGAGCTTTTTGCGCGCACAGGCAGGCCCCCAGATTACTCAAGTTGTTTAGGTTATTCACGTTCAAGGTTGCTTTGTTTTTGGAGATTGTTGTTGAATGTACTGCCGGAGACTTTCGTAAGCTTCGTTAAGATAAAGGCTGGGACACATGAGAATGCAGAAGGAACGTAAGAACTCCTTTGCCTTTGGAATGCTTGCATGGAAAGTGGCCACTTCCAGTAAGTTTCCTTGTCGCAGAGGGAAGGCCTCTCTGAACCTTCTAGTGTGTTTTGAGATTATAAAGCTGAGGTTTGTTGACTTGGAAACCGGGATTTGAGCTTGTACGGTGGACACATCTTCAGTGCAGAATCTGGTTGCTGAGTCTCCTGACCCTGGCTGTGAATCCCCCACTCTGGAGTGGGCCAGGATGAAGTTTGCACCAGGTGATGTGTTTTATTTTTGATTGTTGCCATTGTGATGTGTGACTGTCTGGGTGCACATTCAGTTTCCAGTGGCTGGGACAGTCATTGTGATGTGTGAATGTCTGTTTGCACCTTCAGTTTCCAGTGGCAATGATCATCTGAGGTGTTTTCTTTGAGTATTGACTTTGTGTTGTGTGAGAGTCTGTGTGCACATCCAAGTTAATCATCTGATGTATTTAGTGTACATATCTTTCAGAGTTCTTGCAGGCCGTCCAGTATTATTATCTGCTTGTGTTCCATTTCATATTATTATCCATGCATTTAACAGTTGCATTTGCCAAGCGTGTTAGTATTGCTTGCATATATATATATATAAATATATCTCTATATGCATTTGAATGTTGTTCATTTGACATCTGGCAAAGCCTTTCTGTTAGAGAGCATTGCATAAATAAAACCCCAAGCCTTATTCTGAGAACAGTCTTTGATGCACTTCATTTTATAAAGTGAAATCCCTTTCCAGGTGGTGTTGTGTTGTGTTTATTGCTTCTTCATGTTTGAGCCTCTGTGTGGGAGAGTAGTATTTGGGAGTGCGAAGCACTACATTTTTGGCGTCACTCTGCAGGATTCGATATTAAAAAGGGGAGAATGCTTTCTAAAATGTCAATGTTTTCAGTTGCAGTTTCCAAGATGCCAACTGAGTTATTGGGGTGGGAAGTTGCCTCTAATGCATGCTTAACAGATGAGGGGCAAGCACAGATATTTAAATGCTTAGAAGATTTTTCTTTTCAAGAGGGAAAACAACTTGGTATTTCAGAGACAAAAAGTGGTGTCCTTTTGAATGCATTGCGCAGCATGTATCAAAGATGTGGACAGTTAGAAATGTAATGTAATGGAATGCAAAGAGAGTTAGCTAAAGCTAAAGAAAAGTCTGACCTGCTACAGTTTGAAAATAAATAATTGAAAAGAGAGTTGGCAATGTGCCAAGCACCGACACAGTATCTTTTATCAGACTGTTTAGATAGCCAGGGTGAGTCGCTCGTGGAGAATGTGGTTGGAGATCAGCTACAGGTTAATTTACAATGCTCACAGGAGGTTTTAATTAATTCTTTGGAGGACTTTCCTCAGCCAGAAATTAATGGTATTTTGGTTGAATTAGAAGCTTCTGAAGTAATGTGGACACGAGAAAATGTGGATGTGCAGAAATATTTTAGAAACTACAGAGAAGATAAACAAATCAGACTGTTAGAACTAGCGATTGTTGGTTGCAATTACAAATCAGACTGGTTAGTGAGTGACAAACCTTGCTTTACATGGAGAGACGGCATTCTGAAAAAAGAAATGATGAAAAATTTCATTTTTAAACATTACTGTGAGTGGGGAGAGAAGCAGCAATGTGCTTTTGAATCTGCAAAAGAGATTATGCAATGTTTTTCAGACGTGTGGCCAATACAGAAAGGAGACATTGAGTTACATGTGTCAGTTCAGGGGCAGTGTGCCACGTGGACTATGTGGGAAAAACAAGGAAAGAAGAGGGTGCTCATAGGCTCTTGGATTAAAATGTCAAATGCTGGAGAATGTTTTACTCCCTTTGAAAAACAGTTGCTAGTGTTTCAATGCATCGTGATAGTCACTGGGCAGACGCAGTTGTTTGTGTGTTTTTTTGCTCTGATAGACACAGGGCAGACACGGTTGCTTTTGAGTTGTGCTCTGATAGACACAGGGCAGACACCGTTGCTTTGGAGTTGTGCTCTGATAGACACAGGGCAGACACAGTTGCTTGTGTGTTTTTGTGCTCTGAAAGACACTGGGCAGATGCAGTTGCTTTTGTATTTTTGCACGCCGACAGACATTGGGCAGATGACAATAAGGCATAATGTGGTTTTGAGTTTTGAAATTTCTCTAATGCAATGGCTGATGACTTCCCTTGAGTTATACAGAACAGGTGATGCACAAGAAGCAGATGTGCCCAAATGGTACATACAGACAGAAACTGCAGTTTTGCATGAACAGTTGGTGTACATTCCAGTAGGAAGTCCAGGGGTGGTGTTTGAGGTGCCTGAGATACAGAATTCCCCAGTGAAGTGGAACAAGGAGTTGTGGTAAGAAATGTGGGAAATGTTACTGCAAAGCGCAGATACTGTGTATCATGTAGATGCTCATTATCCCATACATTTACTAGACAGAAGATTGAATTCCCTTACAGATAAAAAGGCTAAAATCTTGGAGAAAGAGGTGGTGACACACGATTCTGATTTGGTGGGCATGACTAAGTGCGAGCACCTAGGAGAGAAAGACACTACTAACAGGTGGGCAGAGAATGAAGGGATGCATATTCCCCTAGACTTACTTAGAGCTGTGATTGCTATTTGTCAGTATGCACAGCGCAGACCAGTCCCACAGGAGGTGAGAGGCCAGTTGGAGAAAGGAAAATTACCAGAGCAGATAGGGCAGATGAATTGCCTTGGGCTTATGCCAAATGATCAAGGGTGTACTTATTCAGCAGCGTATGGAGAGATAATCAGGAAGGGGACTGCTTCAGCCTTTCTTACTGAGCAAGGGAAAGGAGAGTTTGACTCCAATACCAAGAATACAGAGGCCATAGAGTGGGTAGGATTCTCAGATAATTCCCCAGAGCTAGCAGATAACCGTGCAGACAGAAAAGATAAAACTGTGCCATCAGACCCAAAACAGAAAAAGGAGAACATGTGCTTTTTGAAAAATATTTTTTTGCAAGAAGAGTGATGCTTTTTATTTTTCAGATCATACTGCGACGTGTTAGTGTACCTGATGTCCCTGTCCTGCGTGTGGGTGCCTTTGTCTGAGTGGACCCCTGAGGGTGTGGGACCCCCCAACCCTGAAGTGACCACCTGACAGCACAGACTAACATCGTTGCTGAAATCGTTTGGCTGAATCAACCAGATGAACTTACCTAGCAAAGACGATTTTTGAATGTACTCTAATGAACTGATGATGTGAAAATGAAGTAAAAGGTTAAAAGATATAATTTCAAAGCAAGAAGGCTGTGTTCACACAGAAGGATATTTTTTATTAAATCCAGAGAGTTACCGGAAATGCTGTTCAGTTTGAAAAAAAAGAGAAGAAGAATCCTTTATTTTAAGCAAAATATATAACTTTGGCTGCTTCAATAGTAGAAGTTCCAGAATTAGCCCTTTATAACACTAGGAGCATCAATGAGTTAACATGTTTGATTTTATTCGTGTATTCATTTTGTGTATTCATCATACATTTATTCCTGAAGCTGAGTTATTATCAGATATGCATGAGCTATTTTAGATGAAGTATTATGTTACATGCTTTTATAATGTCACTGTTTTAATGTGTGCTTCATTTATATTCGTGCTTTCACTTAAGAAGTTGATTTTTTGTTATGTATGTTATGATAGCCAATGGTCATGGGGTGGAATGTAGTGCTAGAGGCACTCCTATGGTTTGAAACCATGTGATGACCTTTGACTACCATGATTTTAATTGACTTTTGGTGTTTTATTTTATATCATTTTTTCCTGCATGTGCCTTTCTTGCCTTGAAGATTTCTTTCGTATCTCTTTGTAGTTTTAGCAGAGTGGGAGCTGTCACAGAGTAGAACGGCTTGCCAAGAACAGAACGTGTGGGATGTGCATTTGAAAGCATGAGAGAGAGAGAGAGGTGTGGAATGTACCTTTTGGTCTCGAAGTGTAGTGTTATGGGCAGTGGTGCACGAATGTGCATTATGTTGTACATTGGCAGATGAAGTGTGTGATGCTATAGGCAGTGGTGTACAAATGTGCATTGTGTTGTACATTGGGAAGTATTATGAAGTTCTTACTATTGGCTTTGACATGCCCTCATGTCATCTTGAATTCTGACTCTGTCTTGCTTGAGCTTTTTGCGCGCACAGGCAGGCCCCCAGATTATTCAAGTTGTTTAGGTTATTAAGGTTCAAGGTTGCTTTGTTTTTGGAGATTGTTGTTGAATGTACTGCCGGAGACTTTCGTAAGCTTCGTTAAGATAAAGGCTGGGACACATGAGAATGCAGAAGGAACGTGAGAACTCCTTTGCCTTTGGAATGCTTGCATGGAAAGTGGCCAATTCCAGTAAGTTTCCTTGGCGCAGAGGGAAAACCTCTCGGAACCTTCTAGTGTGTTTTGAGATTATAAAGCTGAGGTTTGTTGACTTGGAAACCGGGACTTGAGTCTGAACGGTGGACGCATCTACATTGCAGGAATCTGGTTGCTGAGTCTCCTGACCCCCCAAGATACACGTAATCCCCCAGTCTGGAGTGGGCCAGGATGAAGTTTGCACCAGGTGATGTGTTTTATTTTTGATTGTTGTCATTGTGATGCGTGACTGTCTGGGTGCACATTCAGCTTCCAGTGGCTGTGGCAGTTATTGTGATGTTTGAATGTCTGTGTGCACCTTCAGTTTCCAGTGGCTATGATCATCTGAGGTGTTGTCTTTGAGTATTGACTCTGTGATGTGTGAGAGTCTGTGTGCACATCCAAGTTAATCATCTGATGTATTTAGTGTACATATCTTTCAGAGTTCTTACAGGACGTCCAGTATTATTATCTGCATGTGTTCCATTTCATATTATTATCCATGCATTTAACAGTTGCATTTGCCAAGTGTATTAATTTTTGCTTGTAGATATATATATATATATATATATATATATATATATATATATATATATGTATATATATATATATATATATATATATATATATACCTTTGAATGTTGGTCATTTGACATCTGGGAAAGCCTTTCAGTTAGAGAGCATTGCATAAATAAAACCGCAAGCCTTATTCTGAGAACAGTCTTTGATGCACTTCATTTTATAAAGTGAAATCCTTTTCCAGGTGGTGTTGTGTTGTGTTTATTGCTTCGTTGTGTTTGAGCCTCCGTGTGGGAGAGTAGTATTTGGGAGTGCGAAGCAATACAATGCCCCAGTCTCTCTGTTTGCTGATGGTGGTTGATGGGTGAAGCATTGTGATGTTAGGCGCTCTAGGACCCTCATGGATCTGGGTGGACTCTAGAGAGGAAACACGTGATATGCGGGGAGGTGTTAGGGTGTGGTTAATGTGAAGCATGATGTAATGCACAGTGTGTGAGTGTTTGCTGAGGAATAAAGTAATGCGTGATAGCAGCTCCTGTGTGACGTAATTCACCTGCATACTCCTGGGCTGGGGAAGACATTACAACTGGAGACAAGTAGGGGATAAGTGCCCAAGAAGACAAGACTGCTCTCCCTGAGAGTTTGCAATGATATGGCAAACTGCTTGTGTGTGCCACGTGTGCTCAGAATTGATGCAGAGTGGTCTGCAACCGACACACGTGGAGTCAAAGCCCTGCTCCTGCCCATACACAGCCGCAGAGGAAATCAAAGGCCTTACAGAGGAGCATATTCAAAATGGCCACCAAAAACCGCGGGCGAGGTGGTTGACAGAGACACTACCCCATGCACCAAATACAGAACGATTATTCAGAAAAAGTAAAAGATAACGACAACATCAGTAAGGTTCAAGAAACAGAGAACATACTCAGCGTCAAGGGCGATTGAAACATTCTGCGACCCAGGCTCAAGCACAAGGTCAGTGCTTGCAGAAATTGTCGGTGCCAGCCTGCACGGTGAAAGCTGTCTGAACAGCACATACTCTCAATTGCGACAGAAGGGAGCCGTGTTCCTGAAGTCACCACCGCCTTTCGGCACTTCTAAGAAACAGAACATTGGTGCCAGGTAGGCTGGGTGTATCGAAACCTTTGATGACTTCATAGATGCCCTAGAGAAAGAAGATGACAAAAAGATCATCTAATATTTGAAAAACCTTTCAGGTGATGGAGTGAAAGAAGTGCTAAAGAAAATCTAACAGACAATGTAAATTCGTACCAAAAGGTAAAAGAACACTGAGCATCTGGACCGTTTGCTGTTTTCCTATGTTTTTTTCTGTTGATTGTATTGCTATACACTACAACACGAAAACCAAAAAAGTCAAATGTCACGTCATTATGTCGTCCTGTATTCCCACGAAGGTGGGGTTGCTTTGTACATCTAGCCAATAAAAAGATTTTTAAAAAAGGTAAAGAAGCTTTGGGGGACAATTTCAATCCAATGCGGAATGTCGACTATGAAAGGTATACCTTCAACCAAGCACGACAGCAGGTTGATGAAACAATGGACAAGTTTGTTGAAAGACTTGATGCTCTTATTAAACATTGCAAGTTCTGTGACTTCACCGATGAAGAAGCCATGCACCACAGAGTCATTAATGACTACCTTTCAGATTCATTTAGAAGGAGCATGCTGAAAGAAACACACAGTCTAGAAAAAATGCTGATGGCTGTGAGAGCAGAAGAACAAGCAGACTGACAAGCAGATGACATGGAAGCAGGAACAGCACACAATGAATCAACAATGATTGTGAAAAGCAAGCACAGGCATAACCAAGATACACGTAAGTCAACGTCTTCAAGGAAAACAAAGCTATGCTTCCGATGTGGATTTTCGTTTCCTCATGAAGGTAAATATCCCACCATAGGACAAGTTTGCAAAGGTTGGGGGAAAGAGAACCATTTCATAACCGTGTGCCGAGCTAAGGAAAAATCAAGTGCCTCACGACAGCAAGAAAAGATGGACGTGAGAACGTTCCAGAAGCATTCTCGCCACCCCCCTAAAACTAAAAAGCAACATCAGCTATGACAAGTAGTAATCAGGCAAGATTAATCATCATCAAGCTCATCGTACAAAGGCTCTTTGATGTCACTATCGCATATCAGCGAAGAAGATGGGTGTGCGTTAATGATATCTACCAAAGAACGGCATGCACATGTGGGGTTAGCTGCCTAACCAAACAAAGCAACAAACTTCATACTTCATTTGGGCACTGCCCCATAACCATATTGAAAGTGAACAATCACCTAATAACTTTCATCATAGACAGCGGTGCGTCGATTAATATCATGTCAGCTGTAGAGAAATAGTTAGAAGCACTCTTAAAACATGACATTATCCAATGCTCCACAGGCTCCATGCCATTGGTTTTACCCACAGTAGTAGTAGTACCAAAAAAGGACAGTAACAGAGCAGTGCACGCTTATTTTGATATGCTCCAGCCAAACAAAGCCATTGAGAAGAAGAGACACCCTGGATCACACATCGCAGACATGATCATGCAATTGAATGGAGCCAAAGTGTTTTCCTGTCTTGCCCTGAACAAAAGATGCTATCACCTTGAGCTGGAGAAGAAGTGTAGGTACATTACTACCTTTTCAATTAATTTTGATTTGTTCAGATATAAAAGACTGAGTTGATGTGAGCAATCCTTGCTCAGCATAATGGCCATCCGAATGCCCAGAGGCACATTGTGGCCTATGCAAATCAAAGCCTGATACAAAATGTGCTTACTCTCAGCCGGAGAAAGAGAGTATGGCTGTGGTCTGGGCCTGCAAACATTTTCATGTATTCCTCTACGGAAAATGATTCACCGTCATCACGGATTACCAGGCGGTGCTTACTATTTCTGAAAAACCCAAAGGCTAAGATGCCCCCTCGCTTCGAGAGGGGGGGGGTTTAGACTGCAAGAGTATGACTATGAGATCGTGCACAAACCAGGGAAGGATCAGAACCCGGCATGTTACTTTTCACGAGTGCCGCTATCTCGTCACAGTTCGAACTCAAGGACGTCTGAAGAATATCTCAATTTTATTGTGAGTCCCAGCACCCCAGCAGCTCTGACTGTAGAACAAATCATTACTGCCTCCAATGAAGATAAGGCCATAACCATAATGAAAAAATCAGTACCAGGCACTCCTGAAGGAGAAGCACCCAGCCACTTGCTGATGATGTTGAATTCCAAAAGTTCAAAAATGTACAGGATGAGTTAGCAGGGACCCAAGAAGGCGTAATACTGGGAGGCTCAAGAATCGTCATACCTGGAAGCCTAAGACAGTGGGTCAGTGAGCTGGCCCATGAAGGACACGTGGTATCATGGCCACCAAAAGAGCCTTTAGAGACGGAGTGTGGTTCCCTCGGCTAGATGAGCGATTCAAGAAGGAACTGAAGGTGTGCCAAATTTGCAATTGTTTGTCCCCCAAGGTGACACTTCACCCAGTGGCAATGTCTGATCTTCCTGCCCATGCTTGGGAGAGCGTTGCAGTTGACTTTTTTGGGTCTTTAGGAAATTGACATAATCTCATGATAGTCATAGATGAGTATTCACGTTTCCTTTGGTGGAAGACCTATCTTCAACAACCCATGACGAAGTCTTAGAACAGCTTGATGACATCTTTGCAATGTGGGGCATCCTCGAAATCCTCAAATCTGATAACGGCCCACCCTTTAACAGTAAAGGGTTCAAAGAATTTCTTGTCTGACTCAACATCAAACACTAAAAGAGTACACCCCTCTGCCCCCAGGCCAAAGATATAGTTAAACAATTCATGGGCACCCTCAAGAGAGTAATTCAATGAGCATCCATGGAGGGAATCAATCTAAACCAAGCCCTGTGCCAGGCCTTCTGGGCCTATTCATCAACCCTTTACTCCACAACTGGTGAGAGTCTAGCCACCTTGCTATTTGAGAGAGCCATCAGAACAAAACTACCACAATTGACTCCGGATCGATCAGTGAATGATGACATGGATTGAGACACCGACGTGACTCGGAAAAGAAAAATGAAAGCGTATGCAGATCAACGTCGCCATGCCTTTGACAAAGGAGGCTTGGTAATGGTTAAGCAGAGAAAAAGATGGAAAACAGACAGTTCTTTTGCCACTGATCTGTTACAGGTTGTGGCATGCAAGGGACACATGGTGACAGCACATCGTCTTGGACAATCCATCACTCGGGACACTTCACATTTTAAACACCTACCGCAACACTTGTCGAGTCCTGAAACCATGCGTGAGGTGACCTTGCCAGCAAGTCCTGCTGGAGCGCCTGAGCTTATGTCACCGTTGCCCAATCAGGGTGTACCTTGATGATCTCGGATCACCCAAGCTGGCAGACAAGTGTGAGTACCTTGTCGACTAATTCAAGGAAATGTGGTTTGAGTGATATCTGCCACTTTTTATTTAACAAAGGCAGAGATGTATCCTATTGATGTTATGCGCTCTAGGACCCTCGTGGTTCTGGATGGACTCTGGAGAGGAAACACGTGATATGCGTGGGAGGTGTTATTGTGTGGTTAACGTGAAATATGATGTAATGCACAGTGTGTGAGTGTTCGCTGAGGAAGGAAGTAATGCTTTATAGCAGCTCCTATGTGGCGTAATTTATCTGAATGCACCTGGGCTGGGAAGACGATGCAGTGATACACATAGTCCTGAAGTCTCTGGCTGGGCACTAGGTTTGAGTGCAGGTGGTACAGCTGGCTGTGGAGCTGTTGTACCTCACATTCTGTCATCAGTGTTTCCGATCTCTCTGGTTGTCATTCTGTCTCTGTGGGCTAATTACGATGAGGAGGAAGTGGCTGGGTTGTTGGGGGGTGGCATTTTAGCTGTGGCACTATTCCCATTCTTCTGTTTCCCAATCTTGGTTAGACTGACTGGGAGCATCCTGCTCATCTCTGGACCCGGTCAGGCTGTTTGGATCACCTCTTTACTCTTTTGGGATCTTCTTGAACAACAAAATGTTTCGAGTGAATAGCTCAATTCCCCTTCTGGCAGTCACCATTGTTCCTTAGGTGGCTACCACTCTCGACAACCCTCGTTTGCATGGCGCTCAGAACGTACACCCAGGGTATCAGTCTTTGATCCATCCCCGGTCACCTTCTTGCAGTCTCCTTGAGATGGATGTGCATCGTCAACTTGTGTTTTGGTTGTTTTTCTCATGTCGTTGGTGGCTTTCATGAGGTTCTGGTCTATCGGGTTACCACTGCGCGGTTACTGGTATAGTGTCCCCTAGGGGTCCCTGAACATTTATGTGGTAGGCACACAATGTGTTACTGTTAGAAACGGGATTCCTGGTTGGCTGAGGTGTGCACCCAGTCCAGGCAGGAACCACTACTCTAGTCAGGGTAAGCTATATACACACTAAAAGATAACCTGTGCTCACCCTCTGGTAGCTTGGCACAGAGCAGTCAGGCTTATCTAAAGAGGCAATGTGTAAAGTATTTGTGCAAAGCACACACACACAGTAACACAGTGAGTACACCACAAAAATGAGCCACATAGGTTTAGAAAAATAGATTATTATATTCTGAACAAAACAACAAAAATCCAATGTATAGAAGTTGAGATATTGAATTTTAAAGGAATAAATGCAGTAAAGTGCTCAGAAGAAAGTAGCGCTAAAAAGGTTACTTTAGGTCACGGGGCAAAGTCAAAGTTTGGGGCGACCTCGTGGAAGCAAAGGCCGGCTACAGGACCCACGCAGGCCCTGGTGAACAAATGACCTCTCCTGGTAGCAAGCAATGAGATGTGTCGATCCTCTCCATGCAGAGAGGGTGATAAGTCAGTTCCAAAGACGGGTGCCGGAGTCGAGAGGCGTCGAGCAATGTGCCAGCTTCTTCCACACTGTTGAGGGGATGCGTCGATCTCACCAAGCTGCAGCGGCAATGATACGCTGTCCAATGCGTTGATCTCTGGAGGCAAAGTGCTGGTATCGAGGCGATGCGCCGATTTTACTCCCGCAACCAGGTTGATGCACTGGTTCTGCTACTCGCAAACAGGAGATTTGTTGAAATCTATGTTGCAAGTAGCTGGACCACTTCCAGTGAGCCAGGTACAGAAGCAGTGATACAGACTTTGATATCCCTCAGTCTCAAGCAAAAGGAGGCAAGCCAGCAAGCCCTTGGAGATCACTTGGAGTGAAGGCAGAGTCCAGGTCTCCTAAACAGAGTCAGAGAGCAGCAGGTAGCATGGCAACAAGCAGAAAAGCAGTTCTTCCAGAAAATCAGTCCAGTTGAGTCCTTTCAGTAGCACAGCAGTCCTTCTGACAAAGGTTCAGTTCAAGATCCAAAAGTGTCTGATTTTAGGGGTCAGAGACCCAGTACTTATACCCAAAAGTGCCTTTGATGTAGGTGATGACTTTAAAGCAGCTCCCTGAAGTGCACAAGGATCCCTTTCAACCCAGTCCTGCCTGCCAGGCTATCTGTGGGGGGTAATCATTCCTTTGTGTGTGAACAGGATACTACCTATTGAAGTGTGTCAGCCCCTCCCATTCCTCCCTGCTCAGGAAGACCCTTCAGAATGCAGGTAAATGCAGATGAGTGCTTGAAATGCAAATGAGCCTCACCTTCCTGTGTTTGTGGCTGTCTAGAGGGAATGAACAAAGTGTAGCTGTCACCCACCCCAGACATGCTTTGGAGACAGGCTGCCTGGCACATAGAACAGTAAGTGCAGAGAAATGTCCACTTTCTAAAAGTAGCATTTCTAAAACAGTAATGTTAAATCCAACTTCAGCAGTAAGGATAATTTACCATTACCGTTCCAACCATAGGAATTACAGCTTAAAAGTGTATTAAGGATTTCCAAATGCTAACCTATGTGAGGAGTAGGCCTCACAGTAGTGAAAAACAAAATAGGCTGTTTGTCACTACCAGGACATGTAAAACATAAAGGTACATGTCCTTCCTTTCACTTACACAGTGCGCTGTCCTTAGGGTTACTTAGGGCGTAAAAGGTATGTGGCCTAAACCTTTCTTTCAATCTTCTTATATAATCCATTCCAGTAGTCCTGGAGGACCTTGGGCTCTACCGGTTCCATTAACCACACTTTCTGACCAAGTTGAAATTCCACAGTGGTAGAATTTTTGTCATACCACTCCTTTATGACTTCCTCGATGGCTTCAAGTTTACAGGAAGCTTGCTTCCATAATGTAACCATCTGGCTAGCATGTAGCTCACTACATCCTGGGGTACCTTCCTGGGAGCTTGCTCCCACCCTTCTTTCACCAGACTTGGAGGTCCTCTCACTGGGTACTCATACAACAGTTCGAAGGGGCTGAAACCCACTCCTCTCTGTGGCACCTCTCTGTAAGAGGATATCCAACTTTTTCTTCAAGGCCTCAGGCAGACCTCTGATCATGCCTTTAAGGGTCTTGTTGAATATCTCATCAAGTCCATTGGTTTGTGGATGGTAAGGGGTGGAGAACTTGAAGGCTACACCACACTCCTTCCACATTGACTGCATCTAAGAAGACATGAAGTTTGGGCCCCTGTTAGACACAACTTTCTTGGGGAAACCCACTCGGATAAAAATCCCCAATCAGGGCCTTTACCACTGTGGATGCAGTAGTAGTCCTAAGAGGGTTTGCCTCTGGGTACCTAGTGGCATGATCCACCAAAACCAGGAAGAACCTGCTGCCTGATGCAGTCTGGAGATCCATAGGCCCTACAATATCAATACCCACCCTCTCACAGGGGGTGCTAATGACAGACAGGGAGTTAAGGAGGCCTTAAGCCTCTGCCAGGTCTTCCTGCTTGCCTGGCAGGTCACACAACTTCTACAGAATGCATCTGAGGAATTATTGGTCCTAGGGCAAGAGAAGTGGGGGGCAAGCCTTGCAAAGGTCTTGTCTTGGCCTAAGTTTCCTGCTGGGGGAATGTCTTGAGCCCGCTCCAGTAGGAAGGCCCTGTAGCATTGGGGGACCACGAGGGCCCTTGATGTCCCATTCCCAGGAGCCTTAGGTTCATTGTACAGGAGGTACTCCTGTACTCTCAGTAAATGTGGTGACTACCAGAGGTATCACCTGCTGCTTGGGCTTCAGCATGTTGCCTCATGCCCACAAGGGTTGGACACTCCCTCTGTGCCCACAGAACTCGTCCTGGGTAGGTCTTCCTTCCACATGCCATCCAGCAAGCTCAGGCAGGTCACCAAGGGAAGCAATGTCCGCCTCAGTGGACTCTGGGTTGGCCACCGCAGGTGCCCTATCCATCTAACTGGAGATACATTCAGGGGCTGATTTACCATGCCCTCTGCCTTTCCCCTTCTTAGCAGCGGGCTGGGCCATTGTTCCAGGCTCCAGCCTTCTTGACTCCCTTCATGGGCAGCCATGGACCTTGTCGTGGCACAGATCCACTCAGGTAATCCTAACATCGTCACATGAGCCTTGAGCTACACTTCTTTCCAGGTATTGTGCTTCAGGTCATTACTTAACAAACAGTCCACAGGCATGGCAGGGCTCACTATAACTTTCACAAGACCTATAACCCCCCCACACTGAAATAGAACAAGGGCCACAGGATAGTGGCCCTCTCTGTTGTCAGCCACCACAACCTGGTAGAATGCATTAGGAATTACCTGATCTGGAGAAACCAGCTGACTCCTTACCATAGTCATACTGGCTCCTCTATCCCTCAGAGCCTCCACACCTTGCCCACTGATGGTGACCCATTGCCTATACTTTGTAGTATTTGAGGGCACATGGATCTTAGGAAGCAGCTCACTGTCACCTTGGGACACTAGGGTAACCCCACTAAACTCCCCCCCATCACCTGGGACAAACTCCTCCCCTAGCATTATACTAGCCACCCCTGGAATCTTTCTTCCAGTGGGAGGTTGTGCTCTTTTTGGACACTTGAGATCCCCCTAGTAGTGTCCATACTCACTGCACTCCTAGCATTTGAGAGTTCTGAGCTGATGACTCTTGTCAGGGTAAGTGTTCTTCTAATGGCCAGAATGGGAATGTGAACCACCAGACCCTTTCCCCTGTCAGTTGGTTTGGGAGCCTGAAGAGCACTCCTTTTTCTCTCCTCCCTCCTTCTTCTGGTAGGAACTCTGACCACCCTTTTGGGAGTCCTTTCAATGTACTTTTTTTGACACTCTGGTGCTGACCCAGAGGTCCGCCTCCTCAGCAAGCTTCCTGGAGTCAGTAAGCTTGCTATCAACTAGCTCTGGCAAACATTTTGCAAGGAGATGCTCCTTCAAAAACAAGTTGTACATCCCTTCATAATCATTAATTTTGCTGCTCCTCACCCAGTCCTTCAATGCTTTACCAGCATAGCCCAAGAAATCCACCCATGTTTGTGTAGAGAGTCTGTGACTGGCCCTGAACCGTTGCCTGTACTTCTCAGGTGTCAACCCAAACTTTCTGACTAAAATGGTCTTCATGGCAGTGCAGTTGGTCTGGTCATCCACCTCTAGTGTAAGGAGTGTGACCCTCCCCAGTATAGGCATGTACTGCCAAAGACTACCCCCCTGGGACCCTGTGCTCTTTCAAAGGCACTTCATAGGCTGCCAATCATTTATCTATGCCATCCCCCGCCACATAGTTTTGCACCATATCTTTTGGGATATGAAATATGGACTCCTGTGAAGACACTGTAGGTTTGCTGCCACCAATATTGTGGTTTCAGGACCCCACTTGGAGGGCTTTAATATCCAGCTCTCTGAAGCCAAGCTCATGGGCCCCCTTTCTTTCCTCCGTGGCCAGCCTCTTCTCTTCTCTAGCCTGCTCTTCCTCCAATCTAACAAGGGCCTGCTCCTTCTCCAGTTTGGCAAGGGCCTGTTCCTTCTTAATCTTGACAAGGGCCTGCTCCCTGTCAATGTTTGCAAGCTCTAGTCTAAGCTTTCTCTGCTCCCTTCAGTCCGCCAGCTTCTCTGGGGACAGGCTCTTTGAGGACACACTACTGCCTGCTCTAGAGTGGACTTCCAGTCCTGGGAGGAAATTGCTCCCCTTTCTGTAGGCTGCATGACAAGACTCTCTGTCAGGTCCTGCTCTGATCCTTCCTCAGACACAGATCCCTCCTCCTCATCCACTTCTACCTCTGGGTGGGCCTTTGGCCATGCTTTTAAGGCTTTCTGAAGCTTTGCCTTCTTGGCACTTCCCTGATGGAACACCCCTCTCTCCTGGCAGAACCCCTTGAGCTTGCCCACTGTGCATGTCTCCAGGTTGGCCAGCTCAAATTCCATATTAACAGATAGAACCACAGACATTGCAGAGAAAAATGGGACTTGGGCAAAAGGACTTTGGAAAAATCAAAAGATGGCAGAACAGGAAGAATTGAAAAAGGCTCGAATTGGCCTAAGTTTAGAGTTGTAGTGAACAATGAGTTACTATATGATAGTGCACAAACACAAGTCCTATCTTCACCGTTGATCACCAATGTCAGAAATGGGATTCTTGGTTGGCTGAGGTGTGCACTCAGACCAGGCAGGAACCACTACACTAGTCAGGGTAAGCTAGATACATACTAAAAGGTAACCTGTGCTCGCCCTCTGGTAGCTTTGCACAGAGCATTCAGGCTTATCTAAGAGGCAATGTGTAAAGTATTTCTGCAACACACACACACACACACACAAACACACACAACACACACACACACACACACACAGACACACACACACAGTAACACAATAAATACACAACAAAAAGACTCCACACAGATTTAGAAAGATAGATTAATATATTCTGAACAAAACAAGACCAAAATGACAAAAATCCAATGTATAGAAGTTGAGATATTGAATTTTAAGGGAATAAATGGAGCAAAGCGCTTAGAAGCAAGTAGCGCTAAAAAGGTTACTTTAAGTCACGCTGGACCGGGGCAAAATCAAAGTTTGGGCTGACCTTGTGGAAGCGCAGGCCAACTACAGGACCCATGCTGGCCCTGGTGAACAAAGTACCTTTCCTGTTCGCAAGCAACGAGATGCGTCAATCTTCTCCATGCAGTGAAGGCGATGTGCCAGGTCCAAAGACGGGAGCTGGAGTCGAGAGGCTTAGAGCAAAGTCCTCTGGAGCTTGTAATGTCCATGTAGCTCAGACAGGAGGTCAGTCAGCTGACCCTTGGAATTACTTCAGTCTGGGATGAAGGCTGCAGGTCCATTCTTCCTTCTCAGCAGGCAGGGCAGGCCTTAAGCAGCAGAGAAACACGTTTTTCTCCTTCTATAGTATCCACAGGTCCAGGAGGGTACTGAAGAGTGGAACTGAGGCAGCGGTGGCCGGCACAGGTAAACACGGTGAGGCGGGACAGGGGGGAGGAGGGGAAGCCGACAGACGACGGAATAGATATAATTAAATAAATAAATAATACCTATTCCATCATCTGCCGGTTTCCCTGCTGCCGCACCCTGCCCCGCCCCACGGCCCCACCGCCCACCACGCTTACCTGTGCTGGTCGCTGCTGGACTGAGGGTCCCTCTTTTATGCCCATTTTGAAGTGGGAGAAACTTCTGGAGGCTCCTTCTACCCCAGAAGTGTCTGGAATTTCCTGCCTCTCTACTCTGGCTCCAGCCTGGATACAGGCACAAAAGTCTACTGTGATGTTCTTTGTGTGAGAGCAGGGCACAGCCTACTGAAGTGCGAGTGTGACTGCTCACAGCTTTGCCCCCCCATCCTGCCTGAGATAGCCCATCAAAGCACACCTAATCCCTCTGTGGCTGTCTGGGAGGAAGAATCAAAGGCCAACTGCCACTTACAATTAGTCATGTGACCCAGGAACAGCCTGCATGTACCAAATGTTTTGGGCAGAAAAATGTTAACTTTCTAAAAGTGGCATTTTAAAAAATGTGACTTAAAATCTGACTTTAACATTTGAAAGTATTTTAAATTACAATTCATCAGATACCAAACATGACTTTTCTATGAGATCTTAATCAAAAGTTAGCACTTAATAAATATAATAAGGTAACCCAATGGTATCCTATGGGAGAGGAAGGCCAAACAGTAGTAAAAAACAAATGTGAAAGTTTTTCACTACCAGGACACATAAAACGTAATAGTACATGTTCAACTATGCACTGTGCCATATGGGCTGTTTGCGGCCTACTGTTGGCGTGAGTTTTGTTTACTAAAAAGGGAGCTTTAGGCTTGGCAAAGGGGTTATTTTACTAAGTCCAATAAGCAGTTTAAAACCACTGGCAGGCGGAAATGGCAGGCCTGAAACATATTTTAAAGGGCTACTTAAGTGTGTGGCACACGAGTAGCATTTGATTTATAGGCCCTGGATATGTGGTATACCATTTTCCTTGGGACTTATAAGTAAATTAAATATGCCAATCAAAGGTAAGCCAATTTTACTATGTTTTAGGGAGTGGGCACAAGCACTTTAGCACTGGTTAGCAGTGGTAAAGTGCACAGAGTCCAATGCCAACAAAAACAAAGCCAGAAAAATAGGAGGTTGCAGGCAAAAGTTTGAGGGAAGACCACTCTAAGGCTGACAGGTCTAACAGTCACTAGACTAGTACAAAACATGTATCAAAATGTGAGGCAAGGTTGTATTACAAGAGAGGGGGTTAAAATGGAAAAACATACCATTGGTGGAAGACCCTAAACATGTCCACTAAATGTCCCCACGCATCTCTCTCCCCACTTTACTTCAAGGCAATGCAGTTTTTGTGCTATTGGCACCAAAATTCTACCTGTATGCTTTGTGTTCCAAACTCCAAGTGGCATAGGAAAGCTCAAATGATAAGAAGGGTCCATCCATCTTCCAATTCCACCTCTTCAAACCAGTTGAGAGCAGTCAAATTCCAAACTATTCTATCACTATGCTCCTCTGCTACCCTATTTACTGTTGCTGGCAGTGTAGTCCTTAGGTCCGGCGAAGGACTTCTGTAAGAAGAGAACCAAGTATGACCTGGCCCATTTATTCCATAATGTCTAGGCTATTCTCCTTTTCCAGTTTCTTTTGAAGCTTGGGCACAAATGCCTTCCAGGAAGACTGTCAAAATGTGTGAGCTGAAGCTTGCTCTTCTACTAGGATTCTTAAATGGTGTGGGTTGGCCTCAGCTCTAATATGCATCTAATTGGGCCACCATTATTTGAAAATCTTTCTTCTCAGAAAATGAATTTCCCTTGCAAACAGAACCCTCAGGCCTTAGGAACAAATCGACTTTTTGTCCTCCTGCTAACAAGAGTCCAAAAGAAATAGTAACTTTTGAACGCACGGTTTTATCTGCTATTACACACATGGAAGGCAGAAGAAAATTTAGTAAACACAATATTTCTAAATCAGAAAAAGATGCTATTTTGCAACTGAAGTCAGATTCGTCCATAACCATCAAGCCGGCGGACAAAGGGGGCTCAATTGTCATTAGGCAACCCCGACTACAAAATGGAAGTCTGCAGACAGTTACAGGACATACAGTGTTATCGTAAAATCCCTAAAGACCCTACACTTGAGATACAAGGAGAATTGTTATCCATTCTAAAAGATGGACTTGATCAGGGAATATTAGGACCTAAGGAGTTTGAATTTTTAAACAATAAACATCCCAGGATACCCCTAATGTATATCCTCCCCAAAATACATAAAAGCGAGACAAACCACCAGGACGACCAATCGTCTCGGGGTGTGGGTCCGTACTCGAGCCAATATCAAAATATGTTGATTTCTTTTTTAAATTCTTTTTGGAAGAAGTCCCCTCGTATCTTAGAGATACCACTGACTTCATTAATAAAATTGAAAGCCAAGAGTTTAATCCTAATGACCAAATATTGGTCACACTTGACGTAGTCTCTCTCTATACTCAGATCCCCCAAGAGGATGGCCTGTCCACAATTGAGACATATCTAGAACATAGACCCAAACCTGTCAGAATACCCACCGACTTCATTTTAACACTGGCACGTTTTGCGCTACGCAAGAACTAATTCAAGTTTGACAATGATTACTATTACCAAATCAAAGGGACAGCCATCGGCTGTCCCTTCGCGCCGGAGCTGGCAGTGCTGTTTATGGCCCAATTCGAAGATAGATTTGTGTATAATAACAATCCATTCGCCCACTATATTTCTAATTGGATACGTTATATTGATGACGTGTTTCTAATATGGAACAGCAATGAACAAGATCTCAAAAATTCCCACATGTGGCTAAATGCGCGTACGCCTGACATTCAATTCTGCTTGAACTACAACACAAATAGGATGACATTTTTGGATGTAGAGATATATGCTTCATAAGGAATATTGTTTACAACATTACATACAAAACCTACGGACCGAAACAAAGCCCTCCATTACTCGAGCCATCATCCACGAAGCCTTAGAGATAATCTCCCTTTCGGGCAATTTCTGAGGATCAAACGAAATTACACCCTAAAAACTGAATATATGCAACATGCTACTTTGTTGCTGGAAAAACTCAAAATACGGGGTTACCCAAAAAGACTATTAAAACATGCAATGAAGAGGGCTTGGTGGACACCCAGGGAGACCCTGCTTCAGAAAAAAGTACCACCAACTATGGAACGCTTAGTCTGCATCACTACTCATTGTCCTAGCACTAATCTGTTAAAAAAAGTGATAAATCAAATTTGGCATCTGATTCAAAATCTCCATCCTTCCTTCGAAAGACCTCTTTTTGCTCTCAAAAAGGAAAGCAGTGTTGGAAACCAGCTCATTCGTGCAGCAGTTTCCCAAGTGGCTCCTAGAAACACCTTATGAGAACAACTCAGCCTGCCACCGATAGTTGGACACTACAGATGTGGTACTTGCGTTTGCTGTCCTCAAACCATCAAGGGTTCACTTTTTTCATTCAAACAGATTAAATGGTAACATGACGCCTTCACCAACTGCAAAACACGTAATGTCATTTATGGCATCTTATGTTCTTGTCCCAAGCTTTATATAGGCAAAACGAACCAGGAAATCAGACAATGCATTTCACAACATAAATCCAGAATTCGGAGAAAAACGGCCAATGCACCTCTGGTAAACCATTGGACCGAAAATAATCATTCTGAAACAGACTTAAAATGGACCGTTTTATTTAAAGTAGAAAAGGATTCTCGAGGTGGCGATTTGGATCTCAAACTCTCACAACGAGAGGCAATGCTCATAGTGAAATTCAACACGGCCGTAGATGGTCTCAACGAACTCTCTGAAATATTTAATTTGTAGCCTCTTGTTGGCGTGTCAACATCGCACGATTGGGATTTTAAGTACACCTTACACGTGACTTCTAAATGCCTCGCGCAGAGACAAAAAACCACTCTTTTCTTGTTGATGAATAGCAAAAAAGGTCACCTTTATTTAATAAGACAGGCAAGAAATAAATATCTCAACAAATATATAAATATATATATATAATAAAAATATCAAAATTCATAAACATTGTGAAACAGTCAGAAACCCCAATAAACGCATTAAAGTTTGAAATACAAACCCCCAACATTTGAAATGACAAATATCAATTGTTTTCTCCAACAAAAGTTGCATCATTAAAACCATGTAAACCAATAAACCCCATCATTTCTTTTTCCGTCGTTAGCTTACTGAACCACCCCCCGCCCCCGAGGGATGGATAGCCCGCTCTAGACTATCCTACCCCCCAACAAAAGCGCCTACGATAGAGGTTTCCAAACAGCGATATTCTCACCTGCCTTATGGTGACAAGAAATGTCTTTTTTTTTTTTTTTTTTTTTTAGGGTGGGAGGGTGGGACACAGTAAAAAACCTCCCTTCAGCTGCCTTCCCGAAGCTTCTCCCGCCCGCGCCTCACTAGCGCCGTCCGCTAAGCCCCGCCCCCTAACTTCCGCGCGCCGAGTGGATTTCTCCACCGCGCGAAGAAACCCAGGGGGATACGGCGGGCTCGTGCCCTGATCCCCCTGGGACCCATCGCGCAGAGACAAAAAACCACTCTTTTCTTGTTGATGAATAGCAAAAAAGGTCACCTTTATTTAATAAGACAGGCAAGAAATAAATATCTCAACAAATATATAAATATATATATAATAAAAATATCAAAATTCATAAACATTGTGAAAAAGTCAGAAACCCCAATAAACGCATTAAAGTTTGAAATACAAACCCCCAACATTTGAAATGACAAATATCAATTGTTTTCTCCAACAAAAGTTGCATCATTAAAACCATGTAAACCAATAAACCCCATCATTTCTTTTTCCGTCGTTAGCTTACTGAACCACCCCCGCCCCCGAGGGATGGATAGCCCGCTCTAGACTATCCTACCCCCCAACAAAAGCGCCTACGATAGAGGTTTCCAAACAGCGATATTCTCACCTGCCTTATGGTGACAAGAATTTTTTTTTTTTTTTTTTTTTAGGGTGGGAGGGTGGGACACAGTAAAAAACCTCCCTTCAGCTGCCTTCCCGAAGCTTCTCCCGCCCGCGCCTCACTAGCGCCGTCCGCTAAGCCCCGCCCCCTAACTTCCGCGCGCCGAGTGGATTTCTCCACCGCGCGAAGAAACCCAGGGGGATACGGCGGGCTCGTGCCCTGATCCCCCTGGGACCCATCGCGCAGAGACAAAAAACCACTCTTTTCTTGTTGATGAATAGCAAAAAAGGTCACCTTTATTTAATAAGACAGGCAAGAAATAAATATCTCAACAAATATATAAATATATATATATATAATAAAAATATCAAAATTCATAAACATTGTGAAACAGTCAGAAACCCCAATAAACGCATTAAAGTTTGAAATACAAACCCCCAACATTTGAAATGACAAATATCAATTGTTTTCTCCAACAAAAGTTGCATCATTAAAACCATGTAAACCAATAAACCCCATCATTTCTTTTTCCGTCGTTAGCTTACTGAACCACCCCCCGCCCCCCGAGGGATGGATAGCCCGCTCTAGACTATCCTACCCCCCAACAAAAGCGCCACCCAGGAAAACCCAAAGAGTTTTCCTGGCCGCCACCAAAACCTTAGGATCCCCAGCTACATAAACTAAACTACATTCCTATTACACCATAAATCTACATTCCAAAAACGAGCAAGGAACTCACGTATTTCTAAAAGGTAGTAAGCTTGGCCCATTTGAGAAAGGTGTACTCCATCTTCCCTAAAAAGGTGACCTTCTGTACTCAAGATGTTATCATGCAACAATAACTGAATACCCATTGCTTGGCAAAAAACTGTCATCGCTCTATTGAGCTTCCGCCTCGCCTTTTCCAAAGCTGAGTGAACCCTCGCTCCCCTCCAGTGTTGCCTAAAAACGAAACCTGTCCAAACCACTGATGTATGTACCCAATTATTTTTTAATACTGCAAGATCGAGCTTCATTTTCTTTATCAGAGATAAACCTGTCAGTTGCACCAGATCGTTTTCTCCAAGGTGTATGATTAGTAAGTCCGGGAAACCCCTTGACGCAGACAACTCTGATAAAGTTGGAAACAACGCAGACCACTTCATCCCCCCTTTGCCTTTCCAGAAGACTTCGTGATCGATCCCTGGGAGCCCAAGTGATCTTCCGTAGATCTGTTGCTCTGCAAAAAATGCCGCCCATTTAATAAAAGAGTGGTCCACTAACCAGGTGCGTTTTTTCGTAGACAGAGGGCCTCTTAAGCGACCTAGACAAAAGACAAAATTGTTTGAATAAACAGGAACTATATACAGCAACCACACATTCATTTCCTCAAGTAGCGGGCACAACAAGCTGATTTCCACCTTCCTATCTTTTGAATGTCCTCCTGGGCCCAACCCATTCTGCCAGCCTCCGTAGCAGCCCCAATCCTAAAGGAGTGCATGCCAAAAGCTAAAGGGTCCAACCCCAAGGCTACCAACACCTTCCTTAGTACAGCTAAAAACTGAGCACTGGAAATCTGTTTTCCTGACAAATGACAGAATATGCTGCCTACCCTAAAAACTGATCGATACCAAAGGTGACTGCATGAAAGAGCCCCACTCATTCAAAGGACAACATACCGAAACCCCACTGCCGTTTAAATGAACCCACCTACCTCTGCCTAGTTGGTCTGTTTTCAAACTATTCAACCAAATTCCCAGCCTGCCATCCTTTATCTGCACCTCACCTGTCTGAATACCCAGTTTGCCACCTGCGCCTAACAATTCTGAAATCCTAAATGCTCCAAAAAACAACCAAATCATACATAACCTGAATCTCCTAAGTTCCCAGACATCGTAACAGCAAGGAGGCAAACTTGCCAGCAACCGCTGCAGTAAATCAAAAGTAATCGGCTCTCTCAAATTTGGGTGGCAAGAACGTTCTCTACTAAGCCCTTTTAACATCCTACGCAACAAAATGTCGTCCACTGGGTCATAACCCCACCAGAGCAGGCCGTAAAAAGAAATTCCTGCTAATTTGCCAGAAATCGTCGTGTGGGATAAACCTTTCATGCTTAAAAATAATACAAACTGACGAATAAGAATTTTGTTAACTTCCACTAACCCAAAAATACCTTGCTTTTGCTCAACATAACTCAAAAATTCTGACCAGGCCTGAAAGTAGCTCCGACGGGTAGAAGGGGCTTTAGAGTGCTCCACTAGTTCGGCGATCCTCATTCCCCCAGCACCCAGATGTTCTGAGGAACCGGCGTTTTGTCTGTGTCCGTCCGTGGCGCCAAGCTGCGAAATCTCTGCCAATTAAAACGAGATAAAGAATCTGCAACTGAATTGTTAATTCCAGGAATGTGCTTAGCCTTGAAAACAATATTCAACCTTAAACATTGTAGCATGAACACCCGAAGCAGGCGCAAAACTCTTAAGTCTCTTGCCCTTTGTGAGTTAACCAGGTTGACCACTGTCATATTATCCACACGAAACAGAACGGTTCTATCTCGGAATTCAGGGCCCCATATCATCAAAGCCACTATGAGCGGAAAGAATTCTAAAAAGGCAATACTGCGACCCTGCTGCATCCAACTAGAAGGCCATTTCTCTGAACACCAACGGCCCTCCCAAAAAATGCCAAAACCCTGAGCACCTGCGGCGTCTGAAAAAATCTGAAACTGCCAAACTGTGTCATTTTCCATGAAATATAGGGAAACGCCATTGAAATCTTCCAAAAAACACAGCCAAACGGAAAGGTCTTCTTTGATAGCCTTAGTTAAACGAACTCTATGATGTGGAAGATAAGCCCCAGACATTGCAAAGCCTAATTGTCTGCAGAATGTTCTCCCTGCTCTAACCACTCTACAGGCGAAATTAAGATATCCTAGTAGCTTCTGTACCTGCCTGAGTTCCAACTTATCCTTGACCATGACTTCCAGAATAAACGACCTGATTTCCTGTACTTTGCCAGCCGTCAAGCGTGCCATCATGTCAATGGTGTCAATTTCGATACCTAAAAATGTCAACTTGCAAATTGGGCCTTCTGTTTTCTCCGGGGCTAGTGGGACACCCAATTCGTCTGCCATGTCCTGAAATTGGTTCAGAGCCTTGCTACATTGCCCTGAAAAAGCCGAACCAACAAACAAGAAATCATCCAAATAATGGCAAACTTCCTTGTGACCACTCCTTTTTGAAAAAACCCATTGTAAAAAGGTGCTAAAGAGTTCGAACAAGGCACACGATACTGAACAGCCCATGGGCAATACTTTGTCAACATAAAACATACCGTTAAAAAACATGCCCAACAGCTCAAAATCGGAGGGATGTATCGGTAGTAGTCTGAAGGCAGATTGAATGTCACTTTTAGCCAGTTCCGCTTCTGGACCCACCTCCCGCACTATCCTCAATGCATCATCCACTGACGTGTACACTACGTTTGAATCTTCTGGAGATATAAAATCATTGATAGAATTGCCTTCTGGCCAAGAAAGATGATGAATCAAGCGAAATTCACCGGCCGTTTTCTTAGGAACTAGGCCCAGAGGTGACACAATCAACTGTTTTAAAGGAAGTTGCTGAAAAGGACCTGCTATGCTCCCTGCTAGTAATTCGGCCTCCAATTTATTCTGCACTATGTCGGGTAACTCTTTAGCCGACTTGAGATTATCAGACCATCTTTGCAATCTAGGCCCCTGATACCCTATCTTGAAACCTTCACAAAAACCCCAAAAGAGTTTAGTCGATGCCTCTGCGTCTGGATAATCCCTCAGCCAAACATCTAAAATCTCAAGCTTAATTGGTGTATGAGCCCTTAGGGATAGGTTGAAACGTGGATCCCCTACCTCTCTGAAACCTGCCTTGATCCCCCCCAAATTTTTGGTTGGTAAAACATTGAGTAATGGCATGTCTCCCCCCACACTGTGAACATTCATGTTTGAATCTGCAAAACTGTCTAGAACACAGACCCTTGTTGAAGTTCCAACATGCTCCATAACTCTGGGTTTGTCCACGATTCCCCCAACCCGCCCCAAAATGGGCGGGTCGCGGCTGAAAGGGCTGGTATGTAATAGGTAGACCACTAGCCGTGTGTGTAGTAGCCGGTGGATTTGCGGAGGACATCCACTGTACCCACAGCTCCATATCTACATCACCCCAGGGTTTATCTTGAAAAATACTGACACGAGCCCTAAACTCTTCGTCGTATGACAACCACGCAAAACCACCGAAATGCATTTGCGCTTTCCTGATCGTGTCCATATATTTAAACATAGCCACTGCCCTGTCAGGATACCTTTCACAATAAATGCTTGCATAAATTAAAAATGCTGATGTCCAGTTATCTATGTTTCTAGGTACCCTAGGACGTCTGGCCAACTCCCATTCCTCCTCTTTGGACCCTTCCTTTGCCTGGATATCCCTATGTAAGAGTTTAAACACATCAATGTATTCGTGATTCCAAACCCTGTGTTTTGTCTTGTCCGAAACATGAGTACCCAACGGCATAGCTATTCCCATATATGGCAACTTCTTGTGAATGTTCTTATCTTCTCCCCCGCCCTTATCTTTACCAGCAGAGCCTTCGCCCCCAGCGACCTGATTAATGGGTCCTCCCACAGCGCGACCCAACATCCCTTCAGAAATCTTACCACTCTTGGCTCCCAATTCCGGGTGTACCCCACCCTCTGGCTCCAAAATATAACCCCCCCAACTGTCGAATGAGAAATGACTTGATCTGCTGACGGTTGCTGCCAAGAAATCCACCAGCGCGGCTTACCTGTAGTAAGTTGCGTAGAACACTGTTGAAAATTCGCAGAATCATCGCGCTGACGATGTCCGCTTTTCTGTTCCGATGCAAAGTCCGCTCCTGACTCCTGCAATGAAACAAAGACATTGTTTGCCTCCCCACCCCCCACATAATCCTCACCCCCAGTACATCATCAGCCATATCATCAGTATCTCTACTATGAGAGACCTCCTCTGCAACAACAACCTCATCTTCTTCATAGACGTCTTGATAGTCCTGAAAAGCTATTACGTCATTACTGTGCCCAGGCAGTTCCCCATCCCGAACACCACCATCGTATACCCTCCAATTGGTCGCAGCCATCCGCTCTGGATGACCGGCCGAAACCTGATGAACCGCACGTGTTCCGCCTTGATTGACCAAAATCTTACCCATACCCGCACTGGGCACCCTAGTTGAAGAGGTAGCGAGGGTAGAAGATGACTGTACCTCCGCCGATGCTTTCGACTTCAAACCGCTCCTGTTCAAAGCTGCTGCTGCACTCCGAGCTCTCCCCCTGGACGCGTCTACCGATGATGCAACTGAAAATAGAAGAGTATTAGTATGTTCAACCCAAACCCATTGCCCTTCCTGCGGATTGAAAACTCCCTCAAAATTTGTGAAGTGACCAGCAGGCGGCTCGCGCGGAGCAGGGAAAAAATCGTCGTTTCTTATAGCTTCACTTAATTGTGCCGACCGCTGCCCAAAAACCTCCTCTGAAGGCAACACTGAATTTGAAGATGAATGTTCTGATGACTACCTCTGAGCCGAACAACCATTCCTTTGTGACAATGAAGATGAGGCAGCATTAATTAACTCGAAACTGTGCATTTTCCCAGGCGGGCCTCTATGATGTGGAGACAACGTTAGAACCACCTCGCCACCACCTGAACATGTATTTGACACAGAAGACATTGCCAATGTGCTTGGTCCCAGATACAGTCTAGCTGTTGGATATAAAATATTTTTGTCTATCATGTCCTCATCACTATCCAAAGCATAGTCTACCAATGCTGGCACAAACTCTGTATTGTGCACCTGTGGAGCAATGTCTATTTGCCTGCGGGGAATGTTACAGCTACCATCCTCCCGCTCGATATCCTGGGAGCAATTGCCTTGCATCGAAGTCATAATCTTGAACCCCTCCTTGCCATCAAGTGTCTTCTTCCTGACTAAATTTACGTCATGTAGCTGCGTCTTAGGGGCAGGCATAGTATTAAACATTACAGAGTCATGTTGCCGTTGTGCTGAAAATCCCCGTTTACCCCCCCTCCCTCTACGAGGGGCAGAGGCTGACCTGACCCGCCTCCCCATGTTGTCTGGAGCTGACGCGCCGCGCGCAGGTACCTTTGTGACTCTGTGTCTCTTCAAAAGAGGCCTGCTTCTGGCCTGCAGGCTCGCCTCCTGAAAAACACTTCCTGCTGCTGTCATTACCGCCTTGGCAGATGAAGGTAGGCATGCAGCTACTGCCATTGCCACCCCCCTCGCAGCCTTCCTACGCGGCCGAGACATACCTGTGCCCACCGCTGAAGCACCGTGACGTAACAAGTCCTCTCGTCCTGCTTCGCAAATAATGCGAAGGGCGTCCGCCACAGCTTCTTCCTCAGTCATCACGTCAGCCCCTAAGTCAAAAAACTTCGATGGCGCCGGCCGCTGGTAAAAGTTAATGTCCAAATAGACCCTCCAAAAACTCTCAGGAAAAACCTCCTTTCAGCCCACACAGTAAAAAACCTCCCTTCAGCTGCCTTCCCGAAGCTTCTCCCGCCCGCGCCTCACTAGCGCCGCCTGCTAAGCCCCGCCCCCTAACTCCCGCGCGCCGAGTGGATTTCTCCACCGCGCGAAGAAACCCAGGGGGATACGGCGGGCTCGCGCCCTGATCCCCCTGGGACCCATTCTCAAAAGCCTTTGGTAACCATTATCGAGGATCAACGCGGTTTGCATGACAGAGTAATATAATCACATTTTTGGGAACTTCTTGCACACCCTTCGTTTCTAATGAATCATGGCCCCACTATATGCCAAAAGCCCCCGCGGTCTCTTAATATGGGGTATCATTATTGTGTCTGAGTTCGCTCTCCCTTTAAAACTTTTCTACCAAAGACAGGTAGGCGGGCACTCCCGTGACGTAGGTGGGAGGTTCCCCTTTCACTCTAAAGCTCACACGGAAGTGATGAGCCTCCACCGGATGTATTAGGACGGTCGCCATTGCCCGGAGCCCGCCATGAAGGTAAGCGCGAGCTTTTCCTTTTAACTTCGCACTACAAGTTGCATATGCACCCCCCACATCTTCGTCATGCAGTAACAATTAAATTAGCACTGTTACCCGTAACTTCGCAAGGGCTCTTCGTATTACTAAGCTGCATCTCTGCCATGCAAGTACGTTATCACTATGCCGCCACAACTGACCGGCATGGTACCTTTGCTTTAAAAGCACGGCTGCTCCCACAGACTGTACTGGAAGGTTTTAACGATGCCGCGTAACTTATGGACTGCGTTCATTCACGGGCATATGTTCCCACAACATTGTAGAAGCGATTATTCCCGAAACACGCTTTCGTATCTTACTTATACACAGTGTCTCCCCCGGGGGCACACGGATATAACTTTCCAGCATCAAAAGCTACAAATTGTCTATTTTTATGTATCTCATTTGATACATCTTGAATGAAACTTTGAAACTGTTCTCTTTTCTCACAGCGTTAATTCATCGAATTTGCTCTCATCACATGAACATAAAATTAATTAAGGTATGTCTTTGCTGCCACCTCCTATTTTGCCTCAACATACCAAGTAAATCAAAACTTTTTACAGAGACTTTCATTTTGTCTCTCTTGCAGTTCTAGAGTGCCTCAAAGACCGGTCCTTCCATCGGGTTCCTGTTCCTTGACAGAGTTAAACTCTCATGTAAGCCAATATTTAACCAACTGACTTGACGTCTTTCTACTTTTTCTTCTTTTCAATTAGACTTACTCCTTTTTCTCTTCTTTCTCAGATTGTGATTAATTTCATCTCCAAAATGGAATAACTATGATATCCATTTCTGAATTAGAGATTGGCTAGTCTCTATTGAGGTAAATTAATATATTTGGCTTACAGGGAAGGCAAAATAGAGTACGCTTGAAGGATGCAAATGATAACACGAGCACTCTCTTTTTCTTTTCTTTTTCACAGCTTTGTTTTGGTTCCAGGTCCTGAAGAGAACCCCCCATAATGAATATAGGGGTTCAAAACGCGTAGACCTTGTTATTGACCAAACAAGTGTATATGCAAATCTTTATCAGTTTACCCAGTTTTTGTAAATCAAGGGTTTACTATAAAATCAATAGCAACTGACTGATTCCGTTGGGGTACACTGAATATTACACTGTTTGGTCTCCACCTTCCTGTGTATTGTTAAAAAGGAATTTTTCCCCCAAATATTTGTAAAAAACTGTACAACATCACGGATATTGTTTGTCTATGTCTTTTGTTTGAGTATAATTTTGTTTGTTATTATTTTTTTAACTGTGAGTGGAACCTGAACTCACAAATTGGTTTCTGATTCTCATCGAAATGGTGTCTGAATTACACGTGCAGACTATTGATGAATTGGTTATCAGGTTTGCTTTTTTGTAAAAATGTTGTGGCCCTTGAACATATGAAATAGATTCATCTGTCACAGGAGCATTTACTTAAAAACTATGTTATATTTTTCGTTTCCCCAAAAATTCTCTAATCAAAAGAATGAAATAAATCAACTCTTTTCTCATCACATTGAGTGTCACGTGTGGTTGAAGTAAGTAATTTGTACAATTTAGTATCAGTATTGGCACGCTGGTTATTGCTAGTTTATACTTTGGCCTAGCCTTACTGATTAATGGCCAGAACCCTCCATGGTTGATCACCATTATTTTACTAGGCACACAATATTCCGTAACTAAAGGATCACAGAGCTAAAATAATATGCTTATATCCTAATACAGATTTGAATGTTTAAGGCCATGTTACATTTCGGGTATCATTTTAGTGTTGATTGCTTTGACCTAATCTGAGTTTAAAATTATTAGTGTAGTCACTTTTCTACTAAAGGGAGCCATGATGTCTGAAATAGAAGGTGTTAGAGCTTTAGTGCAGTGAATTCAGTGAGTTTAAGTATATTTTGAATTTAAACAAAATAGGTTATTAAATATTTTATAGTTAAATAATAAATATGCAATATTTTCACATGCGTTTTAATAACATTAATTTATATTTCTTTAAATTTGTAACTATTCTACATAATTAAATTTAACATTATTTCCTATGGAGCTTTATGTAAAGTCCCTACCTCAATTATTATCTATGGGAGGGTGCTACAGTACCGTGGTTGGCCATGAGTAGTGCTGAATTTACTTCAAAAGTGTAAGTAACTACAAAACTGCAGATTGTTAATACCAAAAAGTAGTAAACTTACTCAAAAATGTAAACTTACTCAAAAGCGTAATTCACCTTTGTGAATCAGGCCCTCATTCTTCAAATAACGGTGAAAGTTACAGGTCTGGTTCATAGAGTTTTGAATGCTTGCGAAGTAATCCATGACTTGACTATCATCTTGTTAATTGCAAACCTTCATGTGTATTGGGGTGACGTCAGTATGGTATCTCATGAGTCATGTTCAAGTTGTCAAAGATTTTTTTTGACAGGCAACATTGCACAGGGTTGGTGACAGTCCTGGTCCTTACACTAATGGAGATAGATAAATAGGTGGCCCTGTTTACCTGCTGAGATATGATACAGAAATTGAAGCAGACATTTAGAGTATCAGTCCTTTGATACCACAGTTAGTTTCAAGGCACTATGAAGTATAGTATGGGCATTGTTGTCAAACACCATATGGGCATTAAAGATTTGGTGCACATGTCTGGCCAATGGATTAAGCAAATAACTCTGTCATTTTTTTGTAACTTGTTTTTATTGAGAATTTGCACAGTATGGTACAGTAGATGCCATTTCATATAATAACTGTACAGTAGAAAAGGACATGGAGCATCTCACAATCAACAATACAGTGCATAAGCATCCTGCTTTTGGACCAATATTACAAGTCAAAGATCCCATCTCAATAATGCCATAATATAACATGTACAGAATATCATAGCCACACATGGTACATTATGTCCGGGATTGTCCCACCCAGAGAAAACAAATAAACCATCAACAGGGGTGGCAGCAAACATTGCGGGTCGGGAACATCCACGGAGCTAGCCGGAACGAAAGAGAAACACTAGTTGGGTCCCTGAGTCTTCAGAAGAGGGTCAACATTACCCCCTAAACGGGGAGTAATGGGGGTGGGGGGAAACAGCAGGGCAGGAGCTGCAGGGCCCTCCCCGTGTGCTGATGGTCACCACTCGCTCAGTGCCACGTAGGTCCTGCAACCTCGGAGAGCCATCTCATTTCATGTGAGTATCTCCAGACCCTCCCTGGGTGTGAGTAGGTGCACCCGCCTGCATAATCCCCACAGGTGATCCCTCCCCTCCACACACTCCCAACCCCTACAGGCTCTGCTATTTACACTTCAATCATACAGAGAATCAACCCCATGGGGCTTCGGGTATGTAGTGGGTTCCACAGTCCGAGGGGCAGTAAATGATGCAGTCCCTAGCTCTTCATCCGTCATCAGTTTGCCCAGCATGTCCCCTCAAATCTCCAAGTCATGCTCTGCATTTTCATGTGTGAGGACCTGGTGGAGCCGTCGTTCCACAGTGACTCTCCATTCACTCAGGTCTGCCCTCCAGTTAACCGGTCGGGGTGGGGGGGGTGGGGAGGGTTGGTACGCGTCCAGTGTATTGGAATGCAGCATTTGGCTAATACAAACCCAACAGGGCAAACTTATGCTGCATTCGCAACCCAGTTCGTGGGGCAGGAAGTAAACCTTAAAGGCAGTGTTTAATCGAGAGCTCGATATGGATCCTCATAACGTCCCGCTACCTCCTCAGTATTTCAGTCCAATAATCCTGTAGTTTCACAAAGGTCCAGTAATGTGAAGGAATGTCACCGGTTCCTGGCCGCATCTAGAGCATGCCGACGAGTGCGCCGCATTGATGTGAGACAGTCGCTGAGGCATCAGACAGGTGCGATGCAAATAATGGAACTGCGTGAGCTTGAAGCAGGCCTTGCCGGCAACCTCACGGACCTATGCAAATGCTCGCCGCCACTATCTCTTAGTGAGGGGCAGCGGCAGGTACACCAACCATCTGTCCCTGATCTTCATTACGCCGACCGTGCGGTCAGCCTTCAGAGCTTTATATATATATATGCACAAAATTAAGCCCCTGGTGGAGCCAGAGTCAAGCAACAACTGTAATGTATGCGATTCTTCCGGCTTATCTGGAAAAGTCACCCACAACTCATGGGCGGTGCGGTAAACTTTCACATATTGAAGGAACTCGCCAGACGGTAGCTGATAACACTCACTCGCATCTTCAAATGAGAAGAAGGCAACATTAATATATAAATCCCCAGCCATCAAGAAGCCTTCAGTGTACCACCCATGAGAACCATCATGTGTAGTATCGGATGAAAACCACGTAACCACTGAAAGGGGAGCTGCCGAGCATACGGGGCCCTGCGAAGAACCTAAAAAACTGCCTGTTTGCCAGGTCGCAGGGGCTTGGGAGCAGGCAGTTTCATAGGTTCTCCGCAGGGGCCCGTACCTGTATGGGTAACCAGGAGGGACCTGCGAACCCATCATCAAACATCTCGGGAGGTCAGCCCTCTCTCCCCATTCCGCCAACAAGGCTTTCTCAGTATTTGGACCCTCAGCACACCACTGTGCTGCAAACTACAATAACCCCACGAAATATTAGAGGTGCAGGTCTGGGAGACCTAGGCCTCCGGACTCCATGTCCAATTTCAGTACCTCCAGCTTGACCCTACTGCGTCTGCTAGCCCATACCAGAGAAACCAGGAGACTGTTCAAAACAGTGATGGCAGTATGTGGAATGCAGTAGAAATAGCTCTGAAGTACATAGAGGCAGCGCAGAAGTAGAACCATTTTGCTGAGGGCCACTCTCCCAATAATAGAAAGGGGAAGGCGGTTCCAGAAGTGGACTGAGGCATTTAGACCCGTAATGACTGCTCCCAAGTATAGCGTATAATTTGCCTCCACCGTATGAGCAGCCTGTATACCCAAATAGCGAAAGTGGTCACACTCCCATCGCAGTTCCACCATAGGGAGAGCGGCAGCATGCAGTCCGACCAGTCCCGCCAGCAGGAGAAGGGTCGACTTCCGCTGGCTGGCACATAAACCCGAGACCATCCCAAAGGAGGATAACATCTCCAAGTGCGTGGGTACCGACCTCTCTGGATGGCAAACATAGAGCAATGCATCGTCTGCATACAAGCAGACAACTTGAGTTTGTCCCCCTACCAAGATGCCCCATCTGGCCATATCATGGCGCAACCCTATCACCAAAGGCTCTATTGCCAGAGCAAAAAGGAGTGGGGACCGCGGGCACCCCTGTCGCATGCCCCTCTTTATGGGGATGGTCTCTGATATCCTGCCGCCACTGCGGACCCATGCTGTCGGTCGTAAAGTAGCCGAGCACAGGAAATGAACTCCTGACCCAGTCACATCCTATCCTGGACCTCCCAAAGGTAGCCCCAGCTTAAAGTACCGAATGCTTTTTCGAAGTCCAAGGCGACCACCGGCACAGCAACACCTGTCATCGAGTGATTGATGTGGGAGAGTAGGCTCAGATTCATATGCGTCCCTCTGCCCAGTATAAACCCACACGGTCTTCATGGACCAAATGGGTCACCACACGGCCGAGGCGCAGCGCCAAGATCTTAGCCAATATTTTAATATCCACTCCCAGCATGAACAGGGGGTGGTAGGAACTGGGATCTAGCGGATATTTACCCGGCTTGGAGTATGACGAACTGAGCCTCTCACATAGAATTCGGCAAGGAACCTGCATGCTTGGCCTCCTGGAGTGTCTCCAGTAGGCGAGGCAACAAGGGGGTCAGCGAAAGTCTGATAAACTCCACCGGGACACAATCCTGGCCTTGGCCCTACAACCCATTCTGAATGTTTTTAAGGAAATTCTCAGTCCATTCTTGGAATCTTCATTAGAAATCACTAAGAGATACACTTTCAGGTCAGCCAGGGTGTTTATCACTGTTTTGATGATCTTGGCTAGACTTATGAGGCCCCTTATATGTCTGTAGTTGACTATAGACTCCGGGACCACAATTTGATTCTTAAAAATTGAGGTGATGAGGGCATGCTTGAATGGATTGGCGACTTTCCTAGTTCAAGGTAGGCACTGATGGGCTTAGTGATGTGAACGTCGATTTTCTGTCAATAAAAAGAGCACTATAGTTTGATCTTGTACTAACATTAGCTTGTGTTTACACTGTTCTCCATCTTGTCTCAACATCACAATATATCACCTGATTATTGTTGATTCTGGATCTAAATAAAACTTGTCTAGTTTTCACTTGAATAAGCAGAAAAGTGTTCTTATAGAAATGTCCTTGTTGTGCTGAATCAAGGACGGTTCTTACTCTCCCAGGCTACGTTAACAATGTATCAGCTCAACTGTACAGCTAAGACGGTGAGAATGGTTGAATCTGAATGTACCACTATGTTGGGAAAATCTTCAAATGTATTCTGTGGCAAAATGTTTCTTCTAGAAGGTTTCCTATTGGTCCAAACCCTGAGAAGCATGTATTCCCACAGAATGTATGAACTTCTTTGTCTAAAGCCCTCTATAAAAGTGTGGATTCAGTTAGCAAAAGTGATCCCATGTTCCCCATCTTAGAAGACAAATCTATACTGGATTTTATTTAGAACTGTATTGAGTTATTTGTACTTGTGTGTTAGAAATGGGGTATCTAGTTGGCAGAGGTATGCACCTTGTCCAAGCAGGGACCCACAATCAGGGTACTAGGTTACACAACAAAGATAATCTGTGCTCACCACCTTAGTAGCTTGGCATAGAGCAGTCAGGCTAATCCCCCCGAGGCCGCACACACACACACACACACATATATTATGTGTGTGTATGTGCATGTGTGTGTGATAGTTGATAGTTTTCATACAATATTAGATATAATAATCCAAACAGCAACCCCAAAGATATTAAAGTAAAAGGCACTCTAGGCATAAACATTATTTATTGTAGTTAACGATTCGGCATCAATGTGTTTTGGTCCCAAAAGGACCTTGGTCTCAATCACGGTGCCATGTTGCATTCATTATTTATACATGATGTGCCTTGCAGAAAACATAGACAAAAGACCACAGTAATATGGTCCTCCACTTTAAACGTGGCGTCCATCTTATAACTGACAAACATAATAACAAATGAACAAATTCAGCTGGAGTTGATGTAAATAATACCCTGTCGGTTTGGAGCTACGCGGGACACCTGCAACTTTTGGTTGAAGTATTGTCTACAACGCGTCGCCCCCCCCGGTGCTACGCATTTCCATTTGGAGGTTATTGGCACATGGGGAGAGAGGAGGCAGAATCTTATGCCTGAAAAGGGAGACTCGAACTGACTTGTATCCCCCGAGGTAGCTGCGCAGGAGTGGGGTTCACCAACCAACAAGGATTGGAGCATCACTTGATGTCTGAGAGGCCCCTCACTGTATGGGCACTCATGGAGGACTTCTATTCCCAGAATGCAGCGGCCTGGGGAGTGGAGCGCGAGATGTCCTGCAACCTCAGAAGCGGAGGAGGGGCAAGTAATCACCTGACTGGGAGGGGCCATAGTAACAGCTATATTCCACCAGACCCCCAGGACATTGTTTTACCTTTGAAACGGGCACTGATGAAGCTAATTAAGCGAAACGCGTCTGCCGTGCGTTTCAAGGTTGTTGCACACACGAGCGCCTTAATTCATTAAAGTCAGTTTGAAGCCTATCCCGGAGCTGTCTCGCACTTTGTCCTTACCTGGAGGAAGACTGGTTGGATATATATATATGCATATAAAATATGTGTGTGTGGTAGTTGATAGTTTTGATACAATGGGGCATACGTACAAAGAGTTAACGCTGCCGTAGCGCGAATTTTTTGACGTTACGGCGGCTTTTTTTTATTTTATCGCTGTATTTAAAAGTTGCCGTTAACCGCAGTTAGCGGCTGTTTTCCGGCATAAACGTGCATTTTTAAGATCACCACTTCTGTTAGAGGGACTTAACGAAAATGAGAAGCAAGGTGGGCGTTCCCGTGCAAAAACTGCTGCTAACCCCACTTCGCGATATTTACAATGCATTTACGGCCCGGCGATAATTTAAAAAAAAAAAAAAAAACTGCCGCTAAGGCCAGTTAGCGGCTGGTTTTTAAGACCAGAATAAAGCTGGTCTAAAAAATGGTGCAAACACACCTGTACATAAGGGAGACTAACCCAGACCCTCGTTTGCTTACCTAATGACGCCATGGAGGTACTACTCTTGCAGCTCCAAGAAGACTACCGCCACCAGCACCACCACAGAGGCTGTGCCACAGAAGAGACCGGGTCTACCGCCAATGCATCACCCTGATAGACCTCCGGCCAGAAGATGTGATAGCCCACTACAGGCTAAAAAGGACCTCCATCCTACGCATACTCACCCAGATAGCGCAAAGGCTGCAGGCACCATCACAGCGCTGCACGAACATCCCTCTGCAGACAAAGCTACTTGCAGTGCTGCACATGTTAGCCTCTGGTACCTTCCAAACAAACCACTGCCAGAGTGGGTGGAGTCTCACAGTCTGCCTTCTCCAGGTTCCTCCCAACTGTCTTTGATGCCATTATCAGCCTGACGCCGCAGCACCTACGCTTCCCGAACACTGCACAGGAACAACTTGACAACAAGCAAGGCTTCTATGACATTGTTGGGTTTCCGCATGTGTTGGGGCAATTGACTGCACCCATGCTCTACTTGTGCCTCCTACGGACACTGCACAGGCACAGAAAGCACACACACTCAATGAATGTTCAGGCAATTGTGGACCACCTGGGCCTGTTCATCAATGTTGTTGCTAAGTTTCCTGGGAGTGTGCATGACTCCTTCATCTTTCGCCAATTGATCATCAACCAGCGGTTTGAGAATGGCACATATGGAAATGGACTGCTTGTTGGTAAGCACAAACTGAACACACCACACACCTCAAGTACACAACATGTAGCTCAAATATGTGAGAATGCACATGTAGCCAATGTAATACGACATACCTTGGAACAGGTCCAAACAATATACACAAGCACCCAATGCAAAATATACAAGACATATGTTAGACGCCCCAACAAGGGAGTAGCCTAGAAAATCTTGCACAAACCACTATGGCACCCTTGGAATATAGATTTTGCAGAACTCATAAGACAAAAATTTAAAATAATCAATGCAGCACGACACAGCATATGCTTCTGCTGTGCTACATACATCTTGAAATAAACACATGTGCCTTATGTACAAGAAGATGACAGATCACCCTGCTCTCACATGTGATGGTGCACAATTAGCTGACATGCAAAAACATAGTCAGCCATGCACCATGCAGCGGGTGTTCCTGCATAATGGGTTTGCAAGTAGTGCTGCATGAAGGGAGCACCAACTGCACACAAATAATCACCAAAGTTGATTAAACATCAGTCTGTGTCGTTGCAGACTAGAGCATGCATAGGAAGAGCATACAAACAATCCAAATCACAATCTCACTACATGTTGTGCATCCATATGACTCCTCTGGTGAGGTGTAGCAATCTGATGCACAAATTCAGAAATTATGTTTGTCGATTGGGAACAGACACATACATGGCAATATTGATGGGTATTACCCCAACATGCATACATGCAGAGTCAAAGTCAAGTCATGCACAAGGACATCAATGCATATGTACGTTGTCTTCACATGTCCCAGTAAGTCAAGTGCACCAGGTAGCAGTGCTGCTGTCACTTCAACACTGACCCACCTTGGGGGCAAGGTGGATGTAAAGAACCCACAATGAGTTTAACGTTTATCAGATAAGGATTTTCGCTCTCGGCTGCCCTGAGCACAGTCACTCCCAATAAGGTTTCTAGACGATGTTCCAATATAGTAATCATCAAAAAGTCAAGGTGGATGCTTCAGCAGGCACATGTGCCACTGGTGCACCCTATAAAATATGTGCACAGGAGACATTCAGTTTGTGCAGCAGGCCTGTAAAGAAACTCTAATCTCTTTTTTTAGTGACCCATACATCCTGACAGTCACAACATGGAGGTAATACACAGGACCCAGACAATGACAACATGGTGATGTGTAGGCAAGTTAATTTCAGTGATACAGGTTAATTGTCTGAAGCTCCACATAACAAACCAGAAAGTACAAAGTTGCACAATGCACACACGCCAAAAAGGCACTCTGCAAACACAGCAGGCACAAATACTAATGGACATATCTCTCCATTATCTGTTTCAGGTGATCAGGGATATGCATTTTCGCTATGGCTGATGACACCCATCAAAGTGACCCCCATGCAGGCCAAGAGAGACTTTAACGTTGCACTGGGACGCACAATGGCCATTATTGAATGGACATTTGGAGTCCTTAAATCCAGGTTCCGGTGTCTAGATATATCGGGGGCAGACTCCTGTACAGTCCTGAACTTGTATGCAAGATCATAAAGGCATGTTGCATTCTGCACAATATTTGTGAACGCACAAACACGCCATTGGATGAAGACCAGGAGGAGCAGGACAATCCAGAGGATGGCCAGGACGAAGAGGTAGATGCTGGACACACCACAGCTTCTGCTGCTGAAAAAACAAGAAGGGATCAAATCATCAGAATTTTTTTTTACATAATCACAATAAACAAAAATGCCATCAGATGGATTTTTCTTTAAAAAAAACCACTGAATGTTATTTTGTAAAATAAAATATTACTACACAAAAGTCTTGTATGCTTGGTTTATATCTTCAGAAGTTCATATAACTGTTAAGTGAAAGGTAACTAAAAAACTGTGCCACACAGCTCTCACATATAGCAGTGGACAGAACATCAATCAAACAAAGATTGGTGATGGAACAACGTATTGGGCATAAGAGCAAATTAATGTGTATGGTCCCTCAGTGAGAATCAATATGTGTGTGTTGTGTCATCCCTGGAACACATGCATGTCTGATGACATACAAGAGTGTAGTACAACATACACTTTATATCTGATGCGTAATTGTAGCTGTGCCCACATAGCTACAAACCATCATATGTGTAATCAAACATATCTGTGAATTCAATGGCACAGGAATAAAGGTAAGTGACAACAGTATCAAATATACATTGCAGATCTGTACTGCATCCGTTTCTGGGTGTGGAGGATGAAGACACAGATACAATAACTGGTGTGTCAACACAGTTCTGTGAATGCCTCAAACACCAAGCACACAGTGAAACAACAACTGAAATTGTGAATAACTCACAAGCCGACACATGTGCCATTGTAATGATCAATAGTCACATGACATGCATCATTCACTGTGCATGTATCATTCTGCAACACAGCAATGATCTGTCAATGCTATAGTCGCATAAGCACAAACAATGACACATGTCAGACATGGGACAAATGGAAAGACAGCAGCACACAACAACGTGTGTATAGGACCATGTACCTGCCAAGGCAATGTCAATGAATTGTCTATGTCACATGCACCACAACAAGATTGCCTCATGGCAATGAAGGGGTAGAATGGGCTACATCCTCATCCAATAACTGTTCACAGACCCAAAACAGAGAACAGACATACACATGAGTGAAATGCTACAGCGAAAACAATCAGTATAGCACTAACATCCCAACAACATGCAACATATGACAACAGGAATGGACATTGTTTTGGGTCATACGATCATGAAATGATTCATCACAGCCCCCAGAAGGTGCACCACCTAGATCTGGATTATGACTACACGTTCACACATGTCAATTGTATGATGTGTGTACGTTTGCTCTTCAGCACAACTACAACAATCCAAATAGCCATACAGCTGCAGGCACAGTTGAACACACAGACAAGCATGCTTCTAAAAAAAATATCAATGTCACACAATGTTGCATCTCTCAAGCAATGTACAAATTCTCATCATGAAATGGGGTTGTGCAAGTTGGCAAGCTATCATGTATGGTTCATGTAACAGTACAGTGTGGACACCAAGACACTCCACCACAGTCAGGAGTATGCCGGACAGAAATATCTGTCCCAATAAAATCCATGGAAAACCAACATACACCAAAGTGCTCCTTAACATGTGTTGATGATAGGCTCCACCACATGTTTACCTCATGAATGGCAACAGTGGCAAGCAGATCACATGTCCCATATTGTCCTTGGAAAACTGTTAGATACAAGCAGTATTTTTACGGATAATGCGCAGATACAACCCCTGGGCCTTCTCTGCTTCACACACAACCATCTCCAAAACATCAATACTACAGCAGGCCTCAAATCACAACACCCTCTCTGAGTCACTGACTCAGCCAGCATAATCCTTGTTGAGTCCAGATAATACAATCCAGGGTACAGCATGGTACACAAACTTTGCATTTTAAACTACTGATACAGGGGACGCAAGTGGACACTCTTATTTGACTAATCACATGTCCCCTGCATTACAAGTCTTATAGAGTAGATGGGCCTCATCCTCGACAGTGATGGACAGTGCAACCTACTCGTGCTGAATGACGTTGAGAGGCCATTCAAAGAGATAGGATGTCTACCCTGTAACACCAGTGTCCTCTTGGTGTGTGTCCTGCAATGCACACTAACCTTTGTACATTAACAGTCACCTTCAATGATCAACACAACAAGTTGCACCATGCATACTTCTCATGTTAGCGATGTTAAAAAAATAACATGACAATCTTTGCCATCAGGTAATGTTCATTGCTCACGCAACAATGGCAAGAAACTGGGTCCACCATATCATGCACAACGCAGGCATTGTCATCCATGTCATTCTGCTGTAACTCAGCAGTATCTGTGTCTAGACACCTGGGTCTCATACAAAGGCACAGCATGATCTGCAGGCCATGCGGACTGCTTGTGCTTACAGGCATCACTAGTTTTGCTGTTGCAAGAATTGTGACATGCAAAGTGAAGCTGTGCTGTTCCAAAGTAATAATGGCATGTTCACATGTGAATCTGGGTCTTTTACATGCTTGTACATGGATGAGTGGGGCCTGTTGAGCTATGCATAATTAGGAAGTTTCCGCTCCATTCTGCTATCTGTCACACACATTTAACTATGCATTATCTGAGCTGTCCCTGTAAGATCTTGTAGCCCATAGGGTATTATTAGTATGTGAAGACACAATACCAACATTTACTTACAATGGTATCTGTCCAGCCATAACCTAATTGTCCATAACAGCTAATATTTGCTCATTGCTGACATGCTTGACTTATCTTGTGATGTTGCTTGCACAAGAACATACTTACACCATGTAACGTCTTGTTTAGAATTTTTTGTAATGTTGGCAATGGAGATGGTCATTGCACACCGGTCATAGACCATGTCATGCATAGCACAGCATGAAATACATAGACGTATCTTTTGAAAATGAAGTCATGAGTACCTTAGCACAGACTGTCATCAATATGCCCCTCTCTGCCTCCAGCTATTCATATACTCAAATGTGAATATGCAGTCATAGCTGCGCATTGCATGCTACATTGCAAATATCATAGACAAGTAGTGACTGCCTTTTGGTCAAGTACATTTATGTACATTTGTGTAGCAAGACCATCTAACTGGCACAGACATCGCAGCAATGTGTGATGTAAGAGGCTCGCATGTAGTGACACATACCACCAATGCTAAGCCTAATGTGTGACACTGTGGCATATGTTTACGTACACACACGACCAGTCATGAACAGACATCAATGTGAGTAACTAGTGCCTCCTGATAGCTCAGGACCACCCATACCAGTACAGTTCAGATAGACTACACAAAAGTACAACATACAGATCACATCACAAATCCATATTGTGTTAGTCCAGATGAATCAGATAAAATGGTACATTTACTGATCAAGTATCAATAAGTGGGAAACAAATCTATGCAAATGCATGTTTGCGGTAATATTTTTCATGTACGGCACGGAAAATACTTGCAAAATACATGTATACCCATGAAATCTTCCCGCTTATCCCAAGGCGTGTGTAATTTCGTCGCAAACCATGAAAATGGGCCGCAAACTGCCAGGAAATGATGTCAGTCTACATCCTGTTCCATGGAGGAGTACTGTACACTTTCACTTTCACTTTCAACCACACTGTTAGTGTCTTTTGTGAGTTGTGGAGATGTTGAAAGGTGTCTGCTGGTGTTGATGTTTTGGAGAGAGTTCTGTGTGTAGTGTACTGCCCATACTGTCCTTGTTGAGTCCTGTGTCTCTGTTCATATGTGTTTTTTGCGATTGTCTGATTGTTTTGCCGGGTTTACGTCTCAGGGGTATCTTTGTAATTTTCCATAGTTATTAGGGATTTTTTGTGGGTATTTTTTGGTTTGCCTGGGGTCAACAGTGTATTTGAAGATGTTGAGTCAGGGTAGGGAGGGCTGTATGTTGGAGGGGGACTTGGGGGGCTTCCTCTGGCTGGTAAAATTTTACCTGCCCAAGATGGTAGAGGCTGGGGGACGTATCCTACAGGGATACAATGTGAAAGTCCGGAAAGTGAGGTGGGAGCACATCCGTGAGAAAATGCTCAATATGTTTGGTGTGGACAGGACTGTCCAGCAGTGGAAGCACCTGTGGCAGGATTGCGTGGGCCGTGAGGGCGACCTTATGGATCACATTGGACTCATCGTCGGCAGGCAATGTGGTAAGTACATGACCAACTTTGTATCACATCAGAGGATGAATCCACAAGACACTAATTCGGTTGAGCACAGCATATATGCACCCCTCATGGAATTTGCCATATGGCAAAAATACATGCCTGTCATGATATACTGTGCCACCCCTAAATGCTTTGATATTGGTACACTTCACATGATCAACTGGCTGTCAATCTCAGTGAGATACACAATGTGGATCACCAACAAATCAAAGGTCGTGATACACCTGTGCGTAGTGGAAAAACAGATTTGACCTACAAACGTCTCGTCTATTGAGGTTTGAGATCACAATTGTCAATCATGAAGCTGTGGAACAAGTTGTAGTATGTTACGTCACTCAGATCATGGCAGGGATGTCCATTAGGCCACCAGGGTGAAATTGACATGTGTTGTGGGTAAGACAAGCTAAGCAGATTGTAACATGTATTTAACGTGGCACCACACCTGGCTATTACAGTAAATGAAATTGTATCATGAAGCCATCAATGATGTACGTGAGTCTTGTAAAATGTGATGCCAATGACATTAATCGTATTTTCCATACATTTTCCACAGCTGGAAGACCCTTTATCACACAGGGAGATGTGGATGCATTCATGGACCCACACGCCACTGGTGAGTGCATCTCCCCCACCTTTGGATTGTATGTGTTGAAATATTCAAGTCATGCCACAGGCCCTGTATGTCGTTGTACACAGTCTGGATGTGCATCACATGAACCTTACCTCTGGTGTGATGATGCTGCATCAAGTCAAGAGTTATGCACATCAGCATCATGTGATGCTGGAGGACAGAATTGACCTTCCTGACTTGATGTTGCAACTCCTCATATGATTCACAACACCCTAGCTATGTACAGGCAAAGAGTCCATGATTTTGATGACATCATTGCCATGTCATAGAGCTGATCACATAGCATCAGAAATATCTATGCGCCCTGACATGATTTTGCAAGGGTGCCAGATATGCTGCTGGCAATTTCAATTCCAGACTGTTGTACATGATGATAAGTTCGTTCCACTGAACATGTCACATCTATTGTTGATTATCATTTGCAAAGTGATGTGGCATTCTGGCATGAACTAGTGACAAAAACAAACATACAAACTTATTGTAAACAAAAAAGAATGTACTACCATCACCATATGATGTTTGCCCCCATGGTATCAACTGTGTCACCACAAATCAATGATTTGACGTAAGCTGTGTCTGTGGGTACTCACAACACATTCAATTTGATATGTCATTTAGGAACAATGGACAGACACATATGTGATGTATTGTGCATGATCTGATCCAAAACTCAAAATGATCATGGCTCCTTGACATGGTATAATGTGTACAGGCCAGCGTGTGGACATGTTGCATGTCCACTGCTACATCAAGTTAAATATGTTTCCTGAGCATGGAATTATTTGTCACGTGAATATAGTACAGTTTGAGCTGCTGAATTATGAGCCCATTAATACAAACTTTGTACATCACTCCAGCCATTGTAGGTACATCCCAGAGTGTACACACTTCAGAAGATACATTTGAGTAATGAGGTTGATGTGTATGAACAGACCTGGCGTTGACACCCATCACTGATATGCATGTTGGTAATTGTCAAGTCTAATAGCCGTTCCAGTTGACATTGACAGTTAGTTGTCCAAAGAGCAGGTCCCATAACCACAATGACAACATGAGTATGTCTCACAAAGGGCTGACTGACGTGATGAAACCTCAACAAGTTTGTCAGGAAAACTCTTCCAATGTAACACAGATTGTTGGTTCATAAATCTGTCCCATACAATACTTTTGTATTTGATGAGGAATCTTGTGATTCATTTTCAAGCTGATGTAAGTAAGCAGGCCTCTGTAGCCAATGCAAAGTTTGGTGTCACAGCATTGTCTTCGACAGACTATCATCCGGCTCGGTGCCAAAGCAGATATTATAATATTAACGTAGGACAACGTCAACTCGTGCATCAGACATCCTTTCACACTACATTTAGGTGTTTAGGGTTTGACATTGTTACGCTGCTAAGCCCATTCATCACACAGAACCATTCCCACAGGGGCACCTTGAATATTGTGGAGTGTCTAAATTTTAGACTGTGTCCAAAATATTTTTTAAATATGCTCTTTAAAGTTGGTCATCAGAGTGTGTCAAACGTGAAAAACACAATAGTTCAATGATGGATCAAGTGCATGATGGTGATCCTTGCATCACATTGACTAACATGTACTTAAGTCAGACAACATAGCACTGTTGGACGAGGGTGCATTCCTTAGCACTAGCATGAATGTGTTCACACTGCCACTGTTTGAAAAGCAGTACAGCCAAATTTGTGGTTGACATGCAGCAGCTTTGCTGCCCCATTGGGTCATTGCACAGAAATGTGCAGAGCTGGTTAATACTGCTACACAATGCTTCATGCAACATATACCCTCTTTCCTTGCATACATGTCAAATTATATGCAGTGTTCCACAGATTTGCAAGTAAATGTGTACATGATCTAATATGGTTGTGTAGTTGTGTTGACACCTCCAAAGGGTCCCTAATACAATGAATTTCCATTTCCTCAAAGGTACTACATGCCTACCACTGTTGTGATTAGTCATCTGACATGATTGCAGACTGTGCAGCCTACTGTCTTTGTGTAGTTAGAATGGCAGGGTCTGCTATGGGCCTGTTAAACTTCATACTTACTGAACTCCCCCTGTTGGACTCAATCGTTGTTCATTTGCAAACAGCAATTCAACAACTGTTGTCACTGCACTCTGTGCCTGCTTTGTCCAAGCCCAGGAATAACCATGTTGTCATGAACACCTTATTCTTTTTCCGGCTATTATGTGTTTATGATTTGTCAGGCCATGTGTGTTGTTGCGTGTTTTTTATGATGATGTTCATAGAACATATGACTTATTAGTTTTTGGTGTGGCAATTATGCATGATGCCATCATGTTTTTTGGAGTAAGGAAACATGACATGTATTATTTTTTTCAGACAACATGTCACCGGAGGAGCAGCGGCTGTTCCTCCAGCGTAAGGAACGTTACCTTCACATTAGGCGTGTGGCAAAGGGATACAGTGCAATGGTAAAGAGGTACCATGAGGAGTGGGCTTCTGGCAGGTGAAAGTCTATATCAGACAGCACAAAGAAAGGTGGACAATGACATGCTACCCTGCCAGCCTCCACAACACACCAGAGCCAGCCCCAGCCAATCCCTGGCCCATCAGGATTACATCGTGGCACACAAAAGAAAAGGTTGGCTGTACCGGGACCATCAAGAGGTGCTCCACGTGCTGCACCCACCTCTTCAACACAAAGCCTAGCAGGTTGACAGAGTGCTCAACCGGGGACATCCTCAAGAACTGCAGGACACAAAGAGAGGTCTGCCCTCAAAGAGGGAGAGAAGGCTGCTGTTCAATTTGAACGTTCGGGTGGCCCAACTGGACCGGGATAATGATGATGTTAAGGGCCACCTCATGGACATTAAGGGGGCCCTGGGGCTCCCCTATTGATATGCAATGTATTTTTGTTTCCCACCCTATACAGTCCCACATTTCCCCTCACCTATTTACCATCCTTTTCATAGAATAGTTTGTTATTTAGTGTTAAGTGTAGTTTTAGTGTAGGGCTAGTATAGTGTTAGGTGTAGTTAGTTCTTACTTTTTGGATATTCTCTTCTGAGTGCTTGTGATTCAGTTTCCTTAGGGCGGGGGTTGATGTGTTTTTGGACTTGTTAAGAACAAAATACAAAAAAATATATATTTGTTTAGTATGTATGTTCAGTTAGTTGATGTATAGGTTAAGCTGTCTTTTTGCCTCCTCTGGATGTGCTGTAATGGGGGAGGTGGGTTGAGGTATAATATATGTTATGTGTATAGTCTTAGGTAAGCTAGTTAGTTTAGTATATTTTAATATTAGTACAAGTTAGGTTAGTGTAGTTTAGGATTAGTCAGTATTATTAGTTTAGTTTAAGATTGTATTTTGTAAGAATACATTGCTAATGGTTGATGGTTTGTGCTGCCATTGATTTTTGCTGTGTGGACATATCCTGTTGAATTGGTAGTGGATTACGACAGATGCATCCCCCCGCACAATCAGTTTGAATGCCTACAAATGTAATTACACCATCTTCAAGGGACAGGCTACCATTAATCTTCATTTAAAATGTGTTTGAACCAAACTGATTGATGTTTAGGGTAACAAAGTTCAGTTAGGAAAATGTTTTGGAGTGGTCTGAGAAATATTTATCTATATGTGACTAGCAAGTACAGAATTACACAGGATGCACTCTGGGCTTTGTGCTCTCACAGCATTGGTTGAATGCTGTAGGTATGGTGTTAGGATACTTTGGGTCATCTTTGATTACACCGGTCCCCACAACAGCTTCACTTTCCATGTGGGAGTTCAGGGGATGTATGCTTTGCATTATTTACAAGTCATCCTAACGCCTCTGTACATGTTTCAACACAGCCTTGTACATTGTAGACAACACTGTGAACAAATTGGCATACAAGTGTTGGGCAAGGGATGTTGTGATGTGCGTTACAGCAAACCTCCGCACAGATTTAAACCAGTAACAATTTTTGACATATGCTTTCCTACACCATTCCTCTTTTTTCTGCTAGATAGATTTTTTGGCATATGTGACATGTTGAGGGAACTGTCTTTACATGTGTCATGCCATAACACACATCTATTCAAACATTGTCCACCACATTGACTAGGAGTACTTGTTCTAAGTATTTTTTTGTAAATTCTTTTTTGAGACACTTAGTGTGGCTTTACACTGACGTGAGTATTGTTCCAAGTCACGATCAACATCATGGGCATAGAGTATTTTTATGTTGCTAAAACAGTGCTGTCTTACATATCTGAGCATTGGTAGAGTCACACGTGTCCGGCCCTCACAATGCCTATCATGGACACAGAGTAAGCATATTCCCTTTGCCAAATGTTCCATGGTTTGTAGTGATGGCTAAACTGACCAGGCACTGTTGGCACATTTAAACATAAATGGTCATAGGCAACACACATCTTGGTGACTAAATTATTTTTATTTACATATTAATTGGGGTAGCAGACTGGCCCAGTTCTTTGTGCAACAACACCCCGTTGTGTAAATGCCCAGTGGAGGGCCAGAGTCCTTGGGGGTGAAACTTGTCCAGAGACATGTTAAAGAAGAGGCAGAGTTCAGTCAGCAGGCTGATTGCAGTGTCATTGGGAACAATTCCAAAATTGCAGTCCATAATAAAGTCCAAGGTGAGTGTAGCAGAGTCATTCAGACGACAGTGGAAGCTGATGTTCCGAGGCATGATGGTAGGCACAGGTCAAAGCAGAAACAGTCCATTTGACAGAGATGAATGCTACCGCTGACTTTTTCACAAGAATGTTGATTCATCCACATCTTCTTCCTCTGATGTGTCATGTGCCTCCCGTGTGCGTGATGGAGGATTGGCTGGAGCACTGTGAGGCTGTGACACATCAGGGGGGTAAGATGTGGATGTTGAAGGTGCAGCAGCATTCATCTGTGCCAAATGATGAGGCAGCACTGAAGTGATGATAAGCTGCAGGGCTTGCAAGACTCCAGCAATGTCTCTGTGGTATGCAGCCATGGCTGCCAAGTGTGAAGCCTGCATCCGCTCCAGGTTCTCCATGATCCTTCTCATTTCACGCAACTCCTTGGTGACATCGCTGGAGCCACTTTGACTGGACAGTTGTTCTTGTCTCTGAGTAAGTACTCCAGTGATGTCAGCCATGGAATGCTTGAGAGCATGGAGTGGACTGTAGGTGCCTCTGATGGACTCTAGGTGGTCCCTAATGGGACTGAGACACCCACGGACCCCATCTAGTTTGGCCGCCAGGCTATCAAACCCCACCTGCACCTGACCAGCCATCTCCTGCTGGACCTCTACTGCACGGCGTTGAAATGTTAGAAGTGGGTCTTCAAGGTCCTGGGAGACAGCTGTGGTGGTAGGTGCTTGCTGCTGGGTGATTTGGGCAGGGTGGAGCTTCCACGACACTGCTGGATGTCCCTGCTTCCGGAGATGGGCTGCCAATGGAGTTGAGCAGCTCTTGGAGGGTGTTCTGGTCAATGGTTGAGATGTCTTCATCATCATCATTGAAGAGTGGGACAGGCTGCTGTGCAGGAGGTGATGTTTCTCCCTCTGCAACGTAAAGGGGAGATGCTGTGGTATGTGCATCTCAAGTATGGTCATGCATTTAACCAGTTTACAAGCAGACTGCATGAAAATGTCCAATCCCTATTTTAATAAAACTACACCTACTACATGTAGGATAGTAAATCATCGTACTACATCACTTGTAGTGTGGATTGTGGCCTCATGGTCGACATTGCTAAGTTAGCTTAGGCCTAGCTGCCATGATGCCTCTTTTGCACACGTTACTCCGTGACTTTGTTTTTCCAGACTCTGCTTGTGACCGTTCACATTCGAACTGTCTGCATTTCTGCCTTTCACCTTTTCTGATGTTCTCTGTGGTTTTCGTCTGCACTCAATATACAAGGTCGAAAAACAACGTCCCTTGTTGTTGCTGTTCTGGTCAGCCCCTCGCACTTGGACATAACATGAAATACAGCTGCACTGGAGAAAGTCGTGTGCTTTTAATATTGTGATCTCCCTGTAGGAGGCACTTGGAGAAAAACCTTTCCAGGGAGAAGAGCTGTGCTTGTCTGAGGATGTAAACCTTGCATCTAGTTCTTGAGGTATGAGGGTCCACCTGACAAAGCCCAGAGGTCTTCTATTTTTATAATAAACTAGTTACTAGCACGGGGAGGGTGGCAAGGCATTATAGTCCTTTATCCACTATCTTTATAAAATGCTGTCCCCGTTTGTATTCTATGGAATTGTAACAATGCTTACTGTTTTGTCTTTATGCATTATGCTGCTAGTACTGGCACGTGTACTGTGTCTTAGAGCACAATAGTTGAAATAAACATTTTAAACTATACTGTCTCTTAATACGCACGTTGTGGACAAGTATGAGTGAGTAATGAAAGAGTGTTCTTGCTCCCGCGATTCCTGAAAAAGTCCGTGTTCTGGGATGTCTAATCATTGGTAGCTTCGCTGTAGTACGGAGAACGAATGAGACACTATAGCTAGTCGGATTGGGAATTTGGGCACTAAGGTGGATGGTTGGTACACCACTATACACCGAGGTCCTGTTTTCCTGCGCATAGTTCTGTATATGTGCAGAATCCCCGCAACATGGCGCCACCAACGTGTGGTGGGCTTCTTATCTGCGAGACGCTTGAGTAGTGCTTGTCCACAATTCCCTTCACTTATGTTTCCGGAAACAGATGTGAGGGTGTAACCTCCTATATTGATGTTTTTATAGGTTCTTTCAAGCTTGAAGTTATTAAAAGGTATTCTCTTTACTGTTAACCCTATATTGCGCTGCCACGCACTAGGTTGTTCTACATTCTTAGTCTTGATGGCTGTGAATGTAAATATCCCGGGACATAGCTGCGCTGCGCTCCGTGCTCATTTAACGGCCTATGGAGTACCCGACGCGGGTGTCGCCCTCATCTTTGTGGTCCAAGCTGATCCGGCTTACCACTTTGAGGTATTTTACTCATGGGTCACTTCCTAATGTTTATTGGCCTTATTAGGCTCTTGAAGTTCCGCTCACGGCATGGCAATACCGTGTTTGGTTTAATGGCGCCCTCCCACACCCGGTCACCCCGATTCGTTTAGGCCCTTTATCGATAGATGGGGCCGCTTGGCCTGTTTTGGCCGGGTATAACCCGCATCCACGTTATTTAGCGGTTCCAGTAGATGAACTGCGTGTGCTGCATACGTCTTTGGTCCGTGTACACAGAGCCTTAGTACAGTATGTCACAGGCAACGTCCAGATGGCCCCTCCTGGAGTTGCGGTGCATCCAGCTGGACTTGGCGGTGTGACTATAAGTCCCGTCATGGTAAATTCGGTGATGGGCAAACGCCCACAGAATAAGGATGATTTGCCTTATTGGCTTGCTGAAAAATTTGACCAGCTGGAGGCAGTGTTTCCGAATACCTCTCCTGTGGAAAAACACAGGATTTTGACTATGTTTGCCAAAAGACTTAGTTCCCGAGTTGACAGAATGCAACAACTGGGGTAAGGTATTTTCGGCAGTGTATGCGAAGTGCTTCGGCACTCCATCCATGATGGTCCTCCCCACCGTGATTAAGCGTGTACAAGACGAACATGGCCCTGAAGCGGCTGTGGAACTGGGGATGAGACTGGTGGGAGTGTTCGATGTAGTGGCTGATCTAATCCTTGCGAATGTCAAGGGTGATGCAGTTAACTTTCAAGTCGCTAATGCTTTGGCTTTAGTCCCAGACTGGACAAGCCTTGCGAATTATCGAAAATTTTTGCACAGGCTTATAAAACCATTGGCCGCAATAGTTTGGGAGTTAAGCCTTTTGCTAAAACACAAACTCAACCACAATCACAACCAACATCTCAGTCTGGTAAAGACGAGAAACCATTCCTTTCTAAAAAGAACTGGAAGTTAAAGAAACAGGGAAAGCAACAACCAAAACCAGGGTCGCGTGCTGCGTCACCGGTTTCCGTATCTTCTGAACGCACTTATGATTTGCGCGACCGAGCGAGAATTAAGTCTCCTGATAGATTTCAGGTCCCTGACTAGCGTTCTCCTCGTTCTTCACAGGCACCATCGACCTCACAGGCTGGTGGAGGAGATCGCCAGGAAAGAGGCAGGGGTCGTGACGCCCCACAGACGAGACCAACCTCGACAACCTGGCAGAGGGAAACAAGAAGAATTTCCACGTTCTCGCACACAGTTTCAGAAGAAAAAAGTTGCAGCTTTAACAGCGAGATATGCCACAGACGGTGAGAACGAGACTCCTGAATTTGACGTGGGCAGTGACGCTGCTAGACAGTGCAGCGGAAGTTACCATAGTGCGGGAGGCACTACGTCCTCATGTGGAGGAGACAGCAACTGACACTTTCATTACTGTCGAGACAGCTGACACCCGAGTGGCACCCCCTGACAGACTATTTAATATTGTCCTTCAAATTGAAGGTGACATTGAGCGTGTTATTAAAGGGATCTTTTGGGAAAATCTGACCTCTTCTTACGACATTTTATTGGCGGAGGCAGATTGGCCGCCCCCATTTGTTCTTGCTGCTCCTAGAGGGGAGGAAGTAATCCTTCCAAGCTTTTCGCATCATGTCCCCAAGGACAGAGCGGAGGCTTTCGCAGCTGAATGGGCTGTGGCCCAGCCCCCGGCACTGTACCGTAATCACGTGGGCTGGGATGAGGATTCTCCCCCCAGATATACCATTGCGGTCTATGCCACAGCCTCAACCCCAATATCCCCTCCGGTGGGAAGCTAATGGTCCCGTTTCCGACATTCTAACACAGTTAGAATATCAAGGAGTAATTGAAACATGCGTGTCACCAATGAATAATCCCCTTTTTGCGGTTTCTAAACCCGATGGATCTTACCGCTTGGTTTTAGACTACCGGCATTTGAACTCTCATTGTCGAACCTTTGCGGTACAGAATACACATAGTTCTGCGCTAGTAGACAGTCTTGCTCGTAAAAAATATAAAATGATACTTGACCTTTCCAATGGTTTTTACACTCACAATTTGTCCCCTGACTGCAGTCAATGGACCGCGTTCACTTCCGGTGGAAAACAAATAAAATCCGGCGTTTGCCAATGGGCAACACAGGCACTGCACACGCTGGCACTGGGAGACATGCAGGCACTGGGAGACGGTACTGCCCATTTGGCCGAGCTGCGTGCTTTGGTGCTCGCACTTGAGTTCGCAGACCCGGATGTGACTACACTTATTGTATGCGATTCTTACTACTGTGTTCAGTCTTTTAATGACAACTTATTCTTTTGGTCTCAGAACGACTATAGAGATTCTAAAGGCAGCGCAATTAAGCATAAAATGCTTTGGGTTCGAGTAGCAGATCTTAAACAACGTCTGCCTCTCACACAGGTGATTCACACTCTTGGCCACCAGCGTGTGGGCGCACACGCGGTCAGTAACAATTTGGCGGACGAGGCTGCCAAATCAGCAGTAGCCACGCGCTCAGTAGCAGCCGTTACAAGATCCATGACAAAAATAGAAAATGAGATTTTGGCAGCTATTGCTGCGACTAAGGAAGGTTCTAATTACCCACAGGGTTTCCCTTCCAAGTACTCTTATCACTTAAGTCCCGACCAGGTTCCTTATGTAAGAATTCCGGACGTTGGTGATTGGCTGATTCCCAACGCGGACCGCAGAAATTCGTTGATAACAGCCGCACACGAAGGCTTGGCTTCGGCCCATGCTGACGTGTCTGCAACTGTTTCACTCTTGCAGCAGCGTTATTGGTGGCGTGGTTTATACAAACAGACCCGTAATTATGTCCTTTCTTGTGACATCTGTCAGCAAATTAAGCCCTCTATGGTTACACGTCCGCCACAAACACAGCTCTGCATTTCTAATAAAACCTTTGGTTGTGTATACCTTGATCACTGCGGTCCATTTTCTTCTGATACTGCATCTAAATATATCTTAGTTGCAGTTGATTCATGCACACGTTTCATCTGGGTTTGGCCACAACGCAGTGCTGACGCTCGAAATGTCATCAGGGATTTGCGTGTCTTTGTGGGAATTTTTGCCTGTGGCACCTTCCATTCCGACCAAGGTCCAGCGTTCGCCTCTAAGGCGTACAGGGACGAGATGAGGTCTATGGGGGTGCTGGTGCAATTTTCGTCTCCATACAGGCCTGAGGGCAACTCAATTGTAGAGCAAATGAACCGTGACTTAAAGCAATCCTTGACAGCTAGAGTCTTAGGTACTGGCAGGAACTGGCTGTCCCACTTGTATGGCGTGCAACGTGCACTTAATAATCTCCCTAGAAGATCTCTGGGTGGGCGGACCCCATACGAAATGCTCTTTGGCATACAGATGTTTGTGCCAGACCTTGATGGTCTAGACATGGCGGCGACTGCCGCAATCTTTGATGTAGATAATCATTCTACTATGTTACAGGACTTACAAGAGACCCGTGACAGACTTGCAAGCGAACACTTACCCTCAGCCACAGATGCAGCGCTGCAGATTCCGGTTGCCGGCTGGCTTCCAAAGATTGGAGATCTGGTCCGAGAGAAGGTGGAGAACAAAAAGAATTTGGCCCCTCTTATCGTGCACCGGTTCCCGTTCTTGGCTTGAAGGGTACTCGTACAGTCATCTTACCACCGCTTCCTGGTCGCAGAGACAACAGATACATCTCAGTGGACAATGTCAAGCTATAACATCTGGCCGATTCTGAATAGTATAACACCTGCGGTATCATGTCCAGCAATTTCAAGAAATCCTGTTCGTGGCCCTCCAGTCTCCACATGTGCCGATGTTGCCATTGGGATGGTCGCTTTGCCAGATCGCCTGCTCAACCTCCCGGCTTCCTCCTGCAACGAGGAAACTGAGTATACTTACCCCGCAAGTGAGTCAGTGGCTCATTTGCCTACAACACCACTGAACCCATCTTGTTTTTCCTTTGATTCATCTTCCACCTCATCATTTGTCCCAACCAAATTCAGTATTTTTGTATCCTGGTTCAGAGACACTTTTTTGGTCCCTCCGTGGACATACATCTGGTTGGTGCTATTTCTGATTTTCCTGTTCATGTCCATTGGCTTTGTGACCGTTTTTTTCTTGCTCATCAATGGTCACTACTTGCCAGAATGCTCTGCGGTGAACTCTGTGGCTGGAACTTTGGCTCCGCATTCTTCACACATCATGAAGCGTGACCACACATTTGTGAACATTTCTGCCTTTCCAATTGCAGATGGCATTGTATGGGATGCAGTGAATTTCCAAATTCATGGACCGACAGAAATTATTAATGTCCCAAATGTGCTTCGTGTTTCCATGGGTGATGTGGTAAAAAGGAATATTCATTCAGATGATTGGGACGTGCATGCAATTGGATCGTTATTTTCTGATTTGAAATATTATGCTGCTTTTAATGCTGAGGATTTGTACTTAAATTCTGCTAATTATGCCGATTTGTATCGTTACCAGCATTACGGTAACCATTTTCTGCATAAACCAAGTACACTTCGAGGTAGTTTCAATTATACCTAGTGGGAACATTGCCCGGCCCCTCTGCAAGGTAGCTCCCAAACACTGATAAATAAATTTACTTACTTTACAGACTTTGACAGATCAAACCCAGGGTCCTATTATTTTAAATTGAACATTTCTTCAAATCCAAAGGTGATATTGACCCACACCAAATTGCTATATTCCAGTTCCTTTATGGACGCATTAGCTGTTGGTGGCTATGAGCACTGGAAAAACACCATTGACTTGAAATCTATTTGGGGCACTAAATCTTGGCAGGTATGCGGTACAGAAGCCTTACACCGCGCTTGCCTTATCCCCACCCAAATATTATTTTTAAATAGTACTATATATCAAACAACTTGTTTTGGTTTGGCGACTTCCAAACAATTAAATGCACCTTCCACTCCTGCGTTGTCTTCCTGGCCGAACAGGAGCTTGCATTTAAATTTGTCCCTTGATAGATTGCAAGCTTTGTTTCAAAATAACTCCTTTAATGTCTCTGCGCTAGATCGATCAGCATGGTTGGTGTGGCCCATAGCTTCTGATGCCTGCCAACTGCGTTTTCATAACGCTGCTCCTGGCTACAAACAGGATAGACCGGATCCACGTTTTTCGGATTCACGTTCAATTACAACATATTCGGTTGGTAAATTATGTAAACAGTGGTTGCAGCACTCTACCTTAGATTCCGTTAAACAACATTTATCACTGCTATCCAGCAACATCGATCTGGCCGACTTTGTTCTAGGACCTAGAGGTCCAAGACCTAAAAGATTTGTTTATGCGACTTACAATGAAATCTGGAAGCTTTCACAAATAGAAGCTGCTTCCCATTTACGGGAAATAGATCAAGCGAATCTAGAAAAGGTGCTTGCTGTTGTCGACAATAGTATCAACACCCTGTCTTCCCGCATTTACACATTAGAGAATATTGTTTCATCTGTTGTTGATATTGTACAGGATGACGTGTCTGTGTTATATCATGGTCAGAATCAATTGTGTTCAGTAATGCAGTTTGCATGGACTTTGCAGACACTGAAAATGGGGAAGGTTCCATGACATTACTTAAACACATCTGCATTGTTCTTGCCGTTTAATTTAACTGAGAAACAGCAGTTCATGTCCATGAAGGATGCAACATACACTCTTCTACATATCGAAAAAATTGATCCTTTTACCAATCTCTGTGGCGGAGACTGACTCTGCAGTGTGGCTTGTACACGGGGTTATCACTTTGCCTTTTTCTTTATTTGAATTCAGTTCATGCATGAAACATTATCCTGCTGGCCGTTTTGAGCCTTTGGGCAGTGCCTTTTTGCATGAACTTTGGTCCCTACCTTTCACATACAGATGCCTTAGGGATGACAAGGAGGTATTTCTCACGGGAGAGTCTTGCGATTCTACAGTGGGTCATTCCCTTGTTTGTAAAAACATTGCATTGCACGGGGCTTGTAATGTTTCTGCCCCGAATCTTGCATGTGTTTTAAAGGGCATTCCTGTTCCTGTTATATCACCTACTTTCACTATGCTTGCTAATGGTAGCTATCTGCTTTTAAATAATCAAGATTGCTGTGGGTTGCGGGCTGGTATACCCTACATTGTAACAGTTTCGCAACGCGTAGTGTGCTGCAAAAATGTGCTTTTTCCACCCTCGCGTGGCAAGTTAGATAGTTCCATTTGGCCTTACATACCGACTTTGAAAGCAGATTTCAATAAATTGAGCAGAATAAAGGCGCTATTATTAAACCAGGAGTTTATGCTAACTTCCGCACGGGAGACCTTCGTCCTCCAGGTGGCCAGTACTCACAGTGAAATACAGGCCCTTTTGAACACTAACCTCCCCAAACAGTTCGGTGAACTGATTCACCGTATATTTAATGCATCTAATACCAACGGCCTTGTACACTTTGTTACAGTTGTGGGCTCTGTCCTTTTGACGTCCTTTCAGACTATATTTGGTGTAATACCGGCTTTTATTCATTCTATTTTTTCCAGCGTCTTTGGTGGCTTCCCATTGATCCTAGCCTTAGCTGCTGGAATATTGCTTTTACTTTGTCTGTTGCGCAATGGCTGCACCTCCTGTGGGCCTACACAACCCAGGGCGACTGCGGATGCTCCGGGACTGCATGATTGACAGCTTCGGCGTCCTGCCGCTGGCGACACTCAGCGTGGCTTATGGACTATCTTTTCGCTTTGCGTATTTCACTTGCGTGCAACCTGTGATGTCCTGCTTACGATGTCTGTTCTCTTGGTCCTTGGATGTTTGCCTCTCCAATACATCTTGTTCTGACCCGGATTTTGACCAGTTGGTGGGTCCCTTAATGGCCCATGAACGGGAATGTTCCGGTAACGGATTAATGGCGCGTGCGGCTGCACTTGGAGTCTTGGCACAATGGGATATCTGGGCGGCTGCTCAGGATCTCCTACAACTAAGTTATATTGAATATCACGCAAGTTGTCCCGCAATGCTGATCGCTGCTCCCTATTGTGAGGAACATGAATGCAGTTTCGATTTGTTGAACTGGCTGGCAGCTCTTTTTTCAGATGATGACAATGATGTCTTTTTGGAAGGTCTTGCGGTCTTTTGCGCATACACTCTGATGGATTAGTTTTGTTGACTCTCAATAAACTGCATATCCGGATTTTTTTGTCCTCTTTGAGTGACCATTTTTTTTTTCCTTCCCTATTTTGACTTTTTTCTTCAAAAAAACTTGTGCCACGTACAGACGTTTGCTTTCTGCTACATCTATTTGAACTCTGCTTTCGTCCTATGTCTTGTCCTATGGACTGACCAGGGGAGGGTGTAGTGTGGATTGTGGCCTCATGGTCGACATTGCTAAATTAGCTTAGGCCTAGCTGCCATGATGCCTCTTTTGCACACGTTACTCCGTGACTTTGTTTTTCCAGACTCTGCTTGTGACCGTTCACATTCGAACTGTCTGCATTTCTGCCTTTCACCTTTTCTGATGTTCTCTTTGGTTTTCGTCTGCACTCAATGTACAAGGTCAAAAAACAACGTCCCTTGTTGTTGCTGTTCTGGTCAGCCCCTCGCACTTAGACATAACATGAAATACAGCTGCACTGGAGAAAGTCGTGTGCTTTTAATATTGTGATCTCCCTGTAGGAGGCACTTGGAGAAAAACCTTTCCAGGGAGAAGAGCTGTGCTTGTCTGATGATGTAAACCTTGCATCTAGTTCTTGAGGTATGGGGGTCCCCCTGACAAAGCCCAGAGGTCTTCTATTTTTATAATAAACTAGTTACTAGCACGGGGAGGGTGGCAAGGCATTATAGTCCTTTATCCACTGTCTTTATAAAATGCTGTCCCCGTTTGTATTCTATAGAATTGTAACAATGCTTATTGTTTTGTCTTTATGCATTATGCTGCTAGTACTGGCACGTGTACTGTGTCTTAGAGCACGATAGTTGAAATAAACATTTTAAACTATACTGTGTCTCTTAATACGCACGTTGTGGACAAGTATGAGTGAGTAATGAAAGAGTGTTCTTGCTCCCGCGATTCCTGAAAGAGTCCGTGTTCTGGGATGTCTAATCATTGGTAACTTCGCTGTAGTACGGAGAACGAATGAGACACTATAGCTAGTCGGATTGGGATTTTGGGCACTAAGGTGGATGGTTGGTACACCACTATACACCGAGGTCCTGTTTTCCTGCGCATAGTTCTGTATATGTGCAGAATCCCCATAACACACTGATGTGAGATTTGAGTTGTAAATGATTTTTTACAGTTTCTCAGTACGCCAAATGTGAGGGGCCAGTTTCTACACACATGCTGCACTAGTTGTATCCTCTGTTTAGTAGTGGCAGCGGTGCAGGTTCTACACATTCTTGTCAATGGTGGTTTGACCTGATTTATGTGTCTGTACACTGCATTGTGGTTGAGTCACCCCTAATCATTCAAGTTTACATGTTTTTTAATGATCTAGTTTTAGAGGTGTAGATTGCGTGGCACCCCGCCTTGCTGTTGGCAATGGCACATGATTGTTATTGTGGCATGAGTAGGGCAATCATGCAGTTAAGATCAGGGTTGATGTGATGTTTCCAATTATATGACCGGTAGATGTGCTTGATTTGCCATGCTCCAACCAATGTATATCTATTTTAAGGTGGCAAAATCACATTGACAAATGACATTCTCATTGATGTATGTTGATATGCAGGGATGGTTCAGCTTCTGGTTTATTGCCCCTTACTCATTTCACCCAGTCATCCTTGCACTTTTGAGCATTTTCAATGGTGATATGTTGCAAGCCGTAGGACATATGGCTCTTAGTCAGGCTTATGAAACTTGTGCATTGTTGGACTACAGACGTTTTTCTTGCATCACGGGGGGCATAGATACAATGAAGTGACAGAGTGAGGCCTTCTCCTAACAGGATTGACTCCACACTACTCCACTTCAGTAACACTGGCCTGCACCATAGTTACAAGTTTATGGTGCAGCCATTCGTTTCATCCTGCACTGGCACTTACCTCCTCAGCGTGGCGCAAAGACAGGCCCCTTAGCAAGATAGTGCAAGTGTGTCTGGGTTCAGGGTAAGCATGTTTATGTGCAGAGAGGGACCACTTTAGGCACATTATCAATGATTGACAATATGCTGTTTCTATGTGTGCTGCACAATGCAGTACACATGGAATCTGCAAAAGCATTGGCAAATGAATGTTTTCTATATATTTGCATGTTAGAGATCATGCTTTTTCTTGCCAAAATGTATTACTAGCCTCCTATTGACTTCACCCTTGTGAGTATAGGGCAGCGTGTTTACTATGGCTGTTGCAGAGGGGACATCAAACACAACACCCATTACCCTCAACTTTCACGACATGTGACTTGTGTAAGTGGGCCTTGATTAAATGGCAGCAATTTACACTGGCTTGTAAGTGGTGCTAAGCCCCTATGACCACCCCAACGTCACATCAAGTGACATTGGCGTGGTAATGGGGGCTTCTAAATATGCCCCTCAGATGGACACATGGATGATACATGCTGTTTTGCTCAGGGTGATTGGATGCCTTTGTTTGTGTAAGGATATTTACAGACATGACTGCCTATGCATTTGTTCACTGCCACTGTTGACTTTACCTAAGGACTGGTTTCCAGACATGTCAATGTGTCATGGCCATCTTACACAGGACTGTGATAGCTATACAATATTGGTAACTGTATGCCACATGTAGATACTTTGATGTGGATAAGTGCATTTTGATGTATTGGGTGAAGTTGACATGTAGCAAGATGACATGCATTGGTGCAACATTGTAATTCTTGCTTAGTGTCATACTTCACTTGACATGCACCTTGACAGGGACTGTATGGTTCGGTGAGCATGGCACACAGACCAAACATGTTGTAGTTTTCATGGGACACATTCCTGATATGCAGAGTCCTTACACTGTACTTTTGGATGCATATCCCTTCTACTCATAGTTGAACATCACACTTGCCCTCCAATATGCTAATTTTTGGCAATATGGAATATGCACCTTTAAGACACAAGGGTGCATATTTACAATGGAGTGGCGATGCATGTGTTAATGCCACAAAAATGCACAACATGCTTTGTCACTTTGGGCTGCATCTCATGAACAGGCATAGAGGCATATTGACTGGAGAGGTGGCAGAGTGTCGCATTGGCCTCCTTGGCTCAACACCAGGCTCAGCCAAATTGGCAACACAGGGCTGCATCTCACTGACAACAATATGATGCAGCCCCGTGAACCACCGAGGTCTGGGGCAAAAGATAGCAGACCACCACCAATGCCAGCACACTTGCACCATTGTGCAAGGGTGTCTGAGTTGAGTGGAAGATTGTACATGTGCATGAAGGGGGACTTTACTGCACATACACATTCTCCCCCACAACACAGTACCCCTGCACAATGGTGCATGTGTGCCTGCTAACTTTTGCCCCAGAGCTGGGTGATTCACGGGTCTGCATCATATTGTTGTCAATGAGATGCAGCCCTGTGTTGCCAATTTGGCTGAGCGTGGTGTTGAGCCAAGGAGGCCAATGCAACACTCTGCCACCTCTCCAGTCAATATGCCCCTTTGCTTGTTCATGTTGCCCTTATTTTGTAAGCTAATGTATGTTAATTTTGCTCTATATTTGAATATTTTTATGTGCTGAATTCAAAGTCAGTGACACCACCTTTATGTGTATTCATATGTATTCAACAGCTAAAGTGACATGTGTCTATACCCCCAGGTACCAATGTATCTGGAAATAGATCAGCAGACAGTGTGGGTGTGCACTGAGGTATATTGAGTTGGACATGAGAAACGTTAGTCCCCACCCACCACTCCCCCCCAGTCCCTGGTTGTTACTTACCCTGTTGCTGATGTAGCTGGTCATGTTCAGCACTATCCTGTCCCTGGACTCCAACCACCGACTCCTCGCAGTTGACCACGGACGCCTGTTCCTCAAAGGCATCCAGCTCCTCCTGTGGCGCTGGACTCCCACCTCCGGTCTGCAGTGCTGCCTGCCGATTGTTGGACAGTTTCTGCTTGGTCTTGCGCTTAGCATCATGCCAGCGCTTCTTGTAGTCGGTCACTGTCCTCTTGACCTCTGCTACAGCATTCACCTTGGTGATGATGGACTGCCATATTGCATTTTTTGTTCCCAATGACACCATGGAGCTGACAAAGAGCTGGTGTTGTTTGTCGGTCACCTCCGCAATCAGGATCTCATTTTGCTGCTGGCTGAACCTGGTTTAACTTTTCCTCTTCCCCTGGGTCTCTGGCTGGTCCTCCTGGCTGTTTGAGGGGTTAGGGGGGTTGTTATCTCCTGCATTCCAGCTTGCTCCATTTTTCTTCAGGGCTTGTTTTTTTTTTTGGTACTTTGCAGGCTTTTTGTAGTTTATTTTTCCCACTCATCCCTCCCGGAACACAGATCTTTGTCCGGAAAGCAGTTTGTCGATGGAAGGACCCAAAGTTTGAAGGACCTTTTAAAGTCACAGACTTCTCACCCACAGCTGTCCGCATTGCCGAACGTAAAACATGGATACATCGGAGCGACATCAGGGTCGACCCTGAACCACCTCAGCACTGAACAATGAACAAGAGGAGGGCAACATGTTCCCATTGACTATCCAAGAAGAAGACGGTGATTGTTTGGGGGTCTACGGATTCAGCCGCAGCTGCAACAACAGCAACACAGAAGTAACTTATGCAATGAAATGTATCTACATCGTGTTTTTCTATATTATTGTCAGTGGCACTAGGAATATTTAATTGGTTCACTATTCTTTCTCATTGCCTGGATAAAAAGACTTGTATTCCTCAAACTGTTGAAGCTGCCAACACCACTATGCACCCCCTATCCTTTTCCCCTTTCCCTGATGACACCTGTACTGAGGGTAATGGCATCCTTAGTAATGCGAAGATAGCGCTGTCCTCCATAGAGGGGCGTCCCCCATTCGCACTCAAATTGATACAGTTTTCAAATTGTAATTAACTTTCTTGACCAGTTGTATTTCTTGTGTTCAAATAAAGTTTTATTCAATTTTAGCTTTCTGCTTGTTTTCCTTTATTTCAAACAAATCAAATTCATGTTTTCATGCTCAATACATGTTAGAAATGCTCCATGAATCGTCCTTAATTTTGCGAAAAAATCAAATGTATTTCAAATAGCCCAATGCATTTCGGGCCTTAGCCCTTCCTCAGGGGCAATATTTCTGAAAATATCAAAATAATATATACATCAGTCAAGGCACACAATTGAATCCAAAAAAATGCAACTACGAAGTGCCAGAAAATAATGGTTAATGGTAAATCATGCTCATCGTGAACGATGATACAAAAATGCCCTTAAAAACATTTGAGTAAACATTTTAAATGTGTGCAAAATAAAGGTGGCAAGCAGTAATAAAGAGGTGTCCACCAATATAAAAACACGGTATCCGGATGAACTAATAAGTGAAACAACCAAAAATGGAGTGCGACAAATAATTTTGCCCAAAAGTGCATAAGAGATCTACTATCAACAGATGTATGAAGTTAAGCGTATCACTAATAACTCACATATGTGACTGTCTTAAAAAAGCAAGATGCAGTGGAAAAAAGAAGTGAAAAAATCAAGAAAAGCTCGATAATCGGTTCTGGGGAAGAGCGAGTGCTTATCGAATGTGTACGAAGAGAATCTTCGAAACAATGTACGCGGTGGAGGCTTCCGGTGTATACGGAAGTCAAAGAGTGTGGCGCTATATAATGATGTCAGAAGTCACCTGACCTTTATAAAAAATAAAAAGTATTTATGAAGTTATACCATGACGTTAAGTCAATAAATTAAGCGGAAAATAAAGAAATGTCAAAAAGTGAGAGAAAGTAAGGTATAAACCAAATGTGGAAAGACTGAAAAAAGATTGTGAATCACGTAGTGCATTAGAAAAAAGGTCATGTGCCCAAACAAGAGTCACATGTTAGTAGAAATGGAAGAATCCGTAGTTCCATATGTGTGAGTCAAGAATACTCAAAACATAATATGTATATAAAATGTATATAGAACAGTGTCATGACGCTAAGATAATAAAAAACATGTAAATAAATAAGGGACCGTGAATAACGTGGTGCGTTAGAAAAAAGGTCATATGTCTAAACTGGAGTCATGTGTTAGTAGAAATGGAAGAATCCGTAGTTCCATGTGTGCGAGTCGAGAGTACTCAGAGCATAATATGTATATAAAATGTATATAGAACAGTGTCATGACGCTGAGTTAATAAAACAAGTAAATGAATAAAGGGATATACCTAGGTAAGAACCAATGAAATTATAATCGAGTGTTAAGAAACTGAAAAAGATCGTGGGTCACGTGATACGCTACAGTGTATGCAACTCCGAAAAGTAAACGTGAATGATAAAAATGCAAAAGTAATAAAAATGCAAATATATAATCATTATATGTGCCTGTAAGTGAAACATAAATCACATAAATACACAGTTTGAACTACATTTCATATGCAATTGAAATGACTGCTATGCTGATATATATCAATAATCTCAAAGAAAGCAATTAAATTCAAGTTTTTCATTGAGTCCATTAGGACTGATGGTGTTCAAACGATAAATCCAAACTGTTTCTCTTTGTAATAAAGTTTTTTGTGGTCACGACCAGGAGTGAGTGTAATTTGTTCAAGGACACAAAAACGCAGTTGGCTGATGTTGTGTTTAAACTCATTGAAGTGAACAGCCACTGGTGACTTTGTGTTTCTAGTACGAATGTTGCTCTTGTGTTCATTCATACGTATTCTTACTTTCCGTTCAGTTTTACCAACATATCCCAGTCCGCACGGACATTTCAGAAAATATATAACATTGTCACTATTACAATTGGCATTTACTTTAAGTTTAATTGGAACTCCTGTGTGAGGATGTCGAATGGTGTCTCCTTTGATGATGGCATTACAATTCCCACAGTTGTAACATGGTGTGGTACCTTTGAATATGCTTGGCTCACTGATGGGTTTCTTTAGCATTTGTTGTTAATTGCGTGTACGTTGGTAAGCAAATCTGGGATTCGTTTCAAAGATTCCATTGAAATCTGATTCAGATTTTAACATGGGCCAGTACTTGAGTATTGTTTTTTAATCCGAAAGCTCTCAGTAGAAAATTTGGACACAAATACTAATCTTTGGGTTTCGTCTTTTTGTTTCAATTTGAGTAAATCTTCTCTCGTTTTCATTTCCGCTTTAATTCTTGCTTCCTGGAGAATTGTAGAAGGATATCCTCTATCCATAAATTTCTTTGTACAAGCGTTTGCACTGATTTCATATGCTTCTTTAGTTGATGAAATTCTTTTGAGTCGAAGTAACTGAGAGTATGGAAGGTGTTTTTTCAATGAAGGCTGATGAAATGAATGAAAATGGAGCAAATTATTCCTATCTGTAGGTTTAGTGTATACCTCAGTTATTAATTGCTTATCGGTAATCTTAATAACCGTATCTAAAAAGTTGATTTGCTGTTTACTGATGGATGCTGTAAATTCAATTCTTTCATTGACTTTATTCAAGTCGTTTATGGCTTTCAATAGAGATTCTTCTGAACCATTCCAAAGTATGAATATATCGTCAATGTAACGCTTGTATGTTAAAAGATGTTTTTTCCATGTTTCTTGATTTAAGATATTGTCCAATTCAAAGCGGTAAATGAACAAATTTGCATACGTAGGTGCAGCGCAATTACCCATCGAAGTGCCTGATGACTGTATATAAAATTTGTCTTGCCATCTGAAGTATGAATGGTATAGAGTGAAATGTAAAAGTTCCATAAGAAATATCTTCAATGATTGATCCTTTTCACTGGTAATCAATATTGATTCAACTGCCATAATTCCTACATTGTGAGGAATAGAAGTATATAACGATTTCACGTCTATGGTACATAAAATGGTGTGATCTGAAATTTTGGTTTTCAAAGTCTCTAGTGTATTAAGAAAATCCGTGGTGTCCTTGATATACGTAGTCATGTTTTGTACTAATGGTTGCAAGTGTCTGTCTAGATATTTACCTATGGGTTCATGAATGGAATTCACTGTGGAAACGATTGGTCGAAAAGGTGGTAACGTGGAGTGCTTGTGTATTTTAGGAATCATATACAGATAGGGAATTGCAGGATTCTTTTTGAACAGATATTCTTTATCCTCCTTTGTGATGGTGCCATTATCCATATATTGATTGAGTATCGTCATTAAAATCTATATTGCCCCTGAGGAAGGGCTAAGGCCCGAAATGCATTGGGCTATTTGAAATACATTTGATTTTTTCGCAAAATTAAGGACGATTCATGGAGCATTTCTAACATGTATTGAGCATGAAAACATGAATTTGATTTGTTTGAAATAAAGGAAAACAAGCAAAAGCTAAAATTGAATAAAACTTTATTTGAACACAAGAAATACAACTGGTCAAGAAAGTTAATTACAATTTGAAAACTGTATCAATTTGAGTGCGAATGGGGACGCCCTCTACGGAGGACAGCGCTATCTTCACTTTATCTTCATCCTTTCTCTCTGGAGGATTAACCCACCAGCACCACCTACCTGTTTACACACCATATCAATTTATAAACCAGAGTGCGTTTGGTTTCCGTCATTTCACATTGATGTCATTTGTCTGAGGGAAAAACCTACGCACCAACATGATGTCGTATGAAGATATAGCCAGAAGTACAGATCAAAGAGCGGAAACATTTGCATTTACATCAGATGAAACAAACAGAATTTATTCTCTCATCGAAGATACAATCAGCGTCGGTCAAGGCACAGCATCCACACAATCAAATATCAAGCAACTTCTATATATCTCAAAGAAAGCGATTAATCAACGTTTACATGCGAGTACACTCATTAAATATCACAAAGTACAAAGAATTCCAAGGGGTCTGCGAATTTCACTTAAATCAACTCTTTGTAAAAACAACAAACAATTTACAGACAAATGGCAGGCCATTCTCAACAAGTGTTCACTTGACTTAATTTTACTCATAGTAGAGGAATTGGCGAAAATTCTAGATGATCTCAATAAAGACATAGAACAACTTCAACAAGAATTAAATGACTCAATGATCAAAGAAGAGATGGATAAAATGTTAGAGGATCTCAATCAGAAATTGGATATGTACACGAAAGAAATCAATGAAAGAAAAATTAGGAAATTTCGTCGAGATACGACAGACTATAAGTTGGGTGAGGTATACAGTTGGGCAGACATTTATGCCCAAAGAAGACAACAACAGAAATTTGGACAAGGAAGATTTTCGGACACTGATGCCTCATCATCTGATGACACTCAACGAAGTGGGCCTAGATCCACCTTCAGATCACAACAGAATATCCATGAGACTAACACATCAAACATGGAGACAATTACAAGCGAGGTGCATCTTCTTCGCACACATCCACAGACAAACATTCTTTTTAGAGAAAGGTCCAAGACTACTAGACGAGGTAGGGGGAGATTTAACAAAAACCAAACAACCAGTAGCCAGAGGGACACGAAGCCAACGAGCCTTGTAATCAATATTTCCAAATATCATCTTTCGAAATTCCAGATTGATACTCTCCAAAAAGGAAGCTCATTTGTTCCTACGCACCATTCCAATCATCTAGATACAGAAATCAATTTATTCAAATTTATGAGATCTATTCGGCTTCGGAATTTTTTCAGTAACGTCGTCCAGGAACCTAGCTTACCTAAAAACAATACTTTATTGGGACTCACAACCAAAAGTTCATATATATCACCTGTAAGTCACAAAGTCATTGATGCTTTTGAAACCATTGTTAAAAAGCAGATACACAACATCTACAAACAATCTAAATTCAAATCCACCAACATAACTGTCAAGGAACGACAAGCTCTGACACAACTAGCATCAAATACTGAAATCACCATTTGTCAGGCAGACAAAGGAGGAGCAATGGTTATCTTGGATACTAGCTATTATCTAGAAAGTGTTAACAATCATGTTGGAGATATTGACACATACACATCCATAGATTTCAACCCCACAAGTGAATTTCAAAAGATTTTAATGACGATACTCAATCAATATATGGATAATGGCACCATCACAAAGGAGGATAAAGAATATCTGTTCAAAAAGAATCCTGCAATTCCCTATCTGTATATGATTCCTAAAATACACAAGCACTCCACGTTACCACCTTTTCGACCAATCGTTTCCACAGTGAATTCCATTCATGAACCCATAGGTAAATATCTAGACAGACACTTGCAACCATTAGTACAAAACATGACTACGTATATCAAGGACACCACGGATTTTCTTAATACACTAGAGACTTTGAAAACCAAAATTTCAGATCACACCATTTTATGTACCATAGACGTGAAATCGTTATATACTTCTATTCCTCACAATCTAGGAATTATGGCAGTTGAATCAATATTGATTACCAGTGAAAAGGATCAATCATTGAAGATATTTCTTATGGAACTTTTACATTTCACTCTATACCATTCATACTTCAGATGGCAAGACAAATTTTATATACAGTCATCAGGCACTTCGATGGGTAATTGCGCTGCACCTACGTATTCAAATTTGTTCATGTACCGCTTTGAATTGGACAATATCTTAAATCAAGAAACATGGAAAAAACATCTTTTAACATACAAGCGTTACATTGACGATATATTCATACTTTGGAATGGTTCAGAAGAATCTCTATTGAAAGCCATAAACGACTTGAATAAAGTCAATGAAAGAATTGAATTTACAGCATCCATCAGTAAACAGCAAATCAACTTTTTAGATACGGTTATTAAGATTACCGATAAGCAATTAATAACTGAGGTATACACTAAACCTACAGATAGGAATAATTTGCTCCATTTTCATTCATTTCATCAGCCTTCATTGAAAAAACACCTTCCATACTCTCAGTTACTTCGACTCAAAAGAATTTCATCAACTAAAGAAGCATATGAAATCAGTGCAAACGCTTGTACAAAGAAATTTATGGATAGAGGATATCCTTCTACAATTCTCCAGGAAGCAAGAATCAAAGCGGAAATGAAAACGAGAGAAGATTTACTCAAATTGAAACAAAAAGACGAAACCCAAAGATTAGTATTTGTGTCCAAATTTTCTACTGAGAGCTTTCGGATTAAAAAACAATACTCAAGTACTGGCCCATGTTAAAATCTGAATCAGATTTCAATGGAATCTTTGAAACGAATCCCAGATTTGCTTACCAACGTACACGCAATTTACAACAAATGCTAAAGAAACCCATCAGTGAGCCAAGCATATTCAAAGGTACCACACCATGTTACAACTGTGGGAATTGTAATGCCATCATCAAAGGAGACACCATTCGACATCCTCACACAGGAGTTCCAATTAAACTTAAAGTAAATGCCAATTGTAATAGTGACAATGTTATATATTTTCTGAAATGTCCGTGCGGACTGGGATATGTTGGTAAAACTGAACGGAAAGTAAGAATACGTATGAATGAACACAAGAGCAACATTCGTACTAGAAACACAAAGTCACCAGTGGCTGTTCACTTCAATGAGTTTAAACACAACATCAGCCAACTGCGTTTTTGTGTCCTTGAACAAATTACACTCACTCCTGGTCGTGACCACAAAAAACTTTATTACAAAGAGAAACAGTTTGGATTTATCGTTTGAACACCATCAGTCCTAATGGACTCAATGAAAAACTTGAATTTAGTTGCTTTCTTTGAGATTATTGATATATCTCAGCATAGCAGTCATTTCAATTGCATATGAAATGTAGTTCAAACTGTGTATTTATGTGATTTATGTTTCACTTACAGGCACATATAATGATTATATATTTGCATTTTTATTACTTTTGCATTTTTATCATTCACGTTTACTTTTCGGAGTTGCATACACTGTAGCGTATCACGTGACCCACGATCTTTTTCAGTTTCTTAACACTCGATTATAATTTCATTGGTTCTTACCTAGGTATATCCCTTTATTCATTTACTTGTTTTATTAACTCAGCGTCATGACACTGTTCTATATACATTTTATATACATATTATGCTCTGAGTACTCTCGACTCGCACACATGGAACTACGAATTCTTCCATTTCTACTAACACATGACTCCAGTTTAGACATATGACCTTTTTTCTAACGCACCACGTTATTCACGGTCCCTTATTTATTTACCTGTTTTTTATTATCTTAGCGTCATGACACTGTTCTATATACATTTTATATACATATTATGTTTTGAGTATTCTTGACTCACACATATGGAACTACGGATTCTTCCATTTCTACTAACATGTGACTCTTGTTTGGGCACATGACCTTTTTTCTAATGCACTACGTGATTCACGATCTTTTTTTCAGTCTTTCCACATTTGGTTTATACCTTACTTTCTCTCACTTTTTGACATTTCTTTATTTTCCGCTTAATTTATTGACTTAACGTCATGGTATAACTTCATAAATACTTTTTATTTTTTATAAAGGTCAGGTGACTTCTGACATCATTATATAGCGCCACACTCTTTGACTTCCGTATACACCGGAAGCCTCCACCGCAGTACATTGTTTCGAAGATTCTCTTCGTACACATTCGGTAAGCACTCGCACTTCCCCAGAACCGATTATCGAGCTTTTCTTGATTTTTTCACTTCTTTTTTCCACTGCATCTTGCTTTTTAAGACAGTCACATATGTGAGTTATTAGTGATACGCTTAACTTCATACATCCGTTGATAGTAGATCTCTTATGCACTTTTGGGCAAAATTATTTGTCGCACTCCATTTTTGGTTGTTTCACTTATTAGTTCATCCGGATACCGTGTTTTTTATATTGGTGGACACCTCTTTATTACTGCTTGCCACTTTTATTTTGCACACATTTAAAATGTTTACTCAAATGTTTTTAAGGGCATTTTTGTATCATCATTCACGATGAGCATGATTTACCATTAACCATTATTTTCTGGCACTTCGTAGTTGCATTTTTTTTGGATTCAATTGTGTGCCTTGACTGATGTATATATTATTTTGATATTTTCAGAAATATTGCCCCTGAGGAAGGGCTAAGGCCCGAAATGCATTGGGCTATTTGAAATACATTTGATTTTTTCGCAAAATTAAGGACGATTCATGGAGCATTTCTAACATGTATTGAGCATGAAAACATGAATTTGATTTGTTTGAAATAAAGGAAAACAAGCAGAAAGCTAAAATTGAATAAAACTTTATTTGAACACAAGAAATACAACTGGTCAAGAAAGTTAATTACAATTTGAAAACTGTATCAATTTGAGTGCGAATGGGGGACGCCCCTCTACGGAGGACAGCGCTATCTTCACTTTATCTTCATCCTTTCTCTCAGGAGGATTAACCCACCAGCACCACCTACCTGTTTACACACCATATCAATTTATAAACCAGAGTGCGTTTGGTTTCCGTCGTTTCACATTGATGTCATCCTTAGTAATGCAACATGTTCCAATGCCCCTATTTCCTGTAATAGCACCACTAACTCTACAATATGTCCCCCTAAGTCGTCCCGTCGTCGTAGGGATGCCCCAGTAGACAGGCAGCATAGTGCCCATGACTCTCCCCAAGAGAACATGTGGTACAGCGAGATGGCCAAAGTAGTGAGGCAGAAGACTAATGAATCTTGTTATGTGTGCTCATATATTCCCCATGCAGTAGGTGCAGATAGACTGATTTCTCCCAAGGAAGTAGCACCACACACTGCAAAGTGTCCCCTACACCTGTTCCTCTGCCGAATATGGGGGCAAGTCCAGATTATTGAGGCCAACATCGCTGAAGTATTCGTAAATACCACAGTATGGGACTAGACAAAACAAGAATAGAGGAGGAGATAACAAAGCTGCGTAAGATAGGAGCGCTTGATATAGACCATAGGACAAGGGAAAGGGGGTTTATGGTAGTAAGATCACCAGCAGCAGATTGTGATGACCTTGCCAAAATAGAACTACTCTACGTCCATTTGCAAAATTTACGTCCATGACAAATGGAGTGCCCCAGGCTACGTGAGGTGTAGAGCAGTTTCCTTAGGGCCACCTTGGGTAGGCTCCGATTATGAAGATGGGATTGACTGGGAAGTTGAGGATCAGTGTCAGCAAGTATGGTCTCAGGAGGGTGGAAGGTACATTTGGGGTGGGGAGAAATGTCCAAACCTAAAAAAGCTTTCAAACTAAAGTCACCTCTTCTCTGTTTTCTAGGAAATGGCACGGTACCTGTTGGGCGCAACTCTGGCTGCAACAGCACCATCTTCAATTTGGACATGGAATATGGCACCTCCAGCCTAATGGATTTCTACTGGGCTTGCGGAGAACTTCTTTATCTCCAACTGCCTCCTTGATGGAGTGGCTTGTGTACCCTAGTGCCCATGCAAGAAGTCTCCCTGGTCATTCCTGCAGCCAATATCTCCCACATCCATGGCCATCCAATGACTGGCTCTGTTACCTTGCTCCACCGACATCGACGGTATGCTGAGTACTTTGGGTGGACAGCCTTTAAAGACATACCCCAGGAGTTCTGCCTATTCAATGATGCCCAGCTGTTTCTCGGGAGCATCATTCCGATGTTCCAAATCAAGGTGAATGCACACTGGCTCCAGGTGACCCGCTACGAGTTCATGCGGGCCATCAACAGTACTACGGATGGGCTGAAAGCTATAAGGGAGGAACTGTGTCCCTTGGGACTTATGGTCATGCAGCACCGGTACATCTTGGACATGCTAACAGCCACGGAGGGTGGAGTTTGCCGCAAGATTGGGAGCTCCTGCTGCACGTTCGTGCCTGCCAACAATGAGGGGAATGGGTCCATCACAAAGGCCATCGAGGACTTAAGCAATATAGAGAAGAAAATGATTGCTGAAGGTGGTGCCAGGGCAGACATAGCCATAGATTGGTTGGACTTTAGCTGGATGCCTTCATGGCTGTCTGCACTTCTAAAAATTCTATTACCGGTTTTCGGTGTGCTGTTGATCCTCTGTTATGCCACACAGGTGTTCTGTCATTGTGCTAAAAATACAGGTAATAAATAAGTAGGTATGAATTATGTAGGAACAGGAAACTTTAGAAGGCCTATACACAAGAAGAAGGGTAGAACAGGGAATGGGGATAATTTAGCGCTCTTAGAAGTTGTAGAGCTCACAACGCCAAGCCCACACTCAATGCAGCCCGCTACCATTACCCAGTGCCAGATCAACAGGCCCCAACTGACAAAAAGTAGATACCAACTAAGAGAGGATTTAAATGTAGATACACCACCACCTACACCAACACCCTATACATCCCTCGTTGACATACCTGAAGGAGAGTATAAAGAGTTAAAGAAGCCACAGGAGAGCCAATGTTCCTATGTGAATGACACCCCTTGAATACCCCAACTGGGAGGAGGGCCTGCAAAGTACGTTGTAAGAATTTTGTTCAAGAATGAACAAGAGGAGGGAAATGAAGGAGGGTCCAGTTTTACCATATACTGCCTCAGTCATTGTTCCCACATATGAAGCATGAGAGTCTTGAATGTCCCTGCCAACCAGTAGGCAAGAGTGTGCTAAATTGTCCATGCTTCCTTGAGCATTCACTGAGACAGTAGGCCTCATCTCAAGTCCGTCTACAAAATTAGATTTATCTCTCCTGTGAAGGCCACGAACCTCAGTTCACTGCGTTTCTTATAAACAAGACACCAAGCCCCCGCTGTCAGCCCCTGTCCTCTGTGTGTACATCTTTCTGAAAATTGAGAAGATGTAGCAATAACAGGATGCATCTGTCATCTAGAAGAACAAGATGGGCTAAGAGTGGGAGAGGGGACCAACCGCAACTTTCCGCAGCTTCTCACCTGATGTTTTGCTAGCTTTGGAAACTAAGACAGCGACCTGGCTTAAAATAAAACAATAACCTTTCAATACACCTAGGGCCAGATGTAGGTAAAGTCAGTTTTGCGAGTCCTTAATAGCGATTTTTACCGAATCGCTATTAAGAAGTTGCAAAATGGAATGTATGTAGGAATCGCAATAATAATTGCGATTCCTTAATATTCCTTAATTGCAAATCGCAAATTGAGATTCGCAAATTGAGATTCGCAATCAAGGAATACCTTCCCATTCATTCCTATGGGCCAAGAGGCCCATAGGAATGAATTGGATTTGCGCACGCAATTTGCGAGTAACCAAGAGGTACTCGCAAATTGCGTGCGCAATTTCAAGGGTGCAAGGGTTCCAAAAGGACACCCTGTTGCACCCCTGAAATGTGCATGTGTGCATATGTGGCACACATACATGCCCTGTGTGCCACATGGCACTTTGAAAAAAGCAGAAAAGTGCTTTTTTAAAGGAAATCGCAAATTACCACCAACTTGAAGTTGGTGGTAATTTGCGATTCCTTAAGGCAATATCGCAATTTGCGATGCCTACTAGCATAGCATTTAGGGAATCGCAAATTGCGATTCTCTAAATGCTTATACGACTAATAAGGAATCGCAATTTTTGCGATTCCTTATTTTGCGAGAGGGTATTTGCCTACCTACATTGCACACAGCCAAATTGCGATCGCAATTTGGCTTCCTACATCTGGCCCTATGTACCTTATAAGTAGCTTCCGCTTTAAATTTTCTGAGAAGTGACGCAAATTGTTTTTGATAAAATATTCAGCTTTTTTTATGTTCTGCGGGCAACACCTGCCAATATTTAGACTTTGCGGTCAACGGTTCCTCATTAAAAATGCATAAAAGGACTGTTCATTGACCAGCTCACTGATCACGTCGAGGTGCTTCCAGCTAGCTGTTTGATTTATTAATTGATTGAACATTTGATAAGGTTATACTACCTCATTGTGCTTTGATATTCAAATTCTCTCTCTCTCGCCATGATATTGAACTTGCCAGACTGCATGTTTTTACTCTTGATTAGTGATGTGTCTTTGACACTTGTTATTTACTAGATTGTATGGTGCTACTTTTGATTAATTATGTGTCTTTTGACACTTGTTACCTGTTTGTTTTAAATTAATAGTGCCACTCCTGACTCGATTCCTGCTTCTCAAAAGTGTGTCTTGTTATTTCAGATAACACATTCACTGTAAAAAAAAATCTGTATTTGTAAAGCGCGAACTACTCACCCTTACGGGTCTCAAGGCACTGGGGGCCGTCGTGGAAATTAAGCGAGCTATTGCCCAGAGTCACATGGTGCTGAGCTGAGCTGCCGCCGGAGATCGAACCGTGAGCCCTCTGCTCCGAAGTCAGCTGCCCTGGCCGCTGCACCACACCTCTCCACCTGTCAGTTCCTGTGGTGAAAAAGCCACCCTCTAACATTAGCGCGCTTGTTTGTTTGCCTCAGGGGTATAAGAATATCTTTCGGCTGTTCCCAGCACGGGTCACAGAACTTCTAAAGGAATTTCACAATCAGGCTTTGTCCTAGTTCAATGACATTTATTTGATGGATTATGACCTTCTTGACAAGAGTAGATACCATAGTTATGGGATTTGCTCACATAGGGTACAAATTAAACTCAATGTCCTGTTTCTCGGATACGAGCTGTCAAGTAAAGGCAAAAGCCTCGCGATGCACTTCTTAGAGAAATGTGCACTTTTACAACCACCAAACCCATTGAAGGAACTTCAATCTATATTGGGATTCCTAAAGTTTGGCAGGATTTACATTGCAGATTACGCAGAACGGATTAAACCAATCTATGACTTGATTTGTCCAGACCTTTTAAGCACACATTGGACAACTGAACACAAGCAGATTTTATGTTCAGTGCAAGCTAATATGCTAGCTTCAAAGCACTTACACACACATATAAACACCACAAACCTGGTGATCCGTACAATTGGGGTGCATCAGGATATACTTTTATTACATTCAACGAGGTAGACACTGTACCAATTACATATTAATCGCATTTATACACTAATGCTGAGATGCATTTTGCACTGTCATGACGTTTCCACGAATCCTTAGGATCTGAACGTTTGTGGACAACATAAACTTTGGGTGAGGTGCTTAGACTCATTCCATGCACCCCGCAGTATATGTTGGCCTAGACACCAGCTAGGTCACAATGCCACCATAAGCCCTCCTAACCCAAGGAGCGAATGGTTTCTGGCAACTATTGAACATGACAACCCTGACCCCTCAGGGATCGTGGTAACAGATCTAGCACCTTTTCGCTCAGTCACTCATGCGTTCTTGTTCTCAGAGAAGTATACAGAGAATACACAATGGTACATTTTCAATATATTTTTTGAACCAATGTTATTCTTGTATAGAATACATGTGCTGCGAAACTCAGTAGACAGAAGCAGATGAAAGTGATTACAAGCACCAAAAGGGTAAATAACAGATATAGTTCCACCATGGTGCTAAGACAGTGTCAATATGCAGGCATATAGCACAAGGTAATAATCAGGCGTACTCCTACTATGCAATCCCTACTCTGTGTATGTCTAGAGTGTATGTAGTTGTGGAGCCAAGAATCCCCCTACAGGATGATCCAGCCCTATTACTTGACGGGAAAGAAGGTAGGACTCTGTCTTGGTCTCAAAGTAGACCCCCTCATGGAGATGTTAGACAGATGGATGAAGAACGACATTTGTACATCTTGCATAAAAGGCCTTGTACTCAGTGTTTGAGGCATCATGTTAATGTTGCGCGAAGACAGATGTATATGCAAAGCAGTTTCAGAGAAACAAATCCAACATTGTTACGTACATGAATATGTGCAAAAGGTCACAGTAATAATGGTATTGTGCAGAAAAGAGGACAATGTAAGAAAATGTGCAGCAGTGCTACATGGGCCTAACTCTGGCACATAACAGAACCGACTGAAAAAATTCTGACAGCTGTTCAGACTGCTGTGGTGAGAGGGAGCATTGGCTCAGGGTAAACCAATAATTGTTGAGCCTTCAGAGCCAGCCTTAGAGGCTGTCACAAAGGCCAGTGTTCCCAATGCTAAAGCATTACATCCAAGATGGATACAGTGGGCCAACTCTCTCTTACCCGCAAACAATGTAGACTACAGATTTGATTCTACACTACAAACAGAAACATACCTGCAGTACGAAATGAATACCCTCTGCCTAGTAAAGTCATGCCTCTTGAGCAGTATGACAAATGGGACAAAACAGCAATACTCAGCAGCGTGCACCGCTGTTAAGGGTAGAATTGAAGGATGGTGCATTCCCTACATGACAAGACCTACATGCAGTCACTAGGTGATTGCAAAGTGCATCTGGAAGAACTTAGAGCACTGATTCTGGCACTTGAGAATACAGAACTCCGGATTACCCACACTCATAGTGTGTGATTCGTATTATTGTGTCCAGTCTTACAATGAGTATCTACACTACTGGAGCCAGAATGGATTCAGAGATTCTAAAGGGTACACCATAAAACACAAAGCACGTTGGGGACAGGTGGCTAAGCTGAAAGAATGCTTGCCACAGACTCATGTGATTCACACTGTGAGTCATCAGCGTGTAGGAATACACATTGCAGGGAATTCTATGGCTGATAAAGCTGCAAAAGTGCAAATTGCTGCTGTCGCTGCGATTACTCGTTCTAGTACAAGGATAGATGGAGACATTATGACGGCTGTTAACTGCACGTGATGACACCCGCTTGCAGAAAGACTTTCCAGCAAAGTACTCTTACCAGTTAAGTGAGAAAAACATACCATTTGCTCATATTCCCGGAGTGGGAGTAAAGTAATACAAAATTCAGATCGCAGGTTAGGTTTAAACCTAGCAGTACATGATGGCCTAGCATCTGCACATGCAGGGGTAGCGTCTACAATTTTACTATTGCAACAACAGTACTGGTGGCCAGGTCTTTATAAACCGACTAGTGACTTTGTCCTCAAATGCGACAACTGCCAGCAGTTGAAGGGTTCCACTGTAGCACGTCCACCACAGAAACCTCTATTAATAGCAAACAAGCCACTTGCTTGTGTTTATCTAGACCACTGGGGCCCCTTACAATCATATGGGGCTTACAATTACATCTTGGTTGCAGTGGATTCCTGCTCTAGATTACTATGGGTATGGCCACTGTGATCGGCTGATGCCTGAACTGTTATCAAAGATCTGCAAGTCTTTATCGCTGACATACGCAGTTGGCACATTCCATTCAGACCAGGGGCTGGTGTTACAAAGATACCATGGGCAAATTGTGTGTAACCGTGCGGTACCCCTACCATCCTGAGGGAAACGTGATAGTGGAAAGGAAGAACCGAGACTTAAAGCAGTCTTTAACAGCGAGGGTATTAGGCTCAGGTCACAGTTGGGTCCATCACCTATTTGGGGTCCAGAGAGCCCTCAACAATCTGCCTAAAAAAATCCCTGGGTAGTCAGATGCCCTATGAGATCCTGTTTGGGGTTCAGATGTGGGTAACTTGACCTCAACAGTCCCAGCACATTGGTGGCAGAAACACCCTTTGACATCATTGAACATTTGGCTGGTTTACAGGAGCTGAATAGCTTCTGGGACGCACAGAACAATGTCCAAGTAAAGCTCACCACCACTGGAGAAGAGAAGGAAGCACCAGCAACTCATGGTTGGCTCCCCAAGATTGGTAAAGTTATCCAGGAAAAAATAGCTGACATGGAAGAATTTGGCCATCTTACAGAGCACCTGTACTTGTCCTGGCTGTAGAAGGAAACAGAACTGTAATTTGACCGCCCCTTGCTGGATTCTGAGTTGTTTTAAAAAAAATACTTTTTATTGCATTTCAAACAAAATAAGACAACACAGTATGCATCAATAACAATACAGAGTGAGTACAATGGCACATGTTCACAAATACCAGAGATGTATGGTGGTTCCGCTGTAACCGTGAGTCAACAAAGAGAAGAGAACTAGAGGGGGGGAAGGGATGAAGGGAAACACTCAGCAGCAAGAAATAAAAGCAATAAAGGAGGCAAAAGGAAAGTTAACACGGAGATAGTGCCAGCATGTTAGCCCAACCCTGATCAAGTGTGATCACGCATACATTCGCCACACCTGGGCTTAGCAATCCCTCTCAGTGTACTCATTCTGTTATAGGAGCAATTTCTGTCATGGCCTGCGCACTCTTAGCATTCCCTACCTCCCCCAAATCAGCCTGAGCATGCAGGGCCGGCTCTAGGGCGGTGCGGCGGTGCCACCGCAACTGGTGCTGACTCTTCGAGGGGGCGCCGTGTTTGGAAGTTTTTTATGGTTTTAAAAGCACCTGCTGCTGCATTGCTAGCCTCCAGCAATTTTCATACAACAATAAAAATGTCAAGATAACTCCGGTGATTAATGTTCTTCCTGGAGAGAGAAGGAGTTTTGTCTAGTGGAAGTTTTAACTCATTTTATAGTAGCACAGAGGGTTAATATGCCTGCTGCAAAGAATGTGTACCATGCAGATCACAAAGTGCATATAGTTTAAATAGGTCAGTGCTTTTGTCAGAGCGATCCTTTTGTTACTAGCAGTGTAGATGTTAAAATCCTAACATGGAACAGTGAGCTAGTAACTGTCATCAAAGAGCTGCATGCAAACTGCAAGGTATAGATTAGAGCATTATGATTTTTTCCTCCGTCTTTCATTATTCTAATGTTTCAAAAAGGGTTCATTTCGGTAAAAAAAAAAAACATCCTTATTATTAAATGTAACCCCCAACCATGGGGTTATGTTTTAAGTTCTGAGTCTGTGCTTCTCCAGACCAAGGGGTCTATTAGGATGGCGGTCGGAAAACCACCCCGACCACCATGGTAGCGGAAATCAACCGCCCGCTGGTACCGCGGCAAAACCGGCGGTCAGATTAGGATCAACCGCCATAAAAACCCGACCGCGGCGAAAAGAGGCAACGAAAACCCGCCCGCAGCCGGTGATAAACCGTCCGCAAGGGTCGGATTTGCAGCGGAAACACCCAAAACCGCCGCCAGGCACGCGGAGTAACCGCCCGTGAAATTAGGATTTCCCCGATGTGACAGCAGTACGTTCCGCAGTTCCCGACTGCTGCGGTCGCAAACAGTGATGAATGGGAGAGCCGGCGGAAGGGCTGTAGCATAGCCACCGCTGGGGACGCTCTGTGACAAAAATGGCGGTCGACAGAAAAAACACACAACAAGGCCAGCAAGTGCACACAGGAAATAGCCCTGCCCCCAAAAACACATAACACACCCCAATGACCCACCCCCATGGCAACTCCTAAACTACAAATCCCAGGATAACCCACACAACACACCTGACAGCAATACCCCATTCTGACACACCCACATAGCCCAGTATAAAACCAGCCCCTTCCCTGACAACAATCCTTTGCAATACTCCAGAAGTGAAGGGCCAAACACCACAGCTGAAAGGAGAGGCAAATCAACACACCATCATTACACACACACACCACACACATCACCACCACCACCACCACTCCCACACCTGCACCTCCAACCCCTTTGCACATTACACACCATGTTACCACAACAGAAAATGCCCAAATTCACAGACAGTGAGTTGACAGTCATGGTAGATGAGATAACCCGAGTAGAATCACAATTGTTTGGTAACCTCGTCCAACAGACACCATTAGCCACCAGAACGCAAATGTGGGTAAGGATAGTTGACAAGATCAATGCAGTAGGGACCACCCCACGCAACTAAACAGGAAATTATGAAGCGGTGGCATGACCTGAAGAGTGTCGTCACAAAGAAGAGGAACAAAAACCATCAGCTGGCTCAGAGGACTGGCGGTGGCCCTCCCATTCCACCAAGACTATTCACTGCATGGGAGGAGAAGGTGCTTGCCATACTGCATCCAGAGAGTCTCACAGGAATAGCCGGGGGAGTGGAGGCTGGTAAGTACCAACAAACGTCTCTCATTACACTGCTATGTACTGTCTTGCACAACTACAAAGCGACACCTCCCAGGCCCAAATGCATTCATGTGCACCACAATACCCAACACAGCTCTCACAGATGTAACATGCACTCCATCTTAATCACCCCAAAGGCAGCCAACATTAACAGGGTTGTATGTGACCAGGCAACCAGCACAACAACTCCCACAAGGTCTCCCTTACCCACCCCTGAGCAGGATGTAGCACTCCCCCCCCACACCCAGAAGCATGTGGCAGCCATTGCATTGTTCACCTTGACCTAACAGGTAGGTAGCCATCTTCCCAGGGAGGGCTGTTTGGGGGTGGGAGGCCTGCATTACAACTCCCACCAGGCACCCCTGTCCCACCCCTGAGCAGGATGTAGCACTCCACACCCACCCAGAAGCATGTGGCAGTCATTGTAAGGTTCTCCCTCACATAACAGGTAGGTAGCCATCTTCCCAGGGAGGGCTGTTTGGGGGTGGGAGGCCTGCACTACAACTCCCACCAGGCACCCCTGTCCCACCCCTGAGCAGGATGTAGCACTCCCCCCCCACACCCAGAAGCATGTGGCAGCCATTGCATTCTTCACCTTGACCCAACAGGTAGGTAGCCATCTTCCCAGGGAGGGCTGTTTGGGGGTGGGAGGCCTGCACAACAACTCTCACCAAGCCCCCCTGTCCCACCCCTGAGCAGGATGTAGCACTCCACACCCACCCAGAAGCATGTGGCAGTCATTGTAAGGTTCCCCCTCACATAACAGGTAGGTAGCCATCTTCCCAGGGAGGGCTGTTTGGGGGGTGTGAGGCCTGCACTACAACTCCCACCAAGCCCCCCTGTCCCACCCCTGAGCAAGATCTAGCACTCCACCACACCCAGAAGCATGTGGCAGCCATCGTATTACAACAACCAAACTTACAGGTAGGTAGACATCTTCACAGGAAGGGGTGTTTGGGGTTGGGAGGCCTGCACTACAACTCCCACCAGGCACCCCTGTCCCACCCCTGAGCAGGATGTAGCACTCCCCCCCACACCCAGAAGTATGTGGCAGCCATTGCATTGTTCACCTTGACCCAACAAATAGGTAGCCATCTTCCCAGGGAGGGCTGTTTGGGTTGGTAGGCCTGCACAACAACTCCCACCAGGCCCCCTGTCCCACCCCTGAGCAGGATGTAGCACTCCCCCACACCCAGAAGCATGTGGCAGCCATTGCATTGTTCACCTTGACCTAACAGGTAGGTAGCCATCTTCCCAGGGAGGGCTGTTTGGGGGTGGGAGGCCTGCACAACAACTCCCACCAGGCCCCCCTGTCCCACCCCTGAGCAGGATGTAGCACTCCACACCCACCCAGAAGCATGTGGCAGTCATTGTAAGGTTCCCCCTCACATAACAGGTAGGTAGCCATCTTCCCAGGGAGGGCTATTTGGGGTGGGAGGCCTGCACTACAACTCCCACCAGGCACCCCTGTCCCACCCCTGAGCAGGATGTAGCACTCCACACCCACCCAGAAGCATGTGGCAGTCATTGTAAGGTTCCCCCTCACATAACAGGTAGGTAGCCATCTTCCCAGGGAGGGCTGTTTGGGGGTGGGAGGCCTGCACTACAACTCTCACCAGGCACCCCTGTCCCACCCCTGAGCAGGATGTAGCACTCCACCACACCCAGAAGCATGTGGCAGCCATCGTATTACAACAACCAAACTTACAGGTAGATAGCCTTCTTCCCAGGGAGGGCTGTTTGGGGGTGGGAGGCCTGCACTACAACTCCCACCAGGCACCCCTGTCCCACCCCTGAGCAGGATGTAGCACTCCACACCCACCCAGAAGCATGTGGCAGTCATTGTAAGGTTCCCCCTCGCATGACAGGTAGGTAGCCATCTTCCCAGGGAGGGCTGTTTGGGGGTGTGAGGCCTGCACTACAACTCTCACCAGGCACCCCTGTTCCACCCCTGAGCAGGATCTAGCACTCCACCACACCCAGAAGCATGTGGCAGCCATCGTATCACAACAACCAAACTTACAGGTAGGTAGCCATCTTCACAGGAAGGGGTGTTTGGGGTTGGGAGGCCTGCACTACAACTCCCACCAGGCACCCCTGTCCCACCACTGAGCAGGATGTAGCACTCCCCCCCCCACACCCAGAAGTATGTGGCAGCCATTGCATTGTTCACCTTGACCCAACAGGTAGGTAGCCATCTTCCCAGGGAGGGCTGTTTGGGGTTGGTAGGCCTGCACAACAACTCCCACCAGGCCCCCTGTCTGACTCCTAAGCAGGATGTAGCACTCCCCCCACACCCAGAAGCTTGTGGCAGCCATTGCATTGTTCACCTTGACCCAACAGGTAGGTAGCCATCTTCCCAGGGAGGGATGTTTGGGGGTGGGAGGCCTGCACAACAACTCCCACCAGGCCCCCTGTCCCACCCCTGAGCAGGATGTAGCACTCCACACCCACCCAGAAGCATGTGGCAGTCATTGTAAGGTTCCCCCTCACATGACAGGTAGGTAGACATCTTCCCAGGGAGGGCTGTTTGGGGGTGGGAGGCCTGCGCTACAACTCCCACTAGGCACCCCTGTCCCACCCCTGAGCAGGATGTAGCACTCCACCACACCCAGAAGCATGTGGCAGCCATCGTATTACAACAACCAAACTTACAGGTAGGTAGCCATCTTCCCAGGGAGGGCTGTTTGGGGGTGGGAGGCCTGCACTACAACTCCCACCAGGTACCCTTGTCCCACCCCTGAGCAGGATGTAGCACTCCACACCCACCCAGAAGCATGTGGCAGTCATTGTAAGGTTCCCCCTCACATAACAGGTAGGTAGCCAACTTCCCAGGGAGGGCTGTTTGGGGGTGTGAGGCCTGCACTACAACTCCCACCAGGCACCCCTGTCCCACCCCTGAGCAGGATGTAGCACTCCCCCCCACACCCAGAAGCATGTGGCAGCCATTGCATTGTTCACCTTGACCTAACAGGTAGGTAGCCATCTTCCCAGGGAGGGCTGCTTGGGGGTGGGAGGCCTGCACTACAACTCTCACCAGGCACCCCTGTCCCACCCCTGAGCAGGATGTAGCACTCCACCGCACCCAGAAGCATGTGGCAGCCATCGTATTACAACAACCAAACTTACAGGTAGATAGCCATCTTCCCAGGGAGGGCTGTTTGGGGGTGGGAGGCCTGCACTACAACTCCCACCAGGCACCCCTGTCCCACCCCTGAGCAGGATGTAGCACTCCACACCCACCCAGAAGCATGTGGCAGTCATTGTAAGGTTCCCCCTCGCATAACAGGTAGGTAGCCATCTTCCCAGGGAGGGCTGTATGGGGGTGTGAGGCCTGCACTACAACTCCCACCAGGCACCCCTTTTCCACCCCTCAGCAGGATCTAGCACTCCACCACACCCAGAAGCATGTGGCAGCCATCGTATTACAACAACCAAACTTACAGGTAGGTAGCCATCTTCACAGGAAGGGGTGTTTGGGGTTGGGAGGCCTGCACTACAACTCCCACCAGGCACCCCTGTCCCACCACTGAGCAGGATGTAGCACTCCCCCCCCACACCCAGAAGTATGTGGCAGCCATGGCATTGTTCACCTTGACCCAACAGGTAGGTAGCCATCTTCCCAGGGAGGGCTGTTTGGGGTTGGTAGGCCTGCACAACAACTCCCACTAGGCCCCCTGTCCCACCCCTAAGCAGGATGTAGCACTCCCCCACACCCAGAAGCTTGTGGCAGCCATTGCATTGTTCACCTTGACCTAACAGGGAGCTAGCCATCTTCCCAGGGAGGGCTGTTTGGGGGTGGGAGGCCTGCACAACAACTCCCACCAGGCCCCCTGTCCCACCCCTGAGCAGGATGTAGCACTCCACACCCACCCAGAAGCATGTGGCAGTCATTGTAAGGTTCCCCCTCACATGACAGGTAGGTAGACATCTTCCCAGGGAGGGCTGTTTGGGGGTGGGAGGCCTGCGCTACAACTCCCACTAGGCACCCCTGTCCCACCCCTGAGCAGGATGTAGCACTCCACCACACCCAGAAGCATGTGGCAGCCATCGTATTACAACAACCAAACTTACAGGTAGGTAGCCATCTTCCCAGGGAGGGCTGTTTGGGGGTGGGAGGCCTGCACTACAACTCCCACCAGGCACCCTTGTCCCACCCCTGAGCAGGATGTAGCACTCCACACCCACCCAGAAGCATGTGGCAGTCATTGTAAGGTTCCCCCTCACATAACAGGTAGGTAGCCATCTTCCCAGGGAGGGCTGTTTGGGGGTGTGAGGCCTGCACTACAACTCCCACCAGGCACCCCTGTCCCACCCCTGAGCAGGATGTAGCACTCCTCCCTCACACCCAGAAGCATGTGGCAGCCATTGCATTGTTCACCTTGACCTAACAGGTAGGTAGCCATCTTCCCAGGGAGGGCTGTTTGGGGGTGGGAGGCCTGCACAACAACTCCCACCAGGCACCCCCTGTCCCACCCCTGAGCAGGATGTAGCACTCCACCCCACCCAGAAGCATGTGGCAGCCATCGTATTACAACAGCCAAACTTACAGGTAGGTAGCCATCTTCCCAGGGAGGGCTGTTTGGGGGTGGGAGGCCTGAACTACAACTCCCACTAGGCACCCCTGTCCCACCCCTGAGCAGGATGTAGCACTCCACCACACCCAGAAGCATGTGGCAGCCATCGTATTACAACAACCAAACTTACAGGTAGGTAGCCATCTTCCCAGGGTGGGCTGTTTGGGGGTGTGAGGCCTGCACTACAACTCCCACCAGGCACCTTTGTCCCACCCCTGAGCAGGATGTAGCACTCCACACCCACCCAGAAGCATGTGGCAGTCATTGTAAGGTTCCCCCTCACATAACAGGTAGGTAGCCATCTTCCCAGGGAGGGCTGTTTGGGGGTGTGAGGCCTGCACTACAACTCCCACCAGGCACCCCTGAGCAGGATGTAGCACTCCACCACACCCAGAAGCATGTGACAGCCATCATATTACAACAACCAAACTTACAGGGAGGTAGCCATCTTCACAGGAAGGGGTGTTTGGGGTTGGGAGGCCTGCACTACAACTCCCACCAGGCACCCCTGTCCCACCCCTGAGCAGAATGTAGCACTCCCCCCCACACCCAGAAGCATGTGGCAGCCATTGCATTGTTCACCCTGACCTAACAGGTAGGTAGCCATCTTCCCAGGGAGGGCTGTTTGGGGGTGGGAGGCCTGCACAACAACTCCCACCAGGCCCCCCTGTCCCACCCCTGAGCAGGATGTAGCACTCCACACCCACCCAGAAGCATGTGGCAGTCATTGTAAGGTTCCCCCTCACATAACAAGTAGGTAGCCATCTTCACAGGGAGGGCTGTTTGGGGGTGGGAGGCCTGCACTTCAACTCCCACCAGGCACCCCGTCCCACCCCTGAGCAGGATGTAGCACTCCACACCCACCCAGAAGCATGTGGCAGTCATTGTAAGGTTCCCCCTCACATAACAGGTAGGTAGCCATCTTCCCAGGGAGGGCTGTTTGGGGGTGGGAGGCCTGCACTACAACTCCCACCAGGCACCCCTGTCCCACCACTGAGCAGGATGTAGCGCTCCACCACACCCAGAAGCATGTGGCAGCCATCGTATTACAACAACCAAACTTACAGGTAGGTAGCCATCTTCCCAGGGAGGGCTGTTTGGGGGTGGGAGGCCTGCACTACAACTCCCACCAGGCACCCCTGTCCCACCCCTGAGCAGGATGTAGCACTCCTCACCCACCCAGAAGCATGTGGCAGTCATTGTAAGGTTCCCCCTCACATAACAGGTAGGTAGCCATCTTCCCAGGGAGGGCTGTTTGGGGGTGGGAAACCTGCACTACAACTCCCACCAGGCACCCCTGTCCCACCCCTGAGCAGGATGTAGCACTCCACCACACCCAGAAGCATGTGGCAGCCATCGTATTACAACAACCAAACTTACAGGTAGATAGCCATCTTCACAGGAAGGGGTGTTTGGGGTTGGGAGGCCTGCACTACAACTCCCACCAGGCACCCCTGTCCCACCCCTGAGCAGGATGTAGCACTCCCCCCCGCACCCCGAAGCATGTGGCAGCCATTGCATTGTTCACCTTGACCTAACAGGTAGGTAGCCATCTTCCCAGGGAGGGCTGTTTGGGGGTGGGAGGCCTGCACAACAACTCCCACCAGGCTCCCCTGTCCCACCGCTGAGCAGGATGTAGCACTCCACGCCCACCCAGAAGCATGGGCAGTCATTGTAAGGTTCCCCCTCACATAACAGGTAGGTAGCCATCTTCCCTGGGAGGGCTGTTTGGGGGTGGGAGGCCTGCACTACAACTCCCACCAGGCACCCCTGTCCCACCCCTGAGCAGGAAGTAGCACTTAAACACACAGCCAGAGAGATGTGTTAGAAACTCCACCCCAATGTGACAACAGAACAGGTAAGTAGACAGTGCATGCACACCACCATTCCTTCCCAAAAGCATCGAGCCATATGACAACACCAGCCCTCACATCCCAACAAAATTGACACAGATACAATATCAAATTACAGTGTGCAGACAGCTAAGCGTATGTAACTGTCACAGGACCAAAAGTTTGACTCACCAAATACCATGTTGAAGTGAATCCGGGCCCAGACATGTACAGCACTGAATGCTACCTGTAAGATCCATGTGGGCTGAGCTTGAAGGACCATATGAAAACAAAGCAAGCATGGTCTGTAGAAAAAATAAATCAAAGCACAGGACATGACAAAGGTATGCATGAGATGACAATGGCTAGTTCATGCGCAGATGTAACGCATGCCAGGCAGAGTAATCAGCAAAGATGCTGCACATCAAGTCGTATAGCCGCCAGTTGACAGATGACAACAAGTCCTCGTAATCACAAAATTTGCACGTGGGGCATGGTATCCATTGACATGTCACACTGTTGAATTTTGATGTATGTACCTCCACATCATGTCAAAATGCACCTTACTGTGCAGACATGCAATGTGCAAACTAGTAAACTGTGTGTTGCATGACCTGTAAATAAGATGAATTGAACAACAAGCCTGAGGGGTGCCCGTCAGTTACCATTTCCCCTCTGTCCCACAGGTGACCAAGGACTGACTGCAGTCTCCACCCCCGGAACATGGACTCACTGATGATGACTCCCTGGATTTCGAGGGTGAAGAGCTTGAAGCCGGCCCATCTGGCATGCCAGGGTGCAACAGGTCCCAGGTCCCCACTGTCCCCCCCCCCACCACATCAGCAACAACAACAACAACAACCACGCTGACCCCTGCTGGAACGACCTGTGCGGCCTCCACCACCACAACCACCAGTGCTGCCTGCAACACTCGCCCTGCCCCAGAGGATGACCACCCCACCCCAACAACAGAGGAGGGCAGGGAGAGTATGCGGGTGCGTGCAGTGGAGAGGCAACAGGTCCGTCACAGCAGGGCAGATGGGAGGGCAAGGAGGAGTTTGAGCCAAACGGACACTGGGACCGAAGCCCTGGACAACACAGGAAGATTCCCGCAAGCTCTGCCTGCTGCTGAAGTTCATAGACACCCGCATGTGCCAAATCGTGGACCTCTTGGGCCAGCTAGTGGCGGTACTGAGGGCCAGGACTGCGGCACAAACAACACCTCCACCTCCCTCTGGTGGCCCGCAGGATGACAGTTCCACACCCTCCCCTGCCGCCACGGAGAGGGGGGACTCCTCAGACCCCACTGGCCCTGCAGCAGAGGCCCCACCTGCCAAACGATCAAGGGGCCGTCCTAAGAAATCCCTGGCAGTATCCCGTGGCAAAGCACCTGCCAAACGCCAGTCAAGGAGCCAGCCATGATGGCACCCATCTTCACCCTGCCATAGACTTCGTAGACTGTCCTTCCCCACACTGCCATGTGAATGTCATCCGTCTGTTGGACTGGGTCACCACATCTATGTGGTGACTACTTGATTGTCTCACCTTCCATCACTGACAACTCATTGCTTCACCATTCACCTTTTGGTAAATATGCACTCCACTGTCACATGTACCCATTGTAAATAAACACTCCTTACACACCAATGTTGTTGTGTCTGCTTCGTGTTTTAATCACAGGATGTGCAATGTTCACCAAGAGTACAATGTACCAGGAGCACAGATTGTTTGTAGGCAAGGAGAGGCTGATGGGACCTGGAAAAACACAACATAACAATATTCACTAGTCACACGGTGGCATCACAGCCATCACACAACACCTGTCATCAAGGTACTCCAACATGCACACATCACAATGAGCAACAGTACCGACAGAGACATCCTGGAACTGTTCAAAACTACCCTGTCCAAGAAACGTTGGCAGCCAGTAGTGAGTCAACAACAGGCTGCAGTCACAAAGCTCACATAGACCTTTTCACCAACAACAACATCAGCAGACAATGGGTCTGTTGTACATTGTCACTCACCTTCAAGTGAAGTAGCGGTTGATGAGCTGTTGACACAGGTCGACACCTTCCTCCTCTCCACTATCCTCGTCACTGGACATGGGTTGGTTTGCAGGCGGGGGCCTCGGCTGATCATCAGCGTCCAGGAGCAGGGGGATCTCCTTGCGCAAGGCCAGGTTGTGGAGCATGCAGCATGCAACTACAATATGACACACCTTTTTGGGCGAGTACATCAATGCACCTCCGGTCCTGTCCAGGCAGCGAAACCTTGACTTCAGGAGACCAAAAGTACTTTCCACCACACGACGTGTCCTCCCATGGGCATCATTGTAGCGGACTTCACTTGGGGTCCTGGGATTTCGCAGTGGGCTCAGCAACCAAGGACGGTTGGGATATGCAGAATCACCTAGGTGGGAGATACACAGACCAACTTTGTAATACAACTGTGGCAGAGGACAGCATGTCACACACACACAGCACGCTACTTGACACTGCGTACTCACCCACATCCCATGCACGCTCCGGAAGCAGATTATCCATCAGCTGTGCACAATGCTGTTACGCATAATGTAGGAGTCATGGGCGGAGCCAGGAAATTCGGCACAGACGTGTGAGATGATCATATCGGCCTGGCACACCACCTGCAAATTGATGGAATGGAAATGTTTCCTATTCCTGTAGATGTGCTCTCGTGCCTGTGGTGGAACCAGGCCAACATGTGTGCAGTCAATGGCACCAACAACATTGGGGATGTGCCCAAGTGCATAAAAATCGTCCTTCACAGCCGCCAATTCATGCCTCCTGGGGAAATGGATATATCTGTCCTTGTAGATCATCATAGCGGACAGGACATCCCGTAGCACCATACTGAACATAGGTTGTGACATCCCACCTGCGCTGGACACCGTGTGCTGGAAAGATCCAGAAGCAAAAAAATGCAGGGCCGCCATCACCTTCGACGTTGCTGTGAAAGCACCCAGATATGTCCTGTGAGGCTGCAGGTGGGGCTCCAACATAGCGCATAGGTCTTGGAGGGTGTCTCGATCCAGCCGGAATTTCCGTATTACCTCCTCATCCTCCATGTCTGCCAGCACTGTGAAGGGACGATGCAGATTTGGTCTCCTCCTCGGTGAGATGAAAGAGGACACATGTCAACGCAATACACCAGGAGATGTGTCTGACATCTTACGTTTTGACTGACACAACGGAAACAATGACTAGCACCACAGTACACCTTACAAAACAACTTACTTGTAGGGACACCTTCAGATACACCATCCGTACACCTGTCCACTTTTCACACAGCTAGCATCTCACAAACAATATCCGACTATGTGAATGCACAAAGGGACATGGCCACATCTTGCATGGGCAGCCCAGAGAGTAGTACCAAAAGCATATGTGTGAAACTGCAACACTACTGTCTCCTACATAGCTGCTGTAACTGCCACACCTTCTTGTGTAAGTCACACAGGGCACACATCAACCACACAATGACCCAACACTGTGCGTTTATTGACAAGTATGTGCGTGAGCCAGGAAAAGTAGACAGTCAAATCTGCACATTCTGTAGTGAGACATTCATCACTGTAAGTTGCTCAGCCCTTTCACACATTGACATGAGTACCCATTGTAGAGTCCATCACAACACTGTTCTGTGTACATGCCCAGAAAACCACAAGTGACATGTGAGTGAGTACATGCCAATGTTCCTAATCATATACAACATGGCATGTGCAGTCAGCAGTGGGGTAAAGGTCAAATTGGCATTGAGTGCACAATCTTGTGCCATGAATCATGTGTCTACTGTGCAGTGTGGAGGACTTGCCTTTGGCCATTCACACTGCATGACGTGTCCATAAGTTCTGCCAAGGTGATCTGATACCCAAATCACGGTCACTGCCTCAAATGCATTGCACACATATCGCGGTGGCTACCGCCTATCCCCTGCGGTGTGTCACCGCCAATGCCCCAGCCACAATCGCGGTAGTGTCTGGCATATACACATGGCCAAATGGCGGTTGGCATGCTCCGCCACCCCAATCCCGGTCATTCTCAGCAAGGCATGGCACACATATCGCAGTGGCTACCGCCTGTCCCCTGCGGTGTGTCACTGCCAATGCCCCCGCCACAATTGCGGTAGTGTCTGGCATATACACATGGCCAAATGGCGGTTGGCATGCTCCACCACCCCAATCCCGGTCATTCTCAGCAAGGCATGGCACACATATCGCGGTGGCTACCGCCTGTCCCCTGCGGTTTGTCACCGCCATGGACCATGCCCTTACAGCCAATGGGATCCGCAATCGCGGTAGCCTAATGCTATTTTGAAAATCGCGGTATGCGTCCTCCGCCACCGCGGAGCCGGTCATTGGATGCAATTAAAAGATGCACGACCGCGGTAGCGCCAGCCTGGCCCCTGCGGTGTGTCACCACCATGGACCATGCCCTTACAGCCAATGGGAACCGCAATTGCGGTAGCCTAATGCTATTTTGAAAATCCGGTAGGCGTGCTCTGCCACCGCGGAGGCGGTCAATGGATGCATTTGAAAAAGGCTAATCTGAAACACCAATTGCAGCAGCTTAGAACCACTGAAACTACCCCATGGGGCTATATATGTGTGGGCGAGAGCCTCACATTTCCACAGCTTTCATAGCCTGCTGCCTGCCACCCCTCACCACCAACTGCTGCTGCTCCTGTCTCCAGAGCCTGCTGCCTGCCACCCCTCACCACCAACTGCTGCTGCTCCTGTCTCCAGAGCCTGCTGCCTGCCACCCCTCACCAACAACTGCTGCTGCTCCTGTCTCCAGAGCCTGCTGCCTGCCACCCCTCACCACCAACTGCTGCTGCTCCTGTCTCCAGAGCCTGCTGCCTGCCACCCCTCAACACCAACTGCTGCTGCTCCTGTCTCCAGAGCCTGCTGCCTGCCACCCCTCACCACCAACTGCTGCTGCTCCTGTCTCCTGGACACAGTGATGTCGAGGACTGAGAAGATCCGTGCCAGTCCCTTCACCACCGAGGAGCTGGAGGTCCTGGTGGACGAGGTGCTCACACAGTATGGGAGGCTATATGGTGCTCCAAATGTCGTGGTAAGTGTTTCAGAGTAGAAGTGAGAGTGCAGGGGGTGCACACATGACGTTGATGTGGTGCAGTATGTGCCTGAGAGTGTGGTTTTGTGTCATGCACTGCCTAGCATGCTGTCACCAGGTGAAAGGGGTGTGTAGCCTATTTCACACGTTTCCCTGCCTGAACATCAGAACTGGAGGGACATGTATTGTCTTGTCAGCCATACAGTGACGCAGCAAGTTGGTAATGCAGGAGTCAGGACAGTAATTGCTTGTGTGACTGGCTGTGTGGGTCCCTGATGTCCTTCACAGGCTCATCTGTGGCCTTAGCAAGGCTTTTCGTCCAGAGGGTAGTGATGGAATTGTGTCTGACTCACAAGTGGCATCATCTATAGTTCAGCACTATGCTCAGGACGTCAATACCCGAGGGTGACACTCTTGGTGGTCATTCACCTATGACACAGCTGATTGCCGTACTATTGTGCACAGCCCCTTCCATTTCCACTAGCATGTGTACAGACTGGCATGTGTAGGCACTGTTCACGCTCTCAAATTGGCCCTTCATGTGACATTTCTGATACCCCACGTTGGACCTCAGTGTGATCACACCTGGCCTGCACAGTCACTGCCCAAGCAGACAAGGGCACATCACTGAATGTACAGAGTGTCACATGTGTGTTTTTTCCAGGACTCTCCATCAAAGAGCCATCTCAGCCCTATAGATTGCACACGACAGGCCCTGTGAGAGTGTGTGGGTTTGTAGGATCATGTCCTCAATGTGACCTCCATGACACAGTGAGCCATTCACAGGGCAAGGACATTGAGGGCTGCACAGTGTTGGACACAGTGAGTCTTCCCCTGAACATATATTGAAATGTCATGTATGTCTTGCTCACCCTCAACATGGACAGTAGATGTGGGCAGCCTACACATAGCTTTCTGTGTTGGCATCCTGCATGTGTATGAGATGTGCAGGTACTGTGTCCACCCTCATACCTGCATGCATTTGCGTATGATTCTTCCATGCTAATGTACCATGTGAGATGCATTATTGCCTCTGCTACACATATCTGTGAAGTTGGGATGAGTTAGTATCTTGCTCCTGTACTGTGGGATAGTGGTACATAACACTGTGGCACTGATTTTTTCCCCCTCTTGTCTCCCATGCCTGCAGCTCAAAGTCCACCAACGTAAGGCCGTGTGGAGGGCCATTGCATGCAAGGTGTGGGCTCTGGGTGTCTCCAACCGACGGCGCACGCACTGTCACAAGAGGTGGGATGACATCTGCCGGCTGAGCAAGAACGTGGCGGAGATGACGCTGGGGCTGATCCCTCGGACTGGCAGGTTGGCGCGCAGGAGCATGACACCACTGATGGCCCGCATCTTAGCTGTGACACAGCCTGAGCTGGATGAACGTTTGAAGGAGCAAGCTTGGGGTGAGTATTCTGGGAAGGGAGACTTTGGTTGTGAGTGGCTGAATGTGTTCACAGCCTGGGCCAGCGCTGGGCCCGGTGATGTTGGTAGTGTGATGCAGTGGCTTGTAAGTGGCCTCTGTGTTGGGTGCAGCTTTCATGCATTTTCCCTACCTGTACTTTCTCATGTCATTGGGGTAATGTCCCTTGACATTGCATTCTGAGTCGTGGCCTTCTGGCATCGTCTGCATTGGGGTAGTCATGGAAATCCCATGGAAGGGAACAGCAGTGTGCATCATCTGAGTGTTCTTTCATCAATGTGTGCATTGCCTGACCTCAGAATTGTGAGGACTAGACATCTGACACCAATGTGCAACTGTATTTGGGCCCCAAAGTACGACATGGTGGATGGCATGTGCTCATGGCCATTGTGGACTGTTATGTTGTAGTCTATATCTGTGTTGTCCCCTTCTGCTCCCTCCAGATGTGACAGTGGCAACATGTTGGGAGGTACATCTTTGCCCCCCTCAGGGCCCGAGGTGTGCTCAGAGGTATTTGTGTGTCTGGTTAAACGGAGCCACCGTAGGCAATGTGGCTGTGTGGTCATCACATGGCTCACTTATGCCACGTTTGCTTGATGACACTCAAAATTCGAATTCAGAATTGAGGTTGCACAATGTTACTGCACAGGGTGGTGTGCAACATGGAGATATCATTATCTTGTTTAGTGCTTTGCTTGCATATGATGGTTGTGTTGATGCCAATGAACTGAGCCTACAACTCTCTCTCTCATGCAGCATCTCCCGTGGGCACGGAAGGACAGGGGACGGACACCAGTGGTGAGGCATCAAGCACGACTGCTACACACGAGCACAGTGACACTGATGTAACCACCGCGTCGGAGGGGGACAGGAGTCTGCTTGAGGAATCACAGCCAGAGACACCAACCTCAACGTCATCTGACACCAGCGGTGACACATCTCTGTTGGCGGGCACAGGGAGCGGGAACTCTGCCTCCTCTTCCACCACACAGCGTCCAGCGGCCACCCTCCCAACTACTTCCACTTGTGCTGGCTGTGTTCGCACCAGTAAGAAGGGAAGAGTGTCCTTCACCCCAGGCACCGCTGCCCCTGCCCCTGTCTCCCCTGCTGCCCTCAGTGTTGAGTCTGTGGACCTTTTGCGCCAGCTGTGTGTGGGCCAGACAACTCTCATCAACGCCTTCCTAGACCACGACAAAAAATTGGCACAGGTCGTTGCTTTCATGGAGGGCATTCATTCAGACGTGGGTGGGCTACACCGGACTGTCCAAGCTTTGTCCTCCGTAGTGACGACAGCCATGCAGCTGGCACAGTCACAGAGTCCAGCTCCAGTCCCTTTGGCCACCCCCTGCCAGTGGCTACATCTGACGATAGTGACCACACACCACAGAGCTCAAGGGCAAGATACAGCACACGCAGCACACAGCAGCAGCAGCCCAAGCGGTTCAGGGCGCAGACACCATCCCCACAGAAAACTAAAGCCACCCCGGAGCGCAAAGGCAAAAGCCCGTCAGGCGACACCCAGGGCCATAAAGCCAAGAAGCAGGCCTCAGGCTCACATGCCTCAGAGCCATCCCCAGCCAAGGACTGTCCTGTCCCAAAAGCGCCTCGCAAAGACAAGCAGACAGTTTCTGTGCCCGCTGAGAAGCTGGTGCCTGCTAAGAGTACACATAAGAAGAGCTCCAAGGCAGATTCACCCACAACCTCAACTCCCATCCAGAGCCCTGTGAAGCAGGGAAAGGAGGGCACTGTAGGGGGACACCTGGTAAACAGGGGATGGAGGGGCAAAGGCAAGGCCAGGCCAAGCGTACCGCTGGATCCAGCATGTCCCCAGAGGGAGGGCCACCGTCTGCACCTGATGCAGCTTTGGTGTTGAGTGTGCCTGTTGTGTCCGCCCCACTTACCACTAATACCAAGACAGGGAAGCCATTTAGAATCCCCAAGAAGTGGAAAGGCACCCCACCACAATCTCCCACCCACACTGTGTCTCACGGCAGCATAACTCCACCTCCACGTGCCACCACACCACCTGGTCCAAGCAGCCCTCCAGCTTCAAAAGCCACTGATGGCTCTACCTCAGCTGGGCCTCTCTCTCTCCGGTCCAGTCCTCCAACTGTCCCCGACACTCAGCCACCTCCCAGTCCGACTGACAGCCAAGTCTGAGTGGAAGCCCCCCTCACACACCTGTCTCTCCCACAGCGGTGCCTGGACTGCACATTGTTAGCCCCCTGACTGTGTTGCTGACCATGGCAGGGTACGGTCACACACATTCCCTGTGCATCTTCTCATGCACCTCATCTGCGCTTTGTGCTGGCCACTGGCCTTGATGTTCACTGTTGTTTGCCCCTTCCCTGTGCAGCTTCTCATGTACCTCATCTGCACCTTGGACTGGCCACTGGCCTTGATGTTCACTGCTGTTTGCCCCTTCCCTGTGCAGCTTCTCATGTACCTCATCTGCACCTTGGACTGGCCACTGGCCTTGATGTTCACTGCTGTTTGCCCCTTCCCTGTGCAGCTTCTCATGTACCTCATCTGCACCTTGGACTGGCCACTGGCCTTGCTCTTGTCTACTATTGGTGCCTATCTGTGTAATATGTGAATAAAGACAGTTACTCCTGTTGTCTGTTTTGTCAGTGTCCTTGCTGAATAAAGGGGTTTCTGTGTGGGTATGGTTCACTGTGACACATGCTCTGTATGCCACTTCAACATTGCCAATGGCTTGTCTCACTTTTTAAGGGTTTTACAGGGGTGACAGGCACTTCAGTTCTTGTTGACTCTGAGGCTTGGGGGTGCAATGATGGTGGTTTGTGATGGACTACTGTTATCATAATCATTCTTTTGTCAGGTTAGCTATGTTGTACACATGTCATGTTTGTATGCACTGCCAGCACAAGGTGGGATTCTATCCACAGGATTGCAGGCAGGCTAGCCAGGGTCATCATGTATGTGTGATCTTACTTGATGTGTGCACAGCAGTGTTGGTGTATGGTCATCTTGTGATGGCCAGTCATCCTAGTCACATGGGTTGATTTCTATGTGTGCATTTGGGTGGTCAAGAAGTGTGCAGTGTGAAGGGGTGACTTTGTCTGTAGTGTTGATGTGTGTGTGCCCCTGCAATGTCAACTGCACACATGTGTCAGCCAGGATTTGAGTGCCTGTTTGTTTGATTGGTCAGCCCTGTGCTTGTGATTGTGTGCACATGTGGGAGTTGTAGGTTGTGCACTGTGCAGTGTGTTGATATGTACTTGCACTTCTGGGGGACTCCAACTTGTTGTTGGTGGCAATTGTGGGTTTGCAGAGTGTGTGACTGGCAATTCAGTGTTGTGTTTTGTTGATCAGCCATGTGTCTTGATACTCTTTGTGGTCACTGTGCAGACCTGCTCGGCCACACTGACATTGGGGGGGGGGGGGTTTTCTCATGCATTGCTGTCTCTTGGTGCTTTTTTGCCTCCAGTATGGCATGTGGGGTGTGGAGTCATACCATCCCCTATATGTGCTTCTGATGCATACCCATTGTGAGTCTGCACTCCATCTATTTGTGTATGGTGCACTCCTGCCATGTCCACTACTGACGTACACAACACTTCACTCTCAGGTCAGCTGTCCCCTTGTGTTGACAGTGTGTGTGCCTCCCCATCACTTCATTTGTTACACTATGGTTTGTGGTGCTGATCTGTGCACAGGACCAATGTGCCACTCATGACAGTTTCCCTATTGGTTATATGTGATTTTCTGATACTGTTTGCAGCCACGGTTGCTCAGATGCAGTTCAACTGTTTGTGCTGCACAGTCCTCTTGTCATTTGTTTTCACCTGGGTGTCCCAGACTTGTGCATCTGTGGGTGTTGGGTTAGCTGTATGTGTGTTTGCTGAGGTACTGCTTCACTTCCTGAGTGTGATGTTGTCTGTGTGCTGTGCTGATTGGTGTTGTGGGTGTTCATGGTGTGTCACTCATGTCTGTGTGGAACTGGTATGTTTAGTGTGCACACACTGCTTATCGTGCATGCAGTGCTGTGAGTGTATGTTGCCTTGTCCTTGCCTGGTGTGCATCCCCTGATGTCCTGCTGTGTTTGCAATGTGATGTATTGGCATGTGCATCTGTTGTGTGTTTGATGTGGATGTGGGCAGTGTTTGGGCTGTGTTGTGTATTGCAGCTGACAGATGCTCTGTGTGTGTTGTTGTATTTGCATGTCAGTGTGTGTGTTTTGTTGGTGTGTTGTCTTTCAGTCAGTTGTGTCTTGCCAGTGTAGTGTGCATTACTTGTGTGTCTGTCACATGCACTTGGGGCTATTCTTGTTCCTGTGCTTGTTTTGGGTGCGTCCTGGGTGTTTTCTCCTCTCATATTTGAGCTGTCAGTTGTCATTATTGTGCATGTGAAAGCATGTGGTACATTATGACACCATGTTGACTTTATGGGTGGTGTGGTATGTCTGTCTGTGTATCATTGTAGGCCCATTTCTCCCAGTTTGTGTCCATGATTGTTTTGTGGTGATGCACTTCTTGTCTGTGTTGTGGTATGTTGTCTGTGCATTGTTCCTGACTGATGAGGTTGTGTACTCCTGTTCTGTCTGGGCTCCCATTGCCTTCCCACAGTTTTGCTGCACAGGTCAGGTCTGGTCTGGTTGTACTTCTGTGTGTGTTGTAATGGAGTTTTGTGTTTGGCTGTTGGGTTTGTGCAAGCATTGGTTCAGGCATCCCTGGGTGTGTGTGTGTGATGTTTGTGGATACCCCCCAGGGAGTGTGGTTGTTTGTCAGTGTGTTGACTAAACATTATTGGCACCCTTCTGTGTGTTGGACACTAGTGTTGTGTGCTGCAGGTGTGAGGGGGTGGGGGGTGGGGTATGTGTGAAGGTTCCTACTTGTGTTTGACAGTCATGGAGTGTTACAATGGGCCTTGTGTGTTGTGCTGCTGACATACACCGGTAAGGTAGTTGGATGCAGATATGTGGCTGTTCACTGTTGAACTTCAGACCCTTCCTTTCATCCCTGTGCCTGTCCATGGGTTGCCTTGCTGTCTCCATGAGTTGTTGCACTGAGGTGACTGTGGTTTGACTTCACTCACTGTGCCAGCCATGTGTGATTTGATGGGCTGAGGGTGTTGTTATATGTTCCTTCTCTTGCATGTGGTGTACACATGCTTAGTGGTTAGCTCCTTGGCCTACCATTTGTGTGCACCTCACTTTAGATTTCCGATTTGTTGTCCTCCATTGCTGCTGACATCTGGTCTGTGTATGTGGCTGTGTGTCAGTGTGGGGTATGTCTGTGTGACTTGGCTGGCTGTGTGTCCAGTTCAGTGATTGTTCCTTATCTGTATGGGTGTTAATTGTGTGCTTGGACTCTTTTTTCTTGCTATGAGTGTGGTGTAGGTGTGGTGTGTGAGTTGCCCTGGCCCTGTGCTTCTGTGCTGTGTGTTCCTCTGCAGCCCCACCTGCTGTGCTGTCTCCCTAGTTGTTTTGTGTGTGGTGCAGGGTGTGGGTTCACCTGGCTGGTTATTGTGCATGGGGGAGCACAGGGTTGGCACATGGCATGTCCCTCCATGTTTGGGGTGGGGGCCTGTTGTGTGGAGGCTGGAGGTGTGGCCCTATGATCTTTGTGCACTGCCCATGCCTTGCGCTGGCCCTGCCTTCTGCCTACTGCGCATGTTTTCCCGCGTCTTCACCGCTGCGGTGACATGACCGGGACATTACATCAAGATCGCGGTTGGTGGGTGACCTGGATGCAGAGGGGTGATTTGGTGAGAGGTAGGACATGTGTGGGTACACTTCTGGATGTGTTCTTGTCCCCACCAGGGTGTCTGGTGTGCACAGGAACCCTATATCTGTCCATGAGTTGTGTGTTGTTGTTGTGTGCGGAGTTGTGCTATTGTGTACCTGCTGCGACGTCCGCGACGGTGCATGAGTTGCTGGTGGTGTATCAGGTACAGCGCCGGGAAGACGTGTAGAGCTGGATCCATTGCGCTCGGGACCGGGCGGATGGGACCGGGAATCAGGTTTCGCGCTCCGCTGTTGTGCTTCCACCGTCTCTGGTTGGGAGGTTTCTCCGCTGCGGTGCGACTGGCTGTTTGTGGCATCCTGATTTGTACGGCGGTCGGGACGTCATTCCGCACGGCGGAGGGTCTCCATTGGCTCCCACCGCCGCGGTGGCGGGCGCAGTTTTCTGGCGGTTCGCGTCACACCGCGGCGGACGGGAAATGGGCTGTGTTTGACCATACTAATATGGCGGGCGTGGAGACCGCTGCTGGCGTGCGGAAAATGGCATTTTCCGCCACCGCCAGCACTGCGGTGGTGCCTCCGCCCGCCATCGTAATAGGCCCCCAAGCACTCTAAAACTATACTGTCTACCAGTATGGATGACATGTGACTCACCTTGTAGTCTGGCTTATGTAACATTTCCTATACACTAATTTACACACATATGATTGATTGTCTCTGTGTAATGTGTGTGATATGTAAAGTGCTCTGACACCCTACACTGGTATAGGTGGCGCTATATAACTAAATACATCTGAGAGAGAGTGGTTATGGAGACTTGAGGGGGCACTGTTAAAGGGTGGTAGTGAGGGAGTCCGTGGGGGGCGCCAACAAACATTGTTGCACAGGGCGCCACCAGCGAGCATGTAAATATGCCTCCAGGGGGTATCAAATATCCTTAGGGCGGGCATGCACCGGCATTAATTCCCATTAGTTGTTCAGCTGCCTTTGACAGAATGCTGCATTCCTAGGCCAGTCTGCAGCACATGGCACTGCGCAACTGCCCAACCTCATCGCCATTTGTCGCTTAGCAAGTAAAAGAAGCATTGTAGTCAGCTTGCGCCCCTCCGGTGGCACATCCTTCACATAGCTAAATAATGCAATGCGTGGAGAGTGCTCAAGTGCATTTCCTGCAATTGTCTGCAGCGTCCCAGAAACTCCTTACCTCTGGGCATTCCCTTGTGAGGTGTAGAAAATTAGCACACACAACGCACGTCTGCGATCAGTTTCGTATAGTTTCTCTGGTGTGTGATATAATCTATGCAGGTACTTGAAATATATAAGGTGGTAGTTAGGGGACAGCGCACGTGCTTTGGCACAGCAAGACCACCACCGGTCATCGGTGAGTGGAGGCGTCAGGTCAGTGTAGCATGCTCCATGGCCTGCAGGGGCACGCACTGGCGTGCTCTCATGCATACCAGCATACAGCCACGTGATCAGTCTACCAGGTGAAGGAGAGGTAAGAATCGTCTCAAGTACCTGGAAGATGGGTGGGGACTCCGGGAAGGAGTCATGAGTTGCCCGAATCCCTGCACTCAACTGGTGATACGTAAATGCGTCCAGAGCAGGGACATGGGGCCCCTGAAGTATTCGTTGCAGTGTTACATATTATCAGTCTGTGTATATGGACCTCAGGGAGGACAGTTGCCTGTTAGTATGGGTGCCTCCATCCAGGGTGATGGGAAACGGGATGAGCGGCACCGATGGGGCAAACAAATTGTCCAGTTTCACCCTCCTGATATGCTCCCCCCAAGCCCACACCATACACCTAACTGTGTCAATTTGTGCTCGGGGTCGTCGGACAGAATGTTATCTGCAGGGAGCACGGCGCGGCCATATCGTGTTCAGTGGCCCTACGGGAAAGAGCCAGTAATGAGGAAAGTGCGCCTCGGTGAGTAATAGTAAAGGTCCATGTCTGGGGCCCCCAGCCATCCCTGCTTGAAAGGGAGCATCAGCACCTCCCAAGCTATCCGGGGTTGACACCCAGCCTATGCAAGCAACACCAAGTGTGATCGGAGATGATTTCGAAAACAGAGCAGCAAGGGCATCGGCAGATTGATTAATAAGTTATTCAGTCGGGTCACAATCTTGCCGATAGCCAACCTCCCCGTCAATCAATCAATCAGGGAATTGTAAGCGCGCTACTCACCCGTGAGGGTCTCAAGGCACTGGGGGGGGGGGGGGGATAGCAGATCCGTTCAGCTGAAGAGCCAGGTCTTGAGAGCCTTCCTGAAGGTGTTAAGGGAGGGGGCGCGTCTGATGTCGATTGGGAGCTCGTTCCAGGTCTTGGCCGCGATGTAGGAGAAGGATCTTCTCCCTGCTTTGGCTCTGCGGATGCGTGGGGTTTCGGCGAGGACGAGGTTGGTTGATCGGAGGTTTCTTTTGGGTACGTAGAGGGTGATTCTATCGTTGAGGTATTGGAGTCCGGTGTTGTGTAGGCATTTGTAGGCGTGGGTGAGTATCTTGAACGTGACTCTCTTCTCGACGGGGAGCCAGTGGAGCTTCCGTAGGTGTTGGCTGATGTGCTTGTGTTGAGGGATACCGAGGACGAGTCTGGCGGCGGTGTTCTGTATCGTCTGGAGCTTGCGGAGTAGAGACTTGTGTATGCCGGCGTAGAGGGCGTTTCCGTAGTCCAGCCTGCTGGTAATGAGTGCGTGGGTGACTGTCTTTCTTGACTCGGGGGGGGGTCCATTTGAAAATCTTGCGGAGGATGCGGAGGGTGTTGAAGCAGCTGCAGGCGACGGCGTTAATCTGTCGGTTCATGGAGAGGGAGGAGTCGAGTATGATACCGAGGTTTCTGGCGTGGTCCATGGGGGTCGGTGGGGTGCCGAGGGCGGTGGGCCACCACCTGTTGGTCCATGCCGATGGGGAGGTCCCGTCAAGGAGGGTGGGAGATTATACCAGCTCTCCACACAGTTATCCAGCCACGTCATCAAAGGCCTGTAATTATCATGCCATAGATCGTCAACATCCCTACTGAGACAAATCCTGAGGTATTTTACAGGACCATCTGCCCTTGGGCATTGAGGGGAGAATTTCTGAGTCGCATTGTTAAGGGAAATAGGATAGACTTTGTTTAGTTATTCATGACTCCGGACAGGCCACCAAATCTAGTAAATTCCCTAACCAAAGGGTCCAGATTGGACCATGGGTACCTGACGTAGAGCATCACGATGTCAGCTTACATGGATACAACAATCATGTGGGGTGTAAAAGCGTGATGTTGCCCCAGTCATGTCACAAGCGGCTGCATGGCTATCACAAATAATATTGGTGATAGAGGCAGCCTTGCTGTGTCCCCCTAGTCAGCGAGAAGGGAGGTGTGATTGTCCCATTAACCCGTAACCGAGCCATCGGTTGACTATACAGTAGCCCAATCAGGCGTCTGAAGTGAGAACTCACTCCAAGATGTGACAATAGGGTGAAAAGATAAGACCACTTGAGCGAGTCAAATGCCTTGGTGGCGTCCAAAAATACCGCCGCCGTGCTCATTGTCGTCTCAATAGCATGAAGGAGGGCAAAACAAATACGCAGATTATGGTACGTCGATCTGCCCAGGACGAACCCTGACTGGTCAGGACGTACTATGGACGTGAGCAGGGGGAGCAATCTCGAAGCGATCAATTTAGCTATAATTTTATTGTCCAGATTTATCATTTGAGGGCGGTAGGCATTGCAGCACCAAGGGTCTTTACCCGGCTTGGGGATTGTCACAATCAGTGACTCTCTTAGAGATGGGGGTAGGGAGCCTGCAGCCAATGATTCCTCATACATTAGGAGGTGCAGTACCTGCAAATGGGCATATTCCTTATAAAATGCTGCTGTCAGGCCGTCCAACCCTGGGGCCTTATCGGCCGGCAGAGCACTGAACACCCATAGCACTTCCTCAACTGAGAAGGGTTCATCAAGATATTTCCTATGGCCGTCCTCCAGCCACAACAGCTGTATAGAGTCAAAATATTGTGCAAGATCAGGGGGAGGTGTAGGTTGCTGCAACTGATAAAGCATGGAAAAGAAACCAACCATTGTCCCTGTTGCAGGGATTCTGCTCAGGAACAGAACTATGCTTGGGACCATAGAACATCAACATGAAGGGACTAAGTCGCCATACCACCTCAGTATCTATGAGCCCGAGTCTGACTAGCCATAAAGCCTCACTTGCCCTCCTGACCTTTCCAGAGAGACAAGTGAGTTGGCACTCCTGAACACAACACTCTCAACCCTCTCAGAGATCACAGTAACAGGACACACCCTTTCACTCTCTCACTCGTACTTGTCCACAATAAGATATGAAAGAGACAAAAAGGAAGTTTACAATGTTTATTTAAACTATCGTGCTCTTAGATGCAATATTTGTACAACAATTAGAAAACAAACACATATCAATAATACCATCAGCGTCACGAGTGACGAGTTAGGAATGGCCCTGGCCCAGTTTAAGGCAGGGAAGGCACCGGGCCCCTCTTGGTTCCCAGAGGAGTTTTGGTGCCTAGTGTGGCCGCAAACAGGTCTGTTATTCTTGGAGGTCTTCCAAGAGGCAGTGGGGGACGGAGAGCTGCCACCAGACATGCAGATGGTGGAGATAGTGGTAATACCAAAGCCGGGCATGAAGGGCACGCATTGCAAGGATTATCGTCTAATCTCACTTCTGAACACAGAAGTCAAAATATGGGCCAAGATGTTGGCCACTTATCTGGCGGGGGCGATCCCGAGCCTTGTGCACCCCGATCAATCAGGTTTTATGCCACAAAGGGCTCCCCAGCTTAATTTACGTAGGGTTCATAATGCTATAGCCATGAGCGGGGACTTCTGTGGGCATAGAGCCCTCCTCTCCATCGATTTCCAAAAGGCGTTCGACTGAATTGGGAGTACATGTTTGCCCTTCTCGTCCAGGTGGGATTCGGTCCTAGGTTTGTGTGTTAGCTGCACCTTCTCTACACTAATTTTATGGCTAGAGTATGGATGGGGGGCGGCCTTGGAGTGGTTCCCGGTGCAAAGGGGGCACCCAGCAGGGTTGCCCCTTATCTCCTTTACTGTTCACACTAGCAATAAAGCCCTTGGCTGCTTGGGTGCCAGTGGACGCGCTCTTGAGAGAATTTCAATGGACCGGGAAGGTGTGCGATAGAATATCACTTTATGCTGACTACGTCCTTTAACTTCTGGATAGCGCGGAGGTCACAGGCCCTAGGGCACTACGGATTGTGGACATATTTGGTTCCTACTCTGGTCTTCGGGTGAATCATCAAAAATTGTCATCAGACCCCATTGCCCCGTGGAAATGTTTTGGGAGGAGGGAATACCGGTTCTTCCCCTGGGCTTTAAATACTTGGGAGTATTTGTCACTGGTGATGCGACACCTCCTTTGAGCGAAACCTGACACCCCAGTTGTCCGCTCTCAGCCGTAACATTAAATTTTGGTCTACCCTGCCGCTTTCCCTCCAGGGCCGCTCAGCGATCCTCAAAATGGTGGCCCTCCCATGCCTGCTTTATTATCTGCAGGACCATCCATTCCCGATCGATAAAACATTCTTTGGTAAGGTTAATGCACTCATTTGTTTACTGCTTGGGGGGGGCACCCCATGTATTGCTCTGGCGAAATGCTGTGAACAGGAGTTGATGGGGGGCTGGCTACTCCAGACATTCTGCGATATTACTGGGCTGAGCATTTGATGGTTGTAAATGAGTGGTGGTTTGGGGGTTTTGAGGGTCCTGTTTATGCAGCGGAGGACTGTCTATTGGAAGGCGGAGACCTTGCTCACTTGCTTTACGGAGGGAGAGTCCCTGGCTACACTGGTAGTGTTGTAAGTATGGAATGGGTCTATGAAGGCAATGGGATGGGTGGACTGCCTTACTTTGGAAACTCTGTTGTGGCAGGGCACTAGACTTCTGCTAGTGGTGGTGCTGAGGGGATTCGTGGCTTGGGATTGTATAGGCATTTCAACATTGGGGAGACATAATGCGGGGGGGCGATCAAGTCCTATCAGAACCTCTAGTAGGAATATGCTATGCATCGTACGTAGTTCATTAGGTACCTACAACTGCGTCATGCCCTCCTCCCTCTTGTGCACAATATAGAAAATATCCCTGAGTTCTCCCTGATGGAGGCTAAGATTCTACTCACAAATCTTACAGAGCACAAACTCTCCAAAATCTATAAAATGCTCATGCGCAACGTTCCAGATCCAACGGCGGGGGTACAAAGGGCCTGTGAGAGTGACCTGGGCGACTTGGCAGATAATGACTGGAGGGAGGTGGTAGAGGCACCCAGGGAAGTGGTGATAGCTGCTCAATTCAGGTTGATCCTACTAAAGATACTGGCATAGCTTATTTTACTAGGGAGCGTCTATGCCGCTGGGGCCTGATTCCCACCAGAAACTGTCTGAGGTGTGATGACCCAAAGGGAGATTTAACTCACAAATTCTGGCGCTGCCCAGGACTATACCATTTTTGGGGGGTGGGGGGTGCTGAGCCACCTCGAACAGGTGATTGGTTGGAAGATTTCCTGCGACCGCAAACTTATTCCGCTGAATATACCTGATGATTTGGGGGGCAACCGCTACCAGAAGGCACTTTTATGGTTGGGACTTGTGGTTGCAAAGAGCTACATTGCCAGGGCGTGGAAGGAGAAAGAAGCCCCACTCGTGACCAGGTGGGCCAAGGGCATGGACCACTGCATGGGTCTGGAATTACCAATTTATTTGTCGAGGGTTTGCCCCCAGAAATATCTTAAGATCTGGAAAGATTGGGCAGAGTACAGAGGGATAAATCTGGAGCCATGTGCAGCAAGACCCTGGAAGGATGGGGAAGTAAGAGATAGGAGAGGCTGGAGGACCAGTAGCCTTAAGAGTCATGTACTGAAATGTCCTTATTTTTTTTTCATGCTGGAATGTAGAAATGCAATGTGCATGGGACTCTTTGGATTGGTTTTGTACTCACTGTGACGGAAGTATAAAATTAATAAAAATGTTTAAAAAAAATAATGATGCCATCAGCGTGATTAATAAACCGTATACCATGAAAAGCCCTGTCATTTTATCTGATAGATCTGCCTAACCCCTACCGTACTACTGAAGCTAATTGATGATATAATATAGATTTATGGGTTTAGTGGTGGACCCCGTACCTTAGCATGCATAGGTGGATGTTCTACATCCCAGCTGACGCTGCACTCTCGTCTCAGGACCTTCGATCTGTATGTGTTTTTCCAAAACCCCTGTCCTCAGTTATATGACAAGATATATGCATTCAAAAACAGCAGCTGCATTCCTTTATTATGTCTGGGTGCTAGTGTCTGGCCAGGGAGAATAACAAGGGGCAATGTTGTTTGACCTTGCCTAGGCATGTTCAGACTAAATCCCAGGAAAAGAATAAAATACAAAAACATGTGCTGGTTCCGTGTGAGAATATAATGTGGCACAAAGGCAAGCATGTTATTTAGTAATGTGTGCAAAACCAAAGTGACCTACAATGTACATGATTAGGTTAACATAGGGAAAATGACAATGGGCCATATGAGAAACACATGACACCCCCTGCACCGCCTCAGTACCGACCTACTCACTGAGATGCCATTCTCGGAGTTCTACTATGTAATCGCTTGCCCGCTCTGTCCCCTCACCATATCTCCGTGTCTGGGACTCCTTTCCTAAGAAGTGAGCCTCCCTCTGTGCCCCTTCCTTGTATTTTGACAGTTTATCTCAGATGGATGCCAGCACCGCTGCACTACATTCTGAAAAATACAAGAGCTCTAAGTCATTAATCTCCCTCTCTAGATGTGCCAGCTCGCCTCGCAATGTCTGCAGCACTCGAGCCTGTTTTGCAACGCATGCGCCCCTGACCACAACCTTAAATGCCTCCCAGAGGAAGGAGAGTGCCATCTCTTTTTTATCATTGTGTTCAAGTAGTCTGTTATCAAAGTTACAATGTCCTCTCTGAACGCCTGGTCCCACAGGTCACCTGTTGGAAGCTGCCAGGTGAATGCACGCGAGGGACTTTCCGGCACAACGCCAACCAAAAATCAATGCGAGTCCAAGAGGTGTGAGCCACTGCTATACATGTACCCTCAGTTGCAGTTGGATGTCAAGAGCACCAAAAGTCTGCCAGGTCAAAGTCCTCTTTGATCGTGTACAACTGTGCTGCGGCTAGCAGGTGTGGCCGCCTAGAGTCACTCGATCTGTCTACCTCATGGTCTAATGCAACATTAAAATCACCACCCCACAACACTGCCCCAGGCCCCAGGGAGCTGGCTGCATGCCACACCTCTGCAAAGAACAGAGGATCATCAACGTTTGGCCTATATATTGCTATTAACTTGACCAGGTGATCATGTAGTACCTCTGCAAGCATCACATATCGCCCTTGTGGATCACATATCAAATGTCGTGTGTGCAATGGAAAGCCCTTACAGGTACATATCGCCACTCCATGCGCATAGCTGGAATAATGGACTACGTGTTTTTCCCTGATCCATCCTGCCCGCAGCCTCATCAGGGTACTCGGAGTAAGATGAAGTTCCTGCAATAGGCAAATATCTATTGAAAGATACTGCAAATAGGCAAGGACATACCTCGCTTTACGCTGGCCATTAAGGCTGTGGACAATCCAGATCAGGAGCTTAACTGAGCACTTGTGCGGAAATGGTCTATCATGTGGGGTCATGCCAACTAAACGCCATGTGCCATTCATGCAGGCGCACCATCCACAATCGCTGTGTCATGCATTTTGCGTTCGTGTGTTGAGTGTACATCAGGAAAGGGTTGGGTAAGACAAATTGCAGCTAAACGACTTTAAAGAACAGCATCCAACAAGCATTTCCCCACCTTCCACTTTGGCCCCCCAATCGGGCCAAAATCCGTGAACCCTCCCACTACATAACACCCAACAGTAGATTTGCAGAAGTTCCAGAGGACTCATCCCGTGTGGGCGATCTAGGGTCCTGGTACTCTCCCTGTCTCATCCAGCCGGGTGACTGGAGACCCTAATAGCAGGGGACATTGGGCATATTATGAAAGTGCATTGATGGAAGAATCAAACCAGCACCCCGATACACTCCGTTCCCTCACTGGATGGGGTAGTCACTTGGGCTACTGCACACCTTGATGCTGCCCCCCCTGCAACAGTAAGCACAATGAAAGGTGCAAGTTCTGGGGGTGTCCTCCTAGGTTGTGTCTGCAGGGGGACAACAGCTCACATAGGGGCAGGGGGTATATGCTTAGGCCCAGGCAAGACACCCCCTAAGATCACCAACTCTTTGTATCAATCAGTGGCAATGCTGAGCTCGTCATTTTTGCTAAGATTCTCGGGGCCCGCTTCTGGAGCAGCTAGGGGGGAGCTTCCCCAGCTCGGTGGGATCGATTTGACAAACCTAGCCGTTGACGTGGGGTCGGTGAAATAGTGGATGTTCTCCTGGTGTAGGATTAGAAGTTTAGCAGGGTACAGCAGGGATTATTTAGCATCCGTTCGCTGGCGACTACGTTTCCCTGGCAGAGAGTCCCTCCTGTCCGCCTGTACTGCCATTGTAAAATCCGGATGGATGGATATTTCGTTGCTTTGGTATTGAATCGGACATCTCCCACTCGCCAAGCATAGGACCACATTGTGATCTCTGTAGTAGGCAAGTTATTATGGGACAGGCCGGGGTACTGGTGAGGGCCGCTGACCAAAAGACCTGTGGGCTCTCTCCACAGAGAAAACAGTGGAGAGCACCTCGCCGAAGAGAGCTCGGATCATGCCCTCAACATAGTCTTTCATTTTACCCATGGCAGTCAATTCAGGCACTCCCAGTATCCGGAGGTTGTTTCTTCTTGAGCGCCTCCAGGTCTTCATTTTTATTGCGGGTCACCTCTAGTACTTTCTCCATATGCAGAAGTTTTTCTTTGTCCATGGACTGACCATCTTCGACATCAGAAGTGCGGCGTTCAAGATGCTTGATCCGGTCATTGTGCTTGTCGACCTTCTCTTTGAGGCATTCAAACCTGTCCGTTATTAATTTCATTTTCGTGTCTATGGCTGTAAGGCTCTGTTTCAAATCCAGAAACCTGACTTTGATATCTAGGTTTGGGACCAGGAGAGTTTCACCACTCCGGCCTGGCACGGAGGCATCAGCGGGGGGGTTCCATAGTGCAGGTCTATAGTCTGTTCTCAAAGGACAAATTAGCTGTGTCTCTGTTTTGCCCATCGTCCATGTAACAGGTCACCTCATTCAGCAGCTACCCCAACCAGGCAGGTGGTCTCGGTCACTTTCTGGCGGCAGTGTACATTAAGGTCCAGCCACTCCCCAGCCAGCAGTCATCAGGGGGCATGAGGAGACCTATGTCCGTTTCCTCCCGGGCACGCCTGCCAGAGTCCACACACGCGTAGAACAGGTTCTCAGCAGTGTGGTCAAAGTGCTAGTTGGCTCTCCAATCTAATGGCCCCACCTCAACCCAAATCTCCGGAAGGCAGGAGCAGACCAGAGCATCACAGGGCGATGGTCTAATAGGCCAGTGTGCCAAAATGGGCCACAGGGTGCGGCACACCTCACCAGCATTAGAGCAGTGTGGCCAAGGTTCCCAACGAAGGCCAGAGGGTGAGAAGGCCCACCAAGACCTCCAGCAGTAGCCTAGTAGAAAGGATCCACTGGGACCGCAGCCCACAAGGTCCAGAAATTAAGAGGACCAATGGCTGGGTGGGTAAAGAAGTAACAAGAGCCTCAACTTTATATCGCCCTGCCCCTAGGGCACTCCCCACATTGGAGATCAGCAATCCGGGCTAACAGGGAACAGTACCCCTGGTGGAAAGCAGCCTCCATTTTCCCAGCATCTCCCGCGAGCAGGTCCGGAGCGGCACTGTCCCAGTATGTGGCATCTCCACTGCAGCCAGTCGCAGTGGGCAGTGCAGCAACCCGCACACCTGTGTCTTGCAGCACTGGTGGGTCCTTCCCGAGCCAATACACGGGGGCCTTCTCAATAGTTACCTCCCTGGGCCTCCGCCACCATGTCCAAGGCCCAAGTAGTCTCTGCGGGCCCTGATCTCCACTTTACCGCTGGGAAGACCCACACCCACGTGGTCCTGCCCTGAATCACCGGGCTCCAGCCCGCAGTCCACCGGCCCAGTCGCCTCGCGGCCCAAGATGTCATTCATCGCATTGTACAGCCTGTCACACGTGCTTTCAATTACAGTGATGATATACTAGTATTTGGGGACAGACAAAAGGAATATGGTAGAGCCCTTACACAAGTGTGCCATCTACTTGCTGATGCAGGTCTTACGTTGAATGCTGAAAAGCACGAATTTCACAAAACAAAACTAAAATTGTTTGGGCACATTTTCTTGTAAGGGGGAATGACTCCAGATCCAGTACAGGTTCAGGCTTTGTAATCTACCTACCCTCCACAATATGTACCAGGGATGTGGAATTCCTATAATGTGGATTTTGCCCTTGAGACAAGTAGGCCCAACCCCCTGCAGCACAAACCCTTTGGCTGCCAGTTTGCAGTACCACATTATGGATCAGGAAAGGGCACTGTGCAGGAAATGGCACTGTGCAGTTAAGGTCATGTTTGTGTCCGTGTGTTAATGCTGTTCAAACTTGTATTTATGGTCCATTAATTGAAACCCTTTATTATTAGGGTGAGCGCTCTAAGTAAATGTTGTGTGCTCAGACTGTACTACTGACAGTGGTTCCAGTATAAAAACTTGTACACACGTTTTTAATGTTTAGCAGTATGAGGCTATGTATAATGCTCCCAGAATGCTCACTGATTAGATGAAAATATTTTCAGAAGCTTGAAAGCAAGATTGATGATTCTTTGGTTTCAAAATAAAATGTTCATAAAAAAATGAAAGTAGGAAAAAAACAATTCGCTAAACTACTGTAAAATTTCAGAAACTATTTCTTTGCAGCATCATTTAGTGAAATGTGTTGATGCATGCTAGTATTTCCCAAAAATATTCATAATGGAAAATATGTGTAACCAGTTTAAAAAAGATTATGGGAAATATTCGAGATAAACAAACATTGACAAAGCCAGTAGGTCTGAAATTGGTGGTCAGCTTTTAAGTTTTGTCGCTGTGTGACTTGTTTTGGCATGGTTTTTGTAAAACCTTATTGGGGTGGGAGCTGCCGGGCCCTCCCCATTATAACAAACATTGGCAATAGCAGAATGTGTTTTTGGTCTCAAAAAGCACACACTGCAATAGTAGTTACTGGCACTGAACAAAACTACTCTGTGTGCCGATATCCTCCTTGTGAAAGAGCAAAATGCGGTCACTCACAGAGAGAGAGAATGAGAGAGAGAGAGAGAGAGAGAGAGAGAATGAGAGAGAGAGAGAGAATGAGAGCGCGAGAGAGAGAATGAGAGCGCGAGAGAGAATGAGCGCGCGAGAGAGAATGAGAGCGCGCGAGAGAATGAGAGCGCGCAAGAGAGAATGAGGGTGAGAGCGAACGAGAGAGCGAACGAGAGAACGAGAGAGAACGAGAGAGAGAACGAGAGAGAGAACGAGAGAGAGAACGAGAGAGAGAACACGAGAGAGAACGAGAGAGAACGAGAGAGAGAACGAGAGAGAGAATGAGAGAGAACGAGAGAGCGAGAATGAGAGCGAGAATGAGAGCGAGAGCGAGAGAGTGAATGAGAGAGAGAGAGAGAAATGAGCGAGAGAGAGAGAGAGAGAATATATATGTTAATAAACACAAAAGGTCATGGTTAACGCCAGACCAAATTAGGGGCCCAATTATTAAAGAAAAACACAAAAGTGCACCCATGGTATATGTCCTTGCATTAAGTGCAGCTATTCGGCTTTCATGAATTCACAAGAATTTACAGAAGTAGGGCACATAATAGTACTCCTAGAAAATATTTGTGAACTGCATTTTAGCATGATCAAATATGCATGTGTAGATTTGCTCATGCAAAAATCGGAGTATTTGCAACTTCACTTTTCCTCCAGCCACTTTTTTCCCCCAACTCTGGAAGAAGGTTTACGTCTGCTATTGTCAGGAGTATATTTCCAACATTTCTCAGTATGGGAAAAGATTAGAGAAGCCCTTAAAACATGCAAGTTAGTAGGTTTGCACAGACCCAAAAGGGCATTCCTGCCCTGGAACTATTGCTTACCACTACCTTCATCCCCAGTATGTAGATCTGCGGAAACGTGGCAACATAAGGTGATTGCTAGTATTCAAACACTACTATGGTATGTGCCCTGGCAAAATCAGAGAGGCTATATCGGAGCTCCTATACAAGGAGATTGCTGCCATAATTTGTCACAGCACTACATGGCACCAAGGGGAAAAGTGGATTTTCTTACAGGACAAGTAGATTTATAAAGCAACCTGCCCCATGGACAAGTAGATATTTTATTAAATTCCACACCCCTGATGTACCCATGCTGCTTCCTTTTCTTGTATGGCCAGCTACTCTTTCAAGTACATCCGTGACTTTTCCACTGTGAATGCCCCATTGAGAGTTAACGAAACAGAATGTTTCATTTTGGTGGTCACGGGAGTGTGATCAAAGTTTCAAGATGATTAAGCATGCAATTGAAAATGCTACCGAGATGGCTTACTTTGATCCCAAATTGCATGCAGAAATTGTTGTGGATGCCTGCCCAGTGGGTTTTGACAGGATTCTTGCCCAACATGGTGGACATACAAAAGCACATAAGCGTATTGTAGCTTATGCTAGCCAAAGTTTGTAACAGACAGAACCTGAGAAAGAAAGCTTAGCTGTTGTGTGGGCTTGCGAACACTTTCATGTGTTTTTGTATGGGTAACATTTTACGCTTGCTACTGATAACCAAGCATAGCTTACTATCTTTGTCAATCTAAAGGCCAAAATGCCCCCTCACATTGAGAGGTGGGGGCAGAGACTTCAAAAGTATGACTACACCATTGTGCACCAGCCAGGAAAAGATCAAAAAACACTCCCAAAATATGCTCATCCTCAAAGACATCATTATGCATCAATCCTGGAGAACAAATGCTCAACCTCTTGATAACAACAGTGAATATCAGAACTTCAAGAATGTGTGTGATGAACTGTCCATTACACAGGAAGGGATTATCTTGCGAGGGTCGAGGATTGTCATTCCTGAAAGTCTCTGACAGCAAGTCATTGAAGTGGCACGTGAGGGACATTGTGGAATTGTTGCCACAAGTCGAGCCTGAGAGACCATGTTTGGTTCCCTCATCTTGATGAGCAAGTTGAGAGAGAGCGCCAGGCTTGTCATTTGTGTGACTGTTTATCTCCCAAAACAACACAGCATCCTTTGAACATGTCGGATCTTCCAAGACACATTTGGGAGTAAATTGTAATTGACTTTTTTGGTCCCCTTGAAAATGGCCATTACCTCATGGTAATTGTAGCTGAGTACTCCCGGTTTCCTCTGGTGGAACACCTCTCGTCAATCACTCATGATCCGGTAATTGAAAGACTAGAAGGCGTGTTTGGAACCTGGGGTGTTCCGTCAATTCTAAAGTCTCACAATGGCCCACCATTCAATGGTCGAGAATTCAAAGCCTTTCTTACTCATTTGAATATCAAGCATCAGAAAGCACCCCTTTATGGCCCCAGGCCAATGACGTTGTTGAACATTGTATAAGCACTCTTAAAAAGGCTGTCCAGCATGCTTCGCTAGAAGAACTTGAGCTCAAGTCTGTTCTTCATTCTACTCTTCGTGCCTACAGATCTATCCCCTGTTCTACAACCAGCGAAAGCCCGGCCACCCTGATGTTGGGAAGATCCATGGGTACCAAGCTGCACCAGTGCGCCACTGAAAGAACAATTGATGCACAGAAAGTTTGACTCACTGATTCATCTCACAAGTCTAGAATGAAGATGCAGACAAGCGTTGATGTGCTCGGGACATTATGTTTCAGAAAGGAGACCGTGTCCTTGTCAAGCAGAAGCGGAAACGCAAATCTAATGCTTCATTCAATGCTGAACCATTGCAAGTTGTGACTAGTAAGGGACACATGGTGACTGCTCACCCTCCTGGAATGTCCATTACGAGGGACTCCTCACATTTCAAGCACCTGCCTCGGAGTCTGTCGGGTCCAGACAATCGGGGTGAGACTTTGTTATCAGAGTGCCAGGAGTGCCCCATAACTGCATCAGTGTCTAGATCACCAGTGCCTGCTGTGATTCTCTATCCTGTGTTTCCTCAGCCTCACACCATGAGATCTGGAAGAGTGGGTCGAGCATCTCGACAACTCATTGAGGAACTATGATGTATACATATGTGTTTTTTTGTTGTTTGTACTTTTTATTTAACAAAGGGGGAGATGTACAGGCACATGCATCAAGCTAGGATTTTGCGAGTCCTTAATAGCGAATATTAAGGATTCGCAATTAAGGACTCGCAAAATCCTATGCATGTAGGAATCGCTATAATAATAGCGATTCCTTCACATTTTTATTTGCGACTCGCAAATTGCGAGTCGCAAATAAGGAATGGCTTCCCATTCATTCCTATGGGCCTACAGGCCCATAGGAATGAATGGGAATTACGAAGCGCTATTTGCGAGTACCAATAGGTACTCGCAAATTGCGCATGCAATTTCAAGGGTGCAGGGGTGTCAAAAGGACACCCTGTTGCACCCCTGAAATTGTTCCGTGCACATATGTTGCGCACACACATGTCCCAAGGACATGTGTGTGTGTGCAACCTACAACTTTGAAAAATGCACTTTAGTGCATTTCTCAAAGTTTTTGTAAATTACCATGAAGTTTAACTTCATGGTAAATTGCGCTCCTAGTAGCGAAATCGCTAATTTTTTTACTTTGTTGCATTGCATTTAAGGAATCTCAATTGGCGATTCCTTAAATGCAATCGTAATTTAAGTAATCGCAATTTAGAGATTACTTAAATTGCGATTTTTGCATCCCAAATGCAAAATACTGGTCGCAAAGGGGCAGATTCTGAGAATCTGCCCGTTTGCGACCGGTTTTTCTTTTGATGCATGTGGCAGGTAGTGTCTTGTGTATTACAGAGCTCGGGACCCCTATGGCCCCTAACGGACTCCGTTGTCTAGTGACTTAAGAGATTGGGTGTGGTTATGTTATGTTGTTATGTTATAAGGGACTTGTAGAGCGCGCAGCTACTCAGAAGAGTGTCCCGGCGCTTGTCTGAGACCGTATGCAAGATTCCTGACAGTGGACCTAAGAGGAAAATTTAGAGTTGTTGCTGAAACATCCAGGTTTTAAGTTGTTTTCTGAAAGTCAGCAAATCAGGCTCCTGTCTGAGTGACTTCGGCAAAAGGTTCCAGATACGGGCAACCTGTACTTGGAAAGAGCGACTGCCGCTGCGCGTGCGGGCGAATTTGGGGACGACTAGCCGCTGTTGGTGAGAGGATCTTAGAATTCGTCCCGGAACGTAGTGAAGAACTCTTTTCCTGATGTAGTGGGCCCCCACGCCGTGTAAAGCCTTGAAAGCCAGGACCAAGGCTTTGAAATGAATTCTGTTTCGGATAGGAAGCCAGTGCAAGGCAGTCAGGAGGGGGAAATCCAGGTTCTGGGTCCCAACCTGAGAACCGCCCTAGCCGCCGCGTTTTGGACAACTTGGAGCTTGTTTAACAAGAACCCCGGGAGGCCCAAATACAGCACATTTACATAATCTAGTCTGGAGGCAATCAGGCTTGCACCACCGTCTTTCTGTGTGAGATAGATAGCAGAGGGAGAAATTTTCTGAGCATTCTCAGAAAACCAAAACAGGATCCCACCACCGTCTTTATTTGGGTTTTCATGGATAAAAAATCGTCCAGTTTCACCCCCAAATTCTTAACTGCCCTGACTGAGGGGGAGACATGTCCGCAGGCCACCATTCTTTCCATTCGTCCTCAAAAGGAGATCCGAAAAAAATTATTTCTGATTTTTCGGGGTTACATTTTAATTAATTGAATCTGAGCCAAGTGAAGACTTTTCTGAGACAGGTTTTTATCATCTCTCCGTCAAAGTTCTTGCCCTTCTCACAAGTGAACAACAGCTGAGTGTCATCAGCATAGGAAATTATTGATGCGTCGCACGCTTCAACCAAGGGGGCTAGAGGTGTCATGTACATATTAAACAATGTCAGGCTCAGAATTGAGCCCTGCGGAACGCCCACTTTCAGGGGCGGTATGCGCGAAACAAAAGGTGGGACCCAAACCTCTTGGCTTCTGTCCTCTAGGAATGAGGAAAACCATTTCAACACCGTGCCCCCAAGGCCGCACTCCCGCAGTCTCTGTAGGAGACGGTCGTGGGGCACGGTGTCAAACGCTGCAGATAGGTCCAAAAGAATTAGTACCACTCTGCCTCCTTTATCAAGTCTCTCTTTTATAAACTCCGAGACTTCTAGCAAAGCGGTCTCTGTACTAAAATTAAATCGAAAGCCGGACTGAGTCGGATGGAGGAGATTGTTGGATTCTACATAGTTGGTGATTACTGTATTAACATATTTCTCCACGGTTTTTGCAAAAAAAGGGAGGAGTGAAATAGGTCTGTAATTAGAAGCTACAAGAGGGTCGGCAGAGGGCTTTTTTAGCAAGGGGAGTATTTTTGCACACTTCCAGACCAGGGGGACCTGTCCATTCTTTAATGATGCATTTAGTACCGTGTTAACCTTTATATTGATATTCTCGGCCGCTGATGCAAGTATCTTCGCGGGGCATGCATCTGAAGGTGAACCTGACTTGAGTCCCTTCATAATCTTCAGGGATGTCTCGGGGGGAAAGGGAGGGAACTGCGTGAGGGATGGGCCGCTATCTGAACCATTGGGAGGTGGAAACGCACTGTTTGTATTCTCCACAAGGAGTGGCTCTATAAATGAGTTTTGGATGGCGGTAATTTTCTCATGAAAGAAGGTCGCTAACTGATTAGTCCATTCTGACGTAGGGGTGAACTGTCTAGCTGCTGCACTAGGCGCGGTGAATTCTTTAACAATTTAAAAATGTCCTTACTTTTGTTGGCAGAGGACTCAATTTTGGATGAGAAAAAAGTCTTTTTTTCCTCACCAATTCTGTTGTGATATACTTTTAGAGCTGTTTTATAGATTTCTTTGTTCTTAGCGCTAAAGTCTTTCCTCCAAGCTCTTTCCAGGCGCTTGCAGGCGCTTTTACATTTTCTCAGGGCTTCATTAAACCACGGGGGGAATGCCTCGCGGCTTTGGGGGGCGAGTGCCCAGGAGCCTCTCCTCAACCAATTTTCTAAACTATCCGCGTCGCAGTCTATGTTGCCACTTAGGGAGAGAGGGTGTAAAGCAAGCTCATTATACAGGGCTTCCGGAGTAATTCTATGGAAGGGTCTGGATATGTAGGACTGTTTCTTCTCCTGAGCTTGTGGATGTCTTATCAGTTTATCTACCCTAAAGCCAATCTGATAATGGTCTGTCCATACTAAAGGGACAGGATCATCCGTATGAATTATCACATTTGAGAAGATTTGATCAATGGTGTGGCCTTTATTATGGGTGGGGCTGGACACATACGGGAAGAGCTTCATAGATTCAAGTGATTCAAACAATAAGGTGGTTTCCTGCGCTGCCGGATTGTCCATATGAATGTTAAAATCCCCTAGTACCAGGAAATGATTATATCTGGGGACTAACGGAGCAATAGAGTCACTAAGGGACTTAAGGACGTTCCCTGCATAACCTGGGGGTCTGTAAATTAACACTCCGGCCAGTGATTGGTGGGGTGAAAGTATACAGTGGAAACCTAGACATTCCGCCCCCTCTGGGTCTTCCATGGGGACTGAGGTGCAGGGGTAATCTTTATTGATGATAATCGCAACTCCACCCCCTAAGCCCCTGACACGATCCCTTCTCAAGATCTGGTACCCTGGAGGAATAGCCGTAGCTATAGTGGGGTTGGAGGTTTCTGTGAGCCAAGTTTCAGTCAGAAACAAAATATCTGGCTTAGACTCTTGCAGAAGGTCGAATATGTCAAGATCATGCTTGTTTAGGGAGCGGGCATTGAGCAAAAAGGCACTAATGTAGCCTGTTTTACTTGTCCCTGGGGGACGGGTAAGTGCTTTAGTCTCCTGTATACCGCCCCCGCGGTTTCGTTCCGCAGTGTTTCTAGCCACAGTCCAGTTACAATGGATACAGGTGAGGGTAGTTTCCTCGGCTATCATGGCAATGTGGTTATTGCATAGAGAAAGTTTGCCTATCTCCAGCAGAGTATCTCTACTGTAGGCTATACCTTTGCCTGGATGGGGTGGTTAATAAAATTCATGACGCAGTACGTGTCATTGAATGGTTACACTCTTGAGAATAAAGACGTGTAATGCCGAGCTCCGTGTGTGGCGTAATTCATTTACATGCTACCGGGCTGGGAGGACCCTACACCAACCACTACCCTTTTATTTCATAAAAGGAAGTTCAGTTATTCTTAAAATTTTATTTGGGTGTACAAAGACAAAACTACAGATTAGAATAAAAACAGTTGACGATAAATCACCATTCGGTTTCAGTTTTCAAGCCCCCCAAATGTTAATCAAGATAAGAAGCAGGCAAGAAAATGTATTTTCAAAGGCGTGCTCTTGGCAACAAGTAGTCCTAAATGGGTTTATTGATCTGATGCTGGCCTTCAGCATGGTGCGGCGGAAGTTTCACATTGATTCATGTGTCTCTTCTACACAGAAAACTAGCAAGAAAAGTCTGCTTTAAAGTGGCTGCATTGATCATTTGTCTCACTCCTGCATAGTTAATGTATGGATCAGAAATAGGCATTAAGGGGTCGATTCCGATTCGGGCCAGAAAAAGCACCGACCGACTCGGATCCGGAAATTATACCGACCGACACGTACCTGTGGCGCCCGACACGCCAAGTACGATGCAAGGCGTGCAAAATCCGACCGACACGTACCGAACCCAAGTCGAACGACCGAGCCGCACGGAAAACAGCAATCCGGTCGGAAAAACACGCGAATCCAACCGACCGACACGCACCCGGAACAAATCCGACCGAAACGTACACGCAAACTCCAAACCGCAAAGTACGATGCAAGGCGCGAAAACCACGAGCGAGTCGGACGGAGGACAAGCCGTACGACCGACACGCATACAAAACCGAGCCGAAGTAACACAAAACACCGCGACCGACGCGTACGCAGCATAGAAAACTGCACAAACACAGCGTGAACGAAACGGAGAAGACCGTACGAGACAAATGCAGGGTCCGACTCGGTCACAAGAACGTTTCCAACATGCACAAACAGTACAAAGGAAAAATCACACAAAAAAAGGCCAAACAAGCAATTACTAAGCCAATAAATACTGGGGGGGGGGTGGGGACAGAGAACAAAGAAACACCCACAACTCCACCCATATAAAGGACACAAATCACAACCATGATCCTTTGCAAATGCCATTCCACTGCCAGCACCCAAGAGAAAGCAACCACACACCCACAGCTCATCCCTCACACAAGCCACACACCATCAGCACACCAACAAATACCTACCTCACATACACCCAGCAAAACACACACTCACACACCCTCACCTGCACACCAACACACACATCACTCACCATCACCACCCATCACCATGCCCCCCAAGAAGAATCCCAAGTTCCTAGATTGTGAATTGGAAGTCATGGTAGACGAGATCCTCAGGGTAGAGCCACAGCTGTTTGGCACACTGGTCCAACATACCCCCATCTCCCAGAAAACCAAGATGTGGGAGAGGATCATCAACAGGGTGAACGCACAATCACCATGTCGGCGCACAAAGAGCGACATCCAGAACAGGTGGTATGACGTGCGCAGGAGGGTACGGGACCTGCTCAAGAAAGACTACATCAACAGCCAATACACCGGCAGTGGCCCTCCTGCCAAGCCAATATACCTCAGGCCCTGGGAGGAGAAGGTGCGGGCCATCCTTCCGCCAGTGAGCGTATATGGACTAGAGGACATCCCAGAGCCTGGTGAGTACACAACAAATGTACACAATATACTGCCACAAAACACACACACATCACTGTCAAGGGGAGAGTCAAACCATGCACTCATAGCAATTACACAGCAACCAGAACAGAATCATCCCAAAATGAGTATGTCAGTCAGATAAACACAACACATGCCATCAAAAAAGTCACATCCAACTGTGCCATCACATGTACAAACACAACTACAACTACAGCTAGGCAGTGGCACAAATAGAACTAACAAACACATCCAGACATGTAGCCACCACAACAACACCAACACACAGTGAAGACCACTCAAAGGAAGGAATTCTGTGTATGCTGGCCAAGTCAGTGTAGCCAATAGCAACATGGGAGTCGCAGTCACACATATTGCCCCCCACAACTGTCCCATCAACACCACCATGAACCATGCGCACATCACAGGGAGTGGAGAAGGACTCACAAGATGGCTGACACTGGCTACTGCTGTGGGGAGCACAAGGCCCTGCTGGCAACTGTGCACCAACAAACAGCAGGACACCACTGACTGACATCCTGAGAGACAACTTCCACTCCCTGCAATGCAAGCACGTACCATGGTGGGATATCTGGCTGGCTGGGTGGGAAGGAGGACTTGCAGCACTGACCATAGTCACAAGTACCTCCCCTCACACCCCCTCAACACAAACTCCACAGAACCCACCTGGTAGAATGCAATGCCCCCATCCTAACACAAGATCCCACAAAGAACCACCACCCTGGGTTATGTTGTGTGAAGCACAGGGACACTCTTGGGACTCTTAGCCAAACAACTGCCAGGACAACACTCCCAGCCATCCTGTCAGCACAGCCAGCCCACCCCACAGGGAAGCAGAATCAAAAGGAAGGAAGCATGGGCATGCTGGGAAGGGCGGTGGAGGCAATAGCATGATGGGAGTCGTAGTCACTGATATTGGTCACCCCCACAACTGTCCCATCAACACCACCCTGAACCATGCTCACATCACAGGGAGTGGAGAAGGACTCACAAGATGGCTGACACTGGCTACTGCTGTGGGGAGCACAAGGCCCTGCTGGCAACTGTGCACCAACAAACAGCAGGACACCACTGACTGACATCCTGAGAGACAACTTCCACTCCCTGCAATGCAAGCACGTTCCATGGTGGGATAACTGGCTGGCTGGGTGGGTGGGAAGGAGGACTTGCAGCACTGACCATAGTCACAAGCACCTCCCCTCACACACTCCCCAACACAAACTCCACAGAACCCACCTGGTAGAATGCAATGCCCCCCATCCTAACACAAGATCCCACAAAGAACCACCACCCTGGGTTATGTTGTGTGAAGCACAGGGACACTCTTGGGACTCTTAGCCAAACAACTGCCAGGACAACACTCCCAGCCATCCTGTCAGCACAGCCAGCCCACCCCACAGGGAAGCAGAGTCAAAAGGAAGGAAGCATGGGCATGCTGGGAAGGGGGTGGAGGCAATAGCATGATGGGAGTTGTAGTCACAGCTCTACATCCCCCACCACATGGCCCAGCAAGCTCACACTCACACATGCACATCCCACAGAGAGTGGAAAGGCCCATCAAAGATGTCTGACACTGTTGCTGTGTCGTGGGGAGCACAAGGGCATGCTGGGAACTGCACACCAACCAACAGCAGGACACCACTGTCAGCCATCTTGCCATTGCTCTCACACCCACACACACTGAACTCCCCACAAAAGCAAGTAAGTATGGGAATGCTGGGAAGTGGGGTGGAGGCAATAGCATGATGGGAGTCATAGTTACAGACATAGCTCACCCCCACAACTGTCCCATCAACACCACCCTGAACCATGCTCACATCACAGGGAGTGGAGAAGGACTCACAAGATGGCTGACACTGGCTACTGGTGTGGGGAGCACAAGGCCCTGCTGGCAACTGTGCACCAACAAACAGCAGGACACCACTGACTGACATCCTGAGAGACAACTTCCACTCCCTGCAATGCAAGCACGTTCCATGGTGGGATAACTGGCTGGCTGGGTGGGTGGGAAGGAGGACTTGCAGCACTGACCATAGTCACAAGCACCTCCCCTCACACACCCCCCAACACAAACTCCACAGAACCCACCTGGGAGAATGCAATGCCCCCCATCCTAACACAAGATCCCACAATGAACCACCACCCTGGGTTATGTTGTGTGAAGCACAGGGACACTCTTGGGACTTTTAGCCAAACAACTGCCAGGACAACACTCCCAGCCATCCTGTCACTACAGCCAGCCCACCCCACAGGGAAGCAGAGTCAAAAGGAAGGAAGCATGGGCATGCTGGGAAGGGGGGTGGAGGCAATAGCATGATGGGAGTCGTAGTCACTGATATTGGTCACCCCCACAACTGTCCCATCAACACCACCCTGAACCATGCTCACATCACAGGAAGTGGAGAAGGACTCACAAGATGGCTGACACTGGCTACTGCTGTGGGGAGCACAAGGCCCTGCTGGCAACTGTGCACCAACAAACAGCAGGACACCACTGACTGACATCCTGAGAGACAACTTCCACTCCCTGCAATGCAAGACAGTCCATGGTGGGATAACTGACTGGCTGGGTGGGTGGGAAGGAGGGCCGGCTGTCAACCAATCACAACCAATGCAGACCATGTTCACACCCCAAAAAATACATAGAAATGCCCAAATAATGCAGGACAATGTGCCACACCAATATCAACCCCTGACTGTGACGACTTAGGACAATGCAATGTACAGGCCCTCACCCAGAGGCACAGTCACAACTGTCATGTGTGTCAACCATTGATGCCTGCAGAAACATAACATACATTGTGTGTGTCTCCCAAAAACAGGTGATGATGGGGACACAGCAGCAGACGCTGAGGAGTCCCAGTCCCAGGCTCAAGAGGATGCGGAGCTCACTGGCGTCGTACAGCCTCTGCCCTCCTCGGACGAAGAAAACCAACCTGGCACATCCGGTGCAAGTCTACATGCAGCACCAGCAGGACCACCAGCTGCAGCACCAGCAGGACCACCAGCTGCACCCCCTGCACCCACCCCTCCAACGACTGTCACCACTAATACCATCCCTGCCGACATGGACAGAACAAGGAGCAACACCAGCACAGGGACCCTGGACCAACCTGGGGCCATGGACACCACCACCACCACCAACCCCCAAGGTGGACCAGGGTCATCTGTGCGTGCCACTGCACGCACTGCACATGTCAGCAGGGGTGGTGGGAGGGGTGGGAGACAGAGGTCGCTGCTTGCAGAGGTTGCTGGTGTGCATGATGACCCACAACTGGTACGCATAGCTGATGCGTACCAGTCCAGCACCGGAGACCTCAGCCAGGTAGTGGGGCTCCTCAGAGACATGAAACAGCAGCAGGCTGCCCATCATGCCCGCTTGGACTCTCACATGTCCCACGTGGAGTCACACATGTCCCGCGTGGACTCACACATGTCCCGCGTGGAGTCCAAGTGGGATGCACTCCATGAGATGACGGCGGTGCACAGGGACATTTTACAATGCCTCCGCCAGATGAACAGCAACCAGTCCACACCTCCCTGTGTGCCAACAACATCTGGTGCCGAACAAACTGCAACTGCCACAGGGAGGGAGGATGACTCTGGCGGAGAGTCCCCTGCACCGCAGCAGCCTGTACTCTGAGGGGCCCCCCAAGAAGAGGGGTCGTCCGAGGAGGGGCAAGTGAGAGGCCGATGGCCAAGCGCAACTCCCAGGAAGCCTGAACCTGTTCTGGATGTTCACCTTTGTGCACAGACTGTTCACCCTGTTGACGGCAACACTACTCCCACACATTGCATGGGGAGTACAAGTTGGACCAATGTGTCAGACAACTGTGGCCCCGATACTGGGGATTCTGTCTACCAGGACTTTCAATTCACCTAGGAACTTCTGATTGCAAGATTTATGTACAGCACTACCCATCCTATGCACTATTCACACAAATGTATCACAATAAACACACTAATACACCATACTTGCCTCTGTTGTGATTCCAACGTGGGTGCTGTTATGGGGGTGATGAACTGCAAAATTACACTGTGTATGCGAACTGCAACAGCAAGGACAACACAGGCATGTGAGTAAAGGCAACGTGACACATATGAGGGAGACACACCACCAGGGCTACACAACACATACACACCTAGGCCATCTGACTCATTGCCTACACTGATGTTGCCAGGGAAGACGGTGCAATGCACAGACACCACACCCATTCCCAGTTGTAGTCAAGTAGCCCACAGGTGCAGTAAGCAAATGGCAGTCAAATGTGTGACCACAGACAACGCACATCACAAAGTGAAGCACAGGTTTATTACACAGTTGCAACATGTCGTAACCACTACAGATGCAAGGTAATCCCACCTGGCAGCGGGCACACAGTCAACAACTGTAGACGGAAGGAAGTCCATGGGTGTGGCGCACATCACCTGTAGGGACACAACAGCTACCAGCCTGGAAGTGCAATCACGTCGTCGGTGGACACAGTTGACCAAACGAATCTGAAAGTACCCTGTGAAGGACAGAAATGACACACAGTCAAAAGCAATGGAGTACAGGACAGAACAGCAAAACTCATGCACAATACATGTTACAAGATACCCACCCAGAACCAAGTTAGCATGTCAACACTGTTGGGGAGTACAGCCCACCTGTAAGCACACATCGCAACACACATCCAGTCAAGTAGCCCATGGACACACTCCAACAGCACCAGAGCACCACCTACACATCATGCCAACTCACATCATTGACATGACACCTCAGGATACTCACATTCAGCTAAAGAAGTTGGTGATGAGCTGTGTGCGGACATCACCCTCATCATCATCATCATCATCATCATCGTCACTGGCATCGTGGTCCAGGCCAGGATCCTCCACAGGTGGCGGATGTTGGTCATTGTCATCCTGGATGAGAGGCAACTCCTTCCGCACTGCCAGGTTGTGGAGCATGCAGCAGACGATGATAATCTTGCACACTTTCGCAGGGGCATATGGGAGGGACCCTCCGGTCTTGTCCAGGCAGCGGAAGCGGCTCTTCAGGAGACCAAATGTCCGCTCAATCACTCTCCTGGTCCGACCATGTGCCTCATTGTAGCGCATCTGGGCTGGTGTCACAGGGTTCCTGAGGGGTGTCAGCAACCACGGCATGTTGGGGTATCCCGAGTCACCTACGGACAGACAAGTGCACATTAGCTGACTTGGAAAAGTGGGCGGAATACTACAGATCAGATCACACACAATGGCACAAAGTCAGTACACACCGACAAGCCAGGCACGCTGGTTCTGCATCTGTGCCATCATCCTGGGGATGCGACTACTCCTCATCACAAAGGCATCATGTGCTGAACCAGGGAAACGGGCACACACGTGTGTGATGGTCATGTCTGCAAGACACACCACCAGTGCATTGACCGAGTGGTAGTGCTTGTGGTTCCTGTAGGCCTGCTCCTGGGCCTGTGGTGGTACCAAAGCCACATGTGTCCCATCAATGGAGCCAATGACATGCGGCATCCTCCCCAGGGCATAAAAGTCACTCTTCACGTCAGTGAGTCGTCGCAGTCTAGGGAAATAGATGTACCGGTTCAGAAATAGCAACATTGCCGCCAAAACATCGCGGAGCACACGGCTCAACATGGTCTGTGACATCCCACCAGCAGTCGCCACAGTATGTTGGAAGGTACCGGTGGCAAAGAAGTGTAGGGCTGCCATCACCTTCACCTTGGGGGTCAGCGCTGTAGGATACGGCCGGCCAGGCTGCAAATGTGGGGACAACTGCACTGCCAAATCCTCAATCAGCTGCCTGGTGAAGCGGTACCGTCGGATGCTGTCTCGTTCCACCATCGTTGCCAGGTCTGGGAATGGTCGATGGACAGCAGGAGCCCTGCAGTGCAGAGGAGAAGTAAGCAAGATTGTCAGTCACCCCACATATGCGGCATTGAACACACTCAATATCCCAACACACATCATTATGAGGCACAACTACATGAAGTGTGCAGTTCCGTAAGGACATGTATGGTACATACATGGCCAACATCTGTCAACACGGTCCAACAGGTGGCATCAAATAGTCCCAGGTTGGCCCATTGGATATCATGAGGCCGTGTCACAGTTCCCATCTCCTGCTGCCGTGTCACAATCACCCCCCACAGTGACATGTGAGGACAGATGTGCCCCAGGCACCACAGCTCAACGACAGGTACATTCCCAGGGACCCTGTATTGCCACATGGACACTGGCATTACATGGAGTATCATGTATACACCACAGCAAAACAACCATGACCCCCACAGGTAGTGATCCCACTTGCCACGGCAGGACAGACATGGACGTCTGTGACACACACACGCACAACATCAAAGTCCATGCACACACAACGTGGATGTGGAGACTGTCTCCCATTGTGCACATGAAATCAGAGACATTGTAAACACTACATGCACAAAGACTGTGGAGGACCATCACTATTGTGCCACTGGGACACCCTGGCTCAAACATACCGTCCCACATGGGACTCACGGGGTATGTGACATGACATACACATACACCACCATGAAATGTGACCATGGCACATGCACAGATATGAACAGTTGCACATCACAGTGGTCATGTACACGTAACACCCAGGATCCTGTCCCCATGAACACGTGCACAGCCTGGGGGTGGCTGCCCACAGGTGACACCCACAGGACAACATGTACACCAACATACACACAATAGGAAATGCAGCCTTACATGCCTTATGATAAAGTTTGGACAGGCTGTCGTGATGTAGGTGTGCCCCTCACTCCCTGGGAGCTATCTGTGGCTGGCATATGTCCATCTGAGACAGGCATGCTGACATATGCCAGTCACATGTACAGTGATGCGTTGAACAGCAATGGACCGATCGGTGCCCCCGGCCGGCCCATTGCATTCAATGTGTGCGGGTACGCGTTGTACCCCTGTACGCGTTGAACTGCAATGGACCGATCGGTGCCCCGGCCGGCCCATTGCATTCAATGTGTGTGGGTACGCGTTGTACCCCTGTACGCGTTGAACTGCAATGGACCGATCGGTGCCCCCGGCCGGCCCATTGCATTCAATGTGTGCGGGTACGCGTTGTACCCCTGTACGCGTTGAACTGCAATGGACCGATCGGTGCCCCCGGCCGGCCCATTGCATACAATGTGTGCGGGTACGCGTTGTACACCTGTACGCGTTGTACCCCTGTACGCGTTGAACTGCAATGGACCGATCGGTGCCCCCGGCCGGCCCATTGCATTCAATGTGTGCGGGTACGCGTTGTACCCCTGTACGCGTTGTACCGCAATGGACCGATCGTTGCCCCCGGCCGGCCCATTGCATTCAATGTGTGCGGGTACGCGTTGTACCCCTGTACGCGTTGAACTGCAATGGACTGATCGGTGCCCCCGGCCGGCCCATTGCATTCAATGTGTGCGGGTACGCGTTGTACCCCTGTACGCGTTGTACCCCTGTATGCGTTGAACTGCAATGGACCGATCGGTGCCCCCGGCCGGCACATTGCATTCAATGTGTGCGGGTACGCGTTGTACCCCTGTACGCGTTGAACTGCAATGGACCGATCGGTGCCCCCGGCCGGCCCATTGCATTCAATGTGTGCGGGTACGCGTTGTACCCCTGTACGCGTTGTACCCCTGTACGCGTTGAACTGCAATGGACCGATCGGTGCCCCTGGCCGGCCCATTGCATTCAATGTGTGCGGGTACGCGTTGTACCCCTGTACGCGTTGTACCGCAATGGACCGATCGGTGCCCCCGGCCGGCCCATTGCATTCAATGTGTGCGGGTACGCATTGTACCCCTGTACGCGTTGTACCGCAATGGACCGATCGGTGCGCACCCATTGACAATGGCCTTGCCTGGCAACGCACGCGTTTTCGAATTTCGAACAAGTCGGTTGCTGGAAAATCAGTTGGTCACCCACAACAATGTTGCAAAATCATGTATGTCATGAAGTTGAAGATTTGAAGGATGCTGTGGGCGTGTTTTGGTGCTGCTATTCCATGGATTGGCCAGATTCAGAAGATGCAAACGACTTGGACCTATCACTTTGGACACAAGGGACAGTATCTGCCTCTCCAGCACATATATATTGCTGGCTGTTCCCCTGAGAGCTCACTTGCCTGCACTACATGCTCCAGGACGACATCTGCCACTGCACTGCTGCTGTCTCTGCCCCTCTGGACCCTGCAATGGCACGTACTGTGGAGAGAGCCCCAGCCTTCAGCCTTGAGGAGAACCAGGCCCTGCTGGACAGCCTATTTCCACAGTACAGCAAGCTGTATGGGACACCAGGGGAGCAGGTGAGTGTTCTGTGCACTGCCTTTCTGAATGTGCATATTGTCTGACTAGCAAGGCTGAAAGTCTGCACGCCACTGGCTAGCAGGCTCACTGAGTAGTTGTCACCCCCCATAGTGTGTAGTGACATGCACTGGACAGGTATGGTGCAGTGACAGTGCATTTGAACAAGGTTTTACTTCCCATGCAATGATACCATGTAGTGACGTCTGGCAAACTGTCCATGGGCAGCTTTGCACTGCCTGTGTACATCATGTCCCCCTGTGATTGAGACATGTATATACAACTGTGTCATGCACGGATATGTTGCATGTGTAGTAATGGCCTTTTCACTTTGTCATCCTGACAGGTTAATGCCCATCGGAAGCAGGAGATCTGGAAGGACATCGTCCGGGCTGTCCGGTCCGTGGGGGTCTACAAGCGCCGGATCCGCAACTGCCAGAAGAGGTGGCAGGACCTTCGGGGCTGGACCCGGAGGATTGCACAGGTCCAGCTGAAGCTGTCGCCTCCTCGCAGGAGGGGCGGAACACGGACCCTGACCCCCACATGCTCCAGATCCTGGCGGTGGTGTTTCCAGACCTGGATGGGCAGCTGAAGGCCAGACAGCAGCAAGGAGGGGGTGAGTCAAAGACTGCACTGTGAACTCTGTATTACATGCTGTGTGCCCTCCTCTGGCCTGGTTCAACTGCCACAGTGCAGCAGTCATGTTGTCCAGGAGCCATGTCCCTCTATTGTGCACTGCCCACTGCTCATCTGATACCCAGGTGTGGCCCTTACATTCAGGGAATTGTGTCACTTGGGACTGTGTCCTTGCAGTTTGCTTCACTAAAGGTGGGGGACAGCATCTGTTTCCCTAACTCTGTTGTGGGCATCATGGGTGGGTCCATTGTTCACACTACGCCTGTGTTCGGACTTGTAATCTGCGTGTTGCTTTGATATGCGGTCCACTTGCTGTGCTGAGCCACCACATGTGCCTGGGGTATGTGGCACACGCCCATGCAGCGGGTGGGAACAATGTTTGGGCCCCAGGAGTGTGCAGATTACGTGTGTCACACATACATAGCCAGCTATCCACTGTCCAGGGCTCATCCCTCATTCATGTGGAGCAGGACAGTCATGCCTACTCCAGGCCATGCAATGCACTCTGTACTCCCACTCCCGTGTATCAGCTGACACATTGTGCGCAGTGATTTGACCCCTCAGGTGTCTGCCTCTGTGTCAGTGTGCTGTGGATTAGTTGCCAGGACTGCTGGGGTGTTTCTTGGAAGGGGCTCAGCATGCCCCTGGAGATGTGACCATAGGAGATGATACTTGTGTGTCACATAGGTGTTTGATCAGCTGCCCGTGCAGACTGGGGTATGTGAATGTGAAGTTCAGGCAGCTGTTCCCCATTCACAGCAGATTGTGAGGGGCTCAGGTTCAGAGGGTAGTGTCACAGGTCTCCCATATGTCCAATAGGTATGACCTGGACAGATGAGGGTTAAGATGATGTGTTGTGTGGGGGATGTACATGTGCACTTGTGCAGCTCCAGGACTTGCATTCCCCATGACCTACTATTGTGACACAGTGCATAGTGTTGTTGTCTGGCTGCCAAGTCATACATCACTGAGACAGTGATGTATGACTTAGCAGTCATGCCTCTGCCATGGCATGTGTCTACTTATTGGTAGTCTTGCAGGGGAGTGACATGTGCTACATGCACACCATTGTGGCGATGGCTATCAGGACATGGGTGCATCATGGTGTCTGTCGCTGGTATGCATCACATGCATTTCCTATTTGACTCTGGGCATCCCTTTCATCCGGAAACCTGTACTGACTCAGTGGCAAGAGCTGTGATGTGTGCATGTCCACATGCCACACCGTGTCCTCTGCACTGTCCAACTACTGTGTACTTGGTGCATGTGTCCACACCGGGGTGTTGCAATCCAACAGACACCAGACAGATGGGTGCAAGGCCATGTGGGATGTGAGTGCCATGCTTGGCATCAGACTGACAATTGGCTTCTCCTGTTCAGTTATTGCACTTTTAGCAATGTACAACTAATGATGCCAGGGCTTGCTCTGTAATGTGCTGTGCTCACAGTGGTGTGTGCGTTTGGTGCAGGTGACTGATGTCTGTCTGTTTCCCCATTGTTTGCAGATACATCCACGGCCACGGAAGGGGACAGCTCCACGGACCAGGAGGAGCCAGAGAGCCAGACTGGGTCAGCAGCCGAGGAGTGGTCGGAGGGACCCAGTGGCACAGAGGGCGAGGGAGCCACACCGAGGAGTCCTCAGCACCATCCACCTCAGCTGAGGACCAGAGCAACTCAGAGGATGACTCCCTTATGGAGGCGGGTGTCAGCAGCCACCACACCCCAGCTAGTGTTGCTGTCCCCGCCACCACCAGCACCACCACTGCCCTCCCATCGGCTCCCATTCCCCAGGTCCGTGGAGGCTCCCATGTTCGGGAGCGTGTCTCCTTTGGGCCAGGCACCGCACCCCCTGCCCCTGTGTCCCCTGCTGCCCTGAGTGAGGAGTCTGTGTACCTCCTTCGCCAGCTCCATGTAGGGCAGACAGCCATGCTGAGTGTCCTCCATGCGCACACCGCTCTGTTGACTCAGCTGGTGTCGTTCATGGAGGGCATCTCATCGGGCATGTCTGACCTACAGAGGGGCAATAGGTCCATGGACTCCTCCCTGACGGCAGCAGTGTCCCTCCTCAGACAGTCCCTCACCCCTCCTGCCTCTGCTCCATCCACACTCCCCAGCACCTTACCCGTCCCAAGCACACACACACCGGCACAGGCACACACCAGCACACACACGTCCAGCACACAGACACACACGCCACAAACAAAACGCACACGCACGCACAGTCAGGGGACTGAAACCAGACTCACAGGGGATGGGGCCCTGGTACACACACACGCATCCATGGGCACTGCGCAGTCCTCAGTTGCCTCTCCCTCCAAAACACCCTCCCTTGCCTCACCTGCAACCCCAAAGACCCAGCGCCTCTTCCTCAGTGACCTCGGCCTCTTCCCCACCGATCCAGCTGCTCCAGCATCCAGGGGGAAGAGGAAGCCCCCCCACATGGAGCAGAGTGCCCCTCGCCCCCGGACACCCTCCCCCAGGCGCAGACAGACTGAGGCCCCCACCCGCAAGTCCCCCGGAGTGGTAAGAGCAAGACCCCGCCGCCCCCTGCAGCTCAAGCACCAGGTCTCCTTCCTCCATCCCTCAGGCCCCCACTCCACAGGTGCCCCCACCACACCCTGCCCCAGGTTCCCCCACCCACAGATATACCATCCCCAAGAGGATCCGGCCTTCTCCCCCTGCCACTTGCTCTCCCGGCACCACACCCCCGCTGCACTTGTCTGTGCCACTGATGTGGTGAGGGTGTCCTCCCCTCTGTCCAGCCCACCTTGCCTGTTCCCCATTCTCCTCCCCTGGTGGTAGGCACTGCAGTGGAGTCCACTACCACCCTGTCTGACTTGGGCACTGCAGTGGCGGACCTGTCCACTCCATCTGCAGGGTCCACTGCAGTCGTGCCGGCACCCACAACATCTGAATCATGCCCCCAGTTGTGCCGGCACACACCATGTCAGACACCTCCACTGCAGTTGTCAGTGGCTCTCCAGCACCCACCACCCCTTCCCTGCTTCCTCCTGGTGAGCCCTGATCCTGTCCCTGCGGTGCCTGGCCTACCCCCCGGTTGCCCCTCCTAGTGGATTGTCCCTGGTTTTGTGCAGGCATGTGTAGGGTGGCATCTGCCACTGTCACCCACTTGTGACTTTGTTGATGGACTGGCCATTGGCCTTTGTTTATTTTCTACCGGACTTCTACTTTTAATGCCACATATGCTGAATAAAGCAACTTTCTGTTCTCTAGTGCTTTTGCTTCTGATGTACATGATGTTGATGATGCTAACCATGCCCTTGCTGCAGTGATGGTGATATTTGGTCTCATGATAATGAAGTGTTACTGTGCAGGAACCCATGTGGTCCAGGGGGAATGTGTCGTATCCTGTGGTGTATCCATATCATCCATAGCAGCATCTGAGGGTGTCATGTGTTCAGTATTTGGCAATGGGATTTCCTACTTAGATTGCCTATTTCACATCTGTGGCTTCCACCCCTGCACATCTGTTGTGCCTGCCATTGTTCAATTCGTCTACTTCCCTGACCGTGTGGCCATCTCCAGTGGACATGCAGGTTTGGGCATCAATGGGGAAGGACTCATCTGTGTTGTCAGTGCAACATTGCTATACAAGTGTGTTGGATCTGTGCTGATGATTCCGTTGGCACTTCCATGACCAGGCTGATGTTACGGGAGCCCTCATTTGGTGCTAATTGTTGATTGTGTGACCAAGTGCTCAGCTGACATGATGGGGCCCTACTGAGGCAACATATGGCACAGCTTTCCTCACACAGGAGTGGAGTCCCCTCATGGTAGTGTGTACTCCTGTGACATTGCCTGCACCCAAGGTGTGTGTTGTATGTGCATGTCTGTGTGTTCACTTCCGTTTAGCTGTGCATGCTGTGATCCCTAGTGTTGTACCTGTTTGTGATGCTAGCTGAGTTGAGCTATGTTCCCCCAAAGTCTTCTCCCTGGGTTCTCTGTGATGTGGGTGCATGGCACATTCTGGTCATCAGGGTGTCACCCATAGGTGTGTTTGCTGTCAGGGCTGAGTTTGTGTGCAGACGCAGATGGGTCACAGTCAGGTTTCCCCTTGGCACTTGTTGTTTGCCCCTGTCATGTGATTTCCAGTTTGTGTTATCTTTCAGTGATTGTGACACGTTGTGTGTGTGACTGCTGGCACTCCTCAGGGTCCGGGCTGCAATGTTGGTTGTTGTCTATGTGTGTTCTTTGTGGGTGACCTTGGCTTCTTCATTGGTGTGTGACTGTGGCTGGGATCCCATTGGTTGGTGTGGTATTGCCGTCATGTCCATGTACAGCGTAGTGTGCAGTGTGTCAGACATTCAGGAGTCTTGTTGAGTGGCCATGTGTGATGTGTTTCTGCACCTTGGTTCCCACCCACCACCCTGGAATAGTCATGGGTGCATGTGCAATGTCACCAGTGCATGTGTACTTCACTGCTGCACATTGTTGGAGGTCGAGGGGTGTGGTGTTGAGTGTGTGCAGATGAGAGTTGTTGCCCGGCTAGGCCCCTGCCTCCATGTTGGCCTTGGCTTACTGGCCATGCTGTTAGATTTGTGCTTGTGTAGGTGTGATGGTAGTTAGTTGCTCAGGACACATGACTGTGGTTCACAGTGTGAACCACATTTAGCTTTGTCATCACAGTGGGATTGTAATGCAGCCCAGGGTCACCACATTGTGGGGGCCCTGGGGGTGGTGCTGTGGTGTGTCTGTGTCTTGCTGTGTCAGTTGCTGTCCCTACGTGCCTGTGTGACATGTGTGATTTGTGCTCCCTCTCATCTGACAATGCCTGCTTGCCCACATAGGGGATTTGGATCCATGAGTTACCTTTGTGTGGCACTGTATGCACATCTGTATGATTGGTATTCAGGTCTCCTCATGTGTTGTGTGGTTGCCTGGGGACACTGGCACCCCCTCACCTGTTGTGTATGATGTGCAGTGTGGGTCTGCCTGTTTGTGTTTGTGCATCTGCACCACTGCATTGGCATATCTTGGGTGTGCCATTGGCTGTATGTAGTTTGGTGGGTTTCCCCTGCTGTCCCTGGGACTCCTAGGTCATCGGTCAGCACAATGATCATGGTTTGTGTGTCCCATTGCTGCCATGGTATGGTATCTGTTCACCCCACATCTGCAGTCTCCACAGGGTATCTGCATTTGTGTGCCCATTGGTGCAAATATGTGGGTCTGCATTCTGATGGTCACTTCTGTCATTGTGTCATTGATGATTGTTGACGGTGTCAGCCCCCATGGGTGTTGTTTGTCTGCACATGGCCAAAGGTATGTCTTATTTGCACTGCAGTATTTGGCTCCCCCAATTTATGTTGCAATGGGACACATACACTACTTTGCCACTGATGTGTTTGTTGTTCTGTGACCAGGAATCATCCATGCAGTTTGGCAGTTGCACCTCTTTCTTTGTCAACACTTACCTTTTGGTCACTGTGGTGATGGGGGTTTAGACCCCATTGCCACAATGTTCAAGATGTGCTTCAGCTATGGACCCCACACTTACATTTTGGTCACTGTGGTGATGGGGGTTTAGACCCCATTGCCACAATGTTCAAGATGTGCTTCAGCTATGGACCCCACACTTACATTTTGGTCACTGTGATGATGGGGGTTTGGACCCCATTGCCACAATGTTCAAAATGTGCTTCAGCTATGGACCCCACACTTACCTTTTGTTCACTGTGGTGATGGGGGTTTAGACCCCATTGCCACAATGTTCAAAATGTGCTTCAGCTATGGACCCCACGCTTACCTTTTGGTCACTGTGGTGATGGGGGTTTGGACCCCATTGCCACAATGGTCATGGCCTGCTTGCATTGTGGGTGCCACACACATATATGTGTGGCACATGTGCTAGGGGGTCACATTGTATGTTCAAAGTCATGTTCGGTGTTGTAGGCATTTGACACAGTCTACACACGCTTGTCATGGTGTTGGGGGATGTCTTCTTCTTGCATTCCCTAGGTTGTGGTGTGCTGGTTGTGTCATGCATTGTCCATCCTATGAGTGGGGGTGGTAGTAGTGGTTGGCATCCAGCCCCCCTGGCTGAGGGTGGTAGTAGTGGTAGGCATCCAGCCCCCCTGGGTGTGGGTGGTAGTAGTGGTAGGCATCCAGCCCCCCTGGCTGAGGGTGGTAGTAGTGGTAGGCATCCAGCCCCCCCTGGCTAAGGGTGGTGGTAGGCATCCATCCCCCCCTGGCTGAGGGTGGTAGTAGTGGTAGGCATCCAGCCCCCATGGGTGAGGGTGGTAGTAGTGGTAGGCATCCAGCCCTCCCTGGCTAAGGGTGGTGGTAGGCATCCAGCCCCCCCTGGCTAAGGGTGGTAGTAGTGGTAGGCATCCAGCCCCCCCTGGCTAAGGGTGGTAGTAGTGGTAGGCCTCCAGCCCCCCTGGCTCAGGGTGGTAGTAGTGGTAGGCATCCAGCCCCCCTGGCTGAGGGTGGTAGTAGTGGTAGGCATCCAGCCCCCCTGGCTAAGGGTGGTAGTAGTGGTAGGCATCCAGCCCCCCTGGCTAAAGGTGGTAGTAGTGGTAGGCATCCAGCCCCCTGGCTAAGGGTGGTAGTAGTGGTAGGCATCCAGCCCCCCTGGCTAAGGGTGGTAGTAGTGGTAGGCATCCAGCCCCCCTGGCTCAGGGTGGTAGTAGTGGTAGGCATCCAGCCCCCCTGGCTGAGGGTGGTAGTAGTGGTAGGCATCCAGCCCCCCTGGCTAAGGGTGGTAGTAGTGGTAGGCATCCAGCCCCCCTGGCTAAGGGTGGTAGTAGTGGTAGGCATCCAGCCCCCCTGGCTGAGGGTGGTAGTAGTGGTAGGCATCCAGCCCCCCCTGGCTAAGGGTGGTAGTAGTGGTAGGCATCCAGCCCCCCCTGGGTGAGGGTGGTAGTAGTGGTAGGCATCCAGCCCCCCCTGGCTAAGGATGGTAGTAGTGGTAGGAATCCAGCCCCCCCTGGCTAAGGGTGGTAGTAGTGGTAGGCATCCAGCCTCCCCTGGCTAAGGGTGGTAGTAGTGGTAGGCATCCAGCCCCCTGGCTAAGGGTGGTAGTAGTGGTAGGCATCCAGCCCCCCTGGGTGTGGGTGGTAGTAGTGGTAGGCATCCAGCCCCCCCTGGCTGAGGGTGGTAGTAGTGGTAGGCATCCAGCCCCCCTGGCTAAGGGTGGTGGTAGGCATCCAGCCGCCCCTGGCTGAGGGTGGTAGTAGTGGTAGGCATCCAGCCCCCCCTGGCTCAGGGTGGTAGTAGTGGTAGGCATCCAGCCCCCCTGGCTAAGGGTGGTAGTAGTGGTAGGCATCCAGCCCCCCTGGCTAAGGGTGGTAGTAGTGGTAGGCATCCAGCCCCCCTGGGTGTGGGTGGTAGTAGTGGTAGGCATCCAGCCCCCCTGGCTGAGGGTGGTAGTAGTGGTAGGCATCCAGCCCCCTGGCTAAGGGTGGTGGTAGGCATCCAGCCCCCCTGGCTGAGGGTGGTAGTAGTGGTAGGCATCCAGCCCCCCTGGCTCAGGGTGGTAGTAGTGGTAGGCATCCAGCCCCCTGGCTAAGGGTGGTAGTAGTGGTAGGCATCCAGCCCCCTGGCTCAGGGTGGTAGTAGTGGTAGGCATCCAGCCCCCCTGGCTAAGGGTGGTAGTAGTGGTAGGCATCCAGCCCCCCTGGGTGAGGGTGGTAGTAGTGGTAGGCATCCAGCCCCCCTGGCTAAGGGTGGTGGTAGGCATCCAGCCCCCCTGGCTTGAGGGTGGTAGTAGTGGTAGGCATCCAGCCCCCCTGGCTAAGGGTGGTAGTAGTGGTAGGCATCCAGCCCACCCTGGCTCAGGGTGGTAGTAGTGGTAGGCATCCAGCCCCCCTGGCTCAGGGTGGTAGTAGTGGTAGGCATCCAGCCCCCTGGCTAAGGGTGGCGGTAGGCATCCAGCCCCCTGGCTAAGGGTGGTAGTAGTGGTAGGCATCCAGCCCCCTGGCTAAGGGTGGTGGTAGGCATCCAGCCCCCCTGGCTAAGGGTGGTAGTAGTGGTAGGCATCCAGCCCCCCTGGCTAAGGGTGGTAGTAGTGGTAGGCATCCAGCCCCCCTGGCTAAGGGTGGTAGTAGTGGTAGGCATCCAGCCCCCCTGGCTCAGGGTGGTAGTAGTGGTAGGCATCCAGCCCCCTGGCTCAGGGTGGTAGTAGTGGTAGGCATCCAGCACCCCTGGCTAAGGGTGGTAGTAGTGGTAGGCATCCTGCCCCCCTGGGTAGGGGTGGTGGTGCGCATCCAGGCCCCTGTGTGCATATGTGGCATTGGTGATGGGCATCCCGTCCCTATGGTGCTGCTGTTGCTGGTGTAAGTATATTCTGCATCCCTCTGTGTGTGTGTGATGTGTCGTGGTACGTGTTGTATGTGTTTTGTGGTTGGTGTCTGACTTACCTTCTGCGCCGTACGCGTCCGTGCCTGTTCCGGTAGTAAATGTAGAATATTGGTATGATCGGGACGAAGGGATTCATGGTTGGTTCGTGTCGTTCGTCCTTCTCGTTGCTTCGCGTCGTCCTCGCCGCTTCGCCTCGTCCTCGTCGCTTCGCCTCGTCCTCGTCGCTGGCGTGTTCGCCTCGTAGCCGTGGATCGTGTTGTGGCGCGAATCGGAGCTTATGTGCGCCTCTCCCGGATGCTTTGACGTGCCGTGCGTAGCGACGGGTTCGGCGCGTACGGAAAGCGCATCGTACCTCGCTCGGCCGGACGGAGCTGCATTTTTCCTTCCGTGCGACTCGATTCGGCGTTTCCGGATTCGCCTCGGTCGGGGAACAGGACCTGGTTTGGGTGAGTACGGGTCGGCCGGATTCTGTGCTGTTGTGCGCATCGTACTTACTCGTTCGGTGTGCTGTACGGATCGGTCGGGAAACAGGCTTTCGCATGGCTTTTTTCCCGACCGAATGGTATTGGGTGCGCCTCCGACCGAGATCGGAATCGGCCCCTAAGACTAGAGCATTATTTGTCCTGGTGCATGTTCACATATACATTAAAAAAAATCCCAATGTTTAATGTGTTAAACCAAAATATATCATGAAAAGCAAATGGGCGAGGTACTTCATACTCAAATATTGACACTCCGATACTCAAAAATGTGGGCCTCATTTACAAAAAAATGACGCAGCGCCAAAAGCCATTTTGCTGTGTCGAGCTGCTTCATTTTAAAAGCACAGGGATGCACTGTATTACCAACAATACAACACATCCTTGTGCTTTTCCCTGCCCTGGTTCACAATTGGCTGTCATGCGCCAGGGCAGGCAGCCTTGTGTCATGTTGCAATAGTGCCTGTGTTGCGTGGACGATTGCTTTTGTGTAGGATGCGGAAGTGAGGAAACCCATTTTAACGTCTCAAAATAAGAATAAGATGAGGTTGTTCTCAAGAAAAGAACATTCAACTTGCTCAGAGTAGAGTCTTTATTACAGCTGCATGTCCCCGTCATTCTCTTTTCCAGAATGCAAACATCTCTTTAAAGTCTTCAGGTCACTACTTTTACAGGTTAACCCCCTTCAACCTTGCCTATGAGCTGGTGCCATCACTTGCCGAAATGAACCACTCCAGAGCATGCGTATTACTGCATAGCAAAGGGCAGGAAGACTTTGAAGCTCGCCTCCCTGAATGCTGTTCCTGCTTGGGGGTAGGTGAGAAGCACCTCCACCCCAAGCAGGCTTTGTTCCTGACCCACGAGAGCGCATGGGCTCCCACCTCAGGGGATCAGAAACATGTCTGAGTGTGGCAGGCTGGTGAAGACCAGTCAGTTGTACACTAGGGAGTTGGTTGTTTTTTCAGGGGGCATCTCTAAGATGCCCTCTGAGTACATTTTACAATAAATCCAACACTGGCATCAGTGTGGGTTTATTGTACTGAGAAGTTTGATATCAAACTTCTTAGCATTCAGCAAAGTCATCATGGAACTGTGGAGTTCGTAATGACAAACTCCCAGCCCCTGTACTCAAAATGGCTTCACTACACTTAGAATGTCTAAGACTGGAATTAGACACTGTAGGGGCATATTGCTCATGCAGCTATGCCCTCACCTGTGGTATAGTGCACCCTGCCTTAGGGCTGTGAGATGTACTAGAGGGGTAACTTACCTATGCCACAAGCAGTGTTTGTGCGCATGGCACACAGGGATGTGTACCATGTTGACTTTTAAGTTTTGTCTGCACCAAAACACACAGTGTGCAATGGCAGTGTATATGTGTTAGGTGAGGCGTCTCTGAGGGTGGCACCATACATGCTGTAGCCCTTGTACAAACGTACAGTTTTGGGAAAGAACACAGGCACCTGGAATCTGATTAGCAGGGACCCAGTGCACATTCAGTTAAAGTGCATCAGGTAGCAGGCAAAACGTGGGGGGTGGGGTAACCATGCAAAAAGGGGCACTTTGCTACACTCATCTCTTATTAACCAGATTCTGGTTAAACTTGACATACTGTCTTTTAGCTAGTCTAAGGGGTTGGCATTTGGTGGAAAAAAATTTGATCAGGTAACCATGCACTTTCTTATGTTTTGTGGGTTTTATGAAGATTTGCATCACGAGTAAATTTTTTCTTTGTTGAGAGGCATGAATTTTACTCAAGTCAGGCTGGCACTGACTTATTTGCAAATGTTACCAAATGAATTTGAATATTTTAATGTTGCTTGTTTCTTAAATGGTGCTGTCAGGAAGCGATCCAGGCTAGATTATTAATTGGTTGAGGATTTTATATTAGATATGTTTTTTGATGGTTATATGATGAAACCGAAATTGAGATAATGATGATGACTGCCTCTATTGATCCTCCTCCATCTACCTGTGTTGTAAGACATGAGCCGGAGACTGTTCTCACGATCAGCAGTGCCTTGTATATTTAGGGAAATGCACAAGTTTCACCTCAAGAATACAACTTAATATGTGCAATGACACAATCCCCATATACATATATGAGTTCATTTTCAAAATGAGATGGCTTTTTATTATAAGTTTCTCAATGTTTGTATTGTCTCACACTGCCACAAACAATATATCTGAGAACACTCCACTGTTAAGCTCCTTGGGTCTCGAGAATCTGGCAGTACTGAATATGTGTATGTTTACCTCAGGCATGTAGTCTACACATGTGCTAAAGCAGTACTGTTAGACCTATCATCCTAGGTGTGGTCTTCCCCCAAACCTTTTGCCTTTACCCCACCTGATTTCTGAATTTGTTTAAAGTGGCTTTAGGACTCTGCACACTTAACTACTGCCAACCAGTGCTAAAGTGCTTGTGCTCTCTCCCTAAAACATGGAACAATAGGCTTTAATCTGATTAGCATATTTAATTTACTTGTAAGTCCATAGTAAAGGGATACTACATGTACCTAGAGCCTGGACATTTAATGCTACCATTAGGCCTGCAGCACTCATTATGCCACTCACTTATGTAGCCCTTTAAAACATGTCTCAGGCCTACCATTGTAGTTTGCAGTGTAGTTTTTAACTGCATGACCTAAACCTTCTATTTTAATTAAACCTTTAAAATTCAATATCATAAGTTCTACGGATTGAATTTTAGTTGTTCTGGTATCATTTTGTTTATTAAAATTAACGTTATTTTTCTAAATTGGTTGGGGATTTTTCTTGTGTTGTATTTTCAGTTTATTACTCTTGGTGTGCTGCATGAATCACTGACATAATATCGCAAGACACATTATCGACCTACATTTTTATTGACACAAAAATATCGTTGACATTAATATGGACATTATATACTTACTTAAAAAAATACACTATTATCGAAACCACAATATCGTCATAAAAAATTATCGACTTCAAAAATATCGTACACATTTATATCGTTATCTAAAATATCGAACAATGTTTAAATACATACAAAATGTTCATAATATCGATAACACACATATCGACAGCAAAAATATCGTTTTTTTATAATTATCGACAATGCTAAAATAGAAAAAATAAACAAAATATAACACAATAAATATAAATAAACACATAAACATACATTGCATATCAAATAAAATTAAACACATTTTTTCTCAAAGTATTAACACATAAGTAAAAATTAAATTAATAAACACACCATAAACAACAATTATAAATATAAACTTACATCATATAAATTCACTTTTTAACATTTCATATATATTATAACACACAATACAATGAATCTAAACGTAAAGAGAAACAAAAAAATAACTGACTCTTAATTAGCGTTTTCCATATAAGGAAACCAACTTCCAAAACAATTAAAACATTCATAAATTAACTAATAAAAAGACACAATATTAAAACCAACCAATAAAATTAAGCAAACAATTAAATAAACCCTATATAAACCAACAAGTCCTACTTTTATTTTACACATCACACCAAAAAGAACAAAGAAGGCGAAACTCTGCTGGATTGCTGCCAGAAGCAAGAACTTCATCAAACCAAAACCTGTATCTATTTCCTAAAAGTAAGTAAATTAACATTTATAAATAACAGTTAAACTAATACTGCAATAATATTCAGTTTCGTACTCAAATGACTAATATATATATATTTTCTATTTATATTTCCACTACAGAGAAATCCAAATACAACAGTAAAATAACAAAGAACATTCTAAAACCATCGACCTAATAAAGTAAGTATTGTTCAAACCGCATTTAAAAACCTGTAAAATATCCATCCAAACCCAAAGTCCATCCCAAACACCCAACCCACCCCATGTACAAAATATTTCAAATAAATATTAAAGTCTGTTTTCAATTTTTTACAGGAAAACCAATCACTTTAAAAGTTTCAACAAAGAAAAAATTCAAGCCACCATTTCTAAACATCAAAAAGCAAACTTTGTAAGTATATTGTGAAAAAATGTATTTATATAATAATTAACAAATATAATATTATTTTTAATAATTTTTATATGCATTTGTTATAGATTTTACCACATAAAAATGACAGAAGGCGCACAATTTATAACATCTCAAAAAGGAAAATTTTTATTATGTTATATGGGGTATGTCTACACCCAGGAAAAACAAACTGGCCTAAACGTTAATTGGAAATGTTCTAAATATTACTCTAATAAATGTTATGGTTGTGCAACTACCAGGGAAACAACTGTAATGTACACAAGGGAACATAATCATCCTCCTAATATTACAGAAATTGAAGTTAGGAATGCACTTGATAATATTAAAGAGGCTAGCACAAGCTCACAATTACCTACCAGTACAATCCTTAAAGAACTGCTGCCTACGGTACCCAAAGAAGCAACTGGACAAATGCCGTCCATTGCTTCATTAAAAAGAACAATAGCTCGCACTAAAAAGGCTACAACCACTACCACACCTACCCCTAAAACCTTTGAAGAGGTGATAATTCCCCCAGAATTAGCTATTACTTACAATGAGGACCCGTTTATTCTCTATGATAATAAAAGCAAAGAAAAGAGAATAATTATGTTTGCTACTGCAAACAATTTAATAAAACTTCAACAAGCTCAAACATGGATGATGGATGGGACCTTCAAAATCTGTCCCAAACCATTCTTTCAACTATATACTATCCATGGCCTACATCAAAATACTAACATTCCCTTTATTTACGCCTTGCTTCCCAATAAGCAAAATTCAACATATATAGAAATCCTGAATAAAATAAAACAAGAGACAAATAATTATTTTCCTGAGAAAATAATTATAGATTCTGAACAAGCTATGATAAATGCTATACTCAAAACATACCCACATACATCAATCCAAGGATGTTACTACCATTTCAATCAGAGCCTATGGAGACACTTACAAAAATCTACACTAAGGGGTCGATTCCGATCTCGCTCGGTATGCCCTCAAAGAGCCGCTCGGAGGCTTACCGTCCGAACGACACGTTCCGGCAGCCGGTCCATCTGGGCGGGGAAGTACGATGCACAAATGTTCTCAAAACCCGAACGAGCCATACGCTCCTATTCCAGCTACAGTTCCCATACGAGCCGGATCCGTAAACTCTGAAACGAGTCGCACGGAGGCAAAACAACAGTAGTTTCCGGGAGGGCAAGTACGATGCGTACTTCCTACGCGCCGAACGCGTCGCCACCTCCAGCACGTCTCGTCATCCGGAAGAACAGTATTTCAGGTCCGATTCGCGCCACAACACGATCCACGGCTACGAGATGGACCAACTCATAACGCCGACGAGATGAACCAACGATCCACGCCTACGAGACGAACCAACCATGAATCCGATCGCGCAGGTCATCCCTGTACTGTACATCTATGACCGGATCAACAACAGGAACCGACGCGTACGTCGCAGACGGTAAGTCAGACACCCACCACACAAACAAACGTCACAAACCAGCAAAATGCAACACATACATAGGGGGTGGATATCCCTCTCCACCAGTATTGCCCAACCCATAGGGGTTGGATGTCTATCACTACCAGCAGTCCCCACCCATAGGGGGTGGATACCTACAACTACCAGTAGTCCCTACTCATAGGGGGTGGATACCTACCACTACCAGCAGTCCCTACTCATAGGGGGTGGATACCTACCACCACCAGCAGTCCCTACTCATAGGGGGGGTGATGCCCATCACTACCAGTACTCCCTACTCATAGGGGGTGGATACCTACCACTACCAGCAGTCCCTACTCATAGGGGGTGGATACCTACCACCACCAGCAGTCCCTACTCATAGGGGGGTGATGCCCATCACTACCAGTACTCCCTACTCATAGGGGGTGGATACCTACCACTACCAGCAGTCCCTACTCATAGGGGTGGATACCTACCACTATCAGCAGTCCCTACTCATAGGGGGTGGATACCTACCACTACCAGCAGTCCCTACTCATAGGGGGTGGATACCTACCACTACCAGCAGTCCCTACTCATAGGGGGTGGACACCTACCACTACCAGCAGTCCCTACTCATAGGGGGTGGATACCTATCACTACCAGCAGTCCCTACTCATAGGGGGGATGCCCATCACTACCAGTACTCCCTGCTCATAGGGGGGGGATGCCCATCACTACCAGTACTCTTCACTCATAGGTGTTGCAGGACAAACACACCACTACTACCATCATGTCAAGATTGTATATTGTGTGTCAACTGCCTGCAACTGTGACACTGAAAGGGAACACATAATGTCCTCCCATCACCGTTGTGACCAAAAGGTGAATGTGAGGGTAAAACACACAGTTGTCACCGTAACAGTGTTGTAATGGGGTCTAAACCCCCCCTCACTACAGTGAACAAAATGTGAGTGTTAGGATCAGAAATCAAGCATATCATGAACCTTGTGTCAATGGGGTCTAACCCCCACTCACCACAGTGAACCAAAGGTGATTAAGGGGTTACAAACGCAAGCTCCAAATGAAAAAGGTGCTAATGGGGTCTAACCCCCCCCCCTCACTACAGTGACCAAATTGTGAATTTGGGGCTCAAAAATCAAGCATATCAGGAACATATTGGCAATGGGGTCTAAACCCCCACTCACCACAGTGACCAATAGGTCATCAAGGGGTTAAAAATGCAAGCATCATATGAAAAAGGTGGTAATGGGGTCTAACCCCCCCCCTCACTACACTGACCAAATTGTGAATTTGGGGCTCTAAAATCAAGCATATCAGGAACATATCGGTAATGGGGTCTAAACCCCCACTCACCACAGTGCACAAAAGGTGAGTATGGTGTTTAAAATTCCAGCATATCAGGAACATTGTGGTAATGGGGTCTAAACACCCCCTCACTACAGTGACCAAAAGGTGAGTATGGTGTTAAAAATTCCAGCATATCAAGAACATTGTGGTAATGGGGTCTAAACACCCCCTCACTACAGTGACCAAAAGGGGAGTATGGTGTTCAATAATCAAGCACATCAGGAACATTATGGTAATAGGGTCTAAACACATCATCACTACAGTGTCCAAAAGGTGAGTGTGGTCATAAATTTAGCTGCCACTTCAATACACCAGGTATCATACCTGGCCTTAACACAACAAGCAATGTAGTGGCAAAGTAGTGATTGTGTGCCAAACACACATAGATCTGTTGACGGAAAGATTGTTGTGTCTTCCAAATATACACTCAGCCATGTGCAGACAACCATTGCCCATGGGGGCTGACAATGCTCCTGTGGGCAATCAGACTATGTAAGAAGTGAGCATCAGAATGCATACACATATATTTGCAGGGACAGACACACAAACTAAGGTATCCTGTGGAGACTGTAGATGTGAGGTGACACAGTCACATACCATGGCACCAATGGGACATACCAACCATGATGAATGTGCTGACTGATGATGTAGGAGACACAGGGATAGCAGTGGAGAACCTCTAAACAAGATCCAGCCAATGGCGCACAAAAGTCATACCAATGCATTGGTGCAGATGCACAAACACAAACAGGCTGACTCACACTGCATCTCAAACACAACATGTATGTGTGTGTGTGTGTGTCAGTGTACCCAGGCCGGTATGCAACTCATGATGGTGTGCTGCGCTCAAATCACACATATGTGTACACAGTGCCATACTAAAGTAAATCATGAATTGGCTACCCCTCTGTGGGCAAGAAGGCATTGTTAGATGAGTGGGATCCCAACAGACTCAGGTGACACAAGCTGGGTGGAACAGCAACCAACACAGCAAGAGACAGACCCACTCCATCTATACCCTCAAGGACCCTACATTGAGGTGACAGTAGCCTGCATGATAACCCCTCTGTGAAGACAAATTGGGATGTTGCACCTACTTTGGACTCCAGTCACCCGTGCACACTGGGTCATGTGTCTTGACACACCAACTACATTCACACTTACACAAACACAAATCACTGGCCATGGCCTGTAATCCAAGGGCAAAATGTAGGTAGGGGCATAGTCATGCCACAACTCACATAAGGACACTCCCAACACCACACACCGTGAACGGCACCAATGTGCATCTGCAAATCCCACATGGACTGGGGACATTGCACATGCACCATGACAATACCAGGGGTGGTAGGGGGGATCCAAGGTGCACAAACTCGTCACACATGTCCAGTTAAAAACCCTTGTGAATGTCTGCCACACTGCACAGTATGAGGTACATGTGCCTGACATGAAATGTATCTGAATAATTGGGATCCCTGCCACAATCCCAGAACAATGATGAACACAAGGAGACCCACAAAGAACACATGTTGAAACATTCAAACCGTGCAGCTTTGAATCTGAGCAGTGGGAGCAGTCACACACACATACAAGTGACCCAGTCACAGAAAGATACCACATAGGGAAATCAACTTGATGTTGGAAACACTAAACTGCCTTGGCAAATCCTAAATATGTCACACTTGCGTTTGTCCACCTCCCAGGCCCTAACAACAAACACACTGCGGGATGACAAGCTAATGGCCAGTAGTTTCCCATGCACCTACATCCCAGAAAACACAGGGCAAAAATCTTGGATGAACACAGGACAACTCATCAAGCATCACAGACAGGGACATCTGTAGGGAATACAGGCTGTGTAGAAAAATGGAAGGGAGCACAGAGAGACATGCTCACAGAACATACCCCATGGGCTCAGGCAATTTCAAGGAATGACACATTGCCATGAGGTGACTCCACTCCTGTGGAAGGTCAGGTGTGCAAAAAGTAGTCTGTGCAGGGCCCTGTCATGTCTGCATACATTGTGGTTAGTGAGCCAACAATTACAGCACACTGAAAGCTCTGGTCACATCAGACTGTGTACAGGAGGGTATTTAAGTCATCTGCACATACTCAATTAACATGTATGGCAAGTTGCACTGACGCCACAGATGACTTGGTCACCATTTTTGCTAAAACCTGCATGTCCAGTGTAGAAGTGCCCACTGTTCTTAGAAATGACTTTGTGCACAAGTGTAAGCACAACATAAGTGCAACAGTGCAAGCCACAGATGTGACACAGCAAAGGAATTGTGAGGCTCCCTGTGCCCAATTTTATGGATCATGACACACTATAATTGCAGCAAAGGTTGACATGGATACATACTGTAATAGGACTCAGATACCAGGGACCACATGGAGTCCATCACATTCGAAAAACAATCAATAGCTACATTACAAGTATTACAACTGCAACTCAGGATACACATTAACAACATCATGTACATCATATGCAAAACCACATTTCAAAAGAAATTTGCTTTATTCAGCTTTAAATTAGTGATGTGGTGAAACCAAGGAGAACATAAAGGCCCATGGCCAGTCCATTAATTATGTCCATTAGGTGTGCGGCAGAAATGACTGCCCCACATTGCTTGCCTGCACTGCTACAGCCAGGGGACATCTCCCCTTGGAGGGGCATACATAGGGTCAGGCCAGGCACCGCAGGGACAGGATCAGGGGATAGCAGTATGGGGCAGGTGAGGGGTGGTGGGTGCAGGAGTGTCAGTGGCAACTGCAGTGGAGGTGTCTGACACAGTGGGCACTGTCACCACAGCAGTGTCCAAGTCAGACGGGGTGGAGGGGGTCTCCACTGCAGTGCCAATGTCAGAGGGAGTGTCTTGGGGCAAAGGTGAAGTGGGCAGGACAGATGGGGGGACACGGACTCCACAGCAGTCACAGGAACAAGCTGAGGGTGTGAAGTGGGGGGTGAAGTGCATGTGGTAGGGGGGAGGGCCTAATCATTTTGGGGATGGTGTATCTGTGTGTGGGGGAACCTGGGGCAGGGTGTGGCGGGGAAACCGTAGGAGTGGTGGGCTTGGGGCTGGAGGACGGAGACTGTGTGGTGGTGGTGCGTGAATGGGGAGGGGTCTTGCTCCTCCTGTTCCTGGGGATTTGAGGATGGGGGCCTCAGTGTCCCTGCGCCTGGGGGAGGGTGTCCGTGTGGCAGGGGAACTCCCCTCTGTGCGTGGTGACTGGCTCTTCCCCTTGTGAGTGGGATCAGATGGAGCGCTGGGGAAGAGGCCAAGGTCAAGGAGGAAGAGTTGCCGGGAAGTGGGTATTGCAGGTGAGGCAAGGGAAGGGGTTTTGGAGGGAGAGGTATCTGAGGACTGCGGAGTGGTTGTGGATGCCTGTCTGTGTGTCTGTGCCCTATCCCCTGTGTGTGTGCTGTCAGTCCCCTGAGTGTGCGTGCTTGCGCGTCTAGACCTTGTCTTGCGTTGCTGTGTGCTGCTTGGGTCTGATGATGTGCGTGCCTGTGTGAGTGTGCGTTGGGTGGGTAGGGTAGTGGGGATTGTGGATGGGGCAGAGGTAGGAGGGGTGAGGGACTGTTGGAGGAGGGACACTGCTGCCGTCAGCGAGGAGGTCATGGACTGATTGGTCCGCTGTCGGGCAGACATGTTTGCTGAGATGCCCTCCATGAAGGACACCAATTGTGTCAACAGACTGATGTGAGCATGGAGGACACTCAGCATCGATGTCTGCCCTACATGGATCTGCTTAAACAGGTCCACAGACTCCACACTCAGTGCAGCAGGGGAGACGGAGGCAGGGGGTGCGGTGCCTGGACTGAAGAAGACATGCTCCCGAACACGGGAGCCTCCACGGACATCAGGGATGGGAGCAGCTGGGAGGGTGGAGATGGTGGTGGTGGCGGGGACAGACGTGCTAGCTGTTGTCTTGGGTCTGCTGACACCCGCCTCCACAAGGGAGTCATCACTGGAACTGGATGCGTCCTCAGCTGAGGTGGTTGTAGCTGAGTGTTCCTCAGTGTGGCTCCCCTCACCCTCCGTGCCACTGGGTCCCTCCAGCTCCTCCACGGAAGACCCAGTCTGGCTCTGCCGCTCCTCTTGGTCCGTGGAGCTGTCTCCTCCTGTAGTCGTCGAAGCTGCTGCAAACAATGAAGAAAAACAGATTCACATTCGTCAGCTGTATTGAGCTGACACATGACTGTAATTGCAGCACATCACAGAGCAGGTCCTGGCATCATCTGATAAGCATAGCAAAAATGACTGACACATATGTGAACCACCCACTTGTCTTCCTGCCAGTCAACCATGCCCCAAGTACACATCCTGGGGATGGACACATCCGTCTGGTGCATGTATGATGTCACTAAGTATATGTGCAAACATGCCCCACAAAGGGCCAGGTGTCAGATCTGCAAGGATTGTGAGTGTAATGTGTCACTACACACATATCACATCTCTCTCCAGTGACTCTGTACATGTGTCCAGAAATGGGATGGCCAAAGTCACTGTTAACATGATGGATATGATTCCATTCCCAGACACCATGATGGCCTCATGTCATGATAGTCAATGCTACAGCGGAGTGCATGCAGGACAACTGACAATACTGCAGTATCCTGATTTGCATGTGGCACACCATGCCACAGGCCTGTCTGGCCAATGAGTCTGTACTGTCTCCTGTCACCGGGGCAGTGCATACAGAAACCAACAGTGTGCAGCGTGTCACACCAATGTATTAGCGGGCAATGCAAACTCTGTAGCTCTCAAGTACACATGTACAGCCACTGCTACCCACATCACCAAGAATCAGATGATCACACGGTATCCAAATTAGACATTTGAGTTTGTGCTAACACAAATCAGTAAACATGGACACATCACAGCCTGTCGGGAACAAAGTGAAGCAGCCTGCACTTTAATTTTGAATCCACCATTAGGCACACTCAAGTAATTACACACCTATGTTTTGCCCCATGCGCTGATACAACAGCCACATATCATAAGGCAAGCCATTACGAACATTGTAACACTCTTGAAGTCAAAGAAGCTATGCCAGTCCACAATGACACCGAGGCAGACACCCCATTGCACATGTCAGAATGCTCACATTGTTGGCTGACAGCCAGGATTGGGAGTTCCGAGTGTCTCATCTGTGCAGAGTTGGCATGCCTGTCGTGGTCCATGTGCAACAGGTGATGACCAGAAACAGTAGTTAGGTGGCTATGCATGTGTCACAACCGTGACATTCATTCTCCAGAGGCACCAACATTTGTATCACATGGTGCATGTGTGTCTGCTAAATACCTCCGACACTTATGGTGCCCCAGATCAGCAATTACAACACCTTTGTATTGTACACACAGAGTACATGTCAGACATCTGTCTATGTGCAGACACATGTCAAGCAATTGCCACACTCATGAAGCACAGAACGAGGCACCTGTAGCAGATGCCGGCCCCAACATTATCCTTGGACAATAGCAAGGACACACAGCACTAGTGACACTACTCAGAGACCAAAAGGCCCACACCTGGTCAGCAGATGAGAATGGGGAGTCACCAAATGTGTCCACATTAGTGTTGTCTCAGTAGACACATGAACTGTGGGAGTGTTAGGAGGCTGAGGGAGTGCAAATAGCATGTTAGCCATAGTTCACCAAAGAGGGATGAACTTACCCCCTCCTTGCTGCTGTCTGGCCTTCAACTGCCCATCCAGGTCAGGGAAGACCACCGTCAAAATCCTCAGCATGTGGGGGGTCAGTGTCCGTCCTCCGCCCATCGGCGTGGAGGCGACAGCTGGACCCTGGCGATCCTCCTGGTCCAGCCACGAAGGTCCTGACACCTCTTCTGACAGTTGCGGATGCAGTGTTTGTAGACCCCCACTGATCGAACTGCCCATACGATGGTCTTCCAGATTTCCTGTTTGTGATGGGCATCAACTTGTAAGGGTGACAAAGTAAGACACCATTACTACACATGCAACATGTTTGTACATCACATATTTGACCATACATGTTGTTATCACAAGGGAATATGATGTATACAGGTAGAGCAACTATGGTCATGGGCATTTGTTCTGTGTGCAAGCCTGCATCAACAAACTGAAAACTGAGCATGAACAGTCAGACAAGAAATAAAATGTACACATTGACATCACTGCACCTGTACAGTAATTGTATCCACACATTTTGAGAGTTACAAATACTCAGTGAGCATGCTTGGCATTGCTGAACACAATGCTAGTAGTGCTAGTCAGACTCCATGCACAATTAGGAAGACAGTGGACTGCGCAATCACCTGCTCCCCTGGTTTCCCATACAGCTTGCTGTACTGTGGAAGGAGGCTGTCCAGCAGGGCTTGGTTCTCCTCCTCGGTGAAGGCTGGGGCTCTCTCCACAGTACGTGCCATCCTTGAAGCCATAGGATGCAGAGACAGCAGCAGTGGTAGCGGAGATGTAATGCTGTAGCAGTTGGTGCAGGCAAGTGAAGTCTCTGGGGAACAGACAGTCTTATATCTGTGCTGCAGAGCTGAATCTGTCCCAGGCGACCTAAGTGATAGGTCCGACACGTTTGCATGTTATGAAAATGGCCAATCAATTGCATTGTACGCTTCGTACACGCCTCCTGCATCGTTCAAAAATTCAACTACATCAACCCATTGTTGTAGATACATTGTTGTACGGAGCCAACTGAATTTTTTTGAACACGATTCGTACAACGATCAAATCTGCGTCAGTCTCCATTACATCCAATAGCCAATGCGTGCGCACGGCTTGGTCCGTAAGTGTACGACGCGTCTTTTAAAATTTCACCCGCGTCTGTCTCTATGATAGTCAATAGCCTATGCGTGCACACGTCTCGCTCAGTCAGTGTACGGCGCGTCTTCTAAAAACTCACACACATCGGTCACCATTGCAGTAAATCTCCAAAGCGTGCGCACGGATTGGTCCCTAGGTGGACGACGCGTCTTTAGAACACACACAGGCATCGGACACCATTGCAGTCAATAGCATAGGTGTGCGCACGGATCGGTCCCTAGGTGGATGACGCGTCTTTAGAAAACTCACACGCATCGGTCACCATTGCAGGCAATTGCTAAGTGAAGCTACACATACAATACCTTACCATGGACTCAGTTGCTCTACAACATATAAACAGCCTGTCACACAGTGTATGATGTGACATCTCAGGATGTATTACCTGTGTGAGTATGTGGGTCCACATAGGATATTGTATGTTGCACTTAGTGGCACACACTCCCAGGCTTTGCAAGGTGTGATGGGGACAGACACCATTGTGTAATGCACATCACCACTGTCATTTACAACTGTGCAGATCACACCGCGAGGCATGTACACAGTTCTAGGTGCCCATTGTGTGCTGACATGTTACATACACCCTGACTCATAGGTGAAAAGGACTGTGTGTCACTGGGTGTCCCACAGCTAACATTGTGGTGTTGATGCAGAGTATGTGCGTATTGTGCTACACACGTCTCTGATTATTTGTGGTAGTTGGCAATCGTCATCACCAACCATGTGATTTTGACATGTGAGTCGCTGTTGTGTCTGTTTGTCACAGGCATCCATTTTTTGCATGTGCAACAATCTGGTAGCACTTCATGTGTGTATTGTGGGTGTGTTGTTACATGTACATCAGATGCTACATGATGTCAGTGCCCTTGTGCCAATACAAGATAGTTGTGTGTGTGACAGACAAACACCTGTCATGTGGGGAACACATCTGTACTTCCTAGTCACGGAGGTGTGTTTTGGGTACGTGACATGTGTGATGATGTACTGGGAGAGACCACATTGATTGTTCACAGCACAGCTTAGCACTTGTTGTGTAAACATGTAGAGCTGAGATGTTATGTGAGGGGCACATAGCTGACATTGTTGTCCATGCCCAACAGCACACACAACATGTTATTGTGTCTTGTTCTGAAGTTGCATTTGATATTGTGCATGGTCATTGCCACATATGTAGGGTCACTGACAAACTTTCTTTGCTCACCTATGTACTGCAGGAGACCAGCTGTCCATAGACCGTTCCCAGACCTTGCAACCATGTCTGAACGTGACTGCATCCGGCGGTACCGCCTCACCAGGCCACTAATTGAGGATTTGGCGGAGCAGTTGGCACCACATTTGCAACCTGGCCGGACATATCCATCAGCGCTGACCCCCAAGGTGAAGGTGATGGCAGCCCTACACTTCTTTGCCACCGGTACCTTCCAGTACACTGTGGCTAGTGCTGGTGGGATGTCACAGACCATGTTCAGTCGTGTGCTTCGCGATGTATTGGAGGCAATGTTGTTATTCCTGAACCGGTACTTCCAATTCCCAACCCCAGGACAATTCACTGCGATTAAGAGTGACTTTTATGCCTTGGGAAGAATGCCACATGTCATAGGCTCCATAGATGGCACACATGTTGCTTTGGTACCACCACAGGCACATGAGCAGACATACCGGAACAGAAAACATTTTCACTCTATTAATGCCCTGGTGGTATGTCTGCCGGACATGACCATCTCACATGTGTGTGCACGTTTCCCTGGTTCTGCACACGACGCTTACATCATGCGGATGAGTCGGATACCAAACATGATGTCACAGCTGCAGAACCAGCGTGCCTGGCTTGTTGGTGTGTAATATCTGTTTCCCTTGTGTGTTTTGGCAACTTTTGAGATTCACCCACTTCTCCAACCCATTGAATGTTTGTTTGTTTGTATGTAGGTGACTCTGGATACCCAAACATGCCGCGGTTGCTGACCCCCCTCAGGAACCCTGTTACACTTGCGGAGATCCGTTATAATGAGGCACATGGGCGGACCAGGAGAGTGATAGAGCGGACATTTGGCCTACTGAAAACCAGATTCCGCTGCCTGGACAAGACAGGAGGTGCCCTCCAATTTGGCCCCGACAAGGTGTGCAAAATCGTTATTGTGTGCTGCATGCTACACAACCTGGCAGTGAGGAAGGAGTTGCCTCTCACCCTGGATGATGATGACCAACAGCCGCCTGCCGTGGAGGATCCTGCTCTGGGACATGTTGCCAGTGATGATGAGGGTGAGGGGGATGTACGAACACAGCTCATCAACAACTTCTTCACATGATAGTGAGTATACAGTGATATGTTGTCTATGTTTTGTAATTGGCTGATATGTGTAGGTGTTGCAATGTTGCTGCTTAAATGTGTCTGTGTGCTCATTGACAGGCTGCTTGCAGTGATGTGTCCTTCTATTGAGTATGTACTACCAAACAGTGCTGGGATTGTAACTGCGTTGTGTCCAGGTATCTTGAGCTTAGTGTCTGGCATGTGTATTGGAGATATATGCTGTCATTCAGTGATTCTAATGGTGTTGTATGTCTGTGCTCCACAGTGTCCTTTGGCTGTTGTTTGGTCACGTGTGACCCCCAAAATCACAGATTCATGTTGCAGACTGCAGGCTGCCGTTGTCCTAACCATGATGTGCCACACACCCCTGGACTTATATGGTTTACCAGTAGCTGACTTTGGGCTCACTGTCACGTGAGGTTACCTCCCATCTGTTGAGGACTTATGACTTTTGCTGGTGTAATAAACCTGTGAATCACTTTGGAATGTGCTTTGTCTGTGTCCACACATCCAACATTCATTTGCATGCTGTACCTGTGGGCAGATTGCACAAGACTCAGGATGGGTGTTGTGTATATGCATCCCACTGCATTCTCTGTTCACATAAGTTAGGACGATGAGTTAGATGGGCATGGTAAGTATGTGTTGTGTTGACGTAGTGGGGTGTCTACCTCATATGTGTCACATCACCATGACTCACATGACTGTGTTTACATAGCTGTAGTAGTTTCCATGCACAGACATCTTTTCACAGGTCATCCTTTCAATGACACAAACCAAGTTTCAGTCACAACAGAGGCATGTATTGTGTTATAGTGAATTCATTTACATGCATGTGTTTGAAAGTTATACGTAAGTGAAAGTGCTGTACAGTGCAATAGGAATCCAAAGCTCACAGTGCAGTTGGTAGTGTTGATTGATGACATTTCTAGAGTAAAGTCCACAGTCCTTTGGAACATTGGTCCAACTTAGACCCTCCATCACATGTGTGGGAGTTTAGCAACAGTCAACAAGGTGAACGCTTTGCACACATTGGATGATGTCTAGAACAGGGAGTCACGTCCTGGTGGGTATGCATGGCCATCTTCCTCTTACTTGTCCTTCTTCGGACGACGCCTCTTCTTTTTCTCAGGGGGACCCTCATGTGCAGGCTGCTGCGGTGCAGAGGACTCTCCGCCAGAGTCCACCTCCCTCCCTGTGGCAGTTGCTGATGTAGTGGCAACTGATGTAGTGGGCACACAGGGAGGTGTGGTCATGTTGTTGGCTATCTGGCGGAGGCATGTCAGTATGTCCTATGCACCGCCGTATGGTCATCTATTTTGTCCATTTTGGACTCCATCCGAGTCATGTGTTGTTCCACCTGGGACATGTGGGAGTCCATTCTGGCATGATGTGCAGGCTGCTGTTGTTGTATGTCCCTGAGGATCCCCACAACCTGGCCAAATCCTCCGGTGCTTTCCTGGTATGCATCTATGATGCGTCCCAACTGCGGATCTTCCTGCAGTCCAGCCCCATCTGCAGGCCGTGGCCTCACCCTGACCACCCTCACACCACCCCTACCCACATGGGCAGGACCTGCCCTGGCAGGCACAGGCGACACTGGGCCCCTGTCTGTGTTGGCACTGGTGTTGTTGTCCGTCAGCTCCTGGGCACCCTGTGTACCTGTGCCGTCGTTGTCCTGTTGCCTTGGTCTGTCTGTTTTGGCAGGGGTGATTGAAGTGTTTGCAGATGGTCCAGGAGTGGTGGCAGGGTGTGCTGATGTTGCAGCTGCTGGGGCTGGAAGCGGAGCCACACCGGAGGTGCCAGGTTGTTCATCCTCGTCCGAAGAGGACATAGAGGCATCCACACCGGGGAGCTCAGGGTCATCCGGAGTCTGGGACTGGGATTCCTCTTCTGTTCTTGCTGTGTCCCCAGCATCCCCTGAGGGTGAAAGAGACACACAATGTATGTAATGTTTCTGCACACATCAACGGTTCACACACATTACAGTTGCCACTGCACATCATGATGAGTGTATGTACATTGCATTGTCCTACATTGTGTGAGACAGGTGTCTATTTTGGTTTAGCACAATGTCATTTGATGCTTGAGCATTTTGATGGGCACGTAGAGCTGTGTGCATGAACATCTCATTTCATGATTGTTTGACTGTACATGGGCATTGCTACTCAAGTGCCGTCATGTGCCTGACACAGGTGTGTCCCTCCTCTCAACATTTGTACTTTAACAATGACATACATGCACTTCCAAATGCGATGTGTAGCACGTTTGGACGATGTGTGCTGGCATTTGTGCTTGTATTTGTGATTAACATTGTTGTGTCTGAACAACATGATCACAGTACGGTATGGCTGCATTGACTGTGGAGATACTATTTTGTTGTGTGTGTCCCTAGTTCACATATCATTTCACACATGTGATGGTGTTATCCGTAGCTAATGATGTTGGGGCAGAGTTCTGTGCGTGATGATGTCATTTATGTGGTCAATGTCCTCAATGGTAAGGGGTATTAACCACGGCAGATCGCAGACTTTCCCATGCTCATGAGAGAGAGGGCCAGAGGTTTGTGTGTTTGACTTATGCTGCTGTGAGTTGTATGCCTACTCCTACCCAGGCCAGGTTACTCCTTGTGTTGCAAGTGTCAATGACAGTGAAGGGAGTGTTGTGTGAGGGATGCAATCAACGTTGCACGATGTAGGAGTGGAATGCAGATCAGCACAGTGCCTTGTGTAAATGACACCATGCTATGGTGTCAGCTATGTTGCTGTGGCCATTCCATTCACTGTCATGTGTCACCTGTGAATGGTGTATATGTGGTTTGGGGTGTGGGTTTTGGTATGTGCTATGTCTGCACCTCCCCAATTGTCATGTAGGGCACACACCTTCACAGCCAGGCCAGGGGGCACCCCTGCCACACTGCAGGCCCAGACAGTGAGAGGATACATACAGTTGCGATGGCTGTCAGTGTGAAGGGGTTTGAGGGGGCAAGTGCATAGGTATGACTTGCAGCCAATTCATACATCTGGCCCATGTGTCAGGCATTTTGCCAGGGCATTTACTTTTTGTGTGAGTGGTCCCAAGGGGTGTATTTGTTCCTGCTGTGAATGTGTGTGTATTTGCAGGATTGCTGGTATTTGGTGTACTTGCAGGCCCACCTTCTCCCACAGAGGCCAGCTAATCCCCCCTGTAGGATGCTTCCATTGCGTCCAAGTTAAAGTTCTGGATGTCAGGCACTGGTGTCCTGTTGTTTGTTGGAGCACAAGTCCTAGCAGGGCCTTGTGCTCCCCACAGCAGGGCCCAGTGTCAGCCATCTTGTCAGTACTTTTCCTCTCCATGTGAGGTGGGCATGGTTCAGGGTGGGCTTGATGGGCTATGTGGGAGGGGGACTTTTGGCTATGCCTGCAAATCCCATCATGCTTTTGGCTACACCCGCCTTTCCAGCATACCCGACCTTCCTTCCTGTGACTCAGCTTCCCTGTGAGGTGGTGTAACAGTGCTGGCAAGATGGCTGACAGTGGTGTCCTGGTGTTTGTTGGCGCACAAGTCTTACCAGGGCCTTGTGGTCCCCACAGCAGGGCCCAGTGTCAGCCATCTTGTCAGTACTTAGCCACTCCCTGTGAGGTGAGCATGGTTCAGGGTAGGTTTGATGGACCATGTGGGATGAGGACTTTTGACTGTTACTACAACTCCCATAATGCTTTCAGCTACAGGCACCTTCCCAGCATACCCAACCTTCCTTCCTGCGACTCAGCGTTCCTGTGAGGTGGTGTGACAGTGCTGTCAAGATGGCTGACAGTGGTGTCCTGGTGTTTGTTGGAGCACAACCCCCACCAGGCCCTTGTGCTCCCCATAGCAGGGCCCAGTGTCAGCCATCTTGTCAGTACTTTGCCACTCCCTGTGAGGTGAGCATGGTTCATGGTGGGTTTGATGGACCATGTGGGATGAGGACTTTTGACTGTTACTACAACTCCCATAATGCTTTCAGCTACAGGCACCTTCCCAGCATACCCAACCTTCCTTCCTGTGACTCAGCTTCCCTGTGAGGTGGTGTAGCAATGCTGTCAAGATGGCTGACAGTGGTGTCCTGGTGTTTGTTGGAGCACAACCCCCACCAGGCCCTTGAGCTCCCGATAGCAGGGCCCAGTGTCAGCCATATTGTCAGTACTTTTCCACTCCCTGTGAGGTGAACATGGTTCAGGGTGGGCTTGATGGACCATGTGGGAGGGGGTCTGGTGTCTGTGACTACAACTCCCATCAGGCTTTTGGCTACACCCACCCTCCCAGCATACCCACCTTCCTTCCTGTGAGTCAGCTTCCCTGTGAGGAAGTGTGACAGGTTTGGCAAGATGGCTGACAGTGTTTGTTGGTGTTTAGTACCAATGCCTTGCTGTATTTGTTGTTAGGCTTTTACATGTTATGACCTAGTTCTATATTACTCTGAGATAGCAGCTATTGCGTTTGTGTAACTGGCATACACATCACAGAATAACTTTTTCGGGACGTAATTTGGCTTTGCTAAGGCTACTTGTTTTCAATGTCCCCTTGGCAGTGATGTGTGTGTGTTGCCACACAATATTGACTAGATTGGTTGTGTACTCACCAGGCTCTGGTATTCCTGTCAATCCATGGATGCCCTCCGGTGGGAGTATGGCCCGCACTTTCTCCTCCCAGGACGTGAAGTATGTTGCTTTTACAGGAGGGCCACCGCCAGTACGCTGGCTCAAGGCATGCTCTCTGGCTATGAGCTTCTTGACCCTCCTTCGCACATTGTAGTACCTGTTCTGGATGTCATCCTTTGTGTGCAGGCAAGGTGCTTGTGCGTTCACCTTGTCGATGATCCTCTCCCACATCTTTGTTTTCTGTGACATGGGGGTCTGTTGGACCAAGGTTCCAAATAAATGTGGCTCTACTCGGAGTATTTCATCAACCAAGACTACCAACTCACTATCTGTGAACTTTGGATTCTTCTTTGGGGGCATGGTGCTGGGTGGTTGTGGAGATTGATGTGTGTGTGAGGGTGTAAGTGAGGGTGAGTGGGTGTCAGTTTCTCTTGCTTGTTGTGAGTGTGTTTAGGAGGTGATAATGGTGTGGATGTTGTGTGGTGAGTGAGTTGTGGGTGTGGCTCAGAGTGCAGTGTAGTTGTCTTCTCTGCTGTCATGTGTTTGAAAATAGCAGAGGATCATGGTAGTGGATTTGGGCCTTTATGTAGGTGGAGTTGTGGGTGTGTATTTGTTCATGATTTTTTTTTTTCTTATTTCTTTATTGATTTGGACATTGCTTGTTTGGTTTTTTTCTCTGGTTTTAAACGTAGGTTTTGTTGTGCATGATGGAGACGTTCAGTTGACTGGGAAGGACGCTGACAGGGGCAATTGAGAGGTACTCCGAGTCTGTCTCACTCACAATGTGCTCTGTTGCCGCGTTTGCGTACGCGTCGGTCGCAACGGGCTGTTGTCAATGGTAGTCACTGTTTCCCGTACGTCTCGTTCTTCCGGATTGTGCTCCGTGCGAGTAGTTTTCCTTTTGCATGCATTGCATCGTACTCGTACGGTCGTAGGGAGCGTGTACGAGTCGTTCGGGTCCAGTCCGGGTCCGTGTCGGTCGATACGTTTCGCGCTCCCTTTACGGGCGAGTCACTGTTTACCGTGCGGCTCGGGCATGCGGATTGAGCTCCCTGAGACTCGTTTGAAAATCACACGCATAGCATCGTACTCGTACGGTCGTACGGAGCGTGTACGTGTCGGTCGGACTCCAGTCCCGGTCCGTGTCGGTCGGTACGTTTTACAACCCGAATCGGAATCGGGCCCTAAGTATAGAGTATGCAACAAACACTAAATTTGCATACCAGATAAAAAAACTTATTGCATTAGCCTACGTGCCAGTAACTGATGTTGCTGAACATTACAACCTTTTGCTAGAAAGCCCTTTTTACCAACAACATGAGGAAAAATTAAGTCCCCTCCTAGGCTACTTCGAAGACAACTGGGTGGGAAGACTTCATAGATCAGGCCATAGGAGACAACCCAAATTTCAAATTCCCCGGTGGAATGTCTATCTTTCTTCAATTAACCAACAAGCCAAAACCAATAACACTGTTGAAGGATGGCATAATGCCTTCCAATCAACAACAGGACGAGGCACACCTACACTACACAAACTAATAACCTCCTTACAAAAAGAACAGAGCTATCAGGAACTCAGAATAGAGCAATCTGTCACACAACTAAAACCTAAACTATCTAAACAAACTAAGCAAATGTACCAATACCTTCAACAGCAAGTTAAACTATACCCTACTACAAGAGGCCTAGAATACTTAGGAATGATAGCAAAAAGCCTACTGTAAAATCTCCAAACAAACTAAATGCATAATACTTATCATTTATTTTACAGCAACATAAACAAAACATTTTTATTTCCTCACAAAAATAATTACTATGTCTAATAAATAATAAAATATATAGACACATTAATTAAGACTGCGAGTAAATAAAAAAACAACAATAAAATATAACATTATTTCCCTCCCACAATTAAAAATATTTTAAAAACTTACAGTTTCCGTTGTTGTAGACTCAAAATTCCACATCTTCTAAATTAATCCATGTAGTTGATAATTCCAAATCCATAAAAAGTTTCCCAAAAAATGAAACAATACAACTGTACCAAAAATAAATCCCCCTGTAGATAAATCCATAATCCGGAAACCGTCAAAAAACCCGAAAATTAGTTCAAAAAAAGAAACGCTCCATGAAACCCGAAAAATTAAGAAAGTGTAAATAATTATTAGTTACTAAAACTAATATACACTTCCATAATAAAAAAAACGCTATTTTCCAGCACGGCAACTTTTTTCAAGTAAAACCTACAAAACAAAAACACAAACATTGCCACCCACACAAAAGTACACATTATATACCTAATAACATTATTAGCAACATTATAAACACAATAGAAACACATATACCACTCTACATTAACATTTCTAACTAGGCCTCAATAACGTAAAACTAGATAAACAGTCGATACTTAACTAACGCATAAAAAACATCCTAACATCACAAACCTAACTCAGAACACACTAAATACATTACAACTACCTTCAAAATACATTAAAAACATTGTTAAAATAGCGAAAATTAATCTTACCTTGCTCGAAGCTGAAGCAGCTCCCAACCGCGAGCTTCTCCCCTTCCAAATGACCCAAAACAACAGCGAGCGGTTACAAAATACAAGAGCCAAACAAATATGGCAGCTTTAAACATATTAAATAAAACCAATTTATTTTTTTAAATGTTATAATAACTTAAAATTTTTGTTATTGTATTTAATTAAATACTATAAATTGCTAATGTTTTTTTGAAATGCATTATATTATTTGTAAACATTGTAAAATTATAATAATAAATATTATAACACATATAAGATTTAATATTATAATTCCATAAAATCACAAATTACAATAAACAATATATTAAAAAGTACAAATTTTTATGTAATAAAAAATGTATACTTTATTTAAAAAATTTGCAATATGAAAACTATGTATTAATTATTAATATTAATATCTAATATTAATAATTAAAATGTATAATATTTTTGTGTATCAATAAAACTGTTTATTTTTCTCAACTGTATTAAAAAATGTTTAAACTTTCATTGTATTGAAATATTACCAATATTACCAATATATGTAACAAACTTAAAAATGTTAATAACACCAAACAATGATTTACAATTGTTTAAAACGTATATTATTATTCAAAATGTATCCAAATATTTGTAACAAGACGGTATCTAATATTACCAAATTATATACAAATATGTAAATACATTTATTAATGTAATACAATAAAATTGTTTCATTACTGCACCAAAATCTACAAATAAACAAACTGTTTTATTGTTTCACAAATAAATATTATTTCTTATCTTTATATATTTTTTTATTTGTAATGCAACATTGTCTTTACATTTACATACTACATTTTTTGTAACTAAATGTTAAAGAAATAAAAATGTCTAATTTATTGTCTACCATCTCGTGTATTAAACTCAATGTTTCATAATAAATATATTCATATTAATTATACTGTATTAAATATGTTATAATATAATATATATACATTTATTATCATACTACACAACTATATTTTATTTATATGTTTATTCAACTTTAAACTGCTTTAATATTATTACAAATTTTCTTAAGTTAAATTTTTGCTAATTTTCTTTTCAAACTCCACTTTAAATAAATACAATATATATGCTAAACACTAAACTTAATTAATTTACTATTCCCACTCCAGTCAGTATTAAATTGGGGTAGGTGCTGGACACTAAACTTAATTAATTTACTATTCCCACTCCAGTCAGTATTAAATTAGGGCAGGTGCTGGACACTAAACTTAATTAATTTACTATTCCCACTCCAGTCAATATTAAATTGGGGTAGGTGCTGGACACTAAACTTAATTAATTTACTATTCCCACTCCAGTCAGTATTAAATTAGGGCAGGTGCTGGACACTAAACTTAATTAATTTACTATTCTCACTCCAGTCAGTATTAAATTGGGGCAGATGCAGGACACTAAACTTAATTAATTTACTATTCCCACTCCAGTGAGTATTACATTGGGGTAGGTGCTGGACACTAAACTTAATTAATTTACTATTCCCACTCCAGTCAGTATTAAATTAGGGTAGGTCCTGGACACTAAACTTAATTAATTTACTATTCCCACTCCAGTCAGTATTAAATTGGGGTAGGTGCTGGACACTAAACTTAATTAATTTACTATTCCCACTCCAGTCAGTATTAAATTGGGGTAGGTGCTGGACACTAAACTTAATTAATTTACTATTCCCACTCACGTAAGTATTAAATTGGGGTAGGTACTGGACACAAAACTTAATTAATTTACTATTTCCACTCCAGTCAGTATTAAATTGGGGCAGGTCCTGGACACTAAACTTAATTAATTTACTATTCCCACTCCAGTCAGTATTAAATTAGGATAGGTGCTGGACACTAAACTTAATTAATGTACTATTCCCACTCCAGTCAGTATTAAATTGGGATAGGTGCTGGACACTAAACTTAATTAATTTACTATTCCCACTCCAGTCAGTATTAAATTAGGGTAGGTGCTGGACACTAAACTTAATTAATTTACTATTCCCACTCCAGTCAGTATTAAATTGGGGTAGATGCTGGACACTAAACGTAATTAATTTACTATTCCCACTCCAGTCAGTATTAAATTAGGGTAGGTGCTGGACACTAAAGTTAATTAATTTACTATTCCCACTCCAGTCAGTATTAAATTGGGGTAGGTGCTGGACACTAAACTTAATTAATTTACTATTCCCACTCACGTCAGTATTAAATTGGGGTAGGTGCTGGACACTAAACTTAATTAATTTACTATTCCCACTCCAGTCAGTATTAAATTGGGGTAGGTGCTGGACACTAAACTTAAATAATTTACTATTCCCACTCCAGTTAGTATTAAATCGGGGTAGGTGCTGGACACTAAACTTAATTAATTTGCTATTCCCTCTCTAGTCAGTATTAAATTAGAGTAGGTGCTGGACACTAAACTTATTTAATTCGCTATTCCCACTCCAGTCAGTATTAAATTGGGGTAGCTGCTGGACACTAAACTTAATTAATTTCCTATTCCCACTCCAGTCAGTATTAAATTGGGGTAGGTGTTGGACACTAAACTTAATTAATTTACTATTCCCACTCCAGTCAATATTAAATTGGGGTAGGTGCTGGACAGTAAACTTAATTAATTTACTTTTACCACTCCAGTCAGTATTAAATTGGGGTAGGTGCTGGACACTAAACCTAATTAATTTACTATTCCCACTCCAGTCAGTATTAAATTGGGGTAGGTGCTGGACACTAAACTTAATTAATTTACTATTCCCACTCCAGTCAGTATTAAATTAGGGTAGGTGCTGGACACTAAACTTAATTAATTTACTATTCCCACTCCAGTTAGTATTAAATTGGGGTAGGTGCTGGACACTAAACTTAATTAATTTACTATTCCCACTCCAGTCAGTATTAAATTAGAGTAGGTGCTGGACACTAAACTTATTTAATTTCACTATTCCCACTCCAGTCAGTATTAAATTGGGGTAGGTGCTGGACACTAAACTTAATTAATTTGCTATTCCCACTCCAGTCAGTATTAAATTGGGGTAGGTGCTGGACACTAAACTTAATTGATTTACTATTCCCACTCCAGTCAATATTAAATTGGGGTAGGTGCTGGATATTAAACTTAATTAATTTACTATTACCACTCCAGTCAGTATTAAATTGGGGTAGGTGCTGGACACTAATCCTAATTAATTTACTATTCCCACTGCAGTCAGTATTAAATTGGGGTAGGTGCTGGACACTAAACTTAATTAATTTACTATTCCCACTCCAGTCAGTATTAAATTAGGGTAGGTGCTGGACACTAAACGTAATTAATTTACTATTCCCACTCCAGTCAGTATTAAATTAGGGTTGGTGCTGGACACTAAACTTAATTAATGTACTATTCCCACTCCAGTCAGTATTAAATTGGGGTAGGTGCTGGACACTAAACTTAATTAATTTACTATTCCCACTCCAGTTAGTATTAAATTGGGGTAGGTGCTGGACACTAAACTTAATTAATTTACTATTCCCACTCCAGTCAGTATTAAATTGGGGTAGGTGCTGGACACTAAACTTAATTAAGTTGCTATTCCCACTCCAGTCAGTATTAAATTGGGGTAGGTGCTGGACACTAAACTTAATTAATTTACTATTCCCACTCCAGTCAGTATTAAATTAGGTTAGGTGCTGGACACTAAACTTAATTAATTTACTATTCCCACTCCAGTCAATATTAAATTGGGGTAGGTGCTGGATAGTAAACTTAATTAATTTACTATTCCCACTCCAGTCAGTATTAAATTGGGGTAGGTGCTGGACACTAAACTTCATTAATTTACTATTCCCACTCCAGTCAGTATTAAATTAGAGTAGGTGCTGGACACTAAACTTAATTAATTTACTATTCCCACTCCAGTCAGTATTAAACTAGGGTAGGTCCTGGACACTAAACTTAATTAATTTACTATTCCCACTTCAGTCAGTATTACATTAGGGTAGGTGCTGGACACTAAACTTAATTAATTTACTATTCCCACTCCAGTCAGTATTAAATTGGGGTAGGTTCTGGACACTAAACTTAATTAATTTACTATTCCCACTCCAGTCAGTATTAAATTAGGGTAGGTGCAGGACACTGAACTTAATTAATTTACTATTCCCACTCCAGTCAGTATTAAATTGGGGTAGGTGCTGGACACTGAACTTAATTAATTTACTATTCCCACTCCAGTCAGTATTAAATTGGGGTAGGTGCTGGACACTAAACTTAATTAATGTACTATTCCCAGTCCAGTCAGTATTAAATTGGGGTAGGTCCTGGACACTAAACTTAATTAATTTACTATTCCCACTTCAGTCAGTATTACATTAGGGTAGGTGCTGGACACTAAACTTAATTAATTTACTATTCCCACTCCAGTCAGTATTAAATTAGAGTAGGTGCTGGACACTAAAGTTAATTAATTTACTATTCCCAGTCCAGTCAGTATTAAATTGGGGTAGGTGCTGGACACTAAACTTAATTAATTTACTATTCCCACTCCAGTCAGTATTAAACTGGGGTAGGTGCTGGACACTAAACTTAATTAATGTACTATTCCCACTCCAGTCAGTATTAAATTGGGGTAGGTGCTGGACACTAAACTTAATTAATTTACTATTCCCACTCCAGTCAGTATTAAATTGGGGTAGATGCTGGACACTAAACTTATTTAATTTACTATTCCCACTCCAGTCAGTATTAAATTGGGGTAGGTGCTGGACACTAAACTTAATTAATTTACTATTCCCACTCCAGTCAGTATTAAATTGGGGTAGGTGCTGGACACTAAACTTAATTAATTTACTATTCCCACTCCAGTCAGTATTAAATTAGGTTAGGTGCTGGACACTAAACTTAATTAATTTACTATTCCCACTCCAGTCAATATTAAATTGGGGTAGGTGCTGGATAGCTAAACTTAATTAATTTACTATTCCCACTCCAGTCAGTATTAAATTGGGGTAGGTGCTGGACACTAAACTTAATTAATTTACTATTCCCACTCCAGTCAGTATTAAATTAGGTTAGGTGCTGGTCACTAAACTTAATTAATTTACTATTCCCACTCCAGTCAATATTAAATTGGGGTAGGTGCTGGATAGCAAACTTAATTAATTTACTATTCCCACTCCAGTCAGTATTAAATTGGGGTAGGTGCTGGACACTAAACTTAATTAATTTACTATTCCCACTCCAGTCAGTATTAAATTGGGGTAGGTGCTGGACACTAAACTTAATTAATTTACTATTCCCACTCCAGTCAGTATTAAATTAGAGTAGGTGCTGGACACTAAACTTAATTAATTTACTATTCCCACTCCAGTCAGTATTAAACTAGGGTAGGTGCTGGACACTAAACTTAATTAATTTACTATTCCCACTCCAGTCAGTATTAAATTGGGGTAGGTGCTGGACACTAAACTTAATTAATTTACTATTCCCACTCCAGTCAGTATTAAATTAGGGTAGGTGCTGGACACTAAACTTAATTAATTTACTATTCCCACTCCAGTCAGTATTAAATTGGGGTAGGTGCTGGACACTAAACTTAATTAATTTACTATTCCCACTCCAGTCAGTATTAAATTAGGGTAGGTGCAGGACACTGAACTTAATTAATTTACTATTCCCACTCCAGTCAGTATTAAATTGGGGTAGGTGCTGGACACTAAACTTCATTAATTTACTATTCCCACTCCAGTCAGTATTAAATTAGAGTAGGTGCTGGACACTAAACTTAATTAATTTACTATTCCCACTCCAGTCAGTATTAAACTAGGGTAGGTCCTGGACACTAAACTTAATTAATTTACTATTCCCACTCCAGTCAGTATTAAATTAGGGTAGGTGCAGGACACTAAACTTAATTAATTTACTATTCCCACTCCAGTCAGTATTAAATTGGGGTAGGTGCTGGACACTGAACTTAATTAATTTACTATTCCCACTCCAGTCAGTATTAAATTGGGGTAGGTGCTGGACACTAAACTTAATTAATGTACTATTCCCAGTCCAGTCAGTATTAAATTGGGGTAGGTCCTGGACACTAAACCTAATTAATTTACTATTCCCACTTCAGTCAGTATTACATTAGGGTAGGTGCTGGACACTAAACTTAATTAATTTACTATTCCCACTCCAGTCAGTATTAAATTGGGGTAGGTGCTGGACACTAAACTTAATTAATTTACTATTCCCACTCCAGTCAGTATTAAACTGGGGTAGGTGCTGGACACTAAACTTAATTAATTTACTATTCCCACTCCAGTCAGTATTAAATTAGAGTAGGTGCTGGACACTAAACTTAATTAATTATCTACTCCCACTCCAGTCAGTATTAAATTGGGGTAGGTGCTGGCAGTAAACTTAATTAATTTACTATTCCCACTCCAGTCAGTATTAAATTGGGGTAGGTGCTGGACACTAAAGTTAATTAATTTACTATTCCCACTCCAGTGAGTATTAAATTGGGGTAGGTGCTGGACACTAAACTTAATTAATTTACTATTCCCACTCCAGTCAGTATTAAATTGGGGTAGGTCCTGGACACTAAACTTAATTAATTTACTATTCCCACTCCAGTCAGTATTAAATTAGAGTAGGTGCTGGACACTAAACTTAATTAATTTACTATTCCCACTCCAGTCAGTATTAAATTGGGGTAGGTGCTGGACACTAAACTTAATTAATTTACTATTCCCACTCCAGTCAGTGTTAAATTGGGGTAGGTGCTGGACACTAAACTTAATTAATTTACTATTCCCACTCCAGTCAGTATTAAATTGGGGTAGGTGCTGGACACTAAACTTAAATAATTTACTATTCCCACTCCAGTTAGTATTAAATTGGGGTAGGTGCTGGACACTAAACTTAATTAATTTGCTATTCCCACTCTAGTCAGTATTAAATTAGAGTAGGTGCTGGACACTAAACTTATTTAATTTACTATTCCCACTCCAGTCAGTATTAAATTAGAGTAGGTGCTGGACACTAAACTTAATTAATTTACTATTCCCACTCCAGTCAGTATTAAATTGGGTAGGTGCTGGACACTAAACTTAATTAATTTACTATTCCCACTCCAGTCAGTATTAAATTAGAGTAGGTGCTGGACACTAAACTTAATTAATTATCTATTCCCACTCCAGTCAGTATTAAATTGGGGTAGGTGCTGGACACTAAACTTAATTAATTTACTATTCCCACTCCAGTCAGTATTAAATTGGGGTAGGTGCTGGACACTAAACTTAATTAATTTACTATTCCCACTCCAGTCAGTATTAAATTAGGGTAGGTGCAGGACACTGAACTTAATTAATTTACTATTCCCACTCCAGTCAGTATTAAATTGGGGTAGGTGCTGGACACTGAACTTAATTAATTTACTATTCCCACTCCAGTCAGTATTAAATTGGGGTAGGTGCTGGACACTAAACTTAATTAATGTACTATTCCCAGTCCAGTCAGTATTAAATTGGGGTAGGTCCTGGACACTAAACTTAATTAATTTACTATTCCCACTTCAGTCAGTATTACATTAGGGTAGGTGCTGGACACTAAACTTAATTAATTTACTATTCTCACTCCAGTCAGTATTAAATTGGGGTAGGTGCTGGACACTAAACTTAAATAATTTACTATTCCCACTCCAGTCAGTATTAAATTAGAGTAGGTGCTGGACACTAAACTTAATTAATTTACTATTCCCACTCCAGTCAGTATTAAATTGGGGTAGGTGCTGGACACTAAACTTAATTAATTTACTATTCCCACTCCAGTCAGTATTAAATTGGGGTAGGTGCTGGACACTAAACTTAATTAATTTACTATTCCCACTCCAGTCAGTATTAAATTGGGGTAGGTGCTGGACACTAAACTTAATTAATTTACTATTCCCACTCCAGTCAGTATTAAATTTGAGTAGGTGCTGGACACTAAACTTAATTAATTTACTATTCCCACTCCAGTCAGTATTAAACTAGGGTAGGTGCTGGACACTAAACTTAATTAATTTACTATTCCCACTCCAGTCAGTATTAAATTGGGGTAGGTGCTGGACACTAAACTTAATTAATTTACTATTCCCACTCCAGTCAGTATTAAATTAGGGTAGGTGCTGGACACTAAACTTAATTAATTTACTATTCCCACTCCAGTCAGTATTAAATTGGGGGTAGGTGCTGGACACTAAACTTATTTAATTTACTATTCCCACTCCAGTCAGTATTAAATTGGGGTAGGTGCTGGACACTAAACTTAATTAATGTACTATTCCCAGTCCAGTCAGTATTAAATTGGGGTAGGTCCTGGACACTAAACTTAATTAATTTACTATTCCCACTTCAGTCAGTATTACATTAGGGTAGGTGCTGGACACTAAACTTAATTAATTTACTATTCCCACTTTAGTCAGTATTAAATTGGGGTAGGTGCTGGACACTAAACTTAAATAATTTACTATTCTTACTCCAGTCAGTATTAAATTAGAGTAGGTGCTGGACACTAAACTTATTTAATTTACTATTCCCACTCCAGTCAGTATTAAATTGGGGTAGGTGCTGGACACTAAACTTAATTAATTTGCTATTCCCACTCCAGTCAGTATTAAATTGGGGTAGGTGCTGGACACTAAACTTAATTAATTTACTATTCCCACTCCAGTCAGTATTAAATTAGGTTAGGTGCTGGACACTAAACTTAATTAATTTACTATTCCCACTCCAGTCAATATTAAATTGGGGTAGGTGCTGGATAGCAAACTTAATTAATTTACTATTCCCACTCCAGTCAGTATTAAATTGGGGTAGGTGCTGGACACTAAACTTAATTAATTTACTATTCCCACTCCAGTCAGTATTAAATTAGGTTAGGTGCTGGACACTAAACTTAATTAATTTACTATTCCCACTCCAGTCAATATTAAATTGGGGTAGGTGCTGGATAGCAAACTTAATTAATTTACTATTCCCACTCCAGTCAGTATTAAATTGGGGTAGGTGCTGGACACTAAACTTAATTAATTTACTATTCCCACTCCAGTCAGTATTAAATTGGGGTAGGTGCTGGACACTAAACTTAATTAATTTACTATTCCCACTCCAGTCAGTATTAAATTAGAGTAGGTGCTGGACACTAAACTTAATTAATTTACTATTCCCACTCCAGTCAGTATTAAATTAGGGTAGGTGCTGGACACTAAACTTAATTAATTTACTATTCCCACTCCAGTCAGTATTAAATTGGGGTAGGTGCTGGACACTAAACTTAATTAATTTACTATTCCCACTCCAGTCAGTATTAAATTAGGGTAGGTGCTGGACACTAAACTTAATTAATTTACTATTCCCACTCCAGTCAGTATTAAATTGGGGTAGGTGCTGGACACTAAACTTAATTAATTTACTATTCCCACTCCAGTCAGTATTAAATTAGGGTAGGTGCAGGACACTGAACTTAATTAATTTACTATTCCCACTCCAGTCAGTATTAAATTGGGGTAGGTGCTGGACACTGAACTTAATTAATTTACTATTCCCACTCCAGTCAGTATTAAATTGGGGTAGGTGCTGGACACTAAACTTAATTAATGTACTATTCCCAGTCCAGTCAGTATTAAATTGGGGTAGGTCCTGGACACTAAACCTAATTAATTTACTATTCCCACTTCAGTCAGTATTACATTAGGGTAGGTGCTGGACACTAAACTTAATTAATTTACTATTCCCACTCCAGTCAGTATTAAATTGGGGTAGGTGCTGGACACTAAACTTAATTAATTTACTATTCCCACTCCAGTCAGTATTAAACTGGGGTAGGTGCTGGACACTAAACTTAATTAATTTACTATTCCCACTCCAGTCAGTATTAAATTAGAGTAGGTGCTGGACACTAAACTTAATTAATTATCTACTCCCACTCCAGTCAGTATTAAATTGGGGTAGGTGCTGGCAGTAAACTTAATTAATTTACTATTCCCACTCCAGTCAGTATTAAATTGGGGTAGGTGCTGGACACTAAAGTTAATTAATTTACTATTCCCACTCCAGTGAGTATTAAATTGGGGTAGGTGCTGGACACTAAACTTAATTAATTTACTATTCCCACTCCAGTCAGTATTAAATTGGGGTAGGTCCTGGACACTAAACTTAATTAATTTACTATTCCCACTCCAGTCAGTATTAAATTAGGGTAGGTGCTGGACACTAAACTTAATTAATTTACTATTCCCACTCCAGTCAGTATTAAATTGGGGTAGGTGCTGGACACTAAACTTAATTAATTTACTATTCCCACTCCAGTCAGTATTAAATTGGGGTAGGTGCTGGACACTAAACTTAATTAATTTACTATTCCCACTCCAGTCAGTATTAAATTGGGGTAGGTGCTGGACACTAAACTTAAATAATTTACTATTCCCACTCCAGTTAGTATTAAATTGGGGTAGGTGCTGGACACTAAACTTAATTAATTTGCTATTCCCACTCTAGTCAGTATTAAATTAGAGTAGGTGCTGGACACTAAACTTATTTAATTCGCTATTCCCACTCCAGTCAGTATTAAATTAGAGTAGGTGCTGGACACTAAACTTAATTAATTTACTATTCCCACTCCAGTCAGTATTAAATTGGGGTAGGTGCTGGACACTAAACTTAATTAATTTACTATTCCCACTCCAGTCAGTATTAAATTGGGGTAGGTGCTGGACACTAAACTTAATTAATTTACTATTCCCACTCCAGTCAGTATTAAATTAGAGTAGGTGCTGGACACTAAACTTAATTAATTATACTATTCCCACTCCAGTCAGTATTAAATTGGGGTAGGTGCTGGACACTAAACTTAATTAATTTACTATTCCCACTCCAGTCAGTATTAAATTGGGGTAGGTGCTGGACACTAAACTTAATTAATTTACTATTCCCACTCCAGTCAGTATTAAATTAGGGTAGGTGCTGGACACTGAACTTAATTAATTTACTATTCCCACTCCAGTCAGTATTAAATTGGGGTAGGTGCTGGACACTGAACTTAATTAATTTACTATTCCCACTCCAGTCAGTATTAAATTGGGGTAGGTGCTGGACACTAAACTTAATTAATGTACTATTCCCAGTCCAGTCAGTATTAAATTGGGGTAGGTCCTGGACACTAAACTTAATTAATTTACTATTCCCACTTCAGTCAGTATTACATTAGGGTAGGTGCTGGACACTAAACTTAATTAATTTACTATTCTCACTCCAGTCAGTATTAAATTGGGGTAGGTGCTGGACACTAAACTTAAATAATTTACTATTCCCACTCCAGTCAGTATTAAATTAGAGTAGGTGCTGGACACTAAACTTAATTAATTTACTATTCCCACTCCAGTCAGTATTAAATTGGGGTAGGTGCTGGACACTAAACTTAATTAATTTACTATTTCCACTCCAGTCAGTATTAAATTGGGGTAGGTGCTGGACACTAAACTTAATTAATTTACTATTCCCACTCCAGTCAGTATTAAATTGGGGTAGGTGCTGGACACTAAACATAATTAATTTACTATTCCCACTCCAGTCAGTATTAAATTGGGGTAGGTGCTGGACACTAAACTTAATTAATTTACTATTCCCACTCCAGTCAGTATTAAATTAGAGTAGGTGCTGGACACTAAACTTATTTAATTTACTATTCCCACTCCAGTCAGTATTAAATTGGGGTAGGTGCTGGACACTAAACTTAATTAATTTGCTATTCCCACTCCAGTCAGTATTAAATTGGGGTAGGTGCTGGACACTAAACTTAATTAATTTACTATTCCCACTCCAGTCAGTATTAAATTAGAGTAGGTGCTGGACACTAAACTTAATTAATTATCTACTCCCACTCCAGTCAGTATTAAATTGGGGTAGGTGCTGGCAGTAAACTTAATTAATTTACTATTCCCACTCCAGTCAGTATTAAATTGGGGTAGGTGCTGGACACTAAAGCTTAATTAATTTACTATTCCCACTCCAGTGAGTATTAAATTGGGGTAGGTGCTGGACACTAAACTTAATTAATTTACTATTCCCACTCCAGTCAGTATTAAATTAGGGTAGGTGCTGGACACTAAACTTAATTAATTTACTATTCCCACTCCAGTCAGTATTAAATTGGGGTAGGTGCTGGACACTAAACTTAATTAATTTACTATTCCCACTCCAGTCAGTATTAAATTGGGGTAGGTGCTGGACACTAAACTTAATTAATTTACTATTCCCACTCCAGTCAGTATTAAATTGGGGTAGGTGCTGGACACTAAACTTAATTAATTTACTATTCCCACTCCAGTCAGTATTAAATTGGGGTAGGTGCTGGACACTAAACTTAAATAATTTGCTATTCCCACTCTAGTCAGTATTAAATTAGAGTAGGTGCTGGACACTAAACTTATTTAATTCGCTATTCCCACTCCAGTCAGTATTAAATTAGAGTAGGTGCTGGACACTAAACTTAATTAATTTACTATTCCCACTCCAGTCAGTATTAAATTGGGGTAGGTGCTGGACACTAAACTTAATTAATTTACTATTCCCACTCCAGTCAGTATTAAATTGGGGTAGGTGCTGGACACTAAACTTAATTAATTTACTATTCCCACTCCAGTCAGTATTAAATTAGAGTAGGTGCTGGACACTAAACTTAATTAATTATCTATTCCCACTCCAGTCAGTATTAAATTGGGGTAGGTGGTGGACACTAAACTGAATTAATTTACTATTCCCACTCCAGTCAGTATTAAATTGGGGTAGGTGCTGGACACTAAAGTTAATTAATTTACCATTCCCACTCCAGTCAGTATTAAATTGGGGTAGGTGCTGGACACTAAACTTAATTAATTTACTATTCCCACTCCAGTCAGTATTAAATTAGAGTAGGTGCTAGACACTAAACTTTACTATGCCCACTCCAGTCAGTATTAAATTGAGGTAGGTGCTGGACACTAAACTTAATTAATTTACTATTCCCACTCCTGTCAGTATTAAATTGGGGTAGGTGCTGGACACTAAAGTTAATTAATTTACTATTCCCACTCCAAACACTATTAAATTAGGAAACATACTGGACAGTAAACATATGTTAGATTTTAATTTTTAATTTAAAACCACTCACCTTATTTAACAATTAGAAAATGTACATCCCAAATACTAAGTAATATTTTTTTAAATTAATTATTATATTTTCATAATTGTTTTCCCCAATTTATATTCTTATAAAATTTAATTTTCATTATTTTTAAACACTCCCCACCATTATCCCCTATAAACACAAAACTACTCTCAAATTAAAAATAATCAAAAATCGAAAATAAATTTAAATGTATAAATTTATATTTTAAAACTATTATTTTAATTTTTAAAAAAAAAAACCAAAAACATTTTTTAAAACACTCCCCACCCTTATCCCCTATTAACCCAACATCCCGCTCCTAAAAATATAGTTCAAAATTCGAAATTTAAATTTGAAATTAAATTTTATAATTTAACAATTTTTATTAGATTTTTAAACATAATTTTAAAACACTCCCCACCCTTATCCCCATAAACCCAACATCCCGCTCCTAAAAATATATTTCAAATTTCGAAATTTAAATTTGAAATTTAATTTTATAATTTAACAATTTTTATTACATTTTTAAACATATTTTTTAAAACACTCCCCACCCTTATCCCCTATAAACCCAACATCCCGCTGCTAAAAATGTATTTCAAAATTCGAAATTTAAAATTTAAATTTAAATTTATAATTTAAAATTTTTATTTATAATTTTTAAACTTTATTTTAAAACACTCGCCACCCTTATCCCCTATAAACCCAACATCCCACTCCTCAAAAATATATTTCAAAATTCGAAATTTAAATGTGAATTTAAAATTTATAATTTTAAAATTTTAATTATATATTTAAACATTATTTTAAAACACTCCCCACCCTTATCCCTTATAAACCCAACATCCCGCTCCTAAAAATATATATCAAAATTCTAAATTTAATTTTCAATTAAAAATTTATAATTTATCAAATTATATTATATTTTTAAACATTTTTTTAATACACTCCCCACCCTTATCCCCTATAAACCCAACATCCCGCACCTAAAAAATATGATACAATTTTTTTTTACTATATATAAATAATATACTACTACAAACATACTCTAAAAACAAACACAAATATAATAATTTAACGATATTTTTACATAACGATATTTTAACACTCGATATTACATACTTCGATATTTTTGACAAGACTTAAAAACGATATTTTTAGCATCGATATACAGAACATCAATATTTAATATAATCGATATATTAAACTCGATATTTCTGTATATTGATATTTAAAACTCGATATTTAGACTACTTACCGTGCTGCATAAATACTTTAGACATTGCCTCTGAGTTCAGCATGACTGCTTTGTGCCATGCTACCCGAGGGTTAAGCACAGGTAAATTTAGCGACTTTTGTGGTTCACCCTGACACGAATTGTGGTTGTTGCTTGAGTGGGGCTTACATGCCTCTCAACCAATAACTCAATTTCTTCTAAGTATGATATCAGCAAATTATTCTATAATAATTAATGTTGTGCAATGTTCGGAATGCAGTACAATACAACTCAGTTCTAATCAATGCAAAACAGCAGTAATAACTACTGTGAATTGTGAGTTGCTGTCTTCACCAACTTCGCAGGCAGAATGAAACGTCAGAGCAGTCGTGGGTTGAGGGAGCTGCAGGGAAGTTCAATTTACCCAGGCCCTGGCATAACTTTACAAAGCATTTACCAGCACTGTAATGTATGCATAATGAATATATCTCTTAAATCCATTCTGCTAGTTTGGAATTTGTTTGCTACATAATCTGGCCAAACTGTTGCATTAAGTCCAGCCTGGCACATTTGAAAGAAAAATGCTAAGGGGCAGATTTACAAGCCCCATGCGTCATTTTTGCGCTGCTGTTGCGTCACTTTTTGTGACGCAGCGGCGGTGTAAAAATGCGGCCCATTTACAACGTGACGCATCTAGGGAGATGCGTCACGTTGTAAAGCCCTGCGTCATATTATACCTGCGTCAGGTATAATGTATGCAGGGTGGGCGTTACCACGCAAAAAAGCCTTGTAGAAGTGACGCAGTGAAATCTACAAGATTTCACTGCATCAAAACCTTACGCCTGCTTGAAGCAGGCGTAAGGAGTGACGCAGTGTTGTGGGAATAGGCCTCAAAATGCATTGCTGGAGTTGCGTCGTGCTTGCGACACGACTCCAGCAATGCGTGACTTTTGCCCCAACAGATGCGTCAGAATTTCTGACGCATCTGTCAATCCTTGCGCCATGGTGCGCCGTATTGTAAATACGGCGCACACATGGTGGTGCAAGAGTTTTTCAGAGTGGCGCAGGGAAAGTGACGCATCTTTACAGATGCGTCACTTTCTTGTAAATCTGCCCCTAAATATGTAGCAATATCCAGTGTAACACTGTTGCCTCTATCGATCAATACAGTGGTGACCACCTGGTCTTCTATCTTTAGTGCATGGCAACAATATTTACCACAACACATCTGTATTTCTTTTCTTTTCTAAGACAAATTGGCAGGAATGAGGTTGTTCATTTGGAAGGGGTGTATCCCTACCAACTGAATAAATGGTCTCTGGTTAGTTTAAAATACAGTCAAGAAAAAACACCTGCTCAACCCCAGGTAGCTGTTGCAAAAGCACAGGCAATTACACATAGGAAGTTATGTTCAAGTAGTACCAACAATTTGAAAACTCTTAGAAAACACAGTACAAGCCCAAACCAATTTAGAAAAAAAGGAGAAATCTTTCATGAGCAAAATAACAAGATCAAAAAATTGAATAATGAGAACCGAAGATATGAAAATTTGCATCTTGCAGACAAAAAGTGCCCAGAAAATGTAAAGCGCTATGGAAAAATCAAAAGTTCACTGTTGATTGTGACCTAGGCATGACTTCAGGCTGACCGTGATGGAGTGGGGGCCTGGTACTACATGAGTATAGTCCCAGTCAAACATTTTACCTACTGACTTACAGACTTATTTAGAGCTTGGTGGAGAGGGTAGTCCATTGCAAAAGAGATGGAGCACCCTCATTGCCAAACAGAAGCTCCACCGGCTCATTTAGAGTCAGGCGGAACTTAAGTATGTCAGCGACAGAGAATGCTCTGTTTCTACAGCTGAAAAGACATGAAGAGCATGCACTTCTTCTCTTAAAGAGACACCATACTTGAATTTCTTCATTTGAAAATGCGTGCAAACAGTAATATGTGGATCGCCCCAAACCGCAATGGTAACGTTTATGAGAAAACCGAGCTCTGTCCTTGCGCTCTTTTACTGTTGCACTGCAGTAAGTGGGAACAACTCCCTCCAATGTATCATGTTCCTCCAGATAATCCACGATACTCCATTTAACCAACATCATTTTCACCTTCCTTATTGCTGTCTGATTCTTAATATTCTTCACCACAGCGGAGACAGTGAGATGCAATCTGTAATCTATATTAGACATTCCAAATACATACTGTATGCCATTTTAAGCTTCGTACAGCAGTACGTACAAATTAATCTCCATGTAAAATGAGCATGACATATACTGTCCCAATGCATTTCGAGCCCCTAGGGCTCTTCGTCAGGGAATCTGGAACATAAAAATGAACAGTGTAACTTGATTATTCCATTATAATTCATGTATGCTAACACAAAAATATCAAAAAAATTGTGGAAAAGTGAAAATTCAAACCACTTCCTGTTAAGTGCCCCCTACCTTCACCCTGACAATTAAAACAATCATAATGATGTTTACAACACTCTACTGTCCTCCCATCTTAACCGAACCTATATTAGCTGAAGTCTTTAGAAAACTCACACTGAACCACATCCTATTAAAGCTCATCTCCCCTCTCATTTTCTCCCGATTTCACTCCTAGCCAACCCTTTCATTTAACCCTCCGTTACCATACTCTTTACCTACCAATCACTCCAGCTTACAACCTATCCCTCGCTAGTAGGGAGTGTTTTGGAGGTACTTAACAGGAAGTGGTTTGAATTTTCACTTTTCCACAATTTTTTTGATATTTTTGTGTTAGCATACATGAATTATAATGGAATAATCAAGTTACACTGTTCATTTTTATGTTCCAGATTCCCCTGACGAAGAGCCCTCGGGGCTAGAAATGCATTGGGACAGTATATGTCATGCTCATTTTACATGGAGATTAATTTGTACGTACTGCTGGGGTATCTTTTATAGATTCATATGCTTGAATCAGAGTAGCAAGCAGTAGCATGATAAATGTAACTACCCTTAGCGGATGGTGGGTGACATTAATATGCATTTGCAGATAAAGCATTTAAAGAGTGAAATGATGGAAATACACATATTCACATGTATAAACATGCAAACATCTTCATTATCTACATTGAGATGATACGCATTTATGTGTAAAAAATTCTATTCAGTAAAATTGAGAAATTGAGAGAACTGTTAAGCAGTCATGTACCAACGTCAGGAAACATTTAACATCTTGAACATAATGAAGAAAAACCTCTGCTTAAAGAGGCTCACCTTATTGGAATAGATGACACAATACAGCCTGGCCCACGGCTGCGTCAGTGCGCTGCGCTGATTCCAGGCAGTAGTGCTGCATGAGTGTGTGGGTGTTCTTTGACGTCACAGGGCAGCATATTTTCTCTAGTGGAATGCCAGCAAACAGAGCAGCTGAAGTGGGAACTGCTCTTGTCGAATGCACTTTGTCTCTTCTCGCCAAAGGTTTGCCCGCTTTGAGAGGGCAAAAATGAATTGCTGCCGAGATCCATCTGGCAATGGTTTATTTTGACACTGCGGTGCCTTGACGACCTTGACCATAGGCCACCAATAGCTGGTCAGTTTTGTGCATGCTCTTAGTTCTTTGCAGGTAGAATTTGAGACATTAATCATACAAATATTGACAGTGAAACCCTTCAGCAGCTAGCACCTAACCTATTATCCCCAAATTTATCAAAAGAGAGGGAAAGTACCCCAAGATGTGTGCACACAATCTAAACACCCACTGTCAAGGTGCGGTCCTACGGGACCTAACAATGTTCAACATAAAAATCAATCGGTGCACCAACACATCAATAATTTAACAATTACGAAGTCTGTATCCAAAGTTTGCTCTTCAAGTTCTCTTTTTTATTTGAAAAACATATCAAGCAACATGTAGGGTAGACCAGCCCACGCGTTTCATCTAATACAATGGGATTCTTCAGGGCTGTAGAATAACAGATATATACATACATGAATACATTTAAAAACGTTTAATAAACTTTTACTAATGCGACTGACAAACAGTTAAAATGACAGTACTAACAGGACAGATGTTCACTATACCACAAAAAATAAACCAACCAATATTGTCCCATATGATAGGAACAAGAACGACCCACCAAGACAACATAAAAAGAATACACAGAAACCAAAAAATACAAAGTCACAAACATCACTATAATAATGCAATCTAGACCACTCCCTGTTCATTATGATGTTTTTACTACGATGTTTTTATAAAAATAAAAAAAAGAGGAGAATCCAAGGAGCGAAATAAGTGCCTCAACCATGGAAACATTACTCCCAAACCGTGATTTTTCCACAAGGTTGAATCAGAAATGTGATTTAAGTGATGACGGTGATAAAAAGAAAAAGAAAAAGAGAAAGAAAAAAGAAGGAAATATTAAAGCAAAAAATGAGAGGAATTATCTACCCATGGTTTGAAAGAGAGAGAGAATATATATTAAAACCGTGATCCATGCATGAACGAATAACCCAAATGAACCCCCCCGGCGAGGTGAGCCCAAGTAGTGGTGGATGCCCCAATTGGGGAGGACTCCATTACCCACCAAGAGCGAGTTCGTCTCAAAGTGAACGGCCAATTCTATCTGTCATGAATACAGATGACTGGAAACCGGACTGATCAGTCACACCGGTTGTAGTCTGTTAAAAGAGATATTAAAAAATATATAATGTATCCCAATACTCATCATTTACAGTGTATTAAGCCGTTAAACACCAGTGGTTAGTACCAGGTGACACAGTCTACTCACATAAAATGGTTGCAAGCAGCTAAGTCCTAGGATCAGATGCCAGAACTATGCGGTGCATCAACGTCGGATCAAAATATAATGGAAACGGTCCAAAATAGCTATCGCAAACAGCTCAGCACCTGGATATCAAAAGGTAGAACAATCATCATGATGGCCTGACCTGATTAAATGTAAAATTGGGCTTCTAAGAGTCTGATTCCAACACCCTATCAGAAGTGTAGACCCCCAGGTTTCAATGCAGTTAAAAAGTACCCCTCCAACTATAGAACAACAAGAATCCCTCTAGGATAAAGTCAATCCCCATTACCTGAAGTGAGAAACTGTGGGACCCCGTCCTGGTCTCGGGTTGGACACCCCGCAAGGGATGTCAGACCACTGCGAGCTGGAATATCTGCATGCAGGGTGCTTCAGCGTCTCGCACCAGTGTGTCGGCATGGAAGTCCTGATCTCCTCTCTCTATCTCAGCAAGATGTGATGTATATATACCCGAAGGCTGTCGGACTTAGGATGATGTTGGGAATGAACCTTGTACATAGTTATTATGCAGGAGATGGTAGCCCTGCTGAGTTTCCAAGAATCCAAGGATCCTCATGCATAATGTATGAGGCTAGTGTTCAGGGAAAAACCCATGTTCTGTATGCAGTACTGTAACTAGGTAAAGGGTCAGTCCTAGCAGCCCGCTATGTATGTAGTGTAGGGATGAATATAGATGAAAGGTTGTGATGTTACCCAAGCCTATATTGGGGTACCTATATGGAATATAACAGCCTTCTGAAAGATGCAATCTGAGATACCAGCATCTCAACGCTTCCCTCATGCATGGGGTGATCGAGATTAAGGGGCCTATTGCGATGTCCATGGCTAAAACGGGACCAACCGACCTCCGGTCGGCGGTCCCTGCCACCTAATTATGATGCAACCGCACATGGTGTGGTCGCATTTTCTCATTTCTCTATGGGAGCTTGTGTTACAGGTGTAAACTGGCCGTAACACAAGCTCCCATAGAGAAATGGGAGATTGTGTTAATCCCTGCACCCCATGGCAGGCACCTCAAGGTGCCTGCCACAAGGTTCAGGGATTAACAGGTGGGCACCATGGGTGCCTCCTTGGCCCCAACCGGAGGTCGCAAAAGGAAAGGGGGCCCTGCTAGGGGCCCCCAAACACGGTTTCCGGCAGGGTTTCAATGTTGGAAAGACCGGCATGGAAACCCTGCCGGAAACCATGCATCGTAATCCGGACAGCGTAAACTGCCGTCCCCATGGATTATGGGCCGCTCCGACTGGAAGCCAGTCGGAATGACCAGCCGGTTTCAATTCCGACCGGCTGTATCGTAATCGGCCGGTAGGAATTGAAACTGACAATGTCGACCGACAACGTAATCAGCCCCATAGTCTTCAAAGGACCCTGCACCCACTGAAGTTGAAGCTCTTCCTGCATCGGACTCATCATGAGGTAAGTCAGTGGAATTAAATCGATTGCGAAATAAATAATGCCTAGGAGCGATTTGTATATTCTCACAGAAACATACTGTATTCCTGCAATGTTTCGTGCTAAGTTTGCCAACTGCTCTTGTCTGTCTTGAGAGAGGAAAGCCTTGTTCTGGATTGTTTCCAAGTCGGCTCCAAGGAATGTCATTGTTTGACTGGGAATGAAGGAAGACTTTCGTTGATTTATGGCAAGTCCGAGGTTGTGAAAAAGTGCCAGGCAGGCTTCTGTAGCTTTGGTTGCCTGCAGAGAGGTTGGAGCTTTTAGCAGCCAGTCGTCCAAATAGGGGAATACTTGGTGACCTTGCATTCTTAGGGTTGCTGCTACTGGGGCCATGCAATGGTGAATATCCGAGAAGTGGATTTCAGGCCGAAGGGAAGGACCTTGAATTGGTAATGGGTACCAGCTATGGTGAATCTGAGGTATCTTCGATGCTTGTGGTGGATGGGGATATGAAAATAGGCATCCTCTAGATCTAGAGATGCCATGTTATCTCCACTTTTGAGGCGCTGAAGGATGTTTGAGAGTGTAAGCATCCCGAAGGTTTGCTTCCTGAGGAATTTGTTGAGTTTCCTGAGATCTAAACTATGTCTCCACTCCCCTGATTTCTTGCGTATGAGGAACAAACGGGAGTAGAATCCTCTTCCCCTTTGAGCTACAGGAACCTTCTCTATTGCTCCCTTGGAGAGCATTATTCTGGCCTCTTTTTTCAGTAAGTGAAGATGAGGGGGGTACGCTCCCCTGGGCGGAGTGTTGGTGGTCATTCTGTAAACTCCAGAGTATGGCCATAGGTGACTAAATCTAATACCCATCTGTCTGTTCTGATGTTCTGCCACTGATGGACGTAGTTGGAGATTTTCACTCCAACCGGATGGGAGGGGGTAATAGCTGTTGCCCGACTGAGGTCACTGTTTGCGACTCTGGGACTGTGGTCTTCTGCAAGAGCCTGTCTGGAGAACCCCGCTGTAGAGGGTTGACGATATGCTGGCTGCTGATAACCCTGTCTATACTGTGGCTGGTATGGCTGGAACTGCTGGGTGCGTTGGTATGCACCTCTAAAGCTTGAAAAGCCCTGTCCACGTGCTCTTCAAAAGGGCAACTTGCGATATCTTAGGGTGCCAAGAGATTTGGCGGTATCAGTGTCCATCTTAATGGCGAGCAAGGCATCATCAATATGCTTTCTGAATAAAATATCACCATCATAAGCCATGTCCAGGATCTTAGATTGGACTTCAGGTCTGAACGAAGTTGCCTTAAGCCATCCTTGGCGCTGTAAGACTGCTGCACCAGCTAGTTGTCTAAAGCCTGTAGTGGCTATATCCATGGCGCAGTCAATCATCTCCGAGGCTGCGCACTCTCCTTCCATCAATATTATCTTGGTTTTCTGTCTCTTGTCCTGTGGGATGAGGTCTAACATGGCACCTATACCAGACCACATCTGGTGGTCATAACGGCCAAGAATAGCCAAAGCATTAGTTGCTCATACAGTTATGGCAGACATGGTGGAGAAGCGTTTGCCAATATTATCCAAGCAATGCCCCTCCTTGTCAGGTGTCATTGTAATAGGGGTTGATGGATTTTTTTTATCTCCTTTGTGCCGCCTGAGCTATGACTGAATCAGGCTTGGGGTGACCTGTGAGGCACAAAGGGCAATCCTTCGGGCCCTATACTTCTTGTCAATCCGAGGGAGGACAGCTGCCACTGTGGCCAGAGTTTTCATGACTTTAAGCCCCTCCTGCCAAATATAATCGATAATAGGGATGGAGCGTACCAACCTCCTTGTCTGTTCTTTAAAGTCATAAAGGAAGCAGTCTGATTGCTTCACTGTCATAGGAAGGTGAAATCTGGTAGCCGCTCTCTCTGTTAGATTGTGAAAACCTCTGATATCCTCCAGAGGAGAGTCTACAGATTGATGTAGAGGTGGAGGAATTACATAGTTATCCCAGTTATCTGCTGGAGGAGGAAGGTCATAAATCTTGCTCACTTCAGTGTTCTCATCAGAAGAGGATGGATCGTCTCTAGGAGGTATTGCCAGGGGGCAAGGTGTCAGTCTAGGAGTTGGAGGCGGAAGCATAGATGGAGTAAGAGGGGTGGTGGGCTGCTGTGGTTGTGCCTCAGTACGCTTTTCTTGAGGTTGAGAAAAACACTTCCTGTAATCTGACAACAAAGCCTGCAAGTCCTGAATCAAGGAGGTTGGTAGGTGCGTAGTATCCTCTCTAGGAGGGTTCAAGTAATATATATAAGTCTCAAATTGCCTAGGAGGAGGTGGGTAATAATGTTGGTAGTATTGTTCCTCATCATCATAGTCCTCGTCCTCCTCCTGACACTTCACATGTAGCTCTGAAGGGCTATTAGCTCTCCCATATGGAACGTCGTCATCCGATTCCTCCAAGTCCAGCAAGTGGCTTGGGGGCAAAGGTGAGACCTTGCTTGCGGAAGTGACCTCAGGGCACAGAAACGGCTTGGACAGTTTGGCAATATGCCATGTAGACAATGGCGTTGACGGTGTCATAGCAAGATGGATTCGCCGTCTCTAGAAGCACTCGTTGACCGATCTGACGTCGACGGGGTCATCGTCGGCGGAGTCATTGGCTCTGTCATCGAGTGTGCTGTTGTTGATGATCTCGTGGATGGCTTCTGTTTCGATGAGATCTTAGTCGATGGCAGAATTCTCGTTGATGAGATGGGAGCACCAATGGCCATCGTATTCATCGTTGGTGCCGTCAACGGTCTCGATGACGAGAGGGTGGTACTTGTCATCGTTGATGATCGCGGCGTCGAACGTGATGTTGCCATGGACAGGGATTTCTGAGAGGATTTGTGCCTCACCAGATCTAACGACGAGGCAGCAGAAAGCTTTCCCTCTTTAGCCAAAGGAGTAGATTGCAAAGACAAAGCTGACTCTGAGGATAATTTTGTCTGCTTCTCCTTTTTATGAGAGTCTTTAGCCTGCTGGGAGGTTTTGGAACATTTCTTGGCCTCCTCAGACATCCCCTCAAGGAATGTGGCTCTCCTGCTTGACCCGGAAGAGGCATCACTGACTTCTTCTGAAGATGTTTTCTCTGACCTTGTCTTTTGAAGCCACAAGAGTAGCCTACACTCGCTATCCCTTAAAGTCTTAGATGAGAACGTGTGACAGATTTTGCACTGTTATACCTCATGCTGGGGATGGAAGCAGCAGATGCAGCCTCTATGTGGGTCATCCACATGAACCCTTTTCTCACCACTGGTCTTGCAGGGATGGAAAAGGCCTTTATTATCCTACATAGTATATTTAAGGTTGAAAACCCCCCAAAAAGCCACATTGAAAAAGCAAACTGAGCAGAGCTCAGGGAGATTCCCTTTACACACGACGTACGGTGAAAATCTGAGAGACTCAGTGTTGGAAAGTGGATTATTGGTAGGGGCAAATGTAGGTCTGCCACTGGCAATAAGGCCACTAACACATGATAGGACTCAGCATAGGTCTTAGAAAATTATTCCAGTGCTCAACCCTTGGTAACGTGGCTGCGAGCAGACAGGCTTAACTTCAAAGACAGGTATGTAAAGCATTTAAAAACACCAATTCAGTAAATAATTAAGACACAACACATAATAAAAATCCAACACCAATTTATAAAAATAGGAAATATTTTTATCTTTAAAATGACACCAAAACGACAAACATCCAATATAGGGAACCGGAGATATGAATTTTCAAAGATTTAGCAAAATATAGCACTTAGAAGATTATAGCACCATATTGGGTTACCTGCTCGCGATATACTGGGTCAAAGTCAAAGTTTCAGGCCGACCGCGATGGAGCCCTGGGCGGCTACAGCTCGCGGCAGGTCTCGGTCTCAGTTTCTACCTTCACACTTAGAAACTTTTCTGGAGCTTTTCTCCCGAGGTCCCTCGAAGCTCCCAGGCAGTCCGGATCAGGTGAGGGTTCGCCGGATTGCCTTTTGATGAGCTCCCGGTCAACTTCCCTGGAGCAGACTTAGAAACGTTTTCTTTAGCGCTTCAGCGGGGCAACCCAGGAGCCCAGGCCGACACGCGATGGAAGGCAGGGGGCTTGGCTCTCGCGGTTGCTCCCGGTCACCTTTTCTACGAGCGGATTTAGAAACTTTTCTGGAGCTTTTTCTCGCAGGGTCTCTCGATGCTCTTCATGTAGCCGGATCCGGTGAGGGTTTGCCGGCTTCAGATTTCGTCTAGTCCCGGTCAAACTCTGGAAGTTGGACCGACGGAGCTTTTAGCGGGACGAACCTGGGTGGCTTGGCCGGCTCGCGTTTGAAGGCAGGTGGCTTGGCTGACCAGGTTGAGTCGGTCCCTCTATGGAGCTTTTTTTCAAAGTTCTCCAAACTTCTTGAACTTCTTCCTTAAGTTCCTCAAAGGGCCCCAAAGCGTCTCAAACTCACTCCAAGGGTCTGGAAGCTCCAAGATGGTCCTTGAAAGTTGAGGACTTCAGTTCCCACAATCCAGTGGTAGTTCTCCAAGGTGCAGATTTAGTTGGTGATGTTCCAGATGAGCTCTTTTAACCTTTAGCTTTCAGGGAGTCCACTCTTTAGTTCCTTTTCAGCAAGATAATCCACAGGGCTGTAGTTTCAGATGGTGCAGTCTTCAGAGGTCAGGCCTTAGAAATCTTTGCACAGCAAAACTTCTCAGCTTGGCAATGTCTTGCTTCAGTAAGTTTCAAGCAGCAGATCTGAGAGGCTCTGCCCCTCTCAGATACTTATTCCAAGTTCTCTGGGTCAAGCAGGAGGTCACTGCTGACCAATGGGAGCAGGGTAACCCCTCAAATATATGACCACATCCTGTAGAGTGTGGCATTATTTTCTCCCAGAGTGCATCAAATCTTCCAAATCCATAATGGCTGATTTTCCAGCAAGGAGGTAAGAGCTGGCTAAACACACCCCTAGGGTGGCTAATTTACTTAGACTCTCCCCCCTGCATCTGCTCATACCTTCCTTAATCCGACCATCTGCCTAAGGTGGGAAGTTCAGAGTTGTAAATGACACTGTTCTCTGCTCTCCTCTTTGATGAACATAGTTTACGACTCCTCCCCTGGCCTGGCATTCCTATGGAACAGCACACTGCCCTGCCAGCAGAGCTGGTTGACCCCAGGGGCTCTTTATCACCTCTTCAAGGCAGCCTGGCTAATCCACTTAACTCTGACCAATCAGGGCAGACCACTGGAAGGCTGAATTTGGACTTACAAACAAGAAAGTCTTATAACTTCTTGTATGTACACTTTAGGAGAAATTCAACAATATCATATTGTGGAATTTATTAATACCATTCGGGAAGTCTTTGAATGGCACTTCTAGCCCTCTCCTATCAAGAGTTATTAATCAATAACTTCCTACCATGTTAACCTATGTAGCAGGGGATTTGCAATGGGAAAAATGACTTGGGCCATTTTTCCAGCACCAGGACTTACAAAAACATATTTTATAAGTACTTTGCTTATATCTACAGGACCCCCACCCCATGGGACAACTAGGGGAGACTTTAGGGTTCTGAATCTGTAGAAATATTGCAGATCCTCCCTCCACAGTGCTCCTAGCATCAAAGTCGAATTTGGCCAGCACTTTATCACAATGTGGGGAGTGAAATGTGAAATTTCACTTAACTCAGGGCATATGAAACTCATTTTACAAGGGTGTATCTTATAAATATCTGACCCCCCACCCCTGGGACACCTAGGGGAGACCCCGGAGGTTCCTAATATGCCAAAACATTGTAGGTTATCCATTTTTAAGTGCCCCAAACCCCAAAGTCGAGTTTGGGCACAATTTACTTTTTAAAAGCAGTCCTGGTACCCAGGGCTGCTTTAAAACTGACCTCAGGCTTCAGCAGTGCACACATGCAAGTGCAAAGAGAGCTGCTGGCCTCTAAACTGCCATGCCCTAGGGTACTAGGGACTTTTAGGTGGTTTCAATCCCCCTGCCCTATTATATACTAGGGGCTTATAGGGTAGGTCATGCCAATCACAGGGGTACCCCACCATACCATTGTGTACCCTAGTGTATGTAGGTGTTTTAACTGTACTCTAATGTGTCTCTTTCAGCATAGCACTGGCCCTGGGCCTGGTTAGGCAGAGCCCAGGATCAGTCAAAGTCAGGTACCACCAGTATCAGTCAGCAAAAAGTTGGGGGGTGCCCAGGGTACAGGATGACTTTGCAACATAGCCCCCCCAAACGAAAGGTGATGGGTTACTAACCTACACCCTGGTAGTCCTCATCTACTAAGTGGAAAAATCTGGAAAGTCCATCCGCATTTGCATGGGCAACCCCAGGTCTGTGTTCCACTGTAAAGTCCATCCCCTGTAGGAAATGGACCACCTTAACAGCTTGGGATTCTCCCTCTCATCTGCATGAGCCATCTGAGAGGCCTGTGGTCAGTTTGAACACGAAAGTGAGTCCCAAACAAATATGGTCTCAACTTTTTCAGGGACCAAACCACAGCAAACGCCTCTCTCTCAATGGCACTCCACCCCTGCTCTCTGGGAAGACGTCTCCTGCTAATAAAGGCAACTGGCTGATCAAGGCCCCCTTCATTTAGCTGGGACAACACTGCCCCAATCCCTTGCTCTGAAGCATCTGTCTGAACCACAAATTCCTTTGTGTAGGCAGGGGCTAGTAGTACTGGTGCTGAACACATGGCAGCTTTCAGAGTGTCAAAAGCCTTCTGACACTCTGGGGTCCAAATCACCTTCTTGGGCCTCTTTTTAGAAGTGAGTTCTGTTAGGGGCCCCACAATGGTCCCATAATTTTGAACAAATCTTCTATAGTACCCTGTCAGTCCAAGGAATGCCCTGACCTGAGTCTGGGTAACAGGAGCAGTCCAATCCAAAATAGTTTGGATTTTCGCTTGGAGAGGCTATACATGGCCCCCACCTACCAGGTGGCCCAGGTACACCACAGAACTCTGCCCTATTTGGCACTTGCTTGCCTTAATAGTCAGGCCTGCCTGCTGCATGGCCTGAAGCACTTCCCTTAGGTGGCTTAAGTGATCCCCCAGGTAGAACTGTATACAGCTATATCATCCAGGTAAGCTGCACTGAACTGTTCCAACCCATACAAGACCCTGTTCACCAACCTTTGGAAGGTGGCAGGTGCATTCTTTAAGCCAAAGGGCATTACCTTGAACTGATAATGTCCCTCTGGGGTGGAGAATGCGGGCCTCTCCTTTGCTCCATCAGTGAGGGCAATCTGCCAGTAACCTGAAGTCAAATCAAAAGTACTCAGGTACTTAGCAGCCCCTAACCTGTCAATGAGCTCATCAGCTCTAGGTATAGGGTGAGCATCAGTCTTTGTGACTGCATTCAATCCTCTGTAGTCCACACAGAACCTTAACTCCTTGGGTCCCCCTGAGGATTAGGTTTAGGCACCAGCACCACTGGACTGGCCCATGGACTCTCAGACGGTTCAATTACCCCCAATTCCAGCATCTTAGCAACCTCAGCTTTAATGCTGGCTCTGACATGGTCAGACAACCTGTACAGTTTATTTTTGACAGGTAGGCTGTCACCAGTGTCAATGTGGTGCACACACCACTCAGTGATGCCTGGGGTCAAAGAGAACAGGCCAGCAAACTGCTCCCGCACTTGCTTACAGTCTCTGTGCTGCTGGTCTGTCAACTTGGGAGAGAGTATCACCCCTCCACTGACCCATCTTGCACATTAGTGGAGAGGAGGTCGGGCACAGGCTCAGTTTCCTCCTCCACACCCTCATCAGTGACCAGTAACATGGTCATGTCTGCCCTGCCATGGTGGGGTTTCAATCTATTCAAATGCAGGACCCTATGAGGGTTCCTGGGGGTGCCAAGGTCAACCAAATAGGTAACCTCACCCTTCTTTTCTAAGATTGGATAGGGCCCACTCCACTTATCATGGAGGGCCCTGGGAGCCACAGGCTCCAACACCCACACCAATTGTCCTGGAGTATACTCAGGCATGGTAGCCTTTTGATCATACCAGTGCTTCATGAGCTCCTGGCTGGCCTCCAGTTTCCTGTTTGTCTTGTACATGTACTCTGCCATCCTAGATCTCAGGCCTAGCACATAGTCAAGCACATTGTCCTTAGCTTCTTTAAGAGGCTCCTCTAAAGACTCTCTTAGCAGGCTCAATGGCCCCCTCACAGGGTGTCCGAACAACAACTCAAAGGGACTGAAACCAACCCCTTTCTGTGGCACCTCCCTGTAGGCAAACAGTAAGCATGGGAGGAGAACATCCCATCTCCTCCTGAGTTTCTCTGACAACCCATTTATCATGCCCTTCAGGGTTTTGTTGAATCTCTCAACAAGACCATTTGCTTGTGGGTGATAGGGGTGGTGAACTTGTAGTTGACACCACACTCATCCCACATAGCAGTCAGATAGCTGGACAGGAAGTTTGTGCCCCTATCTGACACCACCTCTTTTGGAAAACCCACTCTGGTGAACACACCAAGCAGTGCTCTAGCCACCGCCGGAGCATCAATGGTTCTAAGAGGTTTGGCTTCAGGGTGCCTAGTGGCATGGTCAACTACCACTAAGATATACCTATTCCCTGATGCAGTAGGTGGGTCCAGGGGACCAACAATGTCCATCCCCACCCTTTCAAAAGGAACCCCAACCACTGGCAGCGGTATTAGGGGAGCCTTTGTCTTGCCCCCTGCCTTGCCCTGGCCTGACAGGTGACACAGGAGCTGCAAAACTCCTTTACCTTTTCAGACAAATGGGGCCAGTAGAAATGGTTCACCAATCGGTTCCATGTCTTTGTCTGTCCCAAAAGTCCTGCCAAGGGGATCTCATGACCCAAAGTCAGGATGAACTCTCTGTACTTCTGGGGCACCACCAACCTCCTGGTGGCCCCCTCCTTGAGGTTTCTGGCCTCAGTATAAAGCAGTCCATCTTCCCAGTAGAGTTTGTGAAACCCACTGTCATCCCCCTCCTCTTGCTTAGAAGCAATCCGCCTCAAGCTCTCAAGGGTGGGACAGTCACGCTGTCCCTTACTGAACTCATCTCTGGAGGGTCCACCTGCTCCTGTCAGTTCTGCCAAATCTGACAGCTCTGGCAGGGATGGAGTCCCTCCCTCAGAGGCCAGATCCTCCCCATCAGAGTTAGATTCTTCCTGCACCTCTGGAGTTTCCTGGGCTGGCTCACCAGGCCCAGCACCCTTGTCCTTGGATGCTTGGCCCTTTGTTCCAGGGTCCAAGTGTCCAGCCCCTCCCTTCTGGCTAGTCTGTGACCTAGTCACAGCACATACCCACTCAGGGAGCTCCAATATTTTCATATGGAGTCCTCTCTCCACCTCTGACCACACAGAGGCTTCAAGATCATTGCCCAGTAAACACTGGACTGGGAGCACCCTTGACACAGCTACCTTCATAGGGCCTGTCACACCTCCCCATTCCAAATCCACCACAGCCATAGGATGGAGTTTGGTAGTGCTGTCTGCATAAGTCACCTGTTGAAACTCACCAGGTAGCAACCTCTCTGGAGGCACCAGCTCATCCAGGACCATAGTTACACTAGCCCCAGTGTCTCTGATAGCCTCAACCTCAGTCCCATTCACTTTAGGCCTCTGCCTGTACTTGTCCATGTTTGGAGGTAAGGCAGCAAGGGTTGCAATATTCACCCCACCCAGGGACACTAAGGTTGCTTCCACCACCTGACTACCCCTCTCTGGGGCACCACCCTCCACCCCTATACTTACACTGGCAATCCCTGTTGATGGCCCCTTAGGGGGGAGCTTCTTGGCGCAGACATCTTCCTGTTTGTGCCCTGGCTGGTTACAGTCAAAGCACTTACCCACTTTTGAGGGATCAAAGAACCTACCATTCTTTCCCTGATTCCACCTCCCTTTGGATTTGGGTTGGCTCGGGGCCCCCCCTCCATGTGCAGGTTTTTGTGGATCTTTGGAGGACTCCTTCTGGTTTTGACCTTCTTTCCCTTGGGCTTTCCCCTGGGGAGGGACCTGTCCTCCTTTCTTCTGGTCACCCCCTGGTGCTGTATGGAAACCCGGGTTCTCACCCACTCATCAGCTGTTTCACCCAGCTCTCTGGGGTCTGTCAGCTTAGAGTCCACTAGATACTGGCGTAACTTCTCTTCTGCACAATGAGTCAAAATATGTTCTTTCAAAAACAAATTATACAATCCCTCATATGTGTCAACTTTGTTACCAACAATCCAGCCTTCCAGTGCCTTCACTGAAACGTCCACAAAGTCTACCCAAGACTTTGAACTCAATTTCTGGATGCCTCTAAACTTCACCCTGTACTGCTCTGGAGTCAGACCAAATCTCTTAACTAAGCATGCCTTCATCTGCTGGTATGATTCTGCATCCTCTCCCTTCAGGGTCAGGAGCCTATCCCTCCCAGCTACTGGAATCAACTCCCACAGGAGTGCACCCCAATACTTAGAGTGGACCCTACACATTCTAAGGGCCCTCTCAAAAGCTGCTAGCCATTTGTCAATGTCATCCCCCTCAGTGTACTTGGGTACTATACCCTTGGGAAGTTTGTGATCAAATGCACCACCCCTGGACATTTCAAAATCTTCATCATTTTCACTGCCACCATTTCTTTTCAACGCCTCCTCCCTCTCCCATCTCTTCTCAGCCAATTCCAGTTTCCTCTGCTCCAAAGCTATCAAAGCTAATTGAGCCTTAAGCTGTCTCTCTGCAAGGGACGGTGGTGGTCCCTTAGTAAGGGACCCTTCCCCACTCCCACCATCTGGATTCATATGGCTCACACTAGAGAAAATGGAAGCACCATCATCCTCACCCTCCTCTTGGATGAGGTTGGGGGGGACACCCTCTATCCCCCCTTGACTCTCCTCAGATGCCCCAGCCCAGGACTTTAGGGACTCAAGCAACCCTGCCTTCTTAAGCTTCCTGAAAGCAGGCAGCCCCCTAAGCCTACAATGTTCCCTAAGATGAGCCATCTTAAACTGGGACAGTTTAGCCAGGTCCAGCTCCATGGTTCCCTAGTTTTGTGTCACAAAAACTAGGCACAACAGACTTAGAACAATTTGGAAAAATCAAAACAATGGATTAACAACAGTTTAGTCCAAATTCCAAAAATCAAACTCAAAAGTTTTGTTCTAAGGCAATTTAGAGGATTTTTATAATCTTAATACACTTCACTGAAAGGTGTACTTTTAAACACAAGTCCTCATCCACACCGCTGAGCACCAAATGTTGGAAAGTGGATTATTGGTAGGGGCAAATGTAGGTCTGCCACTAGCAATAAGGCCACTAACACATGATAGGACTTAGCATAGGTCTTAGAAAATTATTCCCATGCTCAATCCTTGGTAACGTGGCTGCGAGCAGACAGGCTTAACTTCAAAGACAGGTATGTAAAGCATTTAAAAACACCAATTCAGTAAATAATTAAGACACAACACATAATAAAAATCCAACACCAATTTATAAAAATAGGAACTATTTTTATCTTTAAAATGACACCAAAATGACAAAAATCCAATATAGGGAACCGGAGATATGAATTTTCTCCCCGAGGTCCCTCGAAGCTCCCAGCCAGTCCGGATCTGGTGAGGGTTCGCCAGATTGCCTTTCGACGAGCTCCCGGTCAACTTCCCTGGAGCGGACATAGAAACTTTTTCTTTAGCGCTTCAGCAGGGCAACCCAGGAGCCCAGGCCGACATGCGATTAAAGGCAGGCGGCTTGGCTCTCACGGTTGCTCCCGGTCACCTTTTCTACGAGCGGACTTAGAAACGTTTCTGGAGCTTTTTCTTGGGGGGTCTCTCGATGCTCTTCATGTAGCCGGATCCGGTGAGGGTTCGCCGGCTTCAGATTTCGTCTAGTCCCGGTCAAACTCTGGAAGTTGGACCGACGGAGCTTTTAGCGGGACGAACCTGGGTGGCTTGGCCGGCTCGCGGTTGAAGGCAGGCGGCTTGGCTGACCAGGTTGAGTTGGTCCCTCTATGGAGCATTTTTTCAAAGTTCCTCCAAAGTTCTCCAAACTTCTTGAACTTCTTCCTGAAGTTCCTCAAAGGGTCCCAAAGTGTCTCAAACTCACTCCAAGGGTCTGGAAGCTCCAAGATGGTCCTTGCAAGTTGAGGACTTCAGTTCCCACAATCCACTTGGACGTCACCCTTACAAATTCACTGGTAGTTCTCCAAGGTGCAGATTTAGTTGGTGATGTTCCAGATGAGCTCTTTTAACCTGTAGCTTTCAGGGGGTCCACTCTTTAGTTCCTTTTCAGCAAGATAATCCACAGGGCTGTAGTTTCAGATGGTGCAGTCTTCAGAGGTCAGGCCTTAGAAATGTTTGCACAGCAAAACTTCTCAGCTTGGCAATGTCTTGCTTCAGTAAGTTTCAAGCAGCAGATCTGAGAGGCTCTGCCCCTCTCAGATACTTATTCCAAGTTCTCTGGGTCAAGCAGGAGGTCACTGCTGACCAATGGGAGCAGGGTAACTCCTCATAGATATGACCACATCCTGTAGAGTGTGGCATTATTTTCTCCCAGAGTGCATCAAATCTTCCAAATCCATAATGGCTGATTTTCCAGCAAGGAGGTAAGAGCTGGCTAAACACACCCCTAGGGCGGCTAATTTACTTAGACTCTCCCCCCTGCATCTGCTCGTACCTTCCTTAATCCGACCATCTGCCTAAGGTGGGAAGTTCAGAGTTGTAAATGACACTGTTCTCTGCTCTCCTCTTTGATGAACATAGTTTACGTACTCCTCCCCTGGCCTGGCATTCCTATGGAACAGCACACTGCCCTGCCAGCAGAGCTGGTTGACCCCAGGGGCTCTTTATCACCTCTTCAAGGCAGCCTGGCTAATCCACTTAACTCTGACCAATCAGGGCAGACCACTGGAAGGCTGAATTTGGACTTACAAACAAGAAAGTCTTATAACTTCTTGTATGTACACTTTAGGAGAAATTCAACAATATCATATTGTGGAATTTATTAATACCATTCGGGGAAGTCTTTTGTGAGAAGTTGGCCTGGCATATGCTGTCCACTAGTTATAGTGGGCACCTTGCACCAGTCCAAACAACCCCTTATGGATGATAGGTTAAAGACAACCTTTAGTGAAAGCTATCCTAGTGGTAGCTATGGAGAGCAGCCTTCAGGCTAAGTCTTGGAGGAATGTAAAGCAGCTTGTTTTACCAGTCTATAATCTCTTGAGTGACCAAATGAAAGAGGACCACACCAGGTATATATATATAAAATATATGTATTTAGTCTTTAACACCCCTCTAGTCTCTTTATGAGGCTAGAGTTCGAAGTACATAAGTTACAAGTAAAATATCAGCAGTATTTAGCACAATACACGTTTGAGCCCTAGGGGCGTACCAAACCATATACTAAAATAGTGGTATAAGAACCACGACTGAGCTACACACAAGGCCTAGAGCCTGTAGAAGTGCTTGGACCCCAAGGAACCACCCAAGGTAGTGACACAGGGGACCCCCGGGGGACGCGTGCAGTGTGAGAACACAGCCGCAAGCCGCCGTTGACTTCTATGGGGAAAGTTGCGGTTAGATTTTTAAAGAAAAATGACACTTTGGAGAGGACTTCCAGTTAACCCCTTAAAACTTAAGAGTTTCTAGGGCCCACACCCACGTGAGTACCGAAATACTCGAGTTACTCGAGTTACCTCACCCAGGGAAGCCGGGTTCATACGTGTTAAAAGGCATGCATGCACCACCTTACCCAGGCTGCAGTAGCAGTCCTGTGGTGTCATTTTGGAGGGCCTTCCAGGGGTGGCACAATACATGCTTCAGCCCCTGGTAGGCCTCTGGGGTACCTATGCCCTGGGTACATAGTATACCATATACTAGGGACTTATAAGGGCACTCCAGAATCCAATCTGTGGTGTACCTAAAGTACATGGAATCAATTTATAAGAGAAAGCAGATAGGCTGGGGACCTGAATAGCAGGTTCCCAGCCAAACTAAGTCAAAAACCATCAAAACACCAGAAAAAAAGTGGGGGTAACCATGTAGTCAGATTCCACTTTCCTACATATTTGAATGGCACTTCTAGCCCTCTCCTATCAAGAGTTATTAATCAATAACTTCCTACCGTGTTAACCTATGTAGCAGGGGATTTGCAATGGGAAAAATGACTTGGGCCATTTTTGCAGCACCAGGACTTACAAAAACATATTTTATAAGTACTTTGCTTATATCTACAGGACCCCCACCCCATGGGACAACTAGGGTAGACTTTAGGGGTTCTGAATCTGTAGAAATATTGCAGATCCTCCCTCCACAGTGCTCCTAGCATCAAAGTCGAATTTGGGCAGCACTTTATCACAATGTGGGGAGTGAAATGTGAAATTTCACTTAACCCAGGGCATATAAAACTCATTTTACAAGGGTGTACCTTATAAATATCTGACCCCCACCCCTGGGACAACTAGGGGATACCCTGGGGGTTCCTAATATGCCAAAACATTGTAGGTTATCCATTTTAAGTGCCCCAAACCCCAAAGTCGAGTTTGGGCACAATTTACTTTTTAAAAGCAGTCCTGTTACCCAGGGCTGCTTTTAAACTGACCTCAGGCTTCAGCAGTGCACACATGCAAGTGCAAAAAGAGCTGCTGGCCTCTAAACTGCCATGCCCTAGGGTACTACGGACTTTTAGGTAGTTTCAATCCCCCTGCCCTATTATATACTAGGGGCTTATAGGGTAGGTCATGCCAATCACAGGGGTACCCCACCATACCATTGTGTACCCTAGTGTATGTAGGTGTTTTAACTGTACTCTAATGTGTCTCTTTCAGCATAGAACTGGCCTTGGGCCTGGTTAGGCAGAGCCCAGGGTCAGTCAAAGTCAGTTACCACCAGTATCAGCCAGCAAACATTTGGGGGTTGCCCAGGGCACAGGATGACTTTGCAACACTCAGCCTCTCTTGGGAGTGTTCAAAAGGGTGCAAGCAACTGATTGGTTATATTTTAAACTTTGGTCCGTTTTTAAAAAGGACATTGATAGACTATTAATCTGATGGCCTATGGCCATAATAGCCTATGATACTTTTATCATACTGCTTGATTATGGTACCGTGGGACTCACACTTCGACAATGGGGAATGATTCAAGCATGTGAATCTATAAAAGATACCCCAATACTGGATAACTAAAATAATACGAAGAGTAGTTAGGATGGCCATGGTAAGGCAGTAGAGATTTTTTTCCTATTTCACAATTCTTTGATTAATTCCAAACTATCTTTTCATTTTTCCAGAAATGAGGAGTAATTTACTTCAATTTGCTATTCTAAGGTGTGTAAAATTCAGAAAGACTCCCCAGGTAGACGTATACCTAGATGTCAGGCTATATATACATCCAGCCTTTCCTAAAGTTGGCGAAAATACAGAGCAACTGAAGAATAGAAAAGCGAGGACAAAAGAAATATGAGAAAAAAAGGAAAAGAGAAAGTGAAGAGAAAAGACAGAAATCTTCAGACAGGGAACCATATAGAGACTAGTTAGGAATAGTTCTTGAAAAGTAATTGCTCCTACAGAGAGCACTTGTGTTTTCTCTTTTCCAAGGTACTCCAGTCGGGGGTACCAGCCGTACCTAGAAACAAAACAAAAACAGACGATTCAATAATCCAGAGACTCACAAAGATGCGATTTGAACATGGACCAACAATAAAACGTATTTTTTTATTTGTTAAGGACCTTTGGATTTTAAGTGTAACTAGCTGAATAACCTAGGCCTTTGGAATAAAGGAGACGTTCATCACTATACTGAGTCTGTGTTTCACCCTAGATGGATTGTACAGGCGCTTCCAGCCAGTGTAAAGAATGTTCACTGAGCTCGTGCACATCTCTAAATTTGGAGTATGGTTGGGTGGAGTGTTTACTCCATCGCACTGATGGAAAAAAATCTGTTCTCTGAACTTTAAATCAGCCCCCAAAAGTCTCTGAAACAGAGTCTAAAACCTTTGCCAGCAATATATTTGATGCATAATGGAGTCCCCTCTTTAATTCATTCTGCAGAGGGACAAAGCCCAAGGCTGAAGCTGGCTAAGGTCCCCTGAAGCTGGATAGAGCATTGTTGAGCTCTCACTGTAGCTTTTGTTTAGTTCTAAATACTCAGAGCAAGACAAAGCTGGATTTTGTTACCACTGAAGACACTTTGCAGGTTGGATTGATTTGCATCTTGTCCCAGTTCCATTCCTTGTTTATTCTTTTGACTTAGTAGTTTTTGGTTAAAAAAATCCTCCAGTGAGGCAAAGCTGGAAGCTGTAGCTAGGCATAGCTCCAGAAGGCTGGATAATTTGACCATGAATTCCCACTGAACCCATTTTCAGCATCGCAAAAAGTTCAAAGTGAGACAAACCTATTTTTCTTACCTTCCTTGAGTGCTACCTCCCTGGGCCAACCTCAGCACATTGTCCCGGTCCTCTAGAGGTGGGAAAAATGACTAAGTCCCACTTTTATTAAACTGCTTAGAGGGTTCCTTCTTGTCAATCCTCCTGCCCTACCTCCTCAGGTCAGGCTTTTAGGCACCATGTCTCTGCCCAACCAGGTCTCCTGCAGGGTCCAGTCCTTTCTGATCTCTTTCATTCTGTCTTCTTCATATTGTGTCTTCCCAGGTGCAGGAATGGTCTGAGAAAGTGATGGTGTGGTACCATTCTTATCTCATGCACTTGTCAGTTCTCAGAAAGTGGGTTATAGTTGAAGTGGATGGTAGTTCTCTTCAAGTAATGGCACTATTCCTTAATAGGTCCAGTCAGAGAAATGGCTATATGTTTGTCCACCCAATCAGGAAGGGGGGACATATAGCCATATTTGTACTATCCGTCACCGCCAGGCAAACTCTGGCGGTGAGGGATAGTAACATGCAAATAATACCCCCTCGCCATTGGAGACAACTCCCTTGGTGAAGGGAGCATTACTTTTTTTATTTTCAAAAAGAAAATCCTGCTTTGAGATTTCTTTTTGAAAATTAAAATGACAACTGTTTGGTGTAGGGCTGCATCATGCTGATGCAGCCCTGCACCAATCAGTGAAATATATTATCAGGAATTGCTGTGATGGCTGTTCCGGTCAATGCATTATAAATGACCGCCTGCTTGGCGGTCATTAATACATTCTCAAGGCGGTACCTCTAACATGGGGACGGAGTAATTTACTCTGTCGCCCAGGAGGAATGACAGGCTTTCCACCAAATTATAAATTAGGTCCTTAGTCTCTGAAATGGAAGTCGAAAATCCTCTGTGGGGCAAAGGGCAGACTGCAGCTGAGATGGGTTCCATGAGACTGAATAGCCATCGGACGAAGTCCCAGTGAAGAAGTTGACTTTTGGTGGGGAAGCTCCAAGTGGGGGAAATTTGAATGTCATGCCAAAGGAAGTTCCCTTGATGACTAGATACTTTGCCTGGTGAAGATTTCAATCTTCGGACTTAGAAACCTTTTTGGAAGTCAGGATCTTTTCAGTCGGGCAAACCAGAAAGTTGAATCTGATCTCAGTGTGGTGAGTCAGTGGTGGTGGTCAGTGGAAGCCTCTGGTTCTTTTGGCAAAAAATTATTCAAAAAGGTACCAAGTCCTAGATTTTAGGGTTAGGCAGTTGGAGTACACCAGCAGAATCCAGGGCAAGTCTAGTTGGAATTAATCAGCAGGACGTTTCAAGATTGAGGGTATATTGCAGCTTTTTGTGATCCTGTTGCTAAACAGAAGGCTAGTCAACTAGCCCTTGAAGTCCACTCGTTTGTCCTGGGTTCAAGTGGGAGCAGATCCAGCCCTTGGGGCTTCTCTCCACAGGTTACAGCAGGTGCAGTCCTCTTTCTGAAGTCAGGGTTCAGCAGGCGCAGTCCTTCTTTCGTCCTCAGGTCCAGCGGTGTTCTGAAGAAGGTATCCAGGGGTGCCACATTTATGCCTGGCACTAGCTTGTGGGTAGGGTGACTCCATAACCAATAGGACTTAAAGATCCCATGGGCAGCCCTACACACTTTGACATTGTTTCCTGGGAGTTTGGCCATAACAAATCCCAAAGTGCCATGCTCTGCCAAAATCTAACATTGCAGAATCTTTCTTCCTTTGGTCAGAGCTCTGGGCACACCCCTGATATGTGTCTTGGGAAATGAGCAACTCCCCCTGCAAAACCTTTTCTGGGCAGGTTTTCCGCCCACTGGGATCGGTGCCACTGGGATTGGTGCTACTTGGACAATGGCTGGGGCAGGCCAAGTTGTGAGTTACATTTGACTGTGACAGGGGCTGCCTCTTTGAAGCTTGCACAGTTGGTGGCCATCTCCCCCAGGATATCCGATTAGGAGGAGCTCACACCCCTTACTAGCCATGGATTTTTTGTTCCATTTCCTAAGAGCAATTCACACCTCCCTGCAGGCTGTCAGGTGACAGTTGGGTATTATCTTTGAAAGGGGTACCAGAGGCTATGAGGCAGGAAAATGCCAACTTTCTAAAAGTGGCATTTTCAAAATAGTAATTTAAAATCCGACTTTACCATCAGTTTGGATTTTAAATTCTTATGAACTTGAACCCTTGAATCATGGTTCTAGATATTTCCAAACTGAAGTTATACATTATAAGGTATTATAATATAAACCATCGCTTTACCATGGGAGCGCCAGCCTTACCAGAGTAAAAAACGACTTTGGAGATTTTTCACTGCCAGGACATGTTAAGTATACATGCCCTACTTTTTACATATCCTATACCCTGCCTGTTGGACCTGGCCCTCTCTTCAGGGTCACTCCCAAACATTTTGCCTTCACCACTCCTGCTTTCCAATCCCGTTTTGTTGGCTTTTAGGACTCGGTGTGGACTCTCTGCTAACCAGTGCTAAAGTGCTTGTGATCTCCCCATAAAACATGGTACAATTGGCTTTCATCTGATGGGTACTTCTCATGTACTTGCAAGTCCCTCATTTATGGTACCACGGCAACCCAAGGCCTGTACATTAACTGCTGCTAGTAGGCAGCAGCACTCATTGTGCCACCCACTAAAAGCATTCTTTTAAAACTTGTCTCAGGCTTCCCATTGCAGCCTGTAGTGCAGTTTTTAACTGCTAATTCGACCTGGAATAATAAACCTTTTTCCAGGCCTAAACCTTCATTTTTAGGTCAGGCCTAGGCAGCACATGCGCTGTCGCTTCGAGACATGCTGTATTCACTTTGTGGGCTTACAGCCTGCCTTTGCCTTTTTATTCATCCCTTCGATTGTCATTCAAAAATGCTTTTTTGCTAGTGGTTAATCCTTCCTCTTTGTCCCTCCTTTTTGTGGTTGGTTTCCTCCCACAGAGCACCGCCAAATTACTGTTAACATTACGCTTCTGTGTTTATGTGTTCAATTGGGGGGCAATTTGTTTCTTTGATTCCTGCTCATTTCAATGTTTGCCTGTCTTCTGTGGTTCAGCTTTGGTGCCCGTCACTTAATCTCCCCGTCCCATTCAAACCCCGAGATGAAATGCCAGACACTTCAGACGCTGTTTTCAAGGGTGCCTCTGTAACTTTCTCTGACTTCAAAGTGTGAGGATTTCCTTGAAACCCCTCCCGCTTCGCTGCTTGGTCACTTGACCGTCAGCTGCCCAACCTTGCAGCATAGTTAAGGGCAAGGCTTGGGCAACTCCTGTCGCATTTTCTTCGACGCTTGTTTATATAATGTAAACTCGAGTGACCTGAAGGTGTTGGAGCACTTTACATGAGCGCTGGTTACACTACACAACATCAGATTAATTTTTGGGGGCATTTTTATGGAGCACGAACTTGACTGACCCGAAGGTATTGAAGTGCTTTACAAAAGTGCCAGTTACATTACACAAGTCAGGTTAATTATTTTGTTTTTGGGTGTGGGGAGATTAAGTTATGCTGGCACCACCCATGTTTATTATTTCCCATCTACCTGACAAATAAGAGCAGCATTTGTCCATCCCACCTCTTCCTATGTCGCTGCATGCCTGCCCTGCTGCCTCTTCCTGTCGTCCTCCTCCTCTCAGAGCTCTAATTTCAAAGCACATTCACTGCAGCTCCCCAGGGAAGTTGAGGCAATTTTTATGATATAATGTGAACTCGAGCAACCCGAAGGCGCTGTAGTGCTTTACATGAGTGCTAGTTACATTACACAAGGTCAGATTAATATTTTGGGGCATTTTTATAGAGCGCTAACTCGACTCACCCAAAGGTATTGGAGCACTTTACAAAAGTGCCAGTTACATTACACACGATCAGGTTAATTCTTTTGCTTTTAGGTGCGCGGAGATTAAGTGATGCCTACGCCATCCCTGTTTAATCATTTGTTCCCCTCTTACAGACAAATGGGACCAGCCTTTGTCCCTCCGACCTCTTCCCATGTTGCTACATGCCCACCCCACTGCCTCTTCCTGTCCTCCTGCTCTCAGAGCTCTAATTTCAAAGCACAATCACAGCAGCTCCCCTGGGACTGTTAGGCATTTTTTATTATATAATGTGAACTTGAGCAACCCGAAAGTGTTGGAGCGCTTTACATGAGCACTAGTTACATTACACAAGTCAGATTAATTTTTTGGGGTATTTTTATAGACTGTGAACTCGACTGACCCAAAGGTATTGAAGCACTTTACAAAAGAGACAGTTACATTACACAAGGTCAGGTTAATTTTTTTGTTTTTAGGTGCGCAGAGATTAAGTGATGCAGACAATGTCCCTGCTTATTCATTATTTCCCCTCTACCTAACAAATAGGAGCATTTTGTTGTTGTTGCTATGTCCATTGCTCCTATACCCAGGGAGCTAAGACAGAGGGTGGGGCTGAGGGCTTACTTGTAAATGGATGGTGTGAGCAGTGTTTTGAATGGAAAACTCTGGAGAAGGGCACCTGGTTAATAGAGGCCTGGGAGAAAGCACTTCCCAACTTTTTTCATAGGCTGTTCAATACTTTAGTGATGCAGTTGCACACAGAATATTATAGTGCTGTTGACTTGCACTGAGGCCTTGTTTTTCTATCTTTGTGCTAAAAAGCCTTGGAATGTGTCCATAAATGTTTCCTGAGGCAAGCATGAATTCCTGAATCAGACTACATGACCCAGTGTGTAGTATAGCTCTTCAATCCCTGGCAGCACAGCACCCAGGATAATGTGCTGCATGACTAAACACTTAAAAGGTTCCAAAGGCAAGACCTATTGGCTATGCCAATGCTTGTTAATATATACAAGCCACCGCTAAAGTAGGCCCTAAACAGCCCATTGGGCAGGGTTCATTGTTTTTAAAAAGTAGGACTTTTTTCAGTTTTACATGTACTGGTAGTGACAAACTCATGAATTCATTTTTCACTACTGTAAGGCCTACCTTTCCCGCAGGATAACATTGGGTTACCTTATTACATTTAATAAGTACTAACATTTGATTGGGAATGGGTAGAAATGTCATGTTTGGACTCAAATGAATTGCACTTTAAAATCCTCTTTAATGGTAAAGTCAGATTTTAGATTACAATTTTGAAAATGCCACTTTTAAAAAGTGGGATTTTCCTACCAAAAACTTCTAAGGCCTTCAAGGAGTTTCCAGCTGCCTGGGCCTATTTATTGCCCCCTCATCAGGAATGCATGTTGGGCTCAGAGAGTGAACAATAGGACCTGGGTGTAGCTGGGAGAGGGCCTTTCTGCCAGGATGGGAGGGGCAGAGTTGTTCCCTTCCCCACTTAGATTTTGAAGGGATCGCTCCAACACACTCACAAAGGAACTTGACACAAGCCTTTTGTCACCCTAGATCTCATGAAGACTGGGCAGGTGAAGAAATGAACTTTAAGAACCAGATGTGGAGGTGGACTAGAGGTTTTCTCCACTTCAAAGGGTGGCACATGGTATAAATATTGGATCTCCTGAGCCACTCATTAGTACACTTCTGCACCTGTGGCCTTGTTCCCCAGATGACTGCCTTCCTGCTTGAGGCCAGACTTGTTCTTCAGATGACTGTCCTACTGCTAACAGACGACTGCCCTGCTGCTTGAGGTCTGCCTTGTTCTCCAGAGGACTGTCCTTCTACTTGAGGGCTGGCATGCTCTTTGAGAAGAAGGGCTGAACTTGCTCCCTACATCCCAGGCTAACCTGAGTGACTCCAAGGGTCATTTGGCTGACCTTCCTTTCTGAGCTGCAGGGACACAACAAGCTCCAGAGGCTTCCCTGCAGCTGCGCAACTGACCAGCTGGAACTGGTCCTTCCTGGACCTGCAACTGGATACGCCTGGATCTGCAACTGGACCTCCTTGAGCCCTGCTGGCCTCTGCTGGAATCAGTTCCTGTTCCCCAAGACGTGCCTTCCAAGGTTGTGGACCCTTGGCTGTCATCAGTTGACCTCCTCCTATGAAATCCTGAAATTTTGAACTATATGCGCTGGACTTTGAGAAAGTAACTTTTTCAGTGGTAATAACCTGGTCCTTGTATCAAGCCCGAACTCCATCACAGTCAGCCTGAACTTGTGACTTTGCCCAGGTTTAGCGGGATCAGATACCCACAGTTAGCGCTTTCTGCTTCTTGTCGCTATTTTTACTTAAACCTTAAAAATTACATGTCTCCGGTTTTATTAATTGGATTTTTATTATTTTGATCTCATTTTATTAATTACATTTTACTCTAGTTTTCTAAATTACTGTGGGATATCTCTAGTGTTGGTTTTTCACATTATTACTGTGTGTGTGATGCATAAATACTGAACAAAGTGCCTGTAAATTAAGCCTGTCTGCTTTTGTACCAAGCTACCATAGGGTTCAATCAGCACAGCTTAATTTAGTGACTTTTGTGGTTTATCCTAACAAAGATTCTAGTTGTTGCTTGAGAAGGGTTTTCACCCCCGCACGCAAAACCCAATTTCTTACACCCTCCAGCTCATCTGTAAGCCTCACCCCACAAAACACACATTTCTACATTAATAACAGCATCTCTTATTTGAGATGTATGCACCAATTTAAAAATGTTCACCATATAATGTTCAGTTAATGGTCTAATGATTTCTGTGAGTTGTATTCTTGGTTCACACAGTCAAATGGTTTAAAATATCAGATTACAATAGATTGTAGCACGAAACTCCAGAACTGAAAAACAAGAGGGCAGATTTACTAAGAATTTAAGCAATGCACTGCAGCAAAGCAAGTTGCTATGCGGTGTTACATGAATAGGAGAGAGCTGAAGAACAACATATTTACAAAGATAACATGCTCTTTCTCAGCCCTGGCAAACTTGAGGCTGCCTAGCGCCATCCCAGGCACCCTTGCAGCCTGCATTATGGCTGGGCAGGATGGTTTTTATGCAGGAAAGGGTAACAATTCAAAGAGGCATTGTCCTCTTTCTATGGGTGATGCAGAATGCATAGAAAGAAGTAACAAGCAGAAAAAATATATATTTCTCCTTGTTACACCTCTCTTTCACACAATTCCAGCTTTACAAACTTTAGGTACACCTTCCTGCACAAAAACAATCTAAAGAGGTATATTCCTCTTTCTATGTGTGCTGCAGAATGAAGCCCACATGGAAAGAAGAAATGATGAGGAGAAATAAGGATATTTCACCTGTGCCAGGTAGATGTACCATTCTGGGACAAACCCAGGTTCACAAGTCTTCGTAAATCTGGGTTTGCGTCAGAATACATGGGTGGATGATTTTAAATGTTCATGCTCCACCCATGTAACACATACCTCATGAGAAGTAATACAAGGTAGCGCTATGAGCTGTCTTGCGTTGTTTTGTATTTATTAAACCATTCAAAGCCACACAAGGAGGCTTTGCGTGGGTTAGTAAATACCAAAAATGATTTTGCTTTGGGGCTGCTCAACAAAAGTAATGCAACCCTGACGCAAAAATCATAGTAAATCCGGACCTAAATTGTCTGTAAGTGCTGCTAAATGTACACTTATCGACTTTTTGTGATGCACAGGCGGCGCATTTTACTGCCCCATATTTACAAGGACAGGAAAAGTCACCCTGCGTGACTTTTCCTGTCCTTGTAAATACGACTCCTTTACACGCAACACTTTGCGTGAAAGGGGCGTTCCATGGGTGTTGCTGTGGGTGTTCCCACGCAACACCCATGGAACCAGACACATTTCTAGATTTACGAGGAATCGTAAACCTGGAAATGCGTCAGAATGGCAGCGTGGTGCAACGAGAAGAAATGTTTTCATTTCTCCTCGTTTTTTTCCTCTTTCAATGCATGCTGCATTCTACAGCACACATTGAAAGAGGAAAATGCCTGCTGTGATTGTTTTTGTGCAGGAAGGTGCCCCTTCCTGCACAAAAACAATCTCGCCATGACGCAGGCATCCTTGCACCATGGTGCAAGGGTGCCTGCGCCGGCGCATGGCAGCTGTTTGTGCGCCAGCGCAGGGGAGAGCACAGGAATGCAACATATTATTGTAAATATGTCGCATTCCTGTGCTTTGAAAGTGCTGCAGCGTGGCGTAGCCAAAGGGCTTGCGTTGCCGCGCTGCGGCACTTTCTTGTAAATCTGCCCCATAGACTTTACTTAAAATGTCCATTGACTAATCACAAATTATTTCTATTTCATTTGTGTGTGGATTATTATTATTCGGCCATGTACTATATAGGTCCAGAGGAAAAATAAAGGAAACAAACTGAAAACTAAACACCAAGGGCCAGATTTATCATTCTTTCATGAAATGTAATGCAGCAAAACAACTTGGGGGCATGTTCTCAAGGACTCATTGCCGATTTACCGGCACTTTAGCGCCGCAAAAGTGGCGATAGACTTATCGCCCTATTCTCAAGCTGGTGCAAACTGCCGATATCGCCAGTTTCCCAGCGATATCCTCCGCAAAAACATCGCCACGGATGAGAGCGACAACTAACACTAATGATATGCAGAGTAGGCGTTCCCGTGCAAAACACACGAAAACACCACTTTGCGATATTCTCAACGACCAGCCAGATCTGCGATGCGACCCAAAAACAGGCGATAAGGCGCGTTAGCAGCAGGGATTTAACACCTGCCTTTTACTGGTGTAAAGCAGGACGACAACCTGCAGCATGAAAGGGAGCCCAGCCCAGAGCCACATCTGGAGACCAACACATGTCATGGAGCTACTGACCATGCAGCTCGGAGACCCAAGAGGGCCACAACAGCCACCGCCACCACCCCCAGGACCCCGCGCCCCCCGAACTACCACCGAGGCAGCGCAGAACAAGACAGCTGACCTTCCCAAAATGGCATGGCCCCTCAGCCACACAATTGCAGAATGTGGGGAGAGGTGGGAACCAAGTATGTGTGAAGGAGGCAAGTCACCCATGAATAAGAATGTACACAATGCCAAGTGTGGCGGTGATGTGCTGGACAGACTACAGTATGCAGAGCACAGACATGTCCATGTGGACATATACTGCTGGTGTTTGTAGTGTTGTGGACAGTGGACGCAACCATGTTACCTCAGGCAGTGGGGAAGACCCCGGTCATGTATCCGTGTCCCCCCCCCTGTAAGCATAAGCGGAGTGGGCTGGGCCGGCGTACGCCAGGCCAGCGTAGGAGTGTGAATAAATAGGCCGGGGCTCTGGGCGTGGTTCACTTCCCGGATGGCCAACGCGTCTGCCAGGGATGCGCCCCTCACCCTGCCATGAGTCCGCAGCCATTACCGCCAGCCTGCTCAGCCGATCGCTGGCATCCGCGACACAGGCCCCCAGCGCACCCAGCGGCACAGCACCACGGAGTTATGTGTGTGCTGACTACTGTCTGCGGCCTACACTGCGGTCAGCAGGGCTCTCAAATCAAATCCAATCCTGACCTGTGAGGACACGCCATCATATCTGGCTGCACACCCGCTGAGCGCTTCAGGTGCCACCAACTCAGTGCACCACAAGTCATCGCCACGTGGCTGTGGTCCCTTGCTGACAGCTGCCTCCGGCCTACACTGCGGTCAGCAGGGCTCAGAAATCAAATCCAATCCTGACCTGCGAGGACACGCCATCATCTCTGGCTGCACACCCGCTGAGCGCTTCAGGTGCCACCAACTCAGTGCACCACAAGTCATCGCCACGTGGCTGTGGTCCCTTGCTGACCGCTGCCTCCGGCCTACACTGCGGTCAGCAGGGCTCAGAAATCAAATCCAAACCTGACCTTTGAGGACACGCCATCATCTCTGGCTGCACACCCGCTGAGCGCTTCAGGTGCCACTAACTCAGTGCACCACAACACATGTACCCTTTATGATTGAGTTTTGTGCTGTGGACAGCTGACACAACAATGTCACCTCAGGCAGTGGGGAAGACCTGGGACGATGATGATGAAGATGAGGCAGGTGTACCACACCCCACTGCAGCTACAGCGGGAATATCCCGAAGGGACACAATGATTAACAATCACTTCACATGAGCACGCTCATCTCTGGTGCCCCTACCTCAGTGCAGCTCAAGTCGTCGCCATGTGGCGGTAGGCCCGTGCCGGCCGCAGTGCATCCGGTGCCACTAACTCAGTGCACCACAAGTCATGGACCCTTTATGTTTGAATCTTTTGTGTGTGATTCCAGATCTGGTGCCCCTACCTCAGTGCACTGCAAGTCATGGACCCTTTATGATTGAATCTTTTGTGTGTGATTCCAGATCTGGTGCCCCTACATCAGTGCACTGCAAGTCATGGACCCTTTATGATTGAATCTTTTGTGTCTGATTCCAGATCTGGTTCCCCTACCTCAGTGCACTGCAAGTCATGGACCCTTTATAATTGAATCTTTAGTGTGTAATACGAAGATCACTGTTCTAGTTGTTGCCAGCACCAACCACTCCCTGAGGGCTGGCTTACACTCACCCCACACCCATCCAGCACAGGCGTCACTGGACATGTGACCCTGGCAATAAAAAGTGGCCGGGCGCACGTGCCCATAGCCAGTTCCACTATCTATCTAAGTGTGTCCTTTTGGTCATTATGTATGCATGATGGGCCAGGGCCCTACCACCTTATCTTGTGCTGTGGACTGCGGACGTAACCATGTCACCTCAGGCAGTGTCTAAGACCTTGGACACGTAGCTCTGTCGTCCCCCCCTGTAAGCATAAGCGGAGTGGGCTGGGCCGGCGTACGCCAGGCCAGCGTAGGGGTGTGAAGGATTTGCCCGGGGCTCTGGGCGTGGTTCAGTTCTGGCCTGGACAAGGAAGTAACTAATGCGTGTGTCTCTGTTGTAGTGTCGGCCCACCCTGCCCGCAATCGACAATGTTGCAATGTAGCATGCACCCTGAGGGCGGGCTCGCACGAACGGAGAAATGAAGGAGCGCAAGACCGCTCGGGGTCTTGGCTCATACATGCCAAGTGTTGTGTGTATCTGTAATGTCGCAGCAAGAGCCAAATGCCTTGACCTACTCGCAGCGCGAGTTCAGCCACGCATGGACTCTACATCTGTGTCCGCCCTATCCTTACCATAGGCCTACACTCACGTGGCCGCCCACCTTCAATGGACAACATCACAGTGTCGTTATCAGGCTTGTGGACATGCGCAGACAGGTAGGAGTGCAAGTGATGCAACCGCGCTGCGCGCACAAGTAGATAGGCTCGGGGGAGAGAGGAGCAGCTGTGAGGCAACGTAACACACAGTGATGCCGCACATTTGCCACATGCAAGACATGTCAAACATGAATCCCAAAGTCGCACACATCCCACCCCACCCCCAACAAGCCACTTCACATTTCCTGAATGCAAGCAGATGAGAAACTAACATTAGGGATGAAAGCTCCTTCATCTGAACTATCAGGCGGAAGTACATCTGCACCTCCGACCTTGGAATTGCATGTGCCCGGCACCCCCTGACAGATACTATAGCAGCTGATGTCGACTCCCACACTACGCACAGCCCGACGAAAGACCAACGTATACACACCCCACACACAGAAGTCCTTGCTCGAAGTTATCTTGCATGGAATGGCCTTCACACTTACTCCCACACCATCGCAGGCGTACAACCGTTGCACACTAAAACAACTCATTGATCCGAGCTGTGGCATTTCATCCACAGAACTGGCGCAGGTCAGAATAGTGCCGCTTCAACCAGAGCCACTAACGCAATGGCAGAACATCCCGGACACATGCACAACCCCTGTCATGTGGAACTGTACCGTGCACGTATGCTGCATTTACTGGGGGCACTGCCATTGGCAGTGCTGCGGATCAGTTACCGGCTAAGCTTCCGCCTTGCCAACGTCACCTGCGTTCAGCCTGTGTTGCATTGTCGATCGTGCATATTCGAGTGGTCCATGGATGTTTGCCTATCCAACAGGACGGTAGCTGAACTGGATTTTGACATGTGTGTGCGCGCCCCCTGTTGGCCCACGACCAGGAGTGTCACCGTGATGCCCGTTGATGGGATGCCTTGATACTTGGCATACATGCTGGTAGCTGGACCTGGGAGATTGCACAACTCCTCGTGTGCAGTGACCACATTGAACCGCTCCCCTATTGGGCTGTAGTGCTAATTGGTGAAAGGGGGTGGACGCAGCACATCTGTCCAGACCTGCTAATGGATGGCCTCGCCGTCCTGTTTGATGAAGTCGACAACGAGCTCAAGTTGGAAATGATAGCCTACGAAGCTGCAATCGCTTTCATGGACGAGTAACTACGTACCTGCAGCCACAACAGATTGGAACCCATTGCACATGTCCCAACACCTTGTTGCATCTTGGAGATCTGGTCACATATCCCACGACAACAGTGGACATGGCTGCATTCGCCTGGACTCCGAATACATGAGCGGACAACAACGCCGAACAACACACACCTGTGAAAGTTGAGGCACTCCTCCGGAGTGGTCAGCGGCGCTTGGCAACGTTCCTCATTCTGACATACTGCTGAATTGGTCTGCATGTTGTGGCACTAATCTTGCCCGTACTGACACGCATATGCTAATAAAGTCTACGCAGCTTCACTTGTATTCAACTGTGATGAGTGTTGGTTTGAGTGACAATGTGTGTCTCACTGCCTATCTGGGTCACGGCCATACATGCGCACTGATAGCATTACTCAGGGAGTACCTTTTTGTGGAATCACTGTCCCTACATTCATCCATACTTTCATACTTGATTGAGCGTAAGCCATGACACATCTGTGTGAATTAGAATGTTTTATTCACATTCAGTGGAGTGTTGAAGCTGGACCAGTACAGGGCCATGCAAACCCACTTTACAATGTTGCCCCGTGGAGGGCCAGCCGGAGTCCTTTAGGGATTGACAAGTTCATCGGAGTGGAAGACTTCAGTCCGCAGTGTGATTGCTGTGTCATTGGTAACCAAACCAAATATGGCAGTCCATGTCGAGGTCCAAGGTGAGTGTCCCTGAGTGTATCGGGGGACAGTGGAAGGTGTTATTCCAGGGCATGATGCAGAGGGCAGAACCAAGCTGAAACAGGCCATATGGCAGGAGATGAATGCTACCACTTCATTCTTACCACAAAGCCCGATTCATCATCATCTTCGTCCTCTGATGTGTCCGGTGCCTCACATGCGGGTGGTGGTGTTTTGTCTGCATCACTGTGTGGCAGTGACACATCAGGGGCCAGAGGTGGAATGTCTGCTGCACTGTGTGGCACTGACACTTCAGGGGGCGGAGATGTGGATGGAGTAGTAGCAGCAGCATTCATCCACGCCAGGCCTTGTGGTGGCAATGCCATGACGAGGATCTGCAGGGCATGGAGGATCACAGCTACATCTGACTGGTGTGCAGCCATGGCAAACATTCTTTCCGCCTGCATCCACTCCAAGCTCTCCATCATTCTCCTTATGTGTACCAACTCCCGGCTGACATCGCTGGAGCCACTCTGACTAGACAGTTGTTCTTGGCTCAGAATCATGACTCCAGCGATGTCAGCCATGGCTTGTTGGAGAGCATGGAGCGGACAGTGGGTGTTCGTTAGGGACTGTAAGTCGTCCCTGATGGGACTTAGACACCCACGTATGGCATTTAGTTTGGCTGACATGAGTTCGAACCCCACCCGCAGCTGGTCAGCCATCTTCTCCTGGCACCCGAACACACGGCGTTGGAATGCCATGTGTTGGTCGTGGGGGTCCCGGGAGACAGCCGTGGTGGTGGTGGGTTCTCCCTGCTGTGTGGTCTGTGCAGGGGGTGGGGTCTCATCGATGTAGCTGGGCTGCCCTGCTGCTGGAGGTGGGGTGCCGGAGCTGTCCATGAGCTGTTGGAGGGCGTCGGTGTAGATGTTGGTGTGGTCCTCTTCATCATCAGTGCTGTGTTGTTGGGTCTGCTCTGCAGGAGGTGTTGATTCTCCCTCTGCAATGTGAAGGGGAGATGCAGATTGACATTCTGTTCACATGTATGTTGACGCATTGTACAAGTTTACATACAGACTGCATGACAATGTACATTGTGACTGTTTGTGAGGAGATGCCATTTTGATGTGGGTCAGTTGACAGTTCTGCACCATCAGGGATGTGAGGGTGTACTTGTACATTATCATCTCACAGTTTCCTGCTATGCCACATGCGAATGGCCATTTTCTACACACAAGCGGCAGCAGTTGTGTCCTCTGTTCTGTTGTGTGAATGTTGCAGTTTGTACCACATTGTTGTCAATGTTGAGGTGCTCTGATTCTTATGTGTGTGTGTTGCATTGTGGGTGAGTTGCCCCTTCAGCTCTGATTTGGCTGGCCCTTATCCCTTTCAGGCGGTGTGCCTTTCACTTCTGTGCTTATACAGTGCTGAGATGTTGCGGACTTGGGTAAATTGAGCTCTTGGTCGGAGTTGTGACTCTTGGGCATGGTTTGTCCGCAGATGTGCTACACTTAATTGTGCATGTGTGCCACTGTGCCCATCTCCCCCCGTCCCCCCAGTCCCTGGTCGTTACGCACCCTGTTGCTGTTGGGTCAGGTCATGTTGTGCAGTGTCTGGATCCCAAATCCTGCCACCGTCTCCCCAATGATGGTCCCAGGCTGGTCCTCCGTGGGGCTTGTGGGGTTCTGGTTGTCCTCTGTACTTGCTCCGGCTAACTCCATGGTGCTTCGCGGTTGTTTGTGTTTTTGTTTGCCGCTTTTATAGTGGTTTTTCCCGCCTGACTTGTGTGACTTGCAGGCCTGGCGCTGCTTATCGCGGAATTTTTTATCGCAGTTGGGCACATCGCAACTTTTTTCACGTTCGGGTTTAGATTTTTATCGCCGTCCAGGTAATTTTATCGCGGATATTTGACGCGTTATCGGGAGACTATTGCATGTTACCGCCGTGTTGTGAATATGACATTGACAAGGAGTTATTTTCCCGCGATATGAAAAATAGCGTTAACCTATTTTGGCGATGATTATCGCACGTTCTTGAGAATATGCCCCTTGCTGTGTTGTGCTGCGTGACAGGGAGAAGGCAGGAATGTGCTATATCAATGCAAGGTAAAGCATGGGCAGTGCAACATTAAAGTCAGATTATCCAAGCAACGCAAGGCCACCTGAGAATCCGTCAAAATGCTACACCTTCCCAGTGGAGGTGAATTAAGGAGAAATATGTTTATTCCTCTCGTTTTTTCCTCTTTCTTCATGTGCTGCATTATGCGGCACACATAAAAAGAGAAGAAAGCCTCAGAGGATTATTTTTGTGCAGCAAGGTATCCCTTCCTGCACAAAAACAATCCTGCCTACAACACGGGCAATCTTGCACCACAGTGCAAGGGTGCCTGCATTGGCACAAGCCACAAATTGTGTGCCAGCACAAGGAGAGTACAGGAATGTGCTGTATAATGATAAATATGGTGCATTCCTGCCATCTCCCTTTCACGCAGCACAGCAAACTATTTTGCTGCGTAGCGTTAAAGTTAGATAATTCTGTGCCCAAATGTTCCCTACAACAATTTCACAGACTTCGAAAACCTCAAGGCCAACACTTGAATTTAGTAGAAACCATCCCGAACTTTCAATTGGACCTTCTGCTGTGGTAAATTTGCAGGCGTTTTCTTTAACCGCTGTTGACCATCTGCAGTTGCAAATCGAATGCAAAAACTATTTTATGTCCTTTCAATGCAATGATATGTATTTCCACCAGATGGCAGCGTTGCATTAGAATTCATCTTGCTGCAGCACAGCATCACACAACTATATTTAGACCTGTGAAAAAATTGAAAATAAACGAATAAATGTTGCTCAACCTTATTCAGCCCACAGTTGTGATTTTGCAGCTCTTTTAAGTTCATCTGAAAACTTTCCTATTTCGTAGGCTAAGACTCATCACAACATGCTCCGGCAGACATTTTGTGAGCCCCTATTGACATTTTACCCCCTGGCTATGCTTAAAGCTGCCTGTACTCTGCAGAGAAAAATGCATTATTGCAAATAGCATCATGATTTAAGCATATCTGGGTTCGTTCCAGCAGCCTTGTCCCTTTGATGTCTGATGATGAAAGAGGCTATGATTGCGCTTTGGAAATGTGCTGCACCGTGTTGTTATGCGGTGATTTTCTTTCCCTTGTATTCCATTTGAAATCTTGTAAGACTAATATGCCTCAATGTAATTGTAGAAGAATGTACTAAATGCACTCCACAGGACTCTCTTTGATATATAAGTCTGCATTTGCCCAGCTCCAAAAGTAATCGAAAGACTCCAGCCAAGGCCCCTTTTCCAGCACAGCCTCCCTATGGCCTCCTGCTATCCATAAACCCCGGAGTCGGGTGCGGCTGCGCAGACAAATAAATGGGGGTGTTGTCAGACACGAAGTGGAAACTGGAACATGGTTCCAGCCTGAGTGAGGACATGAACTGGCTGGCCCTGCTGCTGGTCCCCATTGAAAAACAGGCACCAAAGGTCAACATATACAAACAACAGTGCTTAATTTGTAAAAGAATAAGTGCTGGGGCTCAAAGTTTCGCTCAGAGGGCGGCGCTATCTAATATTGGGGTGCCGAGTACCAAGGTGTGTAATCTTGATTCCACTTCATGCCTCTTTAATCCAGCAGCAGCCACTCAGCGACCCTTTATCTGTCTCTTTCAGGTTCTCTTTCATCCCGAATTGTCTCCCTTTGTCACTGTTTTCCCATCTTTCTCTTCTCCTTCTTGCCTCCTTTTGTGTTTTTTTCACACTTTTCCTCTAGTTCATAGTCTGAGGAGGAAAACGGGAGTGCTGGCCCCCAACAATGACTGCCGGTTGGCCCCGCCTGCAACCACCAGCTCAAAGTAAGCACTGCATACTAACCAGCTCTACAGGAACCCACTGGATGCAGGCCTTACTTCAAGAACATCATTATTACTAGGAAGCATGCTTTGGGACCAAATATATTGTTTCTGGAGGTCACTGACTAGCATGGCCTGAGCTCAAGGGTTTGAATTCATGCAAAGACATAAAATGGAACATTATTTGCATGCCTTGTGGGCTTAAAAGTGCTGACAAAACTTTGCTCATTTTTAGAGTATCCAATAGTTTTGAATACTTTTTGTGTCTCTGGCGATAATTCAAACTGACAAATGCAGAGATGCTTGTTCTGCCAAAAGCTGAGGTTTTTCTTAGTAGATTGAGCATTTTGTTTTTGCACCTTTCAAATTCAGTGATGTTCAAAAGAAAAATTCCTCATGTTTGAGAATTTCTGTTTCTTTATATCTGCTACGGTGTATGAGGAAGTGTATATCCTTTCACACAGCAGCAGATCACTCTGTTGACAAATTCGGTCTGGCTCTGCTTTTCCAGGTTATCTGGGCCACCCTTTTTCAATCTCAAGCCTGTGATATCTCACTCTGTACTTGGCCATCAATCACCTGCGTTTGAGGGACAATGCAGCGGGATGGGACAGAATAATGGTAACATTACAGCTGCACACAAGCACTATTATCTTCCAGGCACCAGGGTAGGCTCACAGGGAGTGCAGGGAAGAGCTTCAGAACCTCCAGCTTCTCGATGCTGAGCCAGGCAGACTCTGGAGAAAGGCAGCTCTCAGGGCTAATTTGAAAGTGCTCAGTGAAGGTATGAGAATGACCACCCAGAACCATCCGAGCAACTGTGCCATACCTGCCATTTCTTTCTTTTGACTCAGGGTTCCCCTGCACTTCTATTTTTAAATAGAGTTTGTGAGGCTCCTAATCCTCATGGTCTTCCTTTTGGTCTCCTTACCCTGTACTCTCAAGATGGGCAGTCTTCATCGATCCCCCTCTGCCCAAGCCCTTACTTGTGGCAATATAGTCATGCTTTATGCGTGCATAGTTGCACTCTGGAGCAGCTTCCTACTGGCCTCAGCATTTAAATTATGGTCAAATGTTTTAAATGCTTGCAGTTATGAGCATAACTTTTGCAATAACTGATATCAATCATTGGAACATTTGTGCACGGTAAATGCTCATCAGATACTCCCGGAGCACCTGTCGACAGGGTTACCTAAGGCTATTTGCAACTATTTACCTTTGAGAGCTGGTGGCAACTTGAAGAGCAGACACTGCCCGTGGCGGACACCCCACCCCTCACGCCTTCTTGCTCTGTTATTCTTTTTCCAGGGCTGCTTGAAAGGAATTCAAAAGGCTGCCACACACATGCCGGGCATGTCTATGAAAAATCATCCTTTACTCTCCATTTGATTCAAACCCTTTAATGTCCCCCACAATCTAACATTATTACCCCAGTTCTCAAAAAGATGGAGGAATCACTTCCTCCTCGTCTCCAAATGGAAAGACTCTTACATGACAAATGTATTCTGTACCGCCTTCGATTGCTTTAAAAACTCATCCAGAAAATTCTTAATAGACCACCCTTCACAATGCATGTTCTCAATCTTTTTAGTGTATCATCTTTTGTACCCCCTCGGCCATTCTTTTTTTTTTTTTGTTTAATGAAAGTTCAGTCATTCTTTTCAGATACTGCACTGCGCCTTCATCATATTCATCTCTCTTACGTTTAGCATTTTCCACGGCATGTGTGACAAGAAATGTGCCATAACAGACTTGGTCTTGAAACATATTCCAGCGTATAACAAAATTCCTGCATTTTTATAGATATCCACACGCCCTGATTCTCAACATTCCTCTTTGGCTGACATCTTGGTGAGTGGTTAGAGTATAGAAAAGCTCCTTATCGAAACAGTATCAAACATCCTCCGCCCCCACCGCACACACACCAGACTTTTTCTTTCCAGTAAGGAATACGTTTCTTTGGCTTCTGTGAGCAACATTGACACATAAGCTTTCACAATCACCTTATTGCTTTTGAGACAATGTAGCCCATATTCCAATTCCATCTTTAGCCACCCAAAGTTGCATTTTCATATTGTTCGCGCTGAGGGCCAGCACTACAAACTGACCATTTTAGAACTTTAAAAGTTAATTACATTTGTCACTTCACTTCATTTACACTTTTTTTCAAGAATCACCTAAAGGGATATGATATACATGCATACCTTTTTACATCAGAACAGTGGTTCTAGAGTGGCCTAAAAGGTCCAAGGGGAAGTAACCCTGTAAAGGGCACTGAGATAAGTAAAGGGATAGAAACTTAATTCATAAAAGAGAGCAGTAGGAAATATAACGAGGGACATATAGGTCAATGTATGACAAATATTTATTACACAATGAAGGTATTCAGGTGCTCACACAGTATAGTGACAATAAGCGTGACGTGAGAAGTGAGGTGAACTTAAAATAATGACATCGCATTGACAACAGAAATAGAAGCTCCTTTAAAGATTTTTACAGAGTATAAGGAGTTCATGTTGTAGGGGTCGACGACGTTTTCGAACTCAATTATTCGAGTTCATCTTCAGGACAAAAAAATTGTGAGCAACTTGAATCTGAAATTAATGGGAGCGAGGGGGAGAAAAGCAAATAATAAAGGATAAATAATAAATAATTATCATAGTTAAGTCCCTAGATATACCAACATCATTTTTAGGTCAATATTAAAAAAAGAAAGAAATGTGCTCTCTAGTGAGTGGTACAGCACAGTTAGGTTATGCATACAGTACCTAAAAAGAAGAAACATAACATGGGATGTATTACGGTCCCTGAATAATAAAGTACAAAATCAATTAGTAGTAGTGCTTATATTTAGATATTTAGACACACAACCTGAGTTTGCAGAATACATGGCAATTACAAATTGACATTGGGTGGCTGGGGTTCCTGCAAGGCGGCGTAGGTGCGGGAAGCATTAATACGCATAGTTAAACACAAGGAGGCTATGCACTGTAAGGTACCTCGGTGCTTGTCAGCTTATGTATATGCGCCGGCTAAGATATACATCTATAAGCAAATCGGAGTGCAAGCGGTATAATAGGGCACTTACTGAGCTGAAGAAGGAAATAATATCCTTGGTAAAGGCGTCTGCGTAGCGCTGTGCTTCTTAAGGTGACCGGGATAGCCTGCGAATTAATGCGCGTTATGGTGGGGCCCGGTAGGGAAAAAACAAACCTAGAGGAAGAGTACACATATAGTTTAAAAAGAGCCTGGAATTGAATGGGTTGCAGTATGTAGGAAAAAGGGGGGTTACAAACTTACTTAGTTTGCTGGAAGCAAATGCTTAAAATCCTTCGCCGTTAAATGGCAATGTGCTGTGCCGGGGAATTAATCTAGGGCGAAGGATTTTAAGCATTTGCTTCCAGCAAACTAAGTAAGTTTGTAACCCCCCCTTTTTCCTACATACTGCGACCCATTCAATTCCAGGCTCTTTCTAAACTATATGTGTACTCTTCCCTGGGTTTGTTTTTTTCCCTACCGGGCCCACCATAATGCGCATTAATTCGCAGGCTATCCCGGTCACCTAAGAAGCACTGGCTTACATAGACGCCTTTACCAAGGATATTATTTCCTTCTTCAGCTCAGTAAGTGCCCTATTATACCGTTTGCACTCCGATTTGCTTATAGATGTATATCTTAGCCGCGGCGTATATACATAAGCTGACAAGCACCGAGGTACCTTACAGTGCATAGCCTCCTTGTGTTTAACTATGCGTATTAATGCTTCCCGCACCTACGCCGCCTTGCAGGAACCCCAGCCACCCAATGTCAATTTGTAATTGCCATGTATTCTGCAAACTCAGGTTGTGTGTCTAAATATCTAAATATAAGCACTACTACTAATTGATTTTGTACTTTATTATTCAGGGACCGTAATACATCCCATGTTATGTTTCTTCTTTTAGGTACTGTATGCATAACCTAACTGTGCTGTACCACTCACTAGAGAGCACATTTCTTTCTTTTTTAATATTGACCTAAAAATGATGTTGGTATATCTAGGGACTTAACTATGATAATTATTTATTATTTATCCTTTATTATTTGCTTTCTCCCCTCGCTCCCATTAATTTCAGATTCAAGTTGCTCACAATTTTTTGTCCTGAAGATGAACTCGAATAATTGAGTTCGAAACGTCGTCGACTCCTACAACATGAACTCCTTATACTCTGTAAAAATCTTTAAAGGAGCTTCTATTTCTGTTGTCAATGCGATGTCATTATTTTAAGTTCACCCTCACTTCTCACGTCACGCTTATTGTCACTTACTGTGTGAGCACCTGAATACCTTCATTGTGTAATAAATATTTGTCATACATTGACCTATATGTCCCTCGTTATATTTCCTACTGCTCTCTTTTATGAATTAAGTTTCTATCCCTTTACTTATCTCAGTGCCCTTTACAGGGTTACTTCCCCTTGGACCTTTTAGGCCACTCTAGAACCACTGTTCCTTTAAACTACATATTACCCCAGGTTCATATATTGGGGCACCCTTGTCTTCCTAAATACTACCTTTTTACATCAAGCAAAAAATTCTGCATGCAATGAGAGAGCTCAGGTCATCCTTGTTGGTTGTAGGCGGAGCTATTAATAATATATTAGTTTTTATGAGACACATAATTACACAACTCATGTCTAAAGTGTCACTTTGAATTCATACTGATTTTATCTTTTTTTATATTCCATTTTTTAAAGAATTTAACTTTATTAGCAATGCATATTGAAAAGTAAAATACACAAGAGATGGGGCAAAACCGCACAGTCCTATATAGCTACAGGTGGCATGTAACCAAAATAAGCTATGCACAACCATAAATGTCAAACTGTTTTTCACAAATTTCCAATATGTGCAGCTGCCTTCCTTTTTTTTGTTCACATATTGCCACAATAATTAATAACTGTAATAACATAGAAGAAGTGCTGCGGAAGAACTTAACTTTGAACATTATAAAATAATGCAAATAAAAACTGTTTGGATTTTTATATGCGATAGGGACGAACAACCGGGAGTCAATCTGAGGTCGAATGAGACACGTCTGTTATATATCCTAACAGAGACATGCACTGTTACAGTGCAGTACAATCAATACATTGCTATGCAATGCTTGTTGATAACTCTCGATCGGCTGTTTGCATTTTTCTTAAGCCAGGAAACAAGCGTGAATGATGTCCGCTAAGACAGGTTATACTAACACACATGATATTTAACTACTCTTTCATCTACCCTTACTGAAAAAATGCACATAATAACTTAATACATAAGAAAAGTGTTTGCCTGAACCCTCAAACGACATGTTTGAGGATTGTAGAACAGCAAGTGAATTTGTGAAACTAAGAAGGAAAATAATTTTCATTATGGTGATGTGATAAAACTACATTGCAAACGTTCAAAGGCGGTGGGCAAGCTTGAGAGAGTATGATTTAGGACAATGCTGTTAGTTCAGCCTGACAAGACATAGAACACAACAGGAATTACTAATAGAGAAATTAAGTGAAGCTAATTTAAAGAGATAATAAAAAATACAAAATTGAAAGGTTAATTTGTTTTCTGAAGAGATCTTTTCCTCATAGGAATGAATCAGTAATAAAAATCCCTGATAAGTGCTAACCTGCCCATGGCAAGTCATGGATGATAGCAATGCCATGTAAGTATTCTATGGGGAAATGAGTTCGTCCTCGAAATAATTTGTACTATCCCATCCAGAAATGCTTCAAGTTTAGGACTACCCCTTCAGCCAAGGCTTTGATAGTGAGCATTTGTGTAAACTTGAAGATTCAAATAAAGAAATAATACATCCTGCTAAGGGCTTAGGCCCTTATTACGAGTTTGGCAGTCCAATGGACCGCCGAACCCATGTTGGCGGTCCACGGACCGCCAGACTAGCGGTCAATCTGCCACATTAGGACTGCGGCAGTTGGACCGCCACGGGACCTGCTGCTGCTGCCAGGGATCCACCAGCCCTGGCGGTGGCACAGCCATCTGAGGCCACTGCTGCACCGCCAAGCATATCAGGAGTTTCCTTACTGCCACACTTTTCATGGCGGTGCGACAACAAAGGGGGGCCTACAGGGCCCCATGTTGCCTCTGCGCCATGGGGTGCATGCAGGGGGGCACATGTTGTGCCCCACTATTTGCATTCACCTCCAGTTCCTGCAGGGCATGGACTTGACAGTCCATAACATTACATGTGTATTTGTAAAGCGCACGTTCACTCGTAGGCATCTTGGCACTGAATAACAGATATTTATTGTTACCCAACTCAATGGTACTCCTTTTATCAACATCAGATGGATGAAAGGCTGAGTGGACCCAAAGGGATTTGAACCTATGACCATGAGGTTGAAAACAGGCCCCTTCAGTGGACACATTCGCCACCAGACCCAGTCCATGCCGTACAGGAACTACCTTTGATGGTCCCATTGCGGTGCCTTTTTCAAAGGCTCCGCAGTGGGACCACCAAAGAACTGCCAGCCAGAGTCAAAATAAGTTCTACTCTGGCAGGTGGACTTTAATGGCTTTTGCGGTCTCAGAGCAGGGCGGCAGCGTGGGTCCCTGCTCCGAGACCGCCAAAGTCATAATAAGGCCCTTAGACTCATTGTTCAGCAGTATTTGATGGCATGCCCAACTTAACTATACTGTGCCACAAAAATTGGCTGTCCTAACATGGGCAATGATTGGCTTTTCTGGGTTGGTTGAAGTTAACATTCTGTATGTTGCTGGTGAATCCCCTTACATTGGCACACAGGCTGATAGCTCCAGTCACATGTCATGAATCATCAATGTGGGTATCCATAAGGACAATTTTATGGACCCTTTTACACCTGCAGCTGTTATGTGACTGAGTTAGGCCCATGTAGCAACACTGCACATGTTCTTACATTGCCCTCTTTCTGCACAATAACATTTTATGATAACCTTTTGCACATATTTGCATGGGTGACGATGTTGGATTAGTTTCTCTGAAACTGCTTTGTTTACATATTTCGCTTCACACAACATTATTATGATGCCTCGAACATCGAGTGCAAGGCCTTTGCACACACTGTACAATGTTGTTCTATCCTTATCCAGGGGGCGACAGGGCTACTGCAAACCCATAACAATGCTAATCTGTATATACATGGCAAGGATGCTTTTTATTATAAATAAATAAGCATTTCGAGGGGTTAGCCAGAAGAGACACTTCTGCTGACATCGAGAGGTTCCTGCATGCTGATGCTTCGCCAAGCAGCTGTCTAACATCTCCGTGAGGAGTGCCCAGTTTGTGACCAAGACGGGGCCCTACATTCTGTCCCACCTGGTAATTGGGTTGGATCATCCCGTGGGGGGATTCTTGTCTATACACTCACACACACCCTAGACACACATAGGGTAGGGATTGCATGATAGTAGTACGCCTGATTACTACCTTGTTTTATATGCCGGCATATATACACTGTTCTTAGCACCATGGTGGAACTGTACCTGCTATTTAGTATTTTGGTGCTTGTAATCTCTTTCATATGCTTCTGTCTACTGATTATCGCAGCGCATGTATTCTATACAAGAATAACGTTTGTTCAATAAATATATTGAAGAATGTCCCATTGTGTATTCTCTGTATACTTCTGACTGAGCGAAAGGGTTCTAGATCTGTTACCACGATACCTGAGGGGTCAGGGTTGTCATGTTCAGTGGTTGCCAGAAACCATTAGCTCCCTGTTTTGGTTAGGAGGACTTGTGGTGGCACTGTGAGCTAGCTGGTCTCTAGGCCAACATATACTACGGGGGTGCATGGAATCAGTCTAGGCACCTCAACCAAAGTTTATTTTGGCCACAAACGCACAGATCCTACTGACTAGTGAGAACTACATGACACAGCCTCCATTTTTTTACGTCCTGTCAAGCTGCCTAAGACATACTGCCAACAATGCATTCTTGGCTCTGGGCTACGTCAGGATTAATGTCTGTGAGAAGTAAGTTTAAACCTACCCTTTCCTCAAACATACCTTCCGTATTTTTTTTTTAAACTAAATGGGGTTCTGAATCCCCAACCATGTCAACCCTCACCTTACAGATTTTCTCATTGCAAACCAATAATCCATTTTCTCTTTCTCTTCTGAGACACTAAATACCAAATATTCATTGACAGATTAAGGTGTATAGTCAACTGTGCATTTTATGATTTGAACATAGTGTCAAATGACCAAATTGTTTTTAATCCAGGTAACATGAACCTTACTTCTAGGGCATTTTTTGTATACTCCATGCTACTCATACCTCCGCACTGATGGAACAAAACGTTGTGCTCACTTATTTCTTTTTTATTTGCTCTCCTACTAGCTTCTTATTTTTTTCCTTGAACCATTCTAGTGTAATGAGAAGCTTGTTTCCACAGAATTTTGCCTACTAAATAATCCAACATTTTTCACTCTTACTTAACTTATGGCTTTAAAACCGTTTCCTGTTAATGCACTTTTACAGTGACTTCCTGTATACAGGGTTCACCAAACAGCAATGATCTTTCTTGTACTCATTCATTGCACCACAATCCAATCTATCATGACGTCTTTCTGTATAGTGCCAAATCAACATTAGTTACCATAGTCCTGACGTTTGTGACATATTGGTCAATACTGTCATCCTTTGTTTGCTCCTGCCTAAAAACGTATGTATTAATAGTTATTAATACTTTAGGCCCATAATATGCATTTAGTACAGCTCCTCTCTATATCACCATTAGCCCCTTAGGTTTAGGTAACTGTGTTTATATTCTCTGTTGGACCTGGCCCTCTCTGCAGGGTCACCCCCAAACATTTTGCCGTCACTCCTCCCATTTGGTCTGAATTTGGTTTTGTTGACCATAGGACTCTGTGCACTTTACCACTGCTAACCAGTGCTAAAATTCTTGTGCTCTCTCCCCTAAAAATTGTAAAATTGACTTACACACCTAATTTGCATGTTTAATTTACTTATAAGTCCCTTGTAGTGTGGTATACCATATACCCCGGGCCTGTAAATTAAATGCTACTAGTGGGCCTGCAGCACTGATTGTGCCACTCACTTAAGTCGCCCCTTAAAACATGTCCCAGACCAGCCATTCGCAGCCTGAATTCAGGTTTATCCGCCATTTCGACTTGGCAATATAACCCCATTGCCAAGCCGTAAACCCCCCTTTTATTGCATATTAGTCACTGCTAAAGTAGGCCCTAGCTAGCCTATAAGGCAGTGTGCTTTGTAATTAAGAGGTTGGATGTGTATTTTTAAGTTCACATATCCTGGTAGAGAAAAACTCCTCAATTGGTTTTTCACTACTGTGAGGCTTACCTGTCCTATAGGATAAAATTGGGTTGCCTTATTACATCTAATAAGTGCTAACCTTTGAATGGAAACAGATAATCTTTTCTTGATGATATCTATGAAATTGTAATTGAAAATCCTCTTTAATGGTAAAGTCGGATTTTAAATAGCAATTTTGAAAACTCCACTTTTAGAAAGTTGCCATTTTCCTGCCTTTTGCCATTTGGTGTCTGAAGCCTGTCCCAGGTCACATGACTGGGTCTAGCTGGCAGTTAGACTTTGTGAGCTCCTCCTAGACAATCACACAATGGGGGGGTTAGGTATGCCTTAATGAGCCTTCTGCTGGCAGGATGGGGGTGGAGCTTGGCCCAGCCCCACTTGCAACTGAATAGGCTGTGCTTTGCCCTCACACACAGGACTTGTCACCACTGCGTTGCCCGTGCAGCCAGCTTGCTACCAAGGCAGGGAAGTCAGAAAATTCCAAGCACTTCAAAGATAAACCTCTAGAAATGTCACCTACTTTAAAGAAGGCACCCAGGTATAAAAATAGGACCCTCAAACCCACTCTTCAGTTCACTGTCTGGACCTGCGAAACGACTCTCAGAGGACTGCCTGCTGTTTAGCCTGCTGTGTACTCCACAAGACTGCTTTGCTGCACCTGGAAGGACTGCTTTGCTACCTGGAGCCTGCCTTGAACCCTCAGAGGCCTGCCAGCTGCTTGAGCCATGCTTCTTCATCAGAACCCAGGACTACCAGAGTGTCTCCAAAGGCTTGTTTGCTGGTATCCTGTTCAGAGCCACAGAGACAGTCTCCCACCATCATGAACCTGCACCTGGACCAAACCTGAGTGTGTCCTAACCCCCAAGTGCTGCCTCCTACTCCTGGGCCCTTGGTGGTGGTGCTAAGGGTGCACAGATAGCCACAATCCAGAAGACTGGGACCAATTGGACGGGCTCGTCTATCCGTCCAATTGCATCACCGGTCGGCCTGACTTCGGGGCAGTTCCATCTATGTTTTTCTCCGCAGCAGAAAATCCTGTTCAGTGGTCCTCCGCCAAAGTGGAAGTCTCATTGGCTACAGCCTACTACCTTGTCCCTCTGGAGATTTTTGACTTCCAAAAAAGTGGCTAAGTCTGAATGTAGAAATCTTCACTGCGACTTCATCCAGCGGCTCCCCGACAACAACGCTCTCACCTCAGACACCACCTGCAGGTTTGCCTCGCTAAACTTTACCTTCTTAGAACATTTCTCCAGAATTTCCCTTATTAAGTCCGAAGGCAGGTGGCCCAATCCACTTCTTGGACCCGACCCGTGCTCCATCGTGGTCAGCCATATTTTTTGTCTTTGATTCGGTCTCACGTGGCTAGATGTCCTCAGTTGGCGCTTTGATCTTTTAGGTGCTAGCATTTACTAAAAACTTTAAATATTCATAACTCTGGGTCTACTGATTGGATTTTTGTTGTTTTGATGTCAAATAATTTATTTAAATGTACTCTATTTTTCTAAATTGCCGTTGGATTTTTCTTGTGCTGTGTTTTCACTTTTATTGCTGTTTGAGGGCAGCGTAAATACTTTACACATTGCCTCTAAGTTAAGCCTGAATGCGGGGGATATTTACAAGCCCCTATCACCACTGTGGCGATATCGGCTTTGCCATATTTACAAGGCAGCGTTAAGCCACTTAACGCGACTTAACGCTGCCTTGTAAATAAGGCCCCCTTTAATGTGAAAGGGGCAGGCAATGGGTGTTGTGGTGGGCACTCCACCACAACACTCATTGATTTTGACGCTGCCCCATATTTACAAGGGCAGCGTAAATATGAGGCACGCCAAAATTAAGACCAGGGAAAACCTGGTCTTAAACAGGCGCAATTAGAAGAATGCCTAATTTCTCCTTGTTTTTGCTGTTTCTATGTGTGCACAGTTGTGCAATACACATAGAAACAGCAAAAGGCCATTGATTGTTTATGTGCAGGAATGTGACCCTTCCTGCATATAAACAATCAATTTAAAAAAATGACGTTTTGCAACTTCTATGTGTGCTGCATTAAGCAGCACACATAGAAGTTTCAAAATGCCATTTCAGATTGTTTATGTGCAGGAAGAGACACCTAGTAAATATGCCCCTGCTTTTTGTGCCAAGCCACCCAGAGTGAAGCATAGGTTGATTTAGTGAATTTTGTGGTTCACCCTGCCAGAGATTGTGGCTGTCACTTGAACAGGGGCTCTCGCACACTCAACTAGCAACCCAATTTTTTACACTCTGTTTTTCTTAGCTTGTGTTTTTATAGCAGCATACATTCATGCTCAACAGCTCCAAAAAATAGTTCAAATATTCCTTCTGATCTTTACATTCTAACAGAGAGACCAGAAGATGGAGGCACTGGGCTAACCTAGGGAGAACGCCTGTGACTCTCCCCAAAGCTGTTCCTTTGGTTCTCTCTGTGGCGGGTCCGGGTCTGAATGTGAAGCTATCACTGGTAGGGCTCGAAAAATGCACTTTCCCACTTGCTATGGTGAGCAAGATTTAATCAGGATGAGCTATTATTAGGGCCTACTCGCCCGTTCTGTCGAGCTGACAACAGATGCTCTGCTTGCTCACAAAGTGAATGAGCAATAAATATGCCTTTAAATCTTGTTATTTTGTCACATTTGCTCGGCTTTCAGAGACAGAGGTCAATAGTCAGTTTATCTTCCTACATTTACTTTTGTGATGTTATGTTATGTTATGTTATGTTGATTTAACTTGTAGGGCACATTGAATCACCCTGGAAGGGGTATCTCAGCACCGGAGTGAACACGGACAAGGCAGAACAAGTATGGAAATAGCTCAGTTTTGAGAAGCTTTCTGAAAAGCAGGTGGTTTGTGCATTTCCAATTTCTGCACTAAACAGCAGATCTTGAAAATGATTCTAATGTGCACGGAAGCCAAGGAAGTGATTGTAGAAAGGGAGAGGAGGCTGATCAGGCCTGCATATTTTGAATCAGGTGAGCCGCTGTGTTCTGGACTACCTGAAATTTGACAATTAGGGACTCATTTGTGGGAGCTAGGAGGGCATTGCAATAGTCCAGGCGACTGATCACTAGTGCCTGCACCAGGGTTTTGCGCATCAAGAGTGGAAGTAGAGGAAAGACTCTACGTAGTAGATTCATCATATGAAAGCAGATGCCAGTGGTAGCCACTACCTGATCTCTCATAGTTAGAGTCTGGTCCAAGCGTATGCCCAAATTGTTTACTGTAGATTTGGGGGTAGGTGCTGTGTCTAAATCTGTTGGCCACTAATCCGGGGACCAGAGCAGTTGGGCTCTGTCAAAGAGCATGATCTCGGTTTTACTAGCATTTAATTGAAGAAAGTTCTCTGTCATCCAAACCGAGATAGCTTTCATCCCATTTGCAAAACAGGCTTTTGTATTGAAGGAGTCTTTATCAAAGGACATAAGAAGTTGGGCGTCATCCGCATATAAGATAGGTGTGAATCCATGTCTCTGATGGTTTTAGCAAGGGGGGCTAAATAGATGTTAAATAATGTGGGGTTAAGACATAAGCCCTGAGGCACCCCCTTGTTGAGCTCTAGGGTGCGGGAGTTAAATGGACCTAGATTGATGGTCTGGGTTCTTTGAGATAGGAAGCTCATGAACCATTGCAGAGTTGTACCCCGAATACCTATCTCCTCTAAACTTTGGAGTAATCTAGGATGAGATACCGTGTCGAAAGCTGCAGACAAGTCAAGTAGCCTAACAGTGATGGCTGGTTATCATCCTGTGAGCATCTGATATGGTCTGTAACCGCTACGAGAGCAGTTTCGGTACTATGCATGGGTATAAAACTCGATTGGGAGGAGTCCAGAATCCTGTTGGATTCTAGAAACTCCATAAATTGTCTGTTAATGTGTCCTTCCAGAACTTTGGTCAGCAACGGGAGAAGTGAGATAGGGTGATAGTTCGACAGCTCAGAGGTTTTCCTTGTTACGGATAGGAATGATCTGGGCGGCTTTCCAATCTAATGGAATCCTTCCCAAGCTGATCAAGAGGTTTAGTAAAGAGCAAACGGCCGGGGCGAGCTGATTAACCAGTGTTGCTGCAATCCTAGCTGGAACAATGTCTACAGGGGATCCTGATTTCGCTGCTTTCAAAGCTTTACAAATGGAGTCTGGCCTAAGAGGTACAACATTCTCAAGGGTCCCAGTACTAACCTCATTGAAAAAGGATAAGGTTAGATACTGATCTCATTTGAACCATTGGTCTGGGAAAGTTATTGTAAATCATATTCACTTTTTCTTCAAAGTAGTTTGCAAGGGCATCAACTAGAGCTTGTGAAGGCAGAATATCTGTTGAACTGGCCTTCGTGAAGGATTTAAGGACTTTGTGTAACTCTTTGGAGGAGTTTCCAGACTTTTCTTTCTGTGACTGAAGTTAGAGGATTTTGAAAAGTGAACTGTGTGACAATAGGATGTGCAAAGCATGTCAAATGAAAGACTGTAAGATGTCAGGCTTTTTTTCTAACACAATACTAAAATAGCTAATAAGTGAACTGTTCAAACATTTCAAATATATTTCACTAGTTAAGAAGACACATTTTTTTAATTCTGTTTTTTTATAGGATCAAAACAAATCAGAACACTTTACTTGGGAATGTGCAAAATTTAAATATTTTTTGCTGAAACCCAATTTCCAAACATTGTTTATGCGCTATATAATTTTATCAGTAAAACTACATGTTAGTGGGAATGTTTTGTGGCCATGTTGATGGAAAATGTGCTATCTGTAAATGATAGTGCATTACCACATCATGCTTTAGTGATGTATTTATGAAAATTGAGGTTTTAAACATCTACCTGGAAATATTCTTGCTCAGATGACAATGCTATTAGTGAACTAAGAGGCAAGTCAGGGATCATGTGTACCCCAGTGTCACGATTCACTCCCTGTGCTCTTGTGCCCACCACCAGGGGGCCTACTTGTGGGGCTTTCCAGTATTCTAATATGCTTCCAGACACTCCCCTGTATGCATATCCTGACTTCCAGGCATTTGGACATCATTTAGGAATTGACATCCATTCCCAATCCATGCCGGGTTTTGTGGAAGCCAGTCTGCTCATGCTAGAAACTCCATTACCTATAATCCCCTGCTCACTGCTTTGTCTCCACCCCTGCAGGCCAAGGATGGGTGGAGGAATTCAGCTCACCTGTGGCTGGCTGCTGCTAGCCTGCTCACACCTGATGCATGTAATTACTGTGAGCTCTTTTAAGCCCCAGCTCCCTTCAGTCCAGTGTTGGTCATTGTAGCTGTTTTCCGGTGAGACCGATCCTTGTTTCCTGAGCTTTTGATATTCCTTGATTCCTGAGCTATAGTTAATCCTTGTTCCTTGATTCCTGAGCTATAGCTATTCCTTGTGCCTGAATTAGCACTGCCTGCAGTGCTACTTTGTTTCCTGAGTTCCTGAGCTATAGCTATTCCTTGTGCCTGAATTAGCACTGCCTGCAGTGCTACCTTGTTTCCTGAGTTCCTGAGCTATAGCTATTCCTTGTGCCTGAACCAGCACTGCCTGCAGTGCTACCTTGTTTCCTGAGCTATAGTTATTCTTTGTTTCTGTTCCTGGGCTTCAGCTATTTCTTGTTCCTGAATTGCACTGCTTGCAGTGCTCTCTTGACTCCTTGTTTCCTGAGCTGTAGCCATTTCCTGTTTCCTTGAACCAGTACTGCCTGCAGTGCTACCTTGACTCCTGAGCCTTAGCATTCCTTGTTCCTGACCTGCAGCAGTTTCCCTTCTCCTGAACTAGCACTGCCTGCAGTGCTACCTTGACTCTTGAGCCTTAGCATTCCTTGTTCCTGACCTGCAGCAGTTTCCCTCCTCCTGAACTAGCACTGCCTGCAGTGCTACCTTGACTCCTGAGCCTTAGCATTCCTTGTTCCTGACCTGCATCAGTTTCCCTTCTCCTGAACTAGCATTACCTACAGTGCTACTTTGACTCCTGAGCTTTTGCTCAATTCTCATTCCTGCCCCAGCACTGCCTTCTATGCTACTTTGTTTTCTTGATTCCTGAACCTGCACTATTCTAGTATACCCTTGTAGCCTCCCCTTCTGTATATCCTTTTCCAGTCCCTGCCTTTCTTCCCATTTCCTTGGTTCCAGTTCTAGTTTGCTGTCTTTCTATTTCTGTTGTCTTGCTTTTGTTACCTTTTATGTTTGTTACCTGCTTTCTGCCAAGTGTGCCCTGTGATTTCCTTCCTTTCCTGTTAAGCACTCCTCCTTGCTAGCTCCTTGTCTATTGTGCTTGTGTTTAGTTCTACCCCTTTGCTGTTACTTTCTTGCGTGTTCCTGTTTGATCGCCAGGATCCGTGGGCACAGCTGACTACCTAGGTGGTGTTTCTTGTTCACTGTGAGTATTGTCTTTGAGTTACTGTTATAACATCACCATAGGTATAAGCTCCACAGACCCTGCCTTTGCATACATATCCTATATGTGGGTATTTTCAGTCAGTATCTGTAACAGAAATTGTGGGTGAGGAACTTACTGAGCTTCAGTCTTACCGTGTGGAGCTCCTGAGTGCTTTAACCCACATTCCCTTTATTGTTAATGTTGTATTATATATATGTCTTGCACGTCCGTCCTGGGTGTAGTTAGTCTGAATGTTAAATTGCCTTGTGAGTGCCCTTCCTTTCTGAGTGTTTGCCATCTTGTTCCTTTGTACATGCTTCCCCTTTGGATCCCTTTTCTCCTCTGACTTCCTGTGTGATCCTGGGCAGCGCTGTACTCCTCTCTCTGTGTACGTTTTCTACCCCGTTCCCAGTCCTTGCCCAAGTCCCTGACTGTGTTCCCGACATAGTCCCGGACAGTCCCTGACAGAATGACCAACCCACATTTCCAGGGTCACTTGTGAGTTTTCTTTGCATTCAGTTAGCTACCACTTTTGTTTCTCCAAGCTCTCCCAGTCAGTTCTTGCCAAGATGTGTAGCATCAGAACCAGAAAGTCTGCGTATGATGACAGACATCCATTGCCAAGGCAGCGCAGTTCCGTACAACCTATTAGAAAGTCCTTAGACTCTAGAGATCGATTCATGGAACAAAACAGACTCTTACGTGCTGAATATTATTCCCTGTGGTTGGCTGATCCTTCTATGTTATATTTTCATTCCATCTGTAACCCTGATCCTCACCTGATGTCAGCCTGTGACCTACAGGATGAAAACGAATTTCTGCAAACCTTGTTAGCAGCAGAAAGACAAAATGGTAATTTAGAGAGTGGTACTATTAGGGGAAATGTTTCTGAAGTTTGTAACTCGGAGACCCCCTGTCAAGACAATGTTTTCTTTGAAGACAATTTCCAGACACAGTATTTATCAGCATCTTACCAAACTGGTAGTTCAATGACCCCAGTTAAAGCATTTTTAAGCACACAACAGACAAAGAAAGAGCAGACGCATTATATAACCTCTGTTTTCCATACAAATGATATATCTCAGTCTTGTGACCCAGTGAAGATTACAGTCCCTGATACTAAAGGGACCTTGTTAGATACCACATTCAAAGTAAACCATAATCAGTTTAACAAAAGAGAGAAAAGACCTACTAGAACACAGGCGGCTAATAGCCAGTTTGAACAAAATCCAAGGTGTAGCTCTGTTGCTTGTTGTGAAATTGCCAAGTCTACCACAGTCCTTGTAGAGAAAGATCTGCAGTCTTCACAGGATATAATTACATCTAAGATTCTTGAACTACAGCAAGAGAATAAAATGTTTCAGACTCTGTTAAAAAATTATAACCCAGAGTTCAAGTGGGAATCTAAAACCCCTGTACAAGACAACTTTTCCACCTCTATGTTAGCCTCCTTAGAAATGGAGAATGAAGCCTTGCGCTCTCTTTTGCGTTCCCCTCAGAGCTGGTCCAGCAATTGTGTGAATAATACTGTGGCTGATCACTCAGATTCCATTCAGAAAAGCCATAGTACCTTTTCTCACAGTGCAGTTAATGAAAGTATGTGTTTGAAGTCTGAATTTTCTAACTCCTCTGCTGTTTTGTCTTCTAGTGCTAAATTACATCCAGGTGCTACATCTGAGATGTGTCCCTCCACTTTTCAGGAACCCCAAATGCCAGGCAAAACAAAAAACATCTCTTTGCTTTCTTTTCCTAGTAGTGAGGTCAGTTCTATCTCAGAGATAACCCATAGACAGGCCATTGACATACAGACAAAACCCGAACATTTGACACACATATTCCCTGATGTGACAATGTCCTGTGACGCAGACCATGCTCTTGATTTAACGGCTGTGACTGAAGTCAACCTCCTTGCTGAGAAGAAACAAAATCCTGACCCCTTCTTTGTTGTTTTGCCTTCAAGCACACCACATATTGAAAAGTCAGGAAATGATAGTACTGTATGCTCTGATGCACCTGTACCACCTTCTAATGCAGAAGAAAATGAGAAAAATTTCCAAAGACCAAGTGATCTCTTACCTGTTTCCTTTGACTAAGACATGTGAACTGCCAAATGGTAAAGGGAGTCTGGTCATCAGAGACTCTAAGATAAGCAGTACTCTTAGCCATCCCGAAGAAAGCGCTTCAGTGTGTTTTAATGAGCCAAGGAACTGTGAAGATTTCACTATTGACAACAGGGAATCTACTGTTCACGGGCTATCGCCATTCCAAGAATTTAAAATCTGTCATCCTCGTGCCTCTCTGCCATCAGCTTGTCTGCTTTCAGAGTCTCCAGAGTACTCAGACGGCCTGCTGCTTTCAGAGTCTCCAGAGTCCTCAGCCGGCCTGCTGCCTCCTGAGCCCAAGCCTGCAGCCTTCCTGCCGTCTGAGCCCAAGCCTGCAACCTTCCTGCCATCTGAGCCCAAGCCTGCAGCCTTCCTGCCATCTGAGCCTGCAGCCTTCCTGCCTTCTGAACCAGAGCTTCCAGGCTGCCTGCCTTCTGAACCAGAGCTTCCAGGCTGCCTGCCTTCCGAACCAGAGCTTCCAGGCTGCCTGCCTTCCGAACCAGAGCTTCCAGGCTGCCTGCCTTCCGAACCAGAGCTTCCAGGCTTCCTGCCTTCCGAACCAGAGCTTCCAGGCTTCCTGCCTTCCGAACCAGAGCTTCCAGGCTGCCTGCCTTCCGAACCAGAGCTTCCAGGCTGCCTGCCTTCCGAACCAGAGCTTCCAGTTTGCCTGCCTTCCGACTTTGAGCCTCTATCTTGCCAACTTATTGACCCTGTGCATCCAGTTTGCCAGCCTTCAGAGGTCTCAGTACGTATACATACAGAGACTGAACCTCTAGCATCAGAGACAAAACTCTCAACATGTAAGCCTCCAGGGCCTGGGTCTCCTGCATACCTGCTTCCAAAGTCTCCTGCATGTGTGTTTTCTGTATGTTTTCCTCCAGGGCCAGAACTCCAGGTCTGCTTCCTGTCACCTCTTTCATCTTCAGCCAGTTTGCCTTTCACCTCTGTGCCTCCTGCCAATCAGTTATCTTCTTTTGACCCTACAGTCAATCTGCTTTCATTTTCAGACTGCTACTCTAGCCTGACATCATCTGGACTTCAAACACCTTTGATTCAAGCTTCTAAGCCCCCTTTGCTGGATTTGGACTCTTCAGGTCCTGCCTCCAACACTGCTGTTAAATTACAGCGTATTATTCTACCCTCCAGAACATCACATTTTTCCTGCAGTCCTCTGGTATCTTGCACTACATCTCTGATGGAAATTGACTTATTTCATAGCAGCAAAGGCTTTAAATCAAGTCCCAGATTCCGGGAGCCAGTTGTTGGAGGGGGTGTACTGTCCCAATTCACTCCCTGTGCTCTCGTGCCCACCACCCGGGGGCCTACTTGTGGGGCTTTCCAGTATTCTAATATGCTTCCAGACACTCCCCTGTATGCATATCCTGACTTCCAGGCATTTGGACATCATTTAGGAATTGACATCCATTCCCAATCCATGCCGGGTTTTGTGGAAGCCAGTCTGCTCATGCTAGAAACTCCATTACCTATAATCCCCTGCTCACTGCTTTGTCTCCACCCCTGCAGGCCAAGGATGGGTGGAGGAATTCAGCTCACCTGTGGCTGGCTGCTGCTAGCCTGCTCACCGCTGATGCATGTAATTACTGTGAGCTCTTTTAAGCCCCAGCTCCCTTCAGTCCAGTGTTGGTCATTGTAGCTGTTTTCCGGTGAGACCGATCCTTGTTTCCTGAGCTTTTGATATTCCTTGATTCCTGAGCTATAGTTAATCCTTGTTACTTGATTCCTGAGCTATAGCTATTCCTTGTGCCTGAATTAACACTGCCTGTAGTGCTACCTTGTTTCCTGAGTTCCTGAGCTATAGCTATTCCTTGTGCCTGAACCAGCACTGCCTGCAGTGCTACCTTGTTTCCTGAGCTATAGTTATTCTTTGTTCCTGTTCCTGGGCTTCAGCTATTTCTTGTTCCTGAATTGCACTGCTTGCAGTGCTCTCTTGACTCCTTGTTTCCTGAGCTGTAGCTATTTCCTGTTTCCTTGAACCAGTACTGCCTGCAGTGCTACCTTGACTCCTGAGCCTTAGCATTCCTTGTTCCTGACCTGCAGCAGTTTCCCTTCTCCTGAACTAGCACTGCCTGCAGTGCTACCTTGACTCCTGAGCCTTAGCATTCCTTGTTCCTGACCTGCAGCAGTTTCCCTCCTCCTGAACTAGCACTGCCTGTACCTTGACTCCTGAGCCTTAGCATTCCTTGTTCCTGACCTGCATCAGTTTCCCTTCTCCTGAACTAGCACTACCTGCAGTGCTACTTTGACTCCTGAGCTTTTGCTCAATTCTTGTTCCTGCCCCAGCACTGCCTTCTATGCTACTTTGTTTTCTTGATTCCTGAACCTGCACTATTCTAGTATACCCTTGTAGCCTCCCCTTCTGTATATCCTTTTCCAGTCCCTGCCTTTCTTCCCATTTCCTTTGTTCCAGTTCTAGTTTGCTGTCTTTCTATTTCTGCTGTCTTGCTTCTGTTACCTTGTATGTTTGTTACCTGCTTTCTGCCAAGTGTGCCCTGTGATTTCCTTCCTTTCCTGTTAAGCACTCCTCCTTGCTAGCTCCTTGTCTATTGTGCTTGTGTTTAGTTCTACCCCTTTGCTGTTACTGCCTAGCGTGTTCCTGTTTGATCGCCAGGATCCGTGGGCACAGCTGACTACCTAGGTGGTGTTTCTTGTTCACTGTGAGTATTGTCTTTGAGTTACTGTTATAACATCACCATAGGTATAAGCTCCACAGACCCTGCCTTTGCATACATATCCTATATGTGGGTATTTTCAGTCAGTATCTGTAACAGCAATGAGGAACTTACTGAGCTTCAGTCTTACCGTGTGGAGCTCCTGAGTGCTTTACCCCACATTCCCTTTATTGTTAATGTTGTATTATATATATGTCTTGCACGTCCGTCCTGGGTGTAGTTAGTCTGAATGCTAAATTGCCTTGTGAGTGCCCTTCCTTTCTGAGTGTTTGCCATCTTGTTCCTTTGTACAGGCTTCCCCTTTGGATCCCTTTTCTCCTCTGACTTCCTGTGTGATCCTGGGCAGCGCTGTACTCCTCTCTCTGTGTACGTTTTCTACCCCGTTCCCAGTCCTTGCCCAAGTCCCTGACTGTGTTCCCGACATAGTCCCGGACAGTCCCTGACACCCAGATGTGGGCTTGATTCCTATTATACATGGAGCAAACGTTTAGCCTAGTAAATAAAGAGTTTTTTTGTACAGCATAAATAGTGAACTGGCATATTTGAAGGTGCTCTTTTATGTGACAATGAAGAAATAGGCGGCTCCATAACAGAAAATATTTGCCTAGGATCAAACAATTTGAGACCAGTTCATGGGTCAAGTACATTACAGTTAGGTCGGGTAGATTAATCAAGCTACCAGACTTGCAGGTCTAGTATCATTTTTATGATTTTTCGAGCCCTGGCTGGTGTCCACGGTCCGATATGGCGACTGTGGAAGAGAACGGCATGGCAGCCACAGAAGATTGCGGTGCATGGCAGGGCAGGGGGCGGCGTTTAAGTGAGCGATATGGCCGCTCTTCCTCTTTCAAGTGGCTGTGGGGGAGGCATCTCCTTTCTGGAGGAGAGAGGATTACTGCAGGCTTAGGCAGCACAAGTCAATTTTGAAACACAGAGTAAGTTGGTTCGTTGCTCTGGGAGGCAGAAGCAGCTCAGTTTCTCCCCTTCTCTCCGGAGTTATGGACAAAGGACTTTGGACCTTCTTGCCCTTGGTGCCAGGTAAAACCCGCCGTAAACTAGCAGCGCCGTGGTAGAAGGGGGTGCACTTGGGCTGGCCTATGGGGACTTGGTGGGGGGTCTACCCTTTTATTATATCTATTTTTGTGAAGCAGTTAACCCTTGGTGGCATGGAAGTGTGGGCTGGTACCAGCCGGGGTGCTTTGGTACATACCCTCCGCATTTGCAGCAAGGCTCGGAGAAAGTTGACAACTGGAAGGATGCATTTAACAAGGTGGAAGGGGCGGAGCAGACGGGGCCATTATTGCTCTACCTGACTCATAGTTAGAACTGGGACCAGAGCCTTCCAAACTGGGCAAAGTGGGTAAAATGCATGGTGCAAAGGATAAACAGTTGCTAAGCCCTGGTGCTTCCCTGGCCTCCCCCAGGCTTTGGCTACCCTTTCACAGACCACTTTTATCAGTATATTCGCCCCAATAGTTCCTTGTTAGGAGTAGATCGGCGTGGCTCTCAGCTCAACTCTGTTGGTGACCTGGGTATTAGTAGCACCTGGGATTGTCAATTTACCACACCCATTATACACGAAGTTGCCCCTTTTACTAGTGTGCCAGTGACTGCATCAAGGAGGTCTCTATCTATTGAATGGGATGTGGAGCGTAATGTCACCGTGGCCGCTCATGAAGCTACTAAGACTACCTTTGCAGTGACTAACTCAGAACAGACTGCCGGTGTAGCAGCAGTAGATAGTGAGGGGCGTCTGGCTTTGGGTCAATCTGTCTCTGGTTCTATAGAGGACTCAATGGCCTGGGTTGCTGGAGTTATCCTTGTAGACCAGCAGGTGATTACTGAGGTTACCCAGCAACCTGGACACAGTGCGTCTGAAACCCAGGATGTTTTCTATTCACTATCTGATGCTGGCAGCTTCTCAGATAGTGACAACATTCAGCTTGGGACAGACAAAAATGATAATAATGCTGGATTGAACTTTAAGGACTCACATTATAGTGATACAACAGGAGTCGTTGCTGCGGGCAGCCTGAGGTTTAAATCTGAGAAGGTGAGGCGTGGGCTACTATCAATAGTATGACTGGATGAGTTAGTAACTAAGGGGTATATTTCCAAGGGCCATCTGTCATGCTTGCACCACACAATATGGTACATGTATGACGAAAAGCTCCAAGTCATATTTACGAAGCAATGCAAAGCCGCTGTGCGGGGCTTTGAATGACTTCAAAAATATGGAGTAATGCAACGCCACGCAAATCACTGCATTGCAATACTCTGCGCAAGGGAGTCATTCCATGGGCATTGCGGCGAGGGTTCCCACGCAAATCCCATGGTTTTTGACTCATTCCCAGATTTCCCAAACCTGGTATACCTGGTAATGCGTCAAAAAGATACACCTTCCAAGTGAGGCAAAACGAGGAGAAATATCTTTATTTCTCCTAGTTTTTTCCTCTTTCTATATGTGCTTCATTCCGCAGCAGACATAGAAAGAGGAAAATGCCTCTATGGATTGTTTTTGTGCAGGAGGGGGCATGCCTACAACACAGGCACCCTTGCAAGGGTGACTGCGGTAGCACTAGGCTGCCAAAACAGCACCAGGGCAGGGGGAAAGGAAAGGAATGCACTGTATTGGATAAATACAGTGCATTCCTGTCCTTTCCCTGTGATGCAGGGCGGCGCAGCAAGGTTACTTGCTGCGATGCCCTCTGCCATAATTCCAATAAACTTGCTCCTAAAGCTTTTGCTCAAGGTAACCTAGACCGTGTTTTATCTAAGGAAGAAGAGGAAGAGCAGCTTTGTGATCCTGAGGGTCTAGGTCTTACTCTGACAAATTCTTTTTACTTTCCATGCCCGCAGGTACTACCTGCCCCCCCCTTTTCGCCCCCCAAAACAGAGATATCCGCTTCAATCATGTAAGCAAACGGGACTTTTAGCAGATGTCTCCCCACTTTTTTCCCCCATTTGGACTACTAGAAGCTGGCTTGCGACACTGACAGTACACTGAAGCTTGCAAACCAGGCTCCAGTGCCAGGGCTCTCTCCCTAAAAGTGACATGAGTAATTGGCATCCCCAATCAACAGAGGTCATACCCCCTTGTAAGTTCCTGGTAAGTGGTACTGTGGTACCCAGGGTATAGTTGGTAAAGGGGTACTCAGGGCCTGCTGCACTGGTTATGCCATCCTGAGTAACCCAGATAAACAGATGACAGAAAGCCTGCCATTGCAGACTTCAGGAACAGTGTTCATTGCTACATTTTAACTTTGTCCTCACCATGTGTGACAGTGTCACAGGAATGCTCTTAAGTGTATGTCAGTCGCCCTTAGAGAATGTCTCTGGTGTCCAGGAGGCAGGGTGCAGTATATTAAAGAGTGTAGACATGTAAGTGTAGGAAGGTGGAATCTGACTGCATGGTTGCCCCCACTTTTTTCCTGGTGTTTTGCTGGTTTTCGACTTAGTTTGGCTGGGATCCTGCTATTCAGGACCCCAGCCTATCTGCTTTCCCCTTAAATAGAGTGCATGTACTTTAGGTACACTCCAGATTGGATTCTGGGGTACCCTTATGAGTCCCTAGTATATGGTATACTATGTACCCAGGGCATAGGTACTCCAGAGGCCTCCCAGGGGCTGCAGCATGTATTATGCCACCCCTGAGAGGCCATCCAAAATGACACAACAGGTCTGCTACAGTAGCCTGTGTAAGGTGGTGTATCCACCCCTTACTGAGATATAGGTTCCCTATATCTCTCCATATCACTGCACATGTAAACCTATCAGTCACCCCTATGGCAGGCCTTAACAATCCTGAAGGCAGGGTGCTGGGTTTCATGTGAGAGGGTGCCCATGCATGAGCAGAGCCCCTCTGCAGCTTTTAGAATCTGTATTCCGGGGTTGTTTGTGATGCAGCCAGACCATATACTCTTAAGTGCATTATAACCAAACGGTAAATGCTAACTTTGAAGTGGCTGCATGGAAAACTGTCGTGTTTGGTGTCAAACACCTTGGAATCATACCCCCACACCAGTAACTGGTGTGGGAGTATGATCCCATCCTTCTAGAGGGAGAGACATGACAGCACCGGTATACCCGGTACCAGCTAACAGAGCCCTGGCATCACAAAATGGATGCTGCAGCCACAGACACGAGTCTGCCCTCCTGCTGCTGGACGAAACTCCGGCAGGGGAGGCCTGGAAAATAGGTTTCCTGTCACAGGGAAGTGTGACCACCTCCCAGACAGGCTTTAGTGTATTGGGGCTGGGTGGGTGCACTCTCAGAATGCTTTGAAGTCTGCACGGGGGGCACATTTGGTGTCCCTGTGCATAGTCCAGCTCAAACCGGTTGCAGGGGCCCACAGCCCCTGCTCTGGCATGAAACTGGACAAAGGAAATGGGTGTAGCCACCCCTCTTTCCTGACCCTCCCATAGGTGGGTCCCCAGAGTTTGTCCAACCCCTTCCTTGGGTATAAAGTAGGAAACCCTGACTACAGGACTTTAGATTACACCTGGACTAAACTCTGATACCAGAAACCAAGTACTTCGACGATCTACACTATGCTGGATGACTGAAGAATCTCCCTTGGAGTAAAGGAGTTACTCCCCTGCAAGACAGGCCCCTTTAACGCAACTGACCGGTTGGCACCTCCAAGCTCCGATGGACTCCGAAGAAGATTGCCACACAGGAGGTGGGTTTTCCTAAGTCACTGAGGACGATCTGTGCCCACAGCAAGTCTGAGGCCCGTATCCCTCGTACAGACCGTGCAACCCGAACCCCTGGACACCGCAACCATTTGCAGAAGCATCAGCTTTCCGGCAACCCCTGAGGCTGAGCTTTAGGTTACTTGTAGCCCTGACCCCGAGCAGTAATTGCACTGAAGATTGTTGGCCTACACTCAACGAGTGTTCCGTGGGCCGCCATTTTGTGATTCCTCTTGAGGTCCCTTTGCGATCCCTGGTCCGTTGACCTGTGGGACCCCAAGAAGGCAACTCTAACTTTTATTGAGCTTCCCTGGTTGCTCCAAATGTGCCCTGACTCTCCATTGCTTGGGGAGTCCCCAGGATCTTGCTGGTCCGCACAAAAGCATCTTTTCTTTTCCTACATGGGTTGCTGTTGCCAAGGCTTGTTGTGGTCAATCTGATCACCGACACCCCAGCACTCGACATCCTTTATGGGACAGCTCGAATCCAGCTCCTGGTTGTCGTCGACATCTCCGGGACCCCGTGGCTGCAGAGTCAAGCTTCACCTCTTTGCACCTGAAGCAACCCGACATCGGTGGGCATTCGATTGCTCCGCTCCTGGTCACTGGCTAGTGACCCAGACTCTGTCCCCTCTGCTTTCAGGTTCTTCACATCCTCGATCCAGGCTTGGATCACACCGGACACTTTTCTCCTTCACGGCAGCAGCACTTTGCAGCAGATCGCCATTGAAAACGACGACGATTCCCGACACCTTTTGACACCTATGCACCCGACTTCCCTGGGTGAGGTAACTCGAGTACTCTGGTGCTCCCATGGGTGTTGGCCCTAGAAACCCTTAAGTCTAAAGGGGTTTGCTCAAAGTCCTCTCCTAAGTGTCCTTTAACTGTAAAATTCCAACCGCGACTTTCCGCATTGAATCCTACGGCGCTCGCGGCTGTGTTCTCACACTGCACACGTCCCCCGTGGGTTTCCTGTGTCACTACCTTGGGTGGTTCCTTGGGGTCCCAGCGATTCTACATGCTCTAGGCACTGTGTCTAGTCAAGTCGTAGTTCTTATACCACTTTCTTAGTATATGGTTTGGTCTCCCCCTGGAGCCCACTGTGTATTGTGCTATTTATTGTTGTTTTAATACTGTGATATTGAGTATCTTGAACTCTAATCTCTGAGATTAGTAGTTAGTGTTTAGAAATAAATACATATATTTTATATATATCTTGTGTGGTTCTCCTTTCATTTAGTTATTCAAGAGGTTATAATCTGGTAAACCAAGCTGCTTTACACTCCTTCAAGACTTAGCCTGAAGGCTGCTTTCCATAGCTACCACTAGGATAGCTTTCAATAAAGGTTGTCTTTAAACCTATCATCAATAAAGGTCGTTTGGACTGGTGCAAGGTGCCCACTATAACTAGTGGACAGCATATACCAGGCCAACTTCTCACATTGGTGTGCAGCAGTGGGATTCAAGCTTGCTATTGCTTTACCAGATAATCTCTTTGAAGTGACTAACTGAAAACCACTATAGGTACATATAAATCAAGTTTAGAATACAGTAAGTTCTACTGAACTTAGAGTTGTGTGTCAAGGGTTTAGCACACTCTTTCTACAACTCAAGAGAGTTTCAGTACCCACTAGAGTAGGTAGGTGCATACACCACACCACACTAGAATGTCTGCAAGGTCTGAAGTAAGTGACTCCTTGCCCACTAGGTATGACAATCTCTCATTCCAGGAATTGAGAAACATGTGTACCTCTAGGAGACTGAAAACAGGGAGACATGCAAGCACTCAACGCCTCATAGAGGCTTTGCTGTTAGATGACCTCAGAAAGACACCAGGGTCTGATGAGACAGGCAAGTTGGGTGGGGCAGTAGAAGAGGAAAGGCCAGGTAGTGAAAACTACTATGACCCAGACTCTGATGCTGGCCAGGGGGATCAACATGATTCCCCCCTGGAAAATCTAATTCTTCCTGAAGGAGAGGAAGGCCTCAGTGGCCCCCTCTTCACTCCCCCAGGAATGGTTAATAGTCTACCAAGAAGATCAAGATCTCCTTCTCAGGAGTCTAATCATTCTGGTACTTCTTTAGGGTCCTCTGCTTCTCATAAAAGGGCATCCTCTTATGAGAAGAAGTGCCAACTGCTTGAGTTTGAGAGAGCTAAGCTCAGAATCAAGAGAGAGCAATTGGCCTTAGACAGGGCATCCCTGGAGCTTCAGAAAGCTTCACAAAAGTTGGGGCTAGAGCCCCATGGTGGCAGCAACAGTGTCCCTAGAGGTAGAGATCATACTCATGACCATAGGAACCTGAACAAGATTGTCCCTCCCTACCAGAGTGGGGATGACATCCACAAATGGATAACTGCACTGGAAAGGGCCTGTAAGGTACAGAGGGTCCCTCAGGAGCAGTGGGCAGAAATCTTGTGGCTCTCCTTTGCAGACAAAGGTAGAGACAAGCTCCTCACTGTAAGAGAAGAGGATGCTGACAATTACAAAGTCCTGAAGAGTGCTCTGATTGATGGGTTTGGCCTAACCACTGACCAATACAGGTTACAGTTCAGAGACACCCAAAAGGCACAGACTCAGGACTGGGTTGACTTTGTAGATTGTGCTACTAAGGCTCTGGAAGGTTGGATACATGGCAGCAAGGTGCATGACTTTTTAGGATTGTACAATTTGATTATGAGGGAGCAGATCCTTAATAATTGTCAAAACCAGCTTTTACACCAGTACCTGGTGGACTCTGATCTGACCTCTCCCAAGAATTGGGAAAGAAGGCAGACAAATGGGTCAGAACCAGAGTAAAGACTAAGAATCAGGGTGGTGACCAGAAGAACGATTCTACCAAGTCCCAAGAGAAAGGTGGGGATAAATCCAAGGATAAATCCACTACAGGGCCCCAAAAGTCCTCTCCTGGGGTGGGTCCCAAACTCCTTCCTCCCTGAAAAGAAACCCTATTGCCATAACTGTAAGAAGCCTGGCCACTGGAAAAATGACCCCAGTTGCTCCCATGCTGGCAAGAAGGAAAATGTTCCTCCCAGCAATACTACCACTCCTCCTGGTACTACAAGTAGTAATCCCCCAGGTGGTAGTAATGCACCCAAAAAGTTAGGTGCATTCTCGTGGGGAACTGAGGTGGACCCCAGTTTATCAAGGTCCTCCTCACAGGCCTCCTTAGTCTGTGATGGTGGCATGGGATTTGCCACTTTTACTATGAGTCCCAATACTTTGGGCAAGTACAGACAGGAGCCCCTAATCAATGGTCAGAAGGCGTTGGCATTCAGGGACACAGAGGCTAGTGTCACCATGGTGACAGGGACACTAGTCCACCTCAACAGCTTTTACCTGAGTTCAAGTACCAGGTGACCAACATTGATGGTATCAGAACAGATCATCCCATGGCCATAGTCAATCTCAGCTGGGGAGGGGTCACTGGCCCAAAGAGAGTGGCAGTGTCCCCAAACTTGCCTGTATATTGCCTGTTGGGCAATGATCTGGAGGTTTCAGCCTGGGCTGAAGTTGAATACCAGGCCCACTTAAAAATGTTGGACCTCTCTGAGAATGTTGGTGATGCTGTTAGGGCCTCAGCCCCATCCCAGGGAAATTTTGGAGAAGTGGAGCCTAAAAGAATGGCCCACTCTACTCCCCCAGAGAGCAGAAGGGTTGAAGAAAAGTCTTCTTCCCCCCAGACAATAGGTAAGGGGTCAGCTTCCTCAAGGAACTGATCCTACCCCTAGTGAAGGAACTGCCCCAGAGGTGGTCAGGCCTGGCCTGGCAACACCCCTGATGGCAGGGGACCCTTCCAAGGTGGTACCCAGTCTGGAGCAGGTAACCTGCCCCTCTCTACCCTCCCTCTGTCAGCCCAGGGCTGCAGAGGTCAGGGAGGTCAGTGGACCCCTAAGGGCTCCCTGTCCAGAGGAACCCCCTCATCCACAGATTAGGGGCACCCAGTCTAGTAGCCCTAACCAGGTGAAAATTCCTCAGCACACTGAGGGAACCCTCTTACCATTGGATAGGGACCTCCCCCAGATGGATTCTGTTGAGCAAAGGCAAACCTGGGACCAAGTGGTTCCAAACCTACCATGTCCCTCCAGTGTTCCAGCCAAAGGGACCCAACCCCCAGCTGTAGGCAGCCAGAGGTTGACCCTTACGGGCAGATACAACTCAGTCATGGAAAGAAAGGCCTCCATGGTGACCAGTGATCAGAGGAAGCTGAGGCCAACTTTATTAGGGCCTCACTTCTATACTCAGACACCCCACCAGCCTTTTACTTTGCCAAAACACACCACAGGTAGTAATTCCAAATGGTGGAGATCATCCAATACCCTTGGGGTTAGGAATTGCTTAGTGGACCATAAGACAGGGGGTAACCATGCTAGTGCAGGTTCTTCCTTATATGGCCACTTAGTCAATAAAGGCTCAACTGGTCAAGGTTAGCCTTATCTCTTTTCGTTTGGGGGGGTTATGTAGGAAGGTGGAATCTAACTGCATGGTTGCCCCCACTTTTTCCTGGTGTTTTGCTGGTTTTCGACTTAGTTTGGCTGGGATCCTGCTATTCAGGACCCCCGCCTATCTGCTTTCCCCTTAAATTGAGTGCATGTACTTTAGGTACACTCCAGATTGGATTCTGGGTACCCTTATGAGTCCCTAGTATATGGTATACTATGTACCCAGGGCAAGGTACCCCAGAGGCCTCCCAGGGGCTGGAGCATGTATTATGCCACCCCTGAGAGGCCATCCAAAATGACACAACAGGTCTGCTACAGCAGCCTGTGTAAGGTGGTGTATCCACCCCTTACTGAGATATAGGTTCCCTATATCTCTCCATATCACTGCACATGTAAACCTATCAGTCACCCCTATGGCAGGCCTTAACAATCCTGAAGGCAGGGTGCTGGGTTTCATGTGAGAGGGTGCCCATGCATGAGCAGAGCCCCTCTGCAGCTTTTGGAATCTGTATTCCGGGGTTGTTTGTGATGCAGCCAGACCATATACTCTTAAGTGCATTATAACCAAACGGTAAATGCTAACTTTGGAGTGGCTGCATGGAAAACTGTCGTGTTTGGTGTCAAACACCTTGGAATCATACCCCCACACCAGTAACAGGTGTGGGAGTATGATCCCACCCTTCTAGAGGGAGAGACATGACAGCACTGGTATACCCGGTACCAGCTAACTGAGCCCTGGCATCACAAAATGGATGCTGCAGCCACAGACACGAGTCTGCCCTCCTGCTGCTGGATGAAACTCCGGCAGGGGAGGCCTGGACAATAGGTTTCCTGTCACAGGGAGGTGTGACCACCTCCCAGACAGGCTTTAGTGTATTGGGGCTGGGTGGGTGCACTCTCGGAGTGCTTTGAAGTCTGCACTGGGGGCACATTTGGTGTCCCTGTGCATAGTCCAGCTCAAACCGGTTGCAGGGGCCCACAGCCCCTGCTCTGGCACGAAACTGGACAAAGGAAATGGTTGTAGCCACCCCTCTTTTCTGACCCTCCCATAGGTGGGTCCCCAGAGTTTGTCCAACCCCTTCCTTGGGTATAAAGTAGGAAACCCTGACTACAGGACTTTAGATTACACCTGGACTAAACTCTGATACCAGAAACCAAGTACTTCGACGATCTACACTATGCTGGATGACTGAAGAATCTCCCTTGGAGTAAAGGAGTTACTCCCCTGCAAGGCAGGCACCTTTAACGCAACTGACAAGTTGGCATCTCTGAGCTCCGACGGACTCCGAAGAAGATTGCCACACAGGAGGTGGGTTTTCCTAGGTCTCTGAGGACGATCTGTGCCCACAGAAAGTCTGAGACCCGTATCCCTCGTAGAGACCATGCAACCCAAACCCCTGGACACCGCGACCATTTGCAGAAGCATCAGCTTTCCGGCAACCCCTGAGGCTGAGCTTTGGGTTACTTGTAGCCCTGACCCCGAGCAGTAACTGCACTGAAGATTGTTGGCCTACACTCAATGAGTGTTCCGTGGGCTGCCATTTTGTGATTCCTCTCAAGGTCCCTTCGCGATCCCTGGTCCGTTGACCTGTGGATCCCCAAGAAGGCAACTCTAACTTTTATTGGGCTTCCCTGGTTGCTCCAGACGTGCCCTGACTCTCCATTGCTTGGGGAGTCCCCAGGACCTTGCTGGTCCGCACAGAAGCATCTTTTCTCTTCCTGCGTGGGTTGCTGTTGCCAAGGCTTGTTGTAGTCAATCCGATCACCGACACCCCAGCACTCGACATCCTTTGTGGGACAGCTCGTATCCGGCTCCTAGTCATCGTCAACATCTCCGGGACCCGGTGGCTGCAGAGTCAAGCTTCACCTCTTTGCACCTGAAGCACCCAACATCGGTGGGCATTCGATTGCTCCGCTCCTGGTCACTGGCTAGTGACCTAGACTCTGTCCCCTCTGCTTTCAGGTTCTTCACATCCTCGATCCAGGCTTGGATCACACAGGATACTTTTCTCCTTCACGGCAGCAGCACTTTGCAGCAGATCGCCATTGAAAACGACGACGATTCCCGACACCTTTTGACACCTATGCACCCGACTTCCCTGGGTGAGGTAACTCGAGTACTCCAGTGCTCCCGTGGGTGTTGGCCCTAGAAACCCTTAAGTCTAAAGGGGTTTGCTCAAAGTCCTCTCCTAAGTGTCCTTTAACTTTAAAATTCCAACCGCAACTTTCTGCATTTAATCGTACGGCGCTCGCGGCTGTGTTCCCACACTGCACACGTCCCCCGTGGGTCTCCTGTGTCACTACCTTGGGTGGTTTCTTGGGGTCCCAGCGATTCTACGTGCTCTAGTCACTGTGTCTAGTCAAGTCGTGGTTCTTATACCACTTTCTTAGTATATGGTTTGGTCTCCCCCTGGAGCCCACTGTGTATTGTGCTATTTATTGTCGTTTTAATAGTGTGATATTGTGTATCTTGAACTCTAATCTCATAAAGAGATTAGTAGTTAGTGTTTAGAAATATATACATATATTTTATATATATCTTGTGTGGTTCTCCTTTCATTTAGTTATTCAAGAGGTTATAATCTGGTAAACCAAGCTGCTTTACACTCCTTCAAGACTTAGCCTGAAGGCTGCTCTCCATAGCTACCACTAGGATAGCTTTCAATAAAGGTTGTCTTTAAACCTATCATCAATAAAGGTTGTTTGGACTGGTGCAAGGTGCCCACTATAACTATTCCCATGAGGCACAGGGTCAGACTGATTTGCATATGGCCATGTCTGAACTGGGGTGGTGGAGTGAGCTAAAGAATGATGATGGATTAAACCCAGATCAGTTGACTGGGGGTGAGTGTTTGATTGGCTCAAACGTTCCGTCCATCATCCCCTTTTGTATCGCTTTGTTCGCCCTAAGTTGGCGGGGGTATGCCCAGACGTGGGTCCCTTGCTCACTTTGCCACTGGATTCAAGCAAGCCTGGCTGATGACGGCTGGAATGCCAGAAACCGGTCCTAGGATGCTTGTTTCCGGTCCAGGGAAGACATGGCTTGGCAGTTCGGGCTGGACTGTTCCCATGAGGCACAGGGTCAGACTGATTTGCATATGGCCATGTCTGAACTGGGGTGGTGGAGTGAGCTAAAGAATGATGATGGATTAAACCCAGATCAGTTGACTGGGGGTGAGTGTTTGATTGGCTCAAACGTTCCGTCCATCATCCCCTTTTGTATCACTATAACTAGTGGACAGCATATACCAGGCCAACTTCTCACAGTAAGTGCAAGTTTATATGTATCTATAGTGCCTTTACCATTAATGTATACTATAAGTGATAGGCGGCCCATAGGATAACTTGAGCTGCCAACCATGCACGCTCGAGATTGGCAGCTCCATTATGATGCCACTAAAATAAGTCATTTTGGTATCAAACAATGTGCCGTCTCACCCCTGACATGATTCTCGTGTCCTAGGTCATGTCACATGCTCCCTGAGCGCACCTTAGACGTTACCCCCTGGTTGCCCCCAGCTTTACTGTGTTCTGTCTGACCAAACCATGCTTTTCTGCTCCTGCTGCCACCAAGACAATATTCTGACCACCTGGCAGGCAGTGTGATCACTCCCAGAAGTCAGACAAAGGCTGCGGAGGAAGAAGGTCACACCTCCCTCCTCCCCAGATGGCTAGTGAATTGGCACATCAGCCTCTGATATGCATCTGGGCTGTCCCCCTGAGGAGGAAAAATCCCTCCCTTTGCCCCAGGCACACTTTCACCCAGGCAAGATGGGAAATTATTTATGTAGGAGCTATACACCCCCAGGTATGGTGGCCACACCTCCAGGGAGGGCAGCCTGGTCTGTACACCGAAAATGTTATTCTGCCATCTTTAGGAGGGCGGAAAGAGTGGGTTCTGGATAGAAAAGGTGACCTACACCACAGGATGTGGTTACCTCAGGGGCGGACAAGCTGTAGGGACTAGCTACCTATTGGCAACTAGCCCTACACTCCTAGCTCCCCTAACTCGGGGATTTAAGGGACACCAGAACCTCAGATTTGAACAATTTACTTCAAGGAAGGACCAAGAGGAGACCCATGTCGCTGACAATAGGACTTTCACCACCAGCACAAAGCAAAAGAGGGATACTTTGTCCCTGAGGCAACAGATTTGGAACTGAGTTATCGACCCTCATCCTTGCCCAAAGCTCAACACTCCCAAAGAGAGGGACCCTTGTGAATTGCAGAAGCACCCTCAGTCTCCTCTGGACTAGTGACACTAGTCCACTGCAAACTGTAGGTAAAAAATCTCACTAAATCTAAAGAATCGCTGCCCATCGGGCCCTCCGAGGGCTCGTCCTAATCCAGGTGGTCCAGTGCATTGTGAGGGTTGTAATCTTGCCTTCCCCGAAGTCTCAGGCTGCTATGTTACGTTCCCAAAACTTTTGATTGTGTTTACCGCTGCCAAGGTTTGTTGGTCACCAGTTCAGTAACCGACTCCCACACATGACGCTGCAACTACAGGGAACATCGTGCAAACATCATCTGATGTCAGCAGCTGGGCAGCTTTTGTGTTTTTGCATTTTGTTTCTTGCAGCACTGTGTAAGCAGTAAAAACAGCACCAGCCGTGAATCCAGTTAAGCACCAAGGACAGCCAGAACAACTCTGCATCCGGACTTCACAGGCTAGGTAAAATTGATCTGACAGCTGTGGTTTGGTCCTTTATACGTGTTCCAATTAACTTGACCTGCATGTGACGGACTTTCACTAGTGGATTTTGCCATTGACCACAATGTTATTATGTCTATGTATTTTACTGCACTGATTTAATATTGCTTCCAAAATCTATAACTTCAGCTATATGTGTCGCATCAGGTTTGTTTGGTGTCTAAATTAAGATTAAAATACACTCTATTTTTATAAATTGGTGTCATATTCTCTTGAGTCATGTCCATTACGTATCGTCTATGTTGATACTCTGAAATGCTTAACACATGTTCCTGGCCTGACTGCTCTTTGTCACTCTACCAGGACTGAGCTAAGGATTTATTAGTCTGAATTTAAGGACCATATTTGGGGTATTGTGATAATATTACATCGTAAGGTCAGCAAGCCATACCAAATAATAATCCACTTTCCTCAAAACCGACTGTGGTGTTGATGGCAATTCTGACTCTAGCTCATTGGTATTGTCAGCTAATAGACCTCAGAAAACAAACACATTACTGCCCCAGCTCCCACTCACCTAGTTTCTGATATCTGTGATCTATTGCAGCTTTATAGGGAAGAGCACAGAAAGGATTTTCTTTCTCTTAAAACAGCACATTTAAAGACACAGGTGCTATTGAGAAAGTTGTCATGAAATATGGACATTCTTTACACTCGTCTAGGAGATTTAGAGTCACAGCAGGTAGCCCTTCAAGAGACTGTCAGAGGGCCCATCGCTTTCTGTTTCGGCAATTCAAGACAGCTCACTATCCTTGAGCAATCCTAATTTACGTTGGGAACTACATACTGTGATAGTCATTTTTCCAAGCAGCTCGCCCGCATTTTCCTGCTAGAACATGTGGTGTTAGGTTCTTTGTTCGGTCAGATTTCTGCCACAAAATGGTGGGTTGTTTGCAGCTCCGAAACCAAATTCCAGCACTTTGAAAAACTGGGGCAACAATATCTTAAATAGCGCCTGCCACGCTGAGAATTAATTTTGAAGTACATACATACTTCTGCCATGATGTGACTAAAGTTGTGGATTTGCTAAAACAATGGCAGTTGACTAAGCCAAATACTAAGGGCCATATGTATCAAAATGTCCTTTTGCGATTCTCAAATAGCGATTTTTTGCGAATCGCTATTTGAGAATCGCAAAACGCTATGTATGTAGGATTTGCAATACATTTTGCGAATCCTTCATATCTTTATTGCGAATCGCACATTGCGATTCGCAATTAAGGAATACCTAGAGGCCCATAGGAATGAATGGGAAGACATTCTCAATTTGCGATTAGCAATTAGAGAATCGGAAATTGAGAATGCAATTTCAAGGGTGCCAGGGTGTCAAAAGGACACCCTGTTGCACCCCTGAAATGTGCATGTGTGCACATGTGGCACACATACGTTCCCTAAGGGCATGTATGTGCGCCACATGGCACTTTAAAAAATGCAAAATAGTGCATTTTTAAGTGAAATCATGAGTTACCACCAACTTGAAGTTGGTGGTAATTTGCATATCCTTAAGCCCAAATCGCACTACTTGTGTGCTTCTTACATTGCATTTAAGGAATCGCAATTAGCGATTCCTTAAATGCAATCGCAAATAGGGAATCGCAAAATTTGCGATTCCTTATTTTGCGAGGGGGTTTCAGTGTGATACATTGCACACTGCTAATTTGCGGTCGCAAACGCCGAAATTCTGCGAATTTCGGCGTTTGCGATCGCAAATTGGCTTTATACATATGGCCCTAAATGATTTGTTTACAAATATGGAAAATGTAGTAGCTTAATGGTTATCTCTTACATAAGTGTTGAGCTTGCATATTCTCTCTATTTTCTCTCTCATATCCTGCTTTGATGCCGGTGGAGCAGAATTACTGAAGTGATCCCCCTTTGATCTCTAGTACCTCTCTTTTTTTCTTTTTTCTCCTTGTTCTCTCTTCCTCGTTTTTTTCCTCCTTCTTCCGCTCTGGTAAATTTAGATGGGCCTTGAAGGCTATTGTGAACAAAAGACGTGATGTTTACTGTGATGGTTTCTATTGTAGTCGGGGAAAGGAGGGTCTAGGTGTTAAACCCGTTAATAAGGGTTAGCACCAAAGGTTTTTTTGGGGGCATAGAAATTGGGGGGAGGGCTAGGCAGGGTTGGAGGGGGCACAGGGGGAAGTGGATGTGTATAGCATAAAACATGAGCTTAGTACTTTAAGAAACAAATATATATATATATATATATATATATATATATATATAAATTTACATATAACTATGCATACTATCTTAAGGGCTAAAACTGCCCTATGTACATTGCATTTTCCTTTACTAAATTAGTTACAAGACTCTAGTATTTCTGTAAATCAGAAAAAGAGGACATACAATTAAACACACAGCTTTTATTGAAGAGAAAACTGCATAGAAAAATCAAGGCAATGTTAGCCAATAGCGCGTTAGAATCATAACAAGTGAAAACTCGCACCGTACCTTTAAGGCCTCCTGTATCCAAACATGCTTCAGGGGTGACAGTTAGGTCAGTTCTTTTTTCCGGCTCCTTCAGTCCACGACCCTGGAGTACAGTGCTCCCTCAGCTTTTAACTTTCTGTCAAAACTTTTCTTCAGAAAACAATTTTTTCTACTCACTTGACGTCTTTTCTCAATTAGAGCTTGTAACTACATTTTCCTGACAAGAAGACACATTTTTTCTTGTCAAAAAATGTCTTCACTGTTTCTCAAGTGCCCTGCCTGTGGCAAAAAGAAGGCAAAGACAGACCCTCATTCTGTGTGTATATTATGTCTACCAGCTATCCAGCTGCCAGAGTCTTGTCACCATTGCTAGAAGCTTTCTAGGCGGACTTTGAAAGATAGAGAAAAAATACGCCTTCATGGTCTTTCAGAAAGAGAGAAAACTTTTTTTTTTTTAAGTTTCAAAGACCTTTATTGTCGCCGAATTGGTTGACTACACAGCATGATGCCTACATCCCAGTGGGCCGGCATTGCGTGGCGGTGTGTATACTTAAGGCAGTAGAGGCGGGAGAGGCAATACACAGCAAGCCGCCTACAACCACATCGGGCCGGCCGCGTCAGTTGGGCGATTATCACGAGTGACCACAGCCAAAGGTCTCGAACATTTTATGCATTTAAGTAACAAAACCAGGTAACATAACAGTAATGCCACTAGTCATCCAGAGTGGGTAGGTAGAATGTCCCCAGTCATGAGTTCCTGCCCCTTATGTACGCGTGTGTAAGATATGTTCCAGTCCCCATAGCTACATTGCAGACGCCCTGTCCGGTCTCTTCTGATATCTCCCAGTCATCACTGTTTCTCCCCTCCCTGTGTAATATTCCCAGCCGCACAGGGTTCTATGGGTGTTTCAGTGGTTGTGTCGTGTTCTAGTAGGTAACCCTGAAGAGGAGCCCAGATATCGCGTGGGCAAGAGGAGAGTGGTAGCAGTTCAGCATAGAGATTGAGCTGCTCTTGACAGTATATAAGGGCGTGGATCCAGTCTTTAAATTTAGGAGCCCGTCCCCTGCCTCACCTACAAGCGATTTGTCGCTTGGCCAGAAGCAGGGCTAATGAAGCGTAGCACCGTATGTTAGCGGGCAGCGGTTTAGTATACCCTAGTAGGGCGGTGAGGGGATCTGCTGGTACGTGTGTTCCCAATATTTGGTCTAAAGCAGCCATTACTTCCCCCCAGTATCGGCGGATAGACGTACAATCCCAAGCCAAGTGTTTGAAGTCCGCTCCTAGCTCCCCACAGCGGTCACATTGATCGTTATCGCGCAAGTGTAGGCGATGTAGGCGCGCAGGTGTAAAATATAACCGGTGGACGTATTTGTAGTGTATAATGTGTAGCCTGCTGCTGGCGGAGACCTCCCCTATTTGGCGACAGCAGAAGGACCATTGTTCTTCTGTGAGGGGGTGTCCCAGCTCTCCCTCCCATTTGATCTTAGCTGGTGGGGGGTCCCTCTCGCATTCATTTTGAGTGGTGCGATACAGAAGTGACACCACATGAGTAGGGGAGGTTTGTTGTAAAAGAGCATGAAGGGGGGGGCATGATGGGAGGTTCCTGTGGGAAGCATGAGGTGAGGGTCCGTATATCTTGCCTAAGCCTGACGTAATAGAATCGCTCCAGAGGGGTGGGAGAGGAGGCTCTGAAGAATTCCTCGCTAGAGCGGAATGTTCCATTCATATAGAGTTGTCCCCAGTTAAGATTAGACAGTTTACGAAGTAACCGGCGGCAGCCCCCCTCTCGAGTGACCGGGATGTCAAGTCTCCCTTGTAGGGGTAGTAAAGGGGAGTATAGTAGAGGACAGCGGGTCCTTCGGGCTAGGTCTTTCCAAGCGCTGGTAGTGCATTGTACCGTAGTGGAGGTAATATGCCTGGGGACCGCAGGGGTGCTCAAGTATGCGGAACATGGTGTGGGGGTCATGTGGCCATCCTCTATTGCAAGATGAGGCATGTATGGGGGAGGATGCATCCAGTAGGCTGCAAAGTGAGCCTGAGCACATATGAAATAGAGTTCCAAATCGGGTATCTCGAATCCTCCGTCCGCGAAGGGTCGCGTAAGGATATCCCAGCTTAACCTGGCTTGTTTCCCGCCCCATACAAGATGAATCATTTGGGCTTTGAGACCCTGAAAGAAATGGCGGCTAGGAGCGTAAGGTATATTCGTAAATAGATAAAGCACTTTAGGAAGTATAACCATTTTGATCAGTGAGGCTCTTCCAGCCATGGAGAGGGGCAGCGCTATCCATCGTGTAACTTTGTCAGTGAGTAGATCAAGCGTCCGTCCATAGTTGGACCGCATCAGTTCAGCTCGGTCCCTAGAGATGTCGATGCCGAGGTATGTAAGTGTGTCTTCACACCACTTAAGTGGATAGTCCGGGACAAACCGCGTGGTGGCATCTGTAAGAGGGTATACCTGGGATTTCCCCCAATTGATGTTGATCCCTGAGAGGTGGCCAAACCGGATAAGGAGTCTAAGGATGGGGTTAAGACTTTCATCTGGGTTGCGCAGGTACAGTGTAAGATCATTAGCATTCTCGCTATGATCGGGCGAGGGGGGGCTCCAGGGGCGGGTCGGGCCGCCAGCGACCGATGTGCCCTCTCCACAACCAGTACCGGCGAAAAAGCCTCTCTGCCAAACAATGTTATGAGGAGGCGCTCCACATATTCCTCCATCTTGCCGGTAGCTGTCGACTCCGGTATTCCTAGGATGCGTAGATTATTCCGCCTTGAGCGCGATTCTAAATCTTCGTTCTTGGCCGCTATTATCTTTAGGACCTTTTCCATTTCGAGCGTGCGGTGAGCCGTGTTAGTGGAGGTGTCTTCTAAATCTGAGATGCGCCGCTCCGCTTCCGTCAAGCGATCGTCATGTTTCTCAACTCTGTGAGTGAGTCCGTCCAGCCTAGCGTTCATGGAGTCCATTTTCGATTCAATTGATGTCAGGCTAGACTGCATCACCAGTAAGAGTTCTTTTAGATCCGCTGTAGAGGTAGTCGGGGCGTCCGGTTGATCCCCCTCAGGCTCCGCCTGAGAGCGGGCTGATTTACGCGTGTCGAAGTTCAATTTTGGTTGGCGTCTGTCTGGTTTCCCCATATTGGTGGATTGGCGAGGTCGATGGGGCGGTGAAGGTCCCGGTGGCCCCACCCGGAGCCCACAGTGCCCGCGACCGGCACCCGGTGGTCTCAGGGAATGGAGGGACGTGATGGTGGTCTATTAATTTATGAACGCCAATAAAACGTTATCTGTGTGTGGTGAGCCCTCCTCCCGTTCAGCGAGGTCCCCAGTTCCTGACATGAGCGGGCTCCAGGTAGAAGTGAGTTCCCACTCACAGGCGGGGGGGTGGCGTCTTCTGCCCAGGGTTCCAGGCAGTCCTATGCAGCAGGGTATGGGCAGGAGTCCTCAGTCGCTAAGGGAACTGCCCCACCGCGGACCCCAAGCCGCGACTCCCTGTGAGCAGACCCTGGGGGAGCCGGCCCCGCGCGTCCCAGTCCACAGGCCCCGATGGTGTCAGCTGCAGACGATCTACTTGTGGCCACAGCCCGGCAAGCTGAGGAGGGCAGGAGAGCGGTGCGGGCCAGCGAGAGCGCAACAGCAAGTCCACCTCCCCCGTCAGGTCCACCCCAAGGGTGCGTTTCCCAAGGCGTTTCCCAAGGCCAGACCCCCACTGCAGCACAGTCACGGTGTAGCAGTCCCCTCAGCCCCCAGCGGGAACAGGCGATGTAGGGCGTGATGACCAGGTGTCTGGCCGAGTCTGTCTCCGGGCCGCGATTCGCAGCGGGCCCCGCCCGCCAACCAGCAGGTCAGTGGGAGGTGAGCCGCTGCAGCGGTATCCGCGCAGCGGGTGCTCAGCGGTCAGGTAGGCTTCACGCAATCCCCGGGGGCAGCGCTTCACTCACCGGCCAGTCCAGGTGACAGGACACAGGCTTTTCTTCCAGCTAGGGAGCCCGGGATGGCACCGGGGGTCGCGTCGTTCATCCCTCGATCCTCGCTGCCGCGGCGCCCCAGCCCCTCTCTCCTCATAGGCCGCTTCGCAGGGCCCGCAGGGCCTCGGCGTCCCCGACCTGGGGAAATCTGTGGACCTCGCTGGGTAGCTCCACTTCTCCGGCGATATCGGAGGTGTCCCAGTTATTGGGAGCTCGTTCTGAGCACGGCAGTGCCGTCTCGTCCGGGCGGCGCCATTTTGCGGGGTCCAGACGCGGGAGTCAAGTCGCGGTGTTAGTGCCCTCCAGGCGTCCCGTCAGTCCCCAGAGGTATTGGTGATGGCACCGGGAGTTCAGCGATTCAGCTGTGCCGTTTGTCGCTGGATAAAGTGCGAGATGGGCAGGATCTTAGGCGGATGAGTGCCCGAGCTGCAAGAGCCTCACGCAAGTGCGGCCATCTTGCTTGGCGCCCTCTAGCGCCCCCGAAAGAGAGAAAACTTCCACAGAAGGGCATCAATCTGTGCACAAGGTTCCTATAGGCAGATCTCCAACCAGGAATGAGAGGAGGAGAACAAGATCCACCTCCAAAGGTGAGAAAATGCCTGCTTGTTCTCGGTCGGCGTCGGGCTCGATGGGCACGCCTCGCCTGCAACATCTCCGTTGGCTAAAAAACAAAGACTGACGTGGAGAGACTCACCTAGAAGAGTTTTGTCAAAGCAACCCTTTAGCCCTTAACATAGTCTGCATAGTTTTATATATATATATATTAAAGTACTATGTACATGTTTTAAGCTATATATATATATATATATATATATATATATATATATATATATATATATATATATATATATATCTCTTGTCAATCGCAACAGTTCAGCGCGCTCTCAGGAATGAAAAAACTCCGCACTGGTCAAGTTCCACTGCTGTGTTTCTTTCACAACGCGTTTCGATTTCCACAGAAGTCTTGATCACGTGAAACGTGTAACACAAATGAGGTGACTGAAATAGCCTATGGTAAAGGTAGAAAACAAAGAAGGACCACCCTTCCAATTTGTCGGACATATTGGAGTGGTTACATTCGTAATACATATGTCCCAAAGTCATGGGAATACATGAGAGCAAAAATATGTTAACGACACATGCGATGCGAATGCATAAATAAAATACTGGTCATACGTTGCACAATACATCATGGATAAAGATCACACATTATCTGCTGTCCTGTTCATTGGGATATGTGTGCATGCTCAGTGAGGAAATCCAACTTTATCAATGTCACGAGACACGGACAGTGTTGAGCCAGTGTATCCCCTGAGCGCTAATGCTCATGGGACGATCATTCTAAATCAATGTCTTGAGATGTGGACAATGAAAAGTCAGTGTATGTCATAATGTCATAAAGATGAATAGTTTATTTCATTATGATTGTCTCTACATGCACTTCTGAGTACTCCTCTACTTTTCCCTCTTCCCTACTTTCTCCTTTTCTATGAGGAGGATAGAAGCTTCTAATTTGAGAAGCAATTGCGCCGCATGCTGGGTATTCTCTTATACATGAGCTCTTTCATTCCTACATTTTCCTATGCATTAGAACAGTAAGCAATATGCTGTAATCCATTAGATGAAACCATGGTGTTTAATTCTGTTTTTTTCTGAAAACAAGTGTTTATCACTTTTTCAACCTCACTTTTTCTGTTCTTTTGTTTCTTTTACAGGAGGAAAGGAAGGGGCCCAATCACCTGTATTCACCTGCACGGGCTACCTACCCTTTTTCCCTATGAACACATCACCATGCATCATTGACCTTGGCCTATGGGTATAATGTGGAACTTATCAAGACAGGGCTCTGTCTCAGTATTGATCTACAACAGGACCTCTTTGCCTGTGGACATTATTTTAAGGATGGACATATGATACTTGCCTGGTTTTGGTCTTTTGTTTGGGTTTGATCCTAGATTATGCGGGTTTTTGGGCACTTGCCCATTACCTCCGGTTGCCATGAGGGTATTTCACCTCTCACATATGTGCATTGCATGACGAGCCTTGAGACATTTGTCACCATGTTCGGCGTTTATGTTAACCTTTGAACCTTTTTGCCGCTCCTTATTTAGGGATTGTGCATAATTTATTTCAGGTTATTTCACTTGTGATGTAGTATACACAGGCACTTGCCATTGTACACGCCCCACTTCAGTATGTCACATTTTATGACATACACTGACTTTTCATTGTCCACATCTCGGGACATTGATTTAGAATGATCGCCCCATGAGCATTAGCGCTCAGGGGATACACTGGCTCAACACTGTCCGTGTCTCGTGACATTGATAAAGTTGGATTTCCTCACTGAGCATGCGCACATATCCCAATGAACAGGACAGCAGATAATGTGTGATCTTTATCCATGATGTATTGTGCAACATATGACCAGTATTTTATTTATGCATTCGCATCGCATGTGTCGTTAACATATTTTTGCTCTCATGTATTCCCATGACTTTGGGACATATGTATTACGAATGTAACCACTCCAATATGTCCGACAAATTGGAAGGGTGGTCCTTCTTTGTTTTCTACCTTTACCATAGGCTATTTCAGTCATCTCATTTGTGTTACATGTTTCATGTGATCAAGATTTCTGTGGAAATCAAAACGCGATGTGAAATAAACACAGCAGTGGAACTTGACCAGTGCGAGTTTTTTCATTCCTGAGAGCGCGCTGAACTGTTGCGATTGACAAGTGATTTATTACCGGTGTGCTCCGCCGGCGTGTGCGCCACACTCCTAGGGTCCCAGTCAGTCCGGAAGGAGCTCTTCTTTTGGATGTATATATATATATAACATATATTTTACATGTGCCTGGGATCCCTGCACGTAGGCGGGAATATTCAGGGCCTCATTTATGAAAAGTGACGCATCGCTGCAAGAAAACAGCGATGCGTCACTTTTCATTGCGCCCTCCTTGCGACACCAATGATGCGTCATATTTACAGTATGACGCATCATGTCGCAAGGAGTTACAGATACGTCAGTATTTCTGACGTATCTGTAGGTGCAAAAATGACGCATTGCTGGAGTGCATCACAAAAGTGACGCAACTCCAGCAATGGGTCATTACACATGGGCAAGTCCCATGTTAAATGTGCCTGTGACAGTCTTACGCCTGCCATGAGGCAGGCGTAAGATATTGATGCATTTGCGTCCTAGAAGTGGCGCAGTGAAATCTTATAGATTTCACTGCATCACTTCTACGACCCTTTCTTGCGTCGGAATGCCCCCCCTGCATACATTATACCTGGCGCAGGTATATTGTGGCGTAGGGCTTTTCAACGTGACGCATCTACCTAGATGCATCACTTTGTAAATATGGTGCAACATGGTGCATTTTTTACACCACTGGTGCGTCACAAAAAGTGACGCACCGGCGGCGCAAAAGTGGCGCAAGGGCCCATAAATAAGCCCCTCAATGCTTATGACTTTGATGAGGATTCCCTTGGAATAGAACAGTTGTATAACCAAAGTGCAAAGCTGTGCCTGATGATATAACCCCTTCCATGCTCATGACGGAATGGTTCCGTCATGAGCACAAGTTCAAGTGTGCTCATGACGGAACCATTCCGTCATGAGCACACTTTTAAAAAAAGTCCCTCTGTTGTAAACAGCAGAGGGAGTTCCCATTTTTTTTTTTTTTGCTTTGGGAGGTGGGGAAGAGCTTCCCCAACCTCCCGAGGCCTGTTAGGGGTTTTCATTGCAATGACGATCGCGCGCATGGCGCGCTGTTGTCATTACAATGAAAACGAAACTGAAACTTAGTTTCAGTTTCAGTGCTTGTGGGGCTGTCTCAGCCCCCGGAGCACTGAAAAACATAGGAGAGGTATCGTTGAAAAGGGGAGAATCTCCCCTTTCCAATGGTACCCTTCCCTAGTGGATCCCTGCTTGGGGATTGCCCCAGGAGGGCGATACCCAAGCAGGGATCCAGCCACCAGGGAGGGGGGAGCGGTCCCTTGGGCAAGGGTCTTTGCTCCCCCATACAATCTTGCCAGACAGCCTTTCTGCCCCCCCTTGGTGCATAAGGGGGTAGTAGCCCCCAATCTTCCCCCCCGGGGGGGGCAGAAAGCACCCTAGACGCCAGGGATTTTTTTTTATAGGCCTGGGGTGGGGGCTGCCCAGAATGGGCATGCCAATGCCCCCACCCTACCCCCCAAAGAAGGAATAAGACTTTCTGCCCCCCCCAGGAGGCAGATGGGGGCAATAGCCCCTGATCTGCCCCCCTGGGGGGGGCAGAAAGCCCACTAGGCCCCAGGGATTTTCTTTTTTTATATATACGTAGTGGTGGGGGCTGCCTAGAATGGGCATGCCAATGCCCCCACCCCAACATTTTTTTTACAGTCTTTCTGTCCCCCCTGGGAGGCAGATGGGGCAAAAGCCCCTGATCTGCCCCCGGGGGGGGGCAGAAAGCCCACTAGGCACCAGGGATTTTTTTTCTCCAAAGGTCGGGGCGGGGGCTGCCCAGAATAGGCATGCCAATGCCCCCACCCCCCAAAAAAAGCCACAGTCTTTCTGCCCCCCCAGGAGGCAGATGGGGGCAGTAGCCCCTAATCTGCCCCCGGGGGGGCAGAAAGCCCACTAGGCACCAGGGATTGTGAGGAAAATGTGGTTTGTTTGACAAAGTTTGAGGTTTGCAAGGGATTCTGGGTAACAGAAACTGGTGAGAGCCAGACAAGTCACCCCAACCTGGATTCCCCTGGTTGTCCAGTTGTCAAAAAAGTATAGGTTTGCTAGGTTTCCCTAGGTGCCGGCAGGGCTAGGGTTCAAAATCTACAGCTAGGCACTTTGCAAAAAAAGGGTCAGTTTTCTCTGTGAAAATGTGGTGTGTCCACGTTGCGTTTTGGGCCATTTCCTGTCGCGGGCACTAGGCCTACCCACACAAGTGAGGTACTATTTTTCTCGGAAGACTTTGAGGAATGCGGGGTGGGTGGAATTTTGTGGATCCACACAGATTCCAGAACTTTCCACCACAGAAATGTGAGGAAAATGTGTTTTTTTCTTTACAAAGTTTGAGGTTTGCAAGGGATTGTGGGTAACAGAACCTGGTGAGAGCCAGACAAGTCACCCCATCCTGTATTCCCCTGGGTGTCTAGTTTTCGAAAATGTATAGGTTTGCTAGGTTTCCCTAGGTTCTGGCAGAGCTAGGGTTCCAAATCTACAGCTAGGCACTTTGCAAAAAAAGGGTCAGTTTCCACTGTGAAAATGAAGTGTGTCCACGTTGTGTATTGGGCCGTTTCCTGTCATGGGCATTAGGCCTACCCACACAAGTGAGGTACCATTTTTATCGGGAGACTTAGGGTAACACAGAATTGTAGAGCAACTGTTATTACCTATTCACTTTCAATGCATTTCTGCCTTCCAAATGAAAAACAATGTGTAAAAAAGAAGTCACTTTGAAAAATGTCCTATAATTCTCATGCTAGTATGGGTACTCACAATTTTGGAAATGTGCAAATAGCTACTGTTTCTAAACTCTATATTTTGTTCCATTATCATAATTACATAGGTGTCTTTGATCCCAATTTTTCACTATATATATTTTCCCAAATTAATTGCTATATACCCGGTACATAATAAAAAACCATTGCAAGACGCTGCTCAGTTATTGGCTCTGGGTTCGTCGGGTTCTTGGTGAACCTACAAGTCCTATATATCCCCACAACCAGAAAGGTCCAGCGGATGTAACGGTATATTGCTTTCAAACATCTGTCATAATTAGAAGAAGTTACAGGTTGGCACAAATGGCTGTTTTATTCAACTCATTTTCAATTTTTCCTATTTTCAACTGTTAGTTTCTATAAAGAAACCTTGAAGGATCTACACAAATGACCCCTTGCTGAATTCAGAAATTTGTCTACGTTTCTAAAATGTATAGCTCTCCAGGATCCATTATTGCTTTCATACCCATTTCTATCATTAACTGGAAGAAGGTTGAAGGCATAAAAAATAGCAAAAATAGGCTATGTCCCAGTAAAATGCCCAAACTGGTGGTTTTCTGACAAAAGTCTGTCAGTCCCTGAAAGCTGTGAAAATTGTGATTTCAGCCCCACAAACCCTTTGTTGATAACATTTGCAAGGAAAAAACCAGGCACTCATTTGCAGCACTTTTTTCCCATTATTCCCCCCCAAAAACAAAATTTAGCTGTATTTTGGCTAATTTCTGGGCCCCCTCCAGGGGAATCCACAAACCCTGGGTACCTTTAGAATCCCCATGATGTTGGAAGAAAAGGACGCAAATTTGGCGTGGATACCTTATGTGCTCAAAAAGTTACAGGGGCCTAAGCGCAAACTACCCCAAATAGCCAAAAAAAGCCTTAGCACGGGGGGCAAAAGGCCTAGCAGCGAAGGGGATAACGAAGATTGTGGTACAAAATGGTATGCAATGTGATTTGATGTGATACAAATGATCGGCGGTTCACTTCACCTTGCAGTTGAAATGCTGCCTTTTCTCCTGGTTCCTTCATTGATGGGATGCATGCACATCAAATGTGGCCACCCCAAGAGAACAATGGCGGGCCGTGACCCTCAACACTGGTTGGAATTTACTATTCCAACACCTTCCCTACTGTTACGTAGGCTGGAGTTGGAATAGTAAATTATACATGTCTAATGTCAGCACGCCATCTACTGCAAGTTGATGTAATGACTTGGGTAGTAATGGCTTTGCGTGGCAACAACGCGGTCGTTGTAACGACCGCGTTGTTATGGCACGCGTTGTGATGACTCACGTTGTAACGAGTCATATTCGCATGAGAGTAGCGCCAGGATTGGCTGGAGTGGGCTGCCTTGAGGCTCAAGCAGGCACAGGGGCCCTGTGCCTGCTCTCCACCCAGCTGCCCAAGACAGCTGGGTGGAGAGGTTTACACTGCACATGTCAGGCTAGCCCTTGCAAGATAGGCCGACCAAAGTGACTTGCATAATGTAAACTGGAGTGAGCACCACTCCCCTGCTGCCTGTCAGTAGCAGCCCGCCACCAAACACTGCTTGGGCTGGGAGCAGTGAAAAAAAAAAGGTAATTCACTTTATTTGTCACTTTTGCTGCACCAGCAGCAGGGGGGCGACGCTCCTCTGCCCTAATTGGGGGGGGGGGCGGGGGATGCTGCAGAGAATCTCTTCTCGGAGTTGCCCTTTGTAATGCCATCAGTGTGTGAGCGTTAATGTTGCCATCTCTTATGCCTCTGATTTTCCTCAACAGTAGATTTGATGTCTTCCTTAGTGACGGCTAGAAGTGGCATTTCCTCTTGGGTAAGACTAAACGTGTGACTCTGCTGAAGCTGTGCCTTCCTGTCTGTAACAGCTGCTGATATTGCCCTGTGTGAAAGCCCCTACACAGCCCACGGAGTGCTCTGACAAGAGCCTGTCCGCTCTGCTCTCAGCACGAGACCGAGACGGGATTCTCAAGCTGTAACCCTGCAACATCAGATGCTCGCTTAGCAACTTTGTTACAAAGACAGGCTGCCTCAGAGATCCATCGCTGCAAGTGCAGGCCAGACGGTGGTTAACACATCCCTCTCTCTAGCAACTTATTTTCATCCATTTGCTTTGCTATTTCCTTGGCAATGACAAAGCTGGAAGGACCAGCATCCGGGGGACTAGTTACGTAGCCAGATCTAGTAACATTGATGGTAGTAAGCTGTGGGCCTTGCATGCTCCACGTCTGTTGCCGTTGTGCCCCAACACCCCAAGGTTCGCACACCTCCTGTTTCCAGCAAAGTCAAACACGTCTGTCTTCTTTTCTTGCATGCACCCACTTTGGTTGCCATTGAGTTTTGCTTTGCATTGTGTTGTTAGATGCTCACAAACATGTATGATCACAAACCTTTATTAATATCATAGAAACAAAGTAACCACTTGTATTAGGAAGAGCCTAATCCTCCATTCGTGTTTCTGTGGCTATATAAAGCTTTGAAAACAGTAGCCATTTGTAAACCTTCTGTTTTACCTACCTGTACTACAGTGCTTTGGCACTTTGTATTTTTTTATTCTCAGTGTCTGTACTTTACAGTTGTTGACGCCTTGCAGCTTTAACTGATCGTGCGCAGTGTGTAGAGTGCTTAGACATGTATCCTGGTTTCATTACTGCGTTATCATCTACTTCAACTGCTAGCCAGTATGACCAGTCGCGGTCCGTGTAGGAGTGCCGGCCGGGCGGTGACGTGGGGCGGGGGAGGGGCAGGGTGGGGGGTAGCAAAGTACGGATTACGGACCAATACAGGTAAGTAAACATTTAAATCAATAAAACGAATTTCGTTGCGCGCACTGCATCGCCAAATTCGATGTGTTTTGTATTGTGCCTGATGCTGTCTGTCGGTCAGTCGGTCTGTCTGTCCGTCTGTCTTCCTGACTGCCTGTCTATCTATGTCACTGGGAGTGCCCCTGCTTGGTTTGGTGGGTATCTATTCATTAGATTTTGAGATATTAGCATTAAAATTATTTTGAGTGGGCTTTAAAGAGTTAAAAGCTAGAGATATCTTGACAGTTGAAAAAGTGTTTTTATTCATCCTATAACTTAAGAATGCTTTGATGAATTTGCACAACATTTGTCAGAAACGTAGGGGCATATTTATGAGCCCTTGCGACCCTTTTATGCCGCTGGTGCGTCACTTTTTGTGATGCAGTGAAGGCGTAAAAAAGGCACCTGTTGTGCCCTATTTACAAAGTGATGCATCTAGGCAGATGCATCACTTTGCAAACCCCTGCGCTGAAGGAAGTGACCCGATTAGGGCCAACCGGGTCACTCGCGACCACCTCTCAGCCTTCCTTACAAATGAAGAGTCGGTCAGACAGTAGAGAATACAAACCAAAGGTATTTATTAGAAATACACTCGAGTGGAGTCCGCTCTGACCAGCCTTCTTAGATTGCTGCAGAGGTACTGACTTCTACCAACAGGGTAACATATAATATACATTTTCAGAATCACTAAAGACACGCCCAGACTGGAATTTTCCACTTGGTAGCTAATGAACAAAAGAGCTACAGAAGGATGAGCTACCATCCCGGGACCGGGTACATGCTATCTCAGCGTCAAGGTTACTCTGCCTGTGCCCGCCGCTCTAAGGGTGGGAGCAGGCCTATCTAGTGAGAAAGGTATGTAATAATAAAACAGTCTATTCATTAGCACAGCGAAGCTCAACCTTGGCGGAATACAAAAAAAATATTGCAACTGCTTTCTGCTGAGGCGGACAGAGTGAGACAGAAGTTAGTTTCGATCATGGCTCAAAATGGCGGCTGAATACAAGATGGTGCAGCGAATGCTAACTTACATAGAGTAGTACACTAGCAAAATGAATGTGCACATTTACATTTCAACAGACCCTCGTTTTAGCATGAGCTAACCATAGGAAGTGGAGTAAATAGAGAGTGCAACATAGTATATAGACAACAACTATCTTTAGCATTTAGAACACTCCATGTATTCTTCATCAAAGGAATAAGAGTCTTCAAATATACCCTCGTCTATCTGCATAAAGCTATATATCTCCTTCTGAGTCATAATCACAGCAGTGGTATCATGGATGGGCACCTTCGGCTTTGGGGTGAAGAGTGTGATACAATAAGAGCAACATTGTATACAGATGCAACAGGTGAGGAAAATGCCAGCGACTATGGCCAGGAAAGCAAGGATCTTCCAACCCCAGGATGCGAGCAGACCCCAAAACCACCCAGATATGGTCCAAGTCCCATTTCCCTGGTGAATGTCAGAGGAGAGTCTGTGCAACTTCTGAATGGCAGCATTCACATTAGGGGCGTGGTCTGGGATGTATACACAACAGCTGCTGCCATTGATGCGACAGGCCCCACCCCGATCAGCGAGGATGACGTCTAACACCATCCGGTTTTGTAAAACAACAAGCCTCGTAGCCTGGAGCTCAGCTGTGATATTCGTCAAAATCCCTGCTGTCGTATTAATGACCCCTTCGACAACTCTTGTGAGTCGACGAATATTAAGGCTGTTGGACATGGGGCCCCAAAAGGGTACGATACCTTTCATGGCATCTGTGAACTGTTGCAAAGTGGTATCTGTCTGATCTATATCGTCCTTCTTAATAACCCTTCTAACTCGGGGCAGGTGCACTCCTACGCTGCAATCAATGGTCCTTATGGTAATTGGATGGTGCTATATACACTGGGGGAAGAAGAAAAGAGAGGTAACATATACCTGACCACCCCCTAGGAAGCCAAACATAAGCTTGGGATCCGCAAACAAAATAAACATTATATGGTGGGAGCAAAGGTGGGCTACTAATCGTACTCAGCGTATATGTGTAATTGCAATTACTCTCTCCCACTTTCACCTTCCCAATTCCCCGAACACAGAAACCAGCTGTTGTGTTGACTACTGGCACTGGCATCGCTTTGTCCTTAGTAATATTGTGGGTTTGGAAAGATCGGAAATATTCAGTGGCATTGAACCCTTGGAAATCTAACATTTCATTTCGAAGCCATGTTTCGTTCTTTACCTTCTCATATACATTCATGCAAGCTGCTGGAGACAATGTACCAGGGGTCCCTTGTTCGCTCAACCCCGCAGGAGTAAACCCTTGATGGAAACGTATATATTCTGTCACAGTGTGAGAGTCAGCAGATGTCATATTTATAGCAGAGAATCGAAAGTGATAATGCTCCATAGTTAACAGTTGAAACCACCCCTCGCAACTTCCAAGATAGGATAATGGCATCGATAATAAAATATCACTCTTACGTGTAACAGAGGGGAGCAATCCACAGATCCAGCAATTAGTAGCATTGGACGTATCATGGGCCTGATGCAACATTTGTAAAAATACATTATCTGCGTACGTTTTCCGATGTTCTCCTTTGTGAGGGGCCAAAGTAACAAACATGTGTTCAGGGGGAACAGGAGTTGTCCCAATCAAAGAGTGTACAGGATACTTCTCATCCAGGAAGTAGGATATCCCTAATACTATTATTAGTGCAATAACAACTATTGATGCAAAAACTATTTTACTCTTCGTGGACCAACCCCGCTCTGGACCGGGAGGTGCAAAGGGCTGCTCTTTCTCAGTAATAGGCCGACCAAATGGATACATTGTAAACAAGGGAAAAAGGAATGCAATGGAACTAATGACAAAAGGGGGCAAATGCTCCCAGTGTCTGTCTGAGCCTCACTGGTAGACTCCTATTGTTCATCAACGTTGGCGCTCTTGAGCACCGGCGGTGGAGCTGCTCAGTCCTAGCTCGGGTCTGTATCCCACGTTGCAGCGTAATGTACTTCCCTCCTGGGGCGCACACTCAGCTTACCCTGTACAATGTCCGAACAATGCACCAATCTCGCCTCTCCCTAAGCTACTGTTGCCTGACTTGTGGAGTCCATCCCTGCTAATCTGACTTTTCCTTTGGTGCACTGTTCCTCCGTCGGGGGCGCAAATTGTACCTAACTACTCCAGGCACAGAGGGGTCAGGAAAAAGGGGGTCAGACACAGAGGGCCAGTGGAAGAAGAATCTGGAATTGCCTTAATCTCCGGGGCACTGCCGCATTTAGGATCTCATCGTTCTCAGCCTCTGTTTGGGTCCACGTGAGTTGGGCATCCGAAAAGGGAACAAATCGCGGACTGTCTCACACTCGGAGTCCCGATGCCCTCACGGACCCACTGATCCTAGGGTAAGGGTAGAGGCATCTTGCGGCAATGCTGGCAAGGAATCCAATTCTTTCGGCCAGAGACCTTGACTGCTGTGTGAGTGGCAAGGAGCACCTGGAGTGGCCCCTTCCACCTTGGCTATAGGCTCCTTTTTCTCTGAAAGTTACGGACGAGTACAAAGTCCCCAGGCCGAATGTCATGTCCTGGCCCCTCAGGTACTGGCAGGAGTGAATCTTGGATCTGTTGGTGAATAGAACACAGACTTTTAGTTAACTCATACAAATAGTCCACCAGCAAAGGATATTCAATTTCTGAAAACCTACGAGGACGTGGGACGCCCCAGACATTTGCCGGGCACCCACGCACGACCTCGTAGGGTGACAGTCCTGTTCTTGAATGTGCTGTTGTTCGTGTGGACAAAAGGGCTAAGGGTAAAGCATCTGGCCACTGCAACCCTGTGCTCTCCTGAATCTTTGCCAATTTCAGTTTGAGAGTACCATTGTACTTCTCAACCAAACCTGCGGACTGGGGGTGATTTGCAGCATGACATTTTTGTCTTATATGGAGTCCCTCACACACCAACTGAATCACTTTAGCGTTGAAGTGGCTTCCATTGTCACTCCAAATCAAACGGGGCAAGCCGAAGCGAGGAAAGAACTCCTTTAGGAGTACCTTTGCAGTCGCTATGGCCGTATTTTCTTTCGTGGGGTAAGCCTCAACCCATTTACTGAATGCACAAACAACCACTAACACATATTTCAAGTTGTTGACTCGATCCATCTCTATATAATCTATCTGGAGGACCTCAAAAGGGAAAGTGGGAGGTGCAAAATAACCAGGTGGTGTAGGGGTACCCTTTCCAGGATTGTGCAACATACATACCATACAGTATTTGACCAAGTGGGTGGCAGTCTTTCGGATATTATCATTTTGCCATACAGGGTCTAACAACTTGCAAATACCTTTATGAGCTGGCCCGTGTGCCATGGTGACTACGGGGAGAACATATGCATCTGGTAGCATCCATCTCTGTTTCTCTGACTTATCAGTCAAACACCCCTCCTCATCCAAACGTGCTGTGCTTCCCTGCCATATTGCTAATTCCTCAATAGTTGCCTCACTCTGTATCTCCTTGACATTTTCCAGCGTATCCTCAAACATGGTAACGTCAGGCACCCACCTAGCGGGACCTGCTACAAACATTCTTTTCATCTTTGTTCGGGCTGTCTCCTTTGCTATCTGGTCTGCAAATGCGTTCCCCTTACCCACATTGTCAGTAATTGTCTTGTGGGCGCTGCACTTTACTATTGCTAATTTCTTGGGGAGTGCCAAAGTCGGTAAAAGCCTATGTATGAGGGGGCCATGTTGAATTTTCATCCCATGGGAAGTGAGAAACCCTCTTTCTGCCCAGAGTCATCCAAAATTATGGGTGACTACAAATGCGTACTGACTGTCAGATATTGACAGCCAGTCCCTCACTCAACTCACAGGCTCGAATAAGGGCAACGAGCCCTGCAGCTTGGGCCGACTGATAGGGAATTTGTGACGTCTCAACTACCGTGTACAGTGTTGTGATCACGTATGCCACAGTTGTAGTGCCATCTGGTAGCTTAAAACAAGAGCCATCAACATATAGTTCCCCTTAAGGGTCAGATAAGGGAACGTCTGTCAAGTCTACCCGTCCTTTCGTCTCTTCCTCCGTTCGGAAGATACAATCAAGTATATCAATTTCCTCACTCTCAGAAGGGAGGGGTAGCAAAGTGGCTGGGTTCAGAGTGGCACATTTTTTAATCGTGACATGCGGTGCAAAGAGAGTTAGCTCACAACAGGTCAGACGTGCACTGGTAAGGTGCAGCGTCTTAGTCTTATTCAAAAGGGTATCCACAGCATGGGGGACCAGGACTGTGAGGTCGGTATCAAGTACAAGCCCAGCCGATTGCCTTATAGAGACGGCCACAGCCGTGACCGCTCTTAGACAGCTCGGGAGGGCTCCTGCGACAGGGTCAAGAAGAGCAGAAAAATAAGCACACAGCTGTTGCTTACCTCCAAAAGCCTGTGTTAAAACAGTGAGCGCACAGACAGCCGTCTCGTGTACGTACAGCACGAACGGCTTTGCATAGTCAGGCGTACCAAGCACAGGCGCAGAGCAAAGCGCAACTTTTAATTGCTCAAAAGACTGCTGACATTCAGGCGTCCAAGGCAAGGGTTCATGCACATCTTTAGTGGTTAGTGCTAGCAAAGGCTTTGTTAGTAATGAGTAGTTAGGGATCCAGTGCCGACAATAGGAAGTAATGCCAATAAAAGCACGCACATCCTTTTGAGTTTGAGGGATAGGCATTTTAACAATGGTACTGATGCGCTCAGGAGTCAATCTCCTACCCTCCTTCGACAGTAGGTGGCCTAAGTAGGTGACCTCCTGTCGACAATATTGAAATTTGGAAAGGGACACTTTATGTCCGTGGTGTGCCAAGTGCAACAACAATTTAACCGTACTGTCTTTGCAACCCTTTTCAGTGTCAGAAGCGATGGGAAGGTCATCTACATATTGGAGCAATACATTACCTTAGGGAAGCGTAAGGGAGTCCAATTGGGCTTTTAAAGCTAGGCTATATATACTAGGGCTCTCAGTATAACCCTGAGGAGCTCGGCAGAATCTAAAACTTCTGCCAGCAAGTGTAAAGCCGAACAAGTGCCTGCTGTCTGGATGTATCGGAATACTGAAGGATGCATTTTTCAGATCAATAACAGAAAAGAATTTAGCAGATGGAGGAATCAGCATCAGAAGAGCAGTAATGTCAGGGACCACCGGGAACTGAGGAACTACTATTTTATTAACTTTGTGCAAGTCAATCACAAAACGATAAACGTCTGGATGGTGATCAGAGGAACCCGAAGGTGCCCTCTTAAGGATAGGAAGAATAGGGCTATTACACACATTAGCAGTCATCTCCTCAACAACTCCTGACGCAATCAAGTCCTGTATAATTTGCAATAATATTTATATAATATTTTATACTGAGGAATGCGAGGCAAGATAGCATTATCTTTTATTTTAATGGAAACCAGAGGTATCTGCAACAGTCCTACGTCCGTGTCACCCGTTGCCCACAACATAGGCGGCACGTCCTTAAATTCAGCAGGGAGGGGTGCATCTTTGGACAGGCACTGCTTAGCGCTGACCACATTCGGACCCATTGTCATATAAACATCTTCTGGGGAACAATAAATGGTCGCATGCAACTTCTTCAGCAAGTCTAAGCCCATCAAATTTTCTCCGCAGTTAGATGTCAACAAAAACGGCGAATCCACAGTAAAAGGACCTATAGTCAGTGTGAGAGGTTTGGAAATGGGGCTCACAACCGGTACACCAGAAAATCCTACCGAAACATTATTATGGCCAGACAGAGCTGCCCCGGAGGCCAGTGAACGAGAGATAGAGCTATTCATTGCAACTGTATCCACCAAAAATTCCTTAGCTGAGGCATGCAAATTTGCAGTAACGTAAGGACTGCGCTGATCTACAGGTATCTGAACTGGTCCCTCACTCTGTCCCTGGCTGTCCTAGCTGTGAGACAGTCCCGCCACCTCGTCTAAGTCATAGTCATCGTGGTAGTACTGTTTGCCCCTAGGATAATCAAAGTAGTTCAGGTCAGTGCGACTCTTAGATGTCCCAACTGCCTGAACTCTGTCCTGGCCACCATCTCTGCGACCCCGTCCACGAGACCCTCGTCCCCTCGGGACCGCCACCTTCTGCAAAAGCACAGGACACTCACTGCCCCAGTGTCCCTCCTCTTAACAGTACGCACACTGATTTGGTCCTACAGGCATAGTATTCCTGCTAGTATGCGGAAGCAGTTGGTCCGGACCACCCCATCCTCTACCATTCCCTCGAGAAGCCTGTTGCAACAACACCTTCGTTTTCAATTCCTTATGCTTTTTCTCCACCTTCTCCTCATTTTCCCTGTGCTCATAATACTGTGTCATACTCAATATCACAGAAGGGGAGGAGGTAGTCCAAGTGCTCTCCGAAGCCTGCAGCCGAGTCACGAACTCAGGAAGCAGGTTTGTGACAAATCTATTAACGAACAGTCAGACACCCCCCTCCACCGACAAATCCTGTCTGCTAAAATCCCAAAACACGCCTTCAAACCGAGTGAAAAAATTGGGCACACTTTCATCTTACTTCTGACGACATGCCGTTACCTTGTCCCAATCTACCCTTCTCAGTGGGATAAGAGAGTGCATATATGTAATAATTCGACCAGGCAAAGCTAGTATCTCAGCCTTAGGCTTCTCACCGAGCTTCCTCTCCTGGTCCCATGCTTTAATCTGATCCCAAGTACCACCCAATTCCACAACATGATCCTGTGTGTGTGTGCACCTGTCTCCAAATATCAACGGGCACCAATAAACCAAAGAACATTTCAATATCCACAAGTGTCATTACTGTCGAGGAAGCAGCCTCAGTCAATTCTTTATAATATGCAGTAGGATTTTTTCTAGGGTCGGGAAACTGAGTCTTAAGGGACAAAACCTCACTCCTTTTCCATGGAGTGTACACCCATTGTTCTTGGAAACGGGTTTCTACCCTCGGTCTAATAACAGTATTCTGCTTATCCCACAGCTCCTTTAGTTCAGGATGATATATGGGGTGACTTCCCTCATCGGAAACTGGGATACTGTCTTTGGACTCTTTTCAAGCAACCTACTCCGATAAGCGACCAGCTTCGCCACATTACCAAAAACCCTACCAGGTGCCATATCTGCAGCATATACATGGTCTCTAATATCATAAATAATCTGGGGTGCTACTTCATTGAAACACTGTTTCCACAGTCCAATCAAAGTAGCCGACATGTGCTTAAGAGCATGCTGCTGCACAAACGGCTCATAATCTTTCATTACTCTCCACACATCCTCCACACTGTAAATGGGGTGACGAGCCCACTGAGCGGCCTGATTGGCTACCACCCTTTTCTCTTCATCTCCCACATCAGATCGTATCAATATCCATCCTAGCCGCTCCCTAGCTGTCGCCCAGTCTCCGTCCCCTAGTCCACGCACGGGCGTTCCACTGCCCAGTAATGCAGGGGGATGGAGTAACAGGGGAGAAGTAACAGCAGAAGTACTAGGCACCAACGTCGCTGCCGGCTGCGTCATAGGTGTAAGGGCTGGAGAGAGAGATGCCGAAACAATAGGCGTTGCAGGGAGACTGATAGTCATCGTAGCCGTAGAAGGCGAAGTCAAAGAAAGGGAAGGAGGCGCGGTGGCCAAAACAGCGTGATCAATAGTAGAAGAAACAGAAGCAGCAGAGAAAGAAGGAACCGATGGCTGGGACTGGGGTATGGCAGGGTATATTCTCTGCGGGGCATATGGAGGAGGGGGTCTAGTATCTAACAATTCCTCCACAAATGCGTAATTTTCCTCTCGAGCAACATAAGACTTTTCACATTGTAATCGAAATTTCCTATCAGCACACTCTATTCCTGTTTCTATTTTCTCTCTATCATGTGCTACAGCTTTCTGAGTCAATGTCTGCATTCTCCCCTTCCAGGACTCTTTTATCTGTTTTCATTAGTCTCTGTTTAGCCTCTTTCTGCCATGTTCTGAGGGAATCAAACATCGACTGACTACTCCTTTTCGCAAACAATGTTTCCTGCAGGAAAGTAATTTTCTGTTAATCAAAAGTGCCCGTCAACAGCCACTGCAGCTCGGCATTGTCCCTCGTATATTTGTGCCATAGCGTACTAAACATAATAGGGCCAATGCCATGTTTGACGTACATGTCAAAATTTGGAGTGTCTTCTGGAGGCGCCGGCTGACTTTCTTCCAATCGAGCATCAGTAGAATAACGACGACAGCCCAAACATTCAAATACAGAAGACGCATATAAGGCAACATGTTTATGGAATATAGGAAGCCTACGCAACCCCTTTCTCAGACATCCCGATGGGGACTACTATTGCTTATGGAATATTAAAAGTGTGGCGAAAGCCAGGACTGCAAATTTACAAAGAACGTTTGAACACAAAAATGTCAAACACACCCTTACTTCGTTTTCCATTTGCAAAACCAACAATTTGATTCATGACATAAAAAATGCCGAAGTCAATTATACATAGGATAGAAAGCACAAATGATTAAACAAAGTGATTGCTTACACAACGGAAGAATCCGTTGTGCCACTCATAATGCTCCTTTATTTGAACAATAGAAACCTACTGCTAGTTGACGAAGAGTGTACAGTAACTGAAGTGGTTAAATGGAGTTGCGAGGAGGGAATGCAAATGAGTAATGAGTCTTAGTGAGTGCAAATGGATAGATCATCTTCAAACAGTCAAGCATTTAATGAACTACCTGAATTGACTAGTGTAGGCCTTGCATGGCATACTAAATGTTGTTTTTCCAATCTGCCATATGAATGTATATCGAACATCATATATTTGTACCCAGCAATCACATTTGTTGATTCTGTATCATAACAGCATATCTTAATTGATTTATGAATATGTGGTAATCACCTACAATGATTCACACACTGCACTTTAGAGTCTAGACTTTTGAGTACGCTTACTACTTTTCGGTATTCACAAACTGAACCTTTTTAGTATCTTACACTTTTGGAAGTGCATAGTTTTCAGCACAATGCTTCAGTCATGTGTAAAATCGTAACTTTGCTTTTCTTTAGATCAAATATATGAATATGTTTTTATAACCCAACATTGATAACCCTGATATGCTCCACATGGAATTGATGAATTGTTTACTGTATTGATATTTTCAAACTATTGTTGATAAATATGCCTCACCTATATTGATCTAATATGAGCTAGAACAGTGGCTCTTAATCTTTTGCATTTTGTGGACCCCACTGAGTCATTATTGGAATTTGGGGATCCCCACTGAATCAATACTGGAAACTGGGGACCCAGGCCTATGCACATTCTATGATTTGAACCTCAAAACGACAGACAAAAATACAGACACTTTTATACATCAAATACATTCACAATCAAATGCAGAAAAATCTAAATTGTTAATGGGAATGTTGGAGCTTTTCTACATTTGGATTTTAATTCTAAAAGACAAAGCGTTATGCTAGACTCTAGCATATCACTCTCTTTTTTGCTCCTAATGCGTGCTCTCTTTTTGTCAATGTTTTGATTGAGGCCACCCATTGTCCACACTATGTTCTGTTGGCTGTATTTGGCTGCTCTCACAAACTGCTCTCTCTCTCTCAACTTAAAGACACCAATTCTTCACCTTCCAATTTCAAATTTCTTCACAATTACAGAAAGTTTTAAAAATTTCAGTTATACATTTTACTTTTTATTTATATAGTTTATTAATCTGGTAATGCTATTTAATTTTCTAAACATTTGTGGACCCACCTTGAGAAGACTTTGCAGACCCCTCATTGTCCACAAACCACTGGGCTAGAACATATATTTACCATTCTACATATAAATACTGTAAGTGTAGGAAAGTAGGATCTGCTTTCATGGTTACCCCCACTTTTTGCTTGGAGTCAGTATGTTTTTGACCTAGTTTGACTGGGATCCTTCTAACCAGGACCCCAGTCACTGTGCTGTCTCCCTAAACTGACCATGGTAAGTACTTTTGTATATCCACAATTGCCTACTGGTATACCCTTGTAAGCCCCTAGTATATGGTACTAAGGCAGTTAGGGCATAGGCACACAAAGGGTCTCCCATGGGCTGTAGCATGTTTTGTGCCACCCATGGGAGTCCACTTAAACTGTGACTACAGGCCTGCCATTGCAGCCAGTGTGAGTTGGTGCTTTCACCTCTCACAACAGATATAGGTTTTCTCATATCTGAGGTCACTCTACTTAAAACCTATAAGTCACCCCTATGTCAGGCTCTTCAGTCCTGAGGGCAGGGTGCTTTGTTATAAGTGTGAGGGTGCACCTGCATGAGCAGGGCACCCCTACAAACCCCGGAGTCCATTCTCCAGGCTTTGTAAGTGTGGTCAGCCATTTTAATACATATAGTGGACATCAGTCATTATGAGATGTCTAACTATATAGTGGCTGCACCGAACCCAGTCATGTTTGGTATCATACATGTTGGAATCATACCCCAACATAGATCCCAGTGTTGGAAGTATGATCCCATGTACTGGGGGGCTCCCTTAGGATACCCCCCTGTATCCCGGTTACAGCCTTTCAGGGTCTGACAGCAAGCTAGCTGCTGCTGACCACAGACACAATTTTGTCCTCCTGCTGCTGAGCCAAGGTTGAGCAGCGTAGGGTAGAACAATAGGTTTCCTGTCGCAGGGAGGTGTGACCACCTCCCAGGCAGGACTTAGTGTATTAGGTTGGGGTGGGGGCGCTTTGCTGCACCATCAGACTGCTTTGAAGGGCACATTTGGTGCCCTCCTTGCATACTCCAGTTTGAGCCAGTTCAGTAACCATTGGTTCCTGCTTGGGCACAAAACTGGACAAATGACAGGGAAGTATCCTCCCCTCTGTCCAGCCCCTCCTCTGGGAGGGACCCCGAGTCGTCCCAACCCTTTTCTTAGAGTACTTAAGGGCTTACCTGTGGGTGGGTTCTTAGATTCACTGTGGGACAAGACTCAAGACTGAAACCACATCACTCTTTGACCGTCTGGACACTTGTACTTCATTGAACTTCATCTGGAACTGAGACTGCACCAAGGAAGACTCCTGTTGCTCCTGGTCTCGGTGTTCTGCAAGTCTTCTTCATTGTCTGTGTATGTGCTTCTTCCAGATTCTTCAGCAGACCTGTGGGCATCAAGGACACCCAAAGTAATCTCCCGAGGAGTGAACAAGCCATTCCCCTGCATCTGCAGACACCGCAATGAAGCTGATTGGTCTTCTGCTCCTGTCGTCCTATGGACCTCCAGAGGCTCAGCAACATAGTTGGTGATTCTGCAACTCCCTCAAGGCCTGACCTGTCCTCTCTGCAATTTTGAGGCTAGTATCCCTCGTCGGAACCGCTGGGAGTCGAACCCCTGTGCACTGCATCGACTTGCTGTTGCCAAGGCTTGTTGGCTCTGCACTCCATAGATCTTCAGGCTACAAGAAGCTCCAGCATCTCTTCCTTCTAAGCTCAGCATCCACACCACATCCTCTGCACCATGGGCCTTCGTTCTTGGTGAGCTGCTCGAGGTCCTCTTGTGACTCCTGTGCCTTTGGCCTGTGTGTCCTCCTGAGGGTCTTCTCCTGCTTCAGTGGGCACCCCTGCTTGCTCGGGCCTGCTCTGACTCTTCTGCTGTTAGTGAGTCCCCTGGACCTTGCTGGTCCCAACGTTGCTCCTTCTTTGCTCCCCACGCCAGTTAGGCTACCAAGGATTGTTGGTGCTCCCGCCGGACACCGACCAGCTAGTCACCGACATCTGACGTGGGACAGCCCGTGCCAGGCTCCTGGTCTTCCTCAGCATCGCCTGGTCCTCACAGCTGCAGCAACAAGGTCACCGTCAACTCTTCTGAACCTCCCGACATTGGTGGGCATTGTGTCTTCGTGCCTCCTTGTCACTCCCGAGTGACATAGACTCTGTCCCCTCTGCTTGCAGATTCTTCACTTCCTGAATCCACACTTGGATTCCACCAGACTTCTTTCTGAACTTCACCAGAGGCATTTTCTTCCAAGTCTTCCATTGTAGTCTACTGAGGTTTCCGACATCTCTTCACCCCTATGCACCTGGCTTCCGTGGTGTAGGTAACCTGGTTCCCGGGGCATCCACGGGTGGGGTGGCTCTTTAACCTTCCGTCCTCCAAGGGAATTCTTCGGGGTCCTCTGGGAAGGGTCATTCTTCTGCAACCACAACTTCTCCATTGACTTCAATTAGTCACGCAGCTGTGTTCCCACTCTGCACACAGCCTCCGTGGGGTTCCTGGGTACTTACCTTTGGTGGTTCCTTGTGTCCCCAGCTCCTCTGGTTCTTCTGGTCCAAGTCCTGTCCTCTTCTGCAGTTTGCAATCCACTTTCTTAGTATATGGTTTGGTCTCCCCCTGGCAATCACTGTATTTTGTGCTACTTACCTTTTTACATTTGAAGTATTTTTGTGTATTGTGTTGATATCTCCGGGTAGGAGATATACCAATGTGTTAGTGAGTGTTGTGTAATAAATAGAAATAGTTTTATAAAACACTGTGTGGTTCTTTTTCATTTAACTTATACCATAAGATTAAACTGGTAAAACAAGCTGCTTAACACTCCTTCAAGATAAGCCTGAAGACTGCTCTCCACAACTACCAATTTGAGAGCTTTCTATGGTTATCAAAGACCACTAAAATCGCCATAAGGGTTGCCTGGATTAGTGCAAGGTGCATCAATTACATAAGTGTGCATATAAGCCAGCCCCCTACAGTAAGAAATTGGGTTAATGGTTATTGGTTGGGGCCGGATGGAAGTCCGACTCAGGCAACAGCTATAATCCTTGTCAGAGTGAACCACAAAAGTCACTAAATTAACCTGTGCTTAAGAATTTGGTATCTCAGCACAATAGCAGTCAGTTAACTTAGAAGCAATGGGTACAGGATTTATGCAGCACACAAATAGTAATAACGTGAAAATACAACACAAGAAAAATGCCAAACCACTTTAGGAAAATAGAGAACATTTTAATAAATAAAATGATTCCAGAATGACCAACATCCAATCTGTAGAACCGGAGATGTGCAATTTCAAAGCTTTTAGTAAATATGGTTAATACAAGCACTAAGCGCCACTCGCGGTCATCTGCTCTTACTAGACCAAGGGAAAGTCACAGGTTCAGGCCAACCACGATGGAACGAAGGTCAGACACAGGGAGCAGATTAGTTCCACTGAAAAAGTTGCCTCCTCAAAGTCTGGAGTGAAGAGTTCCATACGTGTTGGAGGAGGCCGCGAGGAGCAGGGAGAGCATTGCAGATGGTTGTTGCTGTAGCATGATGAGCAGGCCAAGGCATCGTGGATGGTCGTCGCTGGAGCATTGCGTAGGTGCTCACCACAAACTGTCATTACTGTAGCACAAAGTGCAGATATCGCTTTTTCAGTCGGTGCTGGTGGTCACTTTAGTGTGAAGAGCAGGTCTTCACTGGGACTTCTTGCGCATTGACGGTTGTCATGGGCAGCAGAATCTTGGAGCTAAGGAGTCTGTTTGCAGTTGCGAAGAGCTCAAACTTCAGGATTTTACCATTTTGTCTTGGGAGGAACTCAGACTGATTTCAGCTAAGGGTCCAGGACCTGGGTAGCACCTCATGGGGATCAGGAACTCACTCCAGCAGAGGCCAGCAGGGCTCAGGCAGGTCTATTTGCTGCAGGGTAGCTGGGTAGTTGCAGGGAGGCATCTGGAGCTTTATCTGCCCCCACAGCTCAATAGGAAGTCAGCTGACTGGCCCTTGGAGTCACTCAGGCTAGCCTCTCATGAAGGTAAGCTAGTCCAGTCTTTCTTCTCATAAAACAAGCCAGCCCTCAAGCAGCACAGCAGCCCTCTGGCAGTCCTCCTTCTCTAATGTCCAAAGGTCCAGGAATGTTTTAAAGAGTTGGTTTGAGGGCCCAATCTGGGGCCAACCATTGTGTGTGGGAGACACCCTGTCCTACCCCCACAGCTGGTCCTGGAAAGTTCTTCCTTTCCCCTGTCAAGGTTCCAAGAAGTCTGGGGTGGCAAATGACAGGGCAGACCTGGTATAAGATTCCTTTGTGTGTGCAGGAGGCAAAACCCTTTGAAATATTATTGGGGCTGGGTATAGCCCTGGCAGGATGACCCGTCCTGCTCACACCTAGGCCCTCAGTGTTACTGTCTGGATGCAATACAGAAACCTCAACAGCAGAACCATTCACTGTCATGTGACCCAGGACACTTGCCAAAGGCACGAATGGTTAGCACAAGAAAATGGCAACTTTCTAAAAATGGCATTTTCATAATTGTGACATAAATCCAACTTCACCATTAAAGAGGATTTAAAATTACAATTCATTTGAGTGTAAACAGTATATTTCTATACACTCCCAATCCAAACAAAATTATAACTTATTAAATCTGATAAGGTAACCCAGTGGTAGCCAATGATTGAGATAAGTCTCACAACAGTGAAAAACAACTTTGGGAGTTTTCATTTCCAGAACATATAAAATGGAAGTACACATGTCCTACTTTTTAAATACAATGCACACTGCCCTATGATCCTTTAGGGCTTACATTAGGGGTGACACATAAATATTAAAAGGGGTTGGCGAAAACTTAATTTTGTCAGGTTGAAATGGCAGTTTAAAACTGCACTACAGGTTGCACTGTCAGGCCTAAGCATTTTAAAAGGCTACTTTCGTGAGTGGCATAATGAGTTCTACAGGCCCACTAGCAGCATTTAATTTACAAGCCCTGGGTACTTATAGTACTATTTACTAGGAACTTACAAGTAAATTACATGTACCAATCAGTTATATGCCAATTGTACAATCACTTTACTACTGGTTAGCAGGGAAAAAGTGCAGAGTCCTAATGTCAACAATACCGGGTTCATTAAAAAAAGGCAAAAACTGGTTGTGACCCTGCATAAGGGGCCAAGTCCAACAAACTCTAACAGTCGTAACTGAGACATCATCAATATTGTAGTCCACCACAGTTGTAATCAGTTTTGTCCAAAATTGTATGTTTGCTCTTTTTGATATTAGGCACATAGATATACTCACATTATAGTTTGTGCAACTTAACATAAAAAAATCACTCCCTTTGCAACCACCTGCTAGCATGACATTATTGTTCCATGCACTGGCGTAATGAAACTTGAGGGTGCCCCCTGCAAGGCACATGGAGGGGCCCCCTCCGGACTCAATCAAGAACTCTCCGATCAGTGTACTGTGCTGAGGGGGACCCCTGGAGCTTGGGCCCCACTGCACCGTGGGGGCTGTGGGGTCCTGTGTTACGCCACTGGTTCCATGTACGAATGAGATCCATGCGCTAGTTGTTTTTCCTGCCACATATTGGTAGGCCATTTTCCGTTTCCTTTATGAATAGAGCAGTACCATGGCAGCTGTTTATTCACACAGAGAAATGAAATGCTCTGTCGTCTCAATTGGGCATTGATTATCCAACCATAACAGTAAGTTTACTGAACTGATTGTGTTCTAGAATACAAGAGTGCATCCTTCTTGTTCAGTAACCGACATGTGATACATTGTATTCTGATTTATAAATTGAGTTGACTGAAATAAATCACTTACTAAAATGGACAGGTCAAAGTATCCTGCAATTTTTTCATTGAGCATTATTGTCCTCCTTCTGTGTCTGGAAAACTCGCAAAGAGCACTGTTGCTGCAGAATTTTCCACCTGTGTAAGGTGAAATAGTTATCGTTCTCAGCCCTGTCTTACAATTATAATTATAGAATGAGATAAATTTCCTTTACTTTTGCATAATCCCCTCGATCTCATTTACAGACCAGACCTGCAAGTATCCTCCCAAAACCTTTTTGACTCCCTTGACGCTAACAATACTGGGCCAAGACCTTAATACATAATTGTGAAAAATTAGGTTGTTGATTAAAGAAGGGCTTGACCCCTGTTCAGGCAACAGCCACAATCCCCATCAGGGGAAACACACAATTCACTTAATTATCTTGTGCTTAATCCTCTTAACCCTCTGGTAACTTGGCACAAAAGCAGTCAGGCTTAACTTAGAGGCAATGTGTAAGTATTTATGCAGCACAGAAACAGTAACAAAGGTAAAGTTTAGCAGGGCAAAGCTGCAGGCAGAGTCTGAGGAGGAAACGTAGTTGTTGGGGAGCCGCTGGAAAAAGTCACAGTGAAGAGTTCTAACTTCAGACTTAGTCACTTTTTTGGAAGTGGAAAATCTCCAGTGGGACGAGCTGGAGACTTTAGCCGATGAGAGGCCCAGGAGGCCGGATCCCCCTTTGTCGAGGGACTGCTAAACAGGATTAGCTGCTGTGGAGAAGAAAATAGCAGGAGTTGCCACGAAGGAGATAGACAAGCAAGTTTATCCCGGTCTTCCCTTGGTTCTCAGAGCAGTTGGTAGCTGAAGATTTTCTAATTCCCACTGTTTTGGATTTTGACTGTCCAGGCACCTTTAGCACCACCACCAAGGGTCTAGGACTAGAGGGGCACCACTTGGGGGGTTACGACTCACTCAGGCTGAGTCCTGGAGCTGGTTCAAGTTTGTGGGAGCTTTTTCTGTCCCTTCGGCTCTGAACAGGAGGCCAGTAAACTAGACCTTGGTGACACTGTGGTAGTCGTGCGTTCAGGTGATGAAATAAGACTCAAGCAGCAGGGCTGGCCTCTGAGGGTTCAGAGCAGCCTCCAGGTAGCAAAGCAGTCCTTCCAGGTGCAGCAAAGCAATGTTATGGAGTACACAGCAGGCCACAACAGCAGGCAGTCCTCTGAGAGTCCTTTCACAGGTCCAGAACGTGAACTGAAGAGTGGGTCTGAAGGTCCCTTTTTAAAACCTGGTGCCTTCTTTGAAGTTTCTAGAAGATTCCCTTAGAAGTGCCTGATGTTTCCTGACTCCCCTGACACCAAACTGACTGCAGGGACAATGCATTGGTGCAAGCCCTTTGTATGAAGGCAGAGCACAGCCTATTCAGTTGTAAGTGAGGCTCTGCCAAGCTCCGTCCCTCCATCCTGCCAGTTTTATGGCCCATTCTGACACACCTAATCCCTCTATTGTGTGACTGTCATGGAGGAATTAACAAAGTCCAACTGCCCACTACACCCAATCATGTGACTTAGGACAAGCTGCAGGCACCAAATAGCAAGGGCTGGGAAATGGCAACTTTCTTAAAGTGGCATTTTCAAAAATGTGATTTAAAATTCGACTTTTCCAATAAAGAGGATTTTAATTACAATTTCATAGACCCCAAACATGAAATGCTCACCTGTTTCCAATGAAAAGGTTGCACTTATTAAATGCAATGAGGCCACCCAATGTTATCCTATGGGACAGGTAGGCCTCACAGTAGTGAGAAACTAATTTAGGAATTTTTCACTACCAGGACATGTAAAACTTAAAAGTACATGTCCAACCTTATAATTACAATGCACCCTGCCCTATGGGCTACCCAAGGCTTACCTTTGGGGTGACTTATTTGCAATAAAAGGAGAGTTTAAGGCTTGGCAAGGGGGTTATATTGCGAATCAAATTGTCGAGTTACCAGTTCAAAACTGCATTCATGCTGCAATGGCAGAACTAGGTTATGTTTTAAGGGGCTACTTCAGTGGGTGGCGCAATAAGTGCTGCAGGCCCACTAGTAGCATTTAGTTTACAGGCCCTGAGTATATGGTATACCACTCTACAAGGGACTTATAGGTAAATTATTCATGCCAATCAGGTGTAAGCCAATTTTACCATGTTTAGGGGAGTGAACGCAAGCACTTTAGTACTGGTTCGCAGTGGTAAATTGCAAGGAGTCCTAAGGCCAACAAAAATGAATTCCAGCAAAAGTGGAGGGCAAAAGGCAAAATGTTTGTGGGAAGACCACCCTAAGGCTGACAGGTCTAACAGTAATCTTCTACTTTTTAATTAGTTAATAGTCAGACAACATGTCCATATTAGCTCATGGATTATTTTGCTAATTATGGTCAAAACATCAACAGTCAACAGCAACTATTTCCAAATTACCTCATGTACTCTATGACCTACTTGATAGGACCCTTTTCAACTGAATTTATATTGAGCCTGCTGTCCATTGTCTTGTACTTTTTACACTAATTCACCCAATAACTTTTTTCATGTTGAAATGCACCATCAGAATTATTAATGGGTGTTAGAAATGGGGGTCTCTAGTTGGCAGTGGTACGCACCCTGTCCAAGCAGAGACCCTTCCTTCTAGTCAGGATAAGGGAGTTACACACCTAGATAACCCATGCTCACCCCCTTGGTAGCTTGGAACGAGCAGACAGGCTTTTTTCAGAGGCAATGTGTGAAGTATTTGCACAAAACACACATAGTAACAGTGAAAACAGTACAAATGGACACCACACTAGTTTAGAAAAATAAAGTATCTTTATCTAAACCAAACAAGACCAAAACGACAAAAAAACAAAATACACAACTCAAAACATGACTTTTAAAAGGTTTCAAGCAATTCTGTCCAAAGAAAACTATGGATGTGTGATTTCTTTACAAAGTACCTCAGATGTGTCAAAAGCCACTTGGCAAAACAGCGATGTGTCAGCTCCTGAGTCCTTGGGGAGGTGAAGCGACAGTTCTGCTGCACGCCGTAGAATTGATGCGGCGATCCAGACTGTATGGGGATGTGATGCATCAATTCCAAGACAGTTCTGGTCTGCGAGTGCTGCGTCGTAGAAGCATGTGTAACATAAAGGGGAGCAATCCTATTGAGGTAATAAGGCGCGGGGTCAATCAAACTATAACTATACACAAAGGACCCCTTACACCATAGATTCATCAATAATTTCCTAAGACTGTGTGTTTATTTAGCACCTATCGATACCAACAGATATTGGAAATCTTATTTCACTCATTATTCTTTGTTATAACCCATAAGTTGACAGAACACATAAATGCTCACAGACCAACACCCACATCCAGGAGAGCACATCGAATGCTCACCATAAATGCAACTATACACTCAAGAATACAAAACAATATTTTTCTTTGTGGACTTCTCCGTCCCCGGTCTTGTATTATTCAACATAAAACGAAAAATCACAAAAATGAGATAAATGTATATAGTAACTTAAGACTACATGAATAAACTCACATATCAATTATATAACCATTCTATACATGTATAAATACAAATATTTTTTCGTTTGAAAAAAACAAGAGAAAAAAACATGCATGTGTCCAACATTCACAATTCTTAATTAGTGAAGGAAAAGACAACAAATTACTAATGTCCCATATGAAGTGGAATTTATTATTACACTACTATATTCCTTTCATGTGGGATCTATATTATTCTCCACTGATGTGTGGTCCTTCAAATACCAGGGTGGCCCTATAGGATTGGGGCACAAAACTACTTTGCGATGTTCATAGGGTCATTTTCTTAACCTCTTTTTGATACCATGTGCCCTCAAATCTTTATCTCCGCCGATGCGTTTCGACCGTCTGGGTGGGCCTTGTACTTTATTGAAGGTCTTCCTCAGGGCTTTAAGATGTTGGGGACACATATCTTAGTTTACCAGTGGTTATTGCTTCGTAGATGATCACATCCAGCAGGTGGTATTGCCCTCTCTTCAATTAAAGTGAGGGTTATGTCCTACTACTCAGGGCTTGTGTCCTTTTAAGTGAAGACTTTCCTAGATGGAGGAGGTAAGTCAACGCCCCGTGCTGTTGAGTGATCGATATTTATTTTGTCCCGTCGGAGAAGTGTGGCGCACAGGTGCGATGTGTGGAAATCCGGACGCGCTGGAGGTTGATGTAGCGGCAGCAAACAGGCACTGCGCCGATTTGTTCAGCTGCAGTCCCACGATGCGTCATTTCTTGTAGCCACTCAGCAGGGCTTGCATCGGCATCATGGCGGTGGTCTCAGACTTCGGAGACTGGTGTGGGAACTCAGCATGCACCGATTCTTCGAGCTGCTGGGAGGCGCTGAGTGGATTTCACACAGGGCTGTGCACTGGGAATTTCTCCTGCACAACAGTGATCCGTCGGAAATTTCAGCCGCAGGAGGGACGAAGCATTGGTTTTCAGGTTTCTTCAAGTTCTTGTAGTTCTTTGCAGCAGGAATAACCTCCAAGGGTCCAGAACTGGGTTTGGCACCACAAGGCAGGTCAGAAACTCCCAGCAGTGGAGCTCAAGGAAGCTGCAGATGAAGTCTTTGTGTCCCTGAGACTTTTTAACAGGAGGCAAGCCCTTGGAGATCTTCTTAAGCAGGATACCACAGTAGGGCAAAGGTTCAGTCCTGTCCACCCAGCAAAGCAACACACAGCAAAAGGGGTAGCACACTTCCTGGCAGCTCTCCAGTTCTTCTTGGAAGGGTACTCTTAGTCCAGAAGTAAACTAAAGTTCTGAGGTTTTAGGTCTAATACTTAAACCCCTTTTTCGATTTGAAGTTTTTGTTCAGAAAGTCTCTCTTGCTCAGTAAAACAAGTTCCGTCCTCGCTGATTCAGTTTTACTACATGAGGTGGAACAAGCATTGTGCAGAGAAGCCATAGCCTAGTCAGGTGTCAGTGATAACTCCTCCTACCACTCTAGCCCAGGCTGACCCATCAGCATATGCAGGGCACACCTCAGCTCCCTTTGTGTGAGTGTCTGGAGTGAATGCACAAACAACCCCTGACAGTCAAAAACCAAATGATGAATCTACAAGCAGTCAGAGGCACACAGGATGACAAACAAGAAAATGCCCACTTTCTAAAAGTGGCATTTTCAAACTTATAATATAAAAACCACCTTTACTAAAAGGTGTGCTAATAAATTCTGAGTTCAGAGTGCCCAAACTCCAAATCTCTAGCTGTTCCAAATTGAAAGTTACACTTGTAAAATGTTACAAGGCAGCTCCAATGATACCCTATGGGAGAGCTAGTCCTTGCAATAGTGAAAAACGAAATCAGGACATGCAAAATACCAGTACCTGTCCTATCTTTCACATACACTGCACCATGTCCATGGGAGTACCTTTGGGCCTAACTTAGGGGTGCCTTACATGTAGGAAAGGGAAAGGTTAGGGCCTGGCACATGGTAACACTTGCCACGTCAACATGGCAGTTAAAAAAAGTGCACACAGACACTGCAGTGGCAGGTCTGAGACACATTTAAAAGGCTACTTGTGTGGGTGGGACAATAAGTGCTGCAGGCCCACTAGTAGCATTTGACTTACAGGCCCTGGGCACACAGTCAAAAATAAAGGCGGTAGAGGCAAAAAGTCAGGGGAAACCACACCAAGGATGCCAGGTCTCACAATGGGTTATTGCATAAATGTTGCATATACACCTGAATATAGTTCATATTTGCGAGACTATATATTTGTTGTCTATGCTTGTAGTCACAATTGATTGACCACATATGCAATAATGCAAGCACATATATATGAGATATATAGGACATATTACAGCACCAACATGATGAATACGAAGACTATGGACCAGGTATGATCTCTTTGTTTAAATTCCTTGTGTCCGCTCGGTCGCAAGTTTTTGAACTTGGCTTCTGCCACGCCATGCCGCTTGTGGGATACAACAAATATCGGTAAGGAGAGTGGGATTGGTTACATCCATATTGCATACAATGAGTCACTGCCTGTAACATTATTCCGTTTTTGCGCTTGTGGATATCAAAAGACTCCTGAGAGACACCAAACTCATTGACATGGAGGGCGGTCCTGTACAATGTGTTTCTGTTTATAAATCTCCATCATCAGGCGCCTATGTATATACCATCATTCTTACAATTGCAAATACCGTCAGGGGCTTGCCTATATATCAAACTAGCAAGCGTTAACAGCTAGTGCCTTGCTTCACACCATATTTGTGCGTAATGATATGCCATATCTTAAAGCACGCATATATACATCAACTCTTATGTCCCATTATGAGGGTACGAATGGCAAACGACTCGTTAAAGCTATGCAATATGGTTTTATACCATTGCCATCACCGTCGTGATTTGAAACATATAATGCCTGGGGGTTATTTTTGCATGAGAAATGGTTTACGAAGCATGGGCGGGCTTATCCTCTACCACCCGTTCTGGAATAACCCAAAATAACGTAGAATGCAACATTATGCAGTATTAACTGGACATGCTCAGTGCAAATGCCGCACCTTTCTAGAAGCATGTATCCCGTGAAGATCATGTCGCTTTTAGGGACCACTCTTTTCATGCATTATGCAACACAATCCAATGCTGTCGCACCCTGCCTGATTAGGTCACCCAACATGTGGAGGACTCCTTGATTTTGTGGACTGTATGTGCTATAATACTATGTAGCGTTGATAATAGGGGCATTCAAATACACAATGTCCGAGTTAGCCATCCATGACGTCGACTAGTCTTTCAACAGGACAGGCCACTTTTCGATAGAGTATATTACAGATGAGCACAGAATTCTTAGACATCCTAGCAATGTTATAATGCACAACCCTATATTCAATACATTAGAATATGACAACACTTTGTTCGAGAATATATCGGGAGCCGATAGTACACAAACAGAATAAGGATGTTGGTGAGCCGGAGTAATAGGATGCTCTCGCTCTTACTATATTATCAGGTTCTGATGCAGACAGAGGTCTGGGCACGAAATGCTGATGATAGCTTTCTCTTTTGGACTGTGGGATTAACATATACACCCATAAGGTATGATGTAATAATTAACCGTGGCAATAATTGTTGGCACAGTCTACACTGGGCACAGCATTATGAATCTAATAGTCTGAGTTTCCCTCTACTGTAGAAATTATAACAATACTGATACTAGATTCCAGCCAAATAAGAGACCTGACATTTTTTAAAAGGGCATACAATTTGCCAGATAACGTGGGACAATATGCTGTAATGTTGGGAATTTCTCAACACATACAGTTGATACAGGTGCCAATACATCGCAAAGGTACACTTCATACTTTATTTAGAAATATTGTTGGGACATATATAAATTATGTGAGGAATGCATAAAAGGGTATGTCCAGAAGTAATATTTTTTCAGTTTAATACAAATTTGCCAAAGTAGGGATCTAATTTTAATTCTATACATGTAAGATGAAATGAACACATGTTATTGGAGTTTTGTGATTGACAACTGTTTCGGCTCTGCTTTTGTGTAAATGAATGCCCATAGTATGTTGGACACAGAGTAACCATTGAATCAACAATTACTGAGAGCTAAATTAATGATACATAGAGGTTATTAGCTGTAAGAGGGCAAAATGACGGAATAACAGGTTTCGATGAAGCGCTGTATACACTTTTTAATGGCTATTCAGGAGAGAGTACGAAATGTCTGTTAATTCAACTTCTGTAAAATTAGGGTATACTGAGATCGGTTGTTGACTTAGACATGTATAAAGGATTAGGAATGTCAATTTGTCTTATAAATTCACTAAAAAAGAATAGTACAATCACAACGGTCTGAGTACGCTCTGCATTGGCCTGCATTGGCCTCATGAGTAAGAGTACCATGTTTTGATTTTGAACAGATATGGGCAATATAATGTAAACAGTGATTATGTTCCTTTAGGATGAAAAACGTGTGAACCCTTTGGCTGTTAATATATAACCCTATGATGTGCCAATTTGAATCATATGTATTGCACGCAAGCAAATGGCGTTATTGTTTGTAAATATATTTGTGAAATGATTTTAAAATGTGTATGTATTGTCCATATTTTGTAGCCCTGAAGAAGTCTCTGTCAAGAGATGAAACGCATTGGCTACATCGAAGACATGTTTTATAAAAAAAAAGAAATAAAAAGATTGTGAATAAAGAAATACTTTTTTATAAAGACAAATTTAGATGGAGTCAGTGCACTATGTAATTTAAATCGTGTGTAACTCATGTTTATTTGAAGAAATGTATGGTGAGTGCTGATCATCCGTTTACAAAACATTTTTGATTTGCTACTAACTTTGGCACCATTTGATGGATCTGACCTAAATTTGGCAGAGAAAAAAGCATGTTTGCCTACTTTTGGTATTTATATTTTTGTGAGGACCCATCGGGGGAGGGGTGGTGGTTAAAAAGGAGGTGGGTCAAAACTGTTCATTACTAGAATTGCTAATAAGACTGACACTGTGTGACAACTGCACACAATTTGGCAGAAACCTGGAAGGACCGAGTTTGCTTATTGAAAGTGCAATGATAAGGCAGAAATGTGTTAAACCTATAATCTTTCCCCAGTCAGCTCAAACATGTGCATTCATTTCTCTGTCTAGAGACCGACCAGCTGAGGTACTGAAGTTGTTGTCTGCATTTAACTTGGTAGGGAAGGTTTTGCTCTGTGAAAAGGAAAGTCATCAGCATCCCTGATGGTCTCCCTCAATAAAATATGATTCAGATGTAAGGGACCATAGATCAATATAAGCTCACTCGATCCTGAAGTTAGGATGGAATCGACCCGTAGTAGTAAAGGGAGAGGATGTGGCCCAACGGCCAGATGAGCCAGCTTTGGAACTAAGGAACCAGGTTCAGCTTCCGGCTCAAAATCCTGTGATTCTGGTCAAATCACTTTATCTCCCCATGACTAAAAAGAAAAACATTGAATCCCATCTTATGCTATGTAATCTGGTGCTCATATAAAGTGCTCTAATGCCCTTGGACCTAGTTTGCGATATATAGAAAGTGCAAAAAAAGGATGATACCATTTTCCAAGATTTAATAGCAACAATATAGTAAGAGAAAGGACAACTGTTCTGCAGGACGAGTGAGTTTGCCTTTTACCCTCATCACAGTGTAAGAACTATGATGAAGAAGATCCTAACTCAGAGTAATTACGATTATCTGTATGTAATCAACTCATAAGTAGACATTAATAAGGAACAAGTTCTGTATGTGGTGAGTTGAAGCAATGTATGTTTTGTTACAAGTAGTAAATAAAATAACGGAGAAGACAATACAATGCACAGCAGATTTGAACACATGTTCGTATTGACATCATAATTGTTACCATGTGCCTTGTAGAAACTACTAATAAAAGTTTTTTTAATGGATGTCTATTATATTTTGCAAGTTCCTTAAAAGACTATTGTGAGTACTGTTTCTTTCAACAATGCATGGCTAAAACAGAATGTCTTCTACTGAGCACAATAAAAGGGAACATAAAGAAGCTTGAAATGTCACTTTCCTTTCAGACTGAACCGAACAGTTACACATGCTTAAATGCACCAACGGCGACTTCATAACATGCTGGGACCCATCGACAATGTGATCAGCAGGGATGCACTGCAGAGACGAACCATCTTTTCATCCTCAATCCACATATTGATTGGCCTGTTGTCTGACAGACTGAGCAGGCCTCAGGGCTCTCTGCAGGCAGTTTACTTCTGAAAGGCGATGCCTGAGGAGCGCCAAGAAAGTAGGTTACAATGGAGCCAGGTTTGTTGAGCAACACACTACAAGGTTGTCTGCACGTGCTCATCACCGTGCAGTGAAATTGATGTGATCTCAAAACCATCACATGCTGTTGCAACTCTGGTTGGGAGTCAGAAAAATGGATGATGTACACAAGCCCCCTTCTTTTATTCTCATGGAGGGTGTCCCGTCTTGTGAGACTTCACACGAGGTAGAAAAAGGCAGTGAGCAGCTCATAAAAGAAGCGATGGAAATGGAGGTGTTGATTCACAAAGTTTGACTGAGTGAAAACACTTTAAATTTACTGTGCTGTTTAAGGCAGATTTCCAAAGAGTGAAACAAATAGACAAGCTACCGATATATATGCATAGAAGCCTAGATTGCAAATGCACATAGAATCCAAATGAATAAAAACAGGTGTCTCCTACACCAGTCATATGTTATGTCTTTTTCGCTATTTATCAGAGCTTCCTCCCCATACAGGATTAATGTGCAACAGTCGTAAGATAAAACCCATAGGCATATGGATATTATGGAAAAAACACACACCTGTTTCTGAAGCCCAAAAACGTGCATTTTGCACAAAGGCCTGATTCAGAGTTTGTCAGATTGAAAGACCTATTTATCATACAAAATAAAATCTGATACCCCTGGGTTCGGAATTTGTTGGGTGATAGCACACATTCATAGGTTTTGGGGAAATAACATGCATATTTTGGTGTTTACTTTTCCTTGTAAATAGCTTATTTATTACTTGTACCTGTTAAATTTTGTCAGGTTTGTCGTGCCGAATTTAACTCAAGATAACGTATTAACACATGGTAATTATCAGGTGCATGAAATACCACCCAACTCAAACAAGGATTTGTGCAGGGGTCGGCAAACACTGACAAACTCAGAATTAGGGCCTTATTGAATGATTCCCCAGTTCTTTTAAAATCAACTCATTTAAAAATTAACTCAAAGAATCCTCACATTTGATATTTTTTGTTTTACCTAATAAGGGGCATATTATCAAGGGGCCGCGATAAAATTATCGCCGCTTTAGCGTCCGTTTTCGGGCGAAAAGCGGCGATAATTTTATCGCATTATCATCAAGGACACGCTAGCGCGTGATTCCTTGAGTTAGGGCCCGTTTTTCACACGCCTCGCCTCGCATCGATAATGAGATGCAAAGGAGGCATGGCTGTGAAAACAACATGGGATAATATCGCGAAGGCAGCTTCGCTGATATTATCAAGGAGGGGTAGCGATATGTGAAATCGCGTTAAGTATGCTTTAACGCAGGAATTTAACGTCTGTTAAATTCCTGACTAAGGCATACCTAACATGGGGGTGGATTGTGTGGCTAAGACCACAGGCCCTATCATCAAGGATATCGTCGTTTTCCATGGAACATCGCTGGAAAACCAGCGATGTTCCATGGAAAACACCGCTATCGCTTGAATGATTATCGCCATTGCACTATGCGTTGTTAATACAGCGCTAGCATGGCGATAATTTCCAGCGATAGCCGGCAATAAAAATCCTCACGCTAAGAGCGGCCAGCGATAATTATCGCTGCCGCTTGATAATATGCCCCTAAGTTCTTTCTTTCTTTCTCCATCCATTCTTTGAAAATTGACTTAATCAGAAATCCTTCGGACAATCCCCCCATGCTTACTCCAGCACCTTGCCTTTATTACTTCGGAAGAACATCACTTACGTTTGTGAGACTAGCATTCACAAACCTTAACAAATCTCCAGAAATATAAAAGTGAGCGGTTGTGTGCCCAATTCAATTCACAAGCAACCATCCCTACTTACTACATTTCCCCAGTGTCATCTAGCAGACTATATGTTTGTGATGAAGGAACTACACTCGCAAAGCTGAAATAATTGTGCAAATTACACAAGACTGAAATCAACTAGTGCAATAAACCATGGACCAAGATTCCTACCTATGTTATCTAAAGGTGGATTAGGCTCTGAAGAAACAGCTGAATGTGTCTGAAGTGAACTCTGATGCCTGACTGAGAGTCTTCTGGAGATGTCTGATGGTTTCCTAAGTGTTTCTAAGGCTGGTTGGTGAAGTGTTAGGAAAACTAACGGTGACCAAAGACAGGCTCAATGCCTTTTGAGAGGATGCTGGGTGTATCTGATGGCATAATTTAAACTACAAAACCTCTAATCAGACCTATATTGCTTTAATGCTGACCCCTTCAGGTTCTATCCTGCCAACAACCAAATCATGAATCACTTGTACATCTAAATTATACCAATTACAAAATATTCATTTATGTTTTTTTATTTTCTTTAAAAATTCTCCAAAGACATTTTTATCATTTTATATTTGTTCTGATTCACATTAGAAAAAAGTTTACATGAGTACAATTTATTTATGAAATATTCAATCAATGTGACACAAAAGCATTACAAATAATACATTATTGTAAACATTAAAGTTTATAACCCCACAGCAACCACCAATCATTCATTCACACCACACAACCTACTTCAAACATTCTACAATCATCCTAATATGAATAAAAACCACATGAGATTCAATCCTATGAGGGGTCTAAACAATTCGGTGGAGGGAAGACAGAGAGTTGGTAAAAAGGCGATGTCTGATGGTACTATTCCTCCATAGACCTCTTCTCAGAGTTGGACTCGGTCTTGGTCTTAGACCATAAAAATGTCTTTGGAGAATTTTTAAAGAAAATAAAAAAACATAAATGAATATTTTGTAATTGGTATAATTTAGATGTACAAGTGATTCATGATTTGGTTGTTGGCAGGATAGAACCTGAAGGGGTCAGCATTAAAGCAATATAGGTCTGATTAGAGGTTTTGTAGTTTAAGTTTGTCTTTCCCCTCTCCTCTAGGACCTAAAGTAATTTTAGGGGGGGCCTTTTGTTCTTACAGTTATTGTATCTGATGGCATTCCAATTGTCTCTGATGGCCCTTTGGGAGTTGTAAGGACCAGGTGATGGTTTGGACATTTTTGGGGTCTCTTAAAACACTATCATGAATTCTGTGGGCATGCTAGTGCTGTCTGGGTGCACCTCAGTTGTCTCTTGAGGGAGTTTACATACCAGACAGTGGCGTCCGAACAGAGAGTGAATCTTTAAATTAGTGGCGTATTCTATGTATATTTTGCATGTGAAATTAGGACACCCGTTTACTTATGATTTTCAAATCAAATCAAATAATGCTTTATTCGATCACTAGTATCATAAAAGCAATATGCAACAGACATACAAAAACGTTAAAAATCTATGGTAGTTCAAATCGAGTTAAAACATGATTAAACTGAGTTTTCAAGTTGCTAAATTTATAAAAGGTTATGTAATGAGGGAAGATACTAGTAAGAAAAAAGAGACCCTGAGTAATGGTTTTTCCTTTTTTTAGAATTATAAAAACAAGAATGGATAAAACAGTAGAAGGAGAGGCATTAAAACACCACCAGACAGTAATATGTAAGACGTAAGTATGTACAAACTATAGAGGAACTCTCACAAACAAGGAGAGTGTATCTCGAAATTGAACACTCTGTTTTTAAAAAAAAGCGTGCATTCCACCCAGAGGTTCAAAATTAGTGAGCTCCTCAACATATTATGATAGATCTGGAATGGGGGAGGAGCTGCCATTATCACTTTTCACTCAGCATGTGGAAGCCCTTCAAAGCTTTGTGTCTGATAATCCAGACACGACTCAAGAATTTAGCCACCCCACAAGTAAGAAACGTGCTCGAGTCAGTTTTAAGGATACGCAAGGCGACCTTGTGGTCACGTGTGCCCATGGATTTACAGATTGGTTTTATCCAGTTGGACCTAGCGGTAGAATAAGCCGGGCATGCAAATAAAACGTGGGACACACTTCTGATTTTCATAATCTGATTACGTTTTCTCATTTTTATTGGCTTTTCTGGTGCTCGGGTAGATATGGCTCATCAAACATGCCAATGCTCTCAATTTAGATGGAAGACTCAGCATTTTATTTTTTTTAATTTTTATTTTGAGTGTTTTGTATAGCGCGAACAAGACCCTTGCGGGTATCAGAGCGCTTTACAGGGCAGATATAGGTGGTAGACATAAGCATAAAAATACTGTGAATTAGATAAATACAGAAATGGTAGCTAATATAGATAAGCACATATATACATGAATGTAAAAATAGTTCAAGTGAATTTGGCCAAAAGGATCGCTTTCACTTCTTTTTTGAAAAATGTCGTGGGGGGGTTCAGTCTCGTCTCAGGAGGCAAGGCGTTCCATACCCTGGGTGCCATTCCTGAGTAGGTACGGTTGTATGTTTTCTTCTTGGAAAATCGTTGTGGTTTCAGTAGAAGGTTATCGGAACTCCTAGTAGTTCTGATACCACCCGATGGTACCAATTTCTCCGCTAGATATCTTGGGGTTTTGTGGTGCAGTGCCTTGTGTGTCATGCAGGCAATTTTCAATTGGATTCTGGCTTCAAGAGGTAGCCAGTTGAGGGCACGAAGGTCGGGGGAGATGTGATAATTTCTTTTGAAGCCTGTGATGAGTCTAGCGGCTGGGTTGATTGAGGCTCTAAGGGGGGCTGTCGTAGATCTGGGAAGGCCGCAGAGAGCGACACTCCCATAGTCCACTCTGGGAATTACAAGAGTCTGAACTGCCTGTTTAAAGTCATTTGCGGGTATGAAGGGTTTCAGTCTTCTCAGGGTATTCATCTGAAAATTTGCTCCTTTCGTTGCTGCGCTAATGTGATTCTGCATATTAAGCTTATTATCCAAAGTTATTCCTAGTGATTTCACAGAGTCTATAATTCGAGGTTGGCCGTCGAGTGCAGTTAGGTGCTTCATCCACTCGCGGATGATGGTTGTTTGGCTGGGGGCGGTGATTAGGAGGAATTCTGTTTTGAGGGTGTTTAGCTTTAAGTGGTTTTTGGCGAGCCAGGTCTGTGTTTTCTGTAGCGTCGAGTTAAGGGACTTGATGTCTTCAAGTGAGTGGACCTTAATGTAGAGTTGTGTGTCGTCTGCGTACATGTGATATTGGACATTGGAGGAGTTGAGAAGCTCGGTGAGTGGTTCCATAAACAAATTGAAGAGTGTCGGAGAGAGGGAAGAACCCTGGGGTACTCCTAAAGTGACAGGGGTGGGCTTGGATAAAGATTGATTGATCTTGACTCTTTGTGTTCTGTTTTGGAGGAAGGAAGTGAACCAATTTAGAACTGTTCCAGATAGTCCCATTCTATGTTTCAGGAGGTCTAGTAGGTTTTCGTGTTTGACGGTATCAAAGGCTGAGGATAGGTGGAGCAGGATTAGCAAACAAGCGTTGTTTTCGTCCAATATTTGTAATGCGTCATCTATAATGTGGGTCATGGCTGATTCAGTACTGTGCCCGAACCGAAAACCAGATTGGAATTGATCGAGCAAATTGAAGTGGTCTATGTGGTTGCTAAGCTGCTTGTGAACACATTTTTCTAATAGTTTGGCCAGGGTAGGGATGTTGGATGTAGGGCGATAGTTATTCAGGTCAGACGGGTCAGCCGAGGGTTTCTTCAGGATGGGGGAAACCTGTCCAGCTTTGAGGATATCTGGGATGGCTCCTTGGAGAAGGGAAGTGTTTATGATCCTAGTCCATAGGGGCACTAACATTGGAATGAAGTCTTTTAGGTGGGTTGCTGGGAGAGGGTCAATAAAGTGATTGGAGGGATTCAGAGTCGTGAGTGTTTTTAGGATATTTTCTTCGCTGTAGAGGTTGAAGGCGACCCAGGAGGCATTGTTTTTGAGGTCATGCTTTGCGGGATAAGTAAGCGAGGTCGTCCAAGCGAGGTCAATGAGGTGAGCATGTGTGGGTCCAGAATGGGATAATGGATCGTTAAGAAGCTCAATCTTTATGTCATCGGTCTTGGTTGTGAAAAAGGAGGCAAATTCCTCGCAATTGGGGAGTGTTTCTGAATCGACTTGGGGGGAGTGGGCGACGCCCTTAGATTGAGATTTAATTATTTTGAATAATCTTTTGGGATGATTCTTGGCCTGGTCTAATTGTTTGCTAATGAAGTCAGCTTTACATCGTTTAATCTTTCTGTAATAGGAGTTTCTCGTGCTTCTTAGTAGTTTGAGGTGGTCGGAGGATGGTGCAGCTCTCCATTGTCGTTCAATTGCTCTAAGTGATCTTCTGTCTTCATTTACCCTACCATCATACCAGGGGTTTGATACTTTAGAGGTGACTCTTTTCAATTGTAGGGGAGCTAGATTGTCTAATGCCAAGCTCATAGGTTAGAAGTAGTGATTAGTCAGATCATGAACATCCTTTAATCCATCAGGTGGGGACAAGAGGGTCGGCCAGGCGGTTGCGAGTGAGACAGGATTTACGTTATTTAGATTTCTCTTCCAGATTTTTGATCTTGTGGGTTGGACAGAGAGTAGTTTAATAGCTTCATTGATATGGAAAGTGATGATGTGATGGTCAGACCAGTCACAGGGGAGGATCGATTCCAGCATTCCTTAAACTAAAAATGAAGTTTTCTTTTTTACCTTTCCCCCCGCCTATTTTATTCTTTAAATTCATTTCTTAGGTATTCCTAATATACTTGAATATCTTTAGTTGCTTTTTGTCTACCAGCCTTTGTATTGTCACTGTGTATATTCTTCACTGTTTTTTGTCTTTTTTGTGCTGTATGTTCTTGACTGGAATTGGTAAGAAGCCGCCACGGGATATTAAAAAATATGCGTATACCTACTGGAGAGACAGATTAGTGGTACACACATGGAGCAAATATAAACTAAAGAAATATAAAGAGAAGGGGTGACAAAACATACATTCTTAACTCAATATGAGGCTGGCTCGATAGGGAAAGATACATTGAAAGATAAAATAGAAGACACCTTTGCCAATTCAAGAGACTTTAGAACGAACCTGTGCTCCAAGAATGTAGTGCTTCTTAAATTGAGCAGCTAGTGGGAAATTGAAAATGTGTACCAAACACTTTGTGAGTCCATTACCACAACAAAAGTAAAATCATTGGCTTTAGATAAGCCAAGCAATCATCAGATGATTCCTGCACACCATGAAACAAAATCCTCAGAAATGAATGAAGTTGCAACTAAACTACTGCCCTATTCAAAGCAATTATTTATCTGAAGGATTCGAAAAGAAACCATTATTACCAACCCATTCGAGAAACTGCAATTTGTTTGAAGAGAACAAGAACGTATTATGTAGTTGTCTGACGTGAGTGGCATATTTTAGTAAAATATTTTAGGAGTTCTTCATCCTCCATATTAAGTTTTATTATTTGTTCTTAGCCTAACATCAATAGAAATGCACAACTCTCTGTAAATTAGCCCTTATTATATTCCACCATGTTTTGACCAATGTATAGCGCCTAAAATATGCCATTCCTCACCAAATTTGAACTAACTCCTCCTGTTTATGCTTGTCAGGCACCAGGACAATTTAATAACTTAACCCTCCTGCCACTCTGGCAATGCAGTCTACATCCCTGATTGCAAGTATGCGTAGCTCCATGTTTAGGGCACAGTCATGAGAATATCATATCCCCCAAACAATTCATGGCACATGTATGTAGCTTGTAGTTTGAAAAGTCGAACATAGAGCAAATTTGTTAAACAGATTGTAATCGATACATGCAGACATGATACAATACAAATCAATATATTCAACCAAAGTGAAATGGGATACATCCAAATGGCCTCATAGTCAATAAAGAGAGGCACCAGTATGCAGTCAAATTATCCTTTATTCTACACCTGAATAAAGATCCAACCTGTGCAATAAACGTAACTGTAACACAGCATCCCCCATTTCACAGTGTGCAAATGGAGAAACCTTTTGCCCCCATTTGGAATGCAAGTTTCTGGGTTTCGACTCTGAAAGTACACCGAAGCCTGCTAACCAGGCCCCAGTGCCAGTGCTTTCTCCCTAAATCTGATACATGTGAATTGGCAACCCCATTTGGCAAGAACTTTAACCTGTTACAAATCCCTGGTAAGTATACCAGTGGTACCCAGGGCATGGGAGATAAAGGTGTCATTAGGGCCTGAAGCACTGATTGATCCACCCTGACTGATACAAGTAAACAGATGGCAGCAGTACTGCTATTGCTATTGCAGACTGCATGAGCAGTGCAAAGTGCTCAAGCTCAACTTTGCCCTCACCATGAGTGGCAAGGTCACAGCACTATTTTTAATATATGTCAGTCACACCTAAGGTAGGCCTCCTGCGCCCAGGAGGCAGAGTGCATTATATTAAAGGTGTGGACATAAATGTGAAAGCTTAAATGTCCCTATAGTAATTTTTTTTCATTAAGGGATACTATAAGTGTTCATGGGGGCCATAGGATAAGATAGGCTGGAACCCGGGCACCCCGAGATTGCCCGCTCCATTATAGTCACACTGAAAAGGGTGATGTTTGATATCAAACAACTTGTGTCATCAAACCTGACATGATTCCTATGTTGGATTTAATGTGACATGCACCGAAGTGTCTTACTTAGAGGTTGCCCCAGTCTTTCCTGTGACTTGGCTGACAGCCTGCAGCTGCTGCCGCCAAGACAGGAATCTGCCGGAGCACTCTGTTGTTTTCAATTGAGCTCCCAACATTCCAATATTCTCATTCCAAATAAACAACCTAAGAAGGTTAAACTCTTGATCGCGATGAACCGCTAGGCCTACCGACTTTGCTCCATAACCTGTCCACTGCACTCAGTAAACTGTATCTGAGATGATGACATTGAACCTTTCGGTTGGTATTGATGCTGGCAAATATTTTCATACCTTCCTATGTCCAAATTCTCTGTTAATAGTTTCAATGTATTTTCAATAATGCCGTTTTACTTTTTTAACTATGTTGATTTGAGAACGTTAAAGTACTTCTTTCTTAACTTAATGTTGTTTTTCTGTTGCTATGCATCTACCACATGCAATTTTGTATGAAGAAGTCCTAGATGCTTGTGCCAAGGTACAAACAGTAAGCTTTGGTTGATCACAGATAACTGTATGTACTTGTAGGTGCTGGATTGTTTTGATTGTGTGGGCTTTCATAATACTAACAAAGGGCACCCAAATAAGCAGTGGAGGCCGTCACAAACAAAGGGTGGTGGGGCGGGTGGAGGGAACGTGGGAGGAGGAGTGCATGGGGATGATGAGGGGGGGCGGGGTGTGTTAGTAATAATAGATTTGAAAAAATAAATAACTTACCTGAAGCCGCCGGTTACCTCCCGCATCACGTTGCACCTCCTGTCCTCCTCCTAGTCCCAGCAGCCCCTGGGACAGACTCCCATTCAATCCCTGTGCTGCAGAGCAGCGCAGGGATTGACCTGAACGGGCTGGAAAGATGCTCCGCTCAGACCAGGGAGTCTGTGGGGTTTCTTCAGCCTGGCTGTTCAATGCAGCCGGGCTGGAGAAACCTAGGTGTGCATGTGTGTTTTGGCTGGCCCAAGACAACCGGCCAAACAGATATGCGCACTCCTTCTCCTCCCTCCCTCCCATGCCTTGGCCCCGCCCCTCCCTACAGTGCTGACTCAGAGCTGGCAAATGAAAAATAAAACGTTGCTAGCCATTGTTTTATTTTTCATTTGCTGGCTCTGAGCCAGGCAGTGAGGCGATGCTTGCGGAGGAGCCGCCGCTGCAAATAACATAATAAATAAACAGTAGGTCCTAAAGAAAATATTGCATGATTCAAAGTGGTTAGCTAAACAATCAAATAGGTAAGTGGAACAAACAACAAACCCTATGAAGCACTTCATCCAGCCAATAATGAGCCAATTAATAGCAATAAACATGTACAGACAAATCAATCTTGGCCTACTTTGTATAAAACAAAGATATTGAATTGTCTATACAAAATCATAATTCCATACTAAAAAAGGGGTTCATTTAAACAATGCACACATATATATCCAGCAATATATTCAGTAATGCCGCAGAATGCTCAGGCACATAAATGTGCTACTCCACTCCTATACAATTATGTCCATAAGTTGTTGTCAGATTTTACATAGGTGGCAAGTAGTTTAGGCCAGACAAGATGTGGAGCATGCACCATGTCACTCAGAGTAACCTTACAAAAATGCGAACAAGAAAGAATGCAAAGAATGGCCAAGGTAGTAAAGAACACCGTGAAAGAGATACATTAAAAGCTAGCCAAAGTATATATATACCAACAAATGCAATGAGAAAGCAAAACAAAGGTACACTTGCGGAGAGTTCAGAATGTATCATGAGCAGGTAGAGAAAACTGGGAGAGCATCAACGGCATCCTCTGCTCAATTTTAGCTAGAGAAAAAGCTGCGACTTCCCTAAAAACAAGTCAGGAAGGCATGAATTGGATGGGGCAGGACTCAGGACGTGACCCAACATTGTTGGCATATTTGAATTATGGCTACATTTATGTAGAAGGCTCAAAGTAAAGATGAAGTAAACCTGACAACTCCCAAAAATACAGCCAGAGAACTATGCCTAAGATGACAAACCAGAGACATAAAACGGTTAAAACTCAGAAATGGACAAACCATAGCCTAGTTATCAAAATGATGCAAATAAGAAAAATAGAAAGATCATCAAAGGGACACAAGCATAGGATAAAGACGGAGACCAGTGGCGAAGGAAACAAATGCAATATAATCATACAGTAGCCAAATGAACCTAAGCATACAAATGGGAAACAAGGGCGCACCAAAATGATGGAAGCCTGAAACTGACCAGTAACCTATGTCTGAGGTAACCAAATGACACTGAAGTCAGCTTACTAGACTCAAAAGGCAGATCCAAAAGTTGGGAATAAGTAGAGGGCTGGTAGGGACCAACCATGCTGACTGCTGAAGTGAGTTAAAGAATGTTAAAACAAAGCAAGCCACACAAGAAGTTAACCAGAGTACAGGAAAGGACCGGAAAATTACTTGATTACTGCCAGGAAAAACTATACAACCGATACATTCAGACCCTATTTCAATGTGCTGGTCTTCCAAATCCATTTGTTTTCTTTCAGAGATAACATGCTATCAACATTTTACTTTCGAAATAAGCATTTAATTACATCAGTGACCCACCATTTATTATCCCTTGCACGCTGATTGCATTTGCTATAATGTTCAACTAGAGGGGCATGTTGAACAAGACATCTGATTCTTGTATGGTGTTGCAGTGTCCGTTTCCAGATCTCTTGGGTGGTTTAACCAATATCTGAAAGATCACGTGGACATTGAATGAAATAGATCACATCCAACTAGAGAAATGTCACAGATACTATTTCTGACGATTAAAAGTGAAAGATTTAAAAGAACAGGTAGTATTACCTGCCGTAAAATTTCAACAAAAAAAATAGCCAAATACAGGACCTAAATTCTATTTTTGAATACGTTTTGAGCTAGGAGGATGAATGTAAGCCCGTAACCATTTGTTGCATACAGTTTGGCCTCTATTAAAGGCAAGCATTGGTTTCTCAAACTGGAATAAATCATTCAAAATGGTCTTTTTGATCTTATTGAAGCGATTACCAAAAGTTGACACACTAACAGTTCAAGGGTGTTTTTAACTGGATTTTATTTGTAACAAAGCCTGCCAATCATTATACCAAGCATGCTTCAATGATCTCTTGACTCGCCTAAAAGGTTAACCTATTGCTTGGCATTTGATTGCTGAATTTTGAGATTATCTGAAATAAGCTGTTTTTAGTACAGTTGTGTCTCAAGTGTAGAAACTCGCCAAAGGGGAGATTATCTTTCAGATTATGAGGATAATGGTTATAATGGTTATAATAATTACTTAAAGTGTTAAGTGATTTCGGTTTAGTGTATAAAGGAGCGTACAATGTACCTTCCTCTTCCTAAATGCATAAATCAAGAAAATTGATAGACCTCTTGTGAAACTTTAACATTTCTTGAATGAAGCCAGTTACGAAGGTTTTTTAGTTAACACCTGTCCCTCTCCAAATTATAAACACAGCATCAATATAGTCAATCTATTGGGAAGTTTTATATTTAAAAGGGTTGCTGCCATGTTACATGAAATGTTCCTCAAAAACTGCAACATACAAGTTGACTATATTAGGAGCAAAAATTGTTCCCATGGCAACGCCATTGCCATTGTGTGTAGAAGCAACTAACAAATATAAAGTAGTTTTTACTGAGGGCAATATTAGCACATTGAGTTTTGAAGGACGTAGGAATTCTATGGGGCCCAATTCTCCTTTCAAGTATGGTGTCAACAACTAAGAGAGCCTCATTCTGGGAAATATTGGTGTAGAGGCTCTCAATGTGCATTTTGACAAGCAAATCTATTTTAATGTCAAGTGAATGACCTCCTAGATTATTAATCACAAACGTTCTATCACAAGCGTAGGACTTACTTAGTGGCACTGAGGGTTTAAAGAAAATACATCCATTCAGCCAGCAGCTGGAGAATAGACTGACAGACTGCAAGATTCCGGCATCCAGTGGAATTGTTAGCATATTTATGTATGTTGGGAAGAGTGTAGTTTGTGAGAATGGTGTAATCAAATGTATGCAAATTATTTGACACTGAGCCAATATTCATCAAGACTTTCCTTAGTGATATCAGATATAAGTTGTCTGATCATAGGTGTTGGATTGTTCAATCACTGGGTGTAACATTCTTTGCTACTGAGCTGTCAATAAATCTCACTGTTGTAGTCATGTACATCAAGAAGCCCATCTGTAAGTTTCTTTCAAGTTTGCAATGCCTTAATTGCTTCAATTGAACCCCTTTTTTAGTATTGAATTAACACTTTGCATAAACAATTAAATACATATATAACAATATATACATATTAAATTAGATAATTTTCTTTTAACAATGTAAGCCAAGATTGATTTTTCTATACATTTATATTGCTATTAATTGGCTGCATTAAGTGCTCCACAGGGTTTCGTGTAACCTATCTGAATAATTAAGTTAACCATTTTGAATCATCCAATAAGCATTTCCTTTGGGAACTACCATTTGTGTCTTATGTGTGGGATGTATATGATCTAGAAGCAGAGATGGACATTGGAGAATTTTCAGCAAATCTTTTTCAAGACAGGCTGATTTTATTCTGCTACCTTAGCAGTCTGAGGTATATCCACCACAATGGCAGACAGCAAAACTCTAATCTTGAACTTAAACTGCAGGACATTTATGCTAGATTGATTGGTACTTATTCCACTGTCTTTTCCGGTTGATTTTCTAACCTTGATCAGTGAATTGTGCACCTCATTGCCACTTATCACTGAACCTGCGCTGGTTATCGAATGGTGCTGTGGCTGACAGACACTGTTTACCTGGCTAATTATTCACCAACTTCCTGCAGGCCTGCGTCGGTGTACATTGTGTCAGTGACAAATATTATGTTAGCATAACTTTTTGGGGAGATTTCCAGTAGCACAAGTCTTCTACATCATTTAAGTGCAGACATATGAATCATTAAGAAGTACTCTAAAGCAGTGTTTCCCAAAATGTGATGTCGACCCACTAGTGGCACGCCAGCCGATTTGTAGTGGGTTGCCGGAGCTCAACCAATAAATAAAGATATCTTTAAATTCAGTATTTATCTTGACATATGTGCTATGCTTCAATGCCAGAGGACAAATGTCAGGCTTTGTCTTCTGCTGCTTATTTTTTTAAGATGGGGACTGGTGTTTACAAACTCCTCTCACTTTGCAGTCAGAGAAAAAAAGTAAAGTGAATTATGTGACAGTCTTGCTGGGGTACATGAAGTGTGAATGGAAAGAAAGGCTGTAGGATGTCATTTGTTTTAGTAACACTACAAAATGTAAATACCTATAAATAAACTGCACACATTCAGCAGTTAGAAAACCAAAAATGTAGCATATTTTTTGAAATTCTGAAGTGTGATGGAACCAAAGATTTTAATCGGATCAGAAAAAATCAAGACTCTTTACTTAGTGATTCAAAATACCTAAATATTTCCTTAAACCTGATCTCCACACATTATCATTTGTATGCAATATAGTTTTGTCAGTAAAATTGGATGTCTGTGCAAATTATGTGACAATTTCAATTGAAAATGGAAAATATGCTGTGTGTAAATAACAATGCGCTACCTCACGATGCTTTAGTTACATTAAAAAATTGCCCTCCTCATGCCCATTAAAGATAGGTAGGGCACGACTGTTTATAATACTAAAAAGAGGGTTGTGGTTCTAAAAAGTTTGGGAAGCATTGCCCTAAAGACTCTTTTCCTGGCTCCATGCAAGAAATACAATTACTACAATGGCAGTTCCTAATCAATAAAGCTAACTACAAAATTAATTTATGAGAATGTGGGACATGGCTTTGTCCGGGTGGAATGTAATGGGTAAAGAATGTTAGTGTGGAATGAGAACGTTGAGGGGATTCTGTGTGGGTGGCTGGTTTTGGGCAGTTGGAGATCTGGCAGCGGATGAGTGGGAAGCTAGGCAGCAACCCTCCTTCTATTGGATCTTCTTTTTGAAAAAATAAACTAGAGTACTGGAATCTTCTTACCTGTCCTGGATATCTTGTTAACAATGGCGACGAGCATGGGATCCTGGAGCGGTGCTAGCAATGTATTACTGACGACACGTATTGTTTTCTGGCTTCCAGCACAGGGTTCTGCCTGTTGCGGATGATTCTGGTTTCCTAACTGTGTAAGCCTGACAAAGATTCCAGCCCTGCTTTTGGAGCTCGTCTTGCTTACCATGTTGTGTGCTGCAGAAGTACCTGTGTGTCACTGGATTGGTTACATCACTGCAGAGGCCATTTCCTATTGGCTTCTTGCCAGGGCGTCATCACACATCGTATTCTCTTCAATGGATTGGTTACATCACCTGTGGGGGCCATTTCCTGGCGGCTTCTTGTTGTTGGGGTGTTGCCATATCAATGCTTGATGCCACGCTGTACACATTGGATTCCAAGCATTCCTGTCGGGAAAGCGGCTTCTTAACGTTTGGCGCCTTTGCCTGCACTTCGGCTGACATTTTGTCTCCAGTTCCAGCAATTCTGAGGTCTTTCAAATGGTGTTGTTACACACAGATAGTTTTTGTTCTCTGTGTAGATGCTTTCGTTGCAGCTTGCATGCTGAGTATTTATTCAACACTTACATCTTTAAGAGTCATTGTTGTGAGTGGATCCATTAAAAGGAAAAGAATAGGAAAAAAAGGTGAAACGTATGTACAGTGTCAGCCATTCTTTCAGAGATGGGCACACCTTATATTTATCATTGAACTCAATTCTTGTATGTGTTATGCTTTTAGGTTCAATTGACCAGTATTTCATTTATTACTGGGAAGTAATTCATATGAAGTTCAGTAATTAGTACATGGTTGAGAATTGATTTACATAGTGTTCAGTATTATATACTTCAGGAGTTCATGGTGAGCATACAACCCCCACCGTTTTCCCTAGATGAACATAGAGAACCTGCGGTACAATGGGAATTGGGACTTGATCTGTTTGAAGCCAATGTGGAAGTTTTAGAAGACGGTGAATGTACTTCTGAAAGCCGTTTATCCATACTCAAGCATAGATTTGGTGCCACAGGGTTAAGGATGTGTATCAGTATGCCATCAAACAGATGCAGGAGAGATATGGCAGGAAAATTAATGTAGTTATGGAACAGTTCCAATTTTATTCAAGGACACAAAAGTGGGAAGAAATGATCGATCTATTTGTTGCCCCCTGAAGAGGGTTAGCTGTGACATGTGATTTTGAGCATATGTCGTATGGCCAAGTATTGAGAGACCAGATATTAATGAAAGCCAAATCTAAGAAAATACAATAGAAATAATGGTCATGTGGGGAAATGTCCTTGAAGGCAGCAGTGGATATTGCAAGAAGAATAGAATTAACAGAGTAATGCACACAAGCTGTGAGAAAAGAGCATGAGAGTACTGGGTCTGTCTGTGCGGTTGGAAGCAGTAAGGATACTAAAGCTAAAGGAAACATTTATAAAGCAATGTGAACTGGTGGAGAAGGACTGCCATGTTACAGATGTCGGTAGAGTGGCTACTTTGCAAATTCCAAAACTTGTCCTGCAGTGAGCAAGATCTGCAGTACTTGCAAGAAGAAAGGGTATTTTAGTAGGGAATGTAAGAGTACGGGGAGAAAACTTAATTATATTGCGGAGAATGTGAAGGAGGAGGATGAGTAAACAGGGAGTAGTGTTGAGGATACAGGATGATGTGGTAGGTGATGAGAAAAGCACAGTCAGACTGCCCAATTGTGCATTGAGTTTATATATGGAGTGCAGGTGGAAGCTATGGTTGATTTGTGTGCTTGGTACACTAATATGAACAAAGATATGTTTGACCGATTATGGCATAGAAGGGAGTTGTGTGGGGTCTGATACATGCCCAAGAAGTTATTAGGACCATAGAATTCAAATGGTGGGGTTTATATGAGCAAATCTGGAATTTGGAACCAAGAAATACCATGGTAAGGTTTATGTGGCTGATAAAGGTGCTATGACTTCGGATGGCCTCACGTCATTGATTTCAGTATTATACTAGATCCACCAGTGTATTCTGTTCTTGATGGAGTACAAGCAAAAAATGTGGCAGAGACAGAAATATGGAATTAAACAATACATGTACTTGTATTTTTGGTGACAATTAGGGTAAACTGAAGGGTTTCAAACATAAAATCATTCTAAGTGCAAGCACGTTACCTATGAGGCAAAAATTGAGGAATGTGCCTTTGAACAATAGAGTAAAGTTGAAGTAAATACTTCCAAGATCTATCTGAGAAAGACATATAATGACCTGTTGAGAGTTCAGACTGGCTGTCTCTAGTTGTACCTTCACTCAAGTCCAATGGAGGTTTGAGACTTTGGGGCCGATTCCGATCTCGGCCGGTAGGGCACCGAATCGGATTCGGCTTAACCGGATCCGATTCGGAGCCCTCTTTCCCCGAACGCATTCGCGACGTCGCGTCCGGCCGAGCGAGTACGATGCGCAGCGCACGCTTGAAATCGCCGACCGACTTGTTCACGGGTCCGAAGCGCTCCGACTGACTCGCACGGACACGCCTCGCACCGCGCGGGATGGAGACGTCCCCGGCCGAGCAAGTGCGATGCGCGCCGCGAGCAGTCCGACCGACTCGCTCCGTCCGGCTCGAAAGAGCAGTCGGAGCCGCACTTGGGGGTCTGTGTCGTACCCCCCTGTACGCGTAGCCGCGCGAGTCACACACGGGGGGACCCATGGGTCCCCCCTACCTGTGCATGTACGCCGCGAGTCGCTTCGAGGCGTACCCGCTGTAGGGGGCACCCTTGTTCGCCTCACACCCATTGGGTCAATGGGAGCCCCCGTACGCGTTGTACGTCCGGCTCCCATTGACTTCAATGGGAGTCCGACCGAATCGAGTCCGATAGCATACGTACGCATCGTACTCGTTCGGTCGGGCTGCTAGAGTCCGATTCGGTCGGAAATCTCTCCGGGTCCGGCTCGGTCGGAGAGATTTCCTGCCCGAATCGGAATCGGCCCCTATGTTTGGACTTAAGATGTTTAAACGAAATTATTTGGGTGGATGCATTTCCATTACCCAATTTGTAAGAACTGATGTCATCGATTGGTGATGCCACTATTTTTTCAACAATTGATCTTTCAAGCGCATACCACCAAATTGAATTGGATGATGACTCAAAGCACTGCACAGCATTCATAACACCAGAGGGAATGTTCCAGTATTAGAGGCTGCCTTTTGGTCTCGCAAGTGCTTCTGCTGTTTTCTAGAGAGAAATGTCTAGAATTTTCCAAGGGGTGAGTGCTGCAAGAGTATTCCAGGATGACATTTTAAAATTTGTAAAAAATCAAAGTGAGCATGATGGAAGCTTAAGGCAAATTTTAACAGCACTCATGAGGAATAGGTCAACAGTGTAAAGGGAGAAGTGCATCTTTGGAAAGCAGCAAATAGAATACCTAGGTTATGTGATATCTAATGAGGGTAGTCATCCTAAAATTAGCCATGTTGAGGCAGTTCTAAATACTCCGGAACCCAAAAGTAAGGAACAATTGATGTCCTTTTTTAGGATTGACGGAATTCTATTAATGGTTTTGAGAAAACTATGCTACTAAAGTGGAACACTTGCATTCTTTATTGAAGAAAAATTTGAAATTTTGCTGGTCCCAGGAACAAGCAAAAAGTTTTATTGCAATCAAGAATGAGATATTGCATGCACCATGTGTAAAATCCTTTGTGAAGGGGTAGACTGTATAATATCTGTGGATGCCAGTGGTTATGGGGTTGGTGCAGTTTTATCACAAAAAAAGATGCGCCAGAACGGATTGTGGTGTATGCTTCCCACACATTGACACATACTGAGAGGAATTACTCAGTGATCAAAAAAGTGTTGCTAGCAGCCACATGAGCTTTGGAACGTTTTAGATTATATATATGTGGAAGAAAATTCAGAATTTGCACTGACCTCAAACCATTGGTAAACATTTTGAAGTCCGATGGTGGAAGAAACCTAACATCAAGATTAGCAAGGTTGACATCCAAATTCCAAAGGTACCATCATGAGATTGTGACGAGGAAAGGATAACAGTATTGCAGATGGGTTATCACAGTTGCCATTGGAAAATGGTAATGAATCAGTGGTCGGTGAAAGTGAGTGTGATGTGGCATTCACATATGAGGATGTTGTGCTGGGTAAAGGAATGGAATTTGAAGATATGCAGGAGTTTTCTTAATTGGTGTGGATGCATGAAATGGAGAAGGATGCGGTGTTAACCACAGTCAATGAGTATATTTCTGGTGGTTGGCCTAAAGAGTGTCAACTACACGGGGAGTGCAGTGCATTTTGGATAGTGAAGGAGGAGTTGTCCATGTGCAATGGTATTGTCTTAAAGGGGGAACAGAATTGTACCACCTAATGGAATACGTGGAAGTATTATCAAACTGGCTCATGAAGGACATGGAGAAATATCAAGCACAAAGAGGAAAATAGAAGAGAGTTTTTGGTGGCGAGTGTTAGATGCCATGGGTGACCGATGGGTGAGGAGTTGTGGTACGTGCAGTGCTAGTGACAAAGTGGCTAAATTACCTGCACATCTCAATGGTTTTCTGGTGGGATGATTTGTTATTGTTGCTTGGCGTTTACATTGAAATCCTTGTGTGTAATTAGTTCCTTCATCTTGTTTTTTATTGTAATTTTTTGGAACTGTTGTTGGGGGGAAGGTGTGTGAAACATAGCTTTGTCTGGGGGGAATGTAAGTTGTAGAGAATGTTAGTGTGGAATGAGAATGTTGGGGGTATTCTGTGTGGACGGTTGGTTTTGGGCAGTTGGAGATCTGGCAGCAAGTGAGCTGGAAGTTAGCCGGCACTGCTCCTTTTACTGGTTCTAAGTTCTTTTCTGAAAAAATAAACCATAGTACTGGAACCTTTTTTATCTGTCCCAGATTCCTTCTTAACAGTGATCTCTACTTTAAATATATGAGCGGCATTGTATATGTGCAACTTATGTAATAATAATAATTTTTATTCGGAAGTAGTCACAACCAAAAAAAGATTAAAGCATACTATAAAACAGATCATCATTACAGTTAAAATTAATTGAGAATATTGTGCAAAATCACTAAGTCCGTACAGTCGTCAATCGCATCTGGAGTTTCTGGATCTAAATGCTGCTCTCAGGAAGTTCGTGACAACAAAGAGGGTATGGTCTTTGGGCAAAAGCTGCAAATACATAAGGGCAATGCGGGCTTGTCTAAATCTCATAGCTTTTAAAAGGGCCTAAGAAACAATATCCTGGGGTGGGTAAAATATTTACATAAGAGGACAAAAGGTAGAGTGTGCTGTGGAGACCTCTTGTCGCAACATAAACAAAGGAAGGTAGTGACGGTTTACAGGATAGCACATCAATTTCAAGCAATATATTATTTCAACTTGTAAATGTATGAATAACAGTGTTGGTGCCCCTCAAGGTAACAATGCAAAAACACCCCACTACCATGGATGTCGCCACACAGAGGTTCCAAGGAACTCCTGTGCGAAACTTAACAAACCCACTATACCTCGGCACTCTCCAAAAATTATATCACTATTGTAAATAGTGTGGCACATTTACATTCCATAAACAAAGTGATTGCTCACAGGAAACCAGTCCAGTCCAATGAACTTCTGCAAAATTCCATTTAATATCAAGTGACAATGTTTCCTTAAAAGTGTAGAAACCCAATAATCAAACATGCAATCCAAAACACAGATATATGTTCTTTTACAAAGATCTTGATGTCGCTAGTCGATCCACGGAGGTCATGTTCATAAAGCCTCCCGACACGTGTTTCGTTACCATTGTAACTTTTTCAAGGCTTATTGTGCAAGAAAGTGTAGATCCTAAGAATTTAGATTGTCTTGCTGCTTAAAAAGCAGAAGTGGGAGACCCTGAAATTATCTCCAGTGGGTGGGAATTTCCCCAACGGAATGATTCAATTTAGAAAAGGATTTATTCATCTACAGTCCTCCCACCGTAGGCGTATACTCTATTGCGTATATCTCCCACATTCGAAATGATGGCATGTGTATAAAAGCACAGTTGCGCTCGTTTAGCGGTCTTGTCAATGATACGGAGAAAAAGGTGGAGGCTATGATAGGCCTCTCTCTAACCAGCGTGGTGGCCGTGTCACAGCGTGGTGTCTCCAGGCAAGAAGAGAGGCAAAAGCTGCAAATACATAAGGGCAATGTGGGCTTGTCTAAATCTCATAGCTTTTAAAAGGGCCTAAGAAACAATATCCTGGGGTGGGTAAAATATTTACAGAAGAGGACAAAAGTTAGGGTGTGCTGTGGAGACCTATTGTCGCAACCACAGGGGCCTCTCTCAGAGTGTAAAAATCCAGCCGGGTATGCCTGGAGATGATGGAGCTGATTAAATCTAAAACGAGTTACTAAAAAGCTATCAGAAACACTTGTAAGAGTGGATAGGTATTTCTCCAAGCCCTGCAATGATTTTAGCAGAACGTGCCCTCTAACAGCTGGTTTAAAAAGCTCGTTATTTTCACGTTGAGCTGTGGCATGTTTTAAAAACATCTCCTTTACTATGGTCAAGTCCAAAAGCTTCACTGTGTCGTGTTTAAGAAAAATATCAGCCCTGCCTAGGGCCGTAAGGGTCTCCTTAACGTACCGTAACCAGGGGATTTTGTGTGCAAGGTCTAGTGATAGGCAGTCTAAAATAATTAAGCAATTAAACTCAGCCTCATCGTTAGACCAAATCTTCACAAAAAACACAGCCAGAGCTTTACTGCCACCAAGTCAGCTATATAGTTAACTCCTAGTTCTTCATGTACGCAAAACTATGGGGTGCCCTAGGGAACCTTCACGATTCGTCTCAGGAACTTGTTTTGTGTGAGCTGTAATTTATTAGCCGTGGTACACCCCCCCGAACTCGCTTCTGTCCAAGACCTTGGAGATACAGAAGGACTGGTAAAGTTTTAAAATCACCCCTGGGGACCAGGAACCTAATCTGTGGGCATAGTTGGCAATAGCTCCCATGGATTTATTCATGTCACCTAACTTCCACTCCATCAGATGTTTCCAGTTCAATTTTGCATCAAATAAGATTCTCAAGTAGGGGGAAGGCCGGGACCTTGGCTAAAGTGTGGGCTCCTGCCTTAAAAGTCCTAGACTGAGTCGCCCGAGGGTCAACTTCCAAAATGTACGATCTTGTGAAGTTGGCCGACAGGTCCAGCCCCTTCATAAAAGAAACATAGCCACCTGAAGGGCCATCGGGGTACGTGCCATCAAAACCGCATCATCGGCATATAATAGGACTGGCACTGCTTTCCTGCCCACTCGAGGGCAGTCAGACTGTAATGACGACAGGGCGACTTCTAAGCCGATACTATATATGGTAAATAAAAAAGGGGCTAGAATACAACCTTGACGAACCCCCCTAGTGCAGTTAAAGTGATCAGTAAAGCCTGACCCGTGTGAGTATCTAACTGCTGCTGCGGTGTGGGCGTGAAGGGTCATTAATGGAGTTACGATAGCGGGCTCAACACCCAAACAACTAAGGGGCATATTAACAATGCGGCGATAAAAAATTATCGCCGCTTTTGCGGCCGTTTTCGGCTGAAAAGCGGCGATAATTATATCGCCTTATCAGCAAAGACACGCTATCGCGTGTTTTGCTGATTTTGCTCCCGTTTCAGCACGCCTAACTCGCATCGCTAATGAGATGCAAAGTAGGCGTGTCTGTGGAAACAACATGGGTAAATGTCGCGAAGGCAGCTTCGCGATATTTACAATCGGGAAGCGATTATTTTAATCGCGTTAAGTATGCTGCTAAGCGCAGGAATTTAACGTCTGTTAAATTCCTGACTAAGGCATACTTAACATGGGAGGTGGATTCATGTGATACGACCACAGGGTCGGTATCATCAAAGTATATCGTGCGTTTAACATGGAACATCGCTGGAAAACCAGCGATGTTCCATGGAAGAAGCGTTATCGCTAGAAATATACATCGCCATGGCGCTAAGCGTTGTTGACTACAACGCTAGCCTGGTGAAATATTCCAGCGATAGAATAAAATGCGGTATACAAGGTCAGCGATAATTAGCGCTGCCTGTTGCAAATATGCCCCTAAGTAGGACCCACAGTTTCTTATGGTTCACCCGGTCAAAGGCAGACGATGGTCCATAAAACCCAACTTATGTAGCTCGGAAGTAACCAAACGGCTACACAAACAACTCTAAATATATAAATAGTCCCTGACAACTGTAACTCCCAATTAGCATAAATATGCTACCACAAGTAACGGAAATGCTGGAGCTTAGTTGTTTAAGAATCCATGTGCATTCCTTAGGGCAGATTGCCATACTATTGGGCCGGCTGCAGCAGTATGGTATAAACCAATCAGCCCAGGGCTACCCTAAAAAGTGCAGCCTGCCCTGGACTTGTGGACTATGTCCTCACTGCATGGAATGGCATGAAGCCCCAGGTGCTTTTCAGGCACACATCATCCTATCAGCACAGAAGCAAACCATTTAAAGGCACAGCAAGGATGACATAATCAATCTATAGCGACTCCATGCATGCAACACGAAGACCATCTCGGAATGGTTTTAACTTATGTTTTTATACAAATCATCTATTTGAGTAATTTACACTTTGGAGTAAGCTTTACTACTTTTCAGTATTCACAAACTGTAGGCCTAATTCACAAACTGCAGTTTGTAGTACGTTGTGTAGTACTACAGTAGCACTACTACAAAACTTACTCCAAAGTACTATTCACAAACCACACATTTGTAATAACTTACACCTTTGAGTAAATTGCTATTTTTCAGTATTCACAAACTGCACTTTTGTAGTAGTAACTTACACTTTTGTATTAAATCCCTATCTCCATTATTTTCTATAGGAAGCTGTTGCAGTGCCAGTGGTTGGTCACGTGTAGTGCTGGACTTACAACAAAAGCATAAGTTGCTACAAAAGTTTAAGATAGTACAAAGTGCAGTTTGCAAATACCAAAAAGTGGCAAACTTACTCAAAAGTGTAAACTTTCTCAACAGTGTAAGTTACTTTTGTGAATCAGACCCTCTGATTGTAAATTTACTACAAAAGCGTAAGGTACATGCTTACACCCCTGGAGTATAGCAATTGGCTGTGGGTGGGTGATATCTTCCCTAACCCCTCCCTGACCTTCCCTCAACCCCTTTTACTCCTCCCGATCTCCTTCTCTTTTAGAGTAAGCCTGCCTCTTTTGAAATCACCTCCCCTGTGTTCCACCCACATTTACTATTAAAACATATACTTAAGAATGCGAAGACTTTGCGTTGGGCAGAGAACTCCGCACATGTAAGTATAGGTAATTGGGGATGCGTAAACGCCTCACTGGGCCTGATTCACAATTGTGTACGTTTACTCTTTTTCAGTATTCACAAACTAATATTTAAAAGTAACTTAATGACTGCAGAGACTCGGCAGTCGGGCGGAGAACTCCGTATACAAAAAAAATTGGACAGGCCTAACTCTAAACCACCCCTCTTCCATTTTGTGTTGTGAATACTGAAAAGTATTAAAGCTTACTCCAAAGTGTAGATTACTCAAAAGTGTAAGTTACCTTTGTGAATCAGGCCCAAAGAGTGTGCTTTGTGTCCACCCCTTTCTCATTATTTAAGAAGAATCATCCCAAGATGGTCACAATGCATGTGTGTGCACGCACATTCCGGATGCTGGGTGGTCGAGTGAGCAGCGCAGTGTAGAGACGGGCAGGAGCAGACCCTCTTATCCGGATTGCTTGACTCTTGATGAACGGGAGATTTGGCTTGAGCGGAGGGGTACTGCAGATGCCATGTTGCCCTGCGTTCCCTGGCAGCAGTTCTTGAGAGGGTGGTCAAAGAGGTATATTTGAAGCATGGCCCCTTAGATCTCTTTCCTTCGTCCTCTGTACGCCATAGACGCATGAGGACTAAATGGCAACTAAAGTTGCTGGTGTAGGGAATTATCAGACTCTTACATTACCGAATTTCTTTTTTAGAAAGGCCTGCTACCAATCATATGAGCCAAGAATCCCTTGGGTACTATTGTATTTCTGTTCCTTTACCATCCCATAATGCGGACTGTTGCATATCCTGCAGTACAACAACTGGCAATGTAGACCATTTTTAGTCAAGCAGGCAAGAAATAACAAGCCTTGCTTTGCTTTACTGACAGAAGGCTACAAATCTCAATATTATCTTTTCCTAATCTAGAGGACAGCAGCAAGACCAACCCCTCAAAAGATGACATGCAGAACAGGCATTTTATGAATTAACACTGTCTCTGGGAAACCCTTCCCTTTTGCCCGACGTTGAATGAGTAGTTGAAAGAATTGATGTGAAAGTTCTGTTGGGAAGGCAATGTCCCCTGCATGGTATTTAGACGTGTACACTTCCCCTGGGTGACCCGACTGCATGTGAAACATGTGTACTGACTTATTTTAGGCCCAGCTAACACACTAATCCAGCGGTGTAGGCAAGCTCATGTAAAGGCAAGGCACAGAACCTTTTCTGTTACCTGGACGGGCGAACCAAGTGTATCCTCTATAAGGACAAGAGACTCCCATCGATGCCCTGGGTTGCTGACATCTGGAGGTGGTGGAAGAAGAGCAAGTTTTTAATATTCACCCTCCTGAGCAGATATATATTTAAGGTATGTATAGTGCCTAAAAGCACAAATCGCCACTCTGGGGTTACCTGTTCTTCCAAGCCGGGTGAAAGTCAGAAGTTCAGGCCAACCGTAATGGACACCATTAGACTGCTGAGTGAGATGTGTAAAAAAGAAAACATAGGGCAGTAGACCTTTTCCATCTATGTATCCAGAGTGTGGAACAACATCCCTGTACCTATTAAAACCATCTGAATGATGCTCCAAATTAGGAAAGAACTGAAGACATACCTCTTTTAAGAACACTTCATTACAATGCATTAGCAGTCAACAAACCTGTATTTCCTGTATCACTAAATGATTTTATGTTTGTCTTTGACCCTGTACTGTGGTTTGCTGCCTTTTGGGTAGGTTTGTGCTATAGAAATACCACACACATACAGACATACTAATAGGAGATCATATAAAATGAACAACTTTCTCCTATCACTGATCTCAAATACAATCCATTGAACAGTACCAAAACCAGACTTTGGGTGGTAACTGAATCATAAAGGGAATCGGCTTCACCTTTGGTAATCATGGTGCCCAGCTTCGGGAAGAGCAGGCAGCAGTATATGGGACCACGCCTGATGCCCTGGATGTCATTCCTCCAAAGTGAACATTATTTTAAAAGAATCTCATGTCCCTTTAAGTGACACAGGCTGCTTAAGAATAAAAGTGTTCTCTTGGAACATATGTGAACGCATAAATGTAAGTCTGCTGACCCTCTCAGTGCTTCATCCCTGGCTTCGGGAAGCATCTGCCGAGGGGGACTTTGCGCAAATATTAATTTTGCCAAGCGACTCATTAGTTCATCAGTTGCTTCACAAAATTAAGCACAGTTTGCAACCCGCTCATTGTGAAATTAACACACACTGGTTTGTGAACAAGGCTTAGAATGTTGCACAAACTAAGACTGTGGCTTAGCTTCAACAAGGTTTGCTTTCACACCCACAGATGTCTGAATTTAGTTCAGTACATCAGCGCATGATTGTGAAAGAACAGGTCATTCTAGTCCTACACAACCCCAGTCAATGCATAGTTGATGTGGTGTCTGTGCTTTCTGGGTAACTAAAAGTCCCTTACAAAGGCATCAGGGATACAATGGAAATTCAAACCCAATTTAGTTCTTTATTCTTATTCTTTATTCTTTATGATATCACACAGAAGCAATGCACTAGGAGAAAGACACTTTGGGCCTGAGTTAGATCTTGGCAGATCTGGTCCCGCTGTCGCATTTCCATCGGTTTCTCCGCCTGCTTACTAAATTTTGATGCTGGTGGGTCTATGGACAATAGTCCGTCCGATTGGTGCTGTCTCCATCAAAATTTTCCAACCGCGTCAACGGTGCCGGCTAAAGCGGCTGTCGGATGGAGTACAGCCAAGATTTCCGCTGGGCCAATCACAATGTGGTTTCCCACCGACGTAACTGTGGCAGGTAAACCTTCACACCTGAGTTAGTGGTGTCGAAGGTAAATAAGTTTGAAACTTACCTTTTTTTCTTTTTCCACTTCCGGTTCCGACATGAACCCAACCGTCCAAGTCCTTCCTTTGCTGCTGCTACTTGAACACAAAGCTAATCAACCCCATAGTCGCCGGAATCGAAGGTAAGCTTCTTTTTTACTTGTTTCTGTTTGCATTACCTCTGGACTCATGCATTTTGAAATCTCTCTAGCAAGCAACATTTTCTAATGTATAATGCATATGTGTGCAATTTTGTCGTTTAGGAAATTTAAAGAAATATAGCTGTATAATTTTATTTTCATTTCAAATTTGGTGCAAGCTGTCTTCATGATAATGGGCACTTAAAAATTGACATTAATCAAAAATTCAAAATGTGTCCATACAGGTGTGTTCAATTATTTTTGTATCAAATCATAAACACATGTATCAGACATTATTGGAATAATTTAAATTTAATATAATGTAGAAATTGCATTAGACAAGGTAAAATGTTTTGTTTTTAAAAATAAATGTAAAATTAATGTTAGTTCTAAACTTAAATTATTTCATATATTTATAAATGTAACATTTCCCTTTGTCTAGTGCATTTTCGGTATTTTATGACATTTTAATTTTCTTTATTTTTTAAGATGTAATGCATATGTGTTTATTTTTTATCACTTATCAAGTTAAAACAAACAGACCTATATTAACACTTAAAAAATAGAAAAATATTGGTTTATTTGGTGTATCATGATGAATGCTTGCACCAAAATTCTATTATCCATTACAAGTTTTTTATCACTAATGCTTGGACTGAACAATATGTAATTTAAAACACCCTTTTATATTTTCTGTCATAAATGTAAATAAGAATATGTCTCTCACATTTTCATCATTAACATCTTAACAAAGACTTGTACATGAATAATGGCACGTCCTTTTTGCCGCGTCTGCTGGGGGCATCGCACATTCTGCCTGAACAGCCTGGTGGGACACCAGTCCCAGGCTGTTATCTCCACTGCTCTCCTTGCCGCCAGACCGCTGCACACCCTGGTAGGACCACAAGTCCCAGGGTGCATCCTGCTTCTCTCCCCCTGCCGCTGACGAGGGGGAGGCACCCACATCGTGCTTAAGGCGCTGCCTCATCCCCCGCGGCGTGGGACGTTCTTTTTGGCGGTTCTGCTAGGGGCATCGCACATTCTGCATGAACAGCCTGGTGGGACACCAGTCCCAGGCTGTTATCTCCGCTGCTTTCCTTGCCGCCAGACCGCTGCACACCCTAGTGGGACCACAAGTCCCAGGGTGCAACCTGCTTCTCTCCCGCTGACGAGGGGGAGGCGCCCACATCCCGTTTAAAGTGCTGCCTCATCCCCCGCGGTGCGGGACGTGCTCAGGCCGCGCCTGGGTGAAGCCCGGGCCAAGGGCGGGCCCATCTGTGCTCGTCAGCGACAGGAAGAGGAAGGGCAGGGCCACCCCCCCTTGGCTCCAATTCTACAGTGCTGTTCTGCTGGTAAGATCTTCCTGCTTAAATCCTCTTCCTCACCTCCTGCTATTTGGACTGTAACTAGTCATTACTAAAGTACTTTGTTCAATTACAAGTGGCCATTTGTCCATTTCCCGACTAAACTCCAGATGAGGAACTAAATGGGCACAGTTGGGAGTCCTTGCTTCAAAAACGGTCGGACTTCACCCTTTATCCACCATCTATGGTGTGAGACTGCTTTGTAATTCTATTCCACCTTATTAGCAGCAGGAGGAGGGCAAATTTTAGATCCTCAAGCTGCTACAGGGGCTGTTCCGAAGGGACCTGTTAGCCAGCCTGGGTCGTTACTGCATTTCTTACCCTTATGTCATCTTTTGAAAAGGAAACAATAAAATTCTAAACTACAATACGAGGGGAGGGTTGTAGGAGAAGGTCTCCCTTTCACGACGCCCATCTATAATCACACAAATATGGGCAAGCGGAAAGCCATGGAGAGACTAGATAAGGGGAAAACGTCAAAAATAAGGAAGAGCACAGCAGAAAATTGCACCCTATAGGAGATTGATGACCTGCTAGAAGAAGTAGAGTCGCTATTAAGCAGCAAACGCACGACAGCTAACACACACAAATCCAAGATCACTGAATTTTACAGGAAACGAAAGGCAAGCCCCCAGAACAAAGGCAATTCAAGACCAGGTGAAACACGTGTAATTATTGAGATTCCAACTCCCGAAGCTGTTAGCTTAGCTTACAACAACACTTCTGTCTGGAACTGAAATAGATATAGAAAGTTCACAGACAGTTAACACTCCAGTCTTAGAAGATCTAAACTGCTTCGACAGGGGTAAGGAGGTTACTCCAACAATTGCGAGTACAAATAGATACTCATTATTAGCCACTATCTCAATGCCAAATGGCGGGACTGTTCATTCGTCGACACATAATCCAACATTAATCATACCCCCTAATTGCAATAGCCAGCAGGCTCAAAAGTCAACTTCTCCTGGTCTCAGGAATGAGCCCGAAATATCTCCTCCAAGGGCTCAAACCATTATCAGTGCCCAGTTGGTAACAGAATTAGTGCAGAGGCTAGATGCCCTAACAGAGGAAGTTGCCAACCTAAAAATACTAATTGAGAACCTTACATCCCAAGGCAAGATGGAGAGCCAGTTTGCCCTAGAGGAGGCACAAGGCCACAACTGGAAACAGCAGGAAGAGTCCAAAATAGCAACAACTTCCAAAATTATGACGCAACCCTACAGTCATACAAACTAACCAGAAAGGAGCCCAAACACTGACACACAGGAGCCCGTCCACGTAGAAGGAAAGGGTTATGTGGGGAAGACCTCTGGTACTATGGGAGGGAGTTTGGAGAGAGGGGATATGCGAAAGAGTAGGCGGGATGATGGACATAATTACATCCATAACAACACGCTACAGCACAACTCCAATGTGGGGGGGTCACTTTAATTTCTCCATAGGACCTAAAACAATCAGAAGAAGGGATCAGGACTCACAAAACGAGCTGTCAAAACAACATCCATGTAACTGAAATCTAGACTTTAGACAGAATCTAAACAGAGATGCAGTCAATGATAGAGATAGACCGGCGGTCTAGGAAGATGAGGAGTCATTAAAAAATAAGGCAATCCATTGGATAAGATCTAGGCGCAAGTGCTTATCAGTAATACGTTCCGATATTATGAAAGCGCAGCGTCTGACAGGTAAGCAAGAACCCTTTGATACCATACTCCTTGTCCTTAAATCTAAAAGCCTAGTTGATGGCTTGATAGCACTGGACCTAAGAGCACCATTAACTTCCAACTCTGTGATAAGGTTCAAATTAAATAGACCGGGAACTGAGATAAGAGTAAACCAAAAAATGCCTGCAAACGCCGGAAAACAACTAAAAATCAATCGTACCCAAAATGATCTAGAGGTAGTTGATTGACTAGGAATGCAGGAAACTGTGCCCACGTACTGTACTAGGCCATTTCGACCAATAGTCAAAAAACCAATCCCCTTGGGAACAAATATACTGCCACAAAAACTGATTCTCACATCCACCACCAGACAGAATATCAATCATCCAGAGTAAACCCAACACAGAGGTGCAAACTGCATGAGCTCTAAAATCAAATCAAAAGAGCAAATTCTATTTATTTGACTCTCTGTAATTTATTAAAAATATATATGTACATATAATGATATTAAAAACATTTAATAGAACAATTTCATACTCAAATATAATGTTTAATAAAATTAACTAATAACAAATCCATAAACAAATTTAGAAAAACAAATTAAAAAACATATATCTACAGCGAGTGGGAAAGCAACAAGAAATTTTTATATATATATTCTTTCAAATCAAGAAAACACCACAATAATAAGACAAAAAATCTTTTTGATGTAAATACACACAATTGGAGCAACAAATTCTTGTTAAATAATCGCCATATAGTGTTGCATTTTGTCATAAATCAGTGATGTATTCAATTACAAAGCATCGACGCGTTTCGGTGGGTCCAACGGAAATCACCCCCACCTTCTTCAGGAAAGCCAATATCTTCCCACCTTGCTTGAATATTTCTAAATAAGGTACAATAAAATAAAACATATAAAACAACCAATATGAGTTGATTAAAAAGTTCACAGTTAACATCCTCTGTGGATTACTCCCAACTACTTAAACATATAAACTTTCAAACAAACTTCCGATTCACATCTAAATTGTCCTGAGTCTCCATCATACTTCATTCATTCAATGACTTAACGACAAAGGGCACACATATCACAAAATCAAATTACTGCCCCACTTGGGTTCATTTTATAGATACCAACTCTAAAGCATTTTTACAATTACCATTAGCCTTAATCACCCATTTCAACCATACTACATTCGCTCGTTCACTCATACAATAAAGGGCCAACATACCTTCAAATAAAAATGTAAACTGCCCGACTATATAGTTCAGGAATACGGACTACGTTCCTCTCCGCACACAACTATAGAGAATAGATGAGAGATAAGAAACAACATCAAGTTCTTATCCTATTTTCTCCGGACTTTATATCGCAGTGTACTTCACTACTAAAGGCAAGTTACCTTAAAATGAGGCTAAAACACCTTCGCACTCATATATTGAGCAACCAGGCTCCTTATTGTTGATACACTTCCTTGTATCAGTAGTTTTAAATGAATAGAATCCCAATCTGCATAAAAACAATCTGCAGAAAAATGTTACTAGTACACACCTTGCAAGTAACTAATAACTCACAACTAGAGTCATAGAGAGTACTAAGACTATACAAAAATAGAGACAGGTTTCTAATGAGATCACCATACTCTGATGTAATCTCCAAAAGAGCATTAAAGTCTTAGAAGAAGAGGAATAATAAAGAAAAAGTCCAAACTAATTCCATGTCTTTAGCACATCTTTTTCTCTCTCCGGGCTGTATATCAGGTAAACCGTATCTATATATACAAAAATAGAGACAGGTTTCTAATGAGATCACCATACTCTGATGTAATCTCCAAAAGAGCATTAAATTAGAGCCCATATAAAGCATATAAACAACGAGCGAAATGTAGTACCCTGGCACAATAGTGCACCAGGTTACATAATTTAACGAAAAACGAAATGAACACAAAACCAAAGATATGGAACAATGTCCTATCCGATACTAAGCCAGTCTGCGGGGACCAAACGTCTCCCGTGTCTATAGTGCTCCAAAAGAATTTTTTTGTTTTTCAATAGAATCAATCGGGTCAAATATGTACCCCCATTACACACCTCGAACAAAATCTCTGAGGGCAAACATAATAAGTCACAAACCACATACCCTAAATTAGGAGCTTTAAAATCTAAACTCAAATGCAAAAACGGGGCTAACTACACGGTCCCGATAAACTGCCCTATCACGCTTACCTGTCCAGCAGATTACTCGTAGTTCAAAACGGGGTTTCAACACGGGGTACTTGACCTCCGTAAGCGTAGCTCTTCACTACCCGTGTACGCTTCTATTTAAACCTAAATTCCCGCGCCTGTAATTAACAAACTAGGAAATGGTAGACGACAGCTGTGATCAAAAAATCACATGATTTAGGTCAAATCCGGCAGCGCCATCTTGGAACAGTGATACTCAGCGATTGCACTAATATATCATAGAGAAAAGGGGACGCCTACAAGCAACCATTCATAATGGCCACACATCAAAAAGCGGTCAGTGGCATCTTCAGAAAATTATTAAATTCAATCCTATTCTTTTAGATAAAAGGGAAAGAAAGAAAAAACAAAGAAAAAGCACCTTCTCTCTACGAAAATTCGGCGATTCTGAAATGATCTCATCCGGACAGAATATAGAAACGCCATATTGGAGTTTCAAAAATATAGTAGATTATAACTAATTATAACTAATCCTACACATGCTCGTCCTATACTCTACCCGCATTTCTACTACACTCCTAATCAGGAATTCTTTTATACTGATCACAGTACAGAAATAATGAATCTTGCTAAAACTTTTTTTTTTTTAAAATAAAAAATAATAATTAATAAATAATAATAAATAAACGCAGAAACCTATCTAGTCAAACACATTTCTACTACCTAAACAACTGATAGTTCAAAGCCTACCCTTAAGCATACCACATATATTGTCAAAGAGACCCAGGGACTAAAAAGACCCCACCAGTCGTTCCCATTCTTCTTTGGAATTCAGGCCTTTACACATGGTATTTAAAAAGAGATATACCACTGTTCTCGAAATTTTCTTTTTATTTCCAAATTACCACCTCGCCTACCAATAGTGACCTTTTCCAGTATAAACCATCCAAAATCGTTCTCTTTATGTCCCATTTCTATAAAATGAGGGACCAAAGGGGCATTTTCTTTCCTTGTCTTAATAGCTGACCTGTGTTCCTGAACCCTTACTCGTAGTTCTCTACTCGTTTCGCCCACATAGCCAAGGCCAACTCTGTGATAAGGTTCAAATTAAATAGACCGGGAACTGAGATAAGAGTAAACCAAAAAATGCCTGCAAACGCCGGAAAACAACTAAAAATCAATCGTACCCAAAATGATCTAGAGGCAGTTGATTGACTAGGAATGCAGGAAACTGTGCCCACGTACTGTACTAGGCCATTTCGAGCCTTTAGTCAGTCCAAGGGAACAGCTAAAGGGAAGCCATCACCAGACCATTCCTATCAAACACACCATGGGATTTCTGGGGAGAGAGGTGAGATTATGGAAGCAGCAGTAGTACAACTTAGCTCCCACAATGGCAGAAAGGAATCCATACAAACCCCAAAATATCTAGTATCATGGAATATAGTGGGGCTAAAGCAAAAACTAATTGACCCAGAATGGCAAGAGTACATGAATCGATATGATTTCTGTATTTTACAAGAAACATAGGCCCTGGATTCAACTCACAAGCTGGGCTATAGAACATTAAGGGGGATATTAGCAACAAATGGCGATATTTATCGCTAACCGCGTTTAGAGAGAGTTTGTTTATCACCGCCGAACGCCGGAATCCATCGCCGCATTAGCGGCGTATTAGCAACACGCCGCTAACAGGCGATAGCTACCTTTTCCGGCGGAAATGGACGGCGATAGATTTAGCGTGACGGCGATAAAAACCCTCACGCTAACGTAAAAAAAGTGGCGATGGGCCAATCAGCGACAGAATCCTATCGCTAATTAGCACCAGGCCTGCATTTTAAGCGTTCAGTGGGAAAATGCACTATAAAATGCCCGCCAAGCAGAATTTTTTTTTTTTAAATGGAAAATACCAGAGGAGCAATGGATGAAGCTGGGACCAGTGCAGAGGCCGCCAACAACCCCACAAATACCCAGGTGGACCAGCCAGAGACCCATGTGAAGGCCAAGAGGAAGAGGAATCCTAAGTTCAGCAAGCAGGAAAACCAGGTCCTGATTGCGGAGGTGACTGAACACCAACAAGAACTGTTTGTCACCTCCACAGTGACAATGGCAAGAAAAAAAAGAAATATGGCAGGACATTGTGTCCAAGGTGAATGCAGTCGGAGAGAAGAGGAGGACAGTGGACGACTGCAAGAAACGTTGGCATGATACCAAGCGTCAAACCAAGGAGAAACTAGCAGCCAACCTGAGAGCAGCGAAGCAGACTGGAGGTGGGAGTCCAGCGCCACAGGAGGAGCTGGATGAGTTGGAGGAGCAGGTGTCCCGTGTCATCAGTGAGGAGACGGTGGTTGGAGTTGCGGGCCAGGATACTGCTGAACGTGACCAGACACAACAACACCAGGGTGAGCATCAACCAGGGATGGGGGAGGGGGGTGGATGGGCCCAGTGGCACTCATGTACAATTAAATAAATTGAAGTGCACACCCACAATTACTGTGGATCATGTCCCGGATACCCCTGTCCATGGTGGCACAGGGACATATCACCCTTCTCAAACAACACATTGCACAACACACATTGGTGGGCACACAGACTTCTAAATGTGCACAGAAAAGGAAGCCCAACATAGTCCAAGATCAACGTCAGACCACTCCTTAAGTGCTACATCAAATGATAAAGTGGCACAACAACTTGAGATGCGGCAGGGTGGCAAAATGACCCCCTTGCCACATCACCACGCACATACAAATTGCCAGCACAAGGACACATCTCTCTCTGACGGCAAAATGCGGATGCACTGTGAATGTGACTCGTCATGTGCACGATAAGGCATGCCACCATCAATGTCAGCACACCTGCAGCATAGTGCACATGTGTCTGAGTAGTGTGCAAGTTTGTGTATGCGCAGTAAAGTCCACCTATATGCACATGCACATCCCTGCACACTACTCAAACACATGTGCACTATGCTGCAGGTGTGCTGACATTGGTGGTGGCATGCCTTATCGTGCACATGACCAGTCACATTCACAGTGCATCCGCATTTTGGCGTCAGAGAGAGATCTGTCCCTGTGCTGGCAAATTGTATGTGTGTGGTGATGTGGCAAGGGGAAAAATCTGACATCACCTGCATTTCCAGGCAATGTGCCCCCTTGCCTGTTCATGAGATGCAGTCCGGTGTACACCTAGTGGGGAAACATCTAGTGAGTGTGCATACCACACACACATGCAATGTCACAACAAATTGACCATGTAGGCCGCTGGATAAAAGTTGCACATCCAAAAATGCACACTAACAGCACACTTCACTCAAAGGGCGATCGAATACAATGAGCAGGGGGACATGCCTACAACACCACAGTACGTGGACAATGCAGATCAGGTACGTGTCACACAAATATGTACTGCATGCCTTGTCTGTGTGACATACTCACTCAACCACAATGTGCCTGTAAAGCTGTATCACTGCCAAAGTATGACAACATGCAAAGATAGCAAATTTGAAACAAATAATGACAAATGCCCAAATGCCACCCTCAACCCTTAGGTAAAATTGCACTCCTCCAGCCCCAAGTGTACACATCTGCCATACAGAAAACAGCATTCCACATTAGTCCTGATGTGAGTTGCCCATCACACCATCATGTGCAAGTCAACGTAACTGTTTGGTAAGTCAACTGTGTCAGTGAACAAATATGCAGTCAGGTAGTCATCACCCACACGATAAGCCAGGCATTGAATACCAGAACCAGGACAGCGGGTATCATCCATGTCAGCAGCTGCGTGGCACATACACAAACACACATCACCTGTACATTTGCATCTCTTGTGAGGGTGGCGGTGACCAGGCCTGAGCACCATAAATAGGCATCATGAAATGCACATACATCAGAAAACTGACCACTTACACACCACACGTGGGCTCAACCTTGAGGGTAATGGGTGTTGACACTATGGGGCATATTATCAAGCCCTATCGCCACCACAATGTCACTCATTTATGACGTTGGGGTGGCGATAGGGTCAGCGCACCATTATCCAGGCAGCGTTAAGTCACTTAATGTGGCTTAAAGCCACGTTAAGTGGCTTTACACTGCCTTGAGAATAGGGCCCCTTTCACACTAAACTTTGTGTGAAAGGGGGTGTGCAGTGGGTGTTGTGGTGGGCGTCCCACCACATCACCCATTGAAGTTGACGCTGCCCTCCATTATCAAGTTAGGCGAGAATAGGTGGCAGTGCTGATATTAACACCAGAAAAATCCTGGGCCTAAGGTTGCAAAGCTAGGAGAAATGCATTAAATCTCCTTGTTTTTGCTTGTGTCATGTGTGCTGCCTTGTGCAGCCCACATGGAAAAAGCAAAATACCATGGTATGTTCATGTACAGGAAGGTGTGCCTTCCTGTACATGAACAAACCGTACTTCAAAATGCCAATTTGTAACTTCCATGTGTGCTGCACGAAGCAGCACACATGAAAGTTATAAAATGCCTTCCTAGGTTTGTTCATGTGCAGGAAGGAACTACTTCCTACACATTAACAAACTTCCCTGCTCGCAGACACCCTTGCACTCTGGTGCAAGGGTGCCTGCGCTGGCGCTAAGCTGTGTAAATTAGTGCCATCGCAGAGGGAAACGCCAGGCTGCACCATATCCTTGTCAACATGGTGCAGCCTGGCGTTACCAAAGTGGTGGCGAGAGCCGTGAAGCCAAGATGGCTAACGCCTCTCCCTGCCACTTTCCTGGTAACATGCCCCTGTCTTCTCAGACAGCAACAACAATCGAAACTCACGCCGAACCATACTCACAACGGGTAAGCCAAACAGAGGGCAGTAAGCAATGCATGCAAGAAAAAACATGAAGACGACATGCACACAAGACAAATCACAATAGACAAAGCAACATGGATGTCCATGTGTACTACATAGTGCAGCACATGTTGATACAGCAAGTAAGCTCTCATTGCTAATGTGCTGAAAGGGTGCCCTACTCACACATAACTATACTTGCACAAAACACATGCACATGTGCAGTACCCTGCAATGCTGCGTGACCGTGAGCCGGAGTGACAAGGCAAGTGACATTGCATGATGAATAGCATGCCTGCAGGCCCAACATATTAACATGGTGCAAGCCACCTCACTGAGGTGGCTGAGTGTGGACAACATCCTTAAACAAGCAAGTCATACTCTGACACATCTTCGTGTACATACAACCCCTGACGTAAACAAGACATTTGATGTCAAACAATGCACAGCTCTCCCAACTCTGACCAAGACCCATATTCCACCCAGTTTGCCTCATCCCAGCATTATAAATGCACAGAACTGAAAGGCTCACTGCCTGAAAGGTATAACGGGCAGCTAAACCAAAGTTGCAGGTGCCACCATCACACAATGCAGTGCACACACAGACAAATCTGAGCTCATCAACATTGACTACTATGTGGGCCAAATTGCATTACTCACACAAATGTACAGAGGACACAACTTGTGAGGCTTGTGTGTAGATATTGTACAATCACATTTGTCATAGCTGGAAACTGTGGGATGACAATGTGCAACTACAACATCACATCCGCAATGTCCTCAAAATCATCACTATCCTGCAACAAATAGGCATCTCCTCCAAAACAGTATGAATGGACACTGTCCTGCAGTCTGCTTGTAAACTCATCCAATGCATGATTGTACATGACAAACACTGTTAAACTGTATCTCCCCTATCACATTGCAGAGGGAGAGACATCACCTCCTGGACAGCAGACTGGCCCAATCTTCCCTGATGACGAGGAGGATTACCACACAATCAATCAGGAAGAACTCCAACAACTGCTAGACTCCCTCAGCACCCCACCTCCAGGAGCAGGGCAACCCAGCAGCATTGCGGCAACCCCACCCCCTGCACAAACCAACCTGCAGCAAGCCCCACCCACCACAGCTGCCTCCCAGGACCTCGAGGACCCACACCTGGCCTTCCAACGCCGTGTGCTAGAGGTCCCGCGGGAGATGGCGGAACAGGTGCGGGTGGGGTTCGAGAGCCTGGCGGACAAACTTGAGGCCATACGTGGGTGTCTGAGTCCCATCCGGGACCACATGCAGAAGATCACGGACACCCACAGCCCGCTCGATGCTCTCCAACGGTCCATGGCTGACATTGCTGGAGTCATGATTCAGAGACAACAACAACTGTCTGGTCAGAGTGGCTCCAGCAATGTCAGCCAGGATTTGGCCAACATCTGTCGGATAATGGAGAGCATGGAGCGGATGCAGGCACAAGATATGGCTACCAGGGCCGCACACCAGCGCAATGTTGCAGGGATCTATCATGCCCTGCACCTGCTTGTGAGAAGTTGGCCTGGCATATGCTGTCCACTAGTTATAGTGGGCACCTTGCACCAGTCCAAACAACCCTTATGGATGATAGGTTAAAGACAACCTTTATTAAAAGCTATTCTAGTGGTAGCTATGGAGAGCAGCCTTCAGGCTAAGTCTTGGAGGAATGTAAAGCAGCTTGTTTTACCAGTCTATAATCTCTTGAGTGACCAAATGAAAGAGGACCACACCAGGTATATATATAAAATATATGTATTTAGTCTTAAAACACCCCTCTAGTCTCTTTATGAGGCTAGAGTTCGAAGTACATAAGTTACAAGGCGAATATCAGCAGTTATTAGCACAATACACGTTTGAGCCCTAGGGGCGTATCAAACCATATACTAAAATAGTGGTATAAGAACCACGACTGAGCTAGACACAAGGCCTAGAGCCTGTAGAAGTGCTTGGACCCCAAGGAACCACCCAAGGTAGTGACACAGGGGACCCACGGGGGACGCGTGCAGTGTGAGAACACAGCAGCGAATCGCCGTTGACTTCTATGGGGAAAGTCGCGGTTGGATTTTTACAGAAAAAGGACACTTCGGAGAGGACTTCCAGTTAACCCCTTTAAACTTAAGAGTTTATAGGGCCCACACCCACGTGAGTACCGAAATACTCGAGTTACCTCACCCAGGGAAGCTGGGTGCATACGTGTTAAAAGGTGTCGGGAATCGTCGTCGTTTTCAATGGCGACCTCTTGGAAAGTGCTGCTGCCGTGAAGTGGAAGAGTGTCCGGTGCGATCCAAGCCTGGATCGAGGAAGAGAAAGACCTGAAAGCAGAGGGGACAGAGTCTGGGTCACTAGCCAGTGACCAGGATCACGATAGTCGAATGCCCTCAGATGTCGGGTGCTTCAGGTGAGTTGACGGGTGCCTTGACTCTTCAGCCACGAGGTCCAGGAGGTGTCGACGATGACCAGGAGCTGGAATCGAGCTGTCCCACAAAGTCTGTCGAGTGCTGCGGTATCGGCGACCAGATTGGACCCAACAAGCCTTGGCAACGGCAAGTCATGGGGAAATGAAGAAAAGGCTGCGGTGCAGGCCAGCAAGGTCTGAGGGACTCACCCAGCAAGGGTAAGTCAGGGCACTTCTGGAGCAACAAGAAAAGCCCAAGCAATTGAAGAGTTGTCTTCGTGGGGACCCACTAGCCAACGGACTAGAGATCGCAAAGGAGCCTCGAGTGGTCGCACTTGGAGCTGGCCCACGGGACACTCGTGGAGTGTAGGCCAGTGATCTTTGCTGCTGTTGGTGCTCGGGGCTAGGGCTACTTGGAACCCAAAGCACGGCTTCGAGAGATGTCAGAAAGTTGGTGCACTTGCAAATGTGCTTGGTGTCCAGGGGTCATGGTTCCACGTTACCCACGACAGCTATGGGCCTCAGCTTTGCTGGGGACTCAGGACAGCCTTGGGGATGTCTGCAAATCCCCCTCTGGTGATGCAAAGACTTCAGCGTCCGGCGGGAGCTTCAGTGATGCAGACCAGACAGATGCTTCGTTGGTGCCTGCCAAGCAGGGGAGTCACTCCTTGACCCCAAGGGAGATTCTTCAGTCCTCTAATCTTGATGTAGAGCGTCGAAGGTCCAGGATTCAGCTTCAGAGTTTCGTCCAGGGATATCTAAAGTCCTGTTGCCAGGGTTCCCTCACTTATACTAAGAAAAGGGGTTGGACTAACTCTGGGGACCCACCTATGGGAGGGTTTGGAAAGAGGGGTGGCTACACCCATTTCCTTTGTTCAGCTTCGCACCAGAGCAGGGGCTGGCAGCCCCTGCAACCGGTTTGAACTGGGGTATGCACGAGGACACCAAATGTGCCCCCAGTGCAGGACTTCAAAGCACTCAGAGAGTGCACCACCCAGCCCCAATCCACTAAGGCCTGTCTGGGAGGTGGTAACACCTCCCTGAGACAGGAAACCTATTGTCCAGGCCTCCCCTGCCGGAGTTTCGGTCAGCAGCAGGAGGCCAGACTCGTGTCTGTGGCTGCAGCATCCATTTTGTGATGCCAGGCTCTGTTTAGTTGGTACCGGGTATACCGGTGCTGTCATGTCTCTCCCTCTAGAAGGGTGGGATCATACTCCCACACCAGGTACTGGTGTGGGGGTATGATTCCAAGGTGTTTGACACCAAACACGACATGTTTCCGTGCAGCCATCCCAAAGTTAGCATTTACCGTTTAGATATAATGCACTTAAGAGTATATGGTCAGGCTGCACCACAGACAACCCCAGATAGGAGATTCCGAGAGCTGCAGAGGGGCTCTGCTCATGCATGGGCACCCTCTCACATATAACCAAGCACCCTGCCTTCAGGATTGATAAGGCCTGCCATAGGGGTGACTGATAGGTTTCTATGTGCAGTGTTAGGTGAGATATAGTGAACCTATATCTCTGTAAGGGGTGCATGCACCACCTCACTCAGGCTGCTGTAGCAGTCCTGTGGTGTCATTTTGGATGGCCTTCCAGGGGTGGCACAATACATGCTTCAGCCCCTGGTAGGCCTCTGGGGTACCTATGCCCTGGGTACATAGTATACCATATACTAGGGACTTATAAGGGCACCCCAGAATCCAATCTGAAGTGTACTTAAGGTACAGGGAATCAATTTAGAGAGGAAGCAGCTAGGCTGGGGTCCTGGATAGCAGGGCCCCAGCCAGACTAAAGTCGAAAAACAGTGATACACCAGCAAAAAGTGGGGGTAACCATAAGAGGCAGATCCTACTCTCCTACACACCACCCCCCAAATGCAGGGACATTAAACTAACCTTGACCAGTTAAGTCTTCATGTTCTAAGTGGAAATATCTGGAGAGTCCATCTGCATTGGCATGGTTACTCCCAGGTCTATGTTCCACTGTATAGTCCATCCCCTGTAGGGAAATGGACCACCTCAAATTTTGGGGTTTTCACCTTTCATCTGTTTTCGCCATAAGAGGGGCTTGTGGTCTGTTTGAACAAGAAAGTGAGTGCCAAACAAGTATGGCCTCAGCTTCTTCAGAGCCCAAACCACAGCAAAGGCCTCCTCTCAATGGCTGACCAACGTTTCTCTCTGGGGGTCAGCCTTCTGCTAATAAAAGCTACTGGCTGATCCTGACCTTCATCATTCAACTGTGACAGTACAGCCCCTACCCCCAACTCAGATGCATCTGTTTGCACAATGAACTTTTTGGAGTAATCAGGACTTTGCAGAATGGGAGCAGTGCACATGGCCTGCTTCAGGTCATCAAATGCCTTTTGACAGCTAACTGTCCACTGAACCTTTTTGGGCATTTTCTTAGAGGTTAAGTCATTCAGGGGTGTCACTATTGATCCATACCCCTTGACAAATCTTCTGTAGTACCCAGTCAGGCCTAAAAAGGCTCTCACCTGAGTCTGGGTAGTTGGAGCAGCCCAGTCCATGATGGTCTGGATCTTGCTCTGCAATGGTTGAACCTGGCCTCCACCCACAAGGTGGCCCAGGGACACAACCTGACTCTGCCCTATCTGGCACTTTGTGGCCTTGATAGTTAGGCCTGCCTTCTGCAGGGCCTCCAAAACATTTCTGAGGTGGAACAGGTGATCCTCCCAGGTGGAGCTAAAGACAGCAATATCATCTAGATATGCTGCACTATAGGCTTCCAGACCTGTAAGGACTGTGTTCACCAACCTCTGAAAAGTGGCAGGTGCATTTTTCAAACCAAAGGGCATCACCACAAATTGGTAAAGCCCACCAGGGGTAGAAAATGCAGTTTTTGGCTTTGCATCATCAGCTAGTCTGATCTGCCAGTAGCCAGCTGTTAGGTCAAATGTGCTTAGATACTTGGCTGAGGCCAAAGTGTCTATTAGCTCATCTGCCCTGGGGATTGGATGGGCATCAGTCCTAGTGACTGCAGTGAGGCCTCTGTAGTCCACACAAAACCTCATCTCTCTCTTACCATCTTTGGTGTGAGGTTTTGGCACCAGGACCACTGGACTAGCCCAAGGGCTATCTGAAGGCTCAATGACACCCAGCTCCAACATTTTCTGGACTTCTGTCCTGATACAGTCCCTGACCTGGTCAGGTTGCCTGTAAATCTTGCTTTTAACAGGCAGACTGTCCCCAGTGTCCACTTCATGAGTGCACCAGGTGGTCTGACTTGGAGTCAGAGAAAACATGTGTCTGAACTGATTGAGCACCTGTCTACAACCAGTTTGCTGCTGGGCAGTGAGGCTGCCTGCCAAGGCTACACCATCCACTGACCCATCATCAGGGTTCTGGGAGAGCAGGTCAGGGAGAGGGTCACTCTCCTCCTCCTGTCCCTCATCAGTTGCCATGAGCAAGCCCATGTCAGCCCTGTCCACATATGGCTTCAGCCTGTTGACGTGGAGCACCCTGTGGGGGCTCTGGGAGTTCCCAGGTCTACCAGATAGGTAACCTCTCCCTTCTGTTCAACAATGGAATGGGGGCCACTCCACTTGTCTTGGAGGGCTGCTGGGGCCAGCACCCACACTTTCTGTCCTGGCTGGTAAACAGTCAGCACAGCCTTTTGGTCATGCCAGGCTTTCTGTAATTCCTGGCTAGTCTCAAAGTTTTTGGTTGCCTTTTTCATATACTCAGCCATCCGGGAGCGGAGACCAAGTACATAGTCCACTATGTCCTGTTTAGGGGTTTGAGAGGTAACTCCCAACCTTCCTTCACCAGACACAATGGACCCCTGACAGGATGGCCAAACAAAAGTTCAAAAGGGCTGTAGCCAACCCCTTTTGAGGCACCTCCCTGTATGCAAATAAAAGGCAGGGCAAGAGTATGTCCCATCTTCGCCTAAGCTTTTCTGGGAGCCCTTTAATCATGCCCTTCAAGGTTTTGTTGAATCTCTCAACTAAACCATTGCATTGTGGGTGATAGGGTGTGGTGAACTTATAAGTCACTCCACACTCCTTCCACATTGCAGTCAAGTAACTGGACATAAAGTTTGCATCTCTGTCAGATACTACCTCCTTAGGAAAGCCCACTCTTGAGAAAATTCCCAGGAGGGCCCTTGCCACCACAGGAGCTGTAGTGGTCCTAAGGGGAATGGCTTCTGGGTACCTGGTGGCATGGTCCACCACCACCAGGATAAACCTGTGCCCAGATGCTGTTTGGGGATCCATGGGACCAACTATGTCAATCCCCACCCTCTCAAAGGGAACCCCCACCACAGGTAGTGGTATCAGAGGGGCCTTTGTGGTGCCACCTGCCTTCCCACTGGCTTGGCAGGTTACACAGGAGCGACAAAACTCCTTGGTGTCTTCAGACATGTGGGGCCAGTAAAAGTGAGGGACAATTCTGTCCCAAGTCTTGTTCTGGCCCAGGTGACCTGCTAAGGGAATATCATGGGCTAGTGTCAATAGGAAGCCCCTGAACTTCCGAGGTATAACCAACCTCCTGGCTGCTCCAGGCTTGGGGTCTCTACTCTCTGAGTACAGGAGTCCATCATCCCAATATATCTTATGGGTGCCACTAGCATTCCCAGCAGCCTCAGCAGCAGCTTGCTGTCTGATGGGTTCTAGAGAGGGGCAGTTCAGCTGCTCCTGGCTCAGATCTGCCCTGGAAGGGCCCCCTGTCCCCAAGAACTCAACCTGATCAGGTTCAAGCTCCTCTGGGACAGTTCCTTCTTCAGGCCTGAGATCATCTTCCTCAAAAGACTGATCTTCCTCCTGAGCCAAGGGGGAAGGCACTGCCTTAACCCTACTGCTCCTTCTCTTGGGAGGCACCTGGTCCATTATTCCAGAATCCAGGGCCTGTTCAGCTTTTGATATTTTTGCCTGTGACCTAGTCACAGCAAAGACATGTGCAGGGATCCCTAGCATTTCTGCATGTTTCCTGAGTTCCACCTCTGCCCAAGCTGAGGTTTCAAGATCATTGCCAAGCAAGCATTCCACTGGTAGGTCTGCACTTACCACAAACTAGTTTAAGGCCAGTTACCCCTCCCCAGGAGAAGTTAACAACTGCCAGAGAATGGTCTGTTCTGACATTGCTAGCATTGGTCACTTGGTACATTTCACCAAGTATAATCTGCCCAGGATCCACAAGATCTTGTGTCACCATGGTGACACTTGCTCCTGTGTTCCTGAATGCCAAAGCCTCCCTTCCATTAATTAAAGGCTGCTGTCTGTATTTGCCCAAATTATTGGGACTCACAAAGAGGGACATATCCATGCCCCCATCACAGACTAGGACAGCCTGAGTTGGCACTCTGACTAGGCCAGAGCCCATCTCAGTACCCAGGGTCAACCCTACTAAACCCTTGTTCTGAGTGTTTCCACCACCACTTGTAGCTGGACTAGGGGGAACAGTTGCCTTAGGGGCAATGGTGGCTGGATTGGAGTCTTTGGACTTGGTGCAATCACTGGTCCAGTGAGTCTTTTGCTTACAGACTTTGCACCATGGTTTCCTTTTGCCTTTTCCTTTATTAGATTGGGGTTCCCCACCCGATGCAGATTTTTGAAGACCTTGAGAAGACTTCTGGTCTTTACCCTTTTCCCCACCCTTGTCAGAGTTTTTAGAATCTTGCTTCTTCTGGTCACCACCTTGGTTCTGTTCTTCTGCTTCACCCTGGTTCTGACCCATTTGTCTGCCTTCTTTCCCAATTCTTGGGGAGAGGTCATATCAGAGTCAACCAGGTACTGATGTAGCAACTGATTCTGACAGTTATTAAGAATCTGCTCCCTCATGATTAAATTATAGAATCCTTTGAAGTCACACACCTTACTGCCAAGTAACCAGCCTTCCAGAGCCTTGGTAGCACAATCTACAAAGTCCACCCAGTCCTGTGTCTGTGCCTTTTGGGTATCTCTGAACTTTAACCTGTATTGCTCAGTGGTTAGGCCAAACCCATCTATCTGGGCACTCTTCAGGACTTGGTAATCATCAGCATCCTCTTCTCTTACAGTGAGGAGCTTGTCTCTACCTTTGTCTGCAAAGGAGAGCCACAAGATTGCTGCCCACTGCTCCTGGGGGACCCTATGAACTTTACAGGCCCTTTCCAGTGCAGTTATCCATTTGTGGATGTCATCCCCACTCTGGTAGGGAGGGACAATCTTGCTCAGGTTTCTATGGTCATAAGACCTTTCCCTACCACTAGGGAAGTTGCTGCCACCATGGGACTCTAGTCCCAACTTTCTTCTTTGTCTATGAAGCTCTAGTGACTCCCTGTCTATAGCCAGCTGCTCTCTTCTGATCCTAAGCTGAGCTTCTTCATACTGGAGCAGTCTCTTTTTCCTCTCATTAGAGGTCTCCCTCCTATGAGAAGAAACAGAGGTCCCTACTGAGGTGTCAGAATGGTTAGACTCCTGAGAAGGAGATCTGGACCTTCTAGGCACACTCATAACTCTTCCTGGTGGGATAAAGGGGAGGTCATTCTGATCCTCCTCCTCATCTGCAGGGGGAGCTGGATTGTCCAGGGCAAGATCATTTTCATCTTCCTGGCCAGTTTCAGAGGGCAGGTCCTGGGTATTTTCACCCCTGTTCCCTTCCTCATCATCTGCCCCACCCTCTCTGCCTACCCCTGCAGACCCTAGGGGTCTTCTGAGATCATCCAGCAGAATCATCTCCATGAGACGTTGGGTGTTGGCACTTTTACCTGTCTTCAGCTTCCTAATCTTGCACAACTCTCTCAATTCCAAGAATGGGAGGTTGTCATATTTGGAGGGTAGGAGCCCACTGGTTCCTGGCAGGGACCTACTGGTTCCTGGCCCTGAAGACATTACTAGTGAGGTGTGGTGTATGCACTACCTACTCTAGTGTGGCCTACTAAACTCTCTTGAGTTGTAGAAAGGGTGTGCTAAGCCCTTGACACACAACTCTAAGTTCAGTAGAACTTACTGTATTTCTAAGCTTGAATTTATATGTACCTTAGGTACCTTTAGTGGTTTTCAGTTAGTCACTTGAGATTATCTGGTAAAACAATAGCAAGCTGGAATCCCACACGCTGCCACCAATGTGAGAAGTTGGCCTGGCATATGCTGTCCACTAGTTATAGTGGGCACCTTGCACCAGTCCAAACAACCCCTTATGGATGATAGGTTAAAGACAACCTTTTTTGAAAGCTATCCTAGTGGTAGCTATGGAGAGCAGCCTTCAGGCTAAGTCTTGGAGGAATGTAAAGCAGCTTGTTTTACCAGTCTATAATCTCTTGAGTGACCAAATGAAAGAGGACCACACCAGGTATATATATAAAATATATGTATTTAGTCTTAAACACACCCCTCTAGTCTCTTTATGAGGCTAGAGTTCGAAGTACATAAGTTACAAGGCGAATATCAGCAGTTATTAGCACAATACACGTTTGAGCCCTAGGGGCGTACCAAACCAAATACTAAAATAGTGGTATAAGAACCACGACTGAGCTAGACACAAGGCCGAGAGCCTGTAGAAGTGCTTGGACCCCAAGGAACCACCCAAGGTAGTGACACAGGGGACCCACGGGAGACGCGTGCAGTGTGAGAACACAGCCGCGAATCGCCGTTGACTTCTATGGGGAAAGTCGCGGTTGGATTTTTACAGAAAAAGGACACTTCGGAGAGGACTTCCAGTTAACCCCTTTAAACTTAAGAGTTTCTAGGGCCCACACCCACGTGAGTACCGAAATACTCGAGTTACCTCACCCAGGGAAGCTGGGTGCATACGTGTTAAAAGGTGTCGGGAATCGTCGTCGTTTTCAATGGCGACCTCTTGGAAAGTGCTGCTGCCGTGAAGTGGAAGAGTGTCTGGTGCGATCCAAGCCTGGATCGAGGAAGAGGAAGACCTGAAAGCAGAGGGGACAGAGTCTGGGTCACTAGCCAGTGACCAGGGGCACGATAGTTGAATGCCCTCAGATGTCGGGTGCTTCAGGTGAGTTGACGGGTGCCTTGACTCTTCAGCCACGAGGTCCAGGAGGCATCGACGACAACCAGGAGCTGGAATCGAGCTGTACCACAAAGTCTGTCGAGTGCTGCGGTGTCAGCGACCAGATTGGACCCAACAAGCCTTGGCAACAGCAAGTCATGGGGAAATGAAGAAAAGGCTGCAGTGCAGACCAGCAAGGTTTGAGGGACTCACCCAGCAAGGGTAAGTCAGGGCACTTCTGGAACAACTAGAAAAGCCCAAGCAATTGAAGAGTTGCCTTCATGGGGACCCACTAGCCAACGGACTAGAGATCGCGAAGGAACCTCGAGTGGTTGCACTTGGAGCTGGCCCATGGGACACTCTTGGAGTATAGGCCAGTGATCTTTGCTGCAATTAGTGCTCGTGGCTAGGGCTACTTAAAACCCAAAGCACGGCTTTGAGAGATGTCAGGAAGTTGGTGCACTTGCAAATGTGCTCGGTGTCCAGGGGTCACGGTTCCACGTTACCCACGACAGCTACGGGCCTCAGCTTTGCTGGAGACTCAGGGCAGCCTCGGGGAAGTCTGGAAATCTACCTCTGGTGATGCAAAGACTTCGGCGTTTGGCGGGAGCTTCAGTGATGCAGACCAGACAGATGCTTCATTGGTGCCTGCCAAGCAGGGGAGTCACTCCTTGACCCCAAGGGAGATTCTTCAGTCCTCTAATCTTGATGTAGAGCATCGAAGGTCCAGGATTCAGCTTCAGAGTTTCGTCCAGGGATATCTAAAGTCCTGTTGCCAGGGTTCTCTTACTTATACTAAGAAAAGGGGTTGGACTAACTCTGGGGACCCACCTATGGGAGGGTTTGGAAAGAGGGGTGACTACACTCATTTCCTTTGTCCAGCTTCGCGCCAGAGCAGGGGCTGGCAGCCCCTGCAACCGGTTTGAACTGGGGTATGCACGAGGACACCAAATGTGCCCCCAGTGCAGGACTTCAAAGCACTCAGAGAGTGCACCACCCAGCCCCAATCCACTAAGGCCTGTCTGGGAGGTGGTAACACCTCCCTGAGACAGGAAACCTATTGTCCAGGCCTCCCCTGCCGGAGTTTCAGTCAGCAGCAGGAGGCCAGACTCGTGTCTGTGGCTGCAGCATCCATTTTGTGATGCCAGGCTCTGTTTAGTTGGTACCGGGTATACCAGTGCTGTCATGTCTCTCCCTCTAGAAGGGTGGGATCCTGGTGTGGGGGTATGATTCCAAGGTGTTTGACACCAAACACGACATGTTTCCTTGCAGCCATCCCAAAGTTAGCATTTACCATTTAGATATAATGCACTTAAGAGTATATGGTCAGGCTGCACCACAGACAACCCCGGATAGGAGATTCCGAGAGCTGCAGAGGGGCTCTGCTCATGCATGGGCACCCTCTCAAATATAACCAAGCACCCTGCCTTCAGGATTGATAAGGCCTGCCATAGGGGTGACTGATAGGTTTCTATGTGCAGTGTTACGTGAGATATAGTGAACCTATATCTCTGTAAGGGGTGCATGCACCACCTCACTCAGGCTGCTGTAGCAGTCCTGTGGTGTCATTTTGGATGGCCTTCCAGGGGTGGCACAATACATGCTTCAGCCCCTGGCAGGCCTCTGGGGTACCTATGCCCTGGGTACATAGTATACCATATACTAGGGACTTATAAGGGCACCCCAGAATGCAATCTGAAGTGTACTTAAGGTACAGGGAATCAATTTAGAGAGGAAGCAGCTAGGCTGGGGTCCTGGATAGCAGGGCCCCAGCCAGACTAAAGTCGAAAAACAGTGATACACCAGCAAAAAAGTGGGGGTAACCATAAGAGGCAGATCCTACTCTCCTACACTGCTCATAACTTAATTGCTGCCACAAGGTCTGGCGCCGATGAATGCTGCTGCTGCTTCCACATCCTCAGCTCCGCTACCTGATGTGTCAGTGCCTCACAGTGCTGCACCCACTATACCACCACCCACATGTGAGGCACATGACACATCAGAGGACAAGGAGGAGGATGATAGTGCATTTGTGCTAAGGAGGAAGCGGTAGCATCCATCGGCGCCAAAAGGCCAGTTTTCTCCTTGGTGCCGGGCTTAGTATCATGCCACGGAAGATCTTCTTGCACTGTCTTCCACTGTCCCCCGACAATCACCTTGGTCCGCCACATGGACTGCCATATCACTCTGTTCTTGCCAATGCCACTGCAATCAGCCTGCACACTGAACTATGCCTCCTCCCTTGGACCTGTTACCACCAAATGACTCTGTCTGGCCCTCCAACGGGCATCCATGCAATGTGGGCATGTATGGCCAAGCACTGGTCCAGTCTTCATCCTCTGAATGTAAATAAAATTGTTTAACTCACACAGATGTGTGTGGTTCTTGACCAATCAAGTATAGAAGTATGTAAAAAGTGTTAGGACACTGATTCACCCAGAAGGTACACCAAGGGAAATACGAGCAATGTACCTGTTTTACCTGATACAGATAGGCAGTGAGATGGCGATGTATGTGTGAACTAGCTCTGCCCCCATTGCTCCAAAACAACCATCTAGCAATATACCAACCTAGCCCCACGTCCTTCAAGGAAAAGGCACGTGTGCTAAAATGTCCTAGTCTGTTGCAGGCCACAAGTTGTGTCCTCCTTAACACTTGTAAACAAATATCTATTGGCATATCTACTCACACACTACGTGGTGGACCAAGCCTATTGTGATGGTGCACATTGCATGTCACATCCCAAAACTTTGCACAGCATATTCACATTGATGAAGACACGGAAGGGCACATGTCCACCATACATATACGGAACCACAATGTCTGCCTCAGTTAAGTAGATTTGCAAATAGGGGCTCACCCCAAAGTGCAAGGCGTCAGTCAGCCCCTCCCTGTCGACAAACGATGCAACCTAAAATATGACCCTCTCATGCTGTGACCACTGCGAGCGTATCGGGCAATGTGTGTAGGGATGTGTGTGGCACTGCACTCCGCATATAGTCAGATGCACGGCCAACATTTCAAGGGCGGCATCACCATGAGCCAATGGCAGAAGTAACAGCTGGGACAAGTCTCCATGACACTGTCACCACAAGGAGCAATGCAACATTTCCCCCCTTGTGTGCAGCAGAATAGTGTGCCACCACCCAAACGTCAGCTGGGGCAAAATCAAAACTTGACAAGTCCAGTGAGTCACGAAAGGCATTTAGGAGATGTGAACTCTGTAAACCAAAATGCACTACTCCTAAAAGCCATTTGTGAGTAACGTAAAATGTTAAGTCATCACCTACTCTCAGATTACTTTTGTGAATTAGGAACACTGTTGTTCCATGCCCTGTACACAATGCACCCTGAATCCTAAAAAATCATGCATGGTCCGGAGAGTGAGCGTACATGCACAGGAACATATATTGCAAAGGAAGCGGACACACTGGCACTACGCAGCAAGTGTGGCTAGGTCTGTGCAATATAGATGGACTCTGCACCAGGAGCATCTGACATGCAGGTGTGTGACGGAATCTGTGGAACCTGGCACATACATCCATCTCCATGATGGATAACAGTAGCTAACTGTATTCACTTGCCATGCCATCTTACTAGGTTGTGTGCAAAATGGGCAACAAAGTGCTGTCCAAATCCGTAACTCACACTGAAGATGTAGAACGTCACAGACTACTGTCCCTAGACTAGGACGTAAATCCAAATTGACACCCTGTCATCCATGCAAGTTCAGTGTGCTCACATTTAAGGTATCCTGACACAATACATCCTGCAAACTTACATGTCACGAGCAGACTTAGCGATTCCAATGGATAGTCCAGTGATGGCAAGAGTTGCATACAATGGAATGAGCCACACTCCACAACATCATCCCTGACATAAGTGCAAGCAGAAATCCAAAGTATCAAACTTTTATTTGAACAGTAAAAATATTGAAGTAACCTAAACTAACACTTATCACTATAACTACTACTAAAATCTAAACTAACTATAAAAATCTTACTTACCTAAACTATCTACCCTAACTGATCCTAAATACGCAACAACTTATCCTAGACATCAACCCCCTCCCAACCTTAAGGCACACCTCGAGACAGGACAAAGACATCTAAGCTATACATAAACTAACTACACATGTAACCTACACAAAGATATATTTAAAAAAAAAAAAATTATGAACAAAAAACACATCAACCCCCCACCCAAAGGAAAAGGAAACTTATCCCCAAATGCGGATTAATAATTACAATCTAAAATCTACCTAACAAGCTAACACTAACTATAACCTACACTAAAACTACACTACCTAACAATTAAATTACTAACCTAACACTACATAATAATAGATTTTAAAACATTGGGGGAAGGGAGAAGAGGGGGATGGGGTCCAACAGGTCCAGCCATCATGGCAGTCCAAAGTGTTGCTTAATGTCTGTAACTTGTCTGTTTACATCAGACAATTCACGCCTGATCTCAGCCAGGGACACAACAATGTCCTGAAGGAGCCTCCTGTCCCGCAATGTATATTGGACCACTTGATCCCCAGTTGCAGGTGGGACTGTGCCTTGGGGGGGATGGCCGTAGGGGGATGTGCCTCCTGTCCCGGCTGGGACCCATCACTGACGCCTGAGGGGCCTGGGATGGGCTGTGTGACAGTCTGGGCATGCTCGGGCACCGCCTTCCATGTACCCTTCTTCCGTTCCTCCTGGTACCTCTTGCCCATGTTGCGGTACCCCTTTGCAACCTTCTTAACATGTCGGAAACGGTCCTTCCGCACCTGGAAGGCATGTAGTTGGCCTGGTGTCATGCTGTCTGTAAAATATACACAAAGGCAAATTTGAGTCCCTTAGACAATTTCAATTTCCTCCATACACATCTGTAATACAAGATCACTTAAACATGGGAGCCTACACTCCAGCGTAACTATGTGAAGTCAGCAAGTGACCTGGACAACGACATGTTGAAGCATGGATCAGTGACTACATGCTGGGGAGACTGACATGACAGTGCATGGCATGGTACATGTACTGTCACTACCACATTAGACTGACAGTGCCAAACGATTGTGCCATTACATACCCGGGCTGAGGGTGACATGTACAAGCAATTGGAGGAGGGAAGCATTAGCCCCCCGTGTGTAGCCCCACCCTCATCCTCTCCAGTGACACAGTGCTGCATGATAGGTACAGTGCCCATATGCAGGCATGTGTGTCCCCCAGCACATGTGTGCGGTTCATCAAGTCTGCGCCAACACAGGCAATCCTGCACCAGAGTGCAAGGGTGTCTGCGAGCAGGGGGGTTTGTTCATGTGTAGGGAGGAGTACCTTCCGGCACACAACAAACCTAAAATGCCATTCTGTAACTTTCATGTGTGCTGCTTTGTGCAGCACACATGAAAGATACATTGGGGAATAATGAAGTATGTTTATGTTTGTACTGGAAGGGCCACCTTGCTGTACTTATACACACTTTACTATTCCCATGTGTTCTGCACAAAGCAGCTCACATGTAAAAAGCAAACATGATGAGCAAAAAGCATTCCTGCTCATTTGCCTAGATTACAATCGGGATTTCATTATTGGTAAGTTGTGAGCTGCCAACTATGAATGCCGCACTTGGACATAGGGGGCAGCCTCAAATACAATGGGTGTTGCTGTGGAACGCCAACCACAACCCCCAATGCACGCCCCTTTCACACTCAACACAGCGTGACAGTGTACCTCATTGACAAGTAAGCGTTAATACACGTGGAATGTATTAACGCTGCTTCGATCATGATGCTAGGCCCCTGTTGACAACACAACTTCGATGACAGTTACGTTTACTTTGCGATATGGGCTCGATGATATGCACCTTACTTTCAATGTGTGTCACTGACTGGGGAAGGGCCAAATCACAACTGTGAGACCAATGCATTTGCCCAAAGTCACTTACCGATTAGTGCACACTGCTGACTTCCACAATACATCATCACACTGTAGGCAAGGTAGTGTGATACACACCCATACTTCATACTGCAAAGTTGTTCATTTGACCCAAACATCCATGCCACCGCAACATGCCAGTCAATTATGTTCCAACTCACCAGTGGCGTGTGGGTCCTCGAAGCTGTCGATGTCCCCCTATGTGATTGGCGGTCGTCCATCTGTGAGACAAGTAAAGAAATATCTGTTGGTATTTGACTTCAATTCATATGTGTCGTATTCCTCATACCAATCATCACCATGACAGCAAATGCTACGTAACTGTAGTGTGGCGTTTCATGTTGACTACATGATTGTGTCAACTTTGACTGCCATTCACACCAGACTTGTGACTGCTGATTTGGGACAGACAAGACTGTAATGTTAGCTAACATGCCCATACTCGTAGTGTGAGTCATCCACAAGGCACCATTACTACATGCATCATGATGTTCTACATGCACTTTGTACGTTTGAGTTGCTGCAGATTGCACAAAGCAGTTACACAGAGGTTGTTGGTGTATGACAATCTGGAGATGTCCACTTTCCTTAGACCATTTGTCCCTATACAATACTTTGTCACACAGCAACTATGTTCACAGGGCAGCGAAGCTCACTTAACACAAATCATGAGGCCAGCATTTTGACACTACCTTTTGGCCAGCACACAGCTCACATGGACAATTCCATGGATAGTTCATGTACAGTCACTCATGCCGTACCCAAACAATCTTCTGCCTGCACGCACATTTTGCGCAGGTGTGACAGCTATGGCAGTACAGTGCTAAGTGTTGGTCCAGCGCAGTGGGTGACACAGACTTGCAACATATGCTTGTCAATGTGATGCTGCGTTGTGTCTCGGATGTGCCAACATGATGCGCAAACGCATTGCGTCTCCCACCTCAATCAGCAACCATTTCTCACTTTGACACCAGTGTCACACACGTCGTAATTTTCATTCCTTACAGTCTACGCGATTAAATGTGGAGTTTGTACTTACCACCCTGTAGGCCTGTCATGACTCCCACGTAGTCCAAGAGGTCAGCTTCACGTGCAAGCATGTCCTGCCAGCGGTGCTTCCACTGGCGCACGTTACGGTCCACTCCAAAGAACCTGAGCATATGCACACGCTCCCACCTAATCTTCCGCCCAGTCACATTGTATCCTTGCAGGATACGGCCTCCCCTCTCCAACATCAGGGGCAGGTGGAATTTAATCAGCCACAGAAAGCCCCCCAATGCACCCTCGGACATCCTGCCCTCCCTGCCCACACCTGCATGTCCCTGCACACCTGTGAGCCCACAGCCAGAAAAAAAAATACCCTCTAAAATATCCCCAACAACAATGTAAGTGTACTACCCCAAGACAGACACCCAACAAAATTGAGGACAGGAGACAGTTAAACACAATAAATCAGTACACAACACTTCACAGACACTATCAACAGGACACAGGACACAGCAACACTCTCAAAATCTCCAAACTGCAGCACACACCACCAAAAACCTCCAACACTCTCCACAATCACCAGAAATGTGCTCAAAAGAGAAACTGAAAGTGCAGAACACTACTCCAGTAGACAGGAAGCATGCAGACATCACTTCCTGTCTCTTTGCGGCCCGTTTTTGAGTAAGCGTAGAAAATCTGCACGCAAATGGTCACATGAGTAATCTTTAGAATTGCACAAAGTGTCGCGCGATGTATTTTAACATTGGGCGGATGAAAAAAAGATCGCTTTTTTGTGTTTGCGGCCAGATCTGCACGCTAAGAGCAAATCAATACACTGATGCAAAATTTATGTCAGAGCCCTGTAACGACATGATAGGGATGGTTAGCACTCAAATGACACCATGAAAATAATGTTTCACAACACATGACACCCTAACTTGCAACATTCAACACAGGCCACACCATAATTGCATATCTAACAAGAGAACCATCAATCAATCAGTTGTTGATCTGGAGGTGGAAGTGGCTTCCAAGCGAATTGCTTCTGACACATTGAAAAGCATATTTTGCCCCATTGCACGCCCTATTTTCATAATTTACCCCATTGCACGCCCTATTTTCATCTCTTACCCCAATGCACGCCCTATTTTCATAATTTACCCCATTGCACGCCCTATTTTCATCTTTTACCCCATTGCACGCCCTATTTTCATCTTTTACCCCATTGCACGCCCTATTTTCATCTTTTACCCCATTGCACGCCCTATTTTCATCTTTTACCCCATTACACTCCTGAAGTTTCATTATTTTACACAACGTACACACTCCAATAAATTATTGACCACTGACAACAGACTACAATTGTGCATTTATTCACAGATGACAACCTATATTTAATGATTTACACAAAGGACACGCAACAATTTTGAATTGGGTGGCCAAATTTGTACCATGAAGACTCTAGTCTTACACATTTGACACACTGAAAAGCATCTCTGTACTGAGGAGACATTCCCAGCATGAATGGAGTTTTGTGATTTGTTTGCACTTATTGTGCAACGTACACTTTTCAGAGTGTGGACTCATGCTGGAGAGTAACATGCAGACAGGGTATGTGTGTATTGTTTTTTATTGGCACAAACCGTGATTGGGGTCATTTTGCACTAAGTCACATTGGAGGGGGACTGTCACAATGTGATGTGCTCAGTTGAAGAAATTGTTTATTATTCGGTTCCTTCGTGCAGTTCCTGCTGCATTTACTGTGGGGTGTGCACCACCTGCCTCATCTTCATCATCATCCTGGTCATCGTCCGGTGCAGCAGGCACTTGAATCCATGGAGCACTGGTGCGTACACATATATTGTGCAATACACAACATGCAAGGATGATTATGTTGACCATTTCAGGGCTGTACAGCAGTCTGCCACCTGTGATGTCCAGGCAACGGAAACGTGACTTTAGCACGCCAAATGTGCACTCCACAATGGACCGGGTGCGTCTGTGGGCCGCATTATACTGCCTCTGGGCTAGGGTGGTGGGGTTTCGGATAGGGGGGTCATTATCCACGGGCATAGTGCATATCCTTGGTCACCTGTAACATGTGAAAGCGAGATGTGTACATTATTGGTTGTGCCGGCTGTGTTGTTGGTGTTGATGGTTTTGTGGTGTGTCATTTGTGCTATGTTGGATTTCATGTTAGCCATGTGTTGCTTCTGACTGATTACCAGCATCAGTGCAAATTACATTGCCTCACTGTTGATACTCCCTCCCCCAAGCCAATTAGTTTGTGTGCGCTGCGCGGTTGCATGACTGGCTCTTCTACCGTCTATCGATGGCACTCATCCACCCTCCTCACAGTCAATGCCATGTAAACGTTTAAATGGCAATAGGCCACACCAGACATGGTTCACGTTCAGTTCTGCTGCTTCCGCTGCTGCCAGACCTGCCCCACCGCACAACACATGCTGTTTCCTGTCCCGAGCTGACACAAATCAACAGTCAGCAGCCCCCTCGCATGCAGGGCCCATTGAGGGCAGGAACGCTTCACCCACACCATCAGCATCATCAGACGCAACACTGTCCACTCCCTGGACTACGTACTCATTCGTGAGTGTAGCCTCAAACTCACATGACCCGACTACTCAAGATCCATTTGACTCTGGGAAATGTTTGCTGACATCAGATTGTCCCAGATCTTCACCACACTGAGCCACAAGGCAGGGCACACTTTGACAGCTTCTTTGCATGTGTAGACTTCGTCCAGTTCATCGACACCACTAAACGCACATGTATTGACCACTTACGCATGCACCACCTTGTTGATGTACCCCAAGACACCATTGACCACATGCAGGCCCCCACAAAGTTGGTGTAGCTCAGTCACCGAGGAGATGCTACACACCACCATCAACAGCAACACCCACAATGCTGCAGTCGTCACCAATGGCGCTAGGCCGCATTTTACAGACATGTATCTCCAACTGCGCAGACACCCTTGTCCCACTATGCAACTGCAACATACAGCAGGCAATGAATGCCACCTTGGTCACCAACAACCTCAAAGTTGGCTGATGCATCTGCTGACACATGGAGAGGAGCTGGTGCAAGCTTGGGGATACCAGTGAACAGCACCACCGACACGGACAGGATGCTCATATTCACCATCAACAATACGCCCACACACCAAACTGGGCTTCCAGGTAGGATTGCTGTGAGTTGCAATATGGATGATCGACAGCTGGGGTGTGCTATACGCAGGGGAAACATGAGTCCTCATCCTCGTAACAAAACAATCAACATGTGGCATCACCTGGTGGGCCAACGCCTTCGGATGCCCCCACCCCAACTCTGGGTACCTTGGCCCAATATTTGACTCCTCCCTCTCCATGTACCTACAAGTGTCCGGAGTGGCCTGCAGCTGCTTCGCCTGCCTCTGCATTCTCCATGCAACCTTCCAATGGATCCTCTCATTGTCGGGTGAGACAGTGACCCACACAGTCATTGCCATCAGGCTGGGCTACGGAAACACACTATATGCCCGCATGGGCACGTCTGCGGTCAGCTTAGTCCCGACTGTCCAGCACAACACCTACACACTGGGCCTTGTGTTCATACTTTCATTATGGATTGGGTGCCTCTATCGCACATACATGGTTCACACCTCTCCCCACATTTGCTAATGTGTGGCAGAGGGGCTAAGCATTTGAGGATGGTTTGTCTACATAGTTAGCCACAGTTCACACAGTTCCTGGTGTTGTTGTGTCTGGTATGTGGGCATGTTGATTACCATGTTGTATGTGTGATTGTGACATGTACATTCTCACACTTATGATTTGCATCTCTGTGAAGTTGAGGCATGTGGTGGGTTATGTTAGTACTTACCGACTAGCACTGCATTTCCATATGTGCCATCCTGGAAGCGCTGGTTCATGATGGACTGTCGGAAGATGTAGGAATCATGCACACTCCCTGGGAACTTGGCTATGACATTGGTGAACAGTCCCCGGTGGTCCACTATTGCCTGCACATTCATTGAATGGGTGTGCTTTCTGTTGCAGTATATGTGTGCACTGTCCGCAGGGGGCACAAATAGGACATGTGTGCAGTCAATTGCCCCCAACACCTGTGGGAATCCGGCTATGGCGTAGAATCCTTGCTTGGTCTCAATCTGTTCCTGCACAGTGTTGGGGAAGTGAAGGTGCTGGGGTATCAGGCTGAGTATGCCATCCAAGACAGTCGGGAGGAAGATTGAAAAGGCTGCCTGTGAGACTCCTCCGACTCTGGCCGTTGTTGGTTGAAAGGTCCCAGAGGCCAACATGTGCAGCACGGCCAGCAGCTTTGTCTGCGGAGGGATGTTGGTTCTCCGCTGTGTTTGTGGCATCAACCTGTGGCCTATCAGGTTAAGGATGTGTTGGAGGGATGTCCTTTTGAGCCTGTAGTGGGCAATGACATCCTCTGGCGTCAGGTCTGCGAGGCTGAGACGTCTGTGCAGGGCCCGTTGTCTTTTTTGGCGCTGCCTCAGTGGTGGTCCTGGGGGAGGTGGCAGTGGCGGTGGTGGTTGTTGCCTTCGTGGGACTCCAAGCTGAATGATTAGTACCTCCATGGCGTCTGTGGGTCTTCAGATGTGGGTCTGGGCAAGTCTCCCTTATATGCCTCCCTTTATCGCCATTTTTACCATTTTTAGACCTGTTTTTATCAGGTCTTATTTTCCGGCAGCTAAGGGGCCTTAGCAAGACTTTTTTCATCGCTTCGCAGGTCCGGGACATCATTGGTAATAATACGATGGTGTGTTAGCGACTTTTTTCGTGAAATTTTGAGAGGGAACGCCTACTTTGCATCTCATTAGCGGAAACTATCGCTGCCATGCACGGTGATAGAAAAACCGGCAGCTATTGCCGGAAAGTTGTCGCTAACGCTTGTTAGCGACAGCTTGGTAATAGGGCGATAAAAAAAAAACGATAACTGGCTTGATAATATGCCCATTAGTATTATTGCTGTCCCGTCAATGAGAGGCAGACCATCAGGAGGACTAGTTATATGGGTTAAAATCTCGCTAAAGTTAGGAATTAGCCAACTTGAATTTCCCTCCCCTGACATTCTAGTGGTAAAAATAAAAACACAAAACAAAGGAGATGTTTTTTTGCTAAATGTCTATAGTAGACCTAGAGCAGCTAGTGTTGAATCACCGGTACTAGATATATTGGATAATTTCTTATGCACTATAGACCCTAGGGTGCCAGTAATTATAGGCGGGGATTTTAAGTGCAAGTTTGAGCCTGTCGTGGGTCTTGAAACCCTCCTAGAAGAAGAAAATAAGGCAAGAGGTATTCCACCATTGGAAGCTGGACCCTCTGTTCCATGCACAATGGCGGCAATGCAAATGGTCCGATTGGTCTCAGGGCAAGGATTGAGGGCATGCAACGGCAGGCTGTCATCAGACAGCCTGAGTGCATACACATTCAAAAGAGGCAATACCAAGACTAAAATCGACTATATATTAGTGAGTATTAGCCTATGGGGTAACCTAATTTATTTAAAAGTAGAGCCAAGAGATGACAGTGATCATTTTCCTCTGTGCTTGTCAATGGAGGGAGCATATTTCGAAACCTGGTCGCTGGGTAAAAGCTCTATCAAGAGTAACTCTTCTCTAAATCCATTGATTGGCAATAATTGTAGAGCACTAAAATGGCCTTCTATTATTGGAAATCCCAAAGCCATGGCAAAAATCTATAACACCTTTGCAGATGTTAGCTCCTTATATAAATACTGCCTCATGTGAGATCCCTATTGTGCAAATACACTGCATTTTGGCCGAGAAACTAAAAATCCCTCGTGAGAATGAGTCATTGAACCTCATTAAATATTCCTCTCATAATCCCTGGTTCACCAAGGACTGGCTTGTTGCAAAGCATCTACTGATGGCGGCTGTTCGGTCCAACAACATAGAAAATATAAGAGATAGAAGGAAAAACTATAAGAAACAATTAGTGCAGGCAAAAAAAGACTGGGAGGACAGCGATTGGAATGAATTGCTTGAGGCAGCAAAAAATAAGGATCATATGGGTTTTTGGAAACTATTAGCACAGGGGAATAAAACAGGGAACTCCAGTCTGGATCACTATTTGGACCCAGGCACCTGGTGCAGTCACTTTTCAGCCTTATATTCGGATGCTGCAGATCCAGTAAAATCTGCCAATCCTACGAAGGGTATAAGTCCCGGCGTAGTTGACTGGCATGGACTGAACAGCATTCCTTATTTCTCACTAGATGACACAGTGGCAGCAATAAAAGCAGAAAAGCCAGGGAAAACCCCAGGTCCAGATAAGATCCGAGGAGACCTGCTGAGGCATGATAGTATGGTCTGGGCACCCTATGTAAATTTACTCTGTAATGCTCTGGCCGCAGGAGCACCTATACCTGAATCATGGAATGGGGCCGAAATAATTCCCATTTTAAAGAAGGGGAATCGCCAAGACCCCGCTAACTACAGGCCAATAAGCTTAATAGGCACTCTACAGAAGATCTATGCAAAACAGATCCTATTTAAGCTGAACAATTGGCTAGAGGAAAAAAACATTCTGTATCAATACCAAGCTGGGTTCAGAGCTAGAACTAGTACAATCGACCAGATCTTCAGATTATTGTGTATGGTATGGAAGTATACTAACTTAAGGGAGGCCATATGTACATAGCCTTTATAGATCTTAAGGCTGCTTTTGATCTCATTCCTAGGAGCTCACTGTGGAACTCCCTAAAAATCCAGGAAGCTCCTGATGACCTTCTGATTCAAATAGTACACCTCCACAAAGATAACTACGCAAAAGTCAGATGGGGACCCCGGGCCGAACTTACTGATGCAATTCCAATAAAAAGAGTAGTAAGACAGGGATGTGTACTAGCACCCACCCTCTTCTCACTATATGTAAATGATGTTGTACAACATCTCCAGGGTTGTAAGCACGATTCACCAAAGCTATAAGGGGTGCCAGTACCTGCCCTACTCTTTGCAGATGACACAATTTTAATATCACAAACGACCAAGGGATTGCAAAACCTTTTAGACTGCTGTAGTGAGTACTGCACAGAAAAAGGTCTTGAAATAAATTCAAACAAAACCAAATACATGGCCTTAAATCCTCACAAATCTTTTAAGAAAAATATAATTTTGGAAAACAAAAACTGGAATATGTGCCCAATTTTAATTACCTGGGTATTACCCTCGATACTAAATTGTCATAGAAACCTCAGATGCTTAAATGCAAGTCGATTTTGGTTCAAAATTCCATGGCAATTGTGAAAAAGCAACAGAAAAGTATATCTAAAGCAGTGTCACCTGCCTTGGAAGTTTATAAGTGTAGGGCACAAACAGCAACCCTCTATGGTGCAGAACTTTGGGGCATTATTTGTAATAATACGCTTACTGTGAAAGAGAATAAATTCATAAGGATGCTATTGCAGCTCCGAGTACGCACACCTATGGTCCCCATTATCCACAGATATAAATCTCAGGCGAATCAAGCCCCAAGCCACACTAAGACCCTTGTTGCTTTGGGTCCGTCTGTGGACCATACAAGAGCTCAAACACTATAAAGAGGGGTTAATTGAGATATTGAGACTTGATTACAATGTTACACTTCCTTGGCTTCAGCATGTGCGCAGTTGGTTTTACAATCTAGACTTAAATAGTTATTGGGACGACCCCTATTCATTAACACATCTCTCAAAAACAACCTTGAAAACCACTTACTGGATGTATACTCAGTGAAGGAAATGATCCGATTAGGGTCACCCGGGCCACTCACGACCACCTCTCAGCCTTCCATACTAAATGAAGAGTCGGTCAGACAGTAGAGAATACTAACCAATATTTGTTTATTCAGATACACTCAGAGTGGAGCCCAGTCTGCCCAGTCACTTAGGAGTGCTGCAGAGGGACTGACATCAGCAAGCATAGCAATACATTATGTACACTTCAAAACCAATGAAAACACGCCCACCATGGAATTTTCCAAGCAAAGCAGCTGGACAGTACATTACAAAGTAGTAAGTTTCGATCCACTGCCGACTCTTCAGACCAAACGGTCAGGTCCAAGGGTTTCGCCATTCAGGACGACCACTGGGCGAGGCACTGTCCGGCAGGACAGAAGGGGCAGCTGCGAGTACCAGGAACTCTTCGTGCAGGGATCCCTGATCCGTCCGTCTGACCCGACGATGACCTCGACCTCCCCCCCGTCTGCGGAAGAGGATGGGTCACTCACCCGAAGGAGTCCCTGTTCGGGTGCCAACTGAAGGAAATGACCCAATTAGGGTCACCCGGGTCACTCACGACCACCTCTCAACCTTCCAATCTAAATGAAGAGTCGGTCAGACAGTAGAGAATACAAACCAATATCTGTTTATTCAGATACACTCAGAGTGGAGCCCAGTCTGCCCAGTCACTTAGGAGTGCTGCAGAGGGACTTACATCAGCAAGCATAGCGATACATAATGTACACTTAGAAACCAAGGAAAACATGCCCACCATGGAATTTTCCAAGCAAATGCAGCTGGACAGTAAATTACAAAGGAGTGAGTTTTTATTCAGAGGCCGTGCACACATTATCTACTATTCAAGGTCACTCTGCCGGTGCCCACCACTAGACAAGTGGGAGAAGGCCTATATCTAATGAGAAAGGTATGCGCTAGTAAGAACAGTGTATTTATTAGCAAAGCAGAACTTAGCCTTTTCTCGGAAATAGCAAAGGATTAGTTTCGATTATGATTCCAAATCTCGGCCATATACAAAATGGTGCCGCGAATGCTAACTAACATAAAACATCATAAAAGCATATTCCTGTGTTCTAACAGACCCTCCTTTTAGCATGAGCTAAACATTTTGTATAATGGCAAAATACATATGATTCAATAAATCATGAGTGAACTGCTTTAGGAGCACACCATGTCTTCAGCATCAGGAAGGAAAACAGTAAGGAGGGAAGAAGTCTAAAAAATACCCTCATCTATTTGCATGAGGTCTTCTACTTCTTTCTGAATCATAATTGTTGCATTAGTATCATGAATTGATATTTTCTTAGGAGCGAGAAGGGTGGTGTAATAAGAGCAACAAAAGGGGAGACACTGGACCAGGGCACAGCAAGAGATCAAAATCACAACAAAATAGATCACCTTTTCAAGGATCCAACCCCAACCACCAAAAAGTGACCAACTCCAGTTCCCACTTTCCATTCCTTTAACATTTTATAGAATGTCTAAAATGTGTTGGGTAATGTTCTTTTCCATATTGGTGATCCCGACTACACACTGGTCTCCTATTACTGCGCACACACCACCACTCTTGGCTAGGATAAAATCAACTGCATATCTAGTATGCTCGGAATATATTCGCATACTTTCCAATTGGGTGGTGATGTCACTCAAAGCCGCTACCGTGGAGTTAGACAATATCTGCAGCTTACATCCAAAATATTCTCTAGCTCTTTCGCCCTGGCCATAGCAGTACCACCGAAGGTAATAATGGAGGAGAGAATATACCCAAAAGTAATACCATTACTATAAGTATTGACTTCGAGGTCTGTGACCCCTTCACAAAATTCCTTTGTCAGCGTCCTTTTAGCCCATCTAACCTTAGGCTTCGCATGTTTACAAGGCACACCTAGAGGCAACACCATCCCAAGGGCCACATCATTTGTACCATTAAGCATATTAGAATAAGTCCCATTAGATAAAAAGAAAAAACCTGGGTGTGCATAAATAGGGCTATCATAATCTACAGCAGAATACCTGGAATTCCACCCAACGGTACTAGGGTCCTTTGGATCTACCATAGAGTACATGCCCTTACTCAGAATTGTCCCTGAGCAGTAGACATACAGAATGAGGTCAGTAAACTTGACAATTGGACAACATGCAGGGTAATAACCAGCTTGTTGGGGAACTGTCAACTCCCTGTAATGCCAACCCACCAGTGTTACATTCTGTTTTTCCATATAGAAACTGTCACAATAAGTATTGTTGATACACCCTGGATAACCTATGCCTCATGGCTTTCTGTGGTATAGACAAACCCAAATACTCCTTGTACTTCTACGAAACCAGGGGTTTAGTATAAGTGTAATTAACAATTGACAATGGATATGCTGTCCATAAGCTAGTAACAGACTCAGTAGGGTAGCAAGAAGTACCGTCTCCAAAAACCTTTTATGTGTGTCTAGGAATACATTACTCGGGGCTGTCCTTTTTATGCGGACTTGGGAAAAAACCTTATTCTCAGTACATGATGGTGCATCCTGATCACGTTCCAAAACCCAGGACACCCCACCCAGAATCAATAGCAGCAAAATCACAAGAATAACACATAATATCTTTTTCTTAGTAGACCAAAATATACGTGTGGAAACAGGGGAATCACTGGCTGCTCTTCGTCAGCAACCATTGTGCCAAAAAGATGCATAGCAAATGATGAAACAAAGGGGTAAGATGCCAGTAAGAAGAATATACAAGTTCCCAGTGTCTATCAGAGCCTCACTGGTACAGGCTCCTATTGTCCATCAAAAACGTTGGCGCTCTTGAGCACCGGCGGTGGAGCTTGCTCGGTCCTAAGCTCGGGCTCTCAAGTCGACCAGGGTAATGTACCCCCAAGGGCATACTTTGATCTATCCTGTCCAATGTTCAAACAGTGCACAAATCTCACATCACCCTAAACTAACTCCGTTGGTACTATAGCAAAGTACACCCTAACTTACACAGTCCATCCCTAACTAATCTTTCTTCTCTTTTGGAGCACTGTCCCCCAGCCGAGGGCACAAATTGTACCTAGCCGCTCCAGGCACAGAAGGATCAACAAAAAGAGGCTCCTGGATAGCTCGTATTTCCGAAGGAACTGCTGCATTCAGCACTTCATCATTCTCCTAATATATTTTGGTCCAGGTCAGCCTGGCGTCGCTGAAGGGGACAAACCGAGGCACCATCTCACACTCGGAGTCCCCTAATCCATCCCTCACCCATTGATCGTAGGGCAAGGGTAGAGGTATCCTGCGACAATGAGCCGCATGCACCCTGTTCTTTCGGCCGGTGACTTTAACAGCTGTGCGTGTAGATAGGAGGACCTGCTCTGGTCCCTTCCACCGTGGCTCCAAACTCTTCTTCCGCTGGAAATTCCTTACCAACACGAAATCGCCAGGCTGAATATCATGTCAGGGCCCCTCTGGTGTAGCTGACAGGGCTTACCGTAACTGTTGGTGAATAGAACACAAACTTTCAGTTAACTGGCAAAGATAGTCAATCAACAGCTGGTACTCAATATCAGAGAACCACCGAGGGCGCGGGACGTCCCAGACATTTGCCGGGCGTCCAAACACGACCTCGTACAGTGACAATCCTGTCCTAGAATGTGCTGTTGTTCTTGTCGACTAAAGAGGTAATGGTAAAGCATCTGGCCACTGTAACCCTGTCGTCTCTTGAATCTTTGCTAATTTAGTTTGAGAATACCATTGTACTTCTCAACCAAACCTGCTGACTGTGGATGATTGGCAGCATGAAACCTTTGCCTAATGCACAAGCCATCACAAATCAATTGAATCACTTAGGCATTAAAATGACTTCCGTTATCACTCCGGACCAAACGGGGCAAGCCGAAACGAGGAAAGAACTCCTTCAGGAGTACCTGTGCGGTCGTAATGGCTGTATTGTCTTTGGTAGGATAAGCCTCAACCCATTTACTGAATGCACAAACGACCACCAAGACATACTTCAAATTATTGCATCTATCTAATTCTATATAATCCATTTGAAGGACCTAAAAGGGAAAAGTAGGTGGTGCAAAATTACCTGGTGGTGTAGGAGTACCGTTTCCAGGATTGTGCATCATGCACACCATGCAGTACTTCACTAAATGGGCAGCTGTCTTCGAAATGTTGTCATTCTGCCATACAGGGTCTAACAACTTGCAGATACCCTTAGAACTAATATGGGCTGGGCCATGGGCCATTGTAACTACAGGAAGAACATATGCATCTGGCAACATCCATCTCTGCTTCCCTGACTTATCAATCCAACATCCCTCATCGTTCAATTGTGCTGTACTTTCTTGCCACACTGCTAATTCCTCCATTGTGGCTTCACTTTGTATCTCTTTCACATTCTCAAGTGTATCCTCAAACATGGTAACTTCAGGCACCCACCTAGCGGGACCTGCTACAAACATTCTTTTCATTTTCGTCCTAGCTGTTTCCTTAGCTGTCTGATCTGCAAACGCATTTCCTCTACCTACATCGTCAGTGACTTTCCGGTGGGCGCTACACTTTACTATGGCCAATTTCTTAGGGAGTGTCAAAGCAGATAAAAGCCTCAATATAAGATGCCCATGCTGAATCTTAGTGCCATGCGAAGTAAGAAACCCTCTCTCAGCCCAGAGTCACTCAAAGTTATGCACGGCTCCAAAGGCGTACTGGCTGTCAGTATAAATATTGACAACTGGTCCCTCACTCAATTCGCAAGGTCGTATTAAGGCAACAAGCTCAGCAGCTTGGGCCGACTGATAAGGGACTCGTGATGTCTCAACTACTGTACGCAGCGGGTAGTAGCATACGCAGCAGTCGTATTGCCGTCTGGTAATTTAAAACAAGAGCCATCGACATATAGTTCCCCTTGTGGGTCAGATAAGGGAACATCAGTCAAGTCTACCCGTCCTTTCGTCTCTTCTTCTGTCCGGAAGATACAGTCATGTTTATCAATCTCATCACTCTCAGAAGGGAGGGGCAGTAACGTGGCTGGATTCAGAGTGGCACATCTTTCGATCGTAATATGTTTAGCGAACAATGTTAATTCATAACCAGTCAGACTTGCACTGGTGAGGTGCTGTGTCTTAGTCTTATTCAAAAGTGTATCCACAGCTTGAGGTACCATGACTGTGAGATCAGTATCAAGTACGAGTCCAGCCGATTGTCTTATCGAGGCAGCCACAGCCGCGACCGCTCTCAGAGAGCTCAGGAGGGCTCTTGCAACAGGGTCAAGAACAGCAGAGAAATAAGCACACAGCTGTTGCTTATCTCCAAATTTTTGTGTTAAAACAGAAAGCGCGCAACCAGCCATCTCATGGACGAACAACACAAACGGTTTGTTATAGTCAGGGGTGCCAAGTACTGGAGCTGAACAAAGCGCAGTTTTCAATTGCTCAAAAGACTGCTGACATTCAGGCGTCCAAGGCAGGGGCTCATGCACGTCTTTAGTGGTTAGTGCAAGCCAGGGTTTGATTATTAAAGAGTAGTTAGGTATCCACTGCCGACAGTAGGAAGTGATACCTATGAAAGCGCGCACATCTTTCTGAGTCTGTGGGATGGGCATTTTAACAATGGTACTGATGCGCTCCGATTTAGGTCAGCTACTGTCGAAGGAGGGTAGGAGATTGCTCCTACCCTCCTTCGACAGTAGGTGACCTAAATAGGTGACCTTCTGTCGACAATACTGGAATTTAGAAAGAGAAACTTTATGGCCATGCTGGGCCAAATGCAACAACAATTTAACGGTGCTATCTCTACAACCCTGCTCAGTATCAGAAGTGACAAGGAGGTCGTCAACATACTGCACCAATACATTACCTGTGGGAAGCAAAAGGGAATCCAATTGAGACTTTAAAGCCTTACTATAAATACTTGGACTCTCAGTATAGCCCCGAGGAGCTCGACAGAACCTAAAGCTTCTGCCAGCTAGCGTAAACCCAAACAAGTACCTGCTATCTGGATGAATATGAATACTGAAGAATGCACTTTTCAAGTCGACTACAGAGAAGAATTTAGCAGTGGAAGGAATCATTGTCAAAAGAGTAGTAATGTCAGGGACAACTGGAAACTGGGGAACCACTATTTTATTAACTTCGCGCAAATCAATCACAAAACGATAAACATCTTCATGATCATCAGAGGAACCTGAAAGTGTCCGTTTAAGAATGGGAAGAATAGGGCTATTACAAATATTGGCAGTCGTCTCCTCAACCACTCCCTTCTTGATCAAATCCTGAATAATTTGCAATAAGGCTCGCTCTCCTGCCTGTGTTATTTTATACTGAGGGATACGAGGCAAAATAGCACCATCCTTAACTTTTATCGAAACTGGTTTGTATCTGCAGCAGTCCCACATCTGTATCACCTGTCGCCCACAAAGTGGGTGGCACATCAGCAAATTCAACAGGAAGAGGCGCATCTTTGGACAAACACTGTTTAGCGCATACTACATCTGGACCCATTGTCATATAGACACCTGCCGGGGAGCAATAAGTAGTAGTATGCAATTTCTTCAACAAATCCAAACCCATCAAATTTTCACCACAGTTAGATGTCAGCAAGAATGGCGAATCCACAGTGAAAGGACCAATGGTCAACGCAAGGGGTCTTGAAATGAGGCTTAAAACCGGTACACCAGAAAAACCTACCAACACATTATTATGGCCAGACAGAGCCGCCCCAGGGACCATATTTCGAGAAGCAGAACTTTTTGTCACACCTGTGTCCACTAAAAATTCCTTAGTCGAACCTTGCAGTTCCGCTGTTACATAATGACCTCGTTGGTCTTCAGGTATCGGAACTTTAAAATAATAATAATCCAGTACTTGTATAGCACACGAATCACCCCCGAAGGGGTATCTCGGCGCTGGGGGCCGTTGGGAAGATTAAGCGAGCTATTGCCCAGAGTCGCATGGTGCTGGGCAGACCCCTGCCACCGGAGCCAGGGATCAAACCGTGATCCCCAGCGTCCAACATCAGTCGCCCTGGCTGCGGCGCCACACCTCTCCCCGGAACTGGTCCCCCACTCTGTCCCTGGCTGTCCTAGCTGTAAGACATTCCTGTCACTTCCTCCATGTCATAATCATCATGGTAATACTGTCCACCATGAGGGTCATCAAAGTAGCTATTATCAGAACGACCCTGTGAGGCTGCAGCATTCTGAGCCCTATCAGCCCCACCAGCTTCACGACCCCGTCCACGAGAACCACGTCCTCTAGGGACCGTTACCTTCTGCAAGAGCACAGGACACTCGCTACGCCAATGTCCCTCCTCCTTACAGTACGCACACTGATTCGGACCCAAAGGCGTAGTATTTGGCTGCCTACTAGTGCGCTGGAAACTGTCGGGCAGGACCACCACGTCCTCTGCTATTCCCTCTAAATACCTGCTGCAACATCACCTTCGTCTTTAAATCCTTATGCTTTTTCTCTGTCCTTTCTTTCTCCTCATTGTCTCGATGTTCATAATATTGGGCCATATTCAAAATAACAGAAGGGGAAGAGGTGGACCAGGTACTTTAAGAAGCCTGCAATCGAGTCGCAATTTTCGGGAAGCAAATTAGAAACAAATCTGTTAACAAACAACCGAACACCACCCTCAATAGACAAATCCTGCCCACTGTAATCCAAAAATGTATCCTCGAACCGAGTGAAAAAATCAGACACACTCTCATCTTTCTTTTGGCGACAAGCTGATAATTTATCCCAATCCACTTTTCTCGGTGGAATAAGAGAATGCATATATGTAATAATGCGACCAGGCAAAGCAAGTATCTCAGCTCGGGATTTATCATCTGGCTTCCTTTCCTGATCCCATCCTTTAATCACATTCCATGTACCTCCCAATTCCGCAACATGATTTTGTGTATCTACCTGCCTCCAAATATCAACCGGAACCAGCAGACCAAAAAACATTTCAATATCAGCAAGAGTCATTACAGTGGAAGAGACAGCTTCAGTCAATTCTTTATAATATGCAGTAGGATTTTTTCTAGGATCAGGCAAGTGAGCTTTAAGAGATAAAACTTCACTTCTTTTCCACAGAGTTTAAACCCATAGTTCCTGAAAACGGGCCGCCTCCCTCGGGCTAGTAATATTACCACGGCCATCCGTTAATTCCGGCAATTCTGGATGATATATAGGATGAACCTTGCGCATCGGAAACTGAGACACTGACCTGGGACTTTTCTAATCTAATCTTCCCCTACAAGCTATTTTTGGCGTAACATTAGCAAAAACTTGTTCTGGCCCCAATTCACCAATATACACCCGCTCTCTAAAGTCATATAAAATTTGAGGCGCTTCCGCTTCAAAATACTGTTGCCAAAGACCAATTAAAGTTGCGCACATGTGTTTAAGAGTATGCTGCTGTATAAAGGGCTCAAAATCTCTCATAGTCGCCCAGACATCCTCTACACTATAAATAGGATTATGGGCCCACTGTGCAGCCTGGTTAGCTTACCTGTTCCTCATCATCGCCCACATCAGATCGCACTAACGGTCCCATGCGCTCCTTAAATTTCGTCCAATCCCTATCCTCAAATCCACGTATCGGTGTCCCGCTACTTACTAATATCGGAGGATGAAAAGCCATAGTGGGAGAAGCAACAGAAGTAACAGGCACTATCGTCGCTGATAGTTGTGTTGCAGGAGAAAGAGCTGGCGAGAGAGATGCTGAGACAATAGGTGTGGCAGGGGTACTAACAGTCACAGTGGCCACAGACGGCAAAGAAACAGAAGAAAGTGGCGGAGCCGAAGCCACAGCCGTTGAAATAACAGCAGTAGACACAGGGACAGAGACAGTGGACGCAACTGTAACGGGCGGCTGTGAGGGCACCGGAACAGTGGGATATATTCTTTGCAGGCATATGGAGGTGGGGGTCGGGTATCTAACACTTCTTCCACAAAAGTGTCATCTTCTTCCTGAACCACATACGATTTATCAATGTGTAAACGATACCTTCTATCTTCACATTCAATGCCCTTTTCCTGTTTTTCCCTGTCATATGCTACAGCTTTCTGAGTCAATGTCTGCATTTTCTGGGCCTCTTTTTCTGCCTTTAGTCGCCTGTGTCTAGCTGCTTTCTGCCATGTTCTGAGGGAATCAAACATAGACTGCCTACTTTGTCTCTTGAACAACTGTTCTTGTAAATACTCAATCTTTTGTTCATCGAAAGCGCCCGTCAACGGCCACTGCAACTCGGCATTGTCCCTCGTATATTTGTGCCATAATGTACTATACATAATAGGGCCAAGACCATACTTCACATACATATCAAAATTCGGAGTGCCTTCTGGAGGCCCCGGCTGAGCTTCTTCCAATCGAGCATCAGCAAAACAACAGCGACAGCACAAAGAAAACAATTTACTGAATCCAGGCATTCTTAAAAGAAAACAAATTCACTATTTTATGCCTGGCAAAGCAATTGCAAATGCTTTTATCGAAAGAAATGGTCCTTAGACCGTACCAAATACAAACCAAAATGGTACCATATCCACAAAGAACCAGAAGCAAACTCACCTGATATATGCAGGTCAAACGAATTAATTCTCCACTGCGGACTCTACAGACCAAACGGTCAGATCTAAGGGTTTCGCTGTTCAGGACGACCACGGGGAGAGGCACAGTCCGGCAGGACAGATGGGGCAGCTGCGAGTACCAGGAACTCTTCGTGCAGGGATCCCTGCTCCGTCCATCCGACCAACGATGACCTCGACCCCCCCGTCCGTGGAAGGGGATGAGTCACTCACCCGAAGGAGTCCCTGTTCGGGCACCAACTGAAGGAAATTACCAGATTAGGGTCGCCCGGGTCACTCACAACCACCTCTCAGCCTTCCATACTAAATGAAGAGTCGGTCAGACAGTAGAGAGTACAAACCAATATCTGTTTATTCAGATACACTCAAAGTGGAGCCCAGTCTGCCCACTCACTTAGGAGAGCTGCAGAGGGACTGACATCAGCAAGCATAGCGATACATTATGTACACTTCGAAACCAATGAAAACACGCCCACCATGGAATTTTCCAAGCAAATGCAGCTGGACAGTAAATTGCAAAGGAGTAAGTTTCGATTCAGAGGCCGGGCACACATTATCTACTATTCAAGGTCACTCTGCCGGTGCCCACCACTAGACAAGTGGGAGAAGGCCTATATCTAACGAGAAAGGTATGCGTTAATAAGAACAGTGTATTCATAAGCAAAGCAGAACTTAGCCTCGGAGAAACAAAACCTAGGTTAGGCCTTTTCTCGGAAATAGCAAAGGATTAGTTTCGATTATGATTCAAAATGGCGGCCATATACAAAATGGTGCTGCGAATGCTAACTAACATAAAACATTATAAAAGCATATTCCTCTATTCTAACATCAGGATAGTCTGCATTCTAGTTCAAAAGTAGGAAGGTTGACCACGCAGTTTTTATCTATAAAACCAGTCCCTTCTTTTGAAGTATACATGGATGAAATACATCCCCATTTAGCCAAGTCCCTGTATATGAAGTTCCACTTTGATGTTTTGCAGATCAAATTCAATATATCAAAGTGGTTGTGCAATAATATTGATGACAGGGAGGCTATCTGCACCTAATGCACCCAAAATGGTGTAGAAAATGCCCCCCACATATTATTTTATTGTCCAGCATAGACGATCCCTTGGAAAAAATGGATAAAACCAATTTGTCGTAAAATGGGAATTAGGTCACACTTAGAAGCGCTAAGAATTTTAAAAACAGATACATCCCAGAAAATCGTTTTTAGTCTTGATAGATATTTATTCGCCATAAATTTAGTACGCAAGAGAAAGGGACTGAAATTTTAACATATTAATTTCTGCTTGTTCATATATTTGAAAGTGGACAATATGATCAATGCATTTGCACTCTATAATCTTGCAAATGATTCTACACTTTATTGTTCTTAAATTGAATGGGTCATTAGTTTTTAAAACCCATAAGCAAAGTCCTGCCCGAAAAGGGAGAAAGTGATTGATGCATTTGCACTTTATGAACTTTTGGCTGATTTTGACACTTATTGCCTGAAAATTGAAGGGGCATTATAGTACTAATATCCATAAGTAATGTCACACATTTCTTGATTTTAACAAATTTTAAAATAGGTGTTAGGTATTCAGCTAGGACTCAATATGTGTAGGATTGTAAGATTATACTGTACTATATATTCGACTTGACCTGTGTTTAAATGTTTGAAATTGATTAATTTATATCTTTTATGATTTTTTTAAATCGAATAAAGATTTGTATTGAATAATAATGTTAGAACTAACTTTGCAAAATTAAAATCTTCTTATTCATAAATGAGATACTTCTGTCAAAGTTGTATTACAAAAAATAATATAAAAGGAGATCTAAAGGGTTTCCAAGTCAAACAAGCTGTGGTTTTGTAGCCTATAACTTGCCTTCTAAACATACTGCCAAAGGGTAAGTAACCTCCTCAGGAAGTGGCATCTATTAGTCAAAGAGCAGGCACCTCCAGGATCTTTCTTGGGAGGGGTGGGTTTGTGTTTGACAGGGTAAGAGGTGAATTCGGGAGAGGAGAGGTGAATTCGGGAGAAGGAGCAAGGGTAGGAGTGGTGGGAGAGGATTGGGTTTTGGAGGTAGAGGGAGCTGGAGTGCATGATGTGTGTGTGTGTGTCTGTGTGTGTTCTGGTGTATGATGTGTATGTTTGAATGTGCGTTTTTGGCAGGTGTTTGTTATTCGGGTGAGTGTGTGCGTTTGGTTTTGGTTGGTGTTGTTTTGGGTGTAGGTATGCTTTTGGGTGAGTGTGTTTGTTTTGATGAGTGTGCTGTTGATGCGGTTATTGTGGTTGTGGTGCTTGTGGGTGTGGTGGTGGTTGTGGCAATTGTGGGTGTGCTGGTGGTTGTGGTGATTGCTGGTGTGCTGGTGGTTGTGGGTGTGTGGTGATTGTGGTGCTTGTGGGTGTGCTGGTGCTTGTGGGTGTGTTGGTGATTGTGGTGCTTGTGGGTGTGCTGGTGTTTGTGGGTGTGCTGGTGTTTGTGGGTGTGGTGGTGGTTGTGGGTATGGTTGTGAGTGAAGTGGTGGTTGTGGGTGTAATGTCAATAGTATGTGTATGTTGTTTGTGTGCGTTTGTTTGTGTGTCTTTGTGTGTTTGTGTTGATGTGTGTCTGTTGGAGTGGGTTCAAGCAAATAAGTGAGTGTGCTTGGGCTTGGGGTGGGAGTTGGGATTTGGGTTGTGGAAAGGACCGAAGTTGGGGCAGAAGGTTGGGCTGGTTAGGAGACTGGGGTGAGTGAGCAGGATATTTTTGCAAGTGATCTCTGAGTGCCAGACATTGAACTGTGAATGGCATCCAGAAATGTAACCATTTGTTGCATTTTCCAGCTAAGGCCCTGGATGCCATTCACTATCCCAGTATGTTGTTTGTGTGTTTGTTTGTTTGTCTTTGTGTGTTTGTGTTCATGTGTGTCTGTTGGAGTGGGTTCAAGCAAATAAGTGAGTGTGCTTGGGCTTGGGATGGGAGTTGGGATGTGAGTTGTGGAAAGGACCGAAGTTGGGGCAGAAGGTTGGGCTGGTTAGGAGACTGGGGTGAGTGAGGAGGCTATTTTTGCAAGTGGTCTCTGAGTGCCAGACATTGAACTGTGAATGGCATCCAGAAATTTAACCATTTGTTGCATTTTCCAGCTAAGGCCCTGGATGCCATTCACTGTCCCAGTCTGGCCTACAGAGATGCTGCATAAGAGGTCAACAGCCTCCTCACTCATTGCAGCCAGGGTGACAGGGGCAGTGGGGATGAGTCGCCTGTGGCGAGGGAGACCACAGCCCTTTTAGGGGGCCGGGTTTGGCCAACTGGGTGGGAGCAAGAGGGTGGGTGGAGATGGGTCAATGGGTGGTGGCCAAGAATGAAGTTGGTACAATTCCTGTAGAGTCCACCACCACTAGGGATTGGTCACCTGTGGAGGCCTCCGAAGATGATGAAGAGCTGGTGGTCTCCAATCCAGTCCCCTAACTCTCCATGCCACTGTGTCCATAGGTGTCAGATGTTTCACCACCTGAAACCCAGTGGCGAACTGCTTCCCTGCCTTCATGGGCCACATCCCCTTCGCCTGCTCCAGAAGATGATGTAAAGGCATTTACAATAGTTTCATTGTATGTGTGTAAATATAACTGGTCCTGATTTTTTTTCTCAAAACATTTTCAAAATGTTCACATTTTACCTGTTTCAAGGCTTTGCAACTCTGGTTTATTTTTTTATCATTATCTCCTGCTTGTAGGGAACTTCCTAAGAAACCATTTGGTTGCAGTTTTGTTACCTCCCAATATTGCTCATATATAATTTTTGATAATTTCTCTTAACCATTTTCTATTCTCTCCAGGATCTGTTTAACACCTCTGAATGGTTCTGATTTGTTGTGTTGAATAGTGAACTTATGTCACAAAAATTAATATAAAGCAAAAATCCCTTTGTACATTGTGTGTACAAGGCAAAAAAGCTGATTTATTTTTATTTTTAAAACTAAAGATATAAATCAATATGTGTTAATATTTACTGCAATGTTGTACCAATATTTGTATAAACTGAAAACCTGTTTCTTTTGTTTGGGTATTTCACAATGGTAACACTCACTTCAAGTAACTTAAGTATATATCAAATGTTAAAAATTATTTTATGGATTCAGTACTTAAGTTGCTCATTAATGTATCACGCTCTATGTATTTACTAATGCTGTTGAAGAAATTCAATAGTAATTTTGTTGGTATCTTAAAATTACTTCTACAGCTTAAGTAAATACATAGGGTTTGATACATTTCTAATCCACTTTAGTACAGAGCTAAAAACAATCAATTTTGCTCCAAAATATCCTAAATATTGTTTTGTTAGTTTTACCACTGTGATTTAAAAAAAAATATTCTAGCTTTCATTTTCAGCAAAAATTGGCACAACATTACGGTAAATTTTAAATACACTGATTCATACATATTTTTGACTATAAGAATTAAAATGCTAATCACAATATTAAAAAGATTAAACCTTGATGCATTTCTAAAAATTTCCTAATGAGTCATTTTATGTGCCTGATATTGAGTTATCTAGATGGGATACTGCAACATATATGTGACAGAACATTCCATCGGCAAAAGTCCCTTTAAGTAATCCATTTTTGTTCATTATTAATTTATCATCTGGACATAACGAAGGACATCAAAATAATGTTTTTGAGTATGTGTTACTTTGTCACCAATGTGTTCACATCCCTGTCTGTTTTAAAAAAAAAATGTACGCCTATCAAATACATTTTTCAAAAAACAGACAGGCTTAGATGCACATTTGTGAAGCAGTAAGACATCATGCAAATCTGATCATGTTTAACATAAATTAAATTGTATTTTTTATTAAAACATATTTGTAATATGTTTTTAATAAAACATTTAGACATTCAGTCCTATGTTTCTAGTCATTTTGACTCACACTCTCACTATTGTTTGTTTATTATACTAACACATGATTGTGACGTTTGGAACATCCACTGTATCATAAGTGCATTTTATGCTATGTCACCTGTAATAGGGCTAATGTAACATCCTTCACAATTTTGATGGAGCATCACACCTGACACAATTAAAAATGTTGACCTGTTTGGTACAGCTGTCCCTTATAACATCAAACAAACTCATGGATAATATTTTTTTAGGCAGGCGTGTGTCTGCTCAAAACAGTTCTTTGGTAGTCGTCAGAAATCTATTTGTATAATTTTCCACAAAATAATTTACAAAACACATCATCATACACCTTGTGCAAAACTTACACCTTCAAGAACTCTTCATGTGCGTTGGACATGTGTCGACCTTTATGTTGATGCCATAATGTGTTGCTATAGTTATATATATATTATATAATATATAATATTTATAGTGAAAAACTCAAAACATACCTTACCCCCTAGACGCTGCTGTTGGCCTCTCAACTGCCCATCAAGCAGGGCTATTAGGGGGGTCAGGGTGCCGTGCACACACTTGGCATGTTGGGCGGACTGGCTGAGCTGGACTTCTACTGAATTCTTGGTCCAGCATCGCAGGTCCTCCCATCGCTTAGGGCAGTGAATGCTGAGCCCCCTTGTTGACCCCACGGGTCCGCACCTTCTTGGCGATGGTCTTCCAGATGTCCTTCTTTTGATGGGAGTTGACCTGTTGGGATACCAAAAATGACAAAGCAATACATTTTGTGACTTTTTGTTTGGTTGTATTGATGGAACACAATTTTGAGAAATCAATCACAAGCATTTTTAAAAAGTTACAACAGCACAGTTTTCTTGTTATTTTTATAAATAAAAAAAATGTAGTAACCTATTGAGTACTCTTATCCCTTGTTATGTTCTTATTTCACTAATCCAGGCCAGTGACATCATCTAGGCTGACTTATTTGTGGGATAATACAAATAGCAAAAATCATTTTATTTGGTATGTACAAAATAATATATATATATATATATATATACTCAACCGTGAGCAAGGCCGTTAGGCTGAAACGAGTTGGTGGAGGCAGACTGGCTCTGCGTATAAAATAAATTAATTGTTCCCAGATTTCTGAGTGCGAAACAATTTGTTGTCACAGAATCAATGGAGGCTGATGGCTTGGCCTGACTAACGCACCCGCGATTGAGAGCGCCGTTTTTGGAGCCACATTGTTGAAAAGGGAAAAAAATAAATATATATATATATATATTAATTAGTATTAAAAATATGATATATTTTCAAAATTAATATAATGTTACTTTTGTTGATTTTACATGAAATTATTATATATAATAACCACCAAAAAATAGGCTGTCAAACACACAACATGTACTAATGTTGTGGTGTTGTGTAATTATAATGTGTTTAAAAATACACACCATAATATTTCTATGTAATTGAAAAAGAACAGAAACTTCACTTCAATCACTACACTTCACTTAGGATCTAAAAGGGACATTCTGACCCATGTTTAAATGAAAAAAAGTTGATCAGAATTACATTTTCATTTTAAACATTTACCTGTTCCTCTGGTATTGGTTGCACTGTTAGGAGGCACGAAAGCATTTTTGGAAACGCCGCGTACATCTACACGATGTGAAATATCATCAACGGAGACAAACACATCCTTTGCCTTTCTTTTGTTGCTTTCACACATGTTAGTCTATGGCTGTTTCCGTCGTGAAGTTTCACACCCACTGCGCATTCAACTTCCGCCGACTTCCGTTTCATTGGAAATGTCCACACAGTGAGGTCAAGCATCTGCCATTTTAGATTGAGAAATAGTGTGTTTGTAAATGGTAAGTGTGCACCGCCCCTCAAAATGGTGGCTAGTTTGTTTACATATACAAATGGCTAATGGTATTCATTTGGTTTGACAAAAGAGTATAATGTAGTGCATTACTGTGGTTAAATATGATAGTTGCACAGTTTTGTATACACTTCAGTTGACTGAATTTTAAAAAAATAGACAAAAAATGTTGCTGCTAAAACATTAATGTGTTAAATAATGTGCACATTTTCTTTTTCGAAAACTAGATGAAATGTGTGTTTTATTTCAAAAATATGTTCGAAAAAATTTCTAACACATTTTTTTACTTTTACTTGCAGACATATGAACCCAGGGAGAGTGAGGAGATGACAGGCTCAAGTTCTGAGACCATTTCCAGAACTTGCCACCATGGAAGAATGGGATATAATCCCAAAAATTTCAATTAAACAGGCAAACTATTCTTCATGCTTGTCATCCGCTGGAGCCAAATCTTCTACCTCACAATAGGAATACCACAGCAATAACACCAATTGTGAAAGTAATGTCAGTAGTCCGTTTTGTGGTCACAGGATCATTCCAATACCCTGTTGCAGTATCTGGTGGAATGTCGCAACCAACTTTCAGTGCTGTGCTACAAGAAGTTCTTTTTTCAATGTTGAGGCATATCAACAGCTTCATACAGTTTCCATGAAATGAGGATTTTGCCTATGTGAAGGGAGATTTTCATGTTTTGGGTCGCCTACCACAAATGGTTGGAGCAATTGATGGCACACATATTGCCTTGGTGCCACCAGACGACAAAGAATAAGTCTACCGCAATAGGAAAAACTTCCCTTCAATCAATGTGCAAGTTGTATGCTTACCAGGTTTGTACATTACAAGGGTGTGTGGATGTTTTCCAGGACAACACATGATTTCTTTGTACTCCGGAACAGCACCGTGCCTCTGCAAATGTCATAACTTGTGTCTTGTTGTTTCCACCTCACGGTAGGAGCTGCGCGTTTCTAGACAGCATAAACGTTGGGATGGTGCCAGACTGATTATATGCACCCCCTCAGGATATGTTGTCCTATAGACCAGCTAGCTCACAGTGTTACCATAAGCCCCCCTAAATCTAATCGGGCAGCACATGGTTTGTGGCAAAAACGGAACATTAAAACCCTGGTCCCCAAGGAAGCGTGGTAACAGATCTAGAACCCTTTTGCTCAGACACTCGTGCTTTAGTACTCTCAGAGAAACATACAAGAAATACACAGAGGGACGTTTTTTTAATATTTATGAAACCAGTGGAATTCTTGTATAAAATATATGTGGTGCAATGATCAATAGACAGAAGCAAATGAAAGTTACTAAAAGCACCAGAACAGTGAACTGAATAAAAAGCTCCACCATGGTGGCAAAACAATGTATATATGCAGGCATAAAATACAATATAGAGAATAGGTCGTACTCCTACTATGCAGTCCCTAACCTAAGTGTCTAGGGTGAGTGTGTGTATGTAAAGCCAAGAATCCCCGTACTAGATGATCCAACCCCGGTAATCTGATGGGAAAGAATGTCTGTCCCCTTCTTGGTCACGAGCTGGACACTCTTGCAAGAAGAAGTCAACAAGCTGCTAGGACGAAGCATCAGCATGTAGAGACCTTGTCAGTATCAGCAAAGCACTCCTCTGCCTAAACCTGGAAATGCTTCTTTATTTATAAAGAGAAGCATCCTTGCAAGTCCTGTGTAAGCCAGCATTGTTTTGGTCTATAGATAGCCATGACCTTGTACGTGGTGTTCAAGGAATTGTGATAATGTTAGGTGAAGCATGATCTGTAAGCGAATCTGTAAGCGAATCAGTTTTAGAGAAACGAATCCAACATTGTCACAAACACAAATGTGTGTGTAAAAGGTTATTGTGTAAGGGGAAAGGCAACTTAAGAAAACGTGTCCATGATGAAAGATGGCGTTGTTCCTATGTGCGCTTACCTCAGACACATAACACCCACTCCTCAGACAAAGGGATGACCCAGAAGCAATCTAAAAAGCCTAAAAGCTATATAAAATCTGTGGCATAAAAAGATCCAGTATATAAAATTACTTTAAAATCAAGCTTAAGAAAGGCAATCATCTAAGTTTGACACTCAAAGCCATGCATTAAAATGAAGGAAATTTAAAAGTCAGTTTTGTAAAAATCAGGCCAAATCAAAAATGTTCCCACCAAAGGGAATAGCCAATTGTTTATGTGTTTTGAGTGGTAGACAAAACATTTCTTGTTCCAGCAACCGCAGATGATGTTCCCAGAGGCGTACCTCGAATCAGGTTCATAGAGCAAATGTGGTCCCATCCAGCCCCCCCAGCAGCCTCTGAGAGAATGACCAAAGCCGGTAGACAGTCTGCAGATCCAGGATCCAATTCACTAAGAGCTGAAGCATCCCAAGACGGCTTGAAAAATGCATCCAGCAGCAATGGAATACTCGGGGGACAACTATACAAAGGGGCCTTTCGGGGGTCCACCAGTACATGTATGTCTGACGTCTCAATTAATTGCGATCCGAGGCATAAATCCAGGGCACATTTGAAAGTGCACAGTAGACTGGGGAAATACAGGCTGTACGCATTGCAGTCAGATAGGTTGAACGGTCAATAAACTGTGCTGAAGAAATGTACCATGTGTTCACGGCATACCAGCACATGTGGCAGGGCTTGATCCATGTCATTTTGAGCTGGGCCATCCATTGCAGAGCAGAAAAGTCAAAATCACAGTCCTGGCAATCAGTAGCAGGGCAAGCAGAAGACCTTCAAAAATGCTTCAGAGTACGGAGTGTATGAAAGTTGGAATTACCCCGAAAACTGTCTGGAAGGTGCTGACCAACCAGAGTCTGTAGACTTAAAAAAATTCACTATTTCTCTCTTGTCAGACATGTTAAAAATACGATGGACCAGCTCCCCAAAATGCAGTGGGAAGTTAGTATGAAGTAGCGTCTGTATCTCTGAAGAGGACCTCGCAACCTGGAGATCAAACGTCTCTTTAGTGGATGTTAAGGCCACATATTTTTGAAACAGCATGGCTTTCAGCTTGCTCAGAGCATCAAAGCATATGTTGGAAATGCTTATCAAAGGCCACAGCATTGCCTCCCTAACTGTGCGGGCAAGTGGAAACAGAACTTGATTACAACAAGTAACTATGGAATTTACTGTCACCAGATAGGTAATGCCGGGTTTCATTCCACGACAGCCTTAACTGTTAAGCATGCAAATAGCTCACATTAGAGAGCAATTTGAAAGCTGGATGAATCACGGCCACCGGGAAACCTTTCAGATAACAGGACAAGTTCCCCACAGATGCATTACAACCCCATGAAGTGAAATGTCCTTGCAGACCAGGGACCCACTTACAGTGTTCTCACAGTTGGAACCGCATAGAAAAACTTAAGCTTCCCCATTTCTACATCAATATATGAAAGGTAGTTCCCAATACTCATGTATGTACCCTTCCCCTAACGCTTCATATCTGCCTATCTGATGGTGTTGCAGACAATATTGGAAATGGAATGTCAAAATTGGCAAAGTAATATACCCTTCGATCAGGTGCAACCGTTTCAGTTAAGAGCGGTGGGGCGTGGGGCAGGGTGAGGGGAAAGTCAACAGATGATGGAATGGGGAAAATAAAATAAAAAAATAAATAAAACCATTTACCTTGCCCTCACCGCATTGCCTACTCAGCGATACGGCAAGCACAAGGTAAGTGGTTTTATTTCTTTTTTTATTTTATTTTTCTCCATTCTGTCGTCTGTCGACCCCCTCACCCCACCTCATCGCCACCCCACCCCATCGCCCCACCACTCTTACCTGAACCGGCCGCGCCTGCCATTGATTATCCAATCCGCGGATGGCGTTTCCGCAACGGTGAAAGGTAATATCTCTAGTTTTTCAATGTGTAACATGGTGTACCTAGCATTCTTTTGTGCCATGAGTATCTGCTGTTCCATCAGTTGATATGGTGAAAACAGACTAGTGGTGTTAATATGTTGCCATGGCACGTGGCCGGAAAGTAATGTTTGAAGAGTCCAGCTCAATAGTATAACAGACCTAAGCTGTCCATGTTGTACCGTGGACATGTCCTGCTGTACGATGTCTATTGGAGATGACACTATGTTGTCCAAAGAGTATATTCTAGAGGATAAGGTGGTCATACCAATGTCTACCACTGCCAAATCCTGTTCTAAATGAACCCTGTCAATTCAATTCAATTCAATTGTGAGCTTTATTCGGTTTAAAATCACAAACCATAAAAGCGTACTAAAAATCATAAAAACATCTGTACATCACACAATTGTAAAATTCATTAAAATAATTCATAATAAAAAGCGTAGCGATTAACCCCTCACAGACTTTATGTGCAAAGTATCTAATTAAATTTTTTTATCACAATATATATATTTCTCAGTACATTTTTAAATTACCCATAGTGTTTAACATCACAATATTAAAATAGTTTAGTACAAGAAATAAAGTGCAAGTGATAAGCCATATATTTATACCACAGCTAAGTATACAGTACAATCATCGTTTATCGTATTATGCCTCAGTTTCTTCATAGATAAGTGCTTCGAGATGTGAATTATTGTATCTTATTTTAATTGCCTTCTGAATGAAGACCGCCACAGCATTACAGACTTTAATATTATCTAGGCTACAAATATATTCAAAAGCAGGTCTATATAAAAATAACCTCTCCTTTAAGAACAAAGGTCGTAAAAAACACTTCCTAAGCTCTCTATAAAAGTTACAGAACAAAATAAAATGTAACGTTGTCTGATTTGATTTGCCATCACAAGGGCACTTTGGCAAGTTTTTGCTCCACTTGCCCATTTTTGGAAAGGCTATTAACAGATGAACCAAACCCATTCGTAGTCTTGTAAGATAAAATCTGTGTGTTGTATTTGTGACCTGCAATAAGTAGTTTTGTGTCCCAGACCCAAAGGTTCTCTCACAATATTCCTTTGTCAAGGGTTTCGTGTTAGCATCTACTTCCCTCAACCAGTTACGTGAGTCCACCATACTACTTTTTAGTTCCTTTTTGTCATATTCAAGTATTTGGGAGGGATTTTCTAGATCAACATCCTCAACACATTCCTTTAAAAGATTTCTGATATATATCAGCCACGGGATTTTCCTCCCGTGGTCAAGGGCAATGCAATCTCTGATTACGTCCTGTGTAAACCTTGCACCCTCTTTGCTCCATATCCCATACCAAGTATTTAAACTTATGGTGCTTATAAAATCACTAATATACGGTGCCCCAAGTTCTTTATGTACACTATATGTGGGGGTGGAATTTGGTACAGCAAGCAATCTTCGTAAAAAATTATTTTCTTGGGTTTGAAGGGTTACACAATTTTCCGTCCCCCATAGTGCTGCCCCATAACAAGTTCCATTTAGGCATTTGCTATTATATAAAGTCATGATTTCCTTAATCGGTTTATTACCGATTTTTTCGAAAATCTGAAGATTGCCTCAGTCGACCTGACAAATTTTAATTTACATTGTTCAATCTGGGTTCTCCAATGTCCCTTTGCATTGTAAACTAATCCCAGATATACAAATGAATTTGTTGCTTTGATTGGGGTGCTATTTACGTGGTGAACCTTAGTTTTAGGTTTCCCTTGCCCACACACCATTGTAAAAGTTTTGTTCAAGTTTAGTACTAAGTCCTTATCGTGCATAAATTCAGCAAATTTTTCTATCAGGGACTGTAGTCCGTTCGCAGTTTGTGGTAAAAGAACTGCGTCGTCCGCATAGAGTAAAATTGGAACGGAGAGTTTACCTACTCTTGGGGTGTCAGCATTTAAATGTTGTAGCTCTGCATCCACTCCATTTACATATAAGGAAAATAAAAGGGGGGCAAGGACACAACCCTGTCTAATTCCCCGGGTTACCCTGAAACTTGATGTACACTCTCCTCCTACCCCATAACGCACTCTAGTACTCAAACGGCTATACAGTTGTGAAAGATAATTCACAATGTCATTTGGTGCCCTCATATTAATCAACGTTTGCCATAGTTTTGAATGATTTACTAAATCAAAGGCACTTGTGAGGTCAACGAAACAAAGGTGTAAGTGACCCTTTTTCGTAATTGTATATTTAGAAATAAGAAGGTGCAAATTAATGCACTGTTCTATTGTCCCTATCTCCCTTCTGAAACCGTATTGTGTTTCAGTAAGAATTTTATTCTCTCCTGCCCACAATTCCAGTCTCTCCAGCAATATCCTGCCCATTACTTTAGATGTTGTATCGAGAAGGGAGATTGGGCGGTAACATTTGGGGTCTTTCCTATTGCCCTTTTTGAAGATCGGGACAATGATACTTTCCGTCCATGTTCTTGGAATCAAACCTTCAGCAATAGTGTTAAACACATTTTGTAACAATGGACCCCACAAACCCACATTAAGTTTAAAAATGTCTATGGGGACACCATCAACACCAGGCGCCTTTCCATTTGCACTTTTTTCTAAGGCCGATGTGACTTCATTTACAGTAATGGGGTCCAAATTGAAAGTATCAAAATTTATAAAAATGTTGTTATCATCAAATTCAGAAATATATATTGGATCACTATATGATGTTAAGACAGGGATTTCATTATCTAAGTTAAAAACCTTCATAAAATGGTTAATCCATTCTAGGGGTTGTACTAGGCTTTCAATTTTTACAGCACTACTATCTTTAAAATAGGGGTGGTTTATCGTTTTCCAAAAAAGGGAGGAGTCCCTAGTATTCGCTGCCTGTGTAAGCTTCTCCCATGCTTCACTTTGAATCTCCCTCTTTCTTCTTGCCACTGTCTGTTTATATATCGTCCTCCGGTTTTTGATCTGTTCAGTGTCTTTTGGTCTAATTTTTAAAGCATTCTTTAATAGGTGGTTTGCCTCCGTGCATTCTGAGTCAAACCAGCTAACTATCTTTTTCTTTTTCTTCTTAATTTTTAAACCCTGGGAAATCGCTGCGGTTATTTTACAGAAAGCCCCAATGATATCTTCATTTATTGAATCCCCCTTTGTACATAATTCTATATCATTTTTACAATCAATCAATAATCTCTCTACAAAATCAATCTGATTTATCCCGGACCATCTAATCGACGTGCCATTTTCTCCCTGAGTTTTTATGCTTGGTGCTAAGCACGGTCCTCCACAAGGGATATCAATCAATCTGACAGTTAGGAATACTGGGTTATGGTCGCTTAGGCAGCTTTTTTCCACCTCCATTTTTACTATCTGATTCTGACCATGAGCCGAGATTAATATGTGATCGATTATGGAGCAATGGCCTTGCCCTTCAAAAGTGGGTAACTGCACTTGTCCCTCGTATAACGTCTGGTCCACTACTTCCAGATTATATTTATACAAGGCCCAGTTAATTGATTCCCCATAGGTATTATGTGGGAAATGGGTGTAGCTTTCTCCGAACTCATTCTCATATCCACAGTACTTCCCTTCAAGTATATCACATTTCCTACTATTGAAATCTCCAACCCAGATCAAGAAGTAATCACCCTTGATCTGTTTTAAAAACAGATCAAGCTCCTTCTCAAGGGATAAAATTACTTGATATCTGTTACTGTCGAAGACATTATTATAGAAATTAATTATCACAAAACACTGATGATCAATAGTATTTAACCACGGAAACTGAAAATAAGGTGAATCAGTATAAACTTGCTTCAATGTCAGCGGGCATGTAACTGAAAGTAAAACAACTAGGCCTCCCTTTGCCCTTCCACTTCGTGATGGAATTGCTTGTGTATCAATTGTTGAGAAGCCATCAATAAAAAAGGGTTCTGTGTGCCAAGTCTCTTGTATACAAATAATTTGACACTTGTTAAAAAATTCAGGAAATATCTTAGCATCCAATTTCGAGTTAATGCCCGCAATGTTCCATGAAACTATAGTCAAATTATAGGCCTGCGAATTTAGTGTTGACATTAAGCCTTTATCGACAAGGGAAAGGTTTTGTTTAGAACATGGTTCGGCACCCTGGTGCAGTCAATCTATATCACTGCATCGTCTGAGAACTGAAAATCTGTTAGACAAGGGCAGAGGTCTATACCTATCAGCTGTCAATGGACCAGTGTCATACTCTTTTGGGTTTCTTGTAAATGGTCTATAAAAATATCCAAGCGGTACCCCGGTAATATATTTCCCATTGTTAACTGACATTTCTCCAACATTAGGTATCTCTTCAAGCAAAACTTCAACCATTGCCGGGATTCGAAAAGAGACAACCACACAGTCTCCCTCTCCCTTTTTCTGGGATCTCCCTACCCAGGGTACTCTTCTCACCATGATAATGTTCCTAGCCAAAATATTTAAGTTATGGTGAGAGTGTTTCATGAACCAATGCAAGACCTTGTTCTTCAAGTCTACCCAACCCTCATTAACACCATCCGCCAATACTGGAACATCTCTAAGGATAATAGTATAAGGTGTAGCCTCAGGTGGTAAGTGAAGCGAGCCTCGGTGATTGTGTCTATGCTCCATTATTTTATCCTGATTTCCAATAGTGGAGCATGTAGGGCTTGTAAGACTTGTTGTTTTTGTCATATTTCGGGATGATGATGGTAACTGCAAGTCCCTTTTTGTACTTTCCTTGGCTATATTCTCTACAATTTTTTCCCTATTTTTCTCGTCATACCTAGATGCAGGTTTCGCTGGTTTCACTGAGCCACATACAGTCTTATTACTAGCAGTATCTCTCGTATTAACCTTTCCCACTATATCTGATGAATTTTTATTAGATAGTACTTTCTCGTGAGATGACAAATCTGTAATGACTTTCAGGATCTGCGCTACATCATCCTTAATTTTCCCTATTTCCTTTAAGAGATTTTTTTCAACTATGTCAATCTTCCCAAGTAACTTTTTTGAAGCCAGATCCAGTTTAGTTGTACAATCATTGCTAGTGTTGGCCTTTTGCCCTCCATTATGTTTAGAGAGCATTGGCTGTGGTTGTTTAGTTGAATCATCACCTTTTCCTTTGACTAGCTTTTTACTTTTGGCTACTAGTGGAATTGAACTACTTATGTCTGATAAAGTCAGTATTTCCAATGGGTCAGATGATACACAAGGTGCCCCATGAGTATTATGCACTAGGGCTGTTACTCTTTTCATTTGGACATTGTTGGTCAAATCTGCTTCTGGTGCAGGCTCAGATGGAGCCAGTGTAGTCTCATCTATCACAACGGTTAATGCATTCTTGGTGGCCGCTAAACGTTCTTCCACATTTTCAATTTCACTGTTAATTAAACCCATTGCATTGTTAAGGTAATTGGTTATAGGAGCACTCAGTCTGGCGGTTTTGTTCTTACTACTGGCAACAGCACCCGCAAGTTTACGTTTCCCCATGTCCTGTGATGTATTGTTAAGTTTTACAAGATCACACCACCTTTCCACCTTTCCACTGCATGAAATGGGGGCTCAGTCTCTTACCCGCAGTTATCAGCGTTTCAGCGTTTCACAGCAAATTTCAGGCGCACACGGGAGCCCGCTCCTAGTTTTCAAGCGCCTCCAGGCGCTGCAATTGGCTGTGTGATTTTGCGGCTCCGGCCGCGGGAAAAATCAGGCAGGCAATGTTGAGACCCGCGCTGCGGGAGCACGCTCCTAGTTTTCAAGCGCCTCCAGGCGCTGCAATTAGCTGTGTGACTTTGCGGCTCCAGCTCCGGCCGCGGGAAGAATCAGGCAGGTAGTGTCGGGACCCAAGATGGCCGCAACAGAGTAGAGGTCCGATAGGTGGGGCGGCGCCTCAGTTGTGTCCTCCTTGTCAATTTCACATAGCCTTTCAGCAGTATTCTGCTGAGAAACCTTCCATATTTCATTGTATTTTGCGCACAAAAAGCGCTTTTGACGTGCCTTCTGGGGACCTAATAAAAAGTCCCTGAGATCCAGGTCATCAGACAAAAGGGACAAGTGTTGTTTCACCAGGGACATTGTAAAGATTTTTAGCAAATTAAATCACAATTTCCCAACACTGTCAGTTGTCTCTACCCCTGAGTGTTCAGATTGTACATAAATCATGTCAGGTTTATTAGCCTTGAAACCCTTGGTGTTACCCAGGAATTGTACCTGACACCTGTTGTTGTCCAATGGCCAAACCAGTCATCTCTTCCAATTGGGGTCAGATGAATTGTACATGCTATTAGGTAGCATGGCATCTAATCTATCATCACTGAAGTGTGTAAACTATTGTCAATTGTCAAAACGTGTAAATGTGGGAATTCATGGTGTTTTCAAGTCTTTCATTTTAGCTATTCCAAGACATGATGTTTGTTGCACAGTCTTGTCCAGGGAAATCATTGGTTGTGGTATCAGGCATGCTCTAAAAAAGGCCTCAGTACTCTAAACCTGCCAGTCTCTTGTCCCCCAAATAGATTTTACATTTACAGTGTCCCTCCAGAAGTCAAAACCCTGCACAGACAGCTGGGAAAGAAAAGATGCAAAAGGTATCAGCTTGGTGTTAGTTGACATATTTTTTTTTGAAGGTGTGGGTGCAAGCCTATAATAATATGAGGCCGGGTCAGATGTGCCATAACCAGAAAAATAAGCAAACTTCTGTGCAAAAGTTTTTGAACTACCTTGTGGTGGTGTAGAGCAATGTTTCCATTGAGTGTAATTATAAACAGCATGCAGAACACTGGCTTATGCAGGCTTTATGCAGGAAATGATGACCGTAATGTTGAAAACACAATATGTCATCATAATAAGATGAACTGGGGTGGCGAAGTGAGCTAAAGAACGATGATGGATTCAACCCAGATCTGTGACTGGGGGTGAGTGTCTGAAAAGTTTCAGCGCTCCGTCCATCATCTCCTTGTGTTTGCTTTGTTCGCCCTAAGTTGGCAGGGTAGGCCCAGACGTGGGTCCCTTGCTCACTTTGCCACTGGATTCAAGCTAGCCTGGCTGATGAGGGCTGTTAGCCCGAAACCGGTCCCAGGATGCTTGTTTCCGGTCCAGGGAAGACATGACTTAGCAGTTCGGGCTGGACTGTTCCTATGAGGCACAGGGTCAAGACTGATTTGCATATAGCTGTGTCTGAACTAGGGTGGCGAAGTGAGCTAAAGAACGATGATGGATTCAACCCAGATCTGTGACTGGGGGTGAGAGTCTGAAATGTTTCAGCATTCCGCCCATCATCTCCTTGTGTTTGCATCATAATAAGATGTACCATCATACAATTCATCAGCGGAAAACACAGTTGAATGCTCTAGATCTTCTAACAATTCATGCACTGTATTACTGTCTCAGTCATCAGAAACAGCATTAGGGGTAATGACATTATTTAAAGAAATTTTGAGCAAGTATGGAATTTGTAGCAATTCAGTGGGGCCATATACATCATACGATACCCTATCCCATACACTCCCCTCGGGTACTGAAACTGCTGTTATGTTCACCAGGGAAAGGTCTCTCCATTCATTGTATGATGATGCATGTGGTTTGAGTACCAAATTCACAAGCTGTACTGCACAGCGTTCCAGAAGATAATGGTAGTTTAAAAGCAGGAAAAAGACAGTCACTAAACCAATCCAGAGGACCAGGAAAAGTAACCCAATTGTAATCCGAAGATGTAACCAGGGAGAGACAAAATGTGTTAATTAAGAGCCAAAGATAGAAAACATGCACTTTCAGCCTGAAAGGGAGAGGTGGTGGTGGCGGAGGTGGAGGATCAGTTGAATCCGATGTCAAGTCATCAAAGTAGGTGAAATAGCATAGGCCGTCCAATCTATTTTTGGCAGCTCAACAGGATTTGTAGAACTGGGAGATGCCTCGATCTGTGGTACATTCATGTAGACTTTATTCTTGTCAGATTTCCGGATCGAAATGTGTGTTTCTGTACTGGTTGACTGTACAGATGTTGTAGATACAACAGGTAGAAGGTAAACTTTGCTGTTGTTTGATAGTGTCTCCCATGTGAGAGAGGATGCTTCTTCAGTTATCAAAGCTTCCATCTCAACTTCCTGAACAGTAGCAAGAGGAGGCAGGTAGCTACCCATGAGCCCACATGGCTTACTGTTGAGAATCGGCCACAAAGTATGGTTTGATCATATCAATGGAGACAAATCACTTGTCTTTGTGACCGGCAAGGGGCGAAAGAAGTAAAGTTCTGGTACCTTCAATAGCTAGGACAGGTACAGGCACTCTGTAGGATGGCCCAAACTCTTTCTTGTCCACAATTGTACCCTGACCAGATCCCCAATGTTCGGGACCCAGCCAGGTCTTGTCGGCACTACCTTCACTTCTCCGGTGGCGGTGTGTTTTACTTGGATGTTGCTTTGTTGATCCCGGAAATTGGTCAGTTCCTGTAAAAAAGCCAAATGTTCATTGATGTCAAATGGTGTTTCTGTTGCCACTGTGCTGGGATTGTCAAGGTCTTGGACCCACATCTTAACCCTAAACAGGATCTCATAGGGAGTCCGACCACCCAAAGATTTTCTTGGCATGTTATTTAAAGCCCTCTGAACCCCACATAGGTGAGGGACCGTACTGTGACCTGAGCCTAGGACCCTTGCTGCTAAACACTGCTTTAAGTCACGATTTTTCCTCTGCACTACTGAGTTTTCCTTTGGATGATAGAGTGAGGAATAGTGCAAGGCCACATCCAGACTTCCCATGGCCTCTTTGTAATCCCGAGAGCTAAATGCCAGACCCTGGTCAGAGTGTAATTTGCCAATTTGTTATGTCCCAATAAAGACTCGCAGATCCCTTATAACAGTTCTGGTGTCAGCTGACTGCTGTGGCCATACCCACAGGAATCTAGAGCAGGAATCCACTGCCAACAAGATGTACTTGTAAGCCCCATCTGATTGTAGGGGAAAGCAGCGATCCATATAGACACAAGCCAATGGCTTGTTTAAAATCACGAGAGGTGCCTGTGGTGGAACCGTTACGGTGAAGTCCTTTATCTGCTGGCAGATGTCGCACCTAAGGACAAAGTCCTTGGTCTGTTTGTGGAGACCCAGCCACCAACAGCGCTGCTGTAGTAATGAAATTGTAGCTGCCATCCCCGCGTGTGCAGAAGCCAGACCTTCGTGTGCAGCTACTATCAACCCCAGTCTGCGATCTGTGTTCGGTGTTACTCTATACTCCACTCCAGGAATGTGAGCATATGGTATGTTTTGCTCATCTAACTTGCAGGAATACTTGAGAGGAAAGCGTTTTGGCAGGTGGGTGCTGTTGCGGTCAGCGTTGACAGCCACCATGATGTCTCTGTTAATCCTCATGCTAGCACGAGTGATTACACCAACTGCAGCACTGCAAACTGTTGCTTTTGCGGCTTCATCAGCCATGGAATCCCTGCAACGTGAACACCATCATGTTGATGACTCAATGTATGAATGACCAGAGTCCGAGGCAAACAATCTTTCAACTTTGCCACCTTCACCCACAACAGCTTGTGCTTAATTGTGCAACACTTTGAATTTCTGAATCCATTCTGGCTCCAATAGTGTAGGTATTCATTGTAGGACTGGACACAGTAATACGAGTTACACACTGTGAGTGTGGGGTATCCATGATCCGTATTTTACAGTACCAGCATTAGAGCCTTTAGCTCCAACAGCTGCCCTATGCAGTCACCTAGTTACTGTCTGTAGGTTTTCTCAGGATGGAATTTTCTATCATGCATGCACCCTTTTACTATTGCGCATGCAGCTGAGTATTGATGCTTTGCCCCTGTGGCAGGCTGGGCAGATCATCAGCATATATGATGTAGTCATAGCGATCTTGAGGCTTTATTTCACTGGGCAGAGGATATTCTTGTTCATACTGCAGAAAGGCTTGTGTTTGAAGTGAAGAATCAAATTTGTAGTCTACATCTGATGCAGGGAGAGAGTTAAGCCATTGAATCCAGCGTGAATGTAAAGCCCTAGCACTTGGAACGCTTGCTTTGGTGATGGCCTCCAAAGTCGGCACCGGGGTAACAACCATTATGCATCTACCCTGAGCCAGGGCTCTCTCTCTCTCACTATAGCAGTTTGTACTGTTGTCAGTATTTTTTCAGTAGGTGCAAAAATGCATTGGTATATAAATGTAATTTATGTGCAATCGGTACTGTGTCAACTTCATTGAACGTGACATATGTGTATTCTGATGTTCCAGCGATAACGCAGATCACCATGTTCGTTGTGTTTACACGTGTGTGTAAATGTTTGGAAGCTATCATGTCAACTTGTACGGAACGTAAAATGTTTGTATGTTCCTGTGTCCAAAAGTATGGATGTATCAAGTCGTAGAACAGTTTAACCCATTCTGCGTAATCTGGAATGTATATTCTGCAAAAATTTGAAATCCCAAAATGGACTGTAGTCTTTTCAATGTTGTTGATGGTTGAAGAAGCGCACATTTTTTCAAGAAGTGTGTCACAAGGCTTTTGCCTTCACTTGACAGTTCATATCGCAGATAAATGACATTGAGGTGGGCAATTTTTTATTTTTAAAATTTGAAATATGTCAACTATTATGTTATCCACTCTTGTTAAGTGTTCCATAAGATCATCATCGGTCAAGTGTCATTGACTTAGGACAATGGCTGGTCATCACAATTTTGCAGTACCTCTGTCAGTCTGTCACTCTGGCTGAGAACAGCCCGGGGCTATTTTATACCCTTGAGGAAATCCACAGAATTGCCTTTGAGAGCTTAGCACACTGAAGGTGATCAAATATCTGCTTCCAGGCGCTATATTCAGGCAGAATAATCCATTTAAGATATCTAGAGTTGTTTCTACCGCACAATGTTATTCATTAGTGCTTCACTGTGTGTATTTGTACTGCAAATGTGCAAGAAGCTGTGTTTAAGTGTCTGTAATCTAATACTAGATAATATGAATGGTCCGGTTTCATTACTGGAAACAAAGGATTGTTCATAGATGAGGTGCAACGTTCTATCACACCTTGGTATTCAAGTTGTTCTAGGATTTCCCTAACTTGTTTTTAAGCTTCATGCTTAATTGGGTACTGTCTTTAAGGTTGTGGGATTGTCCTCAATGGTATTTCATGATATGGATAACCATCATCCTACCCCACATGGTTTTTGTATAACGCCAATCCTTTCCTGCCAAAAGAATATTGTAACCTTGTGTCAAGTCACCCCAAAAGAGAACATTAATAAACCTGAACAAATCCCCTTCCAACCGTAGTCTTATTTCTGCCAGACTGTCTAGCATTATCACTGCCCAATCACTGCTCAGAAGCAGAGACCTCAATATCTGGGGCCTGCCTGACCTTTTTAACTGAGGCTTGAAAGGTTTCTGTTTATCTTCCTGTTTTATTATGTAGTCAGATGAGCAGGGTGAGTCCTTCTTTGGTTTCACGTGCTCCTCCAATCTGCGCTCTAACCATCCACCTCTCTCCGAAACGTTTAACAGATGATTCATGAAAGGAACAAGATAAACGTGTATCAGTATCTTGATACCTGTCTGGCTGTCTAATATTATCATGGTTTTGGAGATTACATCATTTAATTTTACTTAACATAATGGTTGATACTGCAGCTAAATTGCCCATCAGCTTCATCCCCAAGTCCAGGACAGGTGGTGCCCCGTACTCATCTGGAGTTGTTTTATAACCTCAGGCAAAACAGCAAGAGAAGGGGTACTATGTGTTCTGGCATATACTGCAGCAAAGACTGTACCCCAGGTGGTGCTGTCTTCCACAGGGGGAGCCATTCCCATCGGCAAGGAAATAGTTAATATTCTGTGTTTGTCCTGTGGTCCCATATGGAGAAACCTGTTTCAATCTGACTTGTTTTTTGGGCAATCCAGAATGGAATCTCCTCCCATCTGATGGGACCTTTTCCCATGACTGCATTTAGTATTTGTGGGCTAATGCCCGGGGTAGCCAATTGTGGTTGTGCAGTTTGAGCAGTCCGCCAAGGGTTAAGTGTCAATGTCAGCATAACAAACTGTCTGAGATTTCTGTATATTGTTACTAAGTCTTCATATAGTGTTCGCACCTCTGCTGTCGGTAAATTATCAGCATTAGGATGCGGTGTGTATCGGGCTAAGATCGGCCATGTCGCTCCCTCATTGTTGAGCGGACTGAGTCTAACGTTTGCTGTTGTGTGTGGGAGGGCACCTTTAAACCATTTATTGTGTTCTTGGTAAGTGAGAGGTATTTCTATTTCTTTGTATGGAGTGTACTCCTCCGGCATTTCATCCTCAGTGTAGGCGTGAAATACTGCGTAGCGTTGTCTGCAGCTGGGAATGTAACCCAAGAATAGAACACTCCTATCTAAAATGCTTCATGTGCCTCAACCGCGAAAGTAACATCTCCTCCCCTTGCCAGGAGACCATGCTGCAAAAGTTTCAGAGTAGCTGCATGTCTGTAGTTCTCGGCTATATTTAATGCCTGATTTCTTTCGTTGTCAGACAAATTTTGCAGAATGAATTGCGGAAAGGGTGACACAGTGGGAATAATAGATCCTTTCAAGCTTGATCTACCTACAACCAATATATAGGTGTTACCTACTCAGTTGAGGAGGATGTTCCCTACCACCACAGACGTCTCCGGTTTGGAGGTGAGTAGGGTCTCTGAGAATGCACGATTGAACTACTCAGGCGATCCATTAAATAAGAACCTAACCAACGTTGGCAGAGCAATGTCGTGTAGTTTCCACCTCACGGTAGAAACCCCTGGTTTGTGGACAGCATAAACGTTGGGATGGTGCCAGATGGATTTTATGCACCCCCTCAGGATATGTTGTCCTATAGTCCAGCTAGCTCACAGTGCCACCCTAAGCTCCCCTAAACCTAATCGGGCAGTTCAGGGTTTCTGGCAACCACTGAAAATGACAACCACGGTCCCCCAGGAAGCGTGGTAATAGTTCTAGAACTCTTTTGCTCAGGCACTCGTGCTCTAGTACTCTCAGAGAAACATACAAGAAATACACAGATGGACGTTTTTCAATAATTATTGAGCCAGTGTGATTCTTCTGCAAAATATATGTGCTGCAATGATTAATAGACAGAAGCAAATGAAAGTTACTAAGAGCACCAACACAGTGAACAGAATAAAAAGATCCACCATGGTGGTAAAACAACGTATATATGCAAGCATAAAATACTATATAGAGAATTTGTCCTAGGGTGATTGTATGTATGTAAAGACAAGAATCCCGTACTGGATGATCCAACCCCAGTTATCTGATGGGAAAGAATGTCCCAGTCTTGGTCACGAGCTGGACACCTTTGCAAGAAGAAGTCAGCAAGATGCTGGGCCGAAGCATGAGCTTGTAGAGACCTCATCAATATCTTCTCAAGCGCTCCTCTGCCTAAACTCCGAAATGCTTGTTTATTTATAAAGAAAAGTATCCTTGCACGTTCTGTGCAAGCCAGCATTGTTTCGGTCTATAGATAGCCATGTCGCCCCGTGGATGAAAAACAGAACGACATATGCACAATGTGTGTCGTGACCTTGACCGTGGTGTTCAAGGAATCATGATAGTGTTAGGCAAAGCCGGATCTGTAAGTGAAGCAGTTTCAGAAAAACTAATCAAACATTGTCGCACACGCAAATGTGTGTAAAAGGTTATTGTGTAAAGGGGAAGGCAACTTAAGAAAACTTGTCCATCATGAAAGATGGTGTCGGTTCTATGTGGCCTACCTCAGACACATAACACTTGGACCTGAGAGGGCCTGGCTTGTTGGTAATTACAATCTGTCTATACATGTTTTTGCTAATTTCAAGTTTAATGATCAAAATAGTATGTAAAACTTTTACTTTTATTTTTATTTCATATAGGAGACTCAGCTTGTCCTAACCGACCATAGTTGTTAGCACAGCTGAGTAATCTAACAATGCCAGGGGAAGCCCGCTTCAATGAGGCCATGGAAGAACACGGAGGCCAGTGGAGGGGGCTTTTGGGATCCTAAAGGCTAGATTTTGATGTCTGGATAAGATTGGATAAGACTGGTGAAGCCCTCCTCTACTCATCCGATAAAGTGTGCAAAATCACTATGGCATGCTGTATATTACACAACATAGCCCTGCGACAGAACATCCTCTACATTGCAGAGGAAGAAGACCATGATGAGCCACTCGGTGAGGATGACAAAATGTCAAATGAAGATGATAGTGGTGAAGAGGGAAGGCACTGACTTACGTCAAGATGTTATTGACCACTACTTCACATGAGTATAAGTATATATTCACATATTATGACATTACATTTAAAACCAAATTGTAATCTAATGAGAATAAAAATCTATGCTAGACATTTTTGTGACAGGGCAAATTAAGGTAAATCCAGGGCAAATATGTTTGTTGACCTAAGTTTTGACACATTGACTAATGTGTTTATTTACATTGTTTATCTTTGTTTTTGTTTTTTTAGAAAATGTTTCCTCAAAATTTGTCATTTGTAATGTGTCTATTTTGTATTAATCTGTTTTACGTTCCTTCACCATGCCATCTTCATTTGGATATTTCAACGTTGTGACATTTGCAGTTATATGCTGCTGTTCCGAAGTACAAAGGGAACATGGGATGATCCTGTGAAAGACACCCACACGTTGAATATACAGAACTTATACAAAAAAACTTGCACAGTGATTGAATTGTATTTGTTAAGATTGCATTAGACTTGTTTTCTGTTGATTGTTGCCACCAAGGCAATATGTGCTGCTTAAAGTGCTCTATCCACGTGTAGTAGGCCACCCAATGCATACAAATCTCCCTTCACTTAGGCAAAATCTAAATTTTGTGTTAACTGTATGTAGCTGTTGATGTGACTCATCACTGAAGAAAGAACGTCTTGTAGCATACCACTTAAAGTTGGTTGAAACATTCCAACAGATACTGCAACAGTGTATTGGAATGATTCTGTGGCTATAAAGGGAGTACTGCCATTATTTTCACTATTGATGTGGGTTTCGTATTCTGAAGCAGAAGATCTGGCTCCAGCTGATGACATCCATCAATAAGAGTTTGTCTATTTCATCTGATTTTTTTTAATTGTCTCCTATTCTTCCATGGTGGCAAGGTCTGGGACTGTAAATGTAAATATTGTATGATTGTTTTGGAATATGAATGGTTTGTAATGTATTAGTAAAATATGAAAACCATTTCTTTATTCCAATTAAATCATATTTTAGTTTTTGATTTGTGGCTTTTGTTCTTTTTTGTCATCTTTTAAAAAATGTGAAAAACATTACCTACATGGAATTTATTTATGAATAAACAATCTTTTTTAAGTTATCTTTTTAATATGTAAGATGGAACTATAAAAAGTGAACAAATTGAGAAAAGGCATGCAACACCAGTCTTTGATTTTTTAAATTTTGATTCAACAAAACCAAATAAACTAAAACAGGATGTAAACAATAATCCAAACAAAAAACAAAATAAGTCAATCATGGCGAATGAAACTAATATTGAAGAGCCAAAATTGTTTGAAATCCAATGTCCAAAATACAACTGGCATAAAAAAGGTAAATGTGCCCAGAAAATAGTCCACATAGGGAATGGTAGTCTCACACTGGAAGAAATTAGGTTATGCGTCTCTTGTTGGCGGTGGTGGAGGTCTTGCCATCCTCTCCTGGCGGTCTGGTTTAACATCCCCTCCTGAGGGGAATGGTGAATCCACAGTTGCAGGGACTGAGGTGGGTGCAGGTGTTTCCTCTTGTGACAGGTCCCTCCTTTCTGTGGCTGAGGCAGATGTAGTAGACACAGATGTTGTTGGACCACAGAAAGGGGAAGAGTTTGCTGGAAAAGCCCTGCACATATAGGTAAAACAATCATGCAGCACCCTAGTCAGAGAGCCCAAATTTGAGTTTACATTTTCCATCTGAACATTGTGGTCCCTCTGCAGCTGCTTAATCTCCGGGAGCTCTCTAAGGACCTGGCCCATCATGTCTTGGGACTGATTGAGGGATCCCAAGGCTTGGTCAATGGTGGCCTGGGTGACAATACACCCAGTGGCTTCACTTTGCTGGCCCACAGATCCCCTCCCACAACCCCTACCTGCACTACCCTGTGCCCTTGACCAAGTGTGCCCCATCCCACTGGCTCCTGGCTGTTGGTGGTGTTGGATTAACAGCAGCCATGACTGGGGGCCACAATATTGGGTGGTGTTTCTTTGGACACAGGAAGTGGAGGTATCCAGAGGCTGCGGTGTGGTAACAGCTGGGGTGGGAGGTGTAGGTGTGGGCTGAGTGAGACTCACTGTAGCTGTCTGCCCAGGTAGACCAGATGGACCAGCCTGCTCCTCAACATCCGGTCTTGCAGGAGTGGGTTCCTCACTGAAGGCTTGTTCCTGGTCTGGAGTGGAGGTATCCTCAGTAGCTGTGGCAGATAGTTGTCCATGTACTCTGGGTGTTGGACCTATTAGAAATTCAAATAAAAATGTATTTAATAATCTATATGATACATCAAATAAGTTTGTAGGAAAGATTGAAGCAACCTAAAAGGAAAAAGTGATTTCATACGATGCTTATGCCGTTCAGTAGTATTATGATAAATTACTAAAACAGTTTGAAGTACAGACAAAACTACTTCTAAAAATCAGGTAAAATGATGCCCTGAAATGGAGAAAAAAATTAGGAAGTATACATAAAATTTTGCAAACATTCAGCACAACACTGTAGAAAGGAGAAATGCAAAATAAACCGTTCTAAGGCCTAGCAGGGTAAACATCTGTAAATACATAACTTTGAAGGATAAATAGAATTAATCATCATATAAACATGCAAAGTACATTTATTATCAAAATAACACATTCAGCATACAACATAACAGACATTATGTTTTTCGTGTCAATATACTTTGATTTGTGAAACAAATACCATCACTTCAATAAAATTACAAGAAAGTGACAACATACAAATGTAAACAAAAATGACATTTTCAAACATAGCATAAAATAGAGATTGATAAATACATAACACGTTAACATATGTGAAAATATGAAAGAAAAGGTAGAATGACGAAAATAACATTACAATATTATTTTCACAAAACAAAACACAAGGCATCATGGTAGCTGTAGTCATTTCAATTAAACATTAACAAAAATTGCTAAATTGTGAGATGAACATACCTAGCAAAATATATGCAGTGAAAATGAACAGACATTTACAATATAAAACACATATATGAAATATTGGCGGAAAAAAACTTGCAAGCACCATGACATCATGTGAATTAAAATGGAGACGGAGACAAAGGGGAAGGGGTCCCTCAGGGATCCCTTCCCGTTTACGAATGGGTTATCACCTCCATCATGGAGTTGGTAAAATATGAATGTTTTGCGGCCACATTCTGGTCACAAAACATTCATACATGCCCAAGTGACTCACTATTAGGAAGGAACGCTCTTGGCAAGCTCCTTCCTAATACTGACTCGCAAACCCTATTTTGTGAGTCAGTAATAGGTTACCGACTCGCAAAATAGGGTTAGTACATGCCAAAACCATTATAGCGGTCGCAAATGTCCAGATTCTCCATTTGCGACCTCTAAAAATGGTCGTTCATGTGGCCCATAGTTCTGCTGCAGTGGAATGGCACAGGATCATGTTCTGAAATGGAGTGTGTTTTATAGTGTCGGGTGCTGGTGGAAACAATTAGCCAAACCACATCAGGTGTGTGATGCTAGCATCCATCCAAAAGCCACAGAAATAGTACAATGTTGAACGCGTCACGCAACTGAATCACTCCACCGGCAATCTGCCGCTAGAACAATGCCAGCACAGCTGTGAAATCGAAATAAGCTCGACGCATTCCCGCCACCCTGGTGGAGTAATGCTAGCCAGCAGAGGAGTCCGCCCCGTCAACAGCAGCAGCAGTGAACCGTTTATGCGATGGAAAACAGTCTGTCAATGTTGACGGCGGATCAGTCAGCCAACATCTAAATATGGCGGGCGGGAATCAGTCAGCTCGGCGGAGTACTCGTAAACTCCACCACGGAGGGATGACAAGAGTTCCGCCAAGATCTCAATCAGGCCTTTTATGCTTAAAAATGTTTTGTTTCAACAGTCTCATCCTATTACTTAGCACATGTAAAATAACCACACAGAATATAAAACAGCACCAAAGAATGGTGCTAACAACGGATATAATATGAAGATTTGTAACCATAGTGTAAAGATCATCTAGCAACCTAACACCCTAACGCCTACTTCTATGTGCTATACTATGAGAGCACGGAGTAGCTTAACCTGCATCAAGAGTTTCTTAAAAGGACCCAGCACACTGCATACCATTGTACTGCAAGAAGTTGTAGTTGTCAGCAGCCAGGAGAGAGTATTCTCTTGAAGGTAAAATAGCCATTAGCTGGGCTAAGCTCCAAGATTCTTCTAAGAGATGTTGTATCCATTTTCTGTTTTCTATCAATCTGGTTTCTCCAACCTGCTTCCTCTAAACATATCTCAGCTTCTAAGATCAGGGTGGCAAATGGGAGCAACATAAATAGGAGATCCAGGCTTTTGTTATATCTGTGGTAAAAAGACCTGGGCTTCAATAAGCAGGCTTCAGAGTGAATATCGAGAGGGAGCAGGTTGCATATGGTAACATTAAACCCTGAAATATCCTTTCTGTTCATTATCACTCGCTTTGAATTGTTCCCTGTCAACGATGGAATACCCCAATTTTTATCTTCATCGCCAATGATCTTGTTTATGTATGGGGAAGGTTTTTAGGAAGTATTAAAATCTCCTGCCACTATTATTTTTGTATTTAGCTGCAGGGAATCTAGAGCCTCTTCCAAAAAAGATAGAGTGCATGGTTTGTTACTCGCCAGTGTCGTTTTTACATAAATATTTATAAGGGCCAAGCAAAGTCCTGTCACAAAAGACACAGTAATCCCAATTAAGTCAGGACAATCTGTTTGCAATAAAGTATGTGAACTAAAACAACCATTCCTAACTAAAATCATGAGACCCCCATTTGCTCTCCCAAAGCGCTCTTTTGCTTCCACGCTAAAAGTAGTGAACCCGTGTATAAACACTCTCTCAGTAGCCCATGTTTCTTGGAGCATACAAACATCGTGCTCCTCGATGTAGGACACCCAGTCTGGATCAATCAATTTTGGCACTGATCCATCCATGCTCCAAGATAATGGCCGGATACTTGGCAATGAATGTTGGCCCCTTTTGGGCTTGAGATCGAGGATGTTGAGTGAGCAGGGAAACTCCTCTATATGTGTGCTGTTTTTACCGTCCACCATGATCTGTGAAATTTACTTGTGTCTCCCTCTTTCTAGGGTGTTATTCATAGTATCCATACATGGCGGAACAGGTGTATTTTCTACAGTGCAACAGTTTACCAGACTACAACCAGGGTTGCCTTCAATGAGATTTCGAGTGTCGTTATTAGACACTTTGGTGCTAGCGCTAATTAGGTCACAGGATGCGAACTCATTAGACAAGCAGGAGCTCATTTGAATATTTGTACTTAGTCAATTGACTGCATTCAGATTTAATATGGCAGTGGCAAGAGAGTAATATTACCCTGGTGAACTGGGGCTTCATAATAAACCCCTCAGATATACTAGTAGACGGAGGAGATGCTTTCAACCTCATTCCCAGCGGTTTACCCCAGGAAGATGACAAGTGCGCAGTTCAAAATGTATAAGATTTTCAGCCATCTGATTTGAGCACAATATAACCTGGTTATACTCATGATGAGATAAATTGCATTTACACCTTTTTTGCATACACAGTGTCTAACCTAACCACAGAGAGACAATTTTGCTCCGCCCTTAGCCAATGGATCACTTTGTTAATTAGAGCATCAGTGTCCTCAAAGGATACTGGCTTCAATTTGGGAACCCGGGTCATGTAGATCGTCCTTCTGGAGTTAATTTCAATGGCCCTTGCAACAAACTGGGGTAGGTTTTCAAAGGGCAATGTTCCAATGTGCCAGAAGCGAATGCTCTTGAGTTAGCTAGTGGATACAGAATTCTTCCTTGAACACGACCTCTCTGTTCCATGCGATAATCAGCCAAAGGTGCTTCGATAATTTCACTATTCGACTTACAGTTACTGTGGGGTCTCGCAGATGGAATTAGATTAGAAGCGTTTTTAGTTAGGCTCTCAACCACCTCTACTTTATCTGAACGGACTTGTTTCATATTTGCCACAATAACAGGTCTCTGGGAGGTATTTTTTTTGCCTCTCGGTGCAGGGTTAGGGCTAGTACCTTGATGATCTTGCGAGAGAGACCCAGAAGTACCTTTGTTGCACACATGGTCGTAGCAACAACAATGTGGCTTAGATAGTAGGCTAGTGACCTGAGCAGACAAAGAAGACAGTAAGCTTCTAAGGTGTTCCAGTTTGCAGTTCAATGCTTCCAAGGTGTTTTCCCCCCTTGTTCTTTATGTGTCGTTTTGGTAAGATGAACTGAATTGCTTACACGCGAAGGCTCCTTGCGTATGGGCATCTCTTCATTGTCACCAATGGATATCAATGGGTCAAAGCGATTATGGCAGGCTACATTAGAGACAATACTGATTTGAGGAAATAAAGGGCATGGGAATGAGTTAGGCAATTCAGGACATGGAGTTTCACTGGGCCGAGATGAGGAAAGCTCTATGGCCTCAGAGTGGTCAGAAGCTGTAATACGCATAGTAGAAGCATCTACACGCTCATCAGAGAGGGGTAAAGGTCTGATTTTTTTTAAACATAACAGGTACTTTTAACGATTTGCCCTTCCCTTTCGTGTCTCTGGGATTCAAAAGCGACTCCACTTCTTCTATTAGTGAATCAACATCAGCTAGCGTATTAGAGTTTGTTAGAGGGGGCTCAGATCTATTTTTCCCTGGTCTCTGTCATTCCTTGGCAATTGTCTCTGTTTTTGCAGGATTTCCTGCTTTTTGTTTGCCCATACCTGGAAGGAGGCTCATACGCCAAAGTAATCAATCAGCTTACGTGATCTGGAATATACAGTCGAAGAGGGAAAGGGAGTAGGCCCAGCCCGGCCTCTTCTGGTCGATGACGGGTGAAGATTGGCCCGGGACTGCTCCGGTGCTCTTGTGTACGCTGCCTCTCTAGGCCCCTCCTTCCTCCCCTGTGGAATGCTGGGGGACTGAGTCTCACCCCAGCAATAGGGACCAATGCCAGGCACAGAAATGCTGGAAGTGCAGGAAGCGCTGGAAATCGATGAGCAGCCTGCGCTGTGGAACTGCTCCGGTGCTCTTGTGTGCACGGCTTCTCCTGGCCCCTCCTTACTTCCCTGTGGAAAGCTGGGGGACCGAGTCTCCCCCCCAGCAGCATGGACCAATGCCAGGCACTAAAACGCTGGAAGCGCAGGAAGCGCTGGAAATCTACGAGCAACCCGTGCCGCTCCTGGCCCCTCCTTCCTCCCCTGTGGAATGCTGGGGGATCGAGTCCCACCCCAACAACAGAGACCAATGCCAGGTACAGAAACGCTGGAAGCGCAGGAAGCACTGGAAATCGACAAGCAGCCTGCGCCGCTGGACTGCTCTGGTGTTCTTGTTTACGCGGCCTCTCCTGTCCCCTCCTTCCTCCCCTGTGGAATGCTGCGGGACCGAGTCCCACCCCAGCAACAGAGGCCAATGCCAGGCACAGAAACACTGGAAGCACAGGAAGTGCTGGAAATCGATGTGCAGCCTGCTCCACGGGACTGCTCCGGTGCTCTTGTGTGCGCGGCCTCTCCTGGCCCCTCCTTCCTCCCCTGTGGAACGCTGGGTGACCGAGTCCCACTCCAACAACAGGGACCAATGCCAGGCACAGAAATGCTGGAAGCGCAGGCATTCTTGTGTGCTAACTGGTCTGCCTCAGTGTTGTAGTCCTGTAGGGTACTGCAGTTGCGGTGTAGCCGTAAAAATTGGCCATAAGGTAGGTTGTCCCTAAGGGCTTTGGGGTGATGGCTGCTGTATAGCAGAAGACTCTTGCAGTCAGTGGGCTTTCTGTATACTGTGATGGTAAGTTGAAGACTCTGTCAGGGTGATTATTAAGTCTAGAAGGGGGATTCTGTAATTGTATATGACAGAGGGTCAACTTACCACCACAGTATACAGAAAGCCCACTGACTGCAATAGTCAGGACAATTTTTACGGCTATGCCACAACTGGAATATCCCACACATGCTGTCAAGATAGCCAAGAAACGGGTCAAAAATAGCAACAGGGAGGCACTTTTAGAACACAACTTGAAACAAGAGACAGACGCTTCGACATGCGTAACCACTTACACACCAGATTCCAACAGAATTTGGAAGATCATCCAAAAACATAGGAGCATTTTACAAACTGACGAACTGACATTGCCCCCACCTCGGTTCGCCTTTAAATGCACCAGGAACATGAAAGACATCCTCATACACACTAGACCACCACCTACTACTGAGCACGACCAGCGATCCCTTTGGGGCCTACCCCCAGTAACAGGTCATTATCCATGTGGGTCCTGCACGGTATGTGCTTTCACTGAGATCACAAAGCAAATCAAATTGAACAATACGTTCAATTGGATACACAAGAAACCACTAACTGCAACACAAGCAACTGTGTTTATACCCTACATCGCAGCCAAGACCTGGAACGAGCTCCCTATCGACATCAGACGCGCCCCCTCCCTGAACACCTTCAGGAAGGCGCTCAAGACCTGGCTCTTCGACTGAACAGAACTGCTGGCTCCCCCCGCCCCCAGCGCCTTGAGACCTTCACGGGTGAGTAGTGCGCTTATAATTCCCTGATTGATTGATTGATTGAACATGCCCTTGTAATTCCAGGTATATTGGCATGACCACTAGAGTGGTCAAAATACGCATCATGGAACACCGTAGTAACATCCGGTGCCACAGACTCAACACCAAGATGTGCACTCACTTTGAAAATAAGGGACACTCACCTGATGACTTACGGTGGACCATTATTGAGGCACATTCAAATATGAGTAAAAAAGCCCTCTTCAGGAGAGAGCAAAGCTGGATTTTTTGTCTTTCCACAAACAAATTGGGATTAAATGAGGACATTCTTTGGAGTGAGCTGAATAAATAAAGCCCCCACATACCACCCATATGGGAGGCGATCGGATCCCTCCAAATACTTCACATTCACCAATTTGGGAAATCTGTATAGTACTTCTACACTTCCACTTGCTCCCAGGGAATCTACATACACCATATGTATTCATTAACAGATATTCCCTTATAGTTCAAACTCTCTTTCTACTTACGGGTCCAGTACCCCCATTCTCGACACCATCAGTGAACTAGTATTCCGAGGAACCCCTTTTTCCACCTGACACCATTGAGCCATTTGGCTTCAGGTCCCATGATTACCTGGGAATTCTGCAGTCAAGTGTAGCTATTCTGGATTCTCCCCTACACCATCAGAGAAGTAGTATACTGAGGTATCCTTTCCATCTGACATCGTTGAGCCATTTGACCACAGTTCCCATGAACACCTGGGGATTCTGTAGTCTAGTGTAGCCCTGACACCGTGGAACTCATTGACTAAAGTTCCCATGAACACCTGGGAATTCTGTAGTCTAGCGTAGCCCCGCCCACGCCCCTGCGCATTGACGTGGAGCCACGCTAGCTCACCATTTTTACTTTAATTTAATTTTATTTTTTTATGTGCCCACACTACTAGATACCCCAACGCCGACATTCTCATTGTCGGCCCCCTGGAGCACTTCTAATTCGAAGTAGGAAGCCTTCTATACAGCCGCCGAAGCACTTCCAAGATGGCGCTCCCGGGTTGCCGTCCCTGCCGCTCTGCACATACCGCACCATTGCTGGCACCTGTACAGCATTTGTGCGTATTTAACTTTGTGTTGCCTACCCTCGCTCACTCTTCCAAGCTGGTAGAGCAAGGGTAGGTCATCCGGCTATTGAGCCGCATCCACACCGTGATTACCCGCTGCAAAATACGTTTGCTTTACTGCACTTTGTGATCTTCTGTTGCTGCTGCTATACAAACAGGATAAACTTTCTCTACCGATTCCAGGACGCTAAAATTTAGCATTCCCTCTACTACAACTTGATGAGATTTGTTACTCACCCCAGATGGGTGAGTCTATGCATACTCTCAGCCATAGTGTTTGACAGTCCCTCCGCCTGCCTATGCCCTTAGATGTGCCACCTGCTTGCCACTCTCTTCTGCCTTTTCACTGCGCCTCTAAACACTTTTTTAACTAACAGCATGGTAAGAACTCTACTGGATGCTGTAATGTATTGAGAATTTAACTTCTGTATGTAATTATCTCTTTACAGGTTGGTAACGTTATAAGGTACTCCACATTTAGGTTCTTATAGTGCTTGGAATACCCCCTACACTAACTAGGATTCCTACCACTGTGTAGATGTAACACTTGATTTATGGTCCTGATGAATTACTAATTGATCACTTTTGTGACAAACCAAGCAAGAAACATGTTGACCTCTTAGTAGAAGCAACCACAGAACATTATGTAAGTTGTTTTCTAGTTCTGTTTTTAACTAGACAAGTAGACTCACTGATTAAAATTTTCTCAGAGTACTACCTAGTCTATTTTAAAATCATTTTTATGCACTTTAAACACCAAACACACCCATCTACACCTCACGGCTCTACACTTGCACTTCACATTATGGCTTGGGAACAAAAAGATCTCCTTTAAAGAGCCCCTTTTAGGGTGCCCGTCGGGCATTGCAGTCCTGGCCCGATGAGGAGCAAGCCCTATGATGAAGCATAACACCCTCTCGAGTGTGTGAGGGCCCTAGTTCCAAAAGAAGTAGACCCCTCTTCTACCCTTTGGATATATATACACCGACCAACCTGTGAATTCTCTCTGTACCCTTAAGAAACTGCATAATTTATTGACATAAATTGACATGCACTTGGGGTTCGTATGCTGAACCTATAAGTGCCCCCAGTCCCCCCTTCTTTGACAATATATGCACTGAAGGAAACCATTTTGTTTGCAGATGTGCTCCTTGTGAAAGACCAGAATGCTGTCACTCACAGTTAAGTTAGTCAATGGCTTAATTGACTGGACCCACTACAACATGCTGTATGCTGTGGTGGGTGGGAGACAAATGTGAATGTCACCAGCAACTGTCCAGTGCATGTAGAGGGATGGCTGAAAACCCCTATATGTAAGTATATTACATATATAACTTTACTAAAAACAAAAGGACATGACTAATGCCACACCTTAAAATGAGTGTCTAAAAGTAGATTTTACTGGAAACGTTCTGCACTACAGCTTCCCCCTTCATCTTCCTTGTAAATACACACAAGCCCTCCCAGGTACCTCAGCACAGCTCATGTTTGCAGTGCGTAGAGCAGCACAAGAGGAACTTCCACTCCAGGCTGCTCATGGGAAGGCCATCCAGAGCTGCTCCAGGGACATGCACCCAGATCCACTCAATAGACATCCAGCCAGGCCCACTTGAGGAACATTCAGCCAGTGCCACTAGAGATTTCTCAGTCCATCTGTACGTAAGCACTATTCACTTCTGCTGCCATTAAATAAATTTTGGGCAAAATTGATGACTTCTCTGCTGCCACTTTATCCCTCACTTGGTCTCACCTGACCTGTGCTATTTTTCAGTCAGCAGCTCTGCGAATGGTGGGCCTTGTATGCCCATGCTCAAAATAGAGAAAGTGCTTAATTCCGCTCACATATAACCAGGTTGGCAAAAAGCAATCCCCGCCATATGCGCCACATAAAACGTGATTCCCATGTTCTGTACTAGGATGAAAATAAAAGCTACGAGCCACTTATTTAGACATGGCTTCCTGTTTGAAATTTACATTTTCTGTTGTCATTGTATGGATTTTGTCTGGAAGCCCATGGATGAGAGATATCATAGTCTTTTTGCGAGTGCCCGATTCACAAAGGTACTTACATGTAGTAAAGTTACGAGTGCGGAGTCATGAGTTGGGCACTGAGTTCTCACACTGTCTCAATAAAAGGACTACCTTGGGTAAAGCCAGATTCCCCTAAGGCTGCCATGCTCCCTTAGGTGGTTTGGCCTGAGGGGTAACGAAATCCTTAATAGAAATGTGGAGGTACGCTGTGCAATGAAAAACAAACGGATAACAATACAATTAGAGCAATGCAAAAATTTGAAGGTTCTAAATAAGTTAATGTAGAGAGGCAACAATATAATAAACAAATCTAAATGTTTTAATAAAATACTCTTTCCAGTCCACATAAAGGCTTTATTTAGGCTCTTTCTCATTCATTGAGCTCCTTAATTAGGAGTCTTTAGATGACTACCTGACTGCTGACCCACGGTGTCAGCGAGGCACTGAGCAGTGAACCCTCTAACACCCACATCCAAGGACTTGCACTGAGATTATTATGACCACACCAAGCACCTTCTTCTTTACTGTTGCTGCTTTTGACAATTACGTTTCAGAACCTTGCCGCAGTATTCGTTGAGTGAGTATTCTTGTTATGTAGCACAGCATGTTCGCAAGGGCGCCAAGGGTTTGTGACTATAATGTGTGTGATTATGCTCTTTCTGAAAAATAAAATTAAAAAAAAACAACACTAAGGGCAAGTCCACAGCCCAGCACACTCTCATGAGAATAAGGGACCAAGCTACTTGTAACCATAAGCCATTTAAAATCCACAAGTTGTCTGTGGTTTTGTGAAACAAGTAAAGACCATTGTTGTATTTTAGTTTGTAGAGCGTGCTGTTACCCAACGGTGTCTTGGCGCTGTGTACTATGAGAGGCAGGAAAAAGAGCTGGGCCAAGCAGGAAGTTATTGATTGGAAAAAAAGGGTCTTTAGTGCTGTGTCTAGATTGTTAGGTTGATAGTGTTTGCATTTTCTCATCATATTGACAGGGACCTGGATAGGAAATTCTGTGCAATGCTGTGACATACAATGTGTTGTTTCTTAACTATCCAGACTTGTACCTTAGGTCTGCAGAAATACAACGTGTCTATGGCGAGTGTGCTGAACCTAACGGGTCATGTGACATAGATCTTTGTGCAAGAGCTGTGTGCCTCAAGGGCACACCCAGCTGCAAGGGATGCACTTTGTGGCAGCTGACAGTGTATAAGTCCATGGTTCTAACTGGTGCTTGCTTGAAGTGCCAGAGCCTTTATCACGTGTTCTCAAGGTCAGGCAAGATAATACCGGATATGTCAGCATTTAGTTTGATAGACGTTTCTCATCACTGGTACCTTGCACATGCTTTCCTCTTCTATTACACATCTGCTAAATCAACAGCTTAATATTTCTGAAACAGAGTTCTGATACTTTTGGTAGTCACTATCCTTTCCTGACATTGATGGCGGTTCACAAGCTGTTTCAGAGGCTGGTTACTCTAAGATGCACCTTATCAACATTGTTTGTATAGGTCGGTCTCACCTCTGATGTACTGAGAGATACTTTAAAGTGAAAACCATAGACAGAGAAATGGGAAGAACTGGCCGTGGCCATCTGCCCACCACACCAACCCTTCTTGAATCAGTTCAACCCCAGAGTCAGACAGAAACGGTTGGTATGCACATTTTCACTATTAACCATTCACTTCAAAGGGTCAATGTTTCTAAAAGAAAAATATTGTAACTCAATAGCACCGCCTAAGATTTGGCACTTTTCGCGAAAACTCACGGAACCTAAAATTGTGTTACTCAAAGAAATATTGCACGTCCCCATCTGTTTGTACCTTGATTCTGTGGCGAAACCTCTTGATCGGAGGTTAATTTTGCTTTATAGATTGCCTCTTAAAATATTTAATTACTATTAAATATTATGTTCAATATTTATTTTTTCTAATGATTGTTGATGTTATTTTTTCGTCATAGCACTATGATTGTGCAGAAGGAACAGGTTCTTTTTACAGCCTTTGAAGTACTTCAGCTCTGCAGCCTTGCATCTAGTCCCATAAAATTCATACCTTCAGGATACCTTGGGTATTGTGCCTTACATCTCATGCCAGATTGGCAGAAGAAAGTTGTAATACATTTCCTTTTTTAATACAATTTTAGTCTGCATGCCTTGTTAGTGCTGCCTGGCAAAGGTTCTTCCTCAGATTGAGAGAGGAAAAACCTAAAGCGATCCACTTGAATTCAATAAGATTTCACTCTGAAATTGAAGTAAAAAAGGCTATTACCATTTCAGAGAGCAAAATAATTTGATCAGAAACCTTTCTCCATTTTACTGTCAAACACTACTCTTGTCAAAGTACACATTATATTCAATCTACCTTTCACAGTCTCCCTTCTCCGGGGCACTTTAAAATGATCTTAGCCTTGCTGCACCTTCAATGAGCCCCCACCAAAAATAAGAAGCAGACGTGTAATTCTGTCAAGCATCTTTAGCACATCATCTGGATGGATATTGTTACTGTATTATTAATGTCAGTCAGATAAAAGAGACCACAAGTCAAAGTCCGATTCTTTGGCTAACATTGAGCAATACATGTTTATTCAATGGTAAATGCTTTCACGTATATTCTTTCAACTTTTTAATACATATATATCGGTCCTATTAGTGTCTACTCTCGCTTGTCGAGCAATATTTCATGTTCCTTAAAGAATGATTGGAGTTGCCTAGCGCCTCCTGGGTGTCTGAGAGCTGGGGTATGGCCATGCTGGAGGGTTATGTAGGTGGATGAGCTGCATACTCTATCTACTGTGAGGGTCGTGCCTACTACTTATAACTCTCTTTCTAGGGATTTGTAACAAATTGCTTTTTTTTGCACTCTCTGTCTCACCCTTCCTTTCTCTCCATCTCACACTCCTTTCCTGCCACCTCAAACGCCTTTCTTTCTGCCTCATCCTCCTCTCTCTCTCCACCACATCCTCCTTTCTCTCCACCTCATCTCCCTTTCTCTCTATTTTACTCTACTCTTCTCACTCTCTACAAACTCCTGCCTCAACCTCTTCTTTCTTCACCTCACACTCCTCTATCATTGCCTCACCCTCCTCTTTCTTCATCACATCCTCCTCTCTCTCTCCCTCCTTCTTTCTCTCCCTCTTCAAATGGCCATTTCTCACTGTGCCTCCATTTCTACCTCATCCTTCTGTCTCTACCTCATTCTTCTCTCTCACCTCACCCTTAATCCACACTTTCTCTCTTCCTCACTATTCTCTCTCTTTGCCTCACTCTCCTCCAGATGCCCCTCATACTCCTACATATCGTCTTCCCCTCTCTCCGTTTCATCATCCCCTCTTTCTACCTCAATCTCCTCTCTCTCCACCTCAACTATGACTCTCTCCACCTCAACCTCTTCTGTTAGCCTTACCTTCACTGCTTCTGCCTAAGGGGTAATGATTTTGTATATGTGAAGGAAGCTTGAAATGATACTGTGCAAGTACTTGTGTTTCTGTAGGACCATGCAATTCTGCTGCCTTGTACTTGTTCTGCACTGGCAGCTCTCAACATTTTGAATAGCGGCAGCACCAAGGCCTGGATTATATAGAGTGCTCATCAACATGTAGATGGTCTACAAAGACTTGAGGCCATGCACATTTTAGAGAGATAGGAAAGAGCTATGCAACATTTTCCAGCTATGGGTAGTGACTACTGCTGTTCATTTAATTCAAATAAGCACAATTTCAATTGGAAGAGCAATTAAAGTTTAGCAACTGGCCAAATATCACATGTGAGCCTGTTCCAAAACTTAGCTCTACACTGTGCCAAAAGTACCGCTGCTGAGGTTGACGACTGACTGGATTTGTAATTTGGTGGCTAGTTTTTCAATCAATATTTACTGTCAGTCCTTTGAGTAGAACATATTTAAATGGGAACAAAGTGAAAATGTACAGCTCATGGTAGTGCCTCAAAATTGAGCTGTCTCTTCTAGCTTGTGACTTGCATGTTTCCTGTTCTTTCCTGTTCTCTTCCTTTCTCCCATTAGACTTTTCCATTCCCGTCACCCTCCCAGGCGTGGCCGGCACAGGTAAGAGCGGTGGGGCGTGGCGGGAGCGGGGCAGGGGGACGGGGGAAGTCAACAGACGACGGGATAGGTAAAATGACATAAAACCACTTACCTTGCGCTCGCCGCATTGCCGACTTGGCGATGCAGCGAGCTAAATGTAAGTGGTTTTATTTATTTTTTATTTAATTTTTCCTATCTAGCCATCTGTTGACTTTGCTCCCCGCCCTGCTCCACCGCCCCACCGCTCCACCGCTCTTACCTGTGCTGGCCGTGCCTGCACCCTCCCCACCCATCATTTTCTCGTCCCCTCTGTTCTACCGCTCTCCTCTTAACACTCCTTCTCTGACTCATTACAGTGTATCCTTTGTTCATCACCATCCTCTCTAGTTACCTTCCTTTATTATCATTCTAATGATCTATTAGCCTCATCCTCCACCTTCACCCTTCTCTATCCCTCGCCCTCTACTCACCTTTTGTCTTTTTCTCATCACAGGCCTTCCAATCACCCAATTTGCATTACCCACTCTACTCATCATTCTCCTGTGTCGTGTAGTTCCTATAAACCTATATAGGATCTGCGCACTTAGACAACATAAACTGTGGCATTGGTGTCCAGACTGATTCCAGACACCCCAACCGGGTATGTTAGCCTGTATACCAGCTAACGCACAGTGCCACTGTAAACTCCTCTTACCAAGGAGAGAATAGTTCTTGGCAACTATCAAACATGACAACTCTGTCCCATCAGGGATCGTGGAAACAGTGCAGTACGTTTCGCTCAGTCACTTGTGCTCACTTTGTCTCGGAGAGATACACAGAATAAACAGTGGGGACATTTTCAATAAGTATTTATTGAACCAGCGTCATTCTAGTGTAAAATAGGTGTGCTGAAACAACCATAAGACAGAAACAGATATAAATGATTTTAAGCACCAACAGAGTAAAAGGATGGTAGATTCCTACCATAGTGCTAAAACAATGAATACAGGCAGGTATAAAAATACATGACAGTAATAATGCGTACTCCTGCGATGCAACCCTAACTAGATGTACCTACGTGTACCTAGCATGTATGTAGGTGTCGATCTAAGAATCCCTCTAGGATAAAGTTAACCCCATTACCTGAAGTGAGAGACTGTGGGACTCTGTCTTGGTCTCGAGATGGACACCCCACGAGGGATGTCAGACCACTGCGAGCTGGAGTGTCTGCATGCAGGAACCTCAGGGTCTTGCGTCAGTGTGTCAGCATGGAAGTCCATTTCTCCTCTCCCTGCCTCAGCAAAGATATGGTGTTTATATACCCAAAGTGGCACCTTCAGGTGATCTACCTTGCTCTGTCATGTCGGACTAGGATGCCGGAAGGAATGACCCTTATACATAGTTATTATGCAGGAGATGGTAGTCCTGCTGAAATTCCAAGAATCCTCATGCATAATGAATGAGGCTAGTTTTCGGAGAAAACTCCACCTCATTTAAGCAGTACCATAACTAGGTAAAAGGTCAGTACCAAGAACCGTTATGTAGTGTAATGGCAGGGGAAATATAGGTGAAAGGTTTGGTTACTACCTGAGCCTACATCGGGGCACCTGTATGAAACATAACACCTGCTCCACTCTGCCCCATCATCCTCCTTCATCTACCTCTAACACCATCTTCATTGCCTTCTCTACTTTATGACACACATAACTCTCCTATTCTATAAACAGCCCTTTCTCTCATATTTCTTCTTTTCCCTTCTACTTACTACTTTACTCTTATTTCATCCACCTCTTTCCTTATCAATCTTTTGTCTTATCTTTCCTTTTTTCCTTACCCTCGTCTTTTCTGTTCTCACATTCTCCTTTAATCACTCTCCATTTCTCATCTCCGTGCCATCACTATTTCCTCCTGTCAAGATTCCAGAATTTTTTATTGTGTTTGCTACCCTTTCGTGCTACAGTTGTGAAAACTGTTGACCTGGATTTTTCAGGATATCTGATGAAAGGACACCACCCCATCCCCAGCTGTGATTTAATTGATAGCTAATAGCATTAGTGATCTAAGCTACTTATGCACTCATAAGTGTGTTGTTTACGAGGATCATGGACATCTAGCAGCTCAGAATTTTGATATTGGTGGCAGGGGATGCAACTTTTTGACAGCGCTTGCTGTCCCACTCTTGAGTGAGAAATGAAAGGCTGAGTAGCAATGTTTGAACTTATGAAGCCAGCAGCAGCAAGCAGCAAGTGCATTAAAATACTATTTAAATAAATACTCTGATCTGTAGAGCGGGGCTTATCACCCGTGAGGGTATCCAGGCGCTTTCCATAGGCACGGGTAGATTAAGTGAATTGCCCAGAATCACAGGATATTGAGTCAATGCCGAGACTCGAACCTGGACCTGCTCCAAAGTCGGCAGCTCAGGCAGTTACACCACATCTTCTCACCATTTCATCCTAAGGGTTTAGGACCCAAAAGGCTAGCACAGCGCTATAATCCATTTCTATCTACTCATGTGAGTAAAGGGCTTTTCACTTTACAGCAACACTTCACTCTCTTTTTAGTAACTTTTGATCCATTTGAGCTATATTTTCCATCATCCATCAGCACAGAAAGTGGCATCATAGGTTTCTCGCCAAAACATTTATTGTGTTTGGTGGGGCAGTCTCCCCTGTGGAGAAAAGGTCCTCTGCAGTGCCTGTATGGATGACTCAGTGCTTGCTGTGAAGCCCTTTTTGGCCGGCCAAATAACTTAATGATGTGGTTCATGGCCTCATTCTTGATGTATTTGGGAGTGCAGTCTATATGTTTGAGGCCCTCACTTTCAAAGCTTCTTTGACCAGCCCAGTGTCAGAGTGGTCTGCCAGCACTTGTCGGGTTCTTAGATAACCTGCTCCATCAGTTTTGCTGGTGCACATCCCTGAATAAATCGGGTCCTGATCTTTTCTGTTTCATCAAGCTGGATGCGTAAGTTGGCAAGCTCTTTGAGTCAGGTGTAAAAAGCATCTACAGATTCATTTGGACCATGCTGGGTTTGGTGGAACCAGAATCTTTTATAGTCAGGGTTTGCCTTTGGTGCAAGTTAGTTGTTGGCAGACGTCCGATGAGGCCCCTGACTTTAAGGAGTACGTAGTGGTGGTGGCTTCTTCTGGGATAATACCAAGCCATGTAGTTAGCATTGGGTCTTTGAATAAGATCGGGTGGTGTTTGATGAGGTCTGTCAGGCATAGTTTCAGGTTTATGTTGCTGCAAATGTCAATGATTTTGTGGCTGAAGAACTGAGAGAGATTGTTTCAGAGGCCCTATAAGGTAGTGATCGTGTTGGACACAGCCACTGATAAGGTGAAAGTGAAAGGACAGCACTGGATTCTCCATCATACATCTGCACAGGAAGTGACATCACTCTTCCCCCTCCCAGAATCTACTTAATGGTGTCCACCATATGTGCACGCAGCGAACATGCACAGTGGGTGCACCGCTGATGCACTGAAGGCACACCAAAAGCAAGCCCATCTACACCCTTCTTTGCCTGGACCACGCCCATCCCCAAGAACCATGGACATCACCCCTCCTAATACTACTTCACTGAGCTCAACGCTGGCCGGCCCTCCACACTCTGCTGCCTCACCACATTACACCCACACACAACACAGAGGGAGAGTTCTCCTGTGTTTCCAGCAAGTTTTCACCCACTTACCCACATCCAACACTCACCGCACCATAAGCACTCAACACCCCAGTATCTTAAACTCACACATTTCAGCAACCACTCACACAACACTCTACACTTGCATGCATGCTCCTCAACACCCGTTCATTCACCAAAAACACCACATAAATATTGTACGTGCTGGACTATCAACACAGAAACCTGGCTGAACCCTACATTGGCATAGTAACATCATCAGCAGTACCACCTCCACAGCCACATCATCCTACATCATGGAACACCTGTCATTTAAGTTCCATGTCACAGTCAGCTTCTCCCTAGGTGGCATTCTCTTCGACAGACCACCAGGACTGCACAGCAACTTCACCAGCTTCATCACTGACTTCGTCGCACCACTCGCCCACAACACTAGCTGTTACATCTTACTTGGAGACATGAACCTTCATCTGGAGGACCACGCCAACACTAACTTAAAAGTACTCATCAAGGACCTCCTATGTCTGAGCCTTAGCCAACGAGTAAAATTCCCTTCTCATGTCACCAGACACCCCCTGGACCCTACTTTCACCTCCTTTGACAACATCAGAGTCAGCGAGCCCCCACCAGCCTCCAGGACAGACCACGCCTTCATAAAATTAAGCATCCCAATTCACCAACGCACATGCCCAATTACCAGACCAGCCTATCAAAACTGGAACTGCATCACTGACAAGGACTGGATCACCACTCTCAACACCCACCAACCCGAACACAGCAACAGCCTCCCCAAAGCCATCAAGAATTTCAATAATTGGATCACCTCCTGTGCCGACTCCATGATCCCTCAAACACAGCAATACAAGAAGATCCAGACCCAAGGCCAGTTGGTACATGGAGGAACTCAGACTGATGAAACATCACTGCAAACAACTGGGGCATACATGGAGAATGAGCCAGGACAATAAAGACAGGAGCAAGTTCAAATCCACCCTGGGACGCTACCATCAAATGATCCGGACCACCAAATGCACCACTCTGGCAGACCGCATGATGCCAGCACCAACAGAAGCAAAGAAATCTTTGCCATTGTGAAAGATTTCACCTTATTAGTGGCTGTGTCCAACACGATCACTACCTTATAGGGCCTCTGAAACAATCTCTCTCAATTCTTAGCCACAAAATCATTGACATTTGCAGAAACATCAACCTGAAACTATGCCTGACAGACCTCATCAAACAATACCCGATCTTATCCAAAGACCCAATGCTAACTACATGGCTTGGCATTATTCCAGAAGAAGTCACCGCCACTATGTACTCCTTAAAGTCAGGGGCCTCATCGGACGTCTGCCCCCAACATGCCTACTCCAGAGAACTGCAACCCATCAGCGCTATACTCAACCCATTCTGAATGCCTCCAATTCTTCTGCAACCTTCCCTGATGATTGGAAACACTCAACTGTCCTCCCATTGCTGAAGAAACCCTCACTTGCCAACTATATTCCGATCTTCCTGCAACCATTATTGGGCAAGGTCTTAAAGAAAATCATAAGAGACGCCTCCCCGAATACCTCAATGACCACCAACTTCTTGACACCATTAAGTCTGGTTTCAGACTCAATCACAGCATAAAAACTGCCCTCATTGCTTCCACGGATCACATCTGCATGTATCTGGACAGAGGAGACACGATTGCTCACATCCTCCCTGACCTCCCGGCAGTGTTTGATATGGAATCCCACCCTGACCTCATCCAACGCCTACACGACATCAGTATCCAAGGACACACACTCAGATGGATCTGCTTCTTCCTGACTGGAAGGGCCCAGTCAATCAGCCTGGCACCATACACCTCGGACACCCGTGACCTCATCTGCAGAGTTCTGCAGGGATCCTCCCTGAGCCCGACCCTCTTCAAAGCATACATGATCCCTTTAGCCAGCATCATCTGCTCTCATGACATCAACATCCTCTGCTACAACAATAACACACAACTTATTCTCTCCCTCACAGACAAGACACCCAGTACACAGATCAAGTTTAATGCCTGCATGACTAAAATCACCCACTGGATGAAGACCAACTGTTAAAAGCTGAACACTGACAAGACCGAAATCATGATCTTATGGAAGAGCTTTTCAACATGAGACTCCACCTGGGTGCCAACAGAGCTAGAGCTGACACCTACCCCCACAGCCACCACAAGAACCTTGTGATCATCTTCAACAGAAACTTGACATAACCGCCCAATTCAATGCCGTCACTGCCTCATACTTCCATACCCTGAACATGCTGAAGAAGATTTTCAAATGGCTTCCAATCAGCACCCAGAAAACCGTCACACACACCCTGGTCACAAGCAAGCTGGACTACGGGAGCACCCTCTATGCGGGGCCAACAAAACACCCACCAGAAGGCTGCAGACCGTTCAGAACTCGCCAGCCAGAATCACTCTGAACCTCCCATGCTGCACTCACATCACACCACATCTGAAGGAGCTCCAATGGCTACCTACATGGAAATTAGCCCAATTTAAACTCCTCACCCCCACTTTCAAGACACTACATAATACTGGCCCAAAATAACTCAACAATCGCATCTGCTATCACAAATTTCCAGTCACCTCTGCTCATCCAGGCTCCTACTTGCACATAACCCACACATATGGAAAACCACATCCGGAGGTGAAGCCTTCTCTTACATCACTCCAGAAGCTTGGAACAAACTGCCACTACACGTAAAACCCCCTTCCTCACTTCTTGAATTACACAATAAATTGAAGACCGGGCTTTTGAGTAGTCCCACTAGGCTGTATGGTTGGTTAGTCTCACACTTGCTCAGCACCAGGATACCCTACCGGGTTATAGTACGCTCTACAAATCTGCACATAATATAACATAAAAATGTATGTTAAAATCTGCAGATTATATAGGAGATCATAAATCATGTGGTAAATGCGACAATTCCAAAATTATGTGGAAAACGTTGTGGCTGCAGAATCATACTCCAGTGGCCATGGCAACATGTTATCTCTTAAGTACTGTGTGCATAGGGAGCTTGTGGACTTCTTTTGATACACTGGGAGTGTCACAGGCAGCCCTGCTTTCCACATGTACATGATAACAGCCACCATCCCCACAGACTTCACACCTCTCCTCAGGCACTTAAAGCAGTCCAAGGCATTGATGGTTTTCATGAAAGTTAAACAATTAGACACAGAAAACAAGGCTACAGGCCCAGATGACTCACTAAAGAAAAGAAGTAATGATGAATTGTTTGAATATTTTGTGAACTCTGACTGAATTACACGAACATCAAGGGGGAACGAGTTAAAACTGCACTAGCACTTTACCATAGAGTTCACTGGGGACTAAGAACCATAGACCTGCCAGGAAGGTTGTCGCTCATGTGGTTCATACACTGACCTCATAAAATATTGGCAGAGCAGTATGCGTGCAGTTGAGTTAGGCGCTGCACAACGAGCAAAAGTTAATGTCATTTTAATTGTTTTATCCTGCTTTTAAAATTGGGGAATTGTTTGAATATTGTGTGAACTTCAAGGGGGGAATGAGTTAAAACTGCACTTGCGAGAGCTTGGGGCCACTTAAACATTTATCTTCAACCAGATGGTCTTTGTAGCAGCTTGAGAGGCAAGAGGGAGAAAACAATTGCAATTGAGTCTCAATACACTGCAACCAATTTGGTCACACAATAATCCACTTGACAACTAAATCTGGGATTAATAAGATTTAATTATAAATTTAGAAACAAATCAATGTAGACCAGTCTCAATATTATCATACAGAAATACAGAACGGACAAAATGAGTCCATATCCCCTATAGAGATTCACCCTATATAACACAAAACAGATAACTAGTTTTAATAATGACAATGCAAATAATCAGGAAATATAATTGAGTATTAAACTGCATCAAATGATTCTCAAAGGTATGCATGAGCATGCTATCTCTCCCTACACTACCTTAAAGGGACAACCCTAAACTGAGAAGCATTGAATAAAGGTGAAATTAGAAAGGTGTCAGATGTCAGAGTCTTCAGCAGAAGGCACTCCAACCATGGGTCACGTAGCATAAAGCCACACAAGCAGAAGCATAGATCTGCTCCCGGTGAAGTCCTAAGATGTGTCTCTGTTCCTCACTAAGTTACAGCATAAGATATTAGTTGCATTCAAAGTAGGCAATCCCACATGACTTTCTCTAGTACTTTTCCATGATTCTGGCACAAATTGGATACTTGCACCACCTTTCCCACATCGATAAGGCGCAACTTCATTTATCTTTGGCCATTCTTCTCCTCCATGAGAAATCGCCTCCTTGTTCGTTACTGCTTTTCTCCTTGCCAAACTTCATTTTCTCATACCTTGCTATCAAATGAAAACAAAACCCTTCTATGCTAACTAATGAGGGTATGTCTACACCTGCAGTGGAAACAAAAATAAAAGCAAATACATTCTACGTTGAAGGTTAAATACGAATTACATGCTAGGCTTTACCCGTGAGCTTGAACTGGACGGTACACGAGGCCCAAACTCATGTCAATTTAGCAGTACACAAAGTTACAAATATGTGCAGATTTCTACACAAATAACAAATGCAGTTTGTTAATGTATGAATAAATTACAAAGAATTACGAAGATGTCATTTCAAATACAACAATTGCTTGTTACACGTATAAATGTTTGCACATTAATCTACACATACACATTCTGTTTATTAACTTCACAATGAGATACATCTAACCGTTAACTTCCCCTGGCACATTAATATGTAAATATTAAAAAGACCTTTATTAGGCATGTTTCTATGCACACAGTTATAAGTCTCATTAATTTTCACGTGGAGTACTTTAAATATGCAATACTCCACATTTCTTAGTAACATTAATCACACAGAATATATTAACGTGCTGACTGCACATGATTATGATGCTCACCTACAGTATCTCAGGATTGGATCAAAATTACACTGCTCCACACTTTGCCATAGAGTACACTGGGGACTAAGAACTATAGAGCTGCCAGGAAGGTAGGCGCTCTACTGGTTCATACAGTGACCTCATAAAATGTTGGCAGGGCAGAGGGAGTGCCTCTGGCGCACAGCGGACGCACCACAGACAAGCCCATCTGCGCCCATCCTTGCCCGAACTGGACCAGGGGCCTGGAAACCTGCCCCCAACTGCCCTAAAATAGTCATATACTCCATGCAGCAATTGTTGGCTTAAGAGGGGTCTACAATGACAATTGCCTCCACTCTATTAACCTGACTGTAATAATCTGTGCTGTATATCTCAGCTTAACATCTTACCATGCCTACTCTACTATTTGTATTGACTAGTTTTTCTATTGTCTGTGTTCCTTTAGAATGGTTCTATTGCTTAGTAACACTAGAATGTTTATGATGCACTCTTGAGTTGATGTCAGTTGGAGCTGGACGCTTTCTTGCTGGCTCCTCATCCATGTAGCTTACAATAAACTTACTCAAGACAACTACAGTTTCCAGCGCAATTACTTCATTTAATTGGCGACGATCCTGGCTACATGGACCACCTAGCGTGCTACATATGGGTTGGAGATCTTCCTACAATCAAGCTATCTCATCAGTGAGATTCTACTGTTAAGCCTGCTTTCCCATTTTCGGTTTACTCATCGGCTTTATTTCAACAACTACGAGCACAGAAGTTGAACTGGTTGGACTTTGCTGCTTCTACTCACATGGTAGGACGTTTTTATTTCATCATCCTACCCACCGTTCCCACCTTCTGTTTATCCATGACTTTGTCTGACTCTTTTTGCCTTACTTTTCCCCTCGCAGACCGCACTGTCTGCGCTACACTTCTGAGGCATTTTCTCTCAATTCTGTACCCCGTGAACCTTGCTTAACTGGCAGGGCAACTATTTTTAAAATTATACTTTTGCTCGTGCTCACCAACGTTCTTCTCTGTTGAAGCCGTCTCGCACCCAGCGCCTGCTCGCGCATTCCCTCATCTCTATGCCGACTGTTCTCCATGACGCATTGGCTTGAGGTGGTACGGATGCGTCATAGCGCTTGCCACGTGTGGTGTCATCTCGCTGTAATACGTTTTGGGGCCATCTTGGATCAGGCTTAACCCCTACTCTCCAACCACAGCGTCATCATGCATCATTGATGTTTTGGAGGCCATCTTGATTTTTTTTTTTTCTCTCCGTTTATTATTCCTTCGTCAATTACAGTGTGGATCCTACGGTGATTCACACACCTTATTTCCTTTTGCCTTCGTTTCGAACCACAGCGTCATCACACATCATTGACGTTTTGGAGGCCATCTTTTCATTCACTTTGTTTTTTTCCCCTCCTTTTGCTTTTTCGTCATTTACAGCGCATCCTATGGTGATACACACACCTGATATCACGCAAACATTCGTTTGCTATCTATTGTGTATTACAAGCGGTGATACACACACCATTTCAGCGACCTACTTTTACTCTCTGGTGTGTACTGCGACACACACATTGTTCCATTTTCCCCTGGATGGTTCTCTGCATGGCTATTGTGTACATCTCATGGTGATTATAGTTTTTTTTAGTTTTCTTTCTGCTGAGGTCACAATAGTGTGCACTCCACGGTGACACACACACCTTCTTCTCTACATTTTATTACATATTGTTTATATTTTTTGGCACACAGAATGTGTACCCTACAATCTGTCAATCCTCCTCCTTCGTTTTTGGACACTCCGGGTGAACCACCCATCAGATGGGAGGTTTGGCACGATGCTTTCGAGACGTACCTGGGTGCCATTGGTGCTATTAGATTCAGTGCTGATAGAAAAAAATATTTACTGTTGCATTCTCTTGGATTCGAAGGGAGATCTGTATTCAAACATTTACCTGACCTACCACAAGAAGCTGGTGTACAGAATGACGAATATAGAGAAACCGTACAAAAACTCAAACTTCGCTTTGACAAGCAACCAAGCCTTATGGTCCTTAGGCATACTTTTTTTAAAAGAAAGCAATCTGAAAGTGAAGACGTAGATTCATACATTTCTGTGTTACGCAGATTAGCAGCGGTTTGCAAGTTCGAAAACTTTACGGACCAACTCATCAGAGACCAATTTGTGTGTCATTGTAAAGACAAAAATATTAGACAAAAACTCCTTGCAATGGGTGATCCGTCTCTTGATGACACTATTAAACTAGCTAAAAGTATTGAAATTTCTATGGTATCACTAAGAGAACTTGATGAGAAAATTACAGTACCTGTTAATGCCATTAATTTAAATCCTTCTGCGTAAGTTTTCAAGAGTTCATCTAGAAGCAACACCAACACTCTAAATAAGCCAACTAAGTCTGGATCATCAATTGGTGCAGGGACATATGCATGCTTGAGGTGTGGAAACCCACCTCATGTTAAGGGATCACGCTGTCCTGCAAGCAATGTTACATGTAATTATTGTAAAAAGACTGGACATTTTGCTAAAGTCTGTCTTAAGTTGAATAATCAAAAGAGTCTTAAGAAACCTGTTGTGTGCCTAATAGATTCCGATTCTTCTTCGGATTCTGAAGTTGTTTCGGTAGTTACTGACTTCAATGTTTCTGACCTTTCTGTTTCCTATGATGTTATTGAAGGAGATCCTAGATCCTGTGTTGATCCCATCGCTGACATTGTTGTGGGGAACAAGTGTGTTAAACTTCTAGTTGATTCTGGTGCAAAAATAACAATGATCACGCAGGAACTGTTCGATGAAACTTGGAATGGTTGTCAACCTTTACTTCCTCCAGATTGATCCCCGGTATCATATGAAGGACGAAAAATAGACCTGTTAGGGTTCTTTGAAGATGAAATGTCCTTCAAAGGGAGAAAAATAAGGGGGAAAATTTATGTTGCGGTTAAGGGACTTAATATCTTAGGCTGGTTCCACCGGGGTTTGTTCGGTATGATCCTCAGACCTGGGACTTAGAGCTAGTCCTTGTTGTAGGGTGTGAAGATGAAATACAAATTCTCAAAAATGAGTTTCCTTCTGTTTTCAGTTCTGATTTAGGAAAAATGTGTGGTTTTAAACACAGGATAATAGTTAAAGAAGGATCAATCCCAGTGAAACACAAACTTAGAGGGGTACCGTACAGTGTGAGAGATGACCTAGAAAAAGAATTATTACAATTGTGTGAGAAAGGGGTTATTGAGCCCACAGAGTCATCTCTATGGCTTTCTCCCCTTGTTGTTGCCAGGAAGAGGTGTGGTCAGCTTAGGGTGTGTGTTGACTTGAGGTCTCTCAACAAAGAGATCTGGGTGGACTCACATCCTCTTCCGAAAATAAACGACCTCTTTGCTTCTACTAAAGTGGCTACATTTTTTACCAAGCTCGACCTTGCCAGTGCCTACCACCAGATTGAGTTACATCCGGACTCCCATCATCTTACTGCATTTGTTTCTCCTTTGGGTACGTTCCAAAACCGACGTATGCCTTTTGGCCTGGCATCGTCTGCGTCGGTATTCCAGAGGGTGATGAACAATATTCTCAAAGGACTCGAGGGAGTATTAGTCTTCCAAGACGACGTTCTTATTTTTTGCAAAGGACAGTTCTTCACATGATATCATATTACGTAAAGTGTTAGGTTCATTTCAAGAACATGGGGTAGTACTGAAGTTAGAAAAGTGTAAATTTTTTTGTACCGAAGTTGAATATCTAGGGCATGTGCTTTCTCATGAGGGTGTTAAACCCAGACCTGGTCTTCTCCAAGCCATTATCAATGCTTCTCCACCCATTGACAACACTGGAGTCAAATCTCTACTGGGACTTTGTGAGTATTATTCTAGGTTTATTCCTCATTATGCCACTATAGTTCGTCCCATAAGCAATCTCCTTAAAAAGGGGATTAAGTTTGTTTGGAGAGAAGAGTGCGTAGCTGCCTTTAGTGAGGTCAAAGATCTGTTAGGCAAAAGCTCAGTTCTTAAGCCTTTTGACCCTAGTTTACCGTGTTGTTTGACTGTTGATGCCAGTAAGGTAGGTGTTGGTGCCACCTTGACGCAAGTGGAAGATGGTTTTGAAAGGACCATAGGCTTTGTTTCTAGGGTTCTAAGAGCTGCTGAGTTACAATACTCAGTCATTGAGAAGGAGCTGTTAGCCTGCACTTGGGCAATTGAAAAATTTCGCCCATACATTTGGGGTAAACGCTTTGTTCTCCAAACTGATCACAAGCCCCTTGTTAATATTTTGGGTGGGAGTTTGAGCAAGTGTTGCACTCCTAGAATTACGAGGATGGTTACCAAAGTGCTCCAGTACCAATTTGATGTGAGACACATTTCTGGCGGGAAGAATGTGAGGGCGGATTTTCTATCTCGTTATCCTGACAGTAACAATCTTCATGATGAAGAAATTTCTTTCTCTGATCTTATCGAAGAGGACTGTGAAGATTGTTTGGTTGCTGGTGTGGATATTCCTGAACTTAAATTCTGCTCTGAAGATGAATGGCAAGCAGCATTTTGTGACAATAGTATCCTACAGGAAGTTTGTAACCTGGTCAGGAGTGGTTGGCCGAAAGAGAGAGTACTTTCTCCTTCACTACAACCATTTTCTAAGATCGAGAATGAAATTTCCTTAGAAGATGGCATTTTGTTACGGAATGATACATTTATTCCTCCACATGTGTCTAGAGGTAAAATTATTGAGAGGGCCCATGAGGGACATTTAGGGTCTTCATTTACCAAACGTCGTATACGTGAGTCATTTTGGTGGCCTGGAATGGATTCCGAAATTGACGAGTTTGTTGTGAACTGTTATGTTTGCAAAACATCAGACAAGTGCCTTAAAACTTCTGTTCCTCCTCTCATGTCTGTTGAGTGTCCAGATCGTCCCTGGGTTAAGCTCGGTGTGGATGTCATGGGACCATATAATATGCTTTCTGGAGGTACCAGGTTTATTTTGGTTCTGGTCAATTATGCCTCAAAATGGCCTGAGTACAAACTTGTCAAGGAAGCTGATACCAAAAGTGTTGTGGGGTTCCTGAGTGATGTCTGGTCCAGGGAGGGATTTCCAGAAACACTTGTTTCCGATAATGGGAAACAGTTTGTTAGTAAGGATTTTGAATCATTCTTGTCCTCTTCTGGTGTTAAGCATGTGAAAAGTTCACTTTATCATCCTCAAGGGAACGGACTTGTGGAAAGGATGAATCGTGTTGTTGGAGATTGTGTAAAAATGGCTAAATCCAGCAACCATGACGTTTTGAAGGCTTTGAACAGCATGATATGGTTTTATAGAACCAGTCCCCATTTGTCCACGAAGGTTTCTCCTTTTGAGTTGATGAGGGGAAGGAAGGCTAATACTTCATTTCGCCCTGGGTGGATGTCTAAGTGGGTTAATACTGAGTCGGATGTCTCCAATTTGATGAGTGTGGTGAAGCGGAATGTTTCTTCTGCCCAGTCTAAACAAAAAACGTATTTTGACACTAAAAAAAGCTCTAAGACGTCAATTCTTAAAGTTGGTGACACTGTCAAAATAAGAAAAACCCACCATGTAAATAAAGGTGAAAGCAAATTTGGTCCACCTGTTAAAGTAATTAAGATAGTAGGTAATGCTGTTCAGGTCGAAGGGGAATGTTGGTGGAACTTGAGCAAGGTTGCAAAAGTTAAAAGTTCTGTTTGTGATCGATCCTCCATGCAAGGAAATGATTCTCCTGTTGGTACTGAGTCTATTCATGGGGGTATCAGGAGGAGTTCCCGTGTTGTTATCAAACCTACAAGGTATAGAGTTTAATCAGCCCTATGTGTTGTTAATCTGTAGGCGTAGAATTTCTTATATATACTTTTGTTTTTTTTTCTTCATTTTTTTAATTTTTTTGTTGTTTCGAGAAGGGAAGGTAATGTAATAATCTGTGATGTATATCTCAGCTTAACATCTTACCATGCCTACTCTACTATTTGTATTGACTAGTTTTTCTATTGTCTGTGTTCCTTTAGAATGGTTCTATTGCTTAGTAACACTAGAATGTTTATGATGCACTCTTGAGTTGATGTCAGTTGGAGCTGGACGCTTTCTTGCTGGCTCCTCATCCATGTAGCTTACAATAAACTTACTCAAGACAACTACAGTTTCCAGCGCAATTACTTCACTGACCAAGGGAAACTTAATGTGGAAGTTCTGCTCCTACACGCCTCCTACAGTCCTTGCATCAGAGAACACCAGCCCCTCCAAGCCCTGCTGGAAAATGTTTCTTCTAAATTGTAGATCTCTGCCACGCCATAAGTTGGAAATGTTTTCACTTCCCTGAAGAGAAACCTGGCGTGACCTTCCTGACCAAAACCTGGCTCCATGAGGAGTCCGGACCAGATATTGTCCTGACCCTACCCCCTGATTACTATATTACAAGTAGAGACAGAGAAGATAGGCAGGGAGGAGGACTCGCAATCGTATTAAAGGCAACTTTTACATGTATAACTGAACCCCTTTCCCTTCCCAATTGCGAAAGTATAACATTCGTCATTTCCCTGTCCCCCACACGCACATTCTCCGGAGTCTTAATTTACAAACCCCCAGGCCCTGCAGACCAATTCATTCAGATGTTACCAGATACCCTTGCCAGCCTGGCAATCAGGGAACCCCATCTCACAGTTCTGGGAGACTTTAATTTACATCTTGATGATCCAACCGACACCCAAGCGACCAGCTTCCTGCAAGACCTCGCCCCCATTCAACTCACTCAAAGAGTACAGGGTCCTATTCACGTAAAAGGTCATCTACTAGATCCCATTTTCACTAACAACTCCCAGTTACAGGTCTTGGATCCTGTACCCACTATTTGGTTTGAACATTTCCTGATGCCAATGGACCTCACTATCCCTGCCCATCTTCACCCCCAAACCATTTGCCAGGAAAGATCGGCTCTGGTCCCAGCTAAACCTAGAAGACTGGATCCGCATTCTTAGTCAAACCACACCCCTCCTGGGCTGTGACGCACCTGCCGCCAATCGTATGATCATGGAATGGATTAACCACTCTTTAGATCAAACTATTCCCCGGAAAACTTGTACTCTGTTAAACAAACGTATGGGCCTGATTACGAGTTTGGCGGATGGGATACTCCGTCACAAACATGACGGATATCCCGTCCGCCATATTTCAAGTTCTATAGGATATAATGGAATTGTAATATGGCGGACGGGATATCCGTCATGTAACCCTGTCCGCCAAACTCGTAATCAGGCCCTAAGTCTGCCCCCAGTAAACCCCCGTCTAAGAGCCCTCAAAAAAAAGTTCAAGATTGCAGAAAGGGAATGGAGGAAGGGCTACGGGTATCAAAACAAAGCAAAATATCAGGAAACAGTAAGGACTTACCATACAGATATTAAAACTGACCAGGCCGCCTACTACAAAAATGGAATTAATGGGTTGTATGACAAAACCATGCATGCAATTATAATGTAGTAAGTAAGTATTTAGCAGGTAAGTGTTGTGTTGAATAACTTTATTCGGTTTGTTTAAAACCATCAAAGTATACAAATACAAGTACAAACACTACTAGTTTTTAAAAGTATTTGAACAATTAAAAAAGTCATCAGACATATCTAAAATCCATAAAAAAGTGCATAGCTAAAAATTCTAAAAACAACTATCAACACATTTATCAACTAATGACATGTAAAGCAGCATACAATTGAGGAGCACAACACTAGGGTAACAGTAATAAAAAGGTTTTTGCTTACAGCGTACAATTCATTTAAGCCGGCAAATCAATTCGAATCATAGGGATTTATTTTTAGTGTTAAGAATCGGCACCACCGATATGCAGAAGCTTTCCCCATGTGATCCAGAACGAGAATAGGAAACGACTGACCGCGTAAACTATTGGTCCTGTGGTATCAGTTTTCAGGATTCTGTAGGCAACCTGATGTTGCCTAACTCCAATGTTTAAGCAAGTCGGTCGTATCCATCTCCTACGGATCTTTTGGTATTTTGTACAGAAAAAAAGAATGTGCTCTTCTGTCTCCAACGTTTTAGCACATGCAGGACAGGGTTCTAAAGATAGTCCCGCAGTCTGATCGCTAGGAAACCATAGTAGAAGGTTACCATACCTAAATCTAACATATAGGCTTTTTGCAAGTGGTGGCGTGATTAGATCCAGGAAGGTTTCAAAGGAGGGGCATGGCTTGACACATAAAAACTGAGAAGTTAGTTGGCCATTTGCTGTCCTGGTGACATAACGTTCATCCACGGCCGCCCAATACCTGATCTTCAACTTTGAGCAATCCTCTCTATTTGCCTTCTCTGGATATTCCCAAAGTTCTGTCATACCAAGAGTTATAAACCAACTCACAACATGCTTAAACCAGGGGAGGCTTTTGGCACCACTAATGTTCAAAACCTCCTTTAGGGAGTTGCAATAATCAGAAAGCTGCTGCGTTGTCCACAAGCGCAGCCAGTGCAATAAAGGTTTCAGTGATGCCATATCACCGATTCTTTTAATCCCAAGGTCAAAAAACAGTGGATTTAGGGGGGTAGTCATGGGTACTGAAACGAGTGATCTGGCAAAGATATTTTCGGATATCGTCAATTTATTTATATTGATATAAATATCTCTCTCCGTACAAAGCACCACTCTGAGCTTTTGCTCGGTACACTTCAAGAGCTGGAGTCAGTATAGGACTGCTTAAAGTGTCTCAATATTGATTTTGACCTATGGACAAGAGTTAAGTAGCTCTTTTCCAACTGTTGCTCCCAGCCTAGTGTATCACTCAATCTTATGCCCAGATAATCGAAGCTTTTCACCCGCTCTAAGGGTTCCAATGCGATCCTGACCTCTCTTGATTTACCCTTAGTTTTCCCAAACACCATAAATTTGGTCTTAGTAACGTTTAGTTCCAAACTCCTGCAGAAATCCAAAAACTTATCCACAAGGATTTGCAGCCCCATTGGGGTTGAGGAAATAAGTAAGGAATCATCTGCAAAGAGCAGGATTGGAACCTTGGTACCATTCAAGGCAGGAGAGTCATTCCTGCAGTCCATTAACCTGCTGGCCACGTCATTGATAAACAAGGAGAAACGTGTTGGGGCTAGCACGCATCCCTGGAGCACCCCATGCTGTATTGGTATTTTATCAGTTAATTCACCTTGTGTGCCCCATCTGACCTGAGCATAGTTGTTCTCATGGAGTCTGGCTATCAGAGTCACCAGTTCAATTGGAGCCCCTAAATCGAGCATTACTTTCCACAACAATTTACGTGGCACCAAGTCGAACGCAGCTCTTAAGTCGACAAATGCCACGTAAAGTTTTTGTTTTCTCAGTAACACATACTTCCAAGTCAGGAGAGTAAATCTAAAAGCCTGGTCACATGTGCTAATTTTGGAGTGGAAGCCCGCTTGATAAGGGGACAGCACTTTCTTCTCGTCCATCCAGCTCTGGAGTTTATCCAGAACTTGACGGGCAACATTTTTTTGCAAGTTATCTATTAAACTGATTGGTCTGTAGTTGGATGGGACAGAAGTGTCACCCTTCTTGTGTATAGTGATTATCTCGGCTCCCCTCCAAGTTGAAGGGATAGCCCCTCCAGCCGATATGCAGTTTGTTAGGGTGTTTATATAGGGAGCCCAAACCATAGGTTCAGATTTATAAAGATCACCCGGTATTTGATCAGGACCAGGGGCCTTTCCTGCCTTAAGTCAATTTATTGCTAATGCAGTCTCATCCAGACTAAAGACCAATACTGTGTTGGTCTTTGGCATATCGGGGAAAGTATTCGAATCGAATTGTTCAATATTTGCACTATGAATGCAATCGTCATCTGAGGTCTTAGAATATAAAGTGGTAAAATGCTCAACTCAAACCTCCGGCTGGATGTGATAACTAGGAGTATTTGAGATATCCAAGTTGCCCTTTGCGAGGGTGTGCCAAAACAGGCGGGTATCTTTGCAATTAGCTGCTAGTACAAGTTCCTGCCAGTTCTTATCTGAAAATTCTCTTTTTGCTTTTGATATTGCAATTCTATATTTGTTGCGTGCTTGGACAACCCCGGATTGATTATGGGTCTTTATGGCTAGCTGGAGAGCACTCTTGGCGGATTTACATTCGGGGTTGAACCAACTATTAGTTCTTTTACTGGCAGGTCTACCACCCGAACTTTCCTTTGTAAACACTACTTGGAGTGCTTCAAAAAAATCATTATGTATGGAAAGTATCAGGGTTAGTCCACCTAGCTGTTCGCAATCCTGATTGCTTAAGAACCTCGAGATAAACTGTACAAATAATTCAAAAATCCTGGTATTTAAAGAGAAATTGGTAAGTACATTGGGCCAGGTCACTCTTCTGCGATTGTTAGTTACAAGGGGTTCATCCACCCTGGACAGGCAGCCAGATGGCTGTCTGCCCAGTTCGGAGCCCCTCATTTTTAGCAGCAAGGGATTATGGTCACTGTCTGACCTTGGAGCTATTAGCATGTCCTCAATCAGTGACCAAATTCTGACATCAATAAGAATGTAATCGATGACACTTGAGCTATTACCACATTTAAAGGTGGATTTCCTGTTCTTATCAGAGGGGGTCCTCCCATTACAAGCCCTCATGCTCCTACCTACAACCAGAGATGCAATCTGCAGAGACACAGCCGTTGCTCTATAGCCATTTTTAACTGGTCCCAGGTTTGGTATGCCCCAGATCTCATTCTCCTCCTCCAGTAAAATACTCAATAGGGGTGAAGGTTCAAAGATAGTATTAAAATCCCCTGCAACTATGGTCTTGGAGGTGAGTTGGTACACCCCCAACAACTCATCTAGCTGTAATAATACAGCAGATTCATTGTTATATGATTCTGACCTAGCGTAGATATTGAATATAGCTAAATTAAAACCTGTCGGGAAAGTGAGCTGAATCCCCAGTATATCAAGAGATTCTATTATCAGCTGTTTATATTTGCAAGCTATAGTATTCTTTACAAATATTATCAATCCCCCACTCGCTCTGCCAGATTTTTTGGGAGCTTTTGCTTCCACACTATAGGTTGTATAACCATTTATATGAATCTTAGCCACCGCCCAAGTTTCTTGAAAGATGCAGATATCATTAGATTCAACAAATATGTGCCACTCTGGGTCTTGCAATTTAGAATGTATCCCTACCAGGTTCCAAGATATTATATTTAGACCTTTATTTGCCTTGTTTTTAGCTATAGTTGGGCCAGTACAAAATTCTATGCTGGTAGGATGTCCATTGTCAATGGTTGGAATAGGCAACCCAGACAAAGAATGAATTAATGAAGGATACACAGCCTCAGCCACATCAGAGATACTAACAGAAGATATATCATTACTTGTCTTGAGATGTGGAGTCGCTACAGAAGGCTCCCTAATGTTACCAGTCTCTAGGTGTATTATACATGAAGATGTATGTGTAAGGGAAGCAAGATTGCTAGTGCTACTAAGTCAATCTACATTTCGTGCTGGAGATGACAACACAGCCCTAGATGTATGGTCCTGACTTAGATCATAACCCGGTCTACAATACTTGATTCTAATGTAGGATTTATTTAAAGGTTCCGTCCTAAGGTCTAGTGCCACTAGATCGTCCACCATCCTAGCTTCTTTTAGAGATAGTTCAATTGAATCAAGCATAGGATTCATGGTGGAGGATCTACGGGCGTGAAGAATGTCTTCTCTAATGACCGAGCGCACCCTCTAGTGTATCTTATCCAATGGATGGCCTTATTTATAAGGGAGTCCTCGGGTTCAAACTTCACATGTAGCAATAATTTTGGGTAAGTAAGTAAGGTGTCAACCGGCATCTCGGCACAGGAACAGAAAGGTTGATTGAGCGAAGTGAATCGGCAATCCTGAAACCTGCATGCTGTTTTGCATACCCCACTTGGGACTTCATTTTAATTAACAAGGGTGGAATTTTGCAACTCACTGCAGTAAGACGAGCACTACATCGACCATTAGGCCACAGAGGTGGCCACGCCCACTAGGGCGGCGAAGTTATCATACAAATGTTGTGCTTGAAACAATGCCGGTTTCATTCCTTGGTAGTCCAAAACCTTATGAAGAAGTGCTTTCTTAGCACGAAACGCGTCAGGAGGACTATGTGATGTGAAACTATGTTCGTGGCTGTGATTGCCTTCGCTCAATAAATGGTGACCAAAGAAAACTTACCTGTGTGGGGTCCTCTCTCAGCAGGCAACTCGTGTAAGTGGATATATAAATATATATATATATATATATTTATATATATATATATATATATAAATATATATATATATATATATATATATATATATATATATTGCTCCGATCCTCGAAAACAATCAAACAAAGAAGGCGGGGCACTCAGGGCTGATTTCCAAGTGGATTTATTTTTCACTGGTCACCAACAAGAAAATGGTCTCTCAGGACGCGTTTCGGCTTCTCGCCTTCATCAACTAGTGAGTAACCATTTTGTTTTATATTTATAGTTATTTACACACATTGCGGGGCATGCCATCAGTAGACATGGAAGAGTTGCACATTTAAACAATCATGTTTACGTCACATTTAAAACGGAAACAATTCTGCCTATGTAGGCAACGGGCATAATTTCTGATAATAGCTGTTAAGTGGAGAAAAATGGGAGCAAATACAAAACGTTACAGTTTTCAACATATTTGTCTCTGTGGACATGGATATAGAAGAATCACTATTGCTATTCATAGCTTAGACTTCTATTAGTCTACCTTAAAAAATCCTCATCCAGCCCCAGTGGGCAAATGAATATGTATTGTAACAACATACCAAGGCTGTAAAGTTAATGTCGCGTCACAGCACAAAAATAAAAATAAAGATACAAAGGAGAAGGTACACTATAATATCTAAGATTCATACTGGTATCCATTTGTAACTGCCTTTCATAAAGTACAGGATCTAGGCCCTTTACAAATGTCCACAAAACACTGAATTTCCATGCTTCTAAATAATGAACAAAGAAATAATTATCTTACTAACACCCCAACTAGTGGATGATACTCTGCCCGTAACGGTAGATATCTTCAAAAGATGCTCTCTGGTCTCCATGACTACTCTGAATGCACTCACATTCTCTAAAATCTGCAAAAAAATAAAAACACAAAAAATACCATATTAGTTGACTGATCACCAACCAACATAACTAATTCTAAAAACAGTATATACAAAAATGGACCATGTAACATGCTGCAGGCTGCTTTGGTCAGAAATCCTAGGTTCTACAAAACTAATATCATATTCAATTCAACTGTTCAAATCAAAGGTGAACAAACATTTCTTCGCTGGCATTGAGCCCCTTTGGCTCCATACAGTCTAATGCAAGAATATATTTGGATTCTAGTGTTCTGAGTTTCTTTTCTCTATCTCCTCTTCTCTCATCACTCTTTATTCCATCAATGACACTATATTTTAGGTTTTTTATGTCATTGTTTTGGCACGTGTGGCAATGTTTGGCTAGAGCATAGCTAGGATCATTGTTTTTAACCGCTCTCAAGTGTTGTAGGATACGCCTGTGAACTTGTAAGGTGGTACTGCTTACATAGACCTTCCCACACCCACACTTAATGGTGTAAACAACAAACTCACTTTTGCAGGTGTAATGTTCTCTGATCTTATGAGTTCTATTATGCACCACGAACTCTTTCAAATTCTCCCCATTTTTACAGGCTTTGCACTTGGTACATTTAAAAAAGCCTTCAGAAGGGCGTAACCAGGTTTTCTTTTCAGTCCTTACGTCACTGTGAACCAGCCTGTCACTTATAGAATCTGCCTTTTTGTATGTAATAAGTGGGTTTTTAGGTAAAAATTAATCACTCTCCCTCCAGCCATTTTTTAATACACTTTCTAGGACTTCACTGCCACTTACACCCATGCACCCATACGGCTTCATCAAAAGATCTCCGAAAAAGAGACCCTTCGGGGGACCCGTAGGGCATTGCAGCGCCGGCCCGACGAGGAGCAAAAGCCCAATGATGAAGCATGACATCCTTCGGGGTGTGTGAGGGCATCAAGATGAGGACACCCTGCCTCCCACAAGCAGAGTAGCACACGACAAGAGTACCCCCTACTTCCCTCCTCTCCATCTCCACTCAGGAACGGTGACTCCCTTTGGTATAAGTTTAATTTCGGGAGCACGGGTCACCGGACCTTTTAGAATAGCTCCTAGAGTCCCCCTCTTTTGATAAATAGGTGCTTTAAACACCATCTCATCATTTCAATGATCATCAGATTGTGTTTGAAAAACCTGATATGCCTTTCTTTCAAGAAGTATTCCGTGCCCCTAATGCCATCCTCATGCTTAATGCTGGTGTATAGTGATTGGACATCTAATGTCATTAGTAAAAAATCCTCTTCCCACACTACATTTTCAAGATGCTTCATGAAGTCAGTGGTATCTTTAATGTGCAAAGGTAACCTTTCCACAAAAGGTCTTAGAAAAGTATCGATGTATTTGGATACATTTTCAAATAGACTCCCTGCGCTGCAATGATGGGTCTGCCTGGTGGTCTAGTGGCATCTTTATGAATCTTAGGAATGAGATAGAAGACTGGTAGCTTAGGTTTGTCAATCTTGAGGAAAATAAACTCATGTAGGAGAGTAGGATCTGCCTCTTATGTTGCCCCCACTTTTTTTCTGATGTTTACACTGGTTTCTGGCTATAGTCTGGCTGGGACCCTGCTAATCAGGGCCCCAGCCTCTCTGTTCTCTCTAAACGATTTGGAGTGCACTCTAGGTGCACTAGTGATTGGATACTGTGGTACCTTATGAGTCCCTAGTATATGGTACCTTAGGTACCAAGGGCATAGGTACTTCACAGGCCTACCAGGGGCTGCAGCATGTATTATGCCACCCCTGGGAAGCAGACTAAATCTGACACCACAGGCCTGCTACTGCAGCCTGAGTGAGGAAGTGCTAGCACCCCTCACTGAGATATAGGTTCCCTATATCTCTCCTACACACACATATAACCCTATCAGTCACCCCTAAGGCAGGCCCTATCAATCCTGAGGGCAGGGTGCTTGGCTTCTATGTGAGGGGGTGCCTCTGCCTGAGCAGGGCCCCTCTGAAGCTCTCAGAGTCCATTCTCTGGTGCTGTTTGTGGATGCGGTTAAACCATATACTTTTAAGTGCATTATATCCTCGCGGTAAAATGCTAACTTTGGAATGGCTGCATCGAAACATGTCGTGTTTGGTGTCAAACACCTTGGAATACTACCCCCGCCAGTCCTGGCGGCGGGGAGTAGCATTCCACCCTTCTAGAGGGATAGACATGTACCTACTATGGAAACGCGGTAGAATCCTGCAGAGCCCTGGCATCACAAAATGGATGCCACCAGTCACAGACACTGGGCTGCCCTCCTGCTGATGACCAACACTCGCAGTGGAGGAAGCCCAACAATAGATATCCTGTCCCAAGGGGTGTGACCACCTCCCAGACAGGGTTTAGTGTATTGGGGCTGGGTGGGTGCACTCCTAGAGTGCTTTGAAGTCCTGCACTGGGGAGCAGAAGGCTCCTCTGTGCATATGCCAGTTCAAACCGGCTCAGGGGCTACCTGTCCCTGCTCTGGCGCGAAACTGGACAAAGGGAAGTGGGTGTAGCCACCCACTCCCCTGACCCTCCCATAGGTAGGGTCATAGAGCTAGTCCCTCCCTTTCTTTTAGTATAAGAGGGGGAACCTGTGCATTGCACCCTAGATTTCCCTGGATGACGCTCTGAAGACGAATCCCGGACCTTCGACGTTCCACTACCTTTGGAAGACTGAAGAATCTCCCTTGGAGTCAAGGAGTGACTCCCCTGCTTGGCAGGCACCAAAAACTACAAACGATGGTCGCAAACTACGCTGCTCCTGCCGGAGTCCGAAGTCCTTGCAGCCCAAGAAGTGGATTTCCTGACGTCTCAAAGGCCATCGTGAGTCTCCAGTGAATCTGAGGCCAGTGGACCCCAAGAGTAACGAGGAACCGCGACCCCTGGGTACCGTGCACTATTGTCGAGTACAACCCCTTCACAACGTTCCACGAACTTGTGCTTTGGACCACGTGTGGTCCCAGCCTCCAGCAGGAATCCCTCTTAAGATCAGAGGTCTACCACGTCCCGAGTGACCGTGGGCACCTGTGAGTGAATCCTCCCGAGGCATCTTTGCGATCCCTTGCCAGCCAGCTTGTGGGTCCCCAGAAGACTTTCTAAAGAAACCAAAGGGTTCCCCTGGTTGCTCCAGCCTGCCCTAACTTACCCTTGCTGGGTGAGTCCCACAGACCTTGCTGATCTGCGCCATTGCCTCTTCACACTTTCCCCAAGACTTGCTGTTACCAAGGCTTGTTGGCTCCGATCGAGTCGCCGACACCGCAGTAAGCTGCAGACATTGTGGGACACACCGAATCCAGCTCCTGGTTGTCGTCGACGCCCCCTGGACCTCGTGGCTGAAGAGTCAAGGCAACCACAAACGACCTGAATCTTGCGACAACGGTGGGCATCCATCTTCCTTGCCCCAAGTCACTGCCAAGTGACTTTGAACACTGTCCCCTCTGCTTTCAGGTCTTCCATCTTCCGAATCCAGGCTTGGATTCCTCCGGACACTTCTCCTGTCGCCGCAAGCAGCAAGTCTTCACTGGCTCCCATTGAAAACAACGCCGCGACCCGACACCAAAGAACACCTATGCACCCGGCTCCCCTGGGTGAGGTAACTTCAGCACTACGGTGCTCCTGTGGGTGTGGGCCCTAGAAATACTTACCCTGTAAGTGACTTGCTTGTAGCTTCCCTAGAAGTGCCCTAAAACTCTTATTTTCTAAGTGCGACAATTGCGCTGACTCGTACAGGGTTCGCGTCTGTGTTAGACACACCGCGTCCATCTCCTTTGTAACACTATCTAAAACTGTATCCTTCGACTCGTACTGAGTCCGATCGGTGTTCGCCTCGAACACACAAAGGGCCTGTAACACTGAGATCTCCATTGCACTGACTCGCACAAGGTTCGCGTCTGTGTTAGACACAGCGCATCCATCTCCCTTGCAACTCTATCTGTGACCGCGTCCTTCGACTCGTACAAGGACCGATCGGTGTGTTCGCCTCGAACACGCAAGGGACCTTTAACATTGATATCCCAATCGCGTCTGAGCGCATAGACTCGCACAAGACTCGCACCGGTGCCAGGTCACCGCGTCCGTCCCCTGTGGGTCTCCTACAACTACCTGGGGTGGTTCTTGGGGGTCCCTCGATTCTAGATGCCCTAGGTCTAGCAAACTAAGATTGTGATATTCGATTGTGCTAAACTTATTCTGATAAGATTTGACTTGTACATATGTTCCTGACCTCTAATCTCATAAAGAGATTAGTAGAGAGTGTTTATTAATAAATACATATATATTTGATATATATACCTGTGTGGTGTCTTTTCATTTGGTGATTCAAGAGATTGTGTGGTAAAACAAGCTGCTTTACATTCCTTCAAGGCTTAGCCTGAAGGCTGCTCTCCACAGCTACCACTAGGATAGCTTTCTATAAAGGTTGTCTTAAACCTATCTACCATAAGAGTCGAATTGTTCTGGTGCAAGGTGTCCACTTTAATTAGTGAACAGCATATACCAGGCCAAATTCTCACAACTCATCACTGCTGATAAGTCCTTAATTTCTCCAGTAGGTGAGCCTTTCGGTGAAACTACTCTCCACTTCTTCAACATGGGCTATGTTCACTTTTCTATAACAGGTACGATTTCTGAGATGGTTATAGGCCTCTGTCATGTATGCTTTCTTAGACCACAGGACAATGTTTCCCCCTTTGTCAGCATTTCTGATAACTACGTCGTGGTTCCCTGAGATCTTTTTTAAGGTTTCTCTTAGACTAGAATTGATTTTGAAATTGCCTTGCGTTCTGGAATCTCTAAGCTCCTTAATTTCAGCTGTGACTCTAGCTCAAAATTTGTCAATGTCATCATTAGGAGAAGGGGGTAAGGCTTTAGATCTAGGTCTCAAATTGGACCCCCTTCCTCTGAAACCCACACCCCTTCACTTTCTAATCTTTCCGCTATCTGAGTATTTTCCATGGGGCCTTGGTTGACATTTTCTAATTCCCACAATTCCTGCATCACTTCAATGTCCCCTACTACTAAATTCTGTTCCTGGATGTCCCTAGCAGGAGAGATAGATTTCGCCTTGAAGTTCAGTTTATACAATTTTGCCAATTTCAACGTACGGATAAACTTAAAAAATTCAATTCTAGTCTCTATGTAATCAAATTCTTTAGGCTCACAAAACGATAGTCCCAGAGCCAGGTTGCTCTGGTCTTCATCAGAAAGTTCCTTCTCAGAGATATTTATTACCGTTTTCGGTTCAGTGTCTAATAGCGCCTGTTGCTCCTTGTTACTTTTCCACTGTTGTCTTCTGTAGTCTCTCTCTCTTTGGCCACCTCGTCTGTTTTTCCTCTTCCTTTGTCTCTTTGTCTTAGATTCCCTCGCCAAGGTCTGTTGTTTGTGCGACGGTCCAACTTTAAAAAATCAAACTCATCTAGCAGAGTGGTATGTCCTCCCATTCTCCTGCCTTCTTCATGATCAGTGTCAGATGTACTTGCATCACTTTGAGGTGGGTCCTGCTGCACCCTTGTTGTTCCCTTTACTTTCTGCCTTCTCATGTTGTCAAAACATTTGGCAAAGGTATATATTTGGCCAGTTTGATAGTCTATCTGACCTCTATTGAATTTACGCGCCTTTTTCTGCACGATTCCATCCTCTACCGCAGTGAGTCTGTCATTCATGGCTTTGGACAAGGATTGCACTATTTCCTGGTTGGAATGCTTCTCAATCTTGTCTTCCATTTCTTTAATTTATCCCAAGAATCTTTCCCTGTCAATTTCTGCATACTTTATCAAAATCTTTAACATGCCTGCAGAGCTATTGGTGTTGTGCTCTGCCCATTCTTTAAGCATCTCTGGGTTGGGATTCTCATGACTGGGCATTGTCAGGATCCTCAGACCTCTCGGTATTCTTCCTACGTCCAAATATTTTTGAAGGGACTCACACTCCCACCATTTGGTGAGTTCATTCTTCTTTAATTTTTCCAGCAGTTTATATTGTAGGTAAATATTGTCCACATTGTCAGCAGCTGCTCCTGTACTGCCGCTTGCACCCGCATTCTGGTTCTGTGCGCTTGAAAAGATGGTAGCTGACCTCAGTTGCCTAGCAGCAAAGACCGTGCTCAAGTTGGAATTCCCCTTTGTGAAAAATAACAGATCCAGCAATCGTGACTCTAGTGTATAGAATCTGACACTCTGTGGTCGCACCCCACTCCGCCGTTAAGTGAAAGTCTTTCACCCGGTCGCCACTCACCTCCCACAGCGGTGCCCCGTCCCGGCTGTCCCCCGACCGCCTTTCAGGTCCTCCTGCATTCGTGCTGGTTGCCATGGTGCTGCTCTCCGGTAAACTTTGCGGGGGCAGTCAAGTTGCAAACAGCTTCCTTCCTCCAACGGCTCTGCCTGACTGCGCCTGATCGTGGGTGGTGCCTCGCAAGGCATCTCGCCGTCGACGCCGAAAATTGCTCCGATCCTCCAAAACAATCAAACAAAGAAGGTGGGGCACTCAGGGCCGATTTCCAAGTGGATTTATTTTTCACTGGTCACCAACAAGAAAACGGTCTCTTAGGACGCGTTTCGACTTCTCGCCTTCATCAACTAGTGAGTATCAATTTTGTTTTATATTTATAGTTATTTACACACATTGCAGGGCATGCCATCAGTAGACATGGAAGAGTTGCACATTTAAACAATCATGTTTACGTCACATTTAAAACAGAAGCAATTCTGCCTATGTAGGCAACGGGCATAATTTCTGATTATGGCTGTTAAGTGGAGAAAAATGGGAGCAAATACAAAGCGTTACAGTTTTCAACATATTTGTCTCTGTGGACATGGATATAGATATAGAAGAATCACTATTGCTAATCATAGCTTAGACTTCTATTAGTCTACCTTAAAAAAAATCCTCATATCTATCTATCTATCTATCTATCTATCTATCTATCTATCTATCTATCTATCTATCTATCTATCTATCTATCTATCTATCTATCTATCTATCTATCTAATATATAGATATATAGATATATAGATAAATATATATATATACATATATATATATATATATATATATATATATATATATATATATATATATATATTATCTACTGGCGGTCGCCAGTAGATAGTTATAGTTACAACCTATTATCCATAGGAAATCCGCGACATTCTATTTGAAATAACTCTCTTGCTGGTTGACGTATCTTCGCAAAATTTTCAAACTTTGTGGCCCGCTCCGGTCCGCTCCTACCCTGAAAGTCTCGGGGGATTCGTCAAGCGGGGGCCGAGAAAAAGGGGGTCCCAAAACGCGTTTTCCCCATGCAATTTTCCATAGGAAACTTTAGACACGGCTACAGCCCGAACTGCTGAACGGAATTACACCAAATTTGGCAAAGAGGTAGTTCTTGGTTCAGAAAGAACCCTTTTTGTTAAATGGTGTAAATCCGTTCAGTAGTTGCTGAGAAAATGAAAAGTAAAAAAGATAGATATATCTAGGGCCGCGGATCCTCCCGAGCACGAGCTTTATGTTAATTGGCTGTCAACACTCCAAATCAGGAAGTGTTGGCAGCCATTTTGTCCCTCGGTAGAACCACAGAGAGGTGTAAAAGGGGTGTGGCCTCTGTACATGTCTCTGCAACGCAGCCCCTGGCGCATACTGGAGGTTCCTGGTGGGCTAGTTGGCCCGTAGGGACCCTCATGATTCAAGGGGACTTAATCCCCCAACTTAAAACGCACCACGGGGCGCGTTTGCACAGATGTCACCTCAGGCCCCGCCCCCTCCCTTCACCATTGTGTAAATATTCCTCTAAAATCAGCCGAAATCCGAATTCCGATTTACTCACCTGTTATCAGGAGAGACCTCAGTGCTGCATCTTTCAGCCCAGTACTGATCCTCAAAAGTAATTTTAACCGTACTTACCAGTAACTTGAATTTCCTTCCATAGGATATCATTGACTGCTTTTTGCTGAAAAAGTTTCTAAGTGTTGATTTTTGAAACATACAAATATTCCTCTAAAATCAGCCGAAATCCGAATTCAGATTTACTCACCTGTTATCAGGAGAGACCTCAGTGCTGCATCTTTCAGCCCAGTACTGGTCCTGAAAAGTAATTTTAACCGTACTTACCAGTAACTTGAATTTCCTTACATAGGCTAACATTGACTGGTTTCACTTGGAAATTCTTCTAAGTGTGGAGTTTTGGAACTTTAAAATATTCCTCTAAAATCAGCCGAAATACGAATTCCGATTTACTCACCTGCTATCAGGAGAGACCTCAGTGCTGCATCTTTCAGCCCAGTACTGGTCCTGAAAAGTAATTTTAACCGTACTTACCGGTAACTTGAATTTCCTTCATAGGCTAACATTGACTGGTTTCACTTGGAAATTCTTCTAAGTGTGGAGTTTTGGAACTTTAAAATATTCTTCTAAAATCAGCCGAAATACGAATTCCGATTTACTCACCTGTTATCAGGAGAGACCTCAGTGCTGCATCTTTCAGCCCAGTACTGATCCTCAAAAGTAATTTTAACCGTACTTACCGGTAACTTGAATTTCCTTCATAGGCTAACATTGACTGGTTTCACTTGGAAATTCTTCTAAGTGTGGAGTTTTGGAACTTTAAAATATTCATCTAAAATCAGCCGAAATACGAATTCCGATTTACTCATCTGTTATCAGGAGAGACCTCAGTGCTGCATCTTTCAGCCCAGTACTGATCCTCAAAAGTAATTTTAACCGTACTTACCAGTAACTTGAATTTCCTTCCATAGGATATCATTGCCTGCTTTTTGCTGAAAAAGTTTCTAAGTGTTGATTTTTGAAACATACAAATATTCCTCTAAAATCAGCCGAAATACGAATTCCGATTTACTCACCTGTTATAAGGAGAGACCTCAGTGCTGTATCTTTCAGCCCAGTACTGGTCCTGAAAAGTAATTTTAACCGTACTTACCAGTAACTTATATTTTCTTCCATAGGAATCCATTGTCTGGTTTTCAGCAGAAAAGTTTCAAAGTGTCGATTTTCACAAACTACAAATATTCCTTAAAAATCGCCTGTATGACTTAAACGCATTCTTTCAACTGTTTACAGGAGATGCACCAGTGCTGGATCCAGGATCCAACACTGAATAAGAAAAAGTAACGATAACAGTTTTTACCTGCTAAGTGAATTTCCTTCCATAGGATAACATTGGTGATTCTATGAGAAAAAGTTTCTAAGTGTCAACTTTTAAAATACAATAATATTCCTTAAAAATCACGACTGTAACCAAAACGCTTTTACTCAACTGTTTACAGGAGATGTACCAGGACTGAATCTAGGATCCAGTCCTGTGGTTAGAAAAGTAATCCATAAAGTAACTAATTGCATTTAACTAGAAATTCACATTGAGCTGAATGTTGCATTGTGTTTGAAAATGTGTTGCCCATTGCAACAACTGTAACTACTGTACTTAAAAGTCTATTGCCTATGTGCAAAGTATTTAAACTAAAGTAATTCATTCTGAGAAAGTATTTTTTGTAATGTAATGTATAATGTAATTACAATGTAATTTAAAAAATAAAATATGTAAAAGAAATTGTTTCTAAAAATGTAGTAAATCAGTATGAAAAAAATTAATATAAAAATTAATACATTTAAAAATTGTCATTTAAAAAACCTTTGAAATTCACTGAAAAAACCGTAGGTTTCAGGCACGTTATAGTTACAAATTAGCATTTTAAAAACCTTTGAAATTCACTGAAAAAACCATAGGTTTCAGACACGTTATAGTTAGAAATTAGCATTTAAAAAACCTTTGAAATTCACTGAAAAAACCATAGGTTTTAGGGACAGTTATAGTTAGTTGGACATTGCACTCGTACAAAACCCGTGAAATTCCCCGTTATAGTTAGTTCAGCTAACTATAACTCGCGCCCCGCAATGCACTGCTGATGACGTCACATATTACATCACTCATGACATGGTCAGTGACATCACTGATGACATCACTGATGACATCTCAAATGACATCACTGATGACATCATCCACGTGATAATCTGATGCAGCTCCTCACACCCTAATATAACCTTTGATACACCCAATCTAAATTACAGAGTGCCATTCGCAAAACCATAGACACTCCAACACCAATAACTACATACCCACTCACTGATTCTTAGGTCTACACACACACATCCACTCACTCACCCGTACAGTCACTCATACTTATGGTCACTCAGTACAGGACTATCATATGCACTCTTACTCCTATATAGACACTCAAACACCGCCACTCATCCATAGAGGTACTCACACACCTAGTCAGTCATGCAAATAATTAAACACACTGCCATTTACTCACCTATACAGTTATACACACACCAGCTCACTTAATCATACAAATACTAGCACATTGTTACGCTCTTATACAATCACTGATACAAGCACACACTCATCCATACAGCCACTATCACAATCACTCACTCTCGCTTATAGCTATTTATATACTCCAATACACATATATACTGCCTTTCACATATTTAGTTACTCACACATGTACCACTGGGACATACATTCACTCACTAACACACTCTTACACACACTTACCCACCCATACAGTCTATCACAGATGCACTCTTGAAACCATCCACCCAGTGAATCACCCACTCACACATCTATGCACAGTCGCACACACCCCATCCACACAAACACTCAGGCACCCATACAGATACTCATAGAACCAATCAATAACCCATATAGATACTCATGTAGCTATTCGCAAATCCATGCATCCACTTACACACCAACAGACGGATACAGACATTCACACAGTTTAGTCACTAACCCATGCATTCAGTAAGATACGTTTAATCACTCACTTGTAGAGTCAGTCACGCACGTACTAAATCATCCATTCAGACACTTATACACCCACTCATTCTTCAATACGCCTTTCCCTATATATATTAAACATATTTAAACTTTACAGAAACACACAGTCACTGGATGATGTCATCAGTGATGTCATTTGAGATGTCATCAGTGATGTCATCAGTGATGTCACTGACCATGTCATGAGTGATGTAATATGTGACGTCATCAGCAGTGCATTGCGGGGCGCGAGTTATAGTTAGCTGAACTAACTATAACGGGGAATTTCACGGGTTTTGTACGAGTGCAATGTCCAACTAACTATAACTGTCCCTAAAACCTATGGTTTTTTCAGTGAATTTCAAAGGTTTTTTAAATGCTAATTTCTAACTATAACGTGTCTGAAACCTATGGTTTTTTCAGTGAATTTCAAAGGTTTTTAAAATGCTAATTTGTAACTATAACGTGCCTGAAACCGACGGTTTTTCAGTGAATATATATATATATATATATATGTATATATATATATATACATATATATATATATATATATATATATATATATATATATATATATATATATATATATATCCTTCACACCAGGTTGCCCCAAAGGAGGTGTCACTACCTGAAGGGGTTACGCACACAACCTCCGAGGCGGCGGCAGCAGCTTGCCTCCATACTTCCCAATTGCATCTGCCAAACGCGTTTCGAACTCTTCTGTTCTTGATCACTGGCTGCAATATGACACAAAACAGCGGTGTTACGTGGAATCACTATTTATTAATTGAAAGTCCCGCCCATCATGGGCGTCGGCCCGCATGGCATTATGGATCTGATAGTCCATGTAGTTTGTAGGCCAGGACTAGATTCCATATTTACCCCAGTGGGTCCCGCATGTAAAATGAATTGGCAAAAATGTGGAGTGGAGGGGGCCTGACCTCCGGTACAGAATTGGCTGCGGGACGGCTTTCTCTTCATCCTTCCCACCCACTGGGGGAAGGAATTGTTTGGAACTTCACCACATTAGCGAGACATTTTACCAATTCATTTTACATGCGGGACCCACTGGGGTAAATATGGAATCTAGTCCTGTCCTACAAACTACATGGACTATCAGATCCATAATGCCATGCGGGCCGACGCCCATGATGGGCGGGACTTTCAATTAATAAATAGTGATTCCACGTAACACCGCTGTTTTGTGTCATATTGCAGCCAGTGATCAAGAACAGAAGAGTTCGAAACGCGTTTGGCAGATGCAATTGGGAAGTATGGAGGCAAGCTGCTGCCGCCGCCTCGGAGGTTGTGTGCGTAACCCCTTCAGGTAGTGACACCTCCTTTGGGGCAACCTTGGTGTGAAGAGTTTTTGCGGCTGGTCCGGTCGCGGAGGTGTCCCATCGCTGAACAGGCGGGTCCGAGGTGCAGGCAACCGCAGGCACTGTGGAGTGGAGGGGGCCTGACCTCCGGTACAGAATTGGCTGCGGGACGGCTTTCTCTTCATCCTTCCCACCCACTGGGGAAGGAATTGTTTGGAACTTCACCACATTAGCGAGACATTTTACCAATTCATTTTACATGCGGGACCCACTGGGGTAAATATGGAATCTAGTCCTGGCCTACAAACTACATGGACTATCAGATCCATAATGCCATGCGGGCCGACGCCCATGATGGGCGGGACTTTCAATTAATAAATAGTGATTCCACGTAACACCGCTGTTTTGTGTCATATTGCAGCCAGTGATCAAGAACAGAAGAGTTCGAAACGCGTTTGGCAGATGCAATTGGGAAGTATGGAGGCAAGCTGATGCCGCCGCCTCGGAGGTTGTGTGCGTAACCCCTTCAGGTAGTGACACCTCCTTTGGGGCAACCTTGGTGTGAAGAGTTTTGCGGCTGGTCCGGTCGCGGAGGTGTCCCACCGCTGAACAGGCGGGTCCGAGGTGCAGGCAACCGCAGGCACTGTGGAGTGGAGGGGGCCTGACCTCCGGTACAGAATTGGCTGCGGGACGGCTTTCTCTTCATCCTTCCCACCCACTGGGGGAAGGAATTGTTTGGAACTTCACCACATTAGCGAGACATTTTACCAATTCATTTTACATGCGGGACCCACTGGGGTAAATATGGAATCTAGTCCTGTCCTACAAACTACATGGACTATCAGATCCATAATGCCATGCGGGCCGACGCCCATGATGGGCGGGACTTTCAATTAATAAATAGTGATTCCACGTAACACCGCTGTTTTGTGTCATATTGCAGCCAGTGATCAAGAACAGAAGAGTTCGAAACGCGTTTGGCAGATGCAATTGGGAAGTATGGAGGCAAGCTGCTGCCGCCGCCTCGGAGGTTGTGTGCGTAACCCCTTCAGGTAGTGACACCTCCTTTGGGGCAACCTTGGTGTGAAGAGTTTTTGCGGCTGGTCCGGTCGCGGAGGTGTCCCACCGCTGAACAGGCGGGTCCGAGGTGCAGGCAACCGCAGGCACTGTGGAGTGGAGGGGGCCTGACCTCCGGTACAGAATTGGCTGCGGGACGGCTTTCTCTTCATCCTTCCCACCCACTGGGGGAAGGAATTGTTTGGAACTTCACCACATTAGCGAGACATTTTACCAATTCATTTTACATGCGGGACCCACTGGGGTAAATATGGAATCTAGTCCTGGCCTACAAACTACATGGACTATCAGATCCATAATGCCATGCGGGCCGACGCCCATGATGGGCGGGACTTTCAATTAATAAATAGTGATTCCACGTAACACCGCTGTTTTGTGTCATATTGCAGCCAGTGATCAAGAACAGAAGAGTTCGAAACGCGTTTGGCAGATGCAATTGGGAAGTATGGAGGCAAGCTGCTGCCGCCGCCTCGGAGGTTGTGTGCGTAACCCCTTCAGGTAGTGACACCTCCTTTGGGGCAACCTTGGTGTGAAGAGTTTTTGCGGCTGGTCCGGTCACGGAGGTGTCCCACCGCTGAACAGGCGGGTCCGAGGTGCAGGCAACCGCAGGCACTGTGGAGTGGAGGGGGCCTGACCTCCGGTACAGAATTGGCTGCGGGACGGCTTTCTCTTCATCCTTCCCACCCACTGGGGGAAGGAATTGTTTGGAACTTCACCACATTAGCGAGACATTTTACCAATTCATTTTACATGCGGGACCCACTGGGGTAAATATGGAATCTAGTCCTGGCCTACAAACTACATGGACTATCAGATCCATAATGCCATGCGGGCCGACGCCCATGATGGGCGGGACTTTCAATTAATAAATAGTGATTCCACGTAACACCGCTGTTTTGTGTCATATTGCAGCCAGTGATCAAGAACAGAAGAGTTCGAAACGCGTTTGGCAGATGCAATTGGGAAGTATGGAGGCAAGCTGCTGCCGCCGCCTCGGAGGTTGTGTGCGTAACCCCTTCAGGTAGTGACACCTCCTTTGGGGCAACCTTGGTGTGAAGAATTTTTGCGGCTGGTCCGGTCGCGGAGGTGTCCCACCGCTGAATAGGCGGGTCCGAGGTGCAGGCAACCGCAGGCACTGTGGAGTGGAGGGGGCCTGACCTCCGGTACAGAATTGGCTGCGGGACGGCTTTCTCTTCATCCTTCCCACCCACTGGGGGAAGGAATTGTTTGGAACTTCACCACATTAGCGAGACATTTTACCAATTCATTTTACATGCGGGACCCACTGGGGTAAATATGGAATCTAGTCCTGGCCTACAAACTACATGGACTATCAGATCCATAATGCCATGCGGGCCGACGCCCATGATGGGCGGGACTTTCAATTAATAAATAGTGATTCCACGTAACACCGCTGTTTTGTGTCATATTGCAGCCAGTGATCAAGAACAGAAGAGTTCGAAACGCGTTTGGCAGATGCAATTGGGAAGTATGGAGGCAAGCTGCTGCCGCCGCCTCGGAGGTTGTGTGCGTAACCCCTTCAGGTAGTGACACCTCCTTTGGGGCAACCTTGGTGTGAAGAGTTTTTGCGGCTGGTCCGGTCGCGGAGGTGTCCCACCGCTGAACAGGCGGGTCCGAGGTGCAGGCAACCGCAGGCACTGTGGAGTGGAGGGGCCTGACCTCCGGTACAGAATTGGCTGCGGGACGGCTTCTCTTCATCCTTCCCACCCACTGGGGGAAGGAATTGTTTGGAACTTCACCACATTAGCGAGACATTTTACCAATTCATTTTACATGCGGGACCCACTGGGGTAAATATGGAATCTAGTCCTGGCCTACAAACTACATGGACTATCAGATCCATAATGCCATGCGGGCCGACGCCCATGATGGGCGGGACTTTCAATTAATAAATAGTGATTCCACGTAACACCGCTGTTTTGTGTCATATTGCAGCCAGTGATCAAGAACAGAAGAGTTCGAAACGCGTTTGGCAGATGCAATTGGGAAGTATGGAGGCAAGCTGCTGCCGCCGCCTCGGAGGTTGTGTGCGTAACCCCTTCAGGTAGTGATACCTCCTTTGGGGCAACCTTGGTGTGAAGAGTTTTTGCGGCTGGTCCGGTCGCGGAGGTGTCCCACCGCTGAACAGGCGGGTCCGAGGTGCAGGCAACCGCAGGCACTGTGGAGTGGAGGGGGCCTGACCTCCGGTACAGAATTGGCTGTGGGACGGCTTTCTCTTCATCCTTCCCACCCACTAGGGGAAGGAATTGTTTGGAACTTCACCACATTAGCGAGACATTTTACCAATTCATTTTACATGCGGGACCCACTGGGGTAAATATGGAATCTAGTCCTGGCCTACAAACTACATGGACTATCAGATCCATAATGCCATGCGGGCCGACGCCCATGATGGGCGGGACTTTCAATTAATAAATAGTGATTCCACGTAACACCGCTGTTTTGTGTCATATTGCAGCCAGTGATCAAGAACAGAAGAGTTCGAAACGCGTTTGGCAGATGCAATTGGGAAGTATGGAGGCAAGCTGCTGCCGCCGCCTCGGAGGTTGTGTGCGTAACCCCTTCAGGTAGTGACACCTCCTTTGGGGCAACCTTGGTGTGAAGAGTTTTTGCGGCTGGTCCGGTCGCGGAGGTGTCCCACCGCTGAACAGGCGGGTCCGAGGTGCAGGCAACCGCAGGCACTGTGGAGTGGAGGGGCCTGACCTCCGGTACAGAATTGGCTGCGGGACGGCTTTCTCTTCATCCTTCCCACCCACTGGGGGAAGGAATTGTTTGGAACTTCACCACATTAGCGAGACATTTTACCAATTCATTTTACATGCGGGACCCACTGGGGTAAATATGGAATCTAGTCCTGGCCTACAAACTACATGGACTATCAGATCCATAATGCCATGCGGGCCGACGCCCATGATGGGCGGGACTTTCAATTAATAAATAGTGATTCCACGTAACACCGCTGTTTTGTGTCATATTGCAGCCAGTGATCAAGAACAGAAGAGTTCGAAACGCGTTTGGCAGATGCAATTGGGAAGTATGGAGGCAAGCTGCTGCCGCCGCCTCGGAGGTTGTGTGCGTAACCCCTTCAGGTAGTGACACCTCCTTTGGGGCAACCTTGGTGTGAAGAGTTTTGCGGCTGGTCCGGTCGCGGAGGTGTCCCACCGCTGAACAGGCGGGTCCGAGGTGCAGGCAACCGCAGGCACTGTGGAGTGGAGGGGGCCTGACCTCCGGTACAGAATTGGCTGCGGGACGGCTTTCTCTTCATCCTTCCCACCCACTGGGGGAAGGAATTGTTTGGAACTTCACCACATTAGCGAGACATTTTACCAATTCATTTTACATGCGGGACCCACTGGGGTAAATATGGAATCTAGTCCTGGCCTACAAACTACATGGACTATCAGATCCATAATGCCATGCGTGGCCGACGCCCATGATGGGCGGGACTTTCAATTAATAAATAGTGATTCCACGTAACACCGCTGTTTTGTGTCATATTGCAGCCAGTGATCAAGAACAGAAGAGTTCGAAACGCGTTTGGCAGATGCAATTGGGAAGTATGGAGGCAAGCTGCTGCCGCCGCCTCGGAGGTTGTGTGCGTAACCCCTTCAGGTAGTGACACCTCCTTTGGGGCAACCTTGGTGTGAAGAGTTTTTGCGGCTGGTCCGGTCGCGGAGGTGTCCCACCGCTGAACAGGCGGGTCCGAGGTGCAGGCAACCGCAGGCACTGTGGAGTGGAGGGGGCCTGACCTCCGGTACAGAATTGGCTGCGGGACGGCTTTCTCTTCATCCTTCCCACCCACTGGGGGAAGGAATTGTTTGGAACTTCACCACATTAGCGAGACATTTTACCAATTCATTTTACATGCGGGACCCACTGGGGTAAATATGGAATCTAGTCCTGGCCTACAAACTACATGGACTATCAGATCCATAATGCCATGCGGGCCGACGCCCATGATGGGCGGGACTTTCAATTAATAAATAGTGATTCCACGTAACACCGCTGTTTTGTGTCATATTGCAGCCAGTGATCAAGAACAGAAGAGTTCGAAACGCGTTTGGCAGATGCAATTGGGAAGTATGGAGGCAAGCTGCTGCCGCCGCCTCGGAGGTTGTGTGCGTAACCCCTTCAGGTAGTGACACCTCCTTTGGGGCAACCTTGGTGTGAAGAGTTTTTGCGGCTGGTCCGGTCGCGGAGGTGTCCCACCGCTGAACAGGCGGGTCCGAGGTGCAGGCAACCGCAGGCACTGTGGAGTGGAGGGGGCCTGACCTCCGGTACAGAATTGGCTGCGGGACGGCTTTCTCTTCATCCTTCCCACCCACTGGGGGAAGGAATTGTTTGGAACTTCACCACATTAGCGAGACATTTTACCAATTCATTTTACATGCGGGACCCACTGGGGTAAATATGGAATCTAGTCCTGGCCTACAAACTACATGGACTATCAGATCCATAATGCCATGCGGGCCGACGCCCATGATGGGCGGGACTTTCAATTAATAAATAGTGATTCCACGTAACACCGCTGTTTTGTGTCATATTGCAGCCAGTGATCAAGAACAGAAGAGTTCGAAACGCGTTTGGCAGATGCAATTGGGAAGTATGGAGGCAAGCTGCTGCCGCCGCCTCGGAGGTTGTGTGCGTAACCCCTTCAGGTAGTGACACCTCCTTTGGGGCAACCTTGGTGTGAAGAGTTTTTGCGGCTGGTCCGGTCGCGGAGGTGTCCCACCGCTGAACAGGCGGGTCCGAGGTGCAGGCAACCGCAGGCACTGTGGAGTGGAGGGGCCTGACCTCCGGTACAGAATTGGCTGCGGGACGGCTTTCTCTTCATCCTTCCCACCCACTGGGGGAAGGAATTGTTTGGAACTTCACCACATTAGCGAGACATTTTACCAATTCATTTTACATGCGGGACCCACTGGGGTAAATATGGAATCTAGTCCTGGCCTACAAACTACATGGACTATCAGATCCATAATGCCATGCGGGCCGACGCCCATGATGGGCGGGACTTTCAATTAATAAATAGTGATTCCACGTAACACCGCTGTTTTGTGTCATATTGCAGCCAGTGATCAAGAACAGAAGAGTTCGAAACGCGTTTGGCAGATGCAATTGGGAAGTATGGAGGCAAGCTGCTGCCGCCGCCTCGGAGGTTGTGTGCGTAACCCCTTCAGGTAGTGACACCTCCTTTGGGGCAACCTTGGTGTGAAGGATATATATATATATATATATATATATATATATATATATATATATATATATATATATATATATATTCCAACATCTGCTTTCGGCATGTTGCCTTTGGGCAGCCTTATCGCTGGTAGTGTATGTAGTCAGCGCTACGCCGCGCGCTGATATGTGACATAAAAAAACAGCTTCCCTCCTCAAAAGGTGCAAGTTAATTCTCCAAGTTTATTCACCTGCAACTAGGCTGAATACAGTTACATCAACACGTGCTTCTCTGCACCTTGGTCACGACGCTGACCATTTCACCAATCGCCATACTTAACCTTCTAGTGTGTAAACAGTGAAAAAGGACAAGAAATTGCACATAACATGTCTCACCATTTTGTAGTGGTTATCTTTACATTATTCAACATCATATGGCAACAGTAATTAGCTCATTATTTGACTTTGCCCTGTTTTATCTTTTATAATATTACATCATATTATTGTATGTACTCTTACTTTCACATCTGCCCCTACATTATATTCAAGGTCAATATATTCTCTGTTTAAAAGCTTTTTGGTCACCATCTTTGAACGTGCATTTGTATAAATAGTTCAAAACATTTTGCTGTTACTTGCATTATGCCCTAGTGGGCTATAACCACCTTCAATAATTAAGGTCAATTTAGGGTCACAGTTTATACATTCACCAATTTCAAGCTTTTAGTCTACTTATTTCAACGGACACTGTATACATGGTGCAATATATGTTATTATTGTGCATGTTATTCCCTAGTGGGCTATGACCACCTTCAATGCTCAGCATATAACATCATATACCATGATCAATAATATATCTTTTAAAATATTTTCACTTTTTTTACGAATCAAATTAACTTCATTGATTTTAATTCAAGAATGGTCAAGCCAGCACTGCTGCGACTGTCCAGTAGAAGTAGTCTATAATTTTGCTGCTATTGGACTTCTTAAGCTGCAATGCATATAATCCTGTCCTTCTGTAAAAGCAGAAAGTGAACATACAATATATTAAAAATGAATAATTAAAAACAAAAGTAGAATTCAGCAGACAGTCTCAAGGGCTGGCAGCTACATTTTAAGACGTTAGGGTTTACAGATGTACAAAGGGCTCTTCGTCTAGATTCAACCCTAATGGTTCCTTACAATCCATTTCTAGAATGTACCTCGACTCCAGTCTTCTAAGCTCTTTTTTTCTATCTCCCCTCTCATTTTCTTCAGCACACAGTCAATCACACTATTTTGCAGTACTTTTTGGTCCCCTCTGTATGTCGTGTAAAAATGCCATACTACTGATAGGTGTTATTACTCTTTTTATTGCTCTAAGGTGCTGCAGAATTCATTTTTGTACTGACAGGATCGTTCTCCCAACAAATCAATTTAGGACAGGGACCCGACAGATCATATACTGCATACTCTGTTTTGCATGTCAGACTTTTTCTCACTTTTATAGTCTTGTGGAAGGGTGTTTTTAATTCCACCAGATTTTTGCCATTTATGCAAGCTTAGCATTTGGAGCATTTTTTGAAACCTGGGTTGGGTTTTAACCAAGTATGTGTGATGGAGGACACTTCACTTTTGACTATTAGATTCCTCATCGATCTGGCCTTCCTGAATGTGATTTGTGGTCTCTTAAGAATACTGATTCCTTTGATAGGGTCATTCTTGATTAGATGTCAATGTTTTACCAATGCCCTTCTCAACATCAGATGTCTGTCATGGTATGTGGTAATGAATCTTACACCCTGTGGGCCACTACTTTTTCTTTTGCTTGTTTTTCTTAAAACAGAATATCTTCCCTCTTATGTTTAGAGACATTTTCTGTGCCTCACTGAGTGTGGATTCAGTGTATCCTCTCTGTTTAAGTCTTGTGATCATACTGTCTTTAGTGTTTTTGAAATAGCCATCATTGCTGCAAATGTACCGTGTCCTCAATAGCTCTCCAAAGGGAATGTTGCTCTTGAGTGTATGTGGGTGAAAGCTTCTTGCATGCAGTATACTATTCCCTGCAGTGGGCTTCTTGAAAACTATAGTTGTCAGTCAGTGACAGACATCTGATGTTGAGAAGGGCATTGGTAAAACATTGGCACCTAATCAAGAATGACCCTATCATAGGAAACAGTATATTTAGAGAGTCATAGAGATACTAAGATAGACAGTCACATACCGGCACATTTACTTATGGCATCAATCAATCAATCAGGGGAATTATAGGTGCACTACTCACCCGTGAGGGTCTCAAGGCGCTGAGGGGGGGGAGGTAAGCAGCCCTGCATCAGTCGAAGAGCCAGGTCTTCAGCGTCTTCCTGAAGGTGTTCAGGGAGGGGGCATGTCTGATGTCGATGGGGAGCTCGTTCCAGGTCTTGGACGCGATGTAGGAGAAGGATCTTCCCCCTGCTCTGGCTTTGCTGATGCACGGTGTTTTGGCGAGGAGGAGGTTGGTGGAGCGGAGGTTGCGGTTGGCACTGGAGGGAGATTCTGTCGTTGAGGTATTGGGGTCCGGTGTTGTGTAGGCATTTGTAGGCATAGGTGAGAATCTTGAAGGTGACTCTTTTTTCGACGGGGAGCCAGTGGAGCTTGCGTAGCTGTTGGCTGATGTGTTCGCGTCGAGGGACCCCGAGAACGAGTCTGGCGGCGGTGTTCTGTATTGTCTGGAGCTTGCGGAGTAGGGGCTTGTTGATGCCGGCATAGAGGGCATTTCCGTAGTCCAGCTTGTTGGTGATGAGTGCGTGGGTGACTGTCTTCTTTGCCTGGGGAGGGATCCATTTGAAGGTCTTACGGAGGATGCGGAGGGTGTTGAAGCAGCTGGAGGTCACAGCGTTAACCTGTCGATTCATGGAGAGGGAGGATTCGAGTATGATGCCGAGGTTCTTGGCGTGGTCTGTGGGGGTCGGGCAGCTGCCGAGGGCGGTGGGCCACCAGGTGTTGTTCCACGCCGAAGGGTTGGTTCCGATGATGAGGACTTCTGTCTTCTCCGAGTTGAGGTTTAGACAGCTGTTGTTCATCCAGGCTGTGACGTCCTGCATTCCTTCCTGGAAGTTGAGTCTGGTGGTGGTGGGGTCCCTGGTGAGGGAGAGGATAAGCTGGGTGTCGTCGGCATAGGAGACTATGTTGAGGCCGTGCCGTCAGACGATGGCAGCGAGGGGGGCCATGTAGACGTTGAAAAGTGTTGGGCTGAGTGATGATCCCTGTGCAACTCCGCAGTTGATTTCAGTGGGTTGGGAGAGGAAAGGTGGCAGTCTGATCCTTTGGCTTCTGCCGGTGAGGAACGATCTGATCCAGTCAAGGGTGGTGCCTTGTATGCCGGCGTCGTGTAGTCTGTCTGTAAGTGTGCGGTGGGAGACTGTGTCGAAGGCTGCTGACAGGTCGAGTAGTATCAGGGCTGCGGTGTGGCCTTGGTCGAGGAGGGTGCAGATGTTGTCAGTGGCGGCGAGTAGGGCGGTCTCGGTGCTGTGGTTGCTTTGGAATCCAGATTGGGAGGGGTCGAGGATGGCGTTGTCTTCCATGAACCTTGACAGTTTTGCGTTGACGGTCTTCTCGGCGACTTTAGCTGCAAAAGGGAGGAGGGAGATGGGCAGGTAGTTCTTGAGGTCCGTCGGGTCTGCTGGGGGCTTCTTGAGCAGGGGCCTTACTTCTGCGCATTTCCAGTAGTCGAGGAAGGAGCCGGTCTTGAAAGTGGTGTTGATGGCGCATTGTAGTACGGGTGCGATGGTGGTGGTGGCTCTGTGGTATATGTGGGGTAGGCAGGGGTCCGTGGGGGCCCCAGAGTGGATGCCTTTCATGGTTGCGGCGCTCTCCTCGGTGGTGATCGGTGTCCAGGCGGAGATGGTGGTCTGGCTGGCATTGTCGCTGGGCGGGCTGACTGCGGGGTTGGGCATGTGGTCGTCGAAGTTGTCGTAGAGGTTCTTTATCTTCAGGTGGAAGTAGGAGCAGAGTTTGTCGCAGAGGTCTTGGGAGGGGATGATGTCAGTGGCTTCGCTGCGGGGCTTGGTGAATTCCTGGACGATGCTGAAAAGTTCCTTGGGGTTGCCGGAGTTGGCGAGGATTCTGTTGTGGATAAAGGTCTTTTTGGTGGTCCTGATGCGTTGATGGTATTCCGTCATAGCGTTCTTGTAGGTGTCGGGTGTCTTGCTGTTTCTCCAGTTCTTCTCCAGACATCTGCAGGTGCGTCTGGCTTCTTGGAGATCAGTGGTAAACCAGGCGGCTTTTCTGGGGCATTGCTTGTCGGGGTTGCGCAGCGGGGCGAGCTTGTCGGCACAGTTGGCGATCCAGGTGTGGAATTCCATGGCTGCGAGGCTAGCGTTGGTTGCAGCAGAGGGGGTGTTGCCGTTGAGGGCAGAGTTGAGTTGTTCTTCGCTATATTGCTACGGGTGTACTCCTACAATTTCTTAGATATGTTGGCAAGTACTGACACAACCTTTTCATTCATGTAGAGAAATACTCTTTCAAACAAGGACGATGCTTGGTAGTACAGGTCCTGTGTGCGCACTTTCACTTGGAGCTTGAATTACCATGTAAAAGCTGTTTGTCAAGTCTTAATTCCAAGTTTCAGTATGCACAAGTCACATGTGAGAGATGTTGTAGGTGTGATATAAAGCATGCTGGTTTGTGCTTAAAAGACAACAGATGCTCTTTTCAGATCACTAAGTTACTAAGTTACTTGTGCACTTGCATGCCCCTATGCCAAGTACTACATAGAGCAGAGGTCTTCAAACTTTTGTAGGTTGAGCCCCCCCAGCTGCATTTTTTTAGATGTTGGGCCCCCTCACCACCTGACAGAAATTTCTGGAATCTGGTACACTACATAATCGACCGCCACGCGCATATCACGGGCCATATCCGGCACATAATGTTTAACACAATAAGAGTGTTTAGTAAACTGCAGGTTTGTGAGTGGGTGTGGTGAAATGACAGAGGCTTATTACACAGCTCAAAACACAATTTTCCAAGATAAAATGTGTGCAAATTGTTTTTAACACCACCAACATAAATATGACGGGTGTGCCGGTTTTTAGCCACATAGACTGTCAATCTGTGGATGGATTTTTGCTACTGCCATCCTCAGGTTGTGCTCCACATCCAGTCTTGAACGGTACTTAGTCTTTAATACCGCAAGTGCTGAGAACCCGATCTCACATAAATAGTACGAGCTGAAAGGCAAGAGAGTTTTGATAGCAGTTTCTCTCAAAGCTGAATATTCTGCAGACATTTTCAGCCAAAACAGTGACTGTAAGGGAGACAGTGTTATCAGATTTTTAGAGCACTCCCTAGCTCAGAGTTGGTACACGAGAAACAATTCTTCTCTAGAAACCATTAACAAATGTTTTAGGCAGCATTATAATGGGATAATTGCCCACCAACCAGTTATGGATCCGAAGAGACAGGTGAAAGTCCACAGAGAGGGCGCTGAACGAACACCTAATTGAGAATTCCTTAGTGGTACTATAAGTTGCTTGCCTGAAGCAGTGGGGGTTTAGGACACGTCAGGCTTATATTTAAAAAAAATTAGAACTGATAATAAATTAATGATGTTGCCTATTTTACTTCAGAGCAATGTTGTCTGACAGGCTTTGTGGTGGCAGGGACGTCTTAAGGATTTTGGGTGCCCTGGCCAATACTATTTTGGGGGCCCCTGTTCAGAACAGCTTTGAGATTAAATGATTCACTTTCAGCTCTGCCATACCCTCTTTAGCCAGGCTACTAACGGTGCACAGGTGCTATGGTCGAAATTCTAAAAGTGTTTACATCTAATATTCAGAGATAGTGATGTGTGTTTTCACTGTTGTAACAAAGCAGCAGCCCACTAATTTTACAGCGAATAATATCTGGGATATCCTCCAATTTCTCATATGTGAGGACCCGTTTTGATCTAAAATAAACTTTTATATGGTTGTTGCATGAAACAAAAACATTTCTCTGCAAATAGTAATAGACTCTCTCACATCAATCACATTAAAAAGAAATGAAACAAAACAGTATTTACAAGAATCTGTTTAGGAATTATTCCAGGCCATCAGGGCAAAAACAGAGCTGCCTCTATCAAGGGGCCCCCTGAAAGGCTGGATTGCAGTGCATGTAAATATGTCCTTTTGTAATTTAGGACGAAAACCTTGATGGGGCACGACATGCCCATACTTGTGTACAGGGGTGCAACTAGACCCGAACTTCGGGTGGGGGCTAACACTCCCATCCAGGGCTGGCCCTAGCACTGGTCACACACAGTGCAACGGTCTGTTTTGGCGCCCCCTCCCCCATTTCCTCCTTCTCCATGAATTTCCTCACTACGACTCACCAACAATGCACCCCATCTCTCTATAGCACCTTTCTGGCAAACATTTCATTTTTTTATAGCGCTACTCATAGTTTACCCACACTCAGTTCTTTGATCTGCATGGTACACGTTCTTTGCAGCAGGCATATTAAACCTCTGCGCTGTGTGGGTGGCAGGAGTACCCATGTGAGTGCAGGATGAGCCATGCAACAGTGTGAGAGTAGGGTAAGAGGAGTGACTGCAGGGTGAGTGAGGTGACCATATGAATTTGGATGCGGATGTAAGTGCAGAGTGGGACAAATGAATGTATGGTTAGTGATGGTCTTATTTGAGTGAGTTTGCAGATTGAGCAGTAAGGGGGATATGTGAGTGAAGTGTCGCATGAGTGCAGGGTGAGTAGTGTGCTTGTGTGACTGCAGGGTGAGGTACAGGGTGAACAGCACAAGTGCATTGTGAGTGCAGAGTGATCACTGTGAGTTCAGGGTGAGCGGGTGAATGGTGTGAGTGCATCGGGATCAGTGTGAGGGCATTGTGATCGCTGTGAGTGCAGGGTGAGCGTGAAAGTGAAGGGCGAGAATGAGGAGCGAGTTGGATGAATGCAGGGTGCATTCCCAGACACTTGAAGTAACTCAGCAGGTTATTGACGGCAGCGTAGGGTTTCAGATATGTTAAACTATTGCTATTATGGCATTAACCAGGGATCAGGGTGGAGGAAATAAATGTGCTGATCTTGCAACAAACTTCCAATTTTATGATTAGGGTTGCCAGCTAATTATTTTGATGTCCCAGGCAGTACAAAAATAAACAGTCACCTAAAGCTGTATTGTCAGCACTTGTCTGTGCATACTTTGAACAGCAAATATAAATAGTAGCACTTTTAATTGTGTTCTAGGGCTGCCTGAATGATCCATGACTGATAATAAAATGGAACAAAGACAGAAAAGTCACATTACAAATGTATACATACTTCTTTATTTATAAGCATATTTAGTGTCAAGACAAGCAATTTGCAGGCTGTTTAAAAAACACATGGCTGGCTGGCATTTTTCTTTTGGCAACTTGAAGCCCTGTGGGCGTTGCAGCGCCTGCCTGTGTAAATTTAAAAGAAACTTTGTCTCCTTTCTGCTAAGAGCTAACCCTCCCAGAATGGGGTTAAACTCCTAGAGCTGAAATGCTTCAGCTGCAGTGGGAGACAGGATGTTTCCTCTACTAAAACTGAAAGAAAGGAACAGGCAGTCATTTCAGCTGCAGTGGGAGGCAAGGAGTCTCCTCTACTTTCAAATCGAACACGAAGGAACAGGACTGTCTGTTCGTTTGCTTTCGGTTTTATCAGAGGAGACCCTGCCTCCCCCTGCAGCTGAAGCATTTCAGCTCTACCAATTAACCCCCTCCTGGGAAGGTTAACTGTTAGCTCTTTACATGACAAAAGCGCACGTCTTGCCTTATCTATTTCCCCTCCCTCCCCCTCCAACCCTCTGTTACCGGTGTTCTCCAATAAAAAATTCCCATTTGAAATGGGTGAAGACTTGCGACGCGGGACAGTAAAAGACCAACAAAGGTAAGATCTTAGTGTGGAGTGCACGCCCCCCCTGAGATGGTGTCGCGCCCCCCTGGGGGGGCGTGCCCCACAGATTGAATAACACTGAAGAGTATGCCATCCCGTAAGCAACTCACATATATGTTCAGAAAAACATAAAGACTCTGTTTCAGCTATTGAGACAGCTAAAGAAGCACCTATATATTCAGTCACTCACCAGAATCTATTAATACATGCAGCAGACTCAAAGGTAGATGCAGTCACACCTACTTAGCTCTGTATTGCCAAACACAGGCACTGAAGTATTTCTGCAGGAACTTACATGCACATTTAGACAGCCATAGAGGCATTATAGCAAGCTTACATACCAGCACATTTACTTAAAAATCTCATGGCACTGATAGGGATGTACTTCTACTTTTCTCAGATATGTAGGTAAGTACTAACACAACCTTCTCAACCATGTACAAAAATATTCATTCAAAAATGGGTGATGGCTACTAGTGTAGACCCTGTCTGTGCTTTCTCACTGCAAGCTTCATGTGGCATGTTATAGGTATTTCTCAAGTATCAAATCCACTCAAAAACCCATGCACCCAGTCACTGACCCACTCAGACACTCATGCACCCACTTAGACATCTACACAAACAGTCAGAGAGTTACTTAGACCGTGATGCACCCACTCACAGACCCACAGATACATACAGTCACACAGCGACTGACATAAACTATAGTAAAAAAAGGAATCACTTTTTACATATACATATATATAAGTGTAACAGACATACATATTGTTATTTATACATGTATTCAAATGTAACAAAATATATAAATATATATATATATCTTTTCCCCTAAGCAACCCTCAACCCTTAATCCCATACCCACCCTAAACCCTAATAATTCTCTTACCACCCAAAAACCCATACCCACCCTAAAACCAAAAAATTCCCTTGCTACCCAAAAAACCCATACCCACCCTAACCACTAAAAAATCCCTTGCCACCCAAAAACTCATACCTACCATAAACACTAAAAATTCTATTACCACCCAAAAACCCATACCCATAAAAAACCCTTACAAATCCCCTTGCCACCCAAAAACCTATACCCACCCTAAACCCTAAAAATCCCCTTGCCACCCAAAAACCCATAACCACCCTAAACCCTTGAAAATCTCTCACCACCCAAAAAACGATACCCACCCTAAATCCTAAAAATTCCCAGATTGTGGTTATAGATACAGCCCATGCGATGGTATCTGAGGAATGCAGAAACAGTTTTATTAACATGTTTCCTGGCTCTGTCAATCTGTGGACAGAATTAATTTGACCACTTCCATTTCTGTCTTTGGCATACATTAGAGTACACCAAGACAGTGTGAGGGAAAAGCGATATCAGTACTGCAAAGGTTCTTTCATTTGGATTTCCAGGCCTACCCCAGTCAATGTGCCTAGGTCATTGCCTCCACAGTGCCCAATCATGAGGTGAGGAGCTTCAGAATCCACAATGGATTTACCCAAAGCCAGCATCTGATGAAACTTTAAACCTCTCTGGCCAAACCAAGTAATCTGCACATTTGGCAAACCCAAGTTTCTGTCAATTCCTTTCTTTTTTTGCAGCCTCTTAGCCCAATAAATATAGCTCTGGCCCACAATCCATACGCTAAGCATTTTGAAGCGAAGGAGCAATAGCAGTCAGGAGAGGGGAGGAGCTGAAAGAGGTAGTTTTCCAAATGAAAAGCAGTTAAAATTGAGGTTTAAAAAAAACAACAAAAAAAAGATATATTTTATTGGATGCTGTCAGCATGAAAGTGAATAAAATTAGGTAGTGTGTTGGATGCCTTAGCAAGAAGTCCAATTATTGGCTGTTGTTTAAAAAAAGAAATGTAATACAGACATGGATATGCTTTTGAATCTGTGGAGTAAACCACACCTGCTGTATCTTATTTGGAAGTAGCATGTTCCTTCTAGAATGTGCTGTGAACTTGTGACCTACTGGTTCCACTGGGTTGCTACGTACACTGAGCTCAGAGTGTAGGCAGGGGGGAGGTGTTACAGAGACAGAACGTTTTTTTAAAAGTTGAGGAATTATGACACAATTTAAGTAATGGCAAACTTTAATTTCCAACTCAGGACTATGTAATAAACTGTTGTGTAGTATTTGAATTTAAAAAAAACAGAAGCTAAATATATGTTTAGTTGACTGAGATATGTTTTTTCTGGTTGCAGATAATTATATGTACAATGAGACTGTTGAGTTTACTTAAAGATGCACAGAACTATATATTTTTGGAAAGATGGCCTGAAGATGTATATCTATTATGAAATCACATATATGTCGACATGGTGATCTATGTTTTTCAAGGCTGTTGAATATTTCATGTATTTAGTGAGGGTGGTGCATTTTTTTCAACATGCTCTGTTTAAAATTGGGGAGGGTTAATAGTGCAGAATGTCTTTTGAGAGTTTGTGTGCTAGCTTCACTTGGCACGTAACTTTTCTTTGAGAAATGCTGAACATATGTTTTAAAGACACAAGAAATATTTGCGAAAAGATGCAGGTATGCCATAAAGAAAAGGTTTTGTGCTTTCGAAAGATGAGAAATGTTGTTTTCAGTTTTAGAAACTTACTGATGCATGTGCACGCTGAGTAACAGAGCAATGTATAATCTTAGAGAGGCTTGTATGCAATTATATATCAAGTGTGACATCTAGACTCAGGTACTACACATGCACCCTTCCGATCACACAGGCACTAATTATGTACTCATTGAACTACACAGGAAACACCCATGCATTCATCCAATCACCCAGATGGTAGCAACATAGTTATGTGAATACACAGGCACTAACTATGCAGATATGGAACCACTGATGTAGTTCCTACATACTCAGGGAATCATGCAGGCACTCCCTATGTTCTGAGGGAATCACCTAGCCACTATCTATGCACTCATTCAATCGTCTTGGGAGTATTGTTGTACTGAACCAGAAGGACATGAATTTACACGTTTTAGTGAGGAACATGTACTCTTTTAGAACCATGTGGTGAATTATACATGTAACCTGTCACACACTGTTTGCATATACTCGGAAGAATTAGTGAGCTACATGCTGTTATACAGATTAATGTGCAGATTTTTATATCCAGTGTTTCTCAAAATTTTAATCTGAATCATCTAAGTAGAAAAGTATTAAAACACTAACTCTACCAGTGACACAGTGGTAGAGAGGTACAGAAATAGCTCTTATGTTGTGTTTTCGGATTTACAGTATTGAGTCACGTTGTATGTAATTTTACACTTTGGTTGATGTTTATTTTAAAAATTAGTACAAAAGGGATAAAGTGGTCTTTTATCTTGTATAAGTGACAAACTGAGATATGGTGCAGCTGTGTTATAGGAGAGGGTGCTATAATATTAAAAGGTAAGTAATAAATTAAGTTTTGTGTTTTGATTTGGGATTGGTACATTGAAGTAAGTGCTTGTAGTTATGTAGGTAGGTTGATTTGTAGGTTTAAAACTGCAACATAACATAAAAACAGTTTTTCTATTATTCAGACAGAATGCCTACAAAAGCTCGGAGGAAAAAGGAACATAAGGAACTACAGTATCCTTGCAGAACTGAGACACAAAAGGGGCAAGATGAAGAAAAAGTGGTGAAAGAACAAAGAGCTGCTGGTAAGAGAACAAAGTCATTCCTTAAAAATATATGTGGACATTTCCAAAGATTACAAAGTAATGAAAATAAAATTCAAACTATGAGAAAGAATAACAGTGGACAAAATATATATAACAAGAACAGGAAAGAATGTAACAAAGATGGACATACCGTAACCAGGAGACAGAAGCAGTTTAAGGAAATCACAGCCAGGATAATTCTTAGTAGAGTAGTTATAAATCTACTGAGAATTATGAAGAAGTATAGAAGAAGGAAAGAGGCACTCAAACAGAAAGAACGAGTTGAGAGAGTAGTTGATAAGGCCTTTGCCTTGAAGAGGAAGCTTTTCATTTTGATTATAAATAGAATGAAGACTCTTGACAAAACAGTGCTGTGCATGAGGAGACAAAACCAGAAAAAAAGATTAGTGAATAGAAGTAACTTTTGTACAGTTTTTAGTGGAGCATGCATACATAGTTCTAGTACCAAGTCTTTCTTTAATGAAGAAAGCTATCTCCAGAATAATAGATTAGTTCATGCTATTGATTACGGAGGATGGTGTTAGAAATTAAGAATGGCGCTCCTATAACGGAAGAGGTGATGGTATCTACAAATGTAGAACAATGTATTGGAGAACAGGCACAAGAAAGGCGGAGTCAGGCGCCTGTATAGAAATGGAATTGTAGTAGTGTTTGTAGTATTTGACAGCAATCCATTGATATATTAAGGACATTTCTACATATCTTTCCAAGGTGAAGTTTAAAACACAAAATAAGTACTTTACAAGGATTAGATCCTTGCAACCTTAGAAAGCATACACATTTGCAGGGACACTCACTAGCTTGTTTATCAAACAAAGTGTGCCAAAGCACCTTTCATCATTTCTGGATATTAGTTGTGCACCACTCAACAATACGAACTTTAGTTAGGAGGCTGTACTATGTGAAAACTCCTGCTTTATGTTTAGGAGAAATGAACAAAGCACTTTTATATGGTACTGTGGCAGATGTAGAAAAGGTTTGCGATGATGAGAAGTTTCGTTTCTTTGGTCCTCAGCAGGATTCTAGGGAAAATGAAGAGTTGTTAAGGAGGAGGAGTTGTAGAACAGGACACAGATATTACAGTTGATAGTTTTGAAGAAGAGATTACAAAACTGTAACACAGTGTGGTCTAAAAAGACAGAGTATGTTTGTCTATGTTGTTTACGCACTCACTAAAAGATTTTAACACAGACTGTTGACTTGTGTTTAAAAAGTGAAAAAGTAAATAATGATAACTGGCAAAAGTTGGATGTCTATTTATTTGTAGAGGAATGCTTTGACTTGTCCATACGGCAAGTTATATGTAAGTAGTGTTACAATAAATTAGAAGATTAAAAAATGAACAACACATTAATATTAGATACCAATTTTGTAAGATAATAAAATGCCTGCTAATGTAGAACAACTATGAAGGGCCAAAAATCGAAAAGCATCAACATTTATGATTCTTTGCAGCATTGCGAAGGGCACTTATGGACTGCTCTCCAGCACTTACTACAACTCACACAATCCATGCAGTATTATGCCACCCGGGACAACTGTGGAGCCAAATCCGGAAGTTGAGATTGGACCTCTGAAGGGACTCTCTGCTCCAGTGTTGTTGTGGCTGGTATTGAAGTTCAGGGTCCTTCAGCCTTGCGTTGCCTTCTTGTTGCTTTTACACTATTGCTTTGGTATGTTTTTAGATGGTAAACCATGGACGTAGTGCCGGAATATTTTTTATTTGTACCCCTTGACAATGTCCTGTGACATATTGTGCATTGTGCAAATCTGCTCACTATGAACTCCACTTAAAGAATGTTCAAGAGAGATAGATAAATGAGCATGTTCTTCTTATTGTTTTAGTTGAAAAGTGTATTTTCCAATGATATTCCTTTATGTCACAGTGACATGATTTTTTGTTTTGTTTTTGAATTTTTTTTTTAGTCGTTTTGTAAAGTTGTACATTTTTTTGTTGCTTTTATGGTTGGAGACATGAATATTTTTTGTTCCTTCCTCTAGAGTTGGTCTTTTCACAGAATATGCATTGTACTATTTTTGGAGCAATTTTTCAATCCTGTTGAGTTTGGGTAAGAATGGGTAGTTTGATGGATGTTTGATGGGTGTTTTGTAGCTATGTTCTATTTGTTCAGATGTTGAAAGTTATTTTTTGAAATTGTTGTTTTTGTTAAATGTGTTGTTAAAATAAAGTTAAACAATTATTTAACTAAACAGCTAGATTCAAAATTTGTGTAAAATATGTTTATATATCTGTTTTACATTTTGTCATTTGTATTTGTGACTACTGATGTCATTGCGACCTCCGGTGTTGCTGTGAAGAAGGAAAATGCATTTTTGTTGTAGTTATTTCGACAAATGAATACAAAGGGGAAAGTTAAATTAGTATCTTACTAAATGGCTACACTGAAACTTTATGTAAAATATTTCTATAAATGTGTTTTACACTTTGTCAAAAACACCTGGTATTCGCAGTGTGTCCTTGGCAATTGCACTCATAGAATCACACAGGCACTACCTGTGCAATCATAAAGGACGTCCTTTCTCCACCACTCTGCAAATGTGCCTCCTGGGAGATGAAGTCCCCTTGGCTATTGAGGATCGTTGGGGGCCAACTACCCCTCCTGTTACCTCCAGCAAGTCCCACACGGTGAGTTTCCTAAGAGTTCTTTGGAGGCCACGCCACCTTTCTCTACCACTCTGCAAATGCGTCTCCTGGCACACTACTTGTTGGGGAATGAATTTCTCCTGGATGCTAAGGGCCCTTGGGGACCAAGAAGCCCGCCTGGTACTTTCTGTAAGTCTTACACAGCAGGATTCCGGAGAGCTGGTCAGAGGCCCTCTCCCACCATTCTGTAAACACCATTGCTACTTAAAAAAAATCATAGAAAATCACTGAAAAAGCCAGAGGTTCAGGGACATTATAGTTAGGAATTAGCATTTAAAAACCTTAGAAATTCACTGAAAAACAAAAGGTTACAGGAACATTGCAGTTAGGAATTAGCATTTAAAAAACCTTAGAATTAACTGAAAAAAACAAAGGTTACAAGTACGTTATAGTTAGGCTGACATTTCACTCGTACAAAACCAGAGAAATTCAGCAGTTATAGTTAGCTTAGCTAACTATAACTTGCGCCCCCGCAATGCACTGCTTATGAGCTCACATATTACATCACTCATGACATGGTCAGTGACATCACTGATGGCATCTCAAATGACACTCATACACCCACTCACATAACCTCTCAGACACTAATGCACCCACTCACAGATCTATGTGTGTACTCACATAAGTATTCACAGGCTCATGCACCCACTCACAGATGCACTCAGAGATTCATGTGCCCACTCACATACATAGTCAGAGACTTATACACCCACTCACAGACCCACTCAGACACTCACACACTGACTCACAGACACACTGAGAGAATTATGCTTCTACTCACACACTCACTGATAGACTGACCCACTCAGACACGTATGCACTCACACATAGATCCAGTCACAGACTCATGTACCCCCATTCACGTACCCACTCAGACATTCATACACCCATTTACATACTCACTCAGACACTCACATACCCACTCACATACCCACTCAGAGACTTATGTACCCACTTATAGCCAGTCACAGACCCACTTTGAAACATATGCACCCACTAAAGTAACCCAGTAAATCATTAATACACACTGCCATGGAGATATTGAGAGACTGATAAATGTTTTTATAGAGTTATTTAGATAGTGATTTATCGAGTGTTATGGTTATAATGAATTATATAGTCATAATTTTTTTATGTGGTGGTGGCTATTGAATTCCTGCCTTTGCTTTGCATTTTTGTGATGTTTTTGCAATCGTTGCAGTTACCGACGGCATCACGACTCCCATCGTCACTGAGAACAAGTAAAATAGGTTTTAGAGATGGTTTTTATAGAAACTCACTAGAAAAACATGAGTTTGAAGTGTACAGTAATAAAACCCTACTGCCAAAAATACTATAATATGTGCACATACATGTGTTTTTCAGTCTGTAAAAAAGGCGCGATCGTCGCGATTTCCGATGTCATCGTGACACCCAGCGACACCGCAAAAATGGGAAATAGGTTTTAGAGATGATTTTTATGGAAACTCGCTAGAAAAACATGACTTTGGACAATACAGTAATAACCCCTTGTGTGTGAAATACTGTAATATGTGTTTTACACTTTATGAAAAAGGCGCGATTGTCGCGGTTAACGGTGTCGTCGTGACACCCTGAGTGGTGTAGAAAGGGGGCATGACCTCCGACCACCTCTCAGCAATCCTGCTGTGTGGGGCTTACTGGCGGTAACAGAAGGTCTTGTTGCCCCTAAGGAGCCTCAGCAGCCAAGTGGTCTTAAGCCCCCAACCAGCAGCGCGCAAGGAGGCACGTTTTCAGAGTAGTGGAGAAAGGTGGCGCGGCCTCCGGCGAGTTGGCAGATTTTTTTGTTGTTGCTTTTTTTTATATTTTAGGAACGAGGACCACGTGGCTCCCCTTCCATGGACAATTTTGGCTGCACAATAGCAAGCAGAGCACACTGGTTGCTATGGCATGCTCATTACCATGCCACATCAAACTTCAATGTCCCAGGGGTGGGCACCCCGGGACATTGCTGGTGCTGGCCCTTGGGGATGGCAGTCCCCAGGGCCATCTACGGCACCAGAATTAAAATTTGCCCCGGGAAGGTGGTGGTCCCTGGGGTCGGGGGCCCGCAGCGGACCCCCTTCATTAATGTACTTATGCCCCAGGGATGTGGCACTCCCCGTGCTGGTGGGAGGGCCGGAGCCCCCCACGCATTGATATTTAATTAAGCCCCGGGGAGGTGGTGGTCCCCGGGGCTGCGGGGTGGCCACGCAGCAACCCCACATCATTATAAGATAATGTATTAGCCCTGGGGAGGTGGTGGTCCCCAGGGCCTGGGGTTGCCACTAGGGCAACCCCCACATACATATAAAAAAATGCCCCAGAGAGGTGGCGTCCCCAGGGCTTTATGTATTTTAAGAGGGGGGGCCCATGTGTCCCCCTCCCAAATTTTTTATGTCCCTCGGACCTGGCCCGTCTGTGGGCCTAATTAAACAAATCGCAGGAGCTCAAGCATCCTTTTTTTAATCATTTTAAGCTGGGTTTTTTAATGCTTTTTTGGCACCCCATCATGAGGCCTAGGGGGTCAGGGTGTTTCTACCCTGTTCCTTTTCTTTTTATGTTATGTTTTTTCTTGTGACTCAGTTCAACTGAGTCACAAGATTGCTGCCAACACTTCATGGTTTGAAGTGTTGGCAGCCAATCAGATCTCAGGCATGAAATAGGGACTGGTCGCGGAGCCACCCCTGCCTCAGTTGTGTATCTGAGAAATCTTTACATTTCTCAGCAACTACTGAACGCATTTACACCATTTAACAAAAATAGTGCTTTCTGGACCAAGAGCTACCTTCCAGCCAAATGTGGTGTAATTTCGTTCATCAGTTCGGGCTGTAGCCGTGTCTAAAGTTTCCTATTGAAATTAACATGGAGAAAAAGCGTTTTGGTTGCCCCTTTTTCTCGGCCCCGCCTGATGGATCACCCCAACAATTTCAAGGCAGCAGTTGAAGTGACTGCCCAGTTAGTTTTGAAAATTTCACGAAGATTCATCAATTAACGCCAAAGTTACTGACAAATGAAAAAACGCTCTTCCTATGGCAACTAGGTCCCAACTATAACTACTTACTGGCGACCACCAGCAGGTGAAATATGTATCAACAACTCCAATCCCCTGTCTACATTGGTATTGGTGGTGTAAAAAGAAAGGTGGGCCGCGGCTCAATTCACTGCAGTGTGTTTTGTATTCAAACCTCAGCAAAATCAGCCTTCCGCGTTTAGGAGCATATGGCTCTGAAATGCGTCAGGCTGATTTTTGCTCAGCATTAAAGGGGACTTCGTTCCCCAGTCAGTAGCGTGCCAGGAGTAACGTTTGCAGAGTGGTGGAGAAAAGGGGCGGGCCTCCCATGAGCTGTTAGCAATCACGCTGTGTGTGATTTACTGGAGTCAACAGGAGGGGTTCTTTGCCCCAAGGACCCTCAGCATCTAAGGGGACTTCATTCCCCAACCAGTAGTGTGCCAGGAGGTGCGTTTGCAGAGTGGTGGATAAAGGGGGCGGGATCTTGGATGACCTCTCAGCAATCCTGCTGTGTGGGACTTACTAGAGGTAACAGGAGGGGTTGTTGGCCCTCAACCACAGTCAGCAGCAGAGGGGACTTCATACCCCGACCAGTTGTGCACCAGGAGACCCCTTTGCAGAGTGGTTGACAAAGGGGCTGGGCCTCTGACAACTTCCCCTGGGGCTGGCTTTTTTTAAAAACATTTTTTAATCAGTGGGGGATTTTGGGCTTGGAAACCCAATCCCCTGAGGCTGGCCTTTAAAAAAAAGTATTTTTAATAGGGTGGGGGGCCCCATCCCCAGGCCGATTTTGGCCCTGGGTACTCCACCCCCCAGGGCCTGGCCTTTGTGCAATGTGGGAGTGGGTCTGCACAGCCCACCCTCCACAGGACAATTTAAGCCCTGGGTTTCCCATTCCCCGGGGCCTGGCATTTGTCCTGTGTGCCTCCAGGGCACCCAGTCTGCAATGGAAGACCTGTGGAAGCCAGCTTTGCATACAGACACAGGGAGCTGCTAAACATGCAGCTCCCTGTGTCTGAAAGCAATTTGTCTGTTTCCCTGCTCGCTTGACAGCGGGCAGGGAAACAGACGAATGCTTCGCTTTTAGCAAGCAAGAGCATTTTCACTTCTCATGTTTGCTGGAAGCGGAGTGTTTGCTGCGGCTTGGCAGGAGCCAGCCAAGCCACAGCAAACTGCTACATCTCGGGGGCGGGCACCCTGGGGCATAGCAGGAGCCGGGCCTGGGGAGTGGTGGTCCCCAGAGCCATCTATGGTTCAAGCCTCATTTCGCTCAATTGGGCCAGTCCTGGGGAGATGGTGGTCCCTGGTGCAAGAACGGCCTGGGAGAGGGGCCGCGTGGGCACCTCCAATTTTAATAAATAGAATTTGGCCCTAGGGAGGTGGTGGTCTCTGAGGCTCGGGGGGGTCTGTGAGGCCCCCATTACAAATTAAATAGCCCCGGGAGGTGGTGGTCCAAGGAGCACAAGGGGTCCACGAGACCCCCCCCGATTTATTTTGCAATAACCCGGGGGAGCTGGCAGTCCCCAGTGTACGAGGGGGTCCGCAAGACCCCCCATTGCTTTTCCATATTTTTGGCTGCATGTTCCCGGGACCTGGCCCACCCGGGGGCTTAATAATAGAGAAGTGCATAAGCTTGTGCTTCATTTTTTCAATTTTCCAGCGTGTCTCCTGTCAAATTTCTTTTTGAAAAAAACTCTTTTTGCCCTGGCGTGGTCCCTCTGGGACCCCCCAAGAGGACTAGGGGTTCAGGGTATTCCTACCCTGCCCCTTCTTTTTTTAACATTTTTTGGGGAACTCGGCTGAAGCAGAGTCCCAACGTGGCTGCCAACACTTCCTTGTTTGAAGTGTTGGCAACCGATCAGATTTGAGCACTGGGACTGTTGGATCCTCGGAGGAGCTGCATTTCTATATCTAGAAATTTGAATTTCTTTTAATAACTCGCAACTACTGAACGTGTTTACACCAAAAAACAGAAAAGGCCCAGTTCCTAAGATGGCTGCCAACACTTCCTGGTTTGAAGTGTTCGCAGCCAATGAGATCTCACCATGAGGTTGGGAGGGGTCGAAGAGCCTCCGCGTTGCCATATATACAATTGGAAATGTCTTTAAATTACTCCACAACTACTGAACGGATTTAAACCAAATCACAAAAAGGCACTTCCCTGGACCGATATCTACCTTCCAACTAAATGTGGTGTAATTCCATTCAGTAGTTCGGGCTGCAGCTGTGTCTAAAGTTCCTATGGGAATTAACATGGGAAAAATGCGTTTTGGGACTCCCCCTTTTTCTCAGCCCCCGCTTGACGGATCACCCCGAAACCTTCAAGACAGCAGCTGACGTGAGAGTCAAACTAGTTACTGGCAAAACAAAAAATGCTCTTTTTATGGAAACTAGGTCCTAACTATGACTACCTACGGGCAACCGTATGGATATGCATGTATATATATAATACACTTACCTTTATACTTTCATTTTTTGTCATAATGGTATGCATTGTAAAGGCAGGTCATGGTAAAAATCTGCCTGGCATGCGTGGTAAAGACGCGTGTGTTGATAAGCTTTCATTGGAATGACATGCGTGGCTCAGACCGCGTTGTGATTGCTGTTTCCCAAAATAATGCGGCAACAAACTCCCCTAGAGAGATGTTTAAAATCACCAAAACATCGCTAGAACCCACACCCATCAGCCCTCCTACTGAACCTTCTAATACCAGGTGCAATGATCTGGGCTCATATTTACATAATAAAATAACAGACATCCACCTCTCCTTTCAAGAGAAGGAGGAAGACTAGAACTCTAATTTTCTTAGCAATTGCCAGGACAGTAGCTCTACCTACCTTCCAGAATTTCTCCCACTAACGTATGATTATTTCACTACCCTCTTTAGCAAAATCAAATCTGAATCTCTACTTAATCCTGCCCCCCTTGGATCCTTTGCCTCGGAGCAGAAATAATTTTCTCTTCTTTGCTTGACATGGTCAATCTGTCCCTCAAGACGGGCACAGTACCCCTGGTGTGGAAACATGCCATAGTTAAAGCTATTCTCAAAAAGCCCAACCTAGACTCCTCATGTCTGGTTAATTTTGCTCCAATCTCACTCCTTCCAGGAATAAGAAAGTTGTTAGAAAAGCACGTTAATGTTCATCTTTCGAAATTTATCGGGGCAACAGCCACCTTCACCCCACCCAAACTGGTTTTCGGCCTAAACATAGTACCAAAACAGCCCTCCTAGTGGTCGTGGTGGATACAAAAAGGAGACTAGACCAAGGAGGCATGGCAGCCATATTACTTCTTGACCTAAGTGCTCCCTTTGATACTGTGAACCACAATATCCTCCTCAAAAGGATCCACATGGCTGGAGTGCCAGGGAAAGCTCTGGACTGGCTCAACTCCTTCCTGAAGGACAGATCCTTCCAGGTATTCGAAAATTCTTGCTCGTCAGACATAATTCCTCTCAATTGTGGAGTCCCCAGGGGTCATCCTTGAGTCCTATGCTTTTTAATCTCTACATGCTGCCACTAGTGGACCTCGTTACTCCCTTCGGGATCTCTATAGTTTCCTGCGCGGATGATACCCAGCTAGTATTTTTGCTCACTCCAGACCTAAACCGGGACTTCAGTCCCCACCGTGGGACCATGTCTGGAGTGAGTAGCCAGCTAGATGAATAACTCATGTCTTAAGCTGAACAGATCCAAGACTGAACTGATAATTATTGGGCAATAAACAACGGGCCCTAGGTTGGCTGGAACTCCTTGGTTAACCACTTTCCCCCAAAATGGTTCTAAAAAGTTTGGGGTATGGTTGGATAAAACCTTTTCGATGGAAACTCAGGCCACCAAATTCTCAGCCAGCTGTTTCGGAATCCTGCATATGCTACGCAAAATACTTTGCCTGCTCCCCAGACATCAAGGAGGCTGGTAGTCTAGGCACTGATTCTATCCCGTTTGGACTACGGTAACTTGCTCTTCCTGGGTGCACCCAAGGCACTGATCCGAAAATTATAGGTCATGCAGAATACAGCTCACGCACATTGCTAGGGATCCTTAGACACGCCTGGCAAATCTCCGTTGGCTCCCAGTTGCCCAAAGAATCTAATTCAAGGCTCTATGCACCACACATAGAGCCCTTTGCTCACAAGGACCTCCCATCTTATGCCAGTTTGTCGCCCCCTACATCCCAAACAGGGCACTAAGATCCATCAATGCACATCCGGCAACTATTCGCCCCATTTCGAAAAGCCAGAAGTGGAGAAAGGTTCTTTAGCTTCAATGTTGCCAAACTTTGGAACTCCCTTCCCCCAGCCTTCAGGACAACTGACAACGAGCTGCCCTTCCGAAAACTTCTCAAGCCATGGCAATTTAAGAACTAGCCCCATGCTGAGTTACCAGTGTGATCAGTGGTGCAGCACCACTCAACCAGCGCTAGGATGCCTATGGGTTGCCATGCGCTCTACAGGTACATCTAGTATGGTATAGTATGAACGTCTGCTTGTAAATGGTCCTTGGGAGGGCCCCGGTGCTACGTTTGGAGGGCCTGCTGAGTACACAATCTCAGGTTTATAACCGTCAGAGATTCCAGCAGTCCCTTGAGCAGTAGAGAGCATAACAATACTTCTATTCTTTAGGCAACAAGACATGTAGTGATACCAACGAAGATGTATTATTAGAATTCCATCATTGACAAATCTCCATTATGGAGAAATGACAAAATTATAAAATAACGTTTTCACATAATATGTTTGCATAGCAAAGGTTTATGTCTATTCGAAAAAAAGTGTTGCTGCAGTCTTAAGAGGAGGGAGGCTGTTCTAAGGCTGGACCGGGAAGGGTATAAAAGAAACGGAGTGAAAGGAGGACAAGGGAAGAGGGGGTGTAGGGGGCAAAAACAGAGGTTTAACATGGGAACCACCCCTTAAAAGGACAAAGAATGAAACAAACACGAAGAACCAAATGTTTCTTGGGATGCTTTTCTCCAGGTCGGAAGAACGGAAATAAAGAAAAACGTGTCAATCATGGTTCGACAAAATAAATTAGAATTATTTTCTTCTTGCTTGTTTTTGTCTGAAACGTATTATCAAGTTGGTGATGATTGTGTACCTCAATGAAATGCTTCTTGTTAAAGTACTCAGTTGCACTGTTGTGACTGTCTATTGCCAATAAAGCCACTCACTTTGTTAAAGCACCGGTCATAAATTCTCTGCGTTCTTTGGGGTCACAGTTAGTTGAAGCTAGTCCGAATTTTAAGCATTTACCATCCCAGGATTTTTAATGTGAGTACCAGTTTACTAATTTAGGCAATAATACTTGAATATTAAACTTGGAATGTATTCTCCTTGATGAAAGCTGTCTTTAAGAACTCAATGGATGACTAATATTCTTATAACATTAGAAGGTCTACACTTGTGGTGGTGATTACTAGCAGAGAATGCATAGCAGTTTGTTTGACATCCTACTTATGGAAAACAAAGAAGGGATGCCTGCCACCAGAATGTATATATGTTATGAGTTTCAGCAGAATATTGGTTCTCTCTAAAGTTGGTGGTAAAACGACTTTTGGGTCCACAGGCATGCACAAGCAACCAAAAGCTGTTGTGAATGAGGCTCAGACTCAGAACAACAAAATTGCAAGTTTTATATGCTAATATACTTTTTACTGGTTGCCTGATGAAGCCTGGAAGAGTGCAAAGGCAGTTAATGTTTGTAGGAAATTAATTTGCCCACAGCACTTGCCAAGTTCTTTAACTTTGTGAAGTTGAATTTCTAAAGCCCAGAAAGGGCCCTGTGCACCTTGCAGCCGAGTGCAACTACCTTTAAATTGTGTTTCCTGAAACTTGCATGTCCAGCTGTGAACATAGCAGAATTTTACTCTTTGTAGAAGTAATTTTTGTATTTTTGTTAACACACTTCTTTTTGCTCATATCCCCATTTTCCATTTTACCATAGTGCTGGGTTTTGCAAATGAGAGTCTCAGTGCATCAATCAATCATGGATTTATAAAGCATGGCAAAACACTCGTGAGGGTCTCAAAGCACTGGAAATGCTAACTGCTTTATGGTGATCTGTTCATTCGAGCAGCCAGGTCTTGAGTCCTTTCTTGAATTGCTGGAGCAATGGGGCGGTACTGAAGTGCAGGGGAAAGTCGTTCCTAAGCTTTGGCCACCAGGTGTGAGAAGAAGCATCCTCCACTGTTACTTCCGCGAACCCGGGGGGTGTCTGTGAGAAAGAGCGAGGCGGATCGTAAGTGCCTGGTCGATTGGTGGAAGTTCATGCGTTTGTTCATGTATGCTGGTCCTTCGTTGTGCAGGGCTTTGTATGTGTGGGTCAGCATCTTGAACTGGCATCTCTTCTGGATGGGGAGCCAGTGATGTTTCACAAGGTGGGGTGTGATGTGGGTCTGTCGGGGGAGGTCGTGGATGAGTCTTGCCACTGAATTTTTGTATTAATTATAGTCTCTTCAGGAGGGAGAGGATGTGACCTTACGGCTAGAGCTGTCGACCTCGACGCTGGGGAACTGGGTTCGAGTCTCGGCAGGGTCGCTCAACATCCTGTTATTCTGGGCAAATCACTTAATCTCCCTGTGCCTAACAAAAAATGAATGTATCCGTCTGTAAGCAACTGGTGCTCATGTAAAGCGCTCTGATACCTTCGGGTCAAGTTCACGCTATATAAAACTCTGGGAAGGAAGAAGAGGCATGAGGTGACTCCTACGTAGAGTGTATTCCCATAGTCCAGTCTGCTGGTGATGAGGGTTTGCATGATGGTCCTTATGGTGTTGACTAGGAGCCACCTGAAGTTCTTGCGAAGCACGCGCAGGGTGTGGAAGCAGGCTGATGAATCTGCTTTCACCTGTTTCTTCATAGACAGCTTGCTGTCCAAGATGATATCAAGGATGCGGGTGTGGTCTATTGGGGCGGGAGAATGGGCCAAGTTCAACTGGCCATCATGCGTAGTTCGATGGCAAGCTGTTGTTCCCAAAGATGAGGATTTCTCTGTTGTCCAGGTTGAGATTGAGACAGTTGTCCTTATCCACTTGGTGACGTTCATCATACATCTGTGGAAGTTGGCTTTGGTGGTGGAGGTGTCTTCTGACAGCGAGAGAATGAGCAGGGTGTCATCAGCGTAGGAGATGATGTTGAGTGTGTGTGATCTGATGGTGTTGGCCCGGGGGGGGTCTTGTTCACGTTGAAGAGGGTGGCACTGAGGGGAGATACTTGGGGGATGCCGCAGACGATCTTCTTGGGTTCTGAGGTGAACGGTGGGAGACGGAGTCTCTGGGTTCTTCCTGTGAGTTATGAGGCGATCCATTCGAGGGCGTATCCTGGATTCCGATGTGGTGGGGTCTGTTGATCAAGATGTGATGGGAGACGGTGTTGAAGGCGGCTGACAGGTCCAGGAGGACCCTGATGTCTTCAGTGACTGTGATTAGGGCTGTCTTGGTGCTGTGGTTGACTCAAAATCCAGATTGAGAGAGGTCCAGGAGGTTGTTTTGTTCCAGGTGTTCGGTGAGCTGCTGGTTGATTGCCTTCTCGAAACATTCACTGGAAAGGGGAGCAGGGAGATGGAGCGCTAGTTCTTTGGTTCTGCTGGGTCAGTGGATGGTTTCTTCAGGAGGGGCCCACTTCAGCGTGTTTCCAGTCTTCAGAGAAGGAGGCAGAGGTGATGGAGGTGTTCAGGACTTTTTTGAGCTCGTCGCCAATCGTCTTGCTCACAAGATTGAATATTTAGTGGGGATAGGGGTCCGTGGCTGCTACCAAATGCTTGGACTTTATAATGGAAATTGTAGCTTGAGTTGAGAGAGGGTCCAAATGGCTGAGCAGGTGTTTGTGGGTGTTAGCAGGCTGATGCTGTCTGAGACGGGGGTTGGGGTTTTAAGTTTCTGTAGATGACTGAGATATTGTCGTAGAAGAAGTTTGCCAGAGTGTCACACAGTTCTTAGGAGGGTGTGATGTTGTTCTCGGCAACTGCGGGGTTGATGAACTCCTTCACGATGGAGAAGAGCTCCTTGCTGTGGTTTGTGCTGACCTCTATATGGTCGGTGGGGCGGTGGTACTTGTTTAGTGCTGTTTTGAAGGTGGTATGATCACTTGTCTCTTTGCTGGTGTGCCACTTGCTTTCTAGTCGCCGGCAATTGCATTTGGCAGATTTCAGCTCTGCGGTGAACCAGCTGGGTCTTCTGGTAGGTCCTTTGGATTTGGCCTGCTTGGTGGGGGGCGATTGTGTTGACGCATTCTGTGGTCTGCTGGGAGAAGTTCTTTGCAGCCTGTTCTGGGTTGGGTGTTGTGTCTGGGAGGTGAGAGTTGAGAGTGTTATTCCACTTGTCTTCTTATATATTTTCAAGTTTCTGCACGTGGAGCTGGGGAGCATGGTGCCAGTGCTGGTAGGTCCTGAGATGGTGAAGTGGACGCTGTAGAGGTAGGTCCAGATGAGCTGTGAGACATGGTTGTACTTGACTCTGTTGCTGGATGTGCAAATGGGGTCGGGCGTGTGTCCTGCGATAAGGGTAGGGTCGTGACAAGTTGCTTGAAGACTATGTTGCTCATGCTTTTTAGGAGGTCAACTGTGTTGGTGTCGCTGGGGTCGTCGAAGTGGAAGTTAAGATCTCTTAGGAAGATGTAGTGCTCAGAGTCGATGGTGAACAGGGCGATGACGTCAGGGATGGCGTTGCAGAAGCTGGGGCGTGGTCTATGTAGTCTATAGGCGAGGGTGCCTCTGATGATGTTTTTTTCTGTCTGTGTGGTGTTGGAAGGTGAGATGTTCCATTATCGGGGTTGGGTCGTCTGAGGAGGTCGAGCAGCGGATGGTGTTCTTGTGGATGATGACAATTCCACCTATGTGTTTATTGGTTCTGTCCCGGTGTGTTAACTTGTAGCCTTCGGGGTGGCGATGGCGATGTCTGGTGCTCAGGCGGGGTTCAGCCCGGTTTCTGTGAGGAAGATGACACCTGGGGTTAGGAATGAGATTGTGTCCCAGATCCTCTGGTGGAGCGGCAGCAGTTGTTGTTGTCGATACACCTGGGATCCAGGGGTTGGAGGTCTGCGGCGGTGTCGCTGCATGAGGAGGAAGAATCAGGGTTCCTGGCGCTGGGCGCAGTCCAGGCACAGACGGGCTTGCCTTTGATGCACCTGCTGCGTGCCTGTGCTGCGGCCTCCATTAATTAGGTCCTAGGAGGGAGGTGTGGCACTGGGTGGAGGGAAGATGGGAGCAAACGGGCGGGAAGGAGTGGGTGGGAAAGGCGTGAGTAGCTCCTAACGGAGAAGGCAGAAGAAAACAACAGAAGGCACAATAAGGAAGCACTATGAGGCTATCAGGCAATGCAACACAAAACACAAGTCTGCTGACAGCAGGCAATACTAGGCAGTAAAAGAAAAACTGAAGGCAACTGAAGGAAAGCTACGAGGCTATGAGGCAACAGAAAACAGTTGAAGACAGGCAGAAATGAGGCAAATACTGGCAAACCGTGGCCGAAGACAGTCTCTGTGAGACCTTCTGTGGGTGGAGCTTATTGGGGATCTGCTTGTAGATGCAGAGAAAAATGGAGAGAACTATGTTATTTGTGCTATATCACTGGTATTTTTCTTTTTTATATTTTCTTTGATCTAGAAAACCCACACTACCAAGTGACCATTTCCTCTCGCCTTCCATGATCCTTTAGTTAAGTAACAAGGAGAATATTTTGAGATTCAAAGGCATCCCTTTTGACCCACATGAGCCTCATTATGCAGAAAGCACATCTCTTGGACAAGTGACCATGTCAAAGTTGAGGACATGTTTGATTGCACCCTAAACTTGCTAATTTGGTACCATTAAAGTATTTTGAAACCATTGTAAATAATCAGATACTGTGATAATAAAATACTCACTTTGAATATTTTGTTTAGTCAGCCCTTCTCATGACCACTCTGTCCCAGACACTCTGCAGGACATACTGTATCTGTTCGTGTGCTGGCATCAATAGTCTCTATAGCATCTTTGAGAGGGAACTAGCCCTTCTCTTTACCCAAAAATGCAGTACTTCTCCAGAAGTATGGGCCTCTTTCATGTAAACTCCTCTCTCAAAGTAGTGCTGGAGCAATTTTCCGAGTGGGGGTGCTGCCATCAATTTTACATCACTGAAGTCATAGGGATTGTAAAAACTCCAACCGTCACACAAAGACCATGTGTAGCAAGTGTTTTTCAGCAGGAGAGTGGTAAAGGCCTCGTATGTAGCTGGTGGTGTTTTTTGGAAAACACTGTCGCAAATATATTACTAAAGAATAGTATGGTAGTGCAGTATTATTTTCAGCCAGCAAATCTTCCACTGAAATGGCCACTAAATTTGCTCAGACATACAGTTTTTTTTATAAAAACCGCACAAACGATAATGTGTGGAAATCGGATTTCAGATTCAGTCTTGATTTGTTTTAATCCTATTAAAATCTTTCTTCCCATCACAGTTTAGAATTTAAAAATAAATGTGCTTTATGTTTACTTTCTGAACTGCTAGGCTCTGAAACATTTGTACAGTTCATTTACAGGTATTTACATTTTATTGTAAAAGTGACATCTTACAGCCTTTCCTTGCACACATCCTGTACCCCTGCAAGATTGCCACATAGTTCATTTTACAAAACCATCTCACTTTGCAGTCAGATAAAGTAAATACCAATCTTCAAGTTAAAAGAATAAACAGCAATTTGCCAGAAGACATTGGCTGACATTTAACCTCTGTCCGTGAAGCACAGTAAAGAAAATGTAAAGGCATATTTATTGCTCATTTACATTCTGAATAGTTATGTTGGGGGTACTGCAGCACCCCCAATACCCCAAATTCCAGTGGTGCATATGTTATCTCATGGTATTCCATTACCAACCCTTGGATAGGTGTTCTCTAGAGAGGAGAATCAAGTGAAGGCGCAAGCAATGCCAACTCCTACTTGTTCCTCAGAGCCAGGGTACAACAATTTGATCTAATTGGTTAGGAGCTTCTGGGATTCTTTGAGAACACCACAAAAACCAATATCAATATGCTCTGGCAACTCTTGTGCTGAAAACATAGCTACCAATGACCAATGCTGGCTTCTTGTTACTGGTGTGACTCACATGAGGAATCAATCCAGTCTTTTTAGATCACTCCCTGTCCAGGCCCAGTATGGAACAATGGGTCCTGAGACTTAATTCAAACAGGTTGATAAAGAATAGAAAAGAAAGCTTTAGATTCTAAGTCTACCATATGTAGAAATTGACTAAAACAAATAAAAGCCAAAGGTCAGATAAAACCACAAAATAGAAATATTACAGTATAGAACTGCAGATCCTATAAAAATAAAAGTAAATACTCAACAACACCCATTGTAAATTTAGATATAAAAACTAAATGTATGAATATAACAAGAAAATCGACTCACTCAACATTTAAGATATATGATTACTAAGCTCATAAGCTCTCCAAACAGCGTTAAGTGGGATACCCAACGCTTGACCCTGTGGCTGTATTTTTAGCAATGTACTTGGCCCTCAAAATAGAAACAAAACAAACTTGTTCATCACAGGAACTTTAGTTTGTGTGGCCTCACACCACTAAAACAGTGTCGGCCAGTAATTTGAGCAGGTGGGGGTCGTGGGCAGGCCACTCACACATACATACTCACAGTCAACCATCTACATGCACACTTACTCACACCCACACATTCACAAGTACATACACATGCACCAATTCATAGCCAACACTCACTAATACACATACATTAACACGTACACAAACACATGTACGCATGTAAAACAAAAATGCAGCATTGATCTTGTGTGGCGGGAGGGAAGCCTTCAAGATTCCTGGAGGGTTGGGACCGCAGCACCCAGGTCCGAGTCTATATATGGCGTGCCCCCTTGTCATGAGAGGGAGGACCTTGAGGCACTTTCCAAAGCCGTGAAGGTCACCCCACACAGGGCTGTCCTCTGTATTTAGCGCATGTATAACACCTGGCTGCCTGACCTGAACATAAAGTGTCTGTCACACTGACCTTTGCTCAGCCTAAGAGAAACTAAAAGATTACAGGAAATTACAGTTCCTGATTTAGTTCAATGTACATGAGTGCCAGTCAGCACCTGACCATAAACTTCACTATTGTGCTAATGGACTGCACTTAAACAGTATAAAACTTAAACACTTCAACAAAATAAAACTGCTTCCCTACAGGCAAAAATACCTGCCTGATTGAACAACGATATCAAGAGGATTCTTGGACAGCAGAGCATATAAAAGGGATGTGTTTTCCCTCTGGCCACATAACTTGTTATTCACAGTGCTGGGCTTTTTTTGCCAGTCAAGCCTGAGATCTACAAAGGGGAGCCACTGGCAACGAATTTAAATGAACTTGCTTCTATCGTATCAAGTGAAAGGAGAGCCAAGATACTCTAACCGGCTATTAGGGTAAAAGCTCCCAAAAGTGTACCAAGAATGTTTCCTGTACAAAGAGTGTGAATAATATGTTTGAGGACAACTAAGCCTTTCTTGTACCTGATCCTCGTACTTGCAACAGGTGTGCCTGCTTGGGGATGTAGCTCCAGAGAGCCTTGCTGAAATAACAAAGCCAGCGACTGGAGCTGGCTAATGGTGGAGAATATGATTGCCAAGCCCGTCTGGTAGGGCTGCTTGCAACTTAAAACTGAGCTTCACATTTTGTGCTTCTAGGCGCCAGGGTCTACATAGAACAATTCCAGTCTCATCTTCGACTATGAGGAAGGAGAGCTTAAGCCAAACAATTTCAGAAATGTTTTACACTGGACTATGTCCAGCTATTTAGACAATTGTCTCAAAAAGCTTTATTGCCACGAATCAAAGTTTACCTGAGAATTGCTTTAATAACTCTTCAGATGGAGGCTGCAATTGTCTAAGCACAGTATCATTGGCACACTTGACGAAAGGAACATGAAATCACACCCGGGTGAATGATCGAAGGGACGTACACTTTAGAAAAACTTCAAAATAAACTAATAAATAATTTCATGGCTCGACTCTATGATGTCTAGGCAGAATAACAGGGGTGGCAATGGGAACTTGTATTTAACGCCCTGGTCGGTCTCCATCTTATTGAAGGTGATGCAATTTGGTTTTGTTGTAAAGAACTATAACGTCCTCAAGACAGGTCTGCATTTAGCAAAACTACAAAGGAATAGGTCTAACTTGATCCTCACTCAGTTTTGACCTTTGATGCTGGTTGTTTTAACACCGTATTGATTTTTTTAAATTCCTTTTCCTGATACAGTTCAGTAACGCACATGTTTTTAAGCCATCCATATCTGTTTTTCATACATTTTATTCATTTATTGTATTGGACTGTTTTGCTCAATGAAAGATCCCTAATTTCTTCTGGAGGAAGCCCAAATACCACAAACCGACCAGCTTGGTTGCTTTAAAAAGTCACTGTTGAGCTGTTTTGGGGCCACCTGAACCTTATTTGAAACCAAGACTTGTTTAAGGTGAATCCCAGGCTCTCCTAGTCCTACAGTAAATTGCATTGAAAGCAACAATCTTCACAGTGGACGTATAGTGAATCTGCCAAAATGGGTATGTTTATTTGAGCTTCCCAACCATCTCTATATTTACTTCTGTGAATTTAGGATCTAAGCTATATGTGACTTCACGGCAGTAAGACACCCCAGAAACATCAATAAATAATACATCAAATAAAACAAATGTATTTTTGAGTTTTTGAATGATCTTTGATATAGTATTTTGGATGGGCCCACCTTAAATGGAATGAACGTTGTAAATTTTGTTTACAGATAACTCCACCTTCATGGAAATTACACATTTATGACTCATGCTTTGTGGGGTGGATGATCTATTAATGAAGTAATTTCAAGTAAAGCTAAAATTCCCTAAGTATGCACAATTGTTATCCAATCTCAAAATGAGTGTCACATCTATACAGTTTGATGCAGGGGGCGCTCTGTCACTTATGTGACATACATTTTGTCCAACATATTACAAATTAGTTATTTTTTAGTGCAGTAGGAAATTGATATATGTGTGTTCCACCATGTTTGTGAAGGAGTATCCCATCTGTCAAAATCAAAATTAGGCATCTATTGGCATCTTTTACTTTGAAATATTGTTGACAGCAATGCAATATTCCATGCATGGTGTATACTAGTAGCCTGTGCTCAGCATTCACATTTATACATGTCAGTTATTACACTTGCATGACTATATGGACCTGCTCTCAAAATAAACCTGCATATGTGTAAATGCTTTGGCCACATTGAAACAGTGGAGTGTGCTCACACAGTTGCCCAAGACCTGGATGTCCAATAGGAACGACAGTCTGAAGTGATGGCCAAGGGATACTATCCATGTCACAGATTATTATTAATAACACATTAGTGGTAACACATCATGTTTAATATAGATAAGAGCGTGTGCCGAACCTTTTGAGTGAACAACAGAGGTGTAAGTCTCCTGAACTACTTCATGAAAAGGCAGGTTGAAACTTTTTTGAGGGCATATTCCATTAGTAATGTCGCAGATGTACCATCTGCAAAGTTAGAAATACATTATTGCCAATGGGCCTCATTCATAGTTTGATGGTTGTGTTACTGCGTCACAAATGTGACAGTAGTCCTATCCATCTTACTACAAGTGTATTATATATAGTGGCACTTGTAGTAAGGCAAGCAGGATATTCGCCATGCTTGTGAAACAGTACCTTTCTGCCAAATCAGGCACAGAGTCTATTATATTCCATGGCACTTGCAATATGAACTTATTCATATTTTTGAATATTTCGACATTATATTGGAATTTGAAAACTGTAAAGAAAGGTTAAGAAAAAGAGAGATATTTTTTCACATGAATAAACATACCCCCTTGTTGCTGCTCCATGGCCTCCAGCTCCACATGCAAGTCTGTAGGCCACTGCCAGAACTCACCCCATCACGGGGGTTGCTGGGAGAAACTATGGGGCATATTCTCAAGGAGCTATCGCCGAGTTAACGGCACTTTAACGCAGCCAAAGTCGCGATAAGGTTATCGCCCCATTCACAAGCTGGTGCTAACAGCCCATAACACCAGTTTCCCTGTGAAAGCAGTCGCAAAAAACATCGCCACAGAGGACCCCGGCAACTATCGCTAATGAGATGCAGAGTAGGCGTTCCCGAGCAAAAAGCCGCGACAACACCACAACATTTTCAACGACCAGCCACATCTGCGATAGGAACACAAAACAGGCGATACGGCGCGTCACGAGCAGGAAATTAACACCTGCTCTGACCTGGTGCAAAGTCGGACGTCAACCTGCACAAGAAAAGGGAGCCCAGCCCACAGCCACACCTGAAGAACAACAGAAGCCATGGAGCCACTCACCATGCACCCAGGAGCCCCCAGAGGGCAACAACACCCACCGCCACCACCCCCAGGACCGCCACCCCCAATGGACCCCCTCACCCACCCCGGACCACCACAGAGGCAGCGCAGACAAAGACAGCGGACCTCCAGGAAATGCACGAGCCCCACAGACCTAACACCAGACAAAGCCAATGCCCACTACAGGCCCAAAAGGACAACCATCCTCCGCAACCTGAACATCATTGCCCACAGTCTGATGGTACCAACACAGCGGACAACCAACATCCCTCCGCAGTCAAAGCTGCTGGCTGTGCTGCACCTGTTGGCCTCTGGTACTCTCCCAAACAACAACCTCCCGAGTCGGAGGAGTCTCACAGCCAGCCCCATCCAAGTTCTCACACCTGTCCCGGATGCCCTCACCAGCTCGGGACCCCAGCACCCATACGTCCCCCACAATGCGCAGGAACAGCTGGAGACCAAGCAAGGACTATACGCCATGACTGGAGCCCCGCACGTTTCGGGGGCAATCCACTGCACACTTGTCCCACATGTGCCCCCTGCCAACACTGCACACAATACCCCAACAGAAAGCACACGCATCCCATCAACGTGCAGGCAATAGTGGACCACAGAGGACTCCTCACCAATGTCATGGCCAACTACCCAGGCAGTGTGCATGTCCCCTTCATCTTCCAACATTCCAACATCAACCAGCGCTTCCAAGATGGCACCCATGGGAATGCACTGCCCGTTGGCAAGTACCAAATGAACACACCACACACCTCAACCCCACAATCATGCAACTCACAACTCTGGCACTGCACATGTCACAAAACCACATACAACATGCCAAACAACATGCCCCCCCACCAGACACGACAGCACAACTTACTGTGGCAACCTTGGTCAGCCATGTACATGAGCCATCGACGGCATGGCACTTCAGCCACACAATACCGGAATGTGGGGAGAGGTGGGAACCAGGCATGTGCGAAGGAGGCAAGTGACCCATGAATGAGTATGTACACAATGCCAAGTGTGGCGGAGATGTGCTGGACAGACTGCAGTATGCAGACCACAGACACAGCCATGTCTACATGCACTGCTGGTGTCTGGAGTGTCATGGACGCAACCATGTGACCCCAGCCAGTGGGGAAGATCGCGGAAATGTAGCCTGTGACGTCCCCCCCGTAAGCGTGTGCGGAGTGGGGTGGCCCAGCGTACGCCAGGCCAGCGCAGGGGTGTGAATAAAAAGCACATAGCACTGGGCGTGGTTCTCTTCGGAATGCCCAACGCGTCTGCCAGGGCGGCGCCTCCCACCCCGCCACGAGTTCGACGCCATCGCCGTGAGCGGTGTGGCCTGCGACCCTGTGCGCCTGCTGCACCCCGGGCCGCTGGTCCCCGGAGCCGTCATGCCTGCCCCTGCGCAGCCAGGCCTCACTGCCCACCTGCCGACACCGGCGTGTGTCAAAGAGGGCCCACCCGTGCCGGCGCAAGCTCCAAGCCCGAGGCCCGTGACCTTCGCAGCCTCCTCAGACCATCACGGCCTCCGCGATACAGGCCCGCTTTACTCCTTTTTCATTGACGTACACCCCCGCTGCCTCCGGCCTACACTACGCTCAAGTAGGTCACACATTTGGAACTGAGTCTTGATCATGCTATGGCAGAGTACACACTTTATGGCGGAGTTTATATCACTATACTCCCTTCGATGTAGTGACACAATGTATGTGCATGGCATCCCAACCACACCTGTCTGTGGGCCCTTGATGACTATGCCTTTGGCCTACACTGCGGTCGAGTAGGACACATATGTGGAACTGAGTCGTGATTCCCGCATGGCAGAGTACATATCATTGTACGCAAGGAGATGAGTAAGAGGAAGACGCGGTTCAGTCCGGAGGAGAAAAGGACCATCGTTACGGAGGTGTACGAACACTGCCGACAACTGCCCTGGTGTCACTAACTCTGTGCATCGCTGGCCAACGACATGTGGCTGTGGGCCCCTACTGACCGCTGCCCCTGGCCTACACTGCGGTCAAGGAGGTCACACATATGGGACTGAGTCTTGATTTTCCCATGGCCGAGTACACAAGACTATGCAGAGTTTATATCACTGTACTCCCTACGATGTGGTGCCACCAACTCTGTGAATAGCATCCCAGCCACACATGTCTGTGGGCCCTTGAAGACTATGCCTTTGGACTACTCTGCGGGCCTGCAGGCCTCAACCAAATCCAATCCAGTCCGTACCAGGCAGGACACGGCATCGTCACTGGCTAAACACCCGCTCGGCCCTGTCGCTAATGCCTCGGTCAACAACCAGTCATCACCACATGCCATTTCAACACCGTGTGTTAGTGTTCCAGGAGGAGCATGCTGAACAGCGGTTGGCCCACGCTGCCCACTGCCTCCGGACCACACAGCGGTCGAGTAGGTCACACATTGTGAACTCAGTCATGATTCATTTATGGCAGAGCTGATATCATTGTACTGGCATCGTCACAGACTGCATCCCCTTTCGGCTCCGGTGCCACTAAGTCTGTTCTCCGACATCCATGGACACTTTCTTCTTGAGATTTGTTGGCGACTGAGTCTATGGACTGGGGGTTGTCTTCATCATCATGTCGGTGATACTGACTATGTGGCCAGAAACGGGCCTGTAGCATTCCACTCCTCCATTTGCCGCTTCCGGCCGGCTTCCGCCCTCTGCATCATGCCCTGGTGGACACCTTCCACTGTCCCCCGCAAACCTCCGCTACATTCACCTTCGACATCGACGAGGACCCACCCGCCTCACGTGGGCCTATCTCACTGCACCGCAAGTCACCGTCCCGTGGCGGTGTGCCTGTGCCGGCCGCAGTGCATCCGGGGCCACTAACTCTGTGCAGCTCAAATCATGGCCCCAGTCTGGTGGCATGTTGGATGGCCTCTGGGTCGATGGCCTGGGGGTCATCAACGCCATGTGTCCAGACAACAGGTGCCAGAGTTGGAAGTGTCTTACTGCCAGACTTTCAGAGTAGCTCACACCAGTCGTGGGTGCCATCATCAGCTTGATACGCTGCTCAGCTCCTCAGGTGCCACTAACTTAGTGCAACACAAATCAAGGACCATTCTGCTTGCATGTAGGGTGAACACTGTACTCTCTCCGGCAACCACCATGGTGCTTCACAGTTGTTTCTGTTATGCTGATGTTTTATGTTTCTGCTTCAATTGTGATCACTGTTCAAGTTGTTGCCAGCACCAACGACTCCCTGCGGGCTGGCTTACACTCACCCCACACACATCCAGCACATGTGTCACTGTACATGTGACCATGCCAATAAAGGTGTCGAGCACACGTGCTCGTGGCCAGTTCAACGAACTATCTGAGTGTGTCTGTGTGCTCATGATGTATGCATTAGGGTCCCGGCCCCACAACCTTACATTGTGCCGTGTGCAGAGGACGCAGCCGTGTCACCGCAGGCAGAGGGTGGGACATTGCACATGTAGCTTTGTCGTCCCCCACCCAATACGTAAGAGGAGTGAACTTGGCCGGTGTACGCCAGTCCGGCGTGGGGGTGTGGGTGATTATCACGTGGCTCTGGGTGTGGTTCAGTATTGGAAATGTGCAAAGGCATGTGTCCCTGTCGCAGTGTGGGTCTCCATTGGGGTGTGTAGGTGGTCCATGATGGGACTTTGACACCCACATATGGGATCTAGTTCGTCTCCCATGAGGTAGTACCCCACCCGCACATGTTTGGCCAGCTCCTTCTGGCAGTCTGATAGCTGGCCTTGCAATGGGATGTGTGCTTAGGTGGGCTGCTGTGAGCCAGCTGGGGTGGTGGGTGTGTCCAGCTGTGTTGTCCGTGCAGGGGGTGGTGTGTCCTAGGTGCAGCAGGGCTGCCCTGCTCCTGGAGCTCTATTGCCTGAGATGTCCATGGACTGTTGTAGGGCGTCCGTGTCGGAAGTGTGGAGGTCCTCTTCAGCATCACTGATGGGTTGTCTGGTCTGCTCTGCTGGAGGTGTTGTTTGTCCCTCTGCCATGTGAAGGGGAGATGCTTGTTGACATTGTGTTGGCATGTATGTTGACGCATTGTTCGGGTTTACATACAGACTGCATGACGTTGTACATTGTGACATTTTGGATTGGCGGACTATTTGATGCGGGATAGTGGACAATTGGACTACATGACGTAGGTGATGTTGTACACGTACATTTTCATCTCACAGTTTCCTGCTATGTCAGATATGATTGGCCATTTTCTACGCACAGGCGGAGCCAGTTGTGTCCTCTGTTCTGCAGTGTAGGTGTTGGGCTGTGTACCACATTGCCGTTCATGTGGATGTGCTGTGATTGCTATGTGTGTGTGCTGCATTGTGTGGGAGTCACACCTGCTGCTGTGATTTTGCTGCCCCTTATCCCTTGGAGGCGGTGTGCCTTTGGCTTTTGTGCTTTTGAGGTGCTGTGATGTTGGCGACTGGGGTCATTTGTGCTCCTGGACGGATTTTGTTCTCTTGTGCATTGTTTGCCTGCAGATGTATTGTTGATGTCAGTGGTTGTTTGTGCACGTGGATGTGTCAGGGTGTGGCCTGCTCCTTCCGGATGTAGTCCACACTCAGCCACCTCAGTCTCGTGGCGTGCACAGTGTCATGGTGATTGTACTCCGGCCATGCTGCTCGTCATGTGGTGTCACTTGCATTGTCAGTGTGGCTCTCGCATACGCATCTTTGCTGTGTTTCGCACTGGTGCATGTGTGTGTAGTGGAATTGGTGTTGTCTGGGGTGGGACCCCTTCAGGCACATGGTGGACAGGGGCCTACTTGGTGTTTGTATGTGTGCTGCAGTGTGCCACAGGGATCAGGGACATGACCCAGGGTCGTTGTGGGTGTGCGGTGTGCTACACGTCGTTGTGCATGTGTGCCATTGTGCCCGTCCCCCCAGCCCCTGTTAGTTACTCACCCTATTGATGTTTTGTCAAGTCATGTCGAGCAGTGTCCGGACTCCCGACTCCTTGCACCATCTCCACACTCATGACTGTGTCCACCATTTGCTCCTCCTGTGGCGCAGGACTCCCACCTCCATTCGCCGTGGCTGCCTTCCGGGTGGCAGCGGGTTTCTGCTTGGTTTGGCTTTTGACTTCGTGCCAGCGCATCTTGGCCTCCTCGGCAGTCCGACTGCATTCACGATGGAATGCCATTTTTTCCATCTGTGTTGCCAATGACACGGTGGTGGAGACGGACAGTTGTTGTTAGTGCTCTGTCACCTCCGTGACGACAATCAGGTTGTCATGCGGACTGTACCCCGTCTTCCTCTTCCTCTTCTCCTTGGCCTTTCCCGACCCCGAGGTTCCTTGCTGATGGTCTGTGGGGCTTGTGGGGTTCGCTTTGACCTGGGCACTCGTTCCGGGTGCGTCCATGTTGCTACACATTTTATTTTGTTTATGGTGTTTTTTTCTTGTTAGTCTTTTATGGTGCATTTTCCCGCCAGGCGCGTGGGAATTGCAGGCCTGTCGCTATTTTTTTTTTTGAGGTTGGCCTCATTGCAACTTTATTCGCGTTGGTGTTTTGCATTTTTTGGGCGTTGCGTTGTTTTTTTCGAGGTCATTTGGTCCATTATCGTGGGACTATCGCATGGTGCCACCAGGTTGAGAATGCTACGTTAACACGGCGTTGTTTTCCCGCGATGGACTGCGATGTGAGAAGTTGCGTTAAGCTAAACTTACATTGGTTATCACACGTTCTCGAGAATATGCCCCTATGTTTTGGGTAAAGCAGCAAGGTGGGTCCACCACCATAGGTCTCCCAACGTTTCCAGCAGTGGATGCTGCAGCGCTTGAAGGCCCCCTGCTGGCGCACTTGTCAAGCAATGGCCCACCAGATCTTCTGATTATACAGGCTGACCTACCCAGAGGAAGATAATACAAATAATATAAAATCAAACAAAATATGATATTAATCATGTTTTGGTAAACATCATAATTTTTTCAAACAAAATATGTATATCTAATATGATTTTTACATGTTATGATTGTGATTTCCTTTTTGTGTTACTGCGCCACTAATGTGACAGGTATACCAATTACATTAATGCAAGTGCATGAGATACTATGCAACTTGTAATGAGATGGATACGATATCTGTTGCGTAGTGAGGGAGTAACAAGTCAACTTATAAATCATTAATATTGTTGTGTTTTATTATTGTTGTGAAAAGTGTATGTTTGTTTTACTTTGGCCATCACTCGATGTTGTGTGATGTCATTAAGGACCGTACTGTGGGCCAGATGTATTACTTTTTGGACAAGTTGCTCCATGGGAAGTGATGAATCGTCCACCCACTTTGTTACAAGTGCCTTGTACACTACTCAACTTCTAATTATGTGTATGGGCCATAAGTCTCATTGTGATAGAGTACCCATTCAGAAATTCAAAGGCTTTGAGCTTTATGTAGGTGGTGCTCCCTTCCAAATGTCTTGGAGTACCCTGTCCACAGGGGGGGGGGGACGTTATCAATGTCATCCTTAAAGTCAAGTGCACTGTGAATTATTAAAAGGCACCGTACCCATTGGTTAGGCAGTTGGTCAGGTAACTTACACAGCCATAGCCTTCCTTGGCTCAGACAGAGCTAAGTCCTAGATCATTTATGGCAGTAAAACAATATACAAAGGAAAACATGACATGCTTTTGGACATCATGGATGTTAATCCTCTGGTCACTCTGGTTGTTGTTGCCCTGGTCTTTCATATAACTGCCCCATGCCAAAGGGAGGTGCTGCATGTCCTCACCAATGTTACCAAAGTCTGACTGATTTGTTTTTAATCACAACATACCCGGATGGTTAAGTACTATGACTTACTAGTGGCTACTAGTAAGAGAGCTAGGTGTAAGATGTTGTTAAGATCGGGGCGGGGGGGTTGCAAAGGAAAATCCAGAAGATGAATAAGGAGTAAGAATGTACGAGAAACAGGGAAGAGGCACAGTGCGGATGACAGATTGTCACAACATGCAATCGGAAGAGAGCAGGGAGTCAGTCATACAGGAAATTAGAGAGGGGAATAGGATGCAGGCCCGAAGATGGAAGCGGTACATTAGACAAATGAGAGAAGTGACTGTGATACAATTTTGATGATAAAATGGAACAAAGTACAACACAATTGAGAGAGGGGTACACGCAACAAATTAGATGAGAGGTAGATAAGGCGCAACTTGGATGGAAAATGGGACAGAAGCACAAATCACATGAGGTAGGAGAGCAAGATGCAAGCTGGATGAACATTAAAACTTTAAATGAAACTCCACCGTTGAAATGTATTCTACTGAATGCATCAGGATAAACTAAACTGCATAATAACTGAAAGGAACCCAATGTTCGAAAAGGATTCTCTGGATATTTATAAGACGGCGACAGTACAGCAGGATTACCAGGTGTATTCATTTACTGATTGTGGCCTCGCCTGGAACAAACCTATTTATATTCTAGAGTAATCCTTTTCAGTAGGGAGTTTATAAGTGATTAAACTGTCTTCTTTGCTAATGTATTAGTTTTATTGGTGAATGTCTAACTATGCAATTCTTTTTTATTTAATCTTGTGCAATGACATTTAATAAAATATGAAAAAGGGATGAGAGGCAATCTGTAGACGAGACTGGCTTGTTAGGTTCAAGTGGGGTGAGAGCATGGCACAGCATATGTGAATAAGGGAGAGGACTAGGCACAAGTCCTATGCAGGGTGAAAAAAGGGGATGAATGAGAAGAGACCGAAGCACAAGTTCAATGTTACAAGCAACATGAGAGAGAGAAGCGGTAATGGATAGGACAAAAGAAGGGAATGTGGCACAATGTGGCTGAGTGAAACAAGGCACACGACTGATGAGATAGGGGAGCAAGCACATGACTGATGAGAGAACAGAGTGAAGTACAAGCCAGTGATATGTCACCAAACAACAGGGGAGACCAAGGTGAGCCGGTGGCGGCATAGGCAGAAGCCAGATGACAGCTAAGAATCACAAGATGGATAAGAAAGGGAAGGCGTATGGACACTATCAAAATGATGCTTACCCCTATAGTTCTTTATACTATATCTAACATACCACTACCAATTCCAACCAAATTTCTCCAAAAGATTAACTCTATATTGTCAGCATTTCTTTGGAATAATAAAAAACCAAGGATGGCTTTACAAAAACTAATGAAACCAAAATCAGAAGGAGGTGTTAACTTTCCTAACTTTTTTAGTTACCACAAAGCATTTCAATTGAAACACCTAGCATACTGGCTTTCCAACAAATCACCCAATAATGGGTTGATCTTGAGACTTCCTTTATAGAACCTTTTTCATTCTCAGAATACCTTTCCTTTACCTGTAAACCGCAAAAAAATTACACACCAGTAATCAAACACTCATGCAAACTAATACAGACTACTCTTGGTACATCTCCGCATGATCTTAATACTTTTTTCAATTCCACAATATGGCATAACAAACACATATTAATCAAAAACAAGCCTATATACTGGAAACTATGGAGGAATAAAGGTTTAATCTGGGTTCACCAATTATTTGATAAAGTTGAATAAGAAAAAAGACAAGGTGACGGACGTAACGGATGGCACTATCACTGTATCCCTGCTTTCATATCAGGTGGTTCGTGCACAACTCTCCAGTACCTGTCACCTTTCAGTGCCACTGACAACAGATTTCCAAATACTTTTAACAAAAGGAGGTGCACCGAACACAAATAAGGTAGTCCGTTGATTATTTCTTTAAATTCTTCTTTTATTTCAAATTAGTTCATAAAAACAGCCAACGCGTTTCGTTCCCCAAAGATACAACTTTTTGGAACTTCATCAGGGCTTCTGCCCATCCATATCTTTCTGCTTGCACTGTCTGCAGCAGTAAAATCTATGCACCATCTCATAAGAAGGGCTTGCTCAGGTGGCCACACAGCTCTGTATTCTGTCTTTGGGTTCCACTGTCCACTCTTTGTGACTGCACGCTCCCGGCTCTCGCAGCCCTACCTGTGTGGAGGCTGTTCAGAGCAGCAGCAGGCAGCACACAGTCAGTGGCAGGATGTACTGAAGTGTCAGTGCAGGCATCAGACCCAGCTACTGTCTAGCCATCGAGTGGCAGTCTAATGTAAGCTCGCTGTGCAGACAGCATGCACTCAGTGACCATAGGTGCAGACCTCCTTGCTAGATAGGAGACATCCAGTGACAGTCAGTGCAGCGCTCTGGACAGCAGGTATTAAGTGAGAGTCGGCGTAGACCTCCATGCGCAGCAGCGAGGAGCTCTCGGGCACCCTTGACAGGTGCAGTGACGAGCAGCACAGCGCCGGGAGCGTGCAGTCACAACGAGTGGACAGTGGAACCCAAAGACAGAATACAGAGCTGTGTGGCCACCTGAGCAAGCCCTTCTTATGAGATGGTGCATAGATTTTACTGCTGCAGACAGTGCAAGCAGAAAGATATGGATGGGCAGAAGCCCTGATGAAGTTCCAAAAAGTTGTATCTTTGGGGAACGAAATGCGTTGGCTGTTTTTATGAACTAATTTGAAATAAAAGAAGAATTTAAAGAAATAATCAACGGACTACCTTATTTGTGTTCGGTGCACCTCCTTTTGGTAAAAATTATTTGATAAAGGTACACCCCTTCAATTTTCACAACTAAAGGATTTGTACCACCTCCCTAACTCATTCAAAAACAAATTCATAACACTACAGACGGCGATTAAAGAATCCTATGATCAAACTACACAAATGCCTTCTCCCTCTTATATAACTCCGATCATATCCAAGACATTCTTATGTACACACCCGAAGGCTTCCACTATCTACTCCAGATTAGTCAGGCCTATCACAGAAAGAGACAAATCTAAAATAGAAATGTCATGGGAAACAGACTTAGATACTGACTGGCCCATATCCCTCTGGAATAAAATATGGGTTAAGATACGGAAATCGTCTAGGGCAGCGAGCACCACCCAAACAATTTTTTTTATATACAACAGACTACTTTTCACTCCCTTGCACGCTTAAATAAGATCCATCACGCTAATCCTAGTACATGCTGGACTTGCGCCCATACCATTGCAGATTTAAAACACATGTTATACATATGTCCATATGTTTTTGAGTTTTGGAACCAGGTTTGGTCCCAAATTAACATCATATTTAATACCAAAGCCCCCCTGTCCTTTAGTAATATTATATTAGGGAGTTTGTCACCTGATTGGCGGCTCCCAAATTCGCACATACAGATTATTGATTTACTATTGGCAGTTGCCTTTCAGCAGATAACAAAAAATTGGAAACACACCCCCAAATTGTCCTATCTAGCCTGGTGGTACGCTATCTGTCACAATCACAGATTAGACACAACTCTGGTATACCCAATTTCACTCGCTGCAAAACGACAACATTTGTGGCTCCCTATTACACATTTTCTGGATGGCAGCGCGAAGAGATCCTTTCTCCCTGACCCTTTAAGGCAAGAAGTTCCCAAGCCTCCCTGACTTCCCTCGACTTCCATTGTTGCAGGTAATAGCATAATTAAGGAAACATTTCATCATTATTATATATTATTTCCTGTTAAGATATGAACCAAATTTTTCTTTACATTGCATTTTCTTTTCAATTCAACATCAGTATGTATCATTAATGTTTTGGATGTTTAAGCATCTCGTCTTACTCATTTATTGTATGAAGCATTGGCGACTAAATGTTCTTTTCAAATAAACTTCTTCTTGAACTTAAGAAAAGGGAAGAGAGTATATTACAATGGAACCAATGCACATAGTGGATGATGCATAACTCCGAGTAATAATACAGATGATGGAGAGGTGAAAGACATAAGTCGGATGAGGGGAGCAGGAAAGAAGATAGACTAGATGAAAGAAGGCACAGATGAGAGTAGAACATCTATGAGGGATGGAAGGGGACAAGGGCACATTGGATGACAAAAGGGACTAGGAAACAACACAGGTGATGGTCGTGGGCAAGACTGGTTGAGGAAAAAAATATATATTCAAGCCAGTCAAAAAAATAGGGGTATGTAAACACAGAAGAAGAAGAAACCAATGCACAAGATTGATGAGACAAAGGAGTAAGGTACAAGCCAAACAGAGAGACCACAAACCGGATAAGAGTAGATCTAAGCACAACCCAAATGAGAAGGAACCAATTCATGCACAGTACGGGAAAGGGGATAAAAGCACAATAGATGAGAGAGGGGAGCAACATGCAAGTTGGATGAATGTTAAAAGCATTTTACCTCTATTCCTAATGTATCAATTCATCTTCCTAATAAGGAAGCTGGGGACTTTTTAAAAATAACTTAATTAAAAAGAAAGCAGTCTCTGGTATGCACTGCCAACTGCCTTGAATCTACTACATTGACATTACCACTATTGAAAATATGATGACAAAGGATACTACATCTAAAAAGATGAGTTCAAGGGTAGGCATTAATATGGGGAATGATACTTGATTTACATTAGTAACATTTAGGCTTAGTTCTTCTTACATTTACATAGTTGATCTATTTTAATTTTACTTTATTGAAAGACTGGAATAAAATTAGCATTAGAGTGAGTTTTACTATGCCTATCAATTTAAGGTTAGGACTAAGTGTTTGCCTACGGTATTAATTTGTAGAGCGCATGGTTGCTCCAATCGGAGTGTCCTGGTGGAGGCTTCCAATAGACCTATGAATAGCCACAACACTCTGTTAAATAAAAAGGTTTTAAGTTTTTTTTCAGAAACTGGTTTCTGATCGTTCCAGTCTCAACTCCAGTGGAAGAGAATTCCAGAGCTTAGTAGTCAGATATCTAAAAGAGCTGCCAACCAAACGTGCTCTCTTTACCCTGGGGACCTCAACCAGTGCTGTTCCTGAGGATCTGAGGCACCTATTCGGAAGGTGCTTAATCGGAGGAAAGAGATAGCTCGGGCCTTTCCGATTCAGAATTTTCTGGCAGAAGCAAAGTGCTTTGAATGAGACTCTTTCCTTTATAGTTAACCAGTGGAGCTTAGAGAGAGCTGAGCCAGTGTGAGAATACCTTGGCATGTCCAAAAGCAGCCGTGCGGTCGCATTTTGAACTCTCCGAAGCATTTTTAGTCTGCTCTGGGAAGCCCCAAGATAAAGCACATTGCAATTGTCCAATCTGAACACCAGGAGAGACTGGACTATTGTCTTTTTCACAGATTTAGGTAAAAAGCTCAGTATCTTTCCGAGCATTTTTTATTTTTTTATTTTTAATAAATATTTTTATTGTTTTCAAAAAAGAAAAAAAGGACCACAAGATTCAGTTACAATCATAGGGTATCGGACATTAGTAAGCAATGGATCAGACAGTACATCTTTATAGCCTTTGCGGGCCCTTTGGAGACATAACCGCATACAACCCACAAATTTGTATAACATTTCCATAAGGTTACTCTTTTCCTTTAGAGTTGAAGGCCCTCGGGGGGGGCGTGGTTTGAGCCGCCACGAGATGGCCGCTCTTTGCTGAGGCTCCACGCCCGAGCGGGACCTTTTTCGTCCGACGGAGCGGCATTTCGACCCGGTCTCCGTTATGAATTGAGGCATACACAAAGTAGGCGTGGGGGAACAGGTAGCTTCTTAATTTTTTGACTTTTGTGCTGTTCGTTGCCTGTTTTACCCCACGCTGAATCCACCTCATATTTTTCTGGTGGCACCCGCCATTTTGAATATCAGTGGGACGCGACCCCTCAGCGCTGCTTCCCCGGTGAAGACTTTCTGCACGCCGCTGTGGTACATTGGGCGGCATTTCTTCCTGAAGGGACAAATATATTTTAAGAAGCCTTACTTTTGTGGCACCTGTCTCCTCACCGCTCTTAGACCTCTGCTACTCAGGAAATATGCTGGTATTGTGGCGAGCTCTTCTTTGCTGAACCTGCTGTTACCACAGTTTAACTCAACGCTGCATCACAGTCCTGATTTGCCGCTTACGAGAACCTTCCCCTGTTTAGCCAATGTTTTTCTCCTACACACATGCAAGATAGCACCTTGTTTATGTATATTTAATAAGTCATTGGGACTGTTTATTCTGCTCAGCTGGAGTCATATGGCGAAGCAACTTATGTAGTACCATATAGCCCTAGTTTTATACCTCATATTTGCTTCTTCCCTGGTCAATGAACTGCATCTTGATATCCATGTCGAATTGCCCTCTTTAATGGTTCAGAGTTATTTTCGGATATAGGAAGGCTAATACAAATTTCAGTGGATGATTACTGATATTTTCCACAACTGTATGTACTAGCAGCGTCAGTCAGGTTATTTCAGTTTTGTTGGACGAGGATCAAATATTTGAAGGCTGTCTGTTTGACCTGTACTTGCTCTTATACACTGTGTATTCTTTGAATATCTCATTATCTCAACACGCTCATTGTATGGAGCACTCCTACTCTCTTTGTCACCAAACTCCTTCGACAAATATGTCCTCCTCTCGCAAGGAAACCAATCCTGTTGCTCCCCCTAAACGTCATAAGAAAGAACCTAACTCGCCTACCAAATCGCCTTTACCCATAACTATGGAGGATCTAATGGAATAGATAAAGCTGATTAAACCTTTCGTCATTGAAACTAATGCCACCCTTCAAAAGCTGGATGAGAAATGGTCTAGCTTGGATTCACGAATGTCTGCTGTGGAACAAAGGATTAGCGACACTGAAAGACGTGATACTTCAAGTTGAGACTATGTCTAAAGAGATAGCACTCCTTAAGATGCAGACTGAAGATTTAGAAAATCGCAATAGAAGCAATAACCTTCGAATTTATGGTATCCCTGAGGGAGAGGAAGGGTCAGACATGCTTGCTTTCCTCAAAATCCATATCCCTAAAATTGTTGGTCTTAAGGATGGCACTATTCTTAATTTACAGCGCGCTCATCGAATCGGACCAAAAACCGGAGGTTCCTCCTCCTCATTGTCAGTAAATCGTCCCAGAGGGATAATCGTTCTATTCTTGGAGTATACTGAACTGTTGATGGTCCTTTCAGCGGCAAACAGAAAAAAGAAAACAGATGTTATGGTCAGGTCAAAAGGTTTTCATTTCACAAGATGTGGCTCGTGCCACTGCGGCTCGTCGCAAGGAATTCCTCTCTCTTCGCCCAGCTCTACACTCTATGAATGCCCGTTATGGCCTTGTTCATCCTTGTTTCTTTAAAGTAACCTACAAAGCGGGGTCCTACTCTTTTGATCGTCCTGAGGACTTGAGACAATTTATTTCTCGCCATAAGGGAGATGAGATGGACTTTGGAGGGTCTTGAATGACATTGTCGATTTGTTTTCTGTTTTGTCCTCTGAGATAAATGCCTTCTATTCAATTGTTCTGCAGCTATATGTTCTGCTTGTCGTTATCTTTATGGTTTACTATTGTTGTCCTTTTTCATCATTATGGCTCGTTAGCCTAGTTTAGATGTTATTGCATTATATGATTTTACCCTTGTTTTTCTCCGCAGATGTTTCCTACTTGTGTTGACATATTCCCCAGATGCCTTTCTCCTCCTTGCCCTCTCGTTCCATTCCTAATGTTCATGGTCACCCCTTGCGTGTGGTAAGTGTTGAATGTTCCATTGGCTATCTTGGCAGTATGTTGTTTCCCTGTTTTATTGTTCGTAGTTGATCTTATTTGTGCCTGTTATATAATGGGTCTTTCCCGATTTGTTCTCTATTTTATGCTCCTTTTTCACTTATTCTTTTCTTTTTATTCAGAGGTTTCGGTTGTTCTCGGATGTCTTGGCTGGTTTGGCTGTCTGTCTTCTTACGCGGCTTCCCGCTTCCCCATGTTATTTTTCTCATTCTGGATACTTATTTGGTCTTTTTTGACTGAAGTCTTTCGGCTTCTAGTCAACTGTCCGCTCTCTATCTCTTGTTTCTTTTGCTTTTTCCTTTGCTCCTCTTTCATTTGTTTACTTTTTTTCTTTTTCACCCTCCCCTGTTTATTCTCTAAATTTGTTACTCCTTTTATTCTCATCTTACACATTTCTTATCTTCTCTTTTTGTATTATCTTATCTTAATTCGGTTTTCTTTTTCCCCTTTATCGCTTTTTTCCTCTCTGATTTCGTACCCTATTTTTTTATTGTATCTTCATTTTTTCCTACTTTGTTCTTATTTCTTGTAATCTTTATCTTTTATTATTCACATACTTCTTTTTATGTTCAATTGCAAATTTTTCATTGCACTCATGGTCTTGATTTTGGTTGTTTTTATATTGACTATATAATTTTTGTTGAATTATCTAATATTGTTACTAGTACTAATGCCTCTTTTGCCTCCTAATGCCTGATAATGTTCGGATTATTTCATGGAATGTGAAGGGGCTACGTAATCCAGTTAAAAAACAGCGGGTACTTACCCATCTCTCTAAACTTCAATGCAAAATTGCTATGCTACAAGAAACACACCTTACTGAGAGTGTTATTAATTCCCTTAAAAAACAATGGGTAGGTCATGTTCATAGTTCTCCTTCCAAAGATAGGAAAAATGGTGTTGCAATACTCTTTCACAAATCCTTATCCCTCACGATAGAAAAGGAAGAAAAGGATGGAGATGGTCGATGGCTCCTTCTTCATACTAATATTAATGGGTCCCATGTTTCCTTACTCAATATCTATGGCCCCACAGGCATTGACTCCCAATTTTGGCAATCTATGTCCCAAATTCTTCATACTTGTTCTAGCTCTAACCTCATAGTGGGTGGTGACTGTAATCAGGTTATGGATCCTTTCACCGATAGGAAATCATCTTCTAGGTACATCCCCAATAAAATGCAAAAAACCTTTGTTAGGACTATTCGTGCACGAGGCCTAGTAGATGCCTGGAGAATTTTCAACCCAGATAGTTTAGAATATACATTTTGTTCCCCCTCCCATAACTCTACCTCTAGAATAGATTACATATTTTTAAATCCACACCTCCTTTCCAACCTTTTACACGCAGAGATTGGTTCCACTCTCATCTCTGATCACGCTCCTGTGTTGATTAGTTTAGACCTTCCCTCTTTACCTTCTAAATCTCGTCGTTGGCGTTTTAACAATTATCTTCTTAAAGATCCCTCCTTTCTAGGCCGCTTTAAAGATTTTGTTTCTGAATTCTTTCTTCTTAATTCTACTCCTGATATGCCCTTTCATACTATTTGGGATTCTTTCAAAGCAACAGCCAGAGGCTTTATTATAGATTATGTAGCTAGCAAAAAGAAAAAGTATCGCAAAGAATCTATTTCTCTACTCTCTTCTATTAAAAATGCCGATACCCTCAAGAATTTAGTCCAAGCAAAACTTGACTTTAATAGGAAATCGACGGAGGAGGCCTCGGGGACGTTGTTAAAAGTGAACTCTAAATTTTATGGTGGTCGCAACCGAGCTGGTAAACTTTTGGCGAACTACCTGAAGGTTAAATCTCAAAGATCTAGAGTAGTCAAGATTATTGATGACAAGGACATTCCTCGCCTTAAAGATGAAGAAATTTTAACGTGTTTTACAGATTTCTATAAGACCCTTTATACCCCTGAAACTTCCCCGTCTGACACAAATCTGGATTCTTTTTTCGATTCACTACCTCCCCGCTCCTCTCCTCTTCCTGACTGCTCAATTTTGGAAGGAGATATTTCTCTTTCTGAGATTAAATCCGCTTTGTCCATGTTACCTAAGGATAAGGCTCCTGGTCCTGATGGTCTCACTGCTGAGTTCTATTCTTGCTTTTCCTCGGTTCTTCTGCCCCATCTTTTATCTCTTTTCCAACATTTTGTTCGTCATGGTGAAGCTCGAGGCTCTTTTCTTGAAGCCATGATTTGTCTTATTCCTAAAAAAGATAAAGATCCGTCCCGATGCGCCAACTACCGTCCTATATCTGGATTGTCAGCTCTTTGCCAAGATATTAGCCCTTCGCATCAATCATGTCATTCCTGATTTAATTGGCTCTGAACAAACGGGGTTTGTTAAGGGAAGGACTATTTCTGATAACTCTAGAACTTTCCTCAATATTATTCATCTTGCAGCTAAGAGTTCTTCCCCTATAGCCGCCATAACCCTGGATGCGGAAAAAGCTTTCGACCGCGTCCATTGGCTATTTATGATGCGCGCCCTTAAATGGCATGGTTTTGGTCCTTCTATTCTATCCCTTATTAATCTATTCTATTCCTCTCCGACCACTTCAGTCTTTGTTAATGGCTCACAATCTTCTTATTTCCCTTTACAAAGGCGTAGCCATCAGGGATGTCCTCTTTCTCCGTTACTTTTTATCCTTTCTCTTGAACCTTTTCTTCATTCCTTGCGACACTCCCCCACATTCCGTGGCTTCACGCACAAATCTGTTGAAATTAAGTTTACTGCTTACGCTGATGATATTATGTTATATGTCTCTGATCCTTCTACTTCTATGCCTGCTTTTACCGAAATTCTCTCTTCTTATGCGGCTTTGTCAGGGTATAATTTGAATTTTTCCAAATCTGAGGTGCTTCCTTTAAACAAATATTGTTTAAGAAGCATGTTTGAGGGTATTGATTTTAAATGGAATACTAATACTATTACATGCTTAGGTATTAAATATTCTTCTACCCTTGCTAAAACGATTCACTTTAATTTGGAAGAGGTCTTATCAAAAGTTAAGAATATGACAGATAGATGGTCCCCTCTTTTTTGTTGTGGTGGGGTAGATTAGACACTATTAAAATGATGATGCTTCCCGTTATTAATTTTTATTTATCCATGCTACCAGTTAAATTACCATTGAAGTTTTTTAAAACCCTTAATGGAACTCTGAGTAAATTTCTCTGGAACGGCAGGAAGGCTCGTATTTCTTTAGCCCTTCTCTCTGCCCCAAAAGATCGGGGTGGCGTCCATTTTCCCAATTTTTGACAGTATCATTCTTCTTTTCTAATTCGCCAAATGTTACCATATATATCTACTTCGGGTGAAGTTCTCTCTTCTGTTTGGTATAAGTTGGAGTAATCTCTGATTTCTGCTTTCCCTTTTTCTCTCTTAGCAAATTTTACCCATCCTCCTCGCTCTTTCAATTATCCAACGATATCTAAATTCATTTCAACTTTTCATCCTATTAAATGTAAATCTCATACTCCCTTACAGATATTTTTAGATTCTTCTATTTGGCATAACAAAAATATCAAATTATCCAACCGCACTATTTTTTGGAACGCATGGACGGCCAAAGGGATTTTCCAAGTTAAACAATTAATACAGGATTCTCGTTGTCTTTCTTTTCAAGAGGTCCAGTCAGCATTTGACCTACCTGCATCTTCACTACAGATACGAGTCTCTACGACTGCTCTTAACGGATCAGCTCTCTCTATTATCTAGTTCTCCTCTTCCCCCTCAGGATCCTCTGTTAGAACCATTATCCACCTCCCCTTTTATTAAAGCCTCCCAAGTTTACAAATACCTACATTTTTCTTCACCTAGTCGCCCTAAAAGTAAAGTTGAGCTTTTATGGGAATCTGATCTACAACGCACCCCTTCCGTTCATACTTGGAACTCCATTTGGACACGCATACATCACACCTCTTGTAATTCTAGCACCACTCAGACCCTTTATTATTTTTATCATAGATTATTTTTAACTCCATTATCAATTTCCAGGTATAGTTCACATCTATCCCCAAATTGTTGGGTATGTCCTTCTACTCCCGGCTCCTTTATGCATTCCTTTTTTCTTTGTCCTAACATTGCCCGTTTTTGGACGAGGGTTTGTGAATCAATTTCCTCAATTTGTAATATTAAGTTTTCTTTTGACATATACTCCATATTTCTGGGGAGCAATTCTGCAGAATGGGTTGGTTCCCGCAGAGTGGGTATATTTGTGGACTTGTTAATTGCTATTGCATTTCAGGTAATTACCTCTAATTGGAAAGATGCCTCTAAAGTTTCCTTCTCAGCCTGGTGGAACCTTCTTTGTTATCATCATAGACTGGACAGAGCTTCTTCCAAAACTTCTCAACAACTTATTCGTAAAGAAGCCTTCTGGTCTCCACTTACTAGCTATTTATCTGCATCTGCACTGCGTAATCAAAATAGCTCTTTTGTTTATCAACACCATGAGTACCTTATTCTTATTCTTTTATCGTTTATCTTTTTTATTCTATTTCCTTTGATATGTCACATATACAGTTATTACTCTGTTTTTGGATACCAATGTGATTATTATAAGATTATTGTTCTATTGTAATATTAGATGAAGATATTATTATATCTCCAATTTCTTTTCTTCTTTCCTTTCCTTCCTTTCCATTTCGTTTCTCCTTTTTCTGTCTTTTCCTCTTTCTTCTTTAGATTTTCCTTTCTTCTGTAAAATTCAAAAATGTAAAATGCTATTTATTCTTTCAGGTACAAATTTTATTATTGCTTTTTCTTTGTGGCATATGTTTAGATTCATGATAACAAGTTTTATGATACTTATTCCACCAATTTATTTATTCAGTTGTTTAATGCTACTTGTTTTATATGCTTTGTGGTATATCGTACCCATGTTTCTAATTACTTTAATAAGGCTCTTTAAACTAAAAAAAAAAAAAAAAAAGAGTTGAAGGCCCTCTATTTGTCATTAAGCCTGAAAGTATTATTCTTTTGGGGTCCATCTAGTCATCCCCTGCTGTGACATCAAAGCCATAATATTTCCTCCACCTGCCCCATACCTTGTGGAATTTCCTCAGGCATCCCCTCCCCCTATAGGTGACCCTTTCAGCCGCCATGTACATGTCCATCCCCGCCCTCCATTCGCGGAGTGTTGGTGCGTTTATGGCTCCTCAGTTTCTCGCTACATCTCTCTTAGCCACCACCAGTGCTAGTGCTGTAAAGATTATTTGCGGTCTACCCAAGTCCACAACGTTCGGAATTCCCAATAATATGAATTTGGGGTCTGAGGGTATAGTGACTTCCAATATTTTACTCAGTTCCTGTAATATCTTTCTCCAATAGGCCTGTATCATAGCGCACTCCCAGATGTTATGATAAAAATTGCCCTCCCCATGCCCACATCTCTGGCATTTAGGTTCACTTGCTCGCCCTATCTTATGTAGTTGAGCTCGGTCATAGTAAGCCCTGTGGAGTATTTTGAATTGGATGAGGCGAAGGCGCGATTTGAGCGCCACCTCTCTAGGGTGCATCAAGACTGCCTCCCAGTCTATGTTTTCTAGCGTGCCCAAATTTCCTTCCCAGGTAGATCTCAGCTTGCCCAGTCTGTCCGGTGCAATATTATTCAGGGCCTTGTAGGTGAGTGATACAGCCTTGGTCATAATATGTTCTTGGAGCAATCTCCCTTCCAATGGTGCATATTCCGACAATGGGGAGTCGTCTATGTTTTCTGTTTGCCATGCATGTCTAATCTGTGCGTATTTGAGGAACTGGGAAGTCTGTAGTGCAAAATCAGTCTTAAGGGTGTTAAAACTTATAAGTTTACCCTTGTCCAGGATATCTCCTATCGTGGAAATACCTATGTCGTCCCAGCCTCCAAATCCCCTTAGCTTCTGTATTTCTTTTAGCCAGGTGCAGTGCCATAGGGCCGTCTGTTTGGTAAGTTTCTGTCCCCATCCCATTGCCTTCGTTGCCTTTCCCCATGCCTCTATTGTAGCTTGAGTAGCCGGGAGAAGCTTCCCCTTGCCTCTGCCTCCAAATAAATAGTACAAAAATGTACGTCTGCCCATGGTTTCCCTCTCTAGTCTGTAGGTGGGATGATCACCTGGTGCATGTATCCACTCATTGATTGGGGTTAGTTGTTCCGCCCAATAGTAGGCCTCAATATCAGGGAGTGATATCCCTCCATTATACTGATTGGGTTGTAGGGTATGTAGTGCAATCCTAGGTTGTTTCCCTAGCCACTAGAGTGAGCATAGTTCAGCCTCTATCTCTCGAAAAGTTAATCGCAATAGGGGGAAATACGTGTTTTGTAGGGCATACAGAAATCGAAGCAGAGTCATCATTTTGAACATAGAGGCCCGGCCCAGTATGGTAAGTGGTAGCGATTTCCAGCGCTGCGCATCATCTTTGAAATTCGTGATTATGCGTTTAATGTTTTTCTGGTAGCAAAGGTCCCTGCCCGTGGTCAGGTAAATTCCCAGGTATGTGAACCCGTTGTGCACAATCTGGAGGTCTCCGGGGAGTGTGGGCCATGTAGTCAGGATACCTGGGCTATATATCACTGATTTGTGCCAATTAATTGTGTACCCCGAGTTTTGCCCATATCTGTCTATTGTGGCTGGGCGCGTAATATATAGAAGTATATCGTCCGCGTACAAAGAGATCTTTTCTTCCATGGTGTCCTCTGGGTTGATTTGGAACCCCTGTATCTCAGGATGTTGGTGGACCACACAAGCCAGAGTCTCTACCGTAAGGGCAAAGAGTAGTGGGGATAGAGGGCAGATCCTGCCTGGTACCACGTCTTATGGGGAAGTCTCCGGAAGTCTTGCCATTAACCCGAACCCTAGCCCTGGGGTCTTTATACAGTTGTCCCACCCATTTCCTGAAGTTGGGACCTATACCGAATTTATTCAAGGTAGCCTTGAGGAAGGGCCAGTGGACTGCGTCGAACGCCTTTTCTGCGTCCAATGATAGGAGTAAGTGAGGAGTGTCACGGTCTTTGACCTCCATTATACAGTTGTGGGCTCTACGCAAATTCAACCTGGTCACTCGACCGGGCAGGAATCCCGACTGATCATGATGTACTAGGGTAGGTATCACTTGGCGTAGTCTCGTGGCTAGGATGGTCACCAATATCTTCACCTCCGTATTGATTAAGGATATTGGACGGTAGTATTCGCACTTATCTTTTGGTTTCCCTTGTTTGTGTATTGGTATTATTGTGGCCATACGTAGGTCTAATGGGAGGACTCCCTCTTCACATGCTTTCTGAAAAAGGTTTAGAAGGTGGGGACTGAAGAGATCCATACATCTCTTATAGAGTTCTGCCGGTAGGCCGTTTGGTCCCGGGGTCTTACCTGGTCGTAATTGGGTTATAGCTAATTTAAGTTCTTCGATCGTGATGTCAGAGTCTAACCCCTCCCTGTCGGTGCCTTCCAGTATTGGTGTGTGTATCTCAGCTAAGTATTCTATAATGTCAGGGGTCGCACAGAGAGGGCAGATGTCATAGAAGTCTTTGTAGTAGGACGTGAAGTTCTGCATTATCTGCTGGTCTTTATTCTGTGGTATCCCGTACGGGTCTACAAGACTTTCTACCCATCGGGCCTCTACTTCCTTTCGGCTAAGCCAGGCTAGGAGTTTTCCCGATTTGTCCCCTACGTCATAACGTTTATGTAAGGTTGCCTGTGCCTGCGTCTTGGCCGCCTGGGTCGCCAAGGCCTTGTACTGATGTTGTGTGTCCGTCAGCTGCCTTAGTATCTGGGGGTCTGTCTGTGTTATATTCCGTCTCTCAAGGGTTAGGATCTGGGCTTCTAGGCTGGTTAGGTCTTCCTGTTCTTTTCTCCTTTCCCTTGCTACCCGGTTTTGCGCTTTATCACGCAGGACTGTTTTATATGTTTCCCATATTACAACCCCTGATTGTACCGATCCTAAGTTTTCTTCAAAGAAAATTTTCGTGTCAGCTCTAATGCCCTTTAGCACCGTCATATTCTGTAGGTCCCATGCGTTCAATGACCAGTACCTGTGTCTAGTTCGCTGCCGGTCTCCCATCCGCACGTATAGTGGGGAATGATCCGACAGGCCTCTGGCCTTATACTCCGCCTCATGTATTTCCTGTATTTCACCTCTCGGGAGGAACACTTAGTCCAATCGTGAGTTGACCCTATGTGCGCCCGAATAATATGAGTATTGCCTCACCCCTGGATGCAGGTGTCTCCAAACGTCCACTAAACCCAGTGTCTCGGCAAGACGTGCCAGTGATGTAGACGAGGGTGTCTGAGTATGATCCCCTGTTCGGTCTATGGGTGCGTGCATCACTTCATTGAAGTCCCCCCTATAATATGTAGCGAACCCGGTGTCTCCAGCAGTATTTCTATCAATTTGTTTAGCGTTCTTGTTTGTAGTTTCGGCGGGGCATAAACTGAAAGAAGGATAATGTTTCTCCTGCCCCATTTCTCAGTCACCCCAACAAATGTACCCTGGGGGTCTAACCACGTTCGTGTCACGCAGAAAGGGGGAGATTTCTTAATCAGGATCACCACTCCCCTGGAGCCGGAGGTGTACCCTGCATGGGCCAGCACTGTATATGCCCCCCTCGCTATGAACCCACACTTTGTGCCCTTTAGGTGGGTTTCCTGCAGCATCACCACATCAGGGTGTATATGCCTTATAAAGGCCGACACCAGCCCTCTTTTGATTTTATCCCCGAGGCCATTAACATTCCAAGTCAGGGAGGTGAAGGGTTCACTTTCAGACCACATCATCAATGTCTATGGTGCATTTGTGGCGGGTATCCATGTGTATGGTAGAAAGGAGCCCAGCTAAGCGATTGTGTCTGGTCATGTATTTTATGAAGATCCTGTGACTGAACCAAGACTGAAACCCAAACAACAACAACTTCTCACTTAATCTAAATCCTTCCCAAACGCCTCCCCTCCCCACCTCCCTCCCCCCTCGTTTCACACCCTCCCCCAGAGTATTACCCCTGGAGTTGTGAATAAGGGCGGTAGAGGTCTGTCGCCCACCCTAACCCAAAGCTTACTTCACAAGTCCCAACTCCTGCAGCGCAGTAAAGAACTAAAGAAAGAACAGCGAAGAGAGCGTTACCAAAGAAGGGAGAAAAAAAAATGGAGGGGGAGGAGTAAGTAGGGAGAGAGAAAAGGAAATAGAGGAAAACAGAAATCAATATCCCAGGCCTCTTCTGGCCTGTCACCTGCTCTTGGTCACGGAGCTTCTGTCTCTGTGCAGGTCCAAGAGGGTGTTGTTAGGGGATGGCAGTTGTCGAGTTTGGCCTTTCTGGTCTGATTCTATGGCATGTCCTTGAAGCCCTTGTTCATAAGTTCGAATCTGGAGCCTCTCCCTGTGTAGCAGGTTTCCCCGCCTCGGAGTCCTGTTCCATTGCTACTATTTCCGTTATCAGGGGGTGCTGCATTGTTTCATCTTCATCTTCGCCGGATGTACTTTGTCTGGTGTCTGTCTCTGTATATGGTTCCTGCCGCCTGGATATGTGAGTGTTGCGTGGGTTCTCGCCCCTCTGCGATTCCTGTGACCGTATGATTCTTCTTCTTAGGCGTCCAGTCCCTCTTGTGACATACGATGTTGCTCCCTGTATACGTGTTCTCCGGTGGCCCTGGGTTCTTTGTGTTTTCTGGTGACCGGCTACTTTTGGGCCTTCCTCAGTTTGTATCTGGTTGGTCCGTTGGAGGTCTTCCATTCTTGTCATGGCGGGGCGTTCTTCTATCCATTGCCATGCCTCTTCCGGTGTTTGAAAGAAGTGAGTCTTTCCCATGAAGATTACCTTTAATTTCGCAGGGAACAGAAGCATATACTAGATTTTGTGTGCTCTGAGCTTTGCCTTAACGGAGTCGTAGGTGCGCCTTTTTCTTTGGACCTACCTGCTGTAGTCTGGGAAAATCATTATGCATGCGTTCTCATGTTTAATGTCCCCAAGTCTTCTGTCCTCTCTTAGAATCAAATCCATGTCAAGAAAGCTCAGGAATCGCGCTATGATGGGTCTCGGCTGCGCACCTGGTGGGGGCCTCGCTGCTAGTGCTCTGTGTGCTCGCTCGATCACGAAACAGGCAGAGAATTTATCAGTCGGGAGGGTTTGTTTAAGCCAGGAGTAAAGGAAGTCCAGTGTACGCATGCCTTCGACGCCTTCTCTAAAGCCCACAAAGCGTAGGTTATTTAGTCTCGCTCTGTTTTCTGCATCATCAATGCGCCACTGGAGGTCTTTATTCGAAGCTTGCAGGTCGGCCATTCCCTTGCGAAGATCTTGTAGCATATCCTTGGCCTCACCTATCCTGGTTTCTAATTCTGTGACTCGTTCGGCCAAGTTGCGGAGGTCCTGTCTTAGTAATGTAACTTCTGAGCCTACTTCCCCTATTTTCCCTTCTAGTGCCAGTCTGGAGGCTTGAATTGCTTGGAGCAGGGTGTCAGTATCCGTGCGGCTCAGTGGTTGTTTCTCCGGGGGTGGTGTAATCACTTTGGTGTAGCGGTCCATCTTCCCTTGTCTAGGTGGCTTGGGGTCCTTGTCTTTGCCCATTGTGGTGGGCGAAGGGTTAGGATCGCAGATATGTTATGGGTAAGGACCACTGTCCTGCGTGCCCCTTCGTACAGATTATTCCTCCCTCTCCTATGCGTTGCTGAATCCGGTGTACTCGACCCAGCGAGATCAAAGCCTTGCCGATGGAAGTGGTAGGCCCCCAGGCGCTGTCCGTACAAGATCAGGCAGGGAGGGAGGAGGACCTAGTATCAGCCCGTGAGCCTCTCCTGCCCCCGTCCACCACGGGCATATCCAGAGCCCACAACCGCTATGTTGTTCCCGCTAAGGGGCCTCTTCGTGGGGTTGCGTTTCCCCCTATATGTGCGCAGCTATAATCCTACTCTTGCTGTGGGATCATCCGTGACCACCCCCGGTGTTCTCGCCGGGCCGCACCGGCGCCAGCAGTTACCTCCTCTCAATCCTGTGGTCCCAAGGAGCGGGGGTTACTGTCTTGCCCCAGGCAGGTCGCGGGGGATGCAGGTGATATCTTTACACCCGGGCGGTGTCACTCAGGAAGCGCCGCGTGGAGCATCTCTGGAGACCATAGATTGCAGCCTCCTCACGCGCCGGTAATGGTCAGCCGGCCTGTTCCCCTGTAGCCCTCTCTATTCATAGCCGTCTACAATCTCTCAATGGGGCCGGGGTCTCCCGCAGATGCGCCGTCGCCTCGGCCCAGCCCAGCGGGTCCGGTAGTGTTCTGGGTCTCGGCCGGGCTAATCATAGCCCGATTTCATCCCTAATTACCGCCCGGCAAACCAGGATCGTTCTCTGGGGCAGCTCCACCCCAGGCCACAGCAGCTGGCAGTGAACTAGGGAGTCATTCCCTGGTGAATCCGACCTTGGATATCCCCCCGTCCAGCGTCTTCTCCAGTCAGGCCGCTTACCCGTCCGTAGTGACATTGTTCATATCGCAGACGCGTCGCCGCCTCACTTAACGGGAGCCGCTTCAGTTCCCCTCCAGTTTGCAGCACCGGAGGGTATGGCATCAGCGGCGTCGTCTCCTGTAGCCCGGTGAGTGAAATTCTTCCTTTTGGGGCTCTTCTCGACGCATCAGGGCCAGCTGTGCATCGCCATCACCGGATCGGCGCCATCTTGGTCAGGTCTTGGCGGGCCTCCACAGCGTTTCAATCGGTGTTTTCTCGGGGAGCGAGGTTTCCAGTAGACCCCAAACTGTAGCTTTGGGGAGTCCGTTGTGCCCCATTACAGGATCTTTCAGTCCGTGCCCCAGGACTGCCGGATAATAGTCGGATTTAAGCTTTCGGCCGGAGCTCGGCGAAAGCACGTCTTAAGCAGCCATGTCGCTGGCCACGCCCCTCTTTCCGAGCATTTTTAGAATGCCAAAACATTTTCCGACCAGGGCAGAGATCTGGTCATCAAACAACAAGGTGCAGCCAAATATGATACCCAAGTTTTTGACTTTTAGTTTGGGAGTCGGTGTTGGGACAAGATTGTCTGGGCACCAGGACGAAGACCAAATTGAGGGCTGTTTCCCCACCACCATGACTTCGGTTTTCTCAGCATTGAGTCTGAGGCAGCCGAGGTGCATCCATTCAGCTGGATCCACCAAACAGGATCTAAAGCTGGCCACTGCAATGCCTTTCGTCTTGCACCAGAGTGATGATTAACTGAGTTTCATCGGTGTATGACACCATCTCAACCCAATGATGCTCGATCACCTCAGCAAGAGGTCACATATAGAGGTTGAACAGGGTCGGACTCAGGGCCGAATCCTGTGGCACTCCCTGTTTTAGAGAAAAGACCTCAGAGGTGCATGGCTGCTGCAACACCTGAAAGGTGCAGTTCTGGAGATAGTCTGCCAGCCACTCAATAGCGCGACCCCCGATGCCATATGGCCTCAGCCAGTCTAGTAGAAGGCCATGGGACACAGTATTGAAGGCCGCACTAAGGTCCAACATGATCAGGAGCGCTGTCTTGCCCTCATCCGCAATACGCCTTAGAGATTCAGAAGCCAGCAGAAGTGCGGATTCTGTGCTAAAATGTGATTTGAATTCTGACTGAGTTTCATGTAGAATCTCTTTCTCGTCGATGTATCTCATCACCTGCCGGCTAACATGTTTTTCTGCAATTTTAGCAAAAACCGGTAACAGAGATAAAGGGACACATGCATCAAGCATTCGCAGAATCGTCCCGTTGCGACTGCAAAATGCCTTTTCCGATGCATGTACCTTTTTGCATTAGCAAAATAGGTAATCGCAATTTTTGCAATTATCTAAATTACGAATGCATTTAGGGAATCGCAATTTGCGATTCCCTATTTGAGATGCATGTAGCATTTCCTAAATTCGACTGGGCATTTAGGAAACGCTAATTACCATCAACTTCAAGTTGATGGTAATTTGTGCATGCTTTGGAAAATGCAAAAAAAATGCATTTTTTCAATGCGCCATGTAGCGCACACATGCCCTTAGGGCATGTGTGTGCTGCACATGTGCATACTTACCTTTTTCGGGGGGTGCCTCAGGGGGGCTTTAGGCCCCCAGGCACCCTTGGATTTGCATTCGCAAATTGCGATTACCAATTTGGTAATCACAAATTGCGAATGTATTCCCATTCATTCCTATGGGCCTACAGGTTCATAGGAATGAATAGTGATTCGCAATTTGCTATTAGGGATTGTTAAGGATTCGCAAGATTAATTGCGAATCCTTCATGCATAGGCATTTGCGATTACCAAATAGCAATTCCTTAAAATTTCCTATTTGGCAATCGCAAATGATTACCTTGATGCATGTGCCCATAGTTCTGAAGTTCTCTGGTTTAGAAGGATCAAAGGAATGCTTCTTCAAGAGAGGAACCACAATCACGTGCTTCCAATTAGTAGGATCCTGACCCGTGCTGAGAGACAGATTGAGCAGATCATGGAGAATAGGGAGTATAGATTGCATTCCTCGTTCTAACATAGTATGTGAGACAGGGTCAAGAGGAGAGTCAGATTTTACTTTGGCAGCCAGTGTGCGCGTTTCAGCCGCTGATAAGGAGGGTATGTTCAGGAAGCTCTCTGAGGGGTTGTGAGATAAGGGCCAGGCAGTCGGGGCGAATAGTTTTTGTCTTTTTCCGAAAATGAGGTGTAAATTTTAGCTATTTTGTCTGAGAAAAAGTGTGCAATTTTATTGCAGTTAGTAGTCGAAGGAGTAATAGAAGCCGAGATATGATCCAGGGAGGTGAGGGACTTAATAATATGAAAAATATCCCTAGAGGAGTTGTAACCATCTCAATCTTTGAAGAATAGAATTGGGTACGTGTGATTCTAATTCGTTTGTGGTAGTGCTTCAAGGCATTAAGGTACGTACATTTGTCTGAGGGATTATATTCCCTGCGACATAGACGTTCCAATATAATATATAATATATTAAAGCTCATATTATTTAGGGCTACAATTAGGATTACAGTAAGGTTTTTTATTTAATTTACCATAATTGAATTAAATGAAATTATATTACATCAATTCTATTTAACTTGAACAGGGCAATTTTTCAGGTTTGGTAAAGGTTGCAAAATACAATTAATGATATATATTTAAAGTATTATAATTGATCTTGATTTAATAGTAATTAATTTAGGAGATAGCTATAGAGTTTGCATACTCAATTAAGTAAAATTACATTATGCTTTTTCATTCAATATAATGTATTGGAATTTAAATTGTAATGATATTTAATTCAATCTTGTATAAGAGCTAGTGCAGAAGCTATGTTTACTGTTAAGAGTGGATGTAAATGTGCAGTTGAGGTATACCGGAAACTGTTTAGTAGGGCCACAGGCATGCAGGGGTTACTGGGCCTCAACCTTGGCGATTGGGACCATTTATCACTGGTGTCCTGGGTCTGTTCTACTGTGGTACTACAAACTGGGTCATGTACACCCCATCACATTTGACTCTCAAGGCAGTGTCAGAGAACTCACCGGCTAGTGCCAGCCTTCCACATGAGCAGATGCTAAGTCTCAAATCCCTTCTGGGGTTGTGTGCACCAACAGTTCATAATCTGTACTACACACCCACATGGGGGAAAGGGCAATGGGGAGAGAAAGAGAGACTGCCTCCAGATCCAGAAACCTTTCTGTGTCTTCTCACACGATATGAGTGAAAGGGGGAGCATGCCCTTATCTGGCAGAGGTATAAGCAAGACCTGTGTAAAGACAACAATGAACTATGATTAGAGCAACCTCTACTAGGCATTGGACTATTCTCTCTGCTCAGTCTCCCTTCACACCTTAATCACTGGAAGGCTTGCCCCTCTCTGGAGTGTTTGAGTAGATATTTTTTCTTTTCTTCTATTTTCTTGCAGCTATTTATCTAACCATATCAGCTGCTAATTGTAGCAAGTAAAGTTGATGGAAATATATGTATAGCAGTCCAGGAACAATCAACTGACAGTTCATTAGGTCTTTCTAATATGCAGCTGAAAGGCTCATTACATATTGCAGTTCACAACATCTAATAATGTCCCCAGAGTTGAAGCAGGAAAAGAAGAAATCTCCTTGGAGCAGGCGCGACTACGAAACGCTGCTCTCTCTTCGGTTTTACATTTGAAGTGCGCAGCTTCTAGAGCGTGCATGCTGTAAGAACACTGCAGCGCGAGGACAATGCAGGAGCACTAGTGCGCTGGAGTCGATTTATATGACGGCTGCCATCTTGAGTGACTGAAAGGTTGGTGCGGGAGAGTTTGAGCAACAGTCTCTGTAAGAGCAACCTAGGGGCATATTTACAAGCCCCTATTGCCACCACAACATCACTTTTCTGGATGTTGTAGTGGCGACAGGGGCTACGCCTTATTTACAAGGCAATGTTAAGCCACTTAATGAGGCTTAACGCTGCCTTGTAAATAAGGCCCCCTTTCACGCTACACTTAGCGTGAAAGGGGAGGGCAATGGGTGTTGCGGTGGGCGTTCCACCACAACACCCATTGATTTTGACGCTGCCCCCTATTTACAAGGGAGGCGTAAATATGAGGCAGCCCCAAAATTAAAACCAGGGAAAACCTGGTCTTAACATGGTGAAACGAGGAGAAATGTTTAATTTCGCCTCGTTGGTGCTGTTTCCATGTGAGGTGCATTGTGTAGCACACATAGAATCATTCATTCATTTAAAAAAATGACATTTTGCAATTTCTATGTGTACTGCATTAAGCAGCACACATAGAAGTTACAAAACACCATTTAAATTTAAAAATTGTTTATGTGCAGGAAGGGAGTTCCTCCAATAGTCCCCCAGATTTTTTGCTTTCACCCCTCGTGCTTGCCGAACTCATTTTTGTTGGCTTTAGAAGTCTTCACACCTTACCACTGCTAACCAGTGCTTAAGTGTTTGTGCTCTGTGTTGGTGCTTTCTCGCTTAAACATGGCAAAATTGGCCTACACCCAATCTCCACATTTAATTTACTTGTAAGTCCCTACTAAAGTGGCACTGCATGTAACCAGGTTTTGTAAATTCAATGCTACTAGTGGGCGTGCAGCACTAATTGTGCCACTCTGCTAAGTAACCTGTCAAACATGTCTCAGACCTGCAATGGCAGCCTGCGTGTGTAGTTTTAAACTGCAATTTTGACCTGGCAAAATAAACCTTTTGCCAGGTCTAAACCTTCCTTTTGAACACTGTTAGAAATTGGATTTCTGATTGGCAGAGGTATGCACCCTGTCCAAGAAGGAACCACTATCCTAGTCAGTGTAAGTCACAAACACACCATAAATTCACCTGTGCTCACCCTCAGGTAGATTGGCACAGAGCAATCAGGTTTAACTCAGGAGGCAATGTGTAAAGTATTTGTGCAACACACTAAACAGTAACACAGTGAAAACACCACAAAAATACTCCATTCCTGTTTAGCAAAATAGAGAATAATTTATAAATAAAACCAGACCAAAACAGCAGAAATCCAATCAGTAGAAGTCGAGATTTGATTTTTTAAATATTCAATGCAAAAATAGCACTTGGAAGCAGTTAGCGCTTAAAGAGTTCATTGGTCGCGCTGGACCGGGACAAAGTCAAGAGTTCAGACCGACCGTGATGGAGCGCAGGCCAGATACAGCACCCATGCAGGGCCCGCTGAGCAAACGTACCTTGATCTTGGTTCCAAACAACGAGATGCGGGGTCCAGCCGAGCAATGCGTTGGTGATCCCCACGCAGTTGGATTGATATGCCGGATTGCTCCTCACAACGGCGTTGATGCGTCGGTTCCATGAGTGATGCACCAGTTCCAAAGTGCGGTGGTTCCGAAAGTGATGAGCTAGGTATCGCCATAATGTAGAGGCGATGTGACGATCTTCTCCACACAGTGGCAGCGATGTGTCAGTTACGAAGCGGCAGTTCATGAGGCGGTGCGGAGGATCAAGCGTGATGCGTGGATCTGGTTCCCGCAACAGCAGCAGTGCATCAGCACAACCGTGTTGATACGTGGATTCTGGCAACTGCAGTCCTTTATACTCACTTTCAAGGGCCCAGGAGTTGGTTGACACCGCTTGACAGAGAAAGACTTGGAGCAGCTCCAGGTGCTATTTGCGGGTTGAAGAGAAGTACATGATATCCTTGAGACTTCCGAACAGGAGGCAAGCCAACAAGTCCTTGGAAATTCTTAGGTTCTTTTGTCACTTCCAGGCAAGAGGTCAGCAGGCCAGCACAACAAAGCAGTCCAGCAGAATGGCAGTCCCTCAAGCAGCACAGCAGTCCTTCTTCGTGGTAGAATGTCCTTAGTTCCAGAAGTATTCTGACTGCGTTGGTGGTGTCAGAGGTCCAGTATTATACCCAGATGCCTTTGAAGTGCTCAAGTCCCTGCCTTTCCTGCCGTGGCTTCAGACTCACTACAGGGGGGTATGCAACACTTTGTGTGTTGACAGGACACAGCCCCTTCAGGTGTAAGTGTCAGCACCTCCCTTCCATCCTGCCCTGGATGGCTCATCAGGATGTGGATGGCCCATCAGTCACACCTAAGCTCCCTTTGTATGTGGCTGTCTAGAAAGAAATGCACAAAGCCAGCTGTCACCCACCTCAGATGTGTATTCAGAGACAAGCAGAAGGCATCAAATGGTTACAATAAGAAAATGCCAACTCTCAAAAAGTGGCATTTTCAGAACTGCAATTTAAAATCCAACTTTACCATAAGTTGTGTTTTTAAATTGTGATCACAGAGACACCAACTTTGGGGTCCCATCTCTTCCCAATTGGAAATTACACTTATAACATTTAATAAGGCAATCCCAATGTTATTCTATGGGAGAGATAGGCCTTGCAGTAGCGAGAAACCAATTTAAGAGAATTTCACTACCAGGATATGTAACACTTAAAAGTGCATGTCCTACTTTTTAAATACAATGCACCCTGCCTTGGGCTGTCCAGAGCCTACTTGAAGGGGTGACCTATGTGTAATAAAGAGGAAGGTTTGAACGTTGCAAATGGGTTAACTTGACAGGTCGACGAGGCAGTTTAAAATTGCACACACAGGCTCTGTAGTGTTAGGCCTGAGAAATGTTTAAAGGGCTACTTAAGTGGGTGGCACACTCAGTGCTGCAGTCCCACTAGTAGCATTTAATTTGAAGGCCCTTGGCACGTGTAGTGCACTTTACTAGAGACTTATATGTAAATTAAATATGCCAATTGTGGATAAGCCAATTTCATCATGATTTAAGTATAGAGCACATTCACTTTAGCACTGATTAGCTGAGGTAAAGTGTCCAGATTCCTAAATACAGCAAAAACAAAGTCAGCAAAAGCAGTAAAAACAAGCGGTCTGAAGGCAAAAAGCCAGGGGAAACCACACCAAGGATGCCAGGTCTAACAAATACATTTGTCAGCCCTAGGTTAGGCCCAAAATTGCCCCTAGGGCATGTACTTTCCATTTAAAAAGTCGGATATGTACTTTTAGGTTTTATCAGTCCTGGTAGTGAAAAACTCTCAAATTCATTTTTCAGTGCTACGAGGCCTATCTCTCCCATATGATAATATCGGGTCATCTTATTACATTTAATAAGTGATAATTTGATCAGGAGAAGTCTTTCCTTCAATCTTTCTTCTTTCCTTTTATCTTCCTTCCTTCAATCTTCCTTCCATCACTCTTCTTTCCACCAATCATCCTTCCTTCAATCTTCCTTTCTTCAAGATTCCTTCCTTCCTTCGATTTTTTTTTACCATCATTCTTCTTTGCTTCAATCTTCCTTCCTTCAGCCATCCTTCTTTTCTTCCTTCAATCTTATTTTCTTCATTTTTCTTTCATTCATTCTTCCTTATTTCTATCTTCCTTCCCAACATATGCCTTCATTCCATCTTCCTTCCTTCCTGCTTTCCTTCCTTCAATCTTCCTACCTTCCTTCCATCTTCCTTCAATCTTCCTTCCTTCTCCTTCCTTACATCTTCTTTACTTCTTTGCTTCTATCTTCCTTCCTTTCTCTCATATTTCCTTCCTAGCATTTTCTTACCTTATTTCCTTACATCGGCATTCCTTCTTTCCATCTTCCTTTCTTTCTTCCATCTTCCTTCAATTGTTTTTCCTTCAATCGTCTTTCCATCCATCTTTCAATCTTCCTTCCTTCTTTTAGTCTTCCTTCCTCTGCTTCTAATATTTCCTTTCTTCAATCTTTGCTCCTTCAGTCTTCCATCCTTCAATCGTCTTACCTTCTTTCCTTCCCTCAGTCTTCATTCCTTCCATCTTCCTATCTTCCTTCCTTCAATCATCCTTCTTTTCTTCTTCCTTTCCTTCAATTTTCTTTCCTTCAATCTTCTTTTGTTCCTTCCCTCATTCTTCCTTTCTTCCATCTTTCTACCTTTGCTCCTTCAATCATCCTTCTTTCCTTCCTTCCCTTCAATCGTCTTTCTTTCTTTCTTTTCTTCAGTCTTCCTTCCTTCCTTCTTTCCTTCCTTCCTTCCTTTAATATCCCTTCCTTTACTCTTCCTTCCTTCATCCTTTCTTTCTTCTTTCAATCTACATTCCTTCCTTCCGTCTTCGACCTTCCATCTTCCTTTATTCCTTCTTTCTTTCCATCATCCTTCCTTCTTCATTCTTTCATTCAATTTTCATTCCTTCCTTCGAACTTCATTACATCCTTCCTTCAATCTTATTGCCTTCAGTTTTCCTTCTTTCAATCTTCTTTTCTTTAATTGTCCTTGCTTCAATCTTCTTTCCTTTCTTCCTTCCATCTTCTTTCCTTCCATCTTCCTTCTTTCCTTCCTTTAATCTTACTTTCTCCAATTGTCTTTCTTACAATCTTCCCTGATGAATCGTCAAAGATCTTCAATCTTTCCTTCTTGCCTTCCATCTTCTTTTCTTCCTTTCTTCAAACTTCTTTCCATCTTCTATCCGTCCTTCCTTTAATCTTCCTTTCTTCAATCATACTTCCATACTCCTTCCTTTCTTCAGTCTTCCTTCTGTCTTCTTTCCTTCCTTCAATGTTCATTTTTTCCCTTCTTTCTTTCTTCCTGTATTCATCCTTCCTTCAATCTTTCTTCAATCTTCCTTCCATCTTTCTTCAATCTTTCTTCCATCTTCTTTCCTGCTTTCTTTCCTTCCTTCATTCCATCTTCTTTCCTTCTTCCCTTCTTTTTACCTTCCTTCAATCTTCCTTCTGTCTATCTTTTTCTTTCCTTTCATCTTTTGTTGATTTTCTCTACTTCAATCTTCATTCCTTCAATTTGTATTCCTTCCTTAAATGTTCCTTCCCTCAATGGTCCTTCCTCAATCTGTCTTCCTTCCATCCATCTTCCTTCCTTCATTCCTTCCATCTTCTTTCTTTAATTAATTTCTTCCATCATTCCTATCTTTCTTCCTTCAATCTTTTTTTGTTGAGTCCTTTTCCTTGAATCTTCCTTCCTTTTTTCCCTCAATCTTCCTTATTTCAAATTTCCATGCTTCAATCTTTCTTCCTCCAATCTCCGTGCTTTCAAACCTCCCTCAACCTTTTTACGTTTAATCTTTCTTCCTCCCTTGCATCTTCCTTCATTCATCTTCCTTTCTTCATTCTTTCATTCCATCTTCCTTCTTTTTTCCTTCCATCTTTGCCTCCATTTTCCTTCCTTCTTTGCTTCCATTGGTCTTCTTTCCTTTCAATTTTCTTTCCTTCAATCTTGCTTCCTTTCTTCCTTCAATCTTATTTCTTTCAAACTTCTTTCCTTCCGTCAATCTTTCTTCCATCTTCTTTACTTTCTTTCTTCCTTCATTCGAGTCTGGCACATAACGAGACACAGCGGACTCATTCTAAAGCTGACTCCCATATCGTCAAACTTGCCACGTGTCATGTAATCAGCCTGAGTATGTTTTAAGGGGCCCAGGTGGGACCCCCAGCCCTTACCTCTTCGGCTTGGGTCTGCATAACATCCCGGGCTTTACCCTCTTTCTCCACTCCCTTGTCACACGCTTGCCACCTTGCCAAGCTCATGCTAGGGGCCACTTGCTCTATTCCTGACTGAAGGCAAGCAGATCCTCCTCAACCAGATCGCTTTAATCTAGGAATCCCTCCCATGAACCCAAATTCCTGGATAGGGGAAGAACTCAGCTGCCTCCACAGATCATACAAAATGGCCGCAATAGAGCATTTTGTTAACAAAGAAAAAGGACTGCTTCCCTTGAGGTCCTTTAACTGAAATAGACAGAGGACTTCCTTGCTAGCACTGTTCTAGTTAGCTAACGGAGCAGCCATCTTGGACTGAATTCACTCACAACCTTGTTACTCTTTCCACCTAAAGGGCAGCACTCTGCAATTACATCTTCCCATCTGTCTATCCCCCGCTAATCAAGTGTTACCTACACTATGGAGCGCACCGGTAACTTCACTTACTCCATCACTTACCCCCAAACCTCTCAAAAAAAGCAGCTAAAGGCTTCAAACACAACTTATTAAAATCTCATCCTGAAACCCCAATCTCTGACCCTTACTTCTCAATGAACAAAGGGCTCATCAAGAATGACATCCTCTTCTATACTAAAAGAAAGAGCTCAATGGAGAAAAGCCTTTCTCGCTCTCTTTAAGGTCTCTCTCATGAAGAAAACAGCGCACGGATTCACACTATCTATCCTACCCTCCCTATTCTTCAATGCAGCAGCCACGGTCAACATCTATCATAACGGAATCATCCTCATCCAATCAACCGACCGCAACCTTAATATGATAGATCACATTTTTCCACTCATCAAGGAGAGAGTCACTCTAACACACCCCTCCTCTCCATCCAATCATTCCGAAATCTTCAACTCCCATCCTGATCCCGTTGTAATTCAGGATTCCCAGTTGTCCCCATCTGCTCCGAGACAAACTCTAGACCTCATCGACACCCCACCTAACAACTCATTCCACCTTATAACTGCCCCACTCCTTAACACTACCAATACACTCACTATCCCTCCTCACCCTGCACTACCTCCCCCACCCTCCCCCCTCACCAGTACTCCCAGCATCTCCCATCAACCCGTCAGCCCCACCTACACCCCAGCTGATCCTGACATAGCTGTCTCTCAGTCCCCTCTCCCTGCACTACCTTGCCCACTCTCCCCCCTCACCATTACTCCCAGCACCTCCCATCAACCCGTCTGCCCCACCTACACCCCCACTGATCCTGGCATAGCCGTCTCTCAGTCACCTCTCCCTGCACTACCTTGCCCACTCTCCCCCTCACCATTACTCCCAGCACCTTCCATCAACCCGTCTGCCCCACCTACACCCCCACTGATCCTGGCATAGCCGTCTCTCAGTCACCTCTCCCTGCACCACATCCCCCACCCTCCCCCCCACCATCACTCCCAGCACCTCCCTTCAGCCCGTCAGCCCCACCTATACCCCCACAGTTCCTGGCATAGCCGCCGCTCTGTCCCCCCACCCTGCACTTCTTCCCCCCCTCCCCCCTCACCATTACTCCCAGCACCTCACATCAGCCCGTCAGCCCCACCTATACCCCCACTGATCCTGGAATAACCGTCTCTCAGTCCCCTCCCCCTCTGACTTCCTCTCCCCCCCCTCCATGGACTTACACACAGATAGAACACTTTGCAATGTCCCCGACTCCCCCTCAAACGTCACTAAATATGCTACTATTCCGCCTACTCCCTCAGTCCATCCTTCCAATAAGGACACTCTCACGCCTGACCCCAGACTTGACCAGATATTATCAGCCCTTCAGCAAGTCAAAACTGACATCCGAACCCTACACGACCTTATCATACAACAACCCAAATTCACTAGCACTAAACAGGAATACAGATCTTTCCCACACTCCAAGAACTCTAATCGCACCCAACATCTACTTGCAAGCTCCCAGATGCAGGGGTCTCCACGTTGGAGCACAGTTCCGCACCCTAACGCCTTATCCCGCCCTATCAGGATGATAAACCCTCTATCTGCTATAGAATTAGGGGCCCTCCTTCGCTCATACGAGCTACCTCACCCTCCACATAACGCTGGGCATCCAGTTATCCCACATACAGACTCCCGAATACAATCTATCCCTATCAACACATACAGAGCCACCAGACACAACTCCAGAGGCATATTTGAAAATAACCTCACTAGAATCCCCCTCACAATTGAACCCCCGATAATATCCAACAAGACGCGACTACATTGTATTCTCCTAAACTGCAGATCCGCATCTAGACATGCAGCCGAGATAGCTGACCTACTACTCACTAACGAACCAGACATTCTGATCCTGACGGAAACATGGTTAAAAGAAGCATCTACTCCCATCATGGACATCTTGCTACCACCTAACTATGACATCACCAGACTAGACAGAACGGACAGGCCAGGAGGTGGGATAGCCTGCATACATCAGATCAGCCTAACAGTGACCAACTCCAATGCCCCCGCTTTATCCTCATGTGAATACCTCCGCTTAAACATCGCCAGTAATAACAAACAAATATGTTCTTTACACACTTTCTACCACCCTCCGGGTGATAACCTCACATTCATAGAACACCTCATGGATATTCTAGTGTCAAATGACAGCCAACAAAATAAGCAAATATTCCTGGGGGACTTCAACCTTCATTGGGATGACCAGAACGACTCTGGGGTAAACAGCCTCAAAGCTTTCCTCGCCGACCTTAATCTTGACCAAATATGTAACAGCTCTACACACGACAAAGGCGCAATTCTCGACCTAGTAATCTCTAAAGTGGACTCTACACAGCTCGACTCGATCCTCCCCTGTGACTGGTCTGACCATCACATCATTACATTCCAAGTCTTGGAAACGGTTAAACGACTCCCAACACAACCCCTGAGAACTAAGATCTGGAAGAGAAACCTGAAAAACATCGGCTCTGACCTTACAGCATCAGCTAATTCAAACCTTCTATGTCCCCCAGAAGACCTAGCCGATGTCCAGGGGCTGACCAATCACTACTTTCACTCCATGAACAACCTACAAGACAAAATAGCCCCGCTTCAACTGAAAAGAACTTCCACAAAAGACTCAAAACCTTGGTATGATGGGAGGCTTAATGCAGACAGACGCTCTCTCAGAGTAATTGAACGACGTTGGAGAGCCGCACCCTCAGCTGACCACCTCAAGCTTCTAAGAATCGCCAGAAACTCCTATTTTAGAAAGATCAGAAAATCTAAAACCGACTTCTTCAGGACTCAACTAGACCAAGCCAAGAACCGCCCCAAAAAGCTATTCGATCTTATCAAAACCCAAACCAAGAGCGTACCCAGTCTCCCTAATGCTATCCCACTTACTCTACCCAACTGCGATGAATTTGCCTCCTTCTTCGCTGCTAAAACAGAATCCATAAAATCAGATCTACTCAAGGACCTCTTATCCCTCTCAGACATGATAAAGAATTCATCACTGCCCCCTGCTGGTGCACAAGCTAACGACCTCCCAAAATTCAAACTCAAAAACAACGCAACTTGGTCCCACTTCAACACTTACAGTGAAGATTCCATATTAAAGACGCTAACCGCCCTGAAACCCTCCAATCATTTCTCAGACCCGCTCCCGGCTAATTACTTAAAAGACTTCATTCCTCTGTTACTACCTCTCTGGACCAAGATCATAAATACGTCCCTCCTTCAAGGATCCATTCCAGACATCCTGAAAACAGGTCAGGTGTCGTCTATCCTAAAAAAAACAACAGCTGACCCCTCGGACCCAAATAACTATCGTCCAATTTCTAACATACCTATGCTAGCCAAACTCCTGGAAAAATGCGTTAACATTCAGCTGAACAGCCACATTGATCAATTCAACCTGCTTAACCAATTTCAATCAGGCGTCCGAGCAGGTCACAGTACCGAATCAGCCATGACACATGTAATTGATGATGCTCTAAAAATACTGGACCAAAACGAAGCTTGTTTACTTATCCTACTCGACCTGTCATCAGCATTTGACACCGTCAAACACGGCAACCTGCTTGAACTCATGAAACACAGAATGGGAATGTCTGGAACTGTATTTAACTGGTTCACCTCTTTCCTCCAAAATAGGTCCCAAAGATTCAAGGTCAACCAATCCCTGTCCAACCCCATGCCTGTCACATTAGGAGTTCCACAAGGCTCCTCCCTCTCACCCACCCTTTTCAACCTGTTTATGGAACCTCTTACCGATCTTCTCAGCCTCGCCAAGATTCACTTCCATATGTATGCAGACGACACCCAAATCTACATCAAGATCCACTCACTTGATGACATCAAAACGCTCAACACCACACTACAAAAAACCCAAACATGGCTGGCCGAAAACCATTTGAAACTAAACTCCCTCAAAACGGAATTCCTCTTAATCGCTCCCCCTAACAAAACTCCCACTATCCTGGATTGGCTGAAGCACTTAACAGCTCTCAAAGGACAACCTCTCATCGTCGACTCAGCGAAATCGCTAGGTGTAACGCTTGACAGCAACCTAAAGATGCAGAAGCATATCAGTGCCTCCACAAAAGGAGCTAACTTCCACTTGAAGACCCTACGAAAACTGAAACCCTTTCTGCCAGCCTACGATTTCAAACAAGCAGTTCAAGCCCTAGTAATCCCTAGAGTGGAATATGGGGCGGTAACCTTATGCGGCCTCCCAAGGTCATCGACAGCCCCACTAAGAGCCACTATCAACTCAGCTGCGAGACTCATCACGGGCTCAAGAGAAACTCTCACATATCCCCTGACCTGAGAGCCCTCAACTGGCTACCGTTTGAAGCTAGAATTCATCTGAAAATCGCTTGTATGACGCACAAGGCCTTACACCACAACTCCCCGCACTACCTAGCTCAGAAATTGGTGCTCTCTGCGGGCATCAGAGCCTCCAGGAGTGCCAAGACTCTTCTTCTAAAACCACAACGATTCGCCAAGAAAAAAACCTATAACCGATCCTTCTCTGGTATGGCTCCTAGGATCTGGAACGCTTTGCCCACTGAAACAAGAATGAACCCGTCCACTGCCTCCTTCAAAAAAGAAGTGAAAGCGATCCTCATGGCTAAATTCACGTGAACTCTCTGTCCTTTTACTGTATATTATTACTAGTTCTGTTTTTATGCTCCATATTTGTCCTTTTGTTTTTACGCTAGCTTATTGGTACGTGTATAAGCTGCTTATAGCTGTTTCACCTATATCTTTGTGTGCTATATCTTGTTTTCTACATATGACTTGTAAAGCGCTCTGATACTCGCAAGGGTCTTGTTCGCGCTATATAAAACCTTCAAAATAAATAAATAAATTCAATCTTCCTTCCTTCAATCTTATTTCCATATTCCTTTAATTTTCTCTCCTTCCATTTTCTTTCCATTTTTTTCCTTCCTTCAATCCTGCTTCCTTCTTTCAATGCTCTTCTTTTTCAGTTTTCCTTTCTTCAATGTTCGTTCAATTTTACTTTCACCTTCCTTCAATCCCTCTTTCTTCCTTTCTTCACTCTTCCTTCATTCATTCTATCCTCTTTCTTTCTTTCCTTCCTTCTATCTACTTTCCTACTTTCCTACCTTCATTCTTTATTCCTTCAATGTCCCTTCCTTCACTCAATCTCTCTTCTTTCCTTCCCTTAATCTTCTTTTCTTCAACTTTCAATCCTTTAATTTTCCTTCCTTCAATCTTTCTATTGTCAATCTTCTTTCCTTCGTTCAATCTTTATACCTTCAATCTTCCTTCATCCTCCTTTAATCTTCTTTCCTTCCATCTTCCTTCCTTCTTTCTTTCCATCTTCCGTCCTTCTTTGCTGCCATCTTTTTTCCTTATAATCTTCCTTCAACCTTTTTTCTTCCTTTAATCTTTCTTTCAGCTTCCTTCCTTCCATCAATATTCCTTCTCACCTTCTATCATCTTTCCTTTAATCTTGCTTCCTTCCTTAAGTTTTCCCTCCTTCAATACTTTCTACCATCCATCATTCCTCCTTTAATGGTCATTGTTTGACCTGACATCCTTGGTGTGGTAGTCCCCTGACTTCTTGCCTTTAAACCTCCTTTTTGCTGAACTCATTTTTGTTGGGTGTAGGACTGCTAACTAGTGCTAAAGAGTTTGTGCTCTCTCTTTTAAACACGGTCAAATTGGCTTACACCCAACTGGCCCATTTAATTTATGTATAAATCCCTAGTAAAGTGGTGCTGCATGTTACCAGAGTCTGTAAATTGCATGCTACTAGTGGGGTTGCAGCACTAATTGTACCACCCACTTAAGTATCCTTTTAAACATGTCTCCGGCCTTTCATTGCAGCCTGTGTGTGCAGTTTATACTGCCATTCAGCTTGGCAAAATAAACATCTTGCCAGGCCTAAACCTTCCTTATTAATACATATGGCACCCCTATGATAGGCCCTAAACATCCCCTAGGGCATTGTGCATAGTAGCTAAAAAGTTGAATATGTACTTTTAAGGTTTACATGTCCTGGTTGTGAAAAACTCTCAAATTCTTTTTTCACTACTGCAAGGCCTACCGCTGACATAGGATAACATTGGGTTACCTTATTACATTTAATAATTGATAACTTTTGATTGGGGCAGGTAGGAAAGTCATGTTTGGTGTCTGATGAATTGTAATTTAAAACCTTCTTTAACAGTAAAGTCAGATTTTTTGTCACAATTCTGAAAATGCCACTTTGAGAAAGTTACAATAGAAAAAAAGGCCACCCAATAAACCCTTGGAAGCTTGGGTAATTGAAAGTTTCTGTCTGGTAATAGTGCTTACAAGGGATTTGTTTAGAAAAATAAGGATCAATTATTCCTGGTTATTTTTGAGTGCCCTAATCAGTAGACTCAAATATATAAATTGTAAAAATCAATTACAATAATCAAAACATTGTAAGTATCAAAGAGAACAACAGCAACGGGTGTATACTTAATTGTAGAAATTTATATAGTTGGAAAAATTAGCAGGGTGCCGAAAACATTCACAAAAACAAAAATCACAGAGAGTGAGTCTTTCAAATAAAATTGTCTCATAGTCACTTTTCTAGATAACCCATTTCTCTTGCCTATATACCAATAGAAATTTCCATTCAACTTTCAATGATTAGTTCCTACATAACAATTCTTTGTTGAAAATGGGTTGAATATGTCGACGTTTCGGTCTTGTGTCGTGATACATCTAAAAGACCATCTTCAGGACAAGAAAATTCATATGTGGAATGAAGACCCCTATGTAAAAATAAATCATAGCAATTGTTTTTGTCAATTAACCCCTTGTGTGCGCGGCCGATTTTCGCCCTGTGCGGGGCGTTTCATTGAGTGGGCGGGTTCATGACGAGCTCAGCTCGTCATGCGCACACGAGCACCGCGCAGCATGACGAGCTGAGCTCGTCATGAGCATAGAAAGGGTTAAAGACATTATGAGAATCAAGATATACACCCGAAGAAAGTGAAGAGAAAAAAATGCTCTATTATCGTGAAAAAATCAAGATCCCTAAGGTCTGTAGTCTAATTCATCAAAAGAAGCAGATCTAAAAGAGAATGGAAAGGCCATCACCCACCTGGAGTGTAACAGAGTTTAAAATAAACTTACTTAGGATAGGATCAAAATGAGGACTTTAAAGCAATTAGACCCTTCAACTTTTTATCCTTCCAACTAAATGATTTCAAAAGAGGTCCTTACATTTGAAAATGCTATTTTGACTAACCCTGGGCGTAAAATCCGCTCCGCTCACGGAGTTTGCGGATTTTTGGCAATTCTGCCTTCCACGTAGAACGCGGAGTTACTGAAAACTCCGCAGCGGAGTGGAGTTTTATTTGTGTTCGCGATCACAAAATGCATTTTCACATGCGCGGGAGCGACTTACCGGGATGCCTGCGATCGCCGACGAGATTTCCCATCTGTTCGCGAGTGCTACGAGAATTGGTAGCCGGCCGCATGTTCCCGTGAGAGTGTGCGATCGCGAACACGTCATTCGGGCGCGCCATCGGACTTCCGGCGGAAGTTTTGCGAAGATCGCGATCCCAAACATGCAGAATTTGCAGTCTGGAGAAGAATCTCTCTCGAGCAGCAACAAAACCTTCTCAAAACGGTTATTTGGATTTTAAAAACTCCTCAGATTGACATTTGGCTGTACTTTTTTGTGCAAGGAGTCCTTTTTACTTTTTTTTTTTTTTTTTTTTAAGAGGGAGGAAGTGCCCCAGAGTCTTCAACTTCCTGTTCCTGTCCAGCTGGCTCCTCCCAGTGCTTTGTCCATCTCCTGTTCACTTTTCATTTGGATTTGGAGCTGGAAGGATCACTCTTTGTGGCTGCTGCATCATATATCATTGGATTTGAGGACTTTTGAATCTGAGATTTCACAAGTAAGTTGGAAAATTGGTGTTGTTTGTTTGATTGGGGCATTGCACCTACATTTCTTTTGTACTTTTCATCGTTTAAAAAAAAAAAATTATTGTGGTGGGTGGCCTGTAGTTCAGTAGGAGCCTAGTTGTTTCTTTGTAAGTAATTTTTCATCTTTTATAAAGGAAACATGTTGCACAGTTCACTGCATTTTCTCCAAATTTTGAAATTAATTAATTTGCAATATTTATTTAATTCACTAGCCCAGTAGTCTGGCAATACGATAGGTCTTTCAGCCAGTAGACCCAGAGCTACTCATGGGTGCATCAAACAACTGTTTCTGTGGTGTCTGTTGAATTTAAACATCATTTAGGGCCTGGATGGCATTGGATTGAAAAGCAAAATGTGTTTTTTTTGGGGTATTTCACTTTTTTCGTGTGTGTTCAATAAATGCCTTTGTTGGATGTGTGTGGTGTTGTTGTTGTGTAACTTGCAAACCTTTTTTAGCCCTGTGGTTTTTCGTTTTTGCATTGTTGCATTAAAGCTGTGTTGCTTAGCATGCCTCCTTTGTCTGGCCATATGGGGCCTGCTTGAGTTCATTGTTTTCCAGGCCTCCTATTGTTGTGAGTGACCATGTGGCTGGTGGCCATTTTGTGGTGGTACTTAGTGTGCTGCTTTTGCCATAGGCCTGCATGTCTTTCCTTTGTTCCTCTTGGCTTACTTCTTCTTGTTGTTGTGGCCTGGCCATGTGGCTGGTGGCCATTTTGTGCAGGCAGCCAGTGTGCTTTTGCCATAGGCCTGCATTGTCTGTCTTCCCTTTCTTGTTGTTGTGGCCTGGCCATGTGGCTGGTGGCCATTTTGTGAAGGCAGTCAGTGTGCTTTTGCCATAGGCCTGCATTGTCTGTCTTCCCTTTCTTGTTGTTGTGGCCTGGCCATGTGACTGGTGGCCATTTTGTGAAGGCAGTCAGTGTGCTTTTGCCATAGGCCTGCATTGTCTGTCTCCCTCTTTTTGCCAATGGGTTTTCCAACCAATAGGCCTAGAGCTACTCATGGGTGCATGAAGCAAATGTTTCTGTGGTGTCTGTTGAATTTAAACATCATTTAGGGAATGGATGGCATTGGATTGAATTGCAAAATTTGTTTTTTTTGGGGTATTTCACTTTTTCCGTGTGTTAAATAAATGCCTTTGCTGGATGTGTGTGGTGTGGTTGTTGTGTAACTTGCAAACCTTTTTTAGCCCAGTGGTTTTTCGTTTTTGCATTGTTGCATTAAAGCTGTGCTGTTTAGCATGCCTCCTTTGTCTGGCCATATAGGCCTGCTTGAGTTCATTGTTTTACAGGCCTCCTGCTTGTTGTGACTGTGAGTGACCATGTGGCTGGTGGCCATTTTGTGGTGGTAGTACTAGTTAGTGTGCTGCTTTTGCCATAGGCCTGCATGTCTTTCCTTTGTTCCTCTTGGCTTACTGCTTCCATCCCCATTGTCAGCTGCAGCTCCATGAATGCTGCATCCCACAATGCCATTACATTTGTATTTTTGTTTGTGTTCTTCTTCTTTCCTATCCTTCCTGACTGTACACAGTACACCATGTAAGCCCTTGTTGTCAAAGTCTCACAAATGGCTACACTGTTGTTATGTTTTTTTAATAACTAAACTGAGTTAATACAATTTAATAATATTAATAATAACACTAACAAGTGTGACCACACACTAAGTTATATGTTATTATATTTGTTTGTTTGTACTAGTAGGAATTGAAGCACAACAACAAATGCCACATTTCACTGATGTTCTTCTGGCTTCTTTGCTTTTAGGTGCACAAAAGACTGAGGAGGAGGTGTCATCAACACCCGTTGTACTGCCAGACAGAAGTCCTGCTGCGCACGACATCACGTGATGTGTGACCACAGACAGACATCTCTTCAACTTGTGTCACTGCATGCTGCTGACATCTGAAGAAGATGGCCCCAAAGAAAGGTACCAGGTCCTCCAGTACCAAGAAAGTTGCCAGTGAGAAGAAGGAACTGCCACTTACCAAGACTGGTGTGCCGCCCAAGATGTTTTTTGGGAAACAAAAAACTGCGCCTGCAGCAGCGGTGTCCGGGGAGCAAGCTGGGAGCAGCACCCCCGCATCAGTGGACCCATCCCTTAAACCTAGGCCCAAGCCCATGTCTGATGCAGAGGCAGCCAGTCTAATCACGACAACGCCGACGAGCAGTGATGTTGAAATTGACTTATCGTTATCGCAAAGTAGTGCCCAATCAACGCAGGAAACTCAGATAAGAGGACAACAACAGCCGCAACAACAGCTGCAACCACCGCCCACAATAGTAGTTGTTCCTCCCGAATTAGGGGTAGTTCAGGAGATAGAGCTTCCTGCAGAGGAAGAAGAGCAAGCCACTCTTTCAGAAGATCCATTGTCTTCCAGATCCCCAGGAAGGAAAAGGAGGGTTAGTCCATTGAGTTCTTCTGCAAGCCCCCCTTCTGATGATCTAGATGCCAATTGGATGCCACCACCTCAGTCTGAGAGTGAGACACGCCACGAGAGAAGGCTAGGGAAAAGGAAGGTTCCAGAAAGCTTTAGAGTTATGGAGGTAGATGTAGAAGAGGAGGATGATGACGAGCCAGTCATCATCATGGACATTAGTACCGCCCCAGTGGAGACCGACATTAACCCATCCCAAATTGCTGTGAGGGATGTGGCACGGATACGACCAACACAGATAACACCAACACCACCTGCAACTTCAATATTTGCATTTGCAAAGGCCCGGCAACGACCTACATCCAGCACAACCACCTCAGTAGAAGTAGGTACTGCGTCTGCAGAGAGTCAAACTCCACCACGCCCACCTTCCAGTTCATCCGGCATTGCAAGTGGCACCTCCAGCAGCACCAGAAAGTTCACCTCCCCAGTTTGGGACTTCTTTTCGGTTAGCAGTAAGGAGGAGAACGTTGCTATATGCTCCATTTGTAGACAAGGTGTTAGTTGGGGTAAGCTTGGTACAAACTATGGTACCGGAGGCCAAACAAACCATCTGAAAAAACACCACTCGATCCAGTGGGAGGCGCACCTTAAAGGCCAAAAAACTGCACCCATTGCTGTTGGTGGCGATGAAGAAGTAAAAGATACGATTGCGGTGGAAGGTGAACAAGAGGGAGACATTTTTTCTGGTACACAAAGTAGCCTTGTCCCCATCAGTGCAGTGGTACCGCCCACATCCTCATCAGCCTCAGCAACATCTCAGTGGCACAAGAGTAAGATTCAGGCTGAGACACTAAGGCAAGAGAGTACCGCAACGAAAAAACGTGCGGCATTGAGCCTAAGAACATCTGGCGCCAAGAAGTCACCTGCATCAGTGGCACCAGGAAAGAAAAAAATCCAGCATACCATTCTCAGCATGTTTAGGTCGGAGGGGCAGTACGAACCAACCACCCAACGGCACGTTTGTACAATGCGAAGCTGGCTAAAATGTTAGCGCTGGACCTCCTCCCTTTTTCTTTTGTGGAAGGGGTGGGTTTTCTTGAATTTGTGACAGCCATCTGCCCAAAATGGAAGGTTCCCAGCCGGTCCTATTTTGCCAGAGTTGCTGTTCCAGCACTACATCACGACATGCTGGAATTGCTTGGACAAGCTTTGCAGCAGAGTGCTGTTCACACTATCCACCTGACAACAGACATGTGGACCAGTTGCCAAGCCACTGATTACATGTGCATCACTGCACACTGGATCTCTTATGTGGGGGTTAGAGAAAAGATATCTGCAGGTGATGACACTGCTGAGATTTTTAATGGCACTCGGAAACATGCAACTGTAGCCATGTTCGCCATTGAGAAATCTCATACTGCTGCAAACATTATGGAAGAGTTTAACAGCAAGGTCTTTGAATGGCTGCACCCAAGAGGGCTTAACATTGGTTTTGTTGCCACTGACAAAGGCAGTAATATAGTTAGGGCCATGTACGATGGTGGCTATTTCAGGGTGCTGTGTTTGGCGCACTGCATTAACATTACTGTTCAAGACTTTCTGAAAAAAGAAGACCGAGTCAGCAACTTACTGACCACCTGCAGAAGAATCTGCACACATTTCAGCCATTCTTTTAAAGCCCGGAAGCAGCTGAGGATCATTCAACGTGAGCATAGAGTGCCAGTTAAAGCACTCATCCAGGAGGTGCCAACACGTTGGAACTCAACTTATTACATGCTTGAACGTCTGTTTGAGTTATGCAGCAATGGGGTAACCCGAAAGGCCACCGGACCTGGGTAACTTGTGGTACAAAAAGGTAATGTCACAGTGGAAAACAATCACAATTACATACAAAGCAAGAGAAGATCATTGTTGTTTTGATCAAAATCAGACACCACCATTAATTCATTCCATAAATGGTTGTGATTTTATTTCATCACAATGTTAGATTATATCAAATTTATAAACCACAATGTATTTCTCAATTAAACATTTTTGAAAACAGGTGCAAACTGGAGTCAAGCTATCCTGGCTGATGAAGGCTGATAGCCTGAAACCGGTCCTAGGATGCTTGATTCTGGTCCAGGGAAGACATGGCTTGGCAGTTCGGTCTGGACTGTTCCCATGAGGCACAGGGTCAAGACTGATTTGCATATGGCCATGTCTGAACTGGGGTGGCGTGGTGAAGCAAAATAACGATGGATTAAACCCAGATCTGTGACTGGGGGTGAATGTTTGCCAATGTGCAGCATTCCGTCCATCATCTTGTGTGTTTTGCATTTCGCCCTAAGTGGGAAGGGTATGCCCAGACGTGGGTCCCGTGCTCACTACGCCACTGGAGTCAAGCTATCCTGGCTGATGAAGGCTGATAGCCTGAAACCGGTCCTAGGATGCTTGATTCCGGTCCAGGAAGACATGGCTTGGCAGTTCGGTCTGGACTGTTCCCATGAGGCACAGGGTCAAGACTGATTTGCATATGGCCATGTCTGAACTGGGGTGGCGTGGTGAAGCAAAATAACGATGGATTAAACCCAGATCTGTGACTGGGGGTGAATGTTTGCCAATGTGCAGCATTCCGTCCATCATCTTGTGTGTTTTGCATTTCGCCCTAAGTGGGAAGGGTATGCCCAGACGTGGGTCCCGTGCTCACTACGCCACTGGAGTCAAGCAATCCTGGCTGATGAAGGCTGATAGCCTGAAACCGGTCCTAGGATGCTTGATTCCGGTCCAGGGAAGACATGGCTTGGCAGTTCGGTCTGGACTGTTCCCATGAGGCACAGGGTCAAGACTGATTTGCATATGGCCATGTCTGAACTGGGGTGGCGTGGTGAAGCAAAATAACGATGGATTAAACCCAGATCTGTGACTGGGGGTGAATGTTTGCCAATGTGCAGCATTCCGTCCATCATCTTGTGTGTTTTGCATTTGCTACTGTGAAAGGCATGACCATTGAGATGGACCAATGGGGCCTAGTTAAATGCCTGACAGAAATGATATTTCCTTTCGAGCTCTTCACACATGAAGTCAGCAAGGAGGATTGTACTATGGGCCAAGCTATCCCATTGTTGCACATGCTACAGGAACAGCTGAAGGGGGTCTCTGCAATGTACGCAGGTGTGGAGGAAAAAAAGAAGCATATGAGTTGGTGGAGAGCTTAACCCTTCGCTTATCTGAAAATACAAGGGTGCAAAGAGACATTGTGTCATCCAACCATTACATTTCTGCCACAATTCTGGATCCACGGTACAAAGCAGTACTGAACACTAACACATTGATTCCTTTTTCAGAAGTGGATGTTGCCTAGTACAAAACTTGGATAGCTGTGGAAGCCAGTCGCTTAGAAAAAGAACGGCTGGCAATTAGAGGCCCCCTACTCCAGGCCACAACAAGCACTGCAGGGCAGCCGGTGTCAAGTTCAACTTCAGAGCCTGAGGGCAGTGCGGTTGGCTCACAGCAGCCAAAACCACCAACAACACCAAGAACAACATCAACAACAACAAGAACAGGAGCATCAGCCCCACCAAAATCGGCACAGGAAGGGTTTCTACAGCAAGGGCTTGTTAGGTCCAGTGCTGAAGCTAAGGCAAAAGAGGCCGAGCAAAGCGGAGCACCCCTGAGCATTAAGTGGATGGTCCAGGCTTATCTGGATGACCCAACAGAGGTCTACATTGATCAAAACCCATTGCTGTATTGGTATGGGAAAAGGCGCCAATGGCCAGTGCTCAGCATGCTGGCAATAAACTATCTGGCTTGCCCTATCGCAAGTGTCTCTTCTGAGCGTGTTTTCAGTGCTGCTGGTGCCGTTGTAATAGTGAAAAGGACCAGTCTCTCACCCCAAAACGTGGAGAGGTTAACCATGATCAAAATGAATCAGCACTTTATACCACCGGATTACACCATACCTGAAGTAGCACAGCAGGAAGATGATGATGGTGACTTAGGTCATGGAAGTAGTGTGTTAGATGACCTACTTCTGGTGAACCACCAGAGTTTGAGGACGAGCTCTACTTCCCTGACAACTAGGCTTTCAACTTGTTACTTTCTTCCTTATTTACTTTTATTATTTATGTGTGTCTCTGTCTTTCTGGTTCGAATCACAACAAATCCATCACCACCGTCGTACTCTTTTTATTGCCGTATTGGAGTTGCAACTGTGTGCATTTATTAAAGAAGTAAGTCCACTCCTCCGAGTCCTGCTCCATCCTGACTCGCTCTAAATCCATTTCTCTCAAGCCAGACATTGGATGGAGAATAGTACAAGAAATGTGTGCCTGCCTCGTCAAGTCCCTCCAAAGAAGAAGATGACTATAGCTATCCTCCTTTCCGAGCCGAGAGGGACTGCCCCTTAAGAACAATAGGTAATGATGGATGGCATGCATTGGACGCTGACTCTGAGTGATTGGTGTTTGTGTTGTTGTTGTTGTGCATGAAATGTACTAGTATTATTTAATCTACACACAAAAAAGTGACTCAAGTCAATGTTTCCCTTCTTGTTGTTTAATAACAAAATTGTACTTCTACTGCAGGCCGATCCATTGCATTTTTGAATATGGAATCTTTTCTGGACTCACTCGGTACACTACAGAGTTGGACACCATGATGATGATGACCATACTATACTCATCGCAGTCAGTCAGTAGGATCGGAGATGATTGATGGAATAACTCGGGCGTTTCATGAAGTGGCCTAAAAAGTAAACAAGTCAACAACAACCACAGCAGACCTACATGTCTGTGTAGTGGTGGAGGCGAATGTAGTGGTATGACTGACAGCGGTGCATTGACTTAGTTGCTTAATTTGGAAAATGCTATGTTGCTGTATATGTGTGCTCTGTCTGGCTCAAAATCTAAGCTAACTGGAGGTTGGGTGCGCGCCGTGGGCCTGCTCTGTCCTGTTGTTGTTGTAGGTTAATGCTGGAAACAGAGTAGTAGACATGATTTAGCCATGCTGCCTCTGAAAGTGTTCTTGTTGCACTCCTCCATAATTTATGCATTTTTTTCTCCTTGATTTTTCAATATCCCTTTTGTTTTTCCATCTACACTTACAGCCAGGCCGGCCTTTACCCTGTGCTATACTGGGAAAAACAACTCACACTTACCGTACCAATCGCATCCGCCAGGCAGGCAGTGGCACCCAAGATTGACGGACGGAGCGTCCATGGAAGGGAGGAACAAGAGGAATGCCGAGATGCAACTCCCCAATTTGACCATAACATACATAGTAACTTAGTATCATTCATCATCTTTTAATTAATTTGATTCATTTTTTCTCTTCAATCATTATGACTGTGTGTGCTGTTGTTTATTATGTTTGCTCTTTGCTTATAATTGACCCCTACAGCTATTTTTTAATTTTCTTTGCTAGCTTTAAAAGGAAGCCCGGTACAACAGAACATAAAATGTATGTAATTTGGGTCTCTCTGAGGGCAGACAGGCAAGGCAATTGCAATAATAATAATAATAATCTGCTGCCCTGTACTACTAGTCTAGTACTACTTATCATTAACCAAGTCATCATAATGCATGCATTTCCTTTTTCTCCCTTAACATATTTATGATGGTTGTCTGCCACGATTGACTGTTGTCCATGTGTAGTGTTTGTGTTTGTCAAACCTTTCCCTCAAATACCCCTTCCCAACCATTCATCAAACCCTAACCCTCTTCCCCCGGGCTGTGTGATTTGTATTGAGGTGTGACTAAATTAAATTTACACCAATAATTGATCACACACTTGAGTTGCTAGGGCCGATATGGTGAAAGCAACACTAACTCAAGGCAGGGTGAAGATCTTCTGCTTCTGCTCTAAGTATATATATATATATATTGCTGGCTTCGCCACAAAATCTCCAATACCACTCGGAAAAGACGGACGCGGACCCAAAGTTCCTAGTGCAAAGGTGAGTTTATTCCATGCCCTGCATCTCCGCCATTTCACGTTTCAGCCCCACACGGGCCTTGATCACATATATATATATATATCGGCCACACTGGCAACAGATTAGATTGCAAAACCAAAGGGGATGATGGACGGAGTGTTGAACATTGCAAGCACTCACCCCCAGTCAACTGATCTGGGTTTAATCCATCATCATTCTTTAGCTCACTCCGCCACCCCAGTTCAGACATGGCCATATGCAAATCAGTCTGACCCTGTGCCTCATGGGAACAGTCCAGCCCGAACTGCCAAGCCATGTCTTCCCTGGACCGGAAACAAGCATCCTGGGACCGGTTTCGGGCTCACAGCCCTCATCAGCCAGGCTATCTTGAATCCAGTGACAAAGTGAGCAAGGGACCCACGTCTGGGCATACCCTGCCAACTTAGGGCGAACAATGCAAAACCAAAGGGGATGTTGGACGGAGTGTTGAACATTGCAAGCACTCACCCCCAGTCAACTGATCTGGGTTTAATCCATTATCATTCTTTAGCTCACTCCGCCACCCCAGTTCAGACATGGCCATATGCAAATCAGTCTGACCCTGTGCCTCATGGGAACAGTCCAGCCCGAACTGCCAAGCCATGTCTTCCCTGGACCGGAAACAAGCATCCTGGGACCGGTTTCGGGCTCACAGCCCTCATCAGCCAGGCTATCTTGAATCCAGTGACAAAGTGAGCAAGGGACCCACGTCTGGGCATACCCTGCCAACTTAGGGCGAACAATGCAAAACCAAAGGGGATGATGGATTGCCCAGTGCCCACCCATGCATTGCTCAGTAGTATTCGCTATTCTCTTTTTTTTCCAGAGAAACATAATTATTAACCCATTATTAATTAATTGACTGCATCGATTTAACATCCTTCCAGCACTAAAGGTTACGCTTGTCCACTTCAAGGTCGGGTCAACTACTTCAGTTTGTTGTAACTTGTACTAGGCTATCCCTGCCACCATTATGTTTTATTATACTTTAGCATTGCTTAACAATATCATTCATCATCACTTTCTTCTTGTTTGGCAGTCTTCTTCTTGTGTATTTAATACTTACTGTACTTCTACTACTCGTTCCCTAGTCTCCCTCAGGTGACTGACTGTATCATTTCCTTTTTTTACAAATGCAACTGTCTACTACTGCTACCACCACCCACCATGGCACCTTAGGAAACCAAACCATCACCTTGCAGCTATTGCTTCGCCTAAACATCAATTACAGGTAAGAGAAGAAGTGTGGGGGAGTCAATAATGTATATACTATGGAAATTAATCAATTCACACACCCACATTCTTCCGAGTATATTACATACTACAAAGGGGTTTTATTTGCAGAATGCATAGACTAGGAAGAGAGACTGACAGTAGTAGGACAAGTGAGGGTACTGTACTGCATCTATCTGCTGGTGTGTTACACTATTGGCAGATTTCAAAAACTGGCTGGGGCCCTGCAGCAAAAGGAAGAAACAAACAAGGTGACGTAAAAGAGTAACCCCCCCCAGAAAAGATTTGCATCATATGTATTGGAAAACTATAAATTTATTACCCTAACAAATATAAACTAGAAGAAAAACCCACAACACCTGACCCACCCCTCTCCCTAACTCCAACCAATGTCCAGTAATAAATAAATGTCCGTCGAAGTTGAAGAAAAAGTAAACCCCAAGGTTCCCCAACTAGTCCCAACATCCCACCCACCCAAAAAAAGATTAAAAAAGGGGCAAGAGTCAAAGACTGAGCAGTGACGTCAAGCGGCAGGGTGCCGGCTAGTTCGCTCCAGGAGGACCTCCTCCAGCTTGGCCTCCTGGCACGCCACCCTGAGGAGCATGCGGCGCTGAAAGTTCCTACAGGAACAACAGGGGTGGACAGCAGTAGATGATGATGTTGATGGGCGACGGGCGGCTGCCAGAACACCGCGCCGTACCACCGGAGGCACGGGGGGCTGGCTGGGCCCCGGGGCATTGGAGGAAGAAGCAGCAGCTGCTGCCTCCTCCTCCGCCAGGGCAACCAGCCGGCGATATTCATCTCGGATGGCCTCCAGCTTCCTTTGCCAGGCCCTGGCCGCCAACTCCTGCCTAGTGGGTTGGGAAGGAGTAGCTATATCAAGAAAGGAAAAAAAAGACAATTGTTGTAACCAATACACTTAGCAAAACAGTAACACAAAATTAAATTACACACATAAAAATTATAGTGGCACAGTAGTAGCACTAGCAGTTGTGGTATCCTCTCCTCCTCACTTCACTTCCTCTGACCCTAAGATTTGGATGTGATGATTATACTTTCAGGTACTATGGAGTAGTAGAGTAGAAGTATTATTTTTCTCTCTCTTGTTTAGCACAATTAATCTTGTAGGCATGCCAGCTCAGTCAGCTTGTGCCCTAGACAGACATACTCGTGTCGCAGACTCATGTTACTTTACTAATGTCTGCATGTGGGGCAGCTGTACTACACAATTATATATTTCCATTATGGCCATACTCTGTTAAATCTCAATGGCAAATGCTCAGACAATTTCACTTTCACCCTGACTACTGCAATAAGGCACATGATGATGGTTAATGATGACAAGCTTATGAATGATGATATACGGCAGCCCGACATCATGTCACTCACGTGATGATGATGATGATGACATACTGAGTGATTTGTAAGTACTAGTTACCATGCAGCCAATAGGCCACCCATGGCTGACACAGTCAAAAATGACATGGGTAGGTACTGGAGCGGAAGTGGGCCTCGGAGTCAGAGGGAGGCGAATAATGATGGGTGGGTAGGGTAAATAATAGTCACACACAATATATATCTGTTGTGCTTGCAAACTACTGTGAGTCAAGGGAGTATTCCATTCTGAAATACAAGTACAACCTCAAACCTTTGAATCAAAAACCTTGCAAAAAAACAGTCCTTATTCTTCCCAGGGCTTTTTTCATTTATCAGTGCATTGCTCTTCTCGCATTATTATTATTTTATTCTTAATCTTCACCCTTGGCTTTGGTACTCTGGCACGGTTTAATTTTCTTTTACATTCTCTTCATCCAGTCTGACTCTGTTTTCACCTACTATCTATGATACCATCCAGGCATCCATCCATCCAAACATGGCTATCATAAACCGGCTTTCACCGACAACATACATTTGTCATAGATATAACCAACCACCACCCATGCCATGCGTCCTTGCTTGCCTTAGAGTTTGACCCTCAAACCCCCCGGAGGATTCCTTTCACCCATACAGTTTCACCCACCCAGACAGGCATCCTTTCTGCTTCTCTTTCACCTTTCACCCATCCTTCAACTACCCATGCATCCTATCATCTTCATCCGCCACCTATATGCATCCCGGGGCCCCTTCCTTCACCCACGCATCCTTCTCTGCCAGTCATACATGTCGTCTGACTGTTTGTCTTCGTCATAAAACTGACTTTGCTGAGTTGAAGATAGAATAGAATAGGCCATTAGTTACTCAACCCCCGCCGCTAATGCTAATGTTAAGTAAAGGGTGTCTTCTTCAACTGTTCAGTGTTCACAACAACTTAGTCTCAGCAGAAGTACAGTGTACTAAACTAGTACTGAGTGTATGTACACCCTTGCAGCGAGTGTATTCATCATTCTCAATAAGTAAGGAATATGACTTACCACTGCCCGCCACTGCTGCTGGCTCAACCCCTGTGACTGCTGCATCCGCTCCCTTCGGAGTGGCTTGGCCCTCACCGCTGGCCACGGCACTGGTGGTCGGTACGCCTGGAAAAAACATTTCAATTTTTTTTAGATGCCATATACGCCTCCCCTATTTATTTTTTTCATTAGCAAGGTTGAAAATACATAATCAATAATGTCATATACACCACACACATAACTAGAGTAGAGTAGACAGTAAGTCCTATCAAAAACAACAAAATAATATCCGGTTGGGCGTTTTGTTCATGGCAATTTTTGGAAAGCCTCTCAAGAAGAGGACAACCCAAAGGACTGGACTCAGTGACTAGAGCTATTGGTGCATATCATTTTTTTAGGTCGAGCCTCGAGTAGCGCGCAATCGCTGCTTAGAGGCGAAGACTTTTAGTAAGCGGGTTTAAAAGCAGTCCCAAAAACGCTCGTGCGTCTTGGCTGGCCTTTTGGGATGGGTACGCGCGGCAAACATGTGTTTCCAATTATCGTGCCCAGACGCGGGCGCGATAAGTGGAAACACATGTCTGCCGCGCGACACATTCAAAGGCCAGCCACGACGCACGAGCGTTTGGTCAGCTCTGCAGGCTGCCGCGCCGCTCGCCCCCGCTCCTCCGTGCTTGTTTCAGGTGTTCTAAAGCTGTGCTAGAAAGCAGATGTTATAAGTAAGCTATTTAATTAACAGTTAGGATGCTTGTTTTAAAAATGTCATTTTATTTATTTTCTTGGTGCCTTTTCTGTGTTATGTTGATGAGAGCTGTCATTCTGCACCACCCCGATGATGTAAAATTGTAGATCTGGTCACCCTAACAAGAAGGGTATGTGCTGTCGTTTGCAGTAGATTACTGGAGTCCCACGGCCATTTCCTTGGGAGATTGGGGGTAGTGTAGGCATTAACAAGAAAGGGTGACATTTCCAGTTTTGAAGTACCTGCGCGAGTTTGGATTGGCAAGGTCCTAGAACCCGGGTGGAGGGTAGGTAGCTGAGAACAATACGTAGCTGGTAGGTTAATGTCATGGACTTCTAGACAACCGAACCATGGCTTGTAGCTTCTGGGGATTGTACTTTCTCTTTTACCACTGTACAGGTGGGCTAAAAACTCGGAAGTAGAAATGCCGGCTGACGGCGTCACACGTGATACGAGGCAGCGTTGGTCGCGCGCTTGTGTGGCATGCTAGGCTTAGAGTGCAGAGCCCATGCGATGCCAACACACTCCGGTGGATGGCGAAGAGCTGTAAAAATAAGCTGCATATTACAGTTTATACTTCTCGCCTGTCACATTGCTGTACCTCTCTATTTATTGTCCCCGATCGTTAATATCACCGCGCTAGGCGAGGAAAATGTAGCCCGAGGAACCCTGCATCTGTATACCTGCAAGGCAGGACCCTGCGGCCGCCAGCCCGCACACGTTTGACCTGGGAGAGAAGCAGGTGTAAATTACTGCCACAACACCGAGTGACCTCCTCGACACCTACGGCGCCTGCATGGGGCGAGGAGTCTACGCACCAGTGCTTGCATCGAGGAGAGTGTCTGAGTGCTGCGGCCAGAGGACCTTGAAAGCACCACCAAGCATCGAGTGGCTTGTGCACGGCGACCCTGCTAAGTCCGCATGGGTGCCGCGAAACCGAGTGCCCCACGGTGAGTGCCATAAACCCTGCAAGACACAAGACTGTGCACCGCATAAGAATCCCCTGTCTTGCCCATACTAGAGCTGGCCAGCACTGGCAAGGAAAGCCGCAACAAGCAGTGCCCACGCGAGAGAGATACAGCGCTCAACATTTTTTTTTGTGGATAATCGGGCAAGGCACAGGAGAACGAACATAATATTTTGCCTCGCGTCACACAGTGTGAAATGCAGGGAAGTCAAGATCCGACAACAGGATTCCTAGTTTTATAGTCAGCAGTTCAACAATACGACCAAATGTCTCCCACACCAGGAATTCACCTCTCTCGGCGGGCTCTCTTAACCTCTGTAGATTGGGATGTCTCTGTCATGTAGATTGGGATGTCTCTGACAAACAGCTGGGGGGGGGGACCTTTCCTTAGCCCATGGATAGCAGATCTGTTTCACTCAGATAATGGGGACGAGGCTCAGCACTACCACAGCATCACTCAGCACCACCACACCACCACTCAGCACCACCACTCAGCACCACCACTCAGCACCACCACTCAGCACCACCTCAGCACCACCACAGCACCACCACTCAGCACCACCACAGCACCACCACTCAGCACCACCACTCAGCACCACTAAGCACCACAACAGCATCACTCAGCACCACCTCAACACCACTCAGCACCACCTCAACATCACTCAACACCACCTCAGCATCACTAAGCACCACCTCAACATTAGAATAGGCAGGAAGAAGTTGCCAACATTGCAACAACAAAATAAACGACGACCTTTCTTATGTTCTTTTTTAATTGGGTCATTCAGTTGTACATAATGTCGTCTAAGTTATATATAAAGTAACAAAAATGCTTGTCTTTTTTATTATAACTTTTCAACATGCTGCACAGCAGCCACAATGCTCTTAAAAACATTGGCAAAACCAATAGCTCTGCCTAAACACTTATAAGGCCCCAAAGGCGAGACCTATTGGCTATGCCAATGCTTGTTATAAGAAGAAAGAGTGTCCAACTGGGCGGACATGAGGTGTCTCTTAGTTGGAAAATAATGGTGCCGTCCTCATACTCCTCATACTTCCTTCCAGCCATGGTGCACGGTAACAGTTGTTCAGTGTTCACCATCAATTGCTACTACTAAAAAAAGTACTAGGCCTGGATTAGAAAAAGTAAAATACACCAATTTGGAGTGTCCTGTTCATGTCCAACGTGAGTGACCACCATTACTGATTGAGCATGATGAGACAGTAAAAGAAACTAAAGCCTTCTCATCTCACAAACCTGCGGATAATACCTTACTTGGGCATGCAATCTGCACAGTAGATTAGTGCTACTAGTACTAGTAGTAGTAAGGAGTCCTTTCTAGTACTAGTAGTAGCCTAGGACCAATGGGTTCTCTGAGCCTTACAGTACCACTACTAGGCAATCCACATATAACTAAGGGGAGAGGGAAAGCTGAGTGAAACCCAGAAGAAAGCAAGCTACAGACAGACTAATACAGAGTCAGAGCACAGGTTAGTCAGATGCAGTTTGATTTGATGTAAAAAAAAAAAACAGACACTAGAAACAATGTTAGCAGTAGTACTAGTACTTAGTAGTAGGTAATGGAGCAAAAACAAGAATTTAAAAACAGATAGATTGGAGAGGATTTTGGAAAAATTAAAATTAGAAAATGGAAATAATAGAGCGGTAAAAGTTAGGGAAATATTAAGATATAACAACACCAGGAGGACTTACTGGGGCCAGCAGCAGAGCCATCTGCGCCTAAGGCCGCTTCCTGCTGCTCCTGGGAGGCCCCTCCAGCTCCCGCACCCGCCGCACTGCCAGCTGACTCAGTCTTCTTCTTGCCCCTGGATGGTGATCATGTAAGACATAATTAAAGAGACAAAAAATGATTTGTGTTAAATAAATAAATATAATTGCTCTAAAAATATTTTTAGACTGGAAACGGCAAATGCAATAACATTGGCCTATCCTATATCAATCAGATTGACTTATTCGACTAGTAGTAGTCAACTAGTATGTATCGCAGTCGAGTACCATCCGATCATTATTATTCCACAGTTCAATTCCGATTCCTGAATCCTAAACATACCGAGCCCGCCTATTCCAGACTTTGGAATGAATTGCAAAAAAATTATATTTGCTTCTAAGTTTTGATCTCATTCCCAATCATCTCTCAGTCTCAACTCCAACAACCCCCTTTGACGGGCCAATAATTACTAAGTCTGCATTTATTCTTCTTAATGCATAGATGGACACATGCATATTGCATACACCAAATTGGTTGGTTGCTATTCACTCACTATAAGAACTACAAAAGTTTCTACTAGGACTGAAGTCATGTGAGAGGATGCATCACGCAGGCTGCTAAATTACCAAATAATACTAACTAACTACTACCACTATCTTAGTGACAGGAGACAGGACAGCTTGACAGGACAAAGGAAAGGACTGGAGTCTTTCCTATCTGGATTACCTACCTAACTTAAAGTCTCTAACCTCTCTTACATAACCAGCCCAAGTGAGCGCAAAGTTGCAAATAAGTACGATTAGTTAGTAGCGGCGAGCACCTGTCTTGAAGTAACAATCACATAATATAAGATTTTTAAACATAAGTTACCTGCATGTTAGCAGCAGCAGCAGCATGTTAGCTATTTGCGAAAAAAATAATATTCGCAATAACACAGAAGAACACAATAGTAATATAAATAGCTACTCACCAAGCCCCGGGACCTCAACACCTAGCAGGTCCAGCAGGTCCTGCTCCCGGTCCAGGATATCGGACCACCAGTGTGTCAATTGGTTATGGGTGCCCCGGACCCCAGAGCAGCGAAACAGCGCCCGGCCCACCCTAGCCCACTGCCGGTGACGCTCCAGGAGCCCGTACCCGGACCCAGGCCTGCTGCCAGGGTTAAGGGGAGGTGGCGCTGGATAAAAAAAAACAGTGCGGCCACCTCCGCCTCTGTGAATAAGGCCTGTGACTGCACCCCTTGTGGGCGCCGCCTTCCGCAAGGAAGGCGGTCGTGGCTCGCACTCCTCTTCCCCTGGCCCTTGCTCTTTGCCATGCTTCTGGGTAGGCGGGGGCAGAAAAGAAAAGGTAGGAAGTAAGAAAGTAAGGAAAAATTAAATGAAAAAAGCAAGTAATAGAAAAAGAGTTAAAAACGCACTAAAACACACAAAAAGTATGACAAAACGCAAAATATACAATCAGGGATAGAGAGGGATAGATAATAAATAAAAAAGATCAAAAAAAGTTTCTAGAAACAAAGGATTGAAAAGATATAGAGAGGATAGAAAAACAGGCCCAGAACCATAGCAAAAAGTGAAGAACAAGATGGCCGCGCCCATTGGCGACCGCGTGGTGAAGTTTGCGCGATATTTCCCCCCCGAGCACGCAAAAAGCGTCCCCGAACACGCAATACGCGTTCCCGAACAGGAAAAACGCATCGCGAACGGGTGCAACAAGCATTTACGTGTGCTCGTGGAATTCCGCGTAGCTCGAGGAGTTTTGTTGCGACTTTGCGGAATTTCGCGTAGCGCGACTACACGAACTCCGCCCAGGGTTAATTTTGACCGAAGTGGAAAATCTCTTTAAAGACTCACATTATGTGAAATATAATCTTTCCAAAGATGAACATAAGGCCCTACAGAATTTGCAGGCACTCTCAAACACTGTTAAAAAGCCCACAGACAAAGGTGCGGGTATAGTTCTTTGGAACAAAAAATCATAGAGAGATGAGTTATTAAAACAACTCTCAGTCCAAGATCCCTATAAAAAACTCCCAAAGAACCCAACAACAGAGTTATCCAAAGTGATTTCTAAACTCAGTAAAAGTGGATCTGAGGGTGGTTGGTTAAGCGACAAAGAAGCCTCCTTTTTGATTAATACAACACCTGCAGTTCCAGTCATTTATATCTTACCCAAAATACATAAAAATCCTGTCAATCCACCTGGAAGACCCAATCGTCTCAAGCTTCAACTCCATTCTAAAATCTCTTGCACAATAGGCAGATTTTGTCATAAGATCCTTTGCAAAAGACAATCTTACATATATCAAGGATACCATAGCTGTGATCAATATAGTGGAAAAACAACCAATTCTATGAATGAGCTCTTGGTCTGTATGGACATAGAAAGTCTGTACACTAATATACCTCAGCAAGATATATTAGAAATACTGAATGAACTCCTGGACTCCAGACCTCGACCAATTCATGTACCCACAACATTCATTATGGAATGTATTGAATTATCACTGGGCAAGAACTTTATTTGAGAATGATTTTTAGCAACAACTCAAAGGAGTAGCGATGGGAGCAGTTTTTGCTCCCGACATTGCAAACATCTTTGTCTCCTGTTTTGAAAAGCAACATATTGAATGTGTAACTAATCCATATCGAACCAATATAACCAAAGGGATAAGATACATCGACGATATATTGATGATATGGAGAGGTGACTGTGAAAGTCTCTTGAATTTCCATACGTGGATTAATTCCCTCAATCCAAACCTTAAATTCACGATGGGGTTATCTATAAAAGTGACTATGAGACAATTTTATTTGAAAGACTCTCATTCTCTGTGGGTTTTGTTTTTGTGAATGTTTTCGGCACCCTGCTAATTTTTCGAACTATATAAATGTCTACAAAAAAGTATACACCCGTTGCTGTTGTTCTCTTTGATATTTACAATGTTTTGTACTTTATTGTATTGAGGTTTTATAGAGCGCATAGCTGCCCCAGCAAAGGGGCGTCCCAGCGCTAAACGGCAAAAAGAACGAGGGATGCAGAAAGGAGCAAAACCTAAATAGGAGGAAAAAGGTGCGTTTTAATAGCCTTACGAAAGATCAGATAGTTATCCAGACAACGGATGTGCGCCGGAAGAGAATTCCAAAGTTTGGCCGCCGGGAGGCGAAAGGACCATCCACCTGCGTGCACTTTCCTCACCCGAAGAACAATAGCCAGGTGCTGGCCCATAGATCGAAGGTGGCGAGTAGGAGTGTAAGATGAAATCAGGTTTGACAGATACTCGGTGAAGAAAAATTCATAATTTTAAAGGCAATGCAGAGAGACTTGAACTCGATGCGCCTAGCAACTGGCAGCCAATGGAGTCGGTGAATGGCTTTGGACGTGGGACACATTCTGGGAAGGCCCAGGAGAGTTCTAGCAGCCGCATTTTGGACCCTCTGAAGACGTGAGATTTCGGCCTTGTTGGCCCCCAGGTACAGAGAACTGGCATAATCTAGCTGAGACATAATGGTAGCTTGGATGATCACCTGTCGGGTGGGAGGGTCAAAAAACCCTAACAACGGTTTTTGCCCCCGCAGAAGACCAAAACAGGTGCCCAAGACTTTTTTTGTGTGAACCTGAAAACTGAGGGCCGAATCTACCCATACACCCAGATTTTTTACCACCTGTTTAGGGCTGGGTACACATCCCAAAGACGGTGGCCACCAGCGCTCGCTCCACTGCTCAGGATCTTTCCCCACCAGCGAGATCTCAGATTTACTGGCGTTGAGCTGGAGACAGTTAGCAGACAACCACTCCGCGACAGCTGCAAGATCGCTCCGGAACTTAAGAGCGTCCTGCGTGGAGTCGTTGGAGAGTGCCACTACCAGCTGGGTATCATCGGCATAAGATACTGCCGTTAACCCTCTGCTCCTGGCCACAGCCGCCAATGGTTGGACGAATAGATTGAATAACGTCGGGCTCAAGGCCGAGCCCTGGGGGACCCCTTGTTTCACAGTATGTATCTGAGAGGTGAAAGGGGGCGCCATCACCTGAAAAGATCTCTCAGCCAGGAAGGAAGCAAACCATCTCAGGACCGGGCCCTCGATACCCGCCTCCTCCAACCGTTGTAACAGGATCTGGTGCGATACCGTATCGAACGCGGCGCTGAGATCTAATAAAATCAGCGCCGAGGTGCGTCCGGCATCTAAGGCTGCCCACAGATGTTCGGTCACCGCTAGGAGAGCAGACTCCGTGCTGTGGCCAGAACAAAAACCATTCTGAGAGGCATCCAGCACGATGTTATTATCCAGAAACCCTGTCAAGATGGAATTAATATAGGCTTCAGTGATCTTGGACACCGATGGCAAGAGCGAGATGGGGCGAAAGTTCTCTGGTTTGGCGGGGTTCAAGGAAGGTTTTTTTAGCAAAGGGATCACCCTGGCGTGTTTCCAAGCCCTCGGAACAACAGCCCTAGACAGGGACATGTTAATCAGCTGACATAGTGGTGTAATGAGCAGAGGCAAAGACTTCAGAAATTGTTCAGGCTTAAGCGGATCTGTAGGAGAGCCAGATTTATTCCTGCTACAGAGCCTACGCAACTCCTCCTGTGAGATCGGGGGAAAGACAGTGAGAGTACAGATAGTGGGAGGTCTCGGTATAGGGTCAGAATTCCCCAAAATAGAGGGGAAGGTCCTGTAGATGTTTTCTACCTTCTCGATAAAGAAGGTGGCAAGATCCTCACACTGCTGATCAGATGTGATCGAGGACACTGTCGGTGACCCTCCGGTTTTAAGATCTTTGAGTATAGAAAAAATACTTTTAGCAGGATTGCTGCTGTTTCTGATTATATCGGCAAAATAGGCCGCCCTGTCTCTCTGGATAGCCCTATGGCAATCCTTTATAGCTGCCAGATAATATCCCTTCAGAACCGGGTCATAGTCCCGCCTCCAGGCCCGCTCTGACCTTTTACATGCCTTCCGCATAATGGCGAGATTGCTGTTAAACCACGGACTGGACTTGCTGTTCCGGCTCTTAGACCATTTTGCGGGAATAAGTACGTCCAATGGCCAAAGAATCCAGTCAGATAAAGCCTTATTGGCTGCATCGAGGTCATTAGGGCAAGCTAAGAGTATGCATGGACAGGAGATCATGAAATTGATCCATATTTTGATTGTTGTAATTGATTTTTACAATTTATATATTTGAGGCCACTGATTAGGGCACTCAAGAATAAGTGGGAGTAATTGATCCTAATTTTTCTAAACAAATCCCTTGAGAAAGTTGGCATTTTCTTGTCCTACCCATTTGGTACCTGCAGCCTGTTACTGGGTCACATGAATAAGTGTAGTTGGCAGTTGGCCTTTGTGTATTCCTCTCAGACAGTATCACAATAGAGTGTCTAGGTGTTGGCGGGATGGGCCATTCTGGCTTAATGGAAGGGAGGCGGAGCTGGCACTTGAAAAGCACTGGCCCAGGACACTCACAAACGACTTCACGGTAGCCTATTGTACCCTCTGACAAACTAGGACCCGAGCAGAAAGGCAGGGAATCTGAGACACATATACAGGGGGAAAACTCCAAAAGCTTCTTCCACTTAAAGTGGGCACCAGGTATAAATACTGGATCCAACTCTTCAGATCAATTCTGGACCTGTGGAATACTCAGAAAGACTGCTCTGCTGCAAGAAGGACTGCTCTGCTGTCCTGCTGACTGAGGAAGAAGGAGTGGACCTGCACCTTGAGCCCAAGACTACTAAAGTGACTCCAAGGACTCTGACATCCTTGAAGTGGCGACTCCTCAGTTTTGGACCCTTGGAAGTGGGAATAAAGGTGCTCTGCCAGCCCAGCTGTGGTCCCCATCAGAACCAAAGCAATGCAACCTAACGCAGCCCTCGCTGCTCCTCACTGGAACCGATGAAGCGTGATGAAACTCGACGCAGGATCTCGCAATGCAGTCCTCACAGCTTCCCATTGGAACTGACACAGTGCTGTGCAGACCTCACCTTGTAGGTCACGCAGCTCTTCATCGTAACTGACACAGTGCAATGCAACTCAATGCAGGACCACCCATTGCTCCAAGGAACCGCCACTGCAAGGTGCAAAGTGTCGCAATGCCCTAAATCCAGGACATATGGTAGAATTCTCAGTGCGCCTAATCTGGTCCCTATATCTGGCCCGGACGCCTTTGCAGTTGGCCTGGACCTTTGACTTCGTCCCCTTAAGTGGAGAGAAACTTAACCCAGGTTACAGATGCAGATCGCGATGAGCACAGCATCAGATTCCAACTCGACAGAAGAAGCCTCCAACAAGCCTCCGACAAGACTCTCTGAGGCTCTGCGAAGCTTTTCATTCTGCCTTCACAAACTGGTGCCAGGATTTTGTTCTCACATTGACACAATCTCCTAGCTCTTGGCCTTGTGCTTGAAACAGCTGACAAGCTGTTTCAAACAGATAATAAACCCTGTTGTCCCTGTTGTCCATGTATGTGCACCACCTCTGAAACTCAGGCATATTATTTATTCATCTGCTAGAACTAGCATAGCGCTTAGGAATAGCACAGTGAAGGTGTAAGGGCATAAACTGTGATGTCACAATTTTTCCTGTTTTCATTGTTAGTGAAAAGCTTAGCTGCTTTTTATTATCTTCTGTGATGTTACTAGTATTATGTGCACTAGCTTTCAGCATTTTAAAATAACTATTTTCAAATAAATATTTTGAAATACATATTCGTTTCAAGTGATCTTGAGTGAGTAAATCATTAATGAAGGATCGTTTGGATTATCCCTGCTCCCTGTTATTAACCCAAAAGCATTGAAACCACCTCATTTATATGTTGGGTGGGGTTCTGCGGGACCACAATAACCTGCCTTGCACATTCAGCACTGGTGCATTGTACTAAGTTCACTCGTGTCACCCGTGGGTGTGAAAACAAACCTTGTAGAGCAGAACCAAAGCCTCAGTTTATGCAACAGTCTGGCGCAACCAGGTAACCACAGTTGGCGCATAGTCCTTCTAGGCACTATTTTTTAACCCCGGGCGTAGGTTGCATAGCAGGGCTATGCGGAGGTCCACGGAGTTGCAAACAAACTCCGCTCCGCTCCGCCACCTGCCTCCACCCCCCCATTATAACAAGTAATTAAACATTAATAAAAAATTAATTTAAAACCACTTACCTGTACTGCGGCGTCCCCGGGCTGCCCTCCTCCTCTTCCTCGCCGTCTCGCTAATCCTTGTGAAAACTGCGCATGCGCGGGCGTGCGCGCATGTGCAGTTTTCACAAGGATTAGCGAGACGGTGAGGAAGAGGAGGAGGGCAGCCCGAGGACGCCGCAGTACAGGTAAGTGGTTTTAAATTTATTTTTATTAATGTTAAATTACTTGTTATAATAGGGGGGTGGAGGCGGGGGCTGGCCACCTACGCTCCGCTGCGAGTGTGCGGAGATTTGCCTTATCCGCGGAATTCGGAGAAGGCAAATCTCCGCACACACTGCGGGCGGAGCGGAGGTCTCCGCCCGGGGTTACTATTTTTACCGAAATCTTTAAAATTTAAGCTTGTGAGGATCCAGGAGTTTTATATGATATGGCTGTGGCACTTTATCATGGAATGCACTGGCAAAACCAGTCAGGCTCGTTTGAACAATCTTAAGCTCAACCCTGAGTAGCTTTTGCTTTCAAGCAAGAAGGCTTGAACAAAGGAACTTAGTGTAAAGCATTTAACAGTACCAAACAACAAAATAAGAAAGTCACCAAACACAAAACACAACAATTTATAAAAATAGAATGTATTTATATGAATGTTTAGATTGTAAGATCAGTGAAATCAACCAGAGGGTTCGGAAGATATGATTTTTCAAAGATTTTATCACTTTTAATTTAAACCACAAACAAGCATTGGTCAACAAAAATTTCGCAAGGTAGTACTACTACTCTGGCCTGGCTTGGGTGACCAAATCCGACAGGATGGAGGTCTAGGGGGCCAGTGGGGTGGATTTTGAAAGTTACCTGTTTTCAATTCAGTTCCAGCATTAACAGTACAACCGCCATAGACGATAATGGAGTGGTTCTGAGGCTAGGGATGCAGGATGAAAAGATGCTTAAGGATGCGCCGGTTGTGATGTGGTCGATGGCAGTGCCTTTGTGGTGGTTCCCCAGTTCACGGGTAATGTGGGGCAACATTGGCCACATAGGATGGGGTCACATGAAGTCCTCTTTCTGGGGGGGTCAAAGATCAGCAGCAGCTGGGCTTCTGGTCTTCGGCTACAACGGTTGGGGCAAAATCCTTTAGTGGTGGCTACTGGCCCTCTGGAGTGATCAATCCGGACTTTGATGACACTCCTGGGTCCAGAGGACTTGGTGCAACTTTTGGCCATCACAGATTGGTCTCTTGCAAGCACAGCTATCAGCAAATCTTCTTCTCAGGTGGCTGGCACTTTGCCAGTTTAGGCTACTTCAGCTCTTTTGTCCCTGGAGCTGGTTCCACTGGATCAGCAGTCTGATCCGCTTGGCCACTGTTCTGGTCTGGGGAATCAACTTTTCACAGAGCTAGTAACCACAGACACAGTCCAAACTTCGCTAGCCCAAAGTGCAGCAGATGTAGTCCAGTCTCACTTTGTGCAATTACAAGGGCAGCAGGGCAGTCGTTCTTTAGTACTGATTCCAAATCCAGCATGATAAGAGTGTCCAGGGTGCCAGGGGTGCCCTATTTATCCTGCTAAAGTGCCTTGAGGAGACCCGGTGGTTACTAGCCATTGGGCTACCAGGTCACCTCCCTGTGGGCGATCACTTTTCGGTGATGTGTGGCATCCGACAATCCCAGAGTGCGCCATTCTGGCCACTCTCAAGATGTCGAGACCCTTGGATGTAAGGAGCTCAGTAGCCCACCCTAGAAGTGTGGCTACCTGGGGGCTACATGCCCCTGGGAAAACCAGTTTGGGCACTGGTCTTCCCTTTCTGTCACTATCTCCAGGTTGTTTGCCTGAACAATGGGAAGCCACCCGACAGAGTTAGTGCCATTTGCCCACCAAGGGCGGCTTCCCCTTTGAAGTTCACCTTTTCGGCTAACACCCTGCAGGAAAGTGCCCTTTTGGTATGGTCACCCCCTCCCCCACACTTTTTGTACCAAATGTTGATGGTCATGACCCTTGTAATGCACTGGAGTCTGCTACCCAGACCCCAGTGCCTGTGTTCTCTCTTAAAACTGTTATGTTCTACTTGATAATTGGCAAAAGCTTCACCTTCTTATAAGTCTGTAATATATGGTACCATGGGTACCCAGGGCATTGGTGATAAAGGGGTCCTCAGGGCTGCAGCATGCGTTTGTGCCACCCTGGGTGACTGCAGGAGTAGTGCAAACTGCTCAACCTTAACTGTTCCCTCACCATGTGGGGCACAGTCACCGACACTGGCTATAATGTATGTAAGGCACCCCTAAGGAAGGCCTCCTCAGCCCAGGAGGCAGGGTGCATTATATTTAAGATATGGACATGTAAGTGCATGCCTATATGTCCCTATAGTGGGGTTCCCCCTTCCGAAACCACTATGGGCCACATGCATCAAGGAAAAAACCGGTCGCAAACTGGCAGATTCTCAGAATCTGCCCCTTTGCGACCGGTATTTCTGCATTTGGGATGCATCATCCCAAATGCAAAAATCGCAAATTGCGATTGCATTTAAGGAATCGCAAATTGCGATGCCTTGAATGCAATGCAAGATGCCATTTAAAATAGCTATTTTGCTATTAGGGGCCGCTAATTGCTGAAAAATTAAACCTAATGGTAATTAGCGAAAACTTTGAAAAATGTCGAAAGTTCATTTTTCAAAGTTCCAGGTTACCCACACACATGCCCTTGGGGCATGTGTGTGCGCAACATGTGTTCACATATCAATTTCAGGAGTGCAACAGGGTGTCCTTTTGGCACCCTTGAAATTGCATGCGCAATTTGCGAGTACCTATTGGGTACTGGCAAATTGCGCATGCAATTTCTATTGATTCCTATGGGCCTCTAGGCCCATAGGAATGAATGGGTAGCAATTCCTTAATTGGGACTCGCAATTGGCGAGTGGCAATTAAGGAATTTTAGGGAATCGCAATTTTTGTAAGAATTCCTACATGCATAGGCATTTGTGATTCCTTATTAGCGAATCCTTAATATTCGCTAATAAGGAATCGCAAATGACATTTTTGATGCATGTGCCCCTTTATGTGTTAGCAGTCTATTGGATAACATGGGCTGCTAACCCGGGCACTCTCGAGATTCACAGCTCTATAATGGTGCCAATAAAATAAGTAATATTTGGTATCAAACAACATGCCTTGGTTCTTGTGCCCTGGGTGACGTTTCATGCACCCAGATGGCACATTAGGGACTACCCCCTGGTTGCCCCCAGCTTTACTGTGTTTTGGCTGACCATCCCGCACTTTCCTGCACCTGCTGCCACAAAGAAAAGATTCTGACCTCCTTCCAGGCGATGTGATCACTCCCAGGAGTCAGAGAAAAAGACTGGGCAGGAAGGAGGTCACACCTCCCTCCTCCCCCAATGGCCAGTGAATTGGCACATCAGAGCGGTGCGCTTCAAAGGCTACACTGCCTCTGATATGCGTTCTGGGCTGTCCACCTGAGGAGGAGACATCCCTGCTCTTGCCCCAGCCATGCTTGCACCCGAACAAGGTGGGAAATTAGCTATGCAGGAGGTGTACATCCCCAGGAAGGCTGGCCACACATCTAGGGTGGACAGCCTGGTCTGTACACCTAAAATTGAATTCTGCCATCTTTAGGAGGCTATAAATAGTGGGTTCTGGGTAGAAACGGTGACCTACACCACCGGATGTGATTACCTCAGGGGCGGACTAGCTGCAGGGATTAGTTGTCCATTGGCTACTAGCTCCCACACAATAACTCCCGTAAATCTAGGATTTAAGCCCCCCCTAACATCAGATCCTCAAATCCAAACAATTTACTTCAAAGAAGGACCAAGAGGAGACCGGTGTTGTCAACAACAGGTGTTTGCCTGTAACACAAACCAGAAGAGGGATACTGTATTCCAGAGGCAACAGACTTGGAACTGAGTGAACAACCTTCGTCCTTAGCTAAAGCTCTACAATCTATAAGAGAGGGATCCTTGTGGAAGCCAGAAGCACACTCAGCCTCCCCTGGACAAGTAGCACTAGTCCCCTGCAAACTGCAGGGAAAAACACTTGCCGGATTCTAAGATTTGCTGACCATCCGGCCCTCCGAAGGTATCACCCAAATCCAGAAGGTCCAGTGCATTATGGGAGTTGTAGTCTCGCCTGCCTCGAAGTTCAAGAAGCTTTTCGCTGTGCTTACAGCTTGTTGGTCACCAGTCCGATAACTGACCCTCACACTCAATGCTGCAGCTACAGAGAACATCGTGCAACCATCATCCAACGTCAGTATCTGTGTACCTGCTGTGTTTTTTTCATTTTGTTTCTTGCAGCACTATCTAAGCGGTAAAAACAGCACCACCCACGGCTCCCATTCACCACCAAGTGCAGTCAGAACAACTCTGCACCCGGACTCCACGGGCTACGTAAAACTGATCTGACTGTTGTGGCCTGGTCCTGGGTCCCGCATGGCCATACTCTTATATGAGTTCCAAGTAACTTGACCTGCAAGTGACCGATTGTCACTAGTGGATTTTGCCTTTGACCACAATGTCATTTTGTCTCTTTACTTTACTGCACTGATTTAATATTGCTTCAAAAATCAATAACTCTGGTTATATGTATGATATCCCGTTGGTATTGGTGTCTAACATAAAAATACACTCTATTTTTGTAAATTGATGTCGGATTTCTCTTGAGTCGTGTCAATTACTTATCGTCCATGTTGGCACTCTGAAATGCTTAACATATATTTCTCTAGTAAAGCCTGACTGCTCTTTGCCACTCTACCAGGACTGAGCTAAGGATTTATTAGTGTGAATCCAAAGACCATCTTTTGGGTATTGTGATAATATCATATCGTAAGTCCACCCAGACATACCAGATAATATTCCACTTTCCTACACGCCACGAGTTGCTTCCTGCAAAGGGGATGTGACACCTCTGCCAGTGGCATGCAGTGTTTGATCCTAAGACCAGGAGTCGTAAACACCATTTCCCAGGCTGGCAGAAAGCTGTCTGTGGGTCCCAGCCCGCATGAGGCTATTGGACCGCTGGGGAACAGAGTGCCAACTTTCTAAAAGTTGCTTAACTTTAAAAGTGACATTAAATTCGACCTGAGCATGATGTCGTGTTTAATGCCACGATTAATTTGATACCTTGCAGCACCCAGTTATATAGTCCCATTGAGAAGTTAGCCAGGCTGGCGTGCCAGCTGGTAACCCAGTGTTAGCCAAAGGGGCTATTAACTTTTCCCCAGCAAAACGACAATTTTGGGAGGTTTGCTGTTAAGACGTATACGTTTATATGTCGTATTTATAATAAACAGCTCCCTGCTATAGGGCTGTAGAGGCTTTCCTTAGGGGAGACTTACATATAATATTAAGAGAAGGGGTGGCTTTGCCAGTGGCTCTAATGGCAAAGACGAACTAGCAGTGTGACACTGCCCTTCCAGTCTGCAGTGGCAGGCTTGGAGCTATTTTGTACTTTTGACACACTCACGGTGGCACATCCAGTGCTGCAGTCCTGGGCGACACTCTGCCTTACATGCCCTGGGTAAATATACTAGGGACTCATAAGTAAGTCAGTACTTGCCAATTGGGAGTATCCGATTTGACATATGCTTTGTAAGGGGTAAGAAGAACACTGGCACTGAGGTTTGGTCAGTGCACTCTCAGAGTCCAAAAACCAGCAGCATTAGTCCAAAAAGTGGGGGCGAACATGCAAAACGGGGCATTTCCTTGCAGGTGTCACTTAATTTTTACTCTAATTTTCTAAATTGGTGTGAGGAATGTATTGTGTTTTCAATTTTTTATTGTTAAAGTGTTGCATGCATTCTTTACACATTGCCTCTAAGTTTAGCCTGACAGGTAATTAGTGACTTTCTGTTTCACTCTGAAAGAGTTTGTGGTTGTTCCTTGAGAAGGGCTTACAACCCACACTACCAATAAACCAATTTCTCACAGTCTTTCCTCTAATATTTCTTCCATTCTTCCATCTTCCTTCCATCAAACTTCCTTCCTTCATCTGTCTTCCTCCTTTGAATCATCCTTCCTTAAATATTCCTACCTTCAAGCTACCTTCCTTCCATCTTCTTACTTTTTCCCTTCTATTGTTCCTTCCTTTAATATTATTTCCTTCATTCTTCTTTCCTTCAATCTTCCTTCGTTCATTCATTTCTTCAATGTTCCTTCTTTCCTTCCTTTAATCTTCTTTTCATGTTCTTAACTTAAATCTTTCTACCTAACATCTGCCTTCATTCCATCTTTCTTCTTTCCTTTAATCTTCATACCGTCAATATGCCTTCCTTACTTCCTTCGATCTTCCTTCATTCTTTCCTTCCAGATTCATTCCTTCTTTGCTTTCATCCTACTTCCATCTTTGTCTCCATCTTCCTAACTTCTTTCTTCCTTCCTTCCTTCCATCTTCTTAACTTCTTTCTTTCCATCATCATTACTTCCTTCCATCTTCCTTTCTTCCTTCCATCTTCCTTCCTTCAATTGTCTTTCCTTCACACTTCCTTCCTTCCTTCCTTCCTCACGTCAATCTTTTTTAGTTTCCTTCCTTCAACCTTCCTTCCTTTAATCTTCCTTCCTTCCTTCAATCTTCCTTCATTCACTATTCCTTTCTTCATTCTTCATTTCTTTATTCATCCTTCATTTCTTTAGTAAATCTTCCTTCTTTCTGTCTTCCTTCTGCCTTTCCAACTTGCTTCCTTCTTTTCTTCCATCTTCCTCCTCTCCATCTACCTTCCTTCTTTCCATCTTCCTTTGTTCCTTTCATTTTGATTCTTTCCTTCCATCTTTATTCCTTTCTTCCTTCCAACATCATCACACACTTCCTTCAGTCTTCTTTCCTTCAATTTTCCTAATTTCAATCTTCCTTCCTTCCATTTTCATTCCATTCTTCCCTCCATCTTCTTTCTTTACTTCCTTTAATCTTTCTTCCTTCAATTGTCCTTCGTTCAACCTTCCCTCCTTCCCTCCTTCCATCTTTCTTCCTTCCTTCCCTCTTTTTTCTTCCCGTCCTCAATTTTCCTTTTTACCTCCATCCTTCCTTTCTTCAAATATACTTCAATCTTCCTTCCTTTCTTTCACCTTTCTTCTGACTTCTTTCCTTCCTTCCATCTTCTTTCCTTCCCTCCTTCTATCAATCTTCTTTTCTTCAATTTTCCTACAATCCATCTTTTTTACTTTCTTCCATCTTCCTTGCTTCCTTCCTTCCTTCCAAAATCCTATCTACAATCTTCCTTCTTTTCTTTCATCTTCCTTCCTCCAGTCTTCCTACCTTCAATCTTCCTTCCTTTCATCTTCCTTCTTTCGTTCCATCTTTCTTCTCTCTTTTAATCTTTTTCCTTCTTTCTATTCTTCCTTCTATCTTCCTACCTTCCTTTCATTTTCCTCCCATCTTTCTCCCTTCCATCTTTCCTTCTTCTTTCCATCCACCTTCTTTCTTTCAATTGTTTTCCAATTTTCTTTCTTTCCTTCCATCTTTCATCTTTCGTCGTCTTTCAGTCTTCTTTCCTTTAGTCTTTCTTCCTTTCTTCCCTCAAAATTCTTTCCTTCAATCTTCCTTCTTGCAATCTTCATTCAATTTTTCTTCCTTCAATCTTCTTTCATTCCTTCAATCATCCTTCATTATTTTTTCTTCCTTTGATCATCTTTCCATCAATCTTCCTTCTTTCCTGCTTTTTTCCTTCCTTCATTCTTTCCTTCAATTTTCATTCCTTCCTGCCTGCTTTCTTTCTTCATTCCTTCTTTCCTTCAATTTCCCTTCTTGCAGTCTTCCTTCTTTCCTTAAATCTTCCTTCCATCTTCTTTTCTTCCATCTTAATTTCTTCTTTTCTTTAATCTTTCATTCTTCAAACTTCCTTCCATCTCCCTTCCATCTTCCTTCTGTTTTTCCTTCTATCTTCCTATCTTCCTTCCTTTCAATGTCCTTCCTTCAATGTTCCTTCCATCTTCATTCCATCTTCATTCCTACAATCTCCCGTCTTTACATCCTTCAATCTTCCTTACATCCATTTTCCTTCCTTACTTCAATCTTCATTTCTTCAATCTTCATTCCTTTCTTTAAACTTCATTCCGTTTTCCTTTAGTGCTTTCTTCATTCCTCCGTCTTCTTTCTTAGCTTCCTTCATTCAATCTTCCTTACTTCCAGCCATCAATATTCTTTCCTTCCATCCTTCTGTCTTCCTTCTTCTTTCCTTCAATTTAACTATTTTCAATCTTCCTTTCTTCAATTTTCCTTCCTTCCATTTTTCTACCTTTCTTTCCTTCATTACTTCTTTCCTTCCATCTTCTTCCTTCCTTCACTCAAACTGTCTTCCTTCAGTCTTCTTTCCTTCAATCTTCATTGCCTGCTTCTTTTTTAACACTCTTCCTTCCTTCAATCTTCTTTCATTCCTTCTATCATCTTTCTTTCCTACCTCCAATCTTCCCTTTTTTCTTAATTCTTCCTTCCTTTAATCTGCCTTGCATCATCCTTCCTTTTCTTCGTTCTTCCATTCTTTAAACTTCCTCTTGTCGTGTAGTTCCTAGGAGTCCCCCAGGACCTGCGAATTTTGGATGACTTAAACTGAGGGCTTGGTGTCCCGACTGCTTCCGGACACCCCCACAGGATATGTCAGCGGTTAGACCAGCTAGCTCTACAGTGCCACTACGACTCCCCTAAATTCTAAAATCCATATTTGTAAAGCGCGAACTACTCACCCTTCCGGGTCTCAAGGCGCTGGGGGCCGTCGTGGAAATTAAGTGAGCTATTGCCCAGAGTCACATGGTGCTGAGCTGAGCTGCCGCCGGAGCCGGGGATCGAACCGTGAGCCCTGTGCTCCGAAGTCAGCTGCCCTGGCCGCTGCACCACACCTCTCCACTTGTGTTCTACAGTGTGTAGGTAGTGTCTGGCAACCACTGAACATGACAACCCTGATTCGTCAGGGATCGTGGAAAACAGTACAGTACGTTTCGTTCAGACACTCGTGCTTGCTTTCTCTCGAAAATACACAGGATGGCGATTAGGACATTTCAATAATTATTTATTGGTCCAGCCACAATCTGGTGTTAAACATATGTGCTGCGACAATCAGGAGACAGAAGCATACGAAAGAGATTGCTTGTACCAATATCGTAAATAGTAGGTACATTTTTACCATAGTGCTAATAAGATGAACAGAAACAGTTCAGATAAAAACAGTAGCACTTGCATATTCCTAAGATGCGTGCCCTAAGTAATTTGCTTAAATATACCTAGCCTAACCTGGATGTGTAGGTGTATATGCGTATAGCTATTTGTATCTGTAGCCAAGAAACCCCCAGGGATGAACCAGCCCCCTCACCTGATGGTTTAGAACAAAGGACCCCGTCTCTGCATCGCGGATGACAACCCGCAAGGGATGTCAGACTGCTGTGTGTCAAAGATTCGGCATGCAGGACCCCCGTGTCAGCCTGGAAGGAATTCTCCTCTAATTTGTAGGGGGGAGTGAGGGTCTTTTATACTAAAGTGGTCACTCCAGGGTTTTTTCTAGAATTAATATGTTTTTAAAACAACCATGGATGTTTTGAAAACAATCATAAATGTTTTGAAAACAATCAGCGATGCTTTTCTAAACAAGTGCGATCATGCACAGCTGGCTGTTGGCCAAGGATGAAAAAAGTGGTGACCCTTATACAGAATAAATCTGCCGTGCCTGGGGACATGTTTATGTACGTCAGGTACTGAGATTCTGATAGAAGACTAAGAGCCTAGTGCCGAAGAGACAGGAGCAAGCTATTAGGTAAAAGGTCACCTGGTAAGAATCGTTATAGTCGTGTGGATGGGGTAATGTATGTAAAATGGGGTATACATGATGGGACTATCCCAAAAAAATGACACTTTCACCTTCTTTCCTTTAATCTTCCTTCCATCTACCTTCATTCCTTCCTTTCAATGTCAATCCTTTCTTGTTCCTTCCATCTTCCTTCCTTCTATTGTCTTTCCTTCAATTTTCATTCTTCTAATCTTTGCTCCTCCCATCTTCCTTACTTCCATTTTCCTTCCTTCCTTCAATCTTCATCTCTTCAATCTTCATTCTTTTCTTTAATCTTCCTTCTGTCTTCATCTATCCTTTCTTCATTCCATCCATCTTCATTTCCTTCCTTCCATCTTCCTTCCTTCAATCTTCCTTCCTTCAATCTGTCAATCTTCTTCCATTCCATTCCATCTTCCTTCTTTCCTTCTATCCTTCCCTCTATCTCCCTTCCTTCCATCTTCTTTCCTTCAATTTTTCTACCTTCAATCTTCCTTTTTCAATATTCCTTCCCTCCATTTTGCTTTCTTCCTTCATTCCTTCTTTTTTACCATCTCACCTCCTTCGATTTTTCTTCCTTCCACCTTGTTTCCTCCCATTTTCCTCCCTTCCACCTTCCTACTTTCTTTCTTCCTTAAATATTCCTTCCATACATCTTCTTTCAATCTTCCTTTCTTCCATCTTCCTTCCATCTGTCTTACTTTAATCTCCCTTCCTTCTATCTTCCTTTTTTCTGTCCTTCCATCTTCCTTCCTTTTTCTTTCAATATTTCTCTCTTCATCTTTCTTCTTCTTTAATCTTTTTCCTTTCAATCTTCTTCCCTTCCATTTTCCTTCCACCACCTTCTTTCCTTTAATCTTCTTTCATTATTCTTTCTTTCCATCTTCCTTCCTTCATTGCATCTTCCTTCCTTCAATCTTCCTTCTTCCCACCTTCCATCAATTTTCTTTCATTCTTTCTTTGCTTCCATCGTCCTTCCTTCATACCTTCCATATTACTTACTTCCATCTTCTTTCGTACCTTTTGTTAATTTTGTTTCATTCAATCTTCCTTCTTTCCCTAAATCTTCCTTCCTTCAATCTTCCTTTGTAAGGATACAGGCAGTTTTTGCACCATTTCCCCCCACTTTTCGCCCCCATTTGGACTATTAACTGCTAGTTTTTCAACTGTGAGAGTGCACTGAGGCCTGCTAACCAGACCTCAGTGCCAGTGTTCTAACCCTATACAAGAAATACGTTAAATTGGATACACCCAATAGGCAAGTAATCACTTACTTATAAATCCCTGGTATATGGTACCCAGGGAACGCAGGGAACGCAGGGCATGTAAGGCAGAGTGTCCACCCAGGGCTGCAGCACTGTTTGTGCCACCCTGAGTGTGACAAAGTACAAAGGGGCAGATTTACAAGCCCCTTGCGCCACTTTTGCGTCATTTTTAACATGAGAAAAGTGACGTACGGGTGGCGCAAGGGGCTTATAAATCTGCCCCAAAATGGCTACCAGCGAACCACTGCAGACTGGAGGAGCAGTGTGTACACTGCTAGTTCGACTTTGCCATTACCATTAGTGGCAAAGCCACCCCATCCCTTAATAATATATAACAGTATTTGACGGGCGCTAAATTAATCCAAAGTGCAACTATATCGTTCCCTTGCTTTATTCGCAACATAGATTTCCAATTATAACATAGATCACGAAATACACTTGAAATATCATTAAAGAACATAAGTCACATAACATTCATATTTGCCAAAGCTCTGATTGTACTAGGCACTATTTTTGAAAGAGCCAAAGAAGTCGACAACTAGTTTTTCAGCAAAGTGCAAAAGGATTTGGAAAGACTTAAAGATAGATAGCATGGCAATTGACATGGCTACCCTGTCCACACTGAAATTCAATGATTTGAGATGGATATGCAGGAGGACTAGGCATGATTGCCAAAAAGGGATAACTGGAAAAAGCCCTCAGAGAATGGGAAGATGCTGAGAGAGCCCAGGCCCATTTGGCAAGAGAAGTCACAGCTGATAGTGGTGAGGAAGAGGACAATGGCATAAATCCTTTTCACACTGAAGGGGAACAACGATAGTGTGGTCCACAGGATCAGACCAAAGGATGGCTCACTATCTGGGAGTAAAAGGAGTTTCACTTCCACAAGGAGAGCCAAGGAACTGAATGACCAGCTTACCCTCCTGGAGATTGAGGAGAAGAAGTTGGCACTCCGAGTGAGAAAACTGTCCCTAACCAAGCAGAGGGACAAGCTGGGATTTACTCCCAAAGAGAATGGTGGCAACAACAGAGACCCAGAGGTGCACACAGGTGGTGTCCATGATTCTAGGTTGCCCAAGGGAATAGTTTCCAAGTTTGTAGAAGGGGATGATATAGACAAGTGGCTAGCATCCTATGAAAGAGCTCTCAGGATGAGAATGGTGGGTACTCAACATTGGGGGGCCCTATTGTGGGCGTTAGTACCAACAGTATGGAGAGATAGACTGCTTATACTTGAAGATGAGGTGGCAGAATCTTACACCCAACAGAGAAAAGCACACATCGAGTTGAAGAGCACACCAAAGGGGTCAACATAGACATGGGTGGACTTTGTGGATGCATCTGTAAAGTCACTGTATGGCTGTCTAAAGGGTAACACAGTTTAAAGCTATGAGGAGCCCTACAATTTAGTGATAAAAACACATTCTTACAAATTGTATCTGGTAGATTCAAAGCTTTCTAGCCCTAGGGAGTTGGGCAAGAGGGCTCACGAGTGGGTTAGAACAAGAGTTCCCAAGAAAACCCAGGAGGGTGATCTCAAGAAGGGGGTGTTAGGCCCACAGAAGGGAAAGGAGGGAGGTGGTAAACCCACTAAAGAGATTTCCTCAGAACTCCAGAACTCTAAAAGAGAGGAGATCAAAACCCATCCCAACTCTAGCAAGCAGAGTAGTGGGGACCCAGGGCGTAAAAAACTCTGAGACAGTAGACCTTGCTTTTACTGTCAGCAAGCAGGGCACTACAGAGGGGACAAAGCCTGTCCCAAAAGAAAGGTAGCCACTAGTTTAGTTAGTGTAGCCTTTGAGGAAGAACTCTCTGATGTGGATACCCTAGTTGCTTTTTACGGGGAAAAGAGCCACCAGCCTGCCACTGCAGACTAGAAGAGCATTATGTACACTGCTAAGTCACCCTAAGTAGGAAGGGTAAGCCCAGATGTGGGTCCCATGCTCACTGCACCACTGTATTCAAGCTAGCCTGCCTGATGAGGGGTCATGCCCCGAAACCGGACCCTGGATGCGTGTTTCCGGTCCAGGGAGGACCTAGCTTGGCAGGTTGGGCTGACTGTTTCCATGAGGAACAGGGTCAAGACTGATTTGCATATGGCTAGGTCCAAAATGGGGTGGCGTGGTGAGCAAAAGAATGATGGTTTAAACCCAGATCTTTGTGACTGGGGGTGAATTTTTGCATTGTTCAGCATTCTGTCCATCATTTGTTCCTTTTGATTTTGTCGCCATAAGTGGGAAAGCAATGCCCAGACATGGGTCCCGTGCTCACTGCGCCAGTGGATTTAAGCTAGCCTAGCTGAAGAGCGGTGATTCCCCGAAACCGGTACCAGGATGCTTGTTTCCGGTCCAGGGAGGACCTGTCTTGGCAGTTCAGGCTGGACTATTCCCATGAGGAACATGATCAAGAATGATTTGCATATGGCTGGGTCCAAACTGGGTTGGCGTGCTGAGCAAAAGAACTTCTGAGTCTCTTTAGCGTTACTTGGAGACGGAACTGCAAACATGACAGATATCCTTTTGCTATCCATTGTCAAGCATAGGAAGTAATCCTGAAATCTAGATATTCAACTCTTTATTCTCAAAGACACATTTCTGAGATGTATATAATCAGAATGTCATTTAAATAGACTACTACAAAAAGATTCAGAATGGCAGCGAGTCAGCAGTAATTTGTGAGGCACTGAAAATGGCACAGTCTTGTACAGCCTGAATGGCATTACTCGCAATGACCAAAAGGTATTCAACTGGACAGCCTTCTTTATGTGCAGAAGGTGATATGCTCTTAAAAGATTGAGTTTGGTAAATATTTATGCTACTCAACTTCATTCTATAACATCTTTAGTAAGAGGTTGTGGGTTTATCTTTAATTGTTATTTGATCAATCCCCAGCAGGCAAGGGTTTTCTTTGGGACCAAAAATATAGTTGCTCTCATGCGGATTGTACAGTTTTAACATTCTGTAGGTTTTTTCTGCAAATATGCATTCAGGTCTTCTTTCTAATTTTTAGATAGGGAATAGATGCTTTCGATGGGAAATACAGCTGCTGGTTCAATATGTATGGCATAATCATATTCTTGATGGAGAGGAATAAAAAAGTCAATGGCTTGGAGACAATATCAACAATTGTGTGGTAGTGGTAAAAATAAACCAAAGGTTTGCCACAGTTAAACACTTGGTTGTGTCATTCGTTTCTTCTTCATGTGACCTGTAATTCTCTGAAACAAAGTGGTACCAAACTGAGAAGATGAGAATGTGCTCTGGGTAGCCCTCTTGATTAAGGGTCATGGCTTTTTAACAAGGAATTCCAAAAATGACATGAAAATAGGGTTAGGCTATAAAACCAAAGGTAAATGTCTCTTTATGGTTATCAAAAATGACCAATAAACACTTCATTCACTGGCGTAGAGGTTAAGGGAGATCCATCGACTGACTGGGCCATCTCAGGTACCTTCTTTGAAATCTTTGGACTATCAAATTTGATAGTCATTCTTGTCCAATAAACATGCAACAGGCTCCACAATACAATAATGCAGGAATACTTCCATGCCCTTCAAAGTGATCTGCAAGAGAAAGAGGCGATTCAATGATTTAACATGTGAGCGGCAAAGTATACCCATTACTTTCTCACTCATATGGCACTTGTGTTGGCATTTCCTCATGCCCTTCGAGAATGTCTTGGAGAAGCAAAATATCACTGCAATATAGGTATAAACCAGCCTTCTATCGTCATTCTTTGCATGTGTCAGACAAACCACCTAGTTTTATTCCTATTTCCATTGGTTCTTCCTGAATTGACACTTCTGAACTAATGCTATTTAATTTTTCATTCAAACAGAGGACAAGAGGAAACAGATACAATGAACTCACCTGGCTAGTGTCCTGGTTTTGTTTTTGGCCCTAGCTGGTTGCAGATTGTAGTCAAAGATTACGCAGATGTAATCAGTTAAGACACTTTGGCAGAGGTTTAGATTATAGCAATCTGGGTTTTAACAAATTCTATCCATGATTTATTTGCCCTGTTGTAGTTGTTGTAGGTGGGTCAAGGGCCTGTGACTGGGAAGGGCCCAAAAATAGGGATTAAGGGTATAGCACAGCAAATTCTAAGCGCTACGTTTAAAAAAAAAACATTTTTTAGCCGATTCTTCATTGGACAGCCACACAAGTGAGGTTTCATTTTACTCAGGAGACGAAGGGGAACTCTGGGTGGTAGGAAATTTGTGCCAGCATGGTGATCCCACACAGAAATGTGTGGAAAAAGTGATTTTTTTCAGATAAATTTGAGGTTTGCAGGGGATTCTGGGTGGGAAAACGTTGGGGGATTCATGCAAGCCATACCTCACTGGACTCCCCAGGGTGTCTAGGTTTCTGAAACGTGTAGGTTTGGTAGTTTGCCTAGATGGCTGCCGAGCCGGGGCCAAAAACCCAGTTGCCCTCCTTGCAAAACCAGGTTGTTTTGTGATAGGTAATTTTGATGTCTCCACAATAAGTTTTGGGCCCTTGCCTGTCGCGGGCACTTGGCCCACCCACATGAGTGAGGTACCATTTTTATCGGGAGACCTGGGGGAATGTTGAGTGGTAGGAAATTTGTGTCAGCCAGGTGATCCCACAACTTTCCCATACAGAAATTTGAGAAAAATTTGATTTTTTTCAGCTAGATTTGAGGTTTGCAGGGCAGTCTGGGTAGGAAAATGTTTGGGGATCCACGCAACCCATACCTCCCTGGACTCCCCAGGGTGTCTAGTTTTGAGAAATGTGTGGGTTTGGTAGGTTTCCCTAGATGGCTGCCGAGCTCGGGACCAAAAATCCAGGTGCTCCCCCCCTTGCAAAACCAGGTTATTTTGTGAGAGGTGATTTTGATGTCTCCACAATACGTTTTGGGCCCTTACCTGCCGCGAGCACTTGTCCCACCCGCACGAGTAAGGTACCATTTTTATTGGGAGACCTGGAGGAACGCCGGGTGGTAGGAAACTTGTGCCAGCCCGGTGATCCCACAACTTTCCCACTCAGAACTTTGAGAAAAATTTGATTTTTTCAGGTAAATTTGAGGTTTGCAGGGGATTCTGGGTAGGAAAGCGCATTGGGGCCCACGCAAGCCATACCTCCCTGCACTCCCCCAACCTTCTAGTTTTTAGAAATGTGTGGGTGTGCTAGGTTTCCCTCGATGGCTGCCGAGCCCGGGGCCAAATACCCAGGTGACCCCCCCTTGCAAAACCAGGTCGTTTTATGATAGGTCATTTTGAAGTCTCCTCAGTAGGATTTGGGCCATTTCCTGTTGCGGCCACTATGCCTACCCACACAAGTGAGGTACCATTTTTATCAGGAGACCTGGGGGAACGCTGGGTGGTAGGAAATTTGTGGCGGCCCGGTGATCCACGCAACCTACACAGCCTTGGATCAGGGGCAGCTCCTCCATGTGGGCGGAGGAGTGTCGCCCCACTGCTTTCTCGCAGTGTGAGACGCAGTAACATAAAATGGTATAAATACCATTTTATGTTACTGCTTCTCGCACTGCGAGAAAGCAGAAGGGTTTGGTTGGGGACGGGCGGGTGGGCGGTCCTGCAACAGGGCAGGGGAGGAGTGGCTAGCCCAATGTTGTGAGTCCTGATTGTTTGGTCGGCACTCTGGGGCCGACCAAACCAGTCATGCATGCAGCCTACATGAAGAAAATGGCCTCCCCATAGGCGCGTGGCTGGGCGTAGTCCCCACCAATCACAACGCTGCCATTGCAGCGTTGTGATTGGCTTAGGGGAGGGGAGGGAGGCTTCCAGCTTCCTGCGAGGAGTAGAGAAGCAGAGACGACGCGGGACCGGATCGGGCCGGCTAAGATAAGTTATATATATTTTTTTTAATTTAAATTAAACCTCCCCCCGCGTGACCCCCTCCCCACGTGACCCCACCCACCCGCGAGTCATGCCAGCCGCGACTGCCTTGTACTACCCTTGGTGTTTAGTTTTCAGAAATGTTTGGGTTTGGTAGGTTTCCCTAGATGGCCGCCGAGCCCGGGACCGAAAAAATGCATGTGACCCCCTTGCAAAACCAGGTTGTTTTGTGATAGATACTTTTGATGTCTCCACAATACGTTTTAGGCCCTTGCCTGTCGCAGGTACTTAGCCCAACCACAAAAGTGAGGTACCATTTTTATCGGGAGACACATTGCGAAAAAAAGGTCAGTGCCTAGTGGGCTTTCTGCCAACCTGGGGGGGCAGATCGGGGACTATTGCCCTGATATGCCCCCAAGGGAGGCAGAAATACTGTGGCTATTTTCTGGGGGCAATGGGGGCATTGGTATGCCCATTCTGGGCACCCCCCACCCCTATGTATAAAAAAGCCAGCGTAAACCCTGGTGCCTAGTGGTCTCTCTACCCCCCCGGGGGGGGGCAGATCAGGGGCTATTGCCCCACCTGCCTCCTGGGGAGGGCAGAAAGGCTGTGGCAATTTTTTTGGGGGGTGGGGGTATTGGCTTGCCCATGTTGGGCAGCCCCCACCCCTGAACTTTGAAAAAAATAATCCCTGGTGCGTAGTGGGCTTTCTGTCCCCCTGGGGGGCAGATTAAGGGCTAATGCCCCCATCTGCCTCCTGGGGGTGGCAGAAAGACTCTGGCTATTTTTTTGGGGTGGGGGCTGCCCAAAAATTAAACCATATAAAAAAATAATAATCCCTTGTGCCTGGTTCTGTTTACAGCAGAGGGATTTTGTGCAAGTGTGCTCATGACGGAATGGTTCCGTCATGAGCACAAGAGCACTTGTGCTCATGACGGAACCATTCTGTCATGAGCACAGAAGGGGTTAAGCTAGTTCACTAGCAATAATGCCTGATTTTATGTATAGGTTATATCTGAACCTTCACAGGAAGTTGTCTGCATTTTGGAGAAGCCTCTTTGAATCAAGACCAAAAACTTACCACTCACCCTTAGCACACTATTGAATCATGACAGAGTAGTCCTTTTTGTACATAGAAAGCAGCTGGTCAATTGAATTGTTGTAAGTCCTTTAGTATATGAGGGAAATTGTATGCACCAACTTATTGGTTTGTTAAGTCATGTGGAATGTGTCCATGTTAATGCTCCATAGATTGAATGACTGCTGTTGCAGCAGGATGCTTGATGGTGCCATTGGTTATAAAACATATACACAGTTAGAACACTCTTTTGTCATATGAGTTACAATACAATACAATACAATGACATTTATAGAGCTCACGGCTATTCCAGAAGGAGAATCCCAGCGCTAGCAGCAGGACCACCATAAAGCTGGCTAACAGTCAAGGGCATTGGCTTAAGGATTAAACAGGTGTCTCTTTAGACCTTTCCTAAAGATTCATTTTGAAGGTGCAAAACGAAGAGCAAATTCCATAGTTTGGCCATAAGAAAGGTAAAGGAGCTTCCACGGTGCTTGGCTCTATGGACCCTTGGGATGTGCAGGAGCTTCAGTGAATTAGACCTCAGGGTTCTACCCTGACAGTAGGCCGTAGGCCTTAAGATTGCATCTCAGATACTGAGGTACCGTATGCTCCAAAGCTCTGTATGCAGAGATTAAAGCCATAAATGTAATGCGGCTGGTTACAAGGAGCTGGCGGAGATGGGCAGACACCGACTGATGTATCGGGATCTTAAGAATGAGACGCACTGCTGCATTTTGAGTAATCTGCCACCATTACTGTAGGTAAGCTGGCAAGCCCAGGTAAAGACTGCTTGAGTCGTCTAATTTCGAGGTAACAAGAGCATGGACAATAGCCTTTCGGGATGTCACAGGGACCAAATGTACCATCATTCTCAGGGACTTCAAAGTCACAAAGCAGGCAGCCGAGACAGCTTTGACCTGCAGTTCGAAGGACAAAGCAGAATTGATTTTGACAGCCAAGTTTCCTACCCAAGCGGAGGGAATGGGAGCGACCCCAACTCCGGTGGTCACCAACTGAGAGTGTCGGGGATCTTGCTAGTGCTGAAAAAAAGAATTTCCGCTTTATTGGAATTTAGTTTGATGCAGCTTTCACCTATGCAGTCGCCCACTGCTTTAAGGCAGTTCTTGAAAGAGTTTAGGGCGTCAGATGCCTCATCCTGGAAGGACAGAAGAAGCTGTGTGTCGCCCGCAAACAGATTGCCTTTCTGTTCTGTAGTTGAATTTGTGGAAAGGGGGATATGTATAATCTTGTTGGCATGTGGAAGGAAATTCTGCGCACTACCTTGTTGCTTTATTATACTGTGGAATGTTTCAACATTGATGGCCCATATTTTGAATAAAGTCAGCAGTTACATGGGCTGTCATTTCTTTATTATTCTCTGCATAGGAGCGCTGCTAAGTTGAATGTTGGAGCCTGATGTACGAAATTTTATTTTTGGTCATCAAATGTAGCAATTCTGAACGAAACGCTATTTCCAGATTGCAAAATAATATGTGCGAAAGGTAACTATTTTGAAATAGCAATTTTTTGTTATTCTCTAACTCTAAATAACAAATCCCTAATAGCGATTCGGTGTTACTCGTAAATAGTGAAATTGCCATTCGCACATCCTGAACATCGCAGTGGCACTGAGTGATGACATTACACATGTGTTGAAAAACCACTTTGTGAGAGCCTGGCAGATATGTTCTGTAGTTCTAAACTATGGAAGATGGTAACACAAGAGCCACAGCAATGGGTTGATAGAAAAAGGAAAAATAAGAGAAAATTGAAAGGAGCTGGAAATCTTGGTAGAATAGTCTGGGGTAGAAAAAAGGGAGTCTGTTTGGAAAGGCATTCCTAGCAGTACCAGGAAACACATTTGGAGAAGATCTAAGGAGGATAAATGCTGTTGGAGTGACAGACAGAAGTGTGGAAAAAATCATAAAAAGGTGGTATGACTTTGGGTCGAGAACAAAGAAATAATTAGCCACCTGGAGGAAAACATCTGCTGCAACAGGTCGAGGCCCCAGCTCTGAGGAAACTGCTTCACCTTTAGAGCAACTAATAGAATCTCCTCTGCAGCCTGAGGCAGTGGCAGAAGTATTATTTATAGACTATTGTCCCAAGAAATAAAACAACATGTATCGAATCTTATTCTTGTACTTACATTATAAAGCAACCTTCGTATTATTTATCTAAAATATTAACACAATAAAAGTATTCATTACAAAAATCCATGCCTCCTGGTTTTATATCAACCTTTAACAAAGAATTATGGATAATGTAGTACATTTGTGTTCCTAAAAACAACTTAAATATTCTATTTTTGAAGATAACTGGAAAAAAGACATTTAAATTAGTTGTAATGTTTTGGAACATAGCAGTATAAAATAATATTATTTAATAAATTAATTAGATAGATGCATGAACGCTCATTATGAAACACACTTTTAAATATTTTATGTTCCCAAACAGATCCCCTATTACCGAAAACATAGGCCCAAACAGCTGGTAAACCATCAGACATTGAAGAACGTGATGTGGTGGAAACTGTGACCCTAGATACTTCTCTTACCACCAGAGAAGATGACAAATAGTAAGAAATGGATGCAACCATGCCATCTAGTAATGTGCCTATTACAACTTCCATTGTAACATCTGATGTTGGTACAGAATTCACAACCTTAAAGTGCTATAATTAGAGCTAGACAACAGTCTGTGAGGGCAATGCTTCTAGGCAAGAAGGTACTGCATCATTAGAACACATACCAATGGGTACTTGTTAGAACTGGGGGTCTCTAGTTGGCAGAGGTAGGTACCTTTGTCCAAATAGGGACCCTTGCTTCTAGTCAGGGTAAGGGGGATACACTACTAAAATAACCCCTGCTCACCCCCTTGGTAGCTTGGCATGAGCAGGCAGGCGTATCTCAGAGGCAGTGTGTAAAGCATTTGTGAACACATACAGTAACACAGTGACAACACTACAGATGGACACCACACAGGTTGTATTATAAAAATAAGTATTTTTATATAGACTTAACACAAGACCCAAAACGACACAAATCCACAATCCACTATGAAAAATATGACTGTCAATGGTAGAAAATAGTTCAGTTCAATAAAGATGATAAATGCGACACTCTACGTTCAATGTACCTTTGGATGCGTAACGCGATACAAACAAAAGAGTTGCAGGGAAGGTGATGGGTCGGTTCCTTACACGCAAGAACGGTGATGCGTCGGTTCCTTGCTCCGGGGGAGGTGATGCGTCGGTTCCCTACTGCTGCGTAGGGGACGGTGATGCGTCGGTTCCTTACCGGAGAGGAGGTGATGCGTCGGTTCTTCACCGCGTGGGGAGGTGATGCGCTGGTTTCTTACTGCGCTTCTGTGGCGATGCGACCCGTAGCACCTCGATGCGATGACGACCCGGTGCAATGAAACAAAATGGCGTCTTCTTCTTGATGCGACAACGAAGGGGGCGATGCGTGCACGCCCGACGGCCGTGCGGCGACTCTGTGAATCTTCTGAGCCGCAACAGGCCCTGCGACGGCGTCTGCTGCGACGGCGACACTCTTCTCCGGTGATGCGAGGCGCTTCGGCGATGCGATGGAGACAGCAGCAGCGGCTGCACGCTTTCCCGGCGATGCGACGACAGCTGCTCCGGCGGCGACACGCTTCTTCTCAGTGAGTCGCGCTTCCAGCTCCCAGCGACACGCAGTCTCTCAGAAGGCCCAACACAACAGTAGGCACTTCAAATTCCCAGCAAGGGAATTCAGGGGAGCTGGTTTGTAGTGTAGCTCCTATTTCCCTAATAGGCTCTGCGCATTGGAATAATATATCCTATAGGTTTGACATAGGACTAAGGTCAGTATGTCCCTATCGAGTATATTAAACTTAATTACTTGTGCCAGCTAGCTCAGAGGCCACTAGAAACTCCTTGACAACAAGAAGGGAGTAGTTTCTGGCAGCCGCAAAACATGACCACTGTGTTTCCCTTTAGAATCAGAACGTGTCCCAGAGTCGTGGAAACAATAGATAACTATTTCACTCAGCTCAGTCGTGCATGCTTAGTTTTCTCCAAGTTACACAGAAAGAAATAGACGGGCGTTTCAATAAAAGATTTATTGAACAGTCTTGTTTCTGGTGTAAGTAAAATGTGCTGTTACGATCACAAGACAGTATGCGAGATAAATAATGTACAGTGTGAGCAGTAGAAATAAATAATACTGCGAGAGCATTATCTTTTAGTACATATGTTTTTACATAAATAACACAGACTAAAAATGCGAGTACTCATACGATGCGTTTCTAATCTAGTTCTACCCCAATGTACCTAACCTAACCTAGGTATAGGACGAGGTATGAAGTAGGTGAAGTATTCCTTACTATGGTATACTAAGAGTACGCTAACCCCAGTATGCCTAGTATGCCAAGAGTCCCTCTAGGTTCTAGTCTGCTCCATACCTGAAGAATGAGAGAGGTAGGAATCTCTTCGCCAGACTCGAACTCCAACACCCCGCAAGGGAAGTCAGATCACTGGAAGCTGGACTCTCTGCGTGCAGGGATGACATCGTCTTCTCAGTGCGTCAGGCCGGGAAACGGGCTCCTCTGAAGTCGAGGTCTGCTCTGATTTACAGGGGCTAGGGAAGGTATATTTATACCTGAGAATTACCTCAGAATGTTAGCATTGACGTGAGTCGGACAGCGGAAGACGTCATGAATGAACCCCTAAGGAATAATGGTTCATGCATAATATATGAGTCCTTGAAGAAATCAATAGTCCTGGACTAGGGAAACTCCAGCAGCCTAAGGGTCTGTTCTTCAAGAACTCGTTGTGACGTTAGGGTGGACGGATGTCAGAGACCATGCCTGTATTTGGAGTGCACGGTTTAATGCCTAAATAAGGGCTGGGATTTTATGCCTATATAAGGGCAGGGCGTATTGTGCCTACATAAGGACATGATACTGGAAAGCCCGTTTATGGACACCCTAAGAGGAATACAACACCCACTCCACTTTCGTGTGTACGATAATACTAAAATGCTAAACATTTAAAATGCTAAACATTAAATTGAGTACTGCATATTAAAAATATTTCTTAAAAGTATTAAAAAACATATTAAAAATGCAAAAGGTACTGTACATATCAAGCAATGCTTTTCATTTCTGGCATAAATTTCTGAAATTAAATGCAATTGGAATGAAATAAGCAGTAATATTTACATGTGACAGAAAATGATCGATAAGTTGTTCAAAAATCAAAGTCATTTTATGTCATGAAAATTAATGAACTGTTTTAGACACACAAGATGACTAAGTGTCCGTGGAAGTACCGCGAAGTCTGTACTATAAGGCTAGTTCTACTTTAAGCAGATTGAAGTGCCATTTTCGTTCAAAAAATGGGAAAAAAAGTTCAATTTTGGTAGAGTTCCAAGTTTTTGTAGAATGAAGGCCAAATTGTTACTGCATCTCTGGAACACTGTTTGCTGAATCAGAGTCAGTTTACAGGTCTGGTGTAAACATGAGATCATCTATTTCTATAGACAAAACATCATCCACTGTAGTTGGTGTCAGTTGGAACACCTCGTGTAGTAGATTAATTGCACAGAGATGAGAAGCATCGCTTTCAGCACAGGATGCCGCAGCAATGTTCGCGTCCGTTGTTACCTGTGTGCCTGTAGATCTTTCTCGTACCTCAGCAGCAGCCGGAAGCGTCTGTGAGATCTCAATGAATGCTGACATCAGGATTGGTAGCCTCTGGGGACAACACAGAGCATGGGCCGTTATCGGGTCCAGCAGAGTATCGACATCCGTTGGAGTTGCTGATGGAAATGTTAGACAGGTGTCCAACACGCATTCTTCACCGCATAGCAGGCAGCGTAGAACAGGTAAGATGCAATCTTGCCAGATTGGTCTGAATGACAGGAACCACGTTGTATTAAGGTCCCGTAGACGAGTCATGCCCAAAAGCTGTACTATTCGCTCACAGCACTTTCGTTCAAGGAGAGCTTTCTCCATTTCGCTCTGAGTGATGTCTGCGAATAGGCTGGCCATAGCGCAATAGCAGGAAGAGAAATAGAATTCCGGCAACAAGTGCTAGAATTAATGGTATGCCACCAAACACCGAATGTGCAAAGTTCGGGATGATTCTGAGTATTGCCTGGAAAGGTGCTAACAGACCGGTACAGATGCTCTTAAATACATGGATAATACCACTTGTATCAGACATGTTGAAGATACGTGTTATCATTTCTACGAAATGTATAGGGCAGTTTGTATGTATTAAAGTCTGTATCTCAGCCGAAGTCCTTGCTACTTGTAGATCATAGGTTTCTTTGGCCGAGGTCAAAGGCACTGTTTGCTGTAAAAGCCTGGCTTTCATTCTGCTCAAAGTATCAAATCTTATAAAAGAGATGTTCAGCGAAGGCCATAGAGGCGACTCCCTGACTGTGTCTATTGGGGCAAACAATACTTGCATACAGCAAGTGACCCTGGAGTTGACCGTTACTAGATATGGGATGCCTGGCAACATGCCGCAGCAACTCTGATCATTCAACATGTGGTAACTCCCATTAGAAAGTTGTCCAAACGTTGGATTAATCACAGCAGCTGGTGTACCCTGCTGATGGCAAGACAAATTTGCCACAGAACCATTACAAGCCCCGTGTAAAGAAATGTCCTGACATATAAGTGAACCGCTCAGTGCACGTTTACAGTGTGTACCGCTCAAAAACACTTCACGATCCCCACTCCAACATCTATATGTATACGGTAAATCCCAAGATGTCTTAATGTATTCCTTACCCAACCTTTCATATTTGCCTGCTGGCATTTGTCTGAGACAATACTGAAACTGAAAAGTACTCACAGGTAATGTTATTTTGCCATGAATAAGCCATTCTGTAGCTGGTTTTTCTGCCACTGTGAATGGTAACTTTTCCAGTTTTTCAATGCTCAGCACTGTATACTGTGCTCCTCTTTGTGCCAATTCGATCTGTTTATCAGTTAGATTGTATTCTGCAAACAGATCCGATGTGTTAATGAAACGCCAAGGCACATAGCCCGCTCGCAAAGATTGCAGCGTCCAGCTTAATAACATAATAGAACGTAATTGAGACTGGCCTTGCTGTAACATCGCCAAATCTTGTTCTAGTATGTCGATAGCAGAGGATACAATGCCATCCAATGAATATATTCTGGAGGACAAAGTTGTTAACCCATTGTCGACCACAGAGAGTGTTTTCTCTAAATTAATACGATCAAGTTCAAGTATTCGTTCTGCAGCCTCCATCTGTGATACTTTCCATGCTTCATTATAGGCAGCATAAATGCCGGCATATATGAAACGTTTTTGATGCGGTTTTCTTGATCCAAGCAAGAATTCCCTAAGGTCTGCGTCCTTTTTAAGTAAGGTTAAGTGTTGTTTCACATCCTGTAGTGTAGACTTATGCAGCCAATCGAGGCATAATTTTCCTACACTGTATGTTGTTACTACCCCTGGATGTTGTCTTTGGACGTATCTTGGGTCTGGCCTATTAATAGTAAAGCCCTGAGTTTTATTCAGGAATCTTTCATGACAGTTATTCGTGTCTGTGGGCCAGATCAACCATTTTTTCCGATCAGGATTAGATCTGTTGAGTTGTAGTATATTGTCAACTGTCACCACTGCCTGTGTATCGTTATCTCTGGCAGGTGTTGGTACAGAAGGTGTGTTCATTTCTTTGATCTTGGCTAATCCAAGACAAGATGTTTGTTGGATGATTTCATTCAAAAACATTATTTGTTCAGGGATCATGCAGGCTCTAAATAAAGCTTCTATCCCCTGCACTTGCCATTCTTTAGTACCCCAGACTGTTTTTGTGTCTATTGTGTCTTTCCATAAGTAGAAACCCTGTCTAGACAGTTGGGCAATAAATGTTGCAGAGTAAATCTGTTTCGTATTAGTTAAAATAATTTTCAGTCCTGTTTTGTTTACATTTTTATTATAAAACGTTTCTGGATCAGATGTATTGTATCCTGAAAAATATGGAAACTTACTAGCAAATGTTTTTGAACTACCTTTAGGTGGTGTAGGACAATGTTCCCATTGGTTAAACATAAACACATTTCTTGGATATGCAGATTTATGCAAATAATGATGACCATAGTGGTTATAACAATACATTTGTTCATAGTCTGATGAACCCTCTAAATATTCATTTTTAGAAAATGCAGCAGATTTTTCTAGGTCAAACATTATGTCATTAACAGTCTCAAAGTCCCAATCATCTGAATAGGTACTGGACGTAATTAGATCACTTAGTGAAATTTTAAACAAATGTGGAATGTTCAATTGTTCATTCGGGCCGAAGATTTCAAAATCTGTTTTGTCCCACACTATACCATCCTGTATAGGAACAGCTGTGATGTTCACTGATGACAAGTCTCTTGCTTCACGATGGGAAGATTTATGAGGTTTCAAAAGTACGTTCACGCCTTTTCCTTCAGTATTCACATGGATGTATCTGCCACTTATAAGCACGCTCACAGTTGTTACCAAAGCTAGCCAGAGCAGGAAAACAAAAAGTCCAGATGTAATCCAGAGTTCAATCCATGGAGAAACCAAATACGTTTTTTTCACAAAATGAAGAAAGTCTTGTATTTGCTGCTTGAATTTGAATGATGCTGGCGTCGTTTCAGGTTCACTCGGATCTTCTGAGAACGTATCAAAGTTAATGAAATAGCCAGAAGCAGTTCTATCAATTGTTGGAATTGCATCAGGATTTGTAGAAATCACTGGAACCAGTTCATCACTTGACACGTTGGTGTAGACAGGTGTATTTGGACGAACTGTTACTTGGTTGTCAAGAGGGATGAGTTCCATAGCGTTGTTGCTTAGTCCTCCATCAGTTACAGCTGAATTCTCGATTGTTATCAGTCTTTCAGTCTGAACCTCTTGGATAGTAGCAAGAGGAGTGCGTCTGCTACTAGGTCGGAGTCCACGAGGCCTACTATTTAGTATTGGCCACATACTGTGGTTTGATGAGGTCGATGGACACAAATCTTTTCTCCTTTCTTCCAGCAAGGGGCGGCAGAAGTACTGTTCTCGTTCCTTGAACTGCTAGGACAGGTACTGGTTGTCTGTAAGAAGGTCCAAATTCCTTCTTGTCCGCAATCTTTTCTCTGACTAGATCCCCAACTTTTGGAATCCAGACAGGCCTTGCTGGGACTGCCGATTTTTCCCCAGTGGTGGTTGGCTGTAGGAATACGTTGCTTTGTGCGTTCTTAATTTATTGAGTTCCTGTAAAACAGCCAAACGATCTTTGATATCAAACGGTTTATTTTCACCACTGTGCCTACGTGTTCAAGGTCTGGTACCCACATTCTTGTCCCAAATAGGACCTCATACGGAGTGACCCCCCTAGAGAACTTCTTGGCAGATTATTCAAAGAGCGTTGAACCCCACTAAGGTGTTTGACCCACCCATCACCCGAACCTAATACCCTAGCTGTTATAGACTGCTTTATGTCCCGGTTTTTCCTTTCCACAACAGAATTTCCTCAGGATGGAATGAAGAGGAGTACCGCAATGCAACGCCCAGACTGGCCATGGCTTCTTTGTAAGCCCGAGAGCTAAACGCAGGACCCTGGTCAGAATGTAGCGTGCCTATTGCGTATGTGCCGATAAAGACTCGCAAATCTTTTATAACAGTTCGAGCGTCAGCCGAGCGCTGAGGCCATAACCATAGGAACCTAGAGCATGAATCCACTGCAACCATGATATATTTATAGTTACCGTCCCTTTGCAAGGGACCGCAGTGGTCCAGGTAAACACAAGCTAATGGTTTGTCTGAAATTAACAGGGGTGTCTGCGCAGGACGTTTCACTGTTGAGACTTTCATCTGTTGGCAAATATCACATTCTAAAACATAGTTTTTAGTTTGTTTCCGAATGCCAGGCCACCAATATCTTTGCTTGAGTAAAGATACTGTTGCTGAAACACCTGCATGGGCAGAAGCTATCCCTTCATGTGCTGCTAGGATTAGTCCTAATCTGCGTGCTCCTTGTTTGGAATTACCCTATCCCCCACTCCAGGGATTCGAGCAAAAGGAACGTTGTTCGCATCAATTACATAAGAGTACTTGAGTGGAAACTTTTTTGGTAACGCTGCACTGCTGCCTTTGCTTGAAGCATTGACAGCCAACATTATCTCACCATCTATTTTTGTTTTTGAACGAGTGATCGCAGCTACGGAAGCCGTCTGAACAGCCCCCTTTGCGGCTTCGTCAGCCAATGAATTCCCTGCAACGTGAACGCCATCACGTTGATGACTCAGTGCGTGGATCACGTGAGCCTTTGGTAGTTCATTTTTCAACTGAACTACTTGTTCCCAAAGCATTTTATGCTTTATTGTGCCACCTTTCGCATCTTTGAAACCATTTTCAAGCCAGTTTCGTATGTAGTCATTATACGACTGAACACAGTAAAAGGAATCGCACACTATTAGTGTGGGGAATTCTCGATCTGTTCTTTCAAGTGCCAGTTTGAATGCTTGTAGTTCAGCTCGCTGAGCTGTACAATCTCCTAGAGATTGAGTTTTTGTGACCATGGGTCTGAAGATGCCATTTCGCATGCGACCTTTAACGATTGCACACGCTGCACTGTAAGCTTGCTTACTCCCTGTTGCGGGTTGTGCGGATCCGTCAGTGTAAATTATGAATTCGTACTGATCGAGAGGCAGAATTTCAGTAGGCAGAGGACATTCTTGTTCATATTGTACGAATGCTTGTGTTTTTAAATCTGGATCAAAAACATATTCAACATCTGTTGCAGCAAGAGAATTAACCCATTGTATCCATCTTGGATGTAATGCTTTAGCATTTGGAATGCTTGCTTTTGTGACCGCTTCTAAAGCCGGTACTGGGGTTACGACAATAATGCGTTTCCTTGGGCTAAGGCTCTTTCTTTTGCTACAGCGGTTTGAACTGCTGTTAGAATTTTTTCAGTTGAACTGAAGCGCATTTCCGCTTGTGTGTACAAATGAGATTTGTATGCGATTGGTATTTTCTCACCCTCATTGAAGGTTAAGTAGGTGAATCCGCATTGACCCGAAATTATTCGGATCACCAAATTGCATTGACTTACGCGTGTTTGTAAGTGATTTGTTGCTAACATGTTAGCCTGGAGTGAACGCAAGATTTCTGTGTGTTCCTGTGTCCAGTTTCTAATTGAAAAATAAGGTTTGATTAATGCGTAGAGAGGTTTAACCCTTTCTGCGTAATTTAGAATGTATGTTCTTCCAAAATTTAGGAAACCCAGGATGGATTGTAAGTTTTTAGCGTTTTTGGAGGTTGGAGCAGCGCACATTTTTCTAAAAGTTAGCTGCCAAGCTCTTGCCTTCACTTGAAAGCTCATATCCTAGAAATAGGACATTGAGATGGGCAATTCGGGACATTTTAAAGTTGAACTTGTAGCCCTCAGAGGCGAAACCCAGTATAATGGTGCTCACCCTGTTCAAGTGTTTTTTCAGGTCATCGTCTGTCAGATAGATGTCATCGACATAGGACAATGCCTCATTGTCATAAATTTGTAGTAACTCCGTTACCCTCGCTGGAGAATAAACCTGGGCTGTTCTTGAACCTTGTGGGAGCTCGACAAAAGTGACGCTGGGTCCCCATTATGGAGAATGCTGTTAAGTACCTGCTTTCAGGTGCTATGTTTTGACAAAAGAAACCATTTGAGATGTCTAATGTTGTTTTATATTTTTTACGCACAATGTTATTCATTAATGCTGTGCTATGTGCATTTTGCACTGCAAAAGTTTTAGAACAAGTGTTTAGGTGTCTGTAGTCCAAAACTAGACAATATGTATTGTCTGGTTTGGAGACAGGAAACAAAGGATTGTTCATTGAGGAGGTGCATGTTTCAATCACCCCTTGATATTCAAGTTGATCTAAGATCTCCCTGACCTGTTTTTTAGCTTCTTGCTTTATTGGGTACTGCCGTTGTGCAGTTGGTTCATGTTTCAGATGTATTTTATGGTGAGGTGAGCCCTCATCCCATCCTACATGATTTTTATATAATGCTGGGGCCTGGGCCACTGCCCATTTCCTGGCATATGTATATTTTAGGTGAATTGGAATATGGTTGGAGAAGGCAGGCATAATAATGTCCTCGCCATGTGGGCACTCCCTGACAAATTGTGGTGGCCCGTCTTTTTCTGCTAGAAGTATGTCATAGCCCCTTGAAAGTTTTTCCCAAAAAAGTGCTTTCACCTGTCTAGGTATGTCTCCCTCCATCCGGAGTGTTATTTTATATAACTTTTGTGGAGTGCTAAGCCTGGTGTCTACAGTCTCAACTGTGAGGTACTCATTCAAGTCCACTATCTCCAGAAGTTCCTTCAGGTTCTGGCGAACTATTGTGACTTCTGCTGCACTGTCCAGCATTGTCTGAGCCCATTCTCCGTTCTTGAGTTGTGTTCTCAGTATTCTCGGCATGTCTGATCTTTAGACCTGCTACTTTCTTTTTGGAGAATTGAGGTTTTGCTTTAGTTTTTGGAGCGTGTTTGTCGTCTTTCGATTTCACGCGTTCTTCTCTATGTTCCGATCGTCCTCTTCTTTCCGAAGTCTGTGATGAGATCTGAAAGGGACGAGAGGAACGTGTATCAGTATCTTGATACCTATCAGGCTTTCTCAAATTATCCCTATTCCTGAGGTTATACCTCCTTTCAGAGGGCTCCTTTTGAGGAGACCTACCTCGGGATTGAGAACGTTTCTCGTTTGGTTTTTGTTTAGTAGACTCCCACTTCTTTTTAGAAGATGTAGGAGTTTGTTTAATTGAGTCCTTTTCAGGACTGTCAGATAGCTTCGGCTTCACTGGTCTTCCACCCAAACTATCTCTGCCTAATTCTGCATAAGATTGTTCTATAATTCTGGTAGCTCTGTTTGATGTTCTGTAACATCAAATTCCCTTAATTTTTGGTGGATCGCCACTGCTGCTGCCTCCCCTTTAATATTAGATAATATTATTGTTGAGACCTGGTCGAAATTTTTCAGTAATTTCATACCTAAATTTAGAGCAGGCTCTGCCCCGTATTCGTTTTGAATATGTTTCAGGACATCAGGTATTACCGTAATTGACGGAATGCCATGTGTTTTGGTATAGATGGCAGCAAAGACTGAGCCCCAAGTGGTGCAGTCTTCTAGTTGTGGTGTGATCCCCATTGGTAAACTGATTGTCAGTATTCTGTGTTTCTCATACGGGCTAGTATTTGGAAATACTGCTTCGATTTGAGTAATTTTTTGAGCTATCCAGAATGGAATTTGCTCACGTTTTGTGGGCAATTTACCCATGACTGCGTATAGAGTCTGTGGTGTAATTTTTAGTGTATTCCCCTTTTGGGGAGTTGGATTTGGAAGTGTTAATGGTTGCTGGACTGTAAAAGTCCGCATGACATATTGGACCAATTGTCTGTAAATTTTGATTAATTCTTGTATTTGAACAAGTAAGTCCTCATCTGACATTATATCCAGTTCAGGATGAGGTGTGTAGCCGGCTAGAATCGGCCATGTTGCTCCTGGTCTACCTAGTGGACCGAGCCTGGTAATGTTTCTGTGATGTTTTAGGGCGCCTTTAAACCAGAGCTGATGCTCCTGGTATGTTAATGGAATTTCTATATCCTCGAAAGGAATGTATTCCTCTGGTGGTTCATCTTCTTTGTAGAAGTGAAACGTGTGTTACTGGATTGGATTCAGGAAATATTACCCATGAATAGAATACCTCTGTCTGAAAGGATTCGTGTGCCTCTATCACGAAAACTGCTCTACCGCCTCTTGGTGGTAGGCCATGTTTTATAAGTTTTAGAGTGATGGCTCTTCTTAAGTTTGGAGCGATGTCTATAACACCCTCCTCGGTTTCATTTAAACCGGTAATGTTAAAAGCTGCTGCTTGGGCTGGATCAGCCGCAGCTACACCGTTTCCGGCGTCTTCAGTCATTTTGTTTTTTGAAAATGTAGAACAAGTTTCAAGGAAACAAAGATAAGGTGCACAATATTTTGGAACACTGTATCCTTCAACGTTGAGCAAACCAAACAGCTAATATATAGGGTACTGCCCTATGTAGCCGTGGCGGATACTAAACCCTGCCCACTCGAGACGTCTTTTGGAGTATATGGGTAGGGGTCTCTTGAGAGAAAAAGCACGGCTGAGTTACTCAGTATCTAACGTTGAATTACTGCCTTACCAAACCGTTGGGCGCCATGTAGTGTAGCTCCTATTTCCCTAATAGGCTCTGCGCATTGGAATAATATATCCTATAGGTTTGACATAGGACTAAGGTCAGTATGTCCCTATCGAGTATATTAATCTTAATTACTTGTGCCAGCTAGCTCAGAGGCCACTAGAAACTCCTTGACAACAAGAAGGGAGTAGTTTCTGGCAGCCGCAAAACATGACCACTGTGTTTCCCTTTAGAATCAGAACGTGTCCCAGAGTCATGGAAACAATAGATAACTATTTCACTCAGCTCAGTCGTGCATGCTTAGTTTTCTCCAAGTTACACAGAAAGAAATAGACGGGCGTTTCAATAAAAGATTTATTGAACAGTCTTGTTTCTGATGTAAGTAAAATGTGCTGTTACGATCACAAGACAGTATGCGAGATAAATAATGTACAGTGTGAGCAGTAGAAATAAATAATACTGCGAGAGCATTATCTTTTAGTACATATGTTTTTACATAAATAACACAGACTAAAAATGCGAGTACTCATACGATGCGTTTCTAATCTAGTTCTACCCCAATGTACCTAACCTAACCTAGGTATAGGACGAGGTATGAAGTAGGTGAAGTATTCCTTACTATGGTATACTAAGAGTACGCCAACCCCAGTATGCCTAGTATGCCAAGAGTCCCTCTAGGTTCTAGTCTGCTCCATACCTGAAGAATGAGAGAGGTAGGAATCTCTTTGCCAGACTCGAACTCCAACACCCCGCAAGGGAAGTCAGATCACTGGAAGCTGGACTCTCTGCGTGCAGGGATGACAGCGTCTTCTCAGTGCGTCAGGCCGGGAAACGGGCTCCTCTGAAGTCGAGGTCTCCTCTGATTTACAGGGGCTAGGGAAGGTATATTTATACCTGAGAATTACCTCAGAATGTTAGCATTGACGTGAGTCGGACAGCGGAAGACGTCATGAATGAACCCCTAAGGAATAATGGTTCATGCATAATATATGAGTCCTTGAAGAAATCAATAGTCCTGGACTAGGGAAACTCCCGCAGCCTAAGGGTCTGTTCTTCAAGAACTCGTTGTGACGTTAGGGTGGACGGATGTCAGAGACCATGCCTGTATTTGGAGTGCACGGTTTAATGCCTAAATAAGGGCTGGGATTTTATGCCTATATAAGGGCAGGGCGAATTGTGCCTATATAAGGACATGATACTGGAAAGCCCGTTTATGGACACCCTAAGAGGAATACAACAGGTTGGTGAAGTCTTGTATCCCTGAGACTTCAGCAGGAGGCAAGCTCAATCTTCAAGCCCTTGGAGATTTTCTGCAAGATGATGAAAGTAAGCACAAAGTTCCTTTCTCCTTTCTTTGGCAATCAGGCAACCACTGCAGGCCAATCCCTCAAACAGCACACAGCATAGGGATAGTCTCCTCCTTCAGTTTCTCTGGTTCCTCTCCTCAGAAAAGGTTCTTCTTGTTTCCCAGAAGTGATCTAAAGTCTTGGGGTCTGGGCCTCAATATTTATACTAGCAAATCCTTTGTCCTCTGAAGGCAGATGGTCCTGTACCTAGTCCAAACCAGTTCTGGGTGCATTCTGCCAGTGCACACCTTCTTCCTTTGTCAATGTGGGCCAGGGACATCAGACGCACCACAGGGGGTGGAGCCAGCATTGTGGAAGGCAGGCACAGCCCTATTCAGGCCCAGGTGCTACTCCTCCCACCACTCTACATGCAGTTTGGTCTATTCAGCCCTGTGCTGACTCACCCTGTCTCCTGGAGTCCCCCAGCCCCTGTCACTCACAAACCCAGACATACAATACACAAGCTAGCAGAGGCAGGCTGGATGGTTAGGCTAGAAAATACCTACTTTCTAAAAGTGGTATTTTCAAACACAGAATGTTAAAACCAACTTCACTAAAAGATGTATTTTATCATTCTGAGTTCAGGCATACTAAATTCGTTTTTCTACCATGTTCCCTGGGTCAGTTAGGATTATAAAATGTTATAATCAAACTGCCCATTCTGGCCTATGGGGACAGGTAGCCTTGCAATAGTGAAAAACGAAATTGGCTGTAATTCACTATCAGGACATGCCACACACACCAGGGCATGTCCTACCTCTTACATACAATGCACCCTACCCGCAGGCCTACCTTAGGGGTGACTAACATGCAGAAAAGGGAAGGTTTGGGGACTGGTAAGTGGGTGCACTTACCAAGTCGACATGGCAGTACCAGACTGCACACAGGCTCTGCAATGGCAGGCCTGAGATACACTTTACAATCTGCTCCTGTAGGTGGCACAACCAGTGCTGCAAGCCCACCGGCAGCATTTAATTCACAGGCCCTGGGCACAATCAGTGCACTGTACTAGGGTCTGACAGTGAATCAAATAAGCCAAACATGGAGTCACTAATCCATACATCAATTTATCACAGAGAACATATGCACTTTAGCACTGATCAGTAGAGGTAAAGTGCCCAGAGTCATAAAACCAACAAAAAACAGGTCAGAAAGAGTACAGGAGGAAGGCAAAAAGTTCATGGATGACCCTGCAAAAAGGGCCAAGTCGAACAGTACTCCAATGGCTTCTGATTTTCACTTGTTAGAAAGATCGATGCTAACGAACACAAAGAAACCAAAATAACTTTTGAGCTAAGTTGAATGGATAAGAAGGTTCAGAAAAACATATCAGGGACCAATATATTAAAGGTTGATATGTCTGATATTAGTCAGACAGTGAAAGACCTATATCAGGCAATACTTGAAGACTTACAGGCAAGTAGGTGCTGACATAGACATATAGATTTGCACCTATGGGCTTCAGGGCAGTCTGAAAGGAGATTAGTATCTGCTACTCACATTGACACACTGCAGATGCACATCAGTATACAGGTAGAAATGGTGTGTCAAAGCAATGGTGTACCAGAAGGCTACCTCAAATCACACTCATTGTGGAGGATATTCCAAGAGCTATGTCACTATCAAATCTTATACTGCAAAACCAGAAAGTGAAGAAGGGTCTAATTTTAGTAGTTTGTCTGTAACACTTGAGCCTTGCACTAATAGAATGACTAGACATTATCATCATCATCATAAACACTTTATTCAAATCAAATCTAATCAAATCAGGCTTTATTCGGTTAAAAAAAGTACAACCATAAAAGCATCCTAAAAGTAATAACATCTTCACATTTCATCACAAAGTATACAGTAAAGTGCATTTGAGCTTAGAAAGTTTCACCAGCGAGCCCGAAAAAGACATTATACATAAAGTGCCACGTGCAAAATATACAATTGAGAGCAGGACTACGACCCTGAACATCTTTTATCAGTGTGCAACCTATCTTCTTCATATACAAGGGCCTCAAGATGTGAATTATTTTTCCTTATTCTAATTGCCTTCTGAATATAAACCGCCACTGCATTACAAACTCTGTCGTTTACTAAATTACAGATATACTCGAAGGCAATTTTATATGTAAACAGTCTCTCCTTTAAAAACAATGGTCGTAAAAAACTCTTCTTGATATCTCTATAAAAATCACAGATTAAAATAAAATGCAAAGTTGTCTGATCTGAATTTCCATCACAGGGACACTTCAGGAGATTTCGTTTCCACTTGCCCATCGTTGGAAAAGCTATTAAAAGATGGTCTATTCCCATTCTTAGTCTTGTGAGATAAAATCTGTGTTTTATATTTGTGACCTGGATTAAATAATATTGTATCCCTAACCCGAAGGTCCTATCGCAGTATGCCTTAGTCAGTTGTTTCGAGTTAGCCTCAACTTCCCTTAGCCAACTCCGTGATTCTATGAGACCAGTTTTTTTTATTATACTCAAGTACTTGGAAAGGATTATTAAAATCAATATTTTCGGCACATTCATTTAAAAGATTATTTATATACATCAGCCATGGGATTTTTTTTCCATGGTCAAGTGCGAGGCAGTCCTTAATAATCTCCTGAGTAAATTTTGTACCCTCCTTACTCCATATCCCATATCAGGCATTTAAACTTGCTATACTAATAAAATCATTAATATAAGAGGTATCCAACTCTTTGTGCACGCTATATGTGGGGACGGCTAACAATCTTCGTAGAAAGATGTTTTCTTGAGTCTGGAGGATAGAGTAATTAGCCGCTCCCCAAAGGGCATCGCCATAGCAAGTTCCAGTGAGACACTTGCTCTTATATAGTGTCATAATTTCCCTAATGGGTTTATTACCCATTATTTTTTAAATCTGAAGATTGCCTCTATTATCCGAGTGAATTTTAATTTACAGGATTCAATGTGGGCGCCCCAATGTCCATTTGTAGTAAATACTAGTCCTAAATATACAAATGAATTTGTTGCTGCAATAGGGACACTATTTACGTGATGGGCCCTAGACTTTACTTTTCCTTTCCACACACCATCGTAAATGTCTTTTTCAAGTTGAGTATCAAATCCTTTTCCTGCATGTATTCTGCAAATTTCTCGATTAAATACTGGAGCCCATTTGCGGTTCTGGATAAAAGAACTGCGTCGTCCGCATAGAGCAGAATGGGAACAGCACGTTTACCTACTCTAGGGACAACAGCATTTAGCTTTTGCAAACCTTTGTCTACTCCATTTATGTATAGGGAAAAAAGGAGTGGAGCAAGGACACATCCCTGCCTGATTCCCCGTGTTACCCTGAAACTAGTTATGCACTCTTCTTCTGTCCCATATCGAACACTTGTACTCAATCTGCTATATATTTGTGAAAGGTATACAATAATGTCATTCGGTGCACCGATGTGAGTCAAAGTTTGCGATAACTTCGCATAGTTTACTAAGTCGAAAGCACTAGTGAGGACAACAAAACAAAGATGTAAGTGGCCCTTTTTTACAATTGTGTATTTGCTGATTATTAGGTGCAGGTTAATGCACTGTTCAATTGTCCCTATCTCTCTTCTAAATCCATACTGTGATTCAGTGAGGATTTTATTTTCATCTGCCCATATTTCCAACCTCTCCAAAAGAATTCTGCCCATCAATTTTGAAGTTGTGTCGAGGAGGGAAATGGGCGATAGCATTTGGCATCACTTCTATCGCCCTTAAAAATCGGGACAATAATACTTTCAGTCCACGTTCTTGGCACCAGGCCACCCGCTACAGTGTTAAACACTTTTTATAAAAGTGGAGCCCAAAGATCCGTATCTGTTTTAAAAATATCTATTGGGACCCCATCGGGACCTGGTGCCTTTCCATTTGCACATCTATCTAGGGCCAATGTGACCTCGTCCAAGGTAATAGGGGCCAGATTAGGGAAATCAAGAGTAATAAAATCTTTATTTTCTAATGGTGCTAGGGTACCATTAAGGTCACTATTATCTACCAATATAGGGGTTTCATTTTCTGGATTCAAAACCTGCCCAAAATAACTTATCCACTCTGGGGCTGCACCAATCTCTCAATTTTAACTGCGGAGTAATCTTTAAAATAAGAATGATTAATCGTCTTCCAAAATAAGGGGGCGTCCTTTGTGTTTGCAGCCTGAGTACGTTTTTCCCATGCATGATCTTGAATCTCCCTTTTCCTTTTTGTAAGGGTCCGTTTATATATCATCCTCTGTATTTTGATGAGTTCGCTATCTTTAGGCCTAACTTTTAAAGCATTTTTTAAGGATTGGTTAGCCTTAGCGCATTGGCAATCGAACCAACTAATTTTTTTCTGGTCTTTCTCCTTATTCTTAATTTTCAGTCCCCCAGAGATTACAGAGGTGATATTACAGAAAGCCCAAATAATCTGATAGTCAGTAGAGCCCATCTTATTACAGATCTCGATATGGTGTTTACAGTCATGCATTAGTCTATCCACGAATTCGTTTGGATTTACTCCAGACCATTTGATAGTAATACCATTTTCTCCTTGCGTTGATATAAAGGGGGCTAAGCAGGGCCCTTCCTGAGGAGTCTCGTTAAGTCTCACTGTTAAAAATAGCGGGTAATGGTCACTAAAACAGCTTTCTATCACCTCCATTTTCACTATCTGATCTTAGCCAAATGCAGAGATTAATATATGATCAATGGTTGAACATTGTCTATGACCTTCATAAGTTGGTAGCTGAGGTCGACTGATCAAATAGTTCTAAATTATATTTATACATTGCCCCATTGATAGATTCGCCATAGAGGTTATGTGGGAAATGAGAATAACTTTCCCCAAACTCATTTCTGTATCCGCAATATTTTCATTCTAGGATACCACATTTCTTACTATTAAACTCCCCAACCCAGATCAAAAAGCAATCACTTCTAATATGTTTTAAAAATGAATCAATCTCATTCTCAAGTGCCAGTATAACTTGATTTCTGGTGTTATCAAATACATTATTATAAAAATATTACAAAACACTGATTATCAATAGATAGGAACCACAAAAATTGAATATAAGGTGAGTCAGTATAGGCTTTCTTAAGGATTAATGGGCATGTAACAGAAACGAGAACTGCTAAGCCTCCTTTAGCCCTTCCATTTCGAGAGGGAGTTGTTAGTGTATCAACTGTTGAAAAGCCATCAATATGGAAGGGTTCCGTGTGCCAGGTTTCTTGCATGCAGATGATTTGGCAATTACTTAATAGTTCAGGCCATGCTTCGTCCTTCAATTTCTTATTAATATCCGCAACGTTCCATGTTACCAGCAGCAGGTTCTTAGATTTCGAGTTTTTGGTTGAATTTAATACTTGGTTAGTTGTAATAATAGGGTAAGAATTATGTTCGGCAACCTGATGTAGTCAATCTAAGTCACTGCATCTTCTGAGGGGTAAAAATCTGTTGGACAATGTAAGTGGTGTATACCGATCCACTGTTATTGATCCATTTACGGAGAGGCTAAAGTGTTCCATACCTGGTTTGTAGAAGAACCCTAAGGGAACTGCAGTAATGGCATCGTTCTGAGGCTTTGGTGACATTGCTCCTCTACCTCAAGCTCTAACCATCTCTGGATATCGAAAGGAAACAACACAGTCCCCTTCACAGGCTTTTAGTAATTTCCCCACCCAAGATACTCTTCTTACCATAATGATGTTTTGAGCCAGGCTGTTTGAGTTATAATAGCAGTGTTTAGTAAACCAATACAGGGCCTTATTTTTCAAATCTCCCCAATCCTCTTTGGCCCCATCCATTAGCTCTGGCACATTTTTAAGAAAGATGGTATAAGGTGTTGCCTCAGGTGGTAAATGTAGGGATCTCTGATAGTTTCTTGGAGGTTGAAGGGTGGGTTGGGATTTATCCACATTTTTGTTTTTGGTTATTGTCATTTTTGTCTCACAAGGGGTTGACGGCACAGAGTGCAACACAGTGTGCCTATTATTATTCTTGGCCATAGTCTCCATAGTATTTTTTTCTCGACCCAGTACTGTTGGTCCCGGTGGGCCTGGTAAAGTGTCATTTGGGATAATTAGTTGGTTGTGTTCTATAACTATCCTGCCGGTTATAGCATTCGAATTAGTTACACTGGGGCGTTTCTCTGGTAGTATTGATTCAGTAAATAATTTTGAAATCTGGGCTACATCGCTCTTAATTTTTATAATTTCAGACAGTAAGTTCCTTTCAATTGAGTCAATTTTCCCATGTAATTTTTTAAATAAAAGTTCCAGGTTGTGGGAATAATCATTACTTGAGATACCCCTAGGCCCTTACTCTTTTCTTAGGCAATAACTGTGACTGTTTATGAGGTTCGTTTGTTTTTACCGTAGATGTTTGTTTACCTTTGTTTGCTAAGGGAGTCGTTGAGTCTGTACTCTCTGTTAGGACTGATATTTCCAGTGGTATGGTTGATACACAAGGCGCTATACTAGTGTTATGCGTTAAGGCCGTAATACCCTTTTGCTGGGAATTTGTATTTAAATCTGTCTCCAGTGCTATCGCGTCCAATATAGTTTCTTCTGCCACTGCAGTTAGTGCTGTCTTTGTAGCTGCTAAGCGCTCTTCGACATTAACAATCCCGTTATTAATTAATCCCATAGCGGTAGTTAAATAATTCGTTATAGGGGCGCTCAGTCTTGCATTTTTGTTTTTGATGCCTGATGAAACAGCTGCGAGTTTACATTTTCTCATAGTTGAGAACAAAGATAAGAACCACAAATGATGGCACAAGTGAACGGGTATGCTATTATAAGGCGGTTATATTCACTCTTACTGTGGTTCCGGGGTTTTTGTTTAACAATTTATAGGGGTGGCCCAACCCAGCCTCTACCGGCCACTGACGGGCGCAGACGGGTCGGCCCTTGGCCCGGGCATCGTCCGCGCACGTCCTACACTGTGGGAGCCCCGAGCAGGTTATTTGCGCCTCCTGACGCTTCTGGCGTTCGTCAGCGGCTCCAGCTGCGAAGCAGGATGGGGGATGGAGTCCCCTTGCAGCGGTAAAGTGGCGAGTGCAGTGAACCCCGAGCATGTTATATGCGCCTCCTGGCGCTTCTGCCGTTCGTCAGCAGCTCCAGCCGAGAAGCAGAATGGGGGATGGAGTCCCCTTGCAGCGGTAAAGTGCTGAGTGCAGTGACGGGCTCCCTTTATTCATTTTTGGCAAAGAAAACCATAAAAGTCAAACAAACACACACAAAAAAATCTCCATCTGTTACATAGTATAACAGTACAGAATAACCATCGTGAGTTCATAAATACAGGGTTAAAAAGAGAACAAGCACTATATCAAGAACAAAAGAGTCCGAGTTGTGGAAAAGACGTCGTCGGGCACCTTAAAATACAGAATTAATCGTAAGAACTAAATCAGGTGCAGTGAAGACATCCGACACAACCTCATAAGGTACAAAATTGTGGACGTAAATTAATTAAAACCAAATTCCTATTATCATGGGGCCAGGTAATTGGCCCTAGGGGTTCATCAACGCTAGACCCAAGCCAATTGGCAGCCCTTAAAAAGCTAAGAACATGCAGAACTGAGTGGCTAGAAAGCAGTTGTAAAAAAAAAAAAGCAGGTTTAACCTGACTAAAACTTATTTTTTTTAGAAAAGGAATGATAAAAGACTTTCTTGGAACCTCATAAAAACTACAGAACATTAAAAAGTGCATCATATCCTGTGGAGACTTTCCGTTGCAGCCACAGGGTGGGAGGCACTGCCCTCGATAAACTCCACGAGAATGGGCCAGGAGAAAATGAAAAAGATCCAATCAAAATCTGGTCAATAAAAAACGGTCATGGTTACTTTTAAACTATACGAGATAAGGTTTAATTGATGGCCCAGTTTTCAGTAAGAGGTACCTACTTACGCTAGACTTCCTCAGCTCCACTTCTTCCCTGTCCCACATACACTTCTTAAAAAAGTTTTCCTTCACCCAAGTCATATCCCTGCTACAAATTTCCTCTGGGTTCTCGAGTACATCTGCCCTTCCCAGGCTGGAGAAGCATTCTCTGACATACTTGAGCCAGCAGATACGATTCACGTGATCGAGGGAGAGACAATCCCTTAAAATTTCCTTACTAAGGGCGTTTTCCTTCTTGTTCCAAATTGTCATCCATAATGATAGGGGGCGAAAAACCAACACATCTGAGAGGAAAGCCATTCCTAGTTCTTCGTGCCCTACAAACGATGGGATACTCTGCGGTAAGCAGAGTATCCGTCTCAAAAATGTATTTCCAACAATTTGCAAAGCATCCTGCTCAGTGTGACCCCAGATCTCGGTCCCATAAGTAATCTTCGAAATGCATTTAGTTTTATAAATCTGCAAGAGTGCCCCAATCAGCCTACTTCCCAATCTGGTGGCAAAATTAAAAACAGCGGCAGTTGTCCTGGCCAGGTCCCCCTCCTTTTGATTTATCAGAGGGTGCCAATTCAGGGCCTCATTGAACACTACCCCCAGGTAGGAAAAAACATCAGTCTTGGGGATCGGCATGGCCCCTACCATGAATGTGTAGGACTTAGCTGGTCGGAGACCCACCTGCATTACAAATGATTTGCTGTGATTGACCAACAAGTCCGGTGTAGGAGAGTAGGATCTGCCTCTTATGGTTACCCCCACTTGTTGCTGGTGTATCACTGTTTTTCGACTTTAGTCTGGCTGGGGCCCTGCTATCCAGGACCCCAGCCTAGCTGCTTCCTCTCTAAATTGATTCCCTGTACTTTAGGTACACCACAGATTGGATTCTGGAGTGCCCTTATAAGTCCCTAGTATATGGTATACTATGTACCAAGGGCATAAACACCCCAGAGGCCTACCAGGGGCTGAAGCATGTATTGTGCCACCCCTGGAAGGCCATCCAAAATGACACCACAGGACTGCTACAGCAGCCTGAGTGAGGTGGTGCATGCACCCCTTACAGAGATATAGGTTCACTATATCTCACCTAACACTGCACATAGAAACCTATCAGTCACCCCTATGGCAGGCCTTATCAATCCTGAAGGCAGGGTGCTTGGTTATATGTGAGAGGGTGCCCATTCATGAGCAGAGCCCCTCTGCAGCTCTCGGAATCTCCTATCCGGGGTTGTCTGTGGTGCAGCCTGACCATATACTCTTAAGTGCATTATATCTAAACGGTAAATGCTAACTTTGGGATGGCTGCACGGAAACATGTCGAGTTTGGTGTCAAACACCTTGGAATCATACCCCCACACCAGTACCTGGTGTGGGAGTAAGATCCCACCCTTCTAGAGGGAGAGACATGACAGCACCAGTATACCCGGTACCAACTAACCAGAGCCTGGCATCACAAAATGGATGCTGCAGCCACAGACACGAGTCTGGCCTCCTGCTGCTGACCGAAACTCCGGCAGGGGAGGCCTGGACAATAGGTTTCCTGTCGCAGGGAGGTGTTACCACCTCCCAGACAGGCCTTAGTGGATTGGGGCTGGGTGGGTGCACTCTCTGAGTGCTTTGAAGTCCTGCACTGGGGGCACATTTGGTGTCCTCGTGCATACCCCAGTTCAATCCGGTTGCAGGGGCTGCCAGGCCCTGCTCTGGCGTGAAACTGGACAAAGGAAATGGGTGTAGCCACCCCTCTTTCCAAACCCTCCCATAGGTGGGTCCCCAGAGTTAGTCCAACCCCTTTCCTTAGTATAAGTAAGGGAACCCTGGCAACAGGACTTTAGATATCCCTGGACGAAACTCTGAAGCTGAATCCTGGACCTTCGACGCTCTACATCAAGATTAGAGGACTGAATAATCTCCCTTGGGGTCAAGGAGTGACTCCCCTGCTTGGCAGGCACCAACAAAGCATTTGTCTGGTCTGCATCACTGAAGCTCCTGCTGGACGCCGAAGTCTTTGCATCACCAGAGGTGGATTTCCAGACTTCCCCGAGGCTGCCCTGAGTCTCCAGCAAAGCTGAGGCCCGTAGCTGTCGTGGGTAATGTGGAACCATGACCCCTGGACACCGAGCACATTTGCAAGTGCACCAATTTCCTGACATCTCTCGAAGCCGTGCTTTGGGGTCCAAGTAGCCCTAGCCCCGAGCACCAACTGCAGCAAAGATCACTGGCCTACACATCCTGAGTGTCCCGTGGGCCAGCTCCAAGTGTGACCGCTTGAGGCTCCTTCATGATCTCTAGTCTGTTGGCTAGTGGGTCCCCACGAAGGCAACTCTTCAATTGCTTGGGCTTTCCTGGTTGCTCCAGAAGTGCCCTGACTTACCCTCACTGGGTGAGTCCCTCAGACCTTGCTGGTCTGCACCGCACCCATTTCTTTATTTCCCCATGACTTGCCGTTGCCAAGGCTTGTTGGGTCCAATCTGGTCGCCGACACCGCAGCACTCAACAGACTTTGTGGGACAGCTCGATTCCAGCTCATGGTTGTAGTCGACGCCTCCTGGACCTTGTGGATGAAGAGTCAAGGCATCCGTCAACTCACCTGAAGCACCCGACATCTGAGTGCATTCGACTATCGTGCCCCTGGTCACTGGCTAGTGACCCAGACTCTGTCCCATCTGCTTTCAGGTCTTCCTCTTCCTCGATCCAGGCTTGGATCGCACCGGACACTCTTTCTCTACACGGCAGCAGCACTTTCCAAGAGGTCGCCATTGAAAACGACAACGATTCCCGACACCTTTTAACACGTATGCACCCGGCTTCCCTGGGTGAGGTAACTCGAGTATTTCGGTACTCACGTGGGTGTGGGCCCTAGAAACTCTTAAGTTTTAAGGGGTTAACTGGAAGTCCTCTCCGAAGTGTTCTTTTCTTTAAAAATCTAACCGCGACTTTCCCCATAGAAGTCAACGGCGGCTCGCGGCTGTGTTCTCACACTGCCCGCGTCCCCGTGGGTCCCCTGTGTCACTACCTTGGGTGGTTCCTTGGGGTCCAAGCACTTCTACAGGCTCTAGGCCTTGTGTCTAGTTCAGTCGTGGTTCTTATACCACTATTTTAGTATATGGTTTGGTACGCCCCTAGGGCTCAAACGTGTATTGTGCTAAATACTGCTGATATTTGACTTGTAACTTATGTACTTCGAACTCTAGCCTCATAAAGAAACTAGAGGGGTGTGTTTAAGACTAAATACATATATTTTATATATATACCTGGTGTGGTCCTCTTTCATTTGGTCACTCAAGAGATTATAGACTGATAAAACAAGCTGCTTTACATTCCTCCAAGACTTAGCCTGAAGGCTGCTCTCCATAGCTACCACTAGGATAGCTTTCACTAAAGGTTGTCTTTAACCTATCATCCATAAGGGGTTGTTTGGACTGGTGCAAGGTGCCCACTATAACTAGTGGACAGCATATGCCAGGCCAACTTCTCACATTAGTGTGCAGCGTGTGGGATTCCAGCTTGCTATTGTTTTACCAGATAATCTCAAGTGTGTGACTAACTGAAAACCACTAAAGGTACCTGAGGTACATATAAATTCAAGCTTAGAAATACAGTAAGTTCTACTGAACTTAGAGTTGTGTGTCAAGGGCTTAGCACACCCTTTCTACAACTCAAGAGAGTTTAGTAGGCCACCCTAGAGTAGGTAGTGCATACACCACACCTCACTAGTAATGTCTTCAGTACCAGGAACCAGTAGGTCCCTGCCAGGAAGCAGTGGGCTCCTACCCTCCAAATATGACAACCTCCCATTCTTGGAATTGAGAGAGTTGTGCAAGATTAGGAAGCTGAAGACAGGCAAAAGTGCCAACACCCAACGTCTCATGGAGATGCTTCTGCTGGATGATCTCAGAAGACCCTAGGGTCTGCAGGGGTAGGCAGAGAGGGTGGGGCAGAAGATGAGGAAGGGACCAGGGGTGAAAATACCCAGGACCTGACCTCTGAAACTGGCCAGGAAGATGACAATGATCTTGCCCTGGACAATCCAGCTCCTCCTGCAGATGAGGAGGATCAGAATGACCTCCCCTTTGTCCCACCAGGAAGAGTTGTGAGTGTGCCTAGAAGGTCCAGATCTCCTTCTCAGGAGTCTGACCATTCTGACACCTCAGTAGGGACCTCTGTTTCTTCTCATAGGAGGAAGACCTCTAATGAAAGGAAAAAGAGACTGCTCCAGTATGAAGAAGCTCAGCTTAGGATCAGAAGAGAGCAGCTGGCTATAGACAGGGAGTCCCTAGAGCTTCATAGACAAAGAAGAAAGTTGGGACTAGAGTCCCATGGTGGCAGCAACTTCCCTAGTGGTAGGGAAAGGTCTTATGACCATAGAAACCTGAGCAAGATTGTCCCTCCCTACCAGAGTGGGGATGACATCCACAAATGGATAACTGCACTGGGAAGGGCCTGTAAAGTTCAGAGGGTCCCCCAGGAGCAGTGGGCAGCAATCTTGTGGCTCTCCTTTGCAGACAAAGGTAGAGACAAGCTCCTCACTGTAAGAGAAGAGGATGCTGATGATTACCAAGTCCTGAAGTGTGCCCTAATAGATGGGTTTGGCCTAACCACTGAACAATACAGGTTAAAGTTCAGAGATACCCAAAAGGCACAGACACAGGACTGGGTGGACTTTGTAGATTGTGCTACCAAGGCTCTGGAAGGCTGGTTACTTGGCAGTAAGGTGTGTGACTTCAAAGGATTGTATAATTTAATCATGAGGGAGCAGATTCTTAATAACTGTCAGAATCAGTTGCTACATCAGTACCTGGTTGACTCTGATCTGACCTCTCCCCAAGAATTGGGAAAGAAGGCAGACAAATGGGTCAGAACCAGGGTGAAGCAGAAAGTACAGAACCAAGGTGGTGACCAGAAGAAGCAAGATTCCAAAAACTCTGATAAGGGTGGGGAGAAGGGTAAAGACCAGAAGTCTTCTCAAAGTCCCCAAAAATCTGCATCTGGTGGGGAATCCCAATCTAATAAAGGAAAAGGCCAAAAGAAACCATGGTGCAAAGTCTGTAAGCAAAAGACTCACTGGACAAGTGATTGCACCAAGTCCAAAGACTCCAATCCAGCCACCATTGCCCCTAAGGCAACTGTTCCCCCTAGTCCAGCTACAAGTGGTGGTGGAAACACTCAGAATAAGGGTTTAGTAGGGTTGACCCTGGGTACTGAGATGGGCTCTGGCCTAGTCAGAGTGCCAACTCAGGCTGTCCTACTCTGTGATGGGGGCATGGATATGTCCCCCTTTGTGAGTCTCAATAATTTGGGCAAATACAGACAGCAGCCTTTAATTAATGGAAGAGAGGCTTTGGCATTCAGGGACACAGGAGCAAGTGTCACCATGGTGACACAAGATCTTGTGGATCCTGGGCAGATTATACTTGGTGAAATGTACCAAGTGACTGTTAGACTTGGCACCATTGGCGTGGGTCTCCCTTCCATTTTTTTTGCTGTTGCCTCTTATGTTTTGCTGGTTTTAGATGCTTTAGGCACTGTGCCACTGCTGTTCAGTGCCACAGTGCAAGTGCTCCCTACTGTAAATTGATATATGGATTAGTGACTCCATGATTGGATGATTGGTTTACTTGTCAGTCCCTAGTACAGTGCACGGAGTGTGCCCAGGGCTTGTAAATCCAATGCCGCTGGTGGGCTTGCAGCACTGGTTGTGCCACCCACAGAAGCGGCTTGTAAAATGTGTCTCAGGCCTGCCATTGCAGAGCCTGTGTGCAGTCTGTGACTGCCATGTCGACTTGGCAAGTGCACCCACTTGCCAGTCCCTAAACCTTCCCTTATCTTCATATCAGACACCCCTAAGGTAGGCCCAAGGGCAGGGTGCATTGTAAGTATAAGGTAGGACATGCCCTGGTGTGTGTGGCATGTCCTAATAGTGAATTACAGCCATTTTCGTTTTTCACTATTGCAAGGCTACCTGTTCTCCATAGGCCAGAATGGGCAGTTTTGATTATTACACCTTATAATCCTAACTGACCCAGAGAACATGGTAGAAAAACGAATTTAGTATGCCTGAACTCAGAATGATAAAATACATCTTTTAGTGAAGTTGGTTTTAACATTCTTTGTTTGAAAATACCTCTTTTAGAAAGTAGGTATTTTCTTGCCTAAACCATCCAGCTGCCTCTGCTCAGGTTGTGTATTGTGTGTCTGGGTTTGTGAGTGACAGGGGCTGGGGGATTCCAGGAGGCAGGGTGAGTCAGCACTAGGCTGAATAGGTCTGCCTGAAGGAGGATGGGTGGGAGGAGTTGCACCTGGGTCTGAATAGGGCTGTGCCTGCCTTCCACAATGCTGGCTCCACCTCCTGCCGGGCGTCTGATGGCTCTGCCCCTCACTCTCAAAGGAAAGAAGGAGTCAGAAAAACAAAGTGCTCCAGGACTGACCAGAACTGGTTTTGGACTAGGCAGAGGCCTCTCTGCCTTCAGAGAACAAAGGGAAAAGGTGTATAAAAAGGGGACCCAGACCCCTAGGAAATTAGATCACTTCTGGGAAATCAAGAAACCTGTTGCCAAGGAGAAGAACCGGAGAAGCTGAAGGAGGAGTACTGCCCCTGTGCTGTTTTGCTCAGTGGGGTTGGCCTGCAGTGGTTGCTTTCTGCCAAGGACAGGAGAAAAGACTTTGCTGTGCTTTGTCATCTTGAAGAAGGGAATCTCCAAGGGCTTGAACTGAGCTTGCCTCCTGCCTGAAGTCACAGGGACACAAAGACTTCACCCCTTCTGTTTGCCTGCATCTGGAACTGCTGTTTTAGCTGCTAACAGAGGGAAATTGCAACACCGACGCCGGCGAGCGACGCCGTAACCTGCACCGAAGCCGTGGGCACCGCTCGTGAAGAGCACGACGCACCGCCCGACTTGCACCGTAGGCCCGACGCCTGCCGACGCCGTGCGACATCGACTCCGAAGCCGCCATCGAGGCCGCTGCCTGCACCGGAGCCGAGGACACCGCTCGTGACGCTCACGACGCACCGTCCCGACTCGCACCGCAGCCCCGACTTCACCGACGCCAGGGCTTCATCATCGCGGAGCCGATCCTCGACGTGGGTGACCCCCGAATCCATCGACGCCGCACCATCGTAAGGAACCGACGCCTCGCCGCCATCCGTGACGTCACCTCCCCGACACAGTAAGGAACCGACGCTCACCTCCCTGCGCTGCAGTAAGGAACCGAGACATCACCTCCCCTGGGGTCGTAAGGAACCGACGCCGCCGGCGCCAACGAAGCATCACCTCCCCGACGCCGTGCACCGTCTTTGTTTTCATCGAATTCCAGGTACTGTTCTTTGTGGGTCTGCTCGACTCCAGGCCCGACGCCGCGCACCTCGCGGTCGGCGCCGTACTTTGGGATTTCCACCGGTCACGACGTCGTGATAACTCCAAGTGGAGTTATTTGTTGCTACAAGCTTTATTTGATTGACTATCCTATTTTTGAAGATAACGTGAACTGTCTCTATCATTTTAAGTCTATTTTTGAGTACAGTATTGTGGATTTTTGCTATTGGGTCTTGTGATAAGTCTATATAAAGATTACTTATTTTTACATAAACAACCTGTGTGGTGTCCATCTGTAGTGTTTTCACTGTATTACTGTATGTGGTCACAAATGCTTTACACACTGCCTCTGAGATAAGCCTGTCTGCTCGTGCCAAGCTACCAGGGGGTGAGCAGGGGTTATTTTAGGAGTGTTTCCCTTATCCTGACTAGAAGCAAGGGTCCCTATTTGGACAAAGGTGCAGACCATTGCCAACTAGAGACCCCCAGTTCTAACATTGGTGGTCAGCGGTGAGGATTTGGACTTGCATTTGTGATTCATATACAGTGATTGGTGTACACTACTAGTGAGTGCAGACCAATACGCGACCACATACATTTTGATAGGACTTTTTTCCTTGGAACCTTTATTTTTGTTGAGAACTGCCAATTTTCACCATGAGCAAAAAGGATCCATTGCACCTGCAGATATTGAATTTGAAGAAGATAGGGTTGATACCTACACTGTGCCAGAACTCAAAGCTGTTTGCAAAAAATTTAAAATCTCTATGAGAGGCCTCACCAGGAAGGAGGAGTTTCACAAGGCGCTAAGGGCCTGGTTGGAAGCACGGAATGCCAGTGGGCAGTCCGAGGAGCCTGTGGAGGAGGCAGAGAATTTAGATGGGCAGCTTGAGGGGCCATTGGGCTTAACTGGGAGGAGAGTGCCTTCCAGGGAGGGCAGCAGTGTTTCTCAAAGGGCCTGTCTCCAGAGGAGCTGGAGGACAGGGACAAAAGCAGGATGCATGAAATGGAAATGGCCAAACTGAAACAGGGAAGCCATGATAGCCTTGAGCATAAGAAATTGGAGTTAGAAAGTAAGAGGTTGGCCATGGAAGAAAAGAAGATGCTTTTAGAGCATGAGAGAGTGGTGAGGGAGCTAGAGCTAAAGGCTAGGAGCCTAGAAATCACTCCCTCTGGTGGCAGCACACCTCCAGTGCCTGTAGAAAGTAGAGTGTACATCCCCAAGGAGGTTATTAAGGATTTCATGAAGGGGGAGGACATTGGGCAATGGTTTAAAGCTTATGAGATCGCCATGACATCACACCGGGTCCCTGAGAAGGATTGGGGAGCGGGGTTGTGGGGCCGCTTTGCAGGTGAGGGAAGGGAAACCTTGCTAGCCTTGCCCACAGTGGATCAGATGTCCTATGCCCACCTGAAGGAAGCTTTAGTGGCAAGGTATGGGTTAACTCCAGAGCTGTATAGACAGAAGTTTAGGAACTGCAAAAAGCTGGAGTCTAGTACCTGGGTGGAGTATGTGTCTTATTTTTGCAGAGCATTGGATGGATGGGTGAAGGGTAGCAAAGTAAATGACTTGCAGGAGTTCTATGATTTAATTGCATGGGAGCACTTGTCCAGTAGTTGTTTTCCAGAGCTACGCCAGCACCTTGTTGACAGTAAGCTGACTAATCCTAGGAAGCTTGCTGGGGAGGCGGACCGCTGGGTCAGTACCCGGGTCCACAAGGGTCTTGTGGGAGACTCCGCCAAAGGTGGGCAGGGTCCCCAGCAGAAGAGTGGGGGGACAAGGGTAAACAGAAGGAGTTCCAAAAAGGGCCCCAAAGTAAACCCCAAGGGAACCAAGGTAAGGGTTCCCAGCCTCCCACTGAGAAAAGACCATGGGTCCCAACAGATAAGTCTGTTCAGAAGGGGCCCAAAGCATGTTTTAGTTGTGGTCAGGTGGGTCACTTTGTAGGAAGTCCCAAGTGCCCCAATACTGTGACCACTGCACCCACTGGTGCACCACCCCGGCAGATGGCTAGTGTAGCCCTGGGGGAGGAGTTGGGTGCCCAAGGTGGGTGGGGTCCCGCAGAGATGTCCCTGGTCTCTTTAGGAGACAGTGAGATGGTCCCTAGGACCCAGCTGCCTGATAACACTAAGAAATACAGGCAGTGGGTGACCATCAATGGCCATAGGGTGGAGGCTCTGAGAGACACCGGGGCCAGTGTGACAGCTGTCAGTTGTCGGCTGGTGTCTGAGGAGCAGGTGGTCCCCAATGTATTCTACCCTGTAGTTGCCGCTGACAACTCAGAGAGCCACTGCAAGGTGGCCCAGGTTCCCTTTGAGTGGGGGGGTCTCAGGTATCCTTCAAGTAGCTGTGAGGCCAGCCATGCCTGTTGACTGTCTGCTAGGCAATGATTTGGAGAGCTCCCCTTGGGCGAAGGTGGAGCGGAGGTCTCATTTGGAGATGTTGGGTCTGCCAGAGTGGGCGTGTGTGACCACTCGGTCAATGGCAGCCGGTAAGGGTATTCAAGAGGACCTGGAGCCTGGAAGAAGGGCCCAGGTGCCTGCCTTAAAGAGAGGAGGCAGGGGGCGCGGGAAACCGGCCCCCGAAGTTCCCACGGTCCAGGAGGAGGCAGACCTTGAGGGGGATGCCCTGGAACCTACAGGGGAACAAGTGGCTGAACTGGGGGACCTGCCTGAGCTGACCCATTGGCAGCAGGAAGGAGGCCCCTCCAGGGAAGAGTTCTGCGAGGAGCAGAAGAAGTGCCCTTCTCTTGAGGGCTTGCGGCAACAGGCTGTAAGCCAGGCAGCAGGTGATCAGTCTGGATCACACTGGATCTACTGGGAGAATGGTCTCCTGTATAGTGAGCCTAAGGTTGCTGAGCCTGGGTCAGCCCGTGTGCTGGTGGTACCCCAGCGCTTCAGAGCCTTCCTACTGGGTCTGGCTCATGATGTGCCTTTAGCAGGACATTTGGGGCAAGACAAGACCTTTCAAAGGCTTGTCACCCACTTTCATTGGCCCCAAATGCGCAAGAGTTCAGATACTCATTGCAGGACCTGTCAGACTTGCCAGGCAAGTGGTAAGAGTGGGAGGAAGCACAAGGCTCCTCTCCAACCTTTCCCTGTTGTCAGCACCCCTTTGAGAGGGTGGGTATTGACATTGTGGGGCCTCTGGATCCCAAGACAGCCATGGGCAACAGGTTCATCCTGGTCTTGGTGGACCATGCCACCCGGTACCCGGAAGCCATCCCTCTTCGGACAGTGACGGCCCCCGTGGTGGGACGTGCACTGATGGGGATTTTCTCCCGTGTGGGGTTCCCCAAGGAGGTGGTGTCTGACCGTGGTACTAACTTCATTTCCAAGTATATGAAGTCCCTGTGGCAGGAGTGTGGTGTAACCTATAAGTTCACCACTCCTTACCACCCCCAAGGTAATGGACTGGTTGAGAGATTCAACCGGACCCTTAAAGGCATGATTATGGGTCTGGAAGAACCCATGAGGCGTAAGTGGGACGTCCTCTTGCCATGCCTGCTCTTTGCTTACAGAGAGGTGCCCCAGAAGTCCTTAGGGTTCAGTCCCTTTGAACTGCTGTACGGCCATCCTGTAAGAGGACCTCTGAGTCTGGTCAAGGAAGGCTGGGAGAAAGCTCCCAGGAAAACTCCCCAGGATGTATTTAGTTACATGCTGGCCTTCAGGAACCAGACTCGGCGTTTCAGACAACTCGCTGAGGCGAATCTGGAAGCCAGCCAGGAAGAGATGAAACGTTGGCATGATCAGAACGCCACTCTGATCGAGTTTCAGCCTGGACAAAAGGTTTGGGTCATGGCCCCAGTGGAGCCCTGTGCGCTCCAGGATAAGTGGACCGGACCATTTGAGGTGGTGGAGCGCAAGAGTGATGTCACCTACTTGGTGGACTTGCAGTCTCCCAGGAACCCCTTGCGGGTCCTGCATGTGAACCGCCTGAAGCCCCACTTTGAGAGGTCTGAAGTGGGCATGCTCTTAGCAACAGATGCTGGGATGGAAGAGGAGACTGAACCTCTTCCTGATCTCCTGTATGCAAAAGAGCAAGATGGGTCAGTGGATGGTGTGAACCTCTCTCCCACCCTGACCCCGGAGCAGCAGAATGACTGTCGCCAACTGTTGGGACAGTTTTCTGATCTGTTCTCCCTGACTCCCAGTATCACTGAATGGTGCATCCATGATGTGGACACTGGGGACAGTCCTCCTGTAAAGCACAAAACTTACAGAGTGACTGACAGGGTGAGAGCTTGCATCAAGGAGGAGGTCTCCAAGATGTTTGCCTTAGGGGTGATTGAGTCCTCTAACAGTCCTTGGGCCAGCCCAGTGGTCTTGGTCCCAAAGGCTGCCGCGCCTGGTGCCACACCTGAACTCCGGTTCTGTGTGGACTACCGAGGACTCAATTCAGTCACCAGGACTGACGCGCACCCCATCCCCAGAGCTGATGAGCTCATTGATCGGTTAGGGGCTGCCCGGTACCTCAGCACGTTTGATCTAACGTCTGGGTACTGGCAGATCGCCTTAACTGATGGGGCCAAAGAGAGGTCAGCATTCTCCACACCAGATGGGCACTACCAATTCCGGGTGATGCCCTTTGGGATGAAGAATGCCCCTGCCACCTTTCAGAGGTTGGTCAACCAGGTGTTGGCTGGGCTGGAGGATTTCAGTGCCGCCTACCTGGATGACATTGCAGTGTTCAGCGCCACTTGGGAGGAACATCTGCACCACCTCTGGGAAGTGTTGAAGGCGCTGCGGAGGGCAGGCCTCACGATCAAGGCGAGTAAGTGCCAGATCGGGCAGGGTTCTGTGGTGTACTTGGGACACCAGGTAGGGAGCGGCCAGGTGGCGCCCCTACAGCCCAAGATAGATACCATCCTGGCTTGGGAACCCCCAAAACCCAGACAGAGGTGAGGGCCTTCTTAGGACTCACCGGGTATTACAGGAGGTTTGTCAAGGGGTATGGCAACATTGTTGCACCCTTGACTGAGCTGACTTCCAGGAAGCAGCCCAGGAAAGTGAACTGGACTGAGGCCTGCCAAAAGGCTTTTGATGCCCTGAAATCTGCCATGTGCACGGCGCCCGTGCTTCAGGCGCCCAACTTCTCAAGGGAATTCATTGTGCAGACAGATGCTTCAGAGCATGGTGTTGGGGCTGTGCTTTCACAGATGAATGAGGAGGGCCTAGACCAACCTGTAGCCTTTATTAGTAGGAGGTTACTCCCACGGGAACAGAGGTGGAGTGCGATTGAACGTGAGGCATTTGCTGTGGTCTGGGCACTGAAGAAGTTGAGACCATACTTGTTTGGGACTCACTTCCGGGTTCAGACAGACCACAGGCCCCTCAGATGGTTAATGCAGATGAGGGGTGAGAATCCAAAACTGTTGAGGTGGTCCATTTCCCTACAGGGGATGGACTTTACGGTGGAACACCGCCCTGGTACAGAACACGCCAATGCTGATGGTCTGTCCAGATTTTTCCGCCTTAGTGATGAGAACTCCCAGGAGGAAGGGTAGTTCTCCCCACATTTCAGCTGGAGGGGACACGTGTTAGACTTGGCACCATTGGCGTGGGTCTCCCTTCCATTTTTTTGCTGTTGCCTCTTATGTTTTGCTGGTTTTAGATGCTTTTGGGCACTGTGCCACTGCTGTTCAGTGCCACAGTGCAAGTGCTCCCTACTGTAAATTGATATATGGATTAGTGACTCCATGATTGGATGATTGGTTTACTTGTCAGTCCCTAGTACAGTGCACGGAGTGTGCCCAGGGCTTGTAAATCCAATGCCGCTGGTGGGCTTGCAGCACTGGTTGTGCCACCCACAGAAGCGGCTTGTAAAATGTGTCTCAGGCCTGCCATTGCAGAGCCTGTGTGCAGTCTGTGACTGCCATGTCGACTTGGCAAGTGCACCCACTTGCCAGTCCCTAAACCTTCCCTTATCTTCATATCAGACACCCCTAAGGTAGGCCCAAGGGCAGGGTGCATTGTAAGTATAAGGTAGGACATGCCCTGGTGTGTGTGGCATGTCCTAATAGTGAATTACAGCCATTTTCGTTTTTCACTATTGCAAGGCTACCTGTTCTCCATAGGCCAGAATGGGCAGTTTTGATTATTACACCTTATAATCCTAACTGACCCAGAGAACATGGTAGAAAAACGAATTTAGTATGCCTGAACTCAGAATGATAAAATACATCTTTTAGTGAAGTTGGTTTTAACATTCTTTGTTTGAAAATACCTCTTTTAGAAAGTAGGTATTTTCTTGCCTAAACCATCCAGCTGCCTCTGCTCAGGTTGTGTATTGTGTGTCTGGGTTTGTGAGTGACAGGGGCTGGGGGATTCCAGGAGGCAGGGTGAGTCAGCACTAGGCTGAATAGGTCTGCCTGAAGGAGGATGGGTGGGAGGAGTTGCACCTGGGTCTGAATAGGGCTGTGCCTGCCTTCCACAATGCTGGCTCCACCTCCTGCCGGGCGTCTGATGGCTCTGCCCCTCACTCTCAAAGGAAAGAAGGAGTCAGAAAAACAAAGTGCTCCAGGACTGACCAGAACTGGTTTTGGACTAGGCAGAGGCCTCTCTGCCTTCAGAGAACAAAGGGAAAAGGTGTATAAAAAGGGGACCCAGACCCCTAGGAAATTAGATCACTTCTGGGAAATCAAGAAACCTGTTGCCAAGGAGAAGAACCGGAGAAGCTGAAGGAGGAGTACTGCCCCTGTGCTGTTTTGCTCAGTGGGGTTGGCCTGCAGTGGTTGCTTTCTGCCAAGGACAGGAGAAAAGACTTTGCTGTGCTTTGTCATCTTGAAGAAGGGAATCTCCAAGGGCTTGAACTGAGCTTGCCTCCTGCCTGAAGTCACAGGGACACAAAGACTTCACCCCTTCTGTTTGCCTGCATCTGGAACTGCTGTTTTAGCTGCTAACAGAGGGAAATTGCAACACCGACGCCGGCGAGCGACGCCGTAACCTGCACCGAAGCCGTGGGCACCGCTCGTGAAGAGCACGACGCACCGCCCCGACTTGCACCGTAGGCCCGACGCCTGCCGACGCCGTGCGACATCGACTCCGAAGCCGTCATCGAGGCCGCTGCCTGCACCGGAGCCGAGGACACCGCTCGTGACGCTCACGACGCACCGTCCCGACTCGCACCGCAGCCCCGACTTCACCGACGCCAGGGCTTCATCATCGCGGAGCCGATCCTCGACGTGGGTGACCCCCGAATCCATCGACGCCGCACCATCGTAAGGAACCGACGCCTCGCCGCCATCCGTGACGTCACCTCCCCGACACAGTAAGGAACCGACGCCTCACCTCCCCTGCGCTGCAGTAAGGAACCGAGACATCACCTCCCCTGGGGTCGTAAGGAACCGACGCCGCCGGCGCCAACGAAGCATCACCTCCCCGACGCCGTGCACCGTCTTTGTTTTCATCGAATTCCAGGTACTGTTCTTTGTGGGTCTGCTCGACTCCAGGCCCGACGCCGCGCACCTCGCGGTCGGCGCCGTACTTTGGGATTTCCACCGGTCACGACGTCGTGATAACTCCAAGTGGAGTTATTTGTTGCTACAAGCTTTATTTGATTGACTATCCTATTTTTGAAGATAACGTGAACTGTCTCTATCATTTTAAGTCTATTTTTGAGTACAGTATTGTGGATTTTTGCTATTGGGTCTTGTGATAAGTCTATATAAAGATTACTTATTTTTACATAAACAACCTGTGTGGTGTCCATCTGTAGTGTTTTCACTGTATTACTGTATGTGGTCACAAATGCTTTACACACTGCCTCTGAGATAAGCCTGTCTGCTCGTGCCAAGCTACCAGGGGGTGAGCAGGGGTTATTTTAGGAGTGTTTCCCCTTATCCTGACTAGAAGCAAGGGTCCCTATTTGGACAAAGGTGCAGACCATTGCCAACTAGAGACCCCCAGTTCTAACAGTGACCAATGCTAGCAATGTCAGAACAGACCATTCTCTGGCAGTTGTTAACTTCTCCTGGGGAGGGGTAACTGGCCTTAAGAAGGTTGTGGTGAGTGCAGACCTACCAGTAGAATGCTTGCTTGGCAATGATCTTGAAACCTCAGCTTGGGCAGAGGTGGAGCTCAGGAAACATGCAGAAATGTTAGGGATCCCTGCACATGTCTTTGCTGTGACTAGGTCACAGGCCAAAATGTCAAAATCTGAACAGGCCCTGGATTCTGGAACAATGGACCAGGTGCCTCCCAAGAGGAGGAGCAGTAGGGTTAAGGCAGTGCCTTCCCCCTTGGCTCAGGAAGAAGATCAGTCTTTTGAGGAAGATGATCTCAGGCCTGAAGAAGGAACTGTCCCAGAGGAGCTTGAACCTGATCAGGTTGAGTTCTTGAGGACAGGGGCCCTTCCAGGGCAGATCTGAGCCAGGAGCAGCTGAACTGCCCCTCTCTTGAACCCCTCAGACAGCAAGCTGCTGCTGAGGCTGCAGGGAATGCTAGTGGCCCCCATAAGATATATTGGGATGATGGACTCCTGTACTCAGAGGGTAGAGACCCCAAGCCTGGAGCAGCCAGGAGGTTGGTTATACCTCTGAAGTTCAGGGGCTTCCTATTGACACTAGCCCATGATATTCCCTTAGCAGGTCACCTGGGCCAGAACAAGACTTGGGACAAAATTGTCCCTCACTTTCACTGGCCCCACATGTCTGAAGACACCAAGGAGTTTTGTCGCTTCTGTGTAACCTGCCAAGCCAGTGGGAAGGCAGGTGGCACCACAAAGGCCCCCCTGATACCACTACCTGTGGTGGGGGTTCCCTTTGAAAGGGTGGGGATTGACATAGTTGGTCCCATGGATCCCTGAACAGCATCTGGGCACAGGTTTATCCTGGTGGTGGTGGACCATGCCACCAGGTACCCAGAAGCCATTCCCCTTAGGACCACTACAGCTCCTGTGGTGGCCAGGGCCCTCCTGGGAATTTTCTCAAGAGTGGGCTTTCCTAAGGAGGTAGTATCTGACAGAGATGCAAACTTTATGTCCAGTTACTTGACTGCAATGTGGAAGGAGTGTGGAGTGACTTATAAGTTCACCACACCCTATCACCCACAATGCAATGGTTTAGTTGAGAGATTCAACAAAACCTTGAATGGCATGATTAAAGGGCTCCCAGAAAAGCTTAGGCGAAGATGGGACATACTCTTGCCCTGCCTTTTATTTGCATACAGGGAGGTGCCTCAAAAGGGGGTTGGCTACAGCCCTTTTGAACTTTTGTTTGGCCATCCTGTCAGGGGTCCATTGTGTCTGGTGAAAGAAGGTTGGGAGTTACCTCTCAAACCCCCTAAAAAGGACATAGTGGACTATGTACTTGGTCTCTGCTCCCGGATGGCTGAGTATATGAAAAAGGCAACCAAAAACCTTGAGGCTAGCCAGGAATTACAGAAAGCCTGGCATGACCAAAAGGCTGTGCTGACTGTTTACCAGCCAGGACAGAAGGTGTGGGTGCTGGAGCCAGTGGCCCCAGCAGCCCTCCAAGACAAGTGGAGTGGCCCTCATACAATTGTTGAACAGAAGGGAGAGGTCACCTATCTGGTAGACCTGGGAACTCCCAGGAGACCCCACAGGGTGCTCCATGTCAACAGGCTGAAGCCATATGTGGACAGGGCTGACATGGGCTTGCTCATGGCAACTGATGAGGGACAGGAAGAGGAGAGTGACCCTCTCCCTGACCTGCTCTCTCAGAACCCTGATGATGGGTCTGTGGATGGTGTAGCCATGGCAGGCAGCCTCACTGCCCAGCAGCAAACTGATTGTAGACAGGTGCTCAATCAGTTCAGACACATGTTTTCTCTGACTCCAAGTCAGACCACCTGGTGCACTCATGAAGTGGACACTGGGGACAGTCTGCCTGTTAAAAGTAAGATTTACAGGCAACCTGACCAGGTCAGGGACTGTATCAGGACAGAAGTCCAGAAAATGTTGGAGCTTGGTGTCATTGAGCCTTCAGATAGCCCCTGGGCTAGTCCAGTGGTCCTGGTGCCAAAACCTCACACCAAAGATGGTAAGAGAGAGATGAGGTTTTGTGTGGACTACAGAGGCCTCAATGCAGTCACTAGGACTGATGCCCATCCAATCCCCAGGGCAGATGAGCTAATAGACACTTTGGCCTCAGCCAAGTATCTAAGCACATTTGACCTAACAGCTGGCTACTGGCAGATCAGACTAGCTGATGATGCAAAGCCAAAAACTGCATTTTCTACCCCTGGTGGGCTTTACCAATTTGTGGTGATGCCCTTTGGTTTGAAAAATGCACCTGCCACTTTTCAGAGGTTGGTGAACACAGTCCTTACAGGTCTGGAAGCCTATAGTACAGCATATCTAGATGATATTGCTGTCTTTAGCTCCACCTGGGAGGATCACCTGGTCCACCTCAGAAATGTTTTGGAGGCCCTGCAGAAGGCTGGCCTAACTATCAAGGCCACCAAGTGCCAGATAGGGCAGAGTCAGGTTGTGTACCTGGGCCACCTTGTGGGTGGAGGCCAGGTTCAACCATTGCAGAGCAAGATCCAGACCATCATGGACTGGGCTGCTCCAACTACCCAGACTCAGGTGAGAGCTTTTTTAGGCCTGACTGGGTACTACAGAAGATTTGTCAAGGGGTATGGATCAATAGTGACACCCCTGAATGACTTAACCTCTAAGAAAATGCCCAAAAAGGTTCAGTGGACAGTTAGCTGTCAAAAGGCATTTGATGACCTGAAGCAGGCCATGTGCACTGCTCCTATTCTGCAAAGTCCTGACTACTCCAAAAAGTTCCTTGTGCAAACAGATGCATCTGAGTTGGGGTAGGGGCTGTACTGTCACAGTTGAATGATGAAGGTCAGGATCAGCCAGTAGCTTTTATTAGCAGAAGGCTGACCCCCAGAGAGAAACGTTGGTCAGCCATTGAGAGGGAGGCCTTTGCTGTGGTTTGGGCTCTGAAGAAGCTGAGGCCATACTTGTTTGGCACTCACTTCCTTGTTCAAACAGACCATAAGCCCCTCTTATGGCTAAAACAGATGAAGGGTGAAAACCCCAAACTTTTGAGGTGGTCCATTTCCCTACAGGGGATGGACTATACAGTGGAACATAGACCTGTGAGTAACCATGCCAATGCAGATGGACTCTCCAGATATTTCCACTTAGAACATGAAGACTTAACTGGTCAAGGTTAGTTTAATGTCCCTGCGTTTGGGGGGAGGGGGTTGTGTAGGAGAGTAGGATCTGCCTCTTATGGTTACCCCCACTTTTTGCTGGTGTATCACTGTTTTTCGACTTTAGTCTGGCTGGGGCCCTGCTATCCAGGACCCCAGCCTAGCTGCTTCCTCTCTAAATTGATTCCCTGTACTTTAGGTACACCACAGATTGGATTCTGCAGTGCCCTTATAAGTCCCTAGTATATGGTATACTATGTACCAAGGGCATAGACACCCCAGAGGCCTACCAGGGGCTGAAGCATGTATTGTGCCACTCCTGGAAGGCCATCCAAAATGACACCACAGGACTGCTACAGCAGCCTGAGTGAGGTGGTGCATGCACCCCTTACAGAGATATAGGTTCACTATATCTCACCTAACACTGCACATAGAAACCTATCAGTCACCCCTATGGCAGGCCTTATCAATCCTGAAGGCAGGGTGCTTGGTTATATGTGAGAGGGTGCCCATGCATGAGCAGAGCCCCTCTGCAGCTCTCGGAATCTCCTATCCGGGGTTGTCTGTGGTGCAGCCTGACCATATACTCTTAAGTGCATTATATCTAAACGGTAAATACTAACTTTGGGATGGCTGCACGGAAACATGTCGTGTTTGGTGTCAAACACCTTGGAATCATACCCCCACACCAGTACCTGGTGTGGGAGTATGATCCCACCCTTCTAGAGGGAGAGACATGACAGCACCGGTATACCCGGTACCAACTAACCAGAGCCTGGCATCACAAAATGGATGCTGCAGCCACAGACACGAGTCTGGCCTCCTGCTGCTGACCGAAACTCCGGCAGGGGAGGCCTGGACAAAAGGTTTCCTGTCGCAGGGAGGTGTTACCACCTCCTAGGCAGGCCTTAGTGGATTGGGGCTGGGTGGGTGCACTCTCTGAGTGCTTTGAAGTCCTGCACTGGGGGCACATTTGGTGTCCTCGTGCATACCCCAGTTCAAACGGGTTGCAGGGGCTGCCAGCCCCTGCTCTGGCGCGAAACTGGACAAAGGAAATGGGTGTAGCCACCCCTCTTTCCAAACCCTCCCATAGGTGGGTCCCCAGAGTTAGTCCAACCCCTTTCCTTAGTATAAGTAAGGGAACCCTGGCAACAGGACTTTAGATATCCCTGGACGAAACTCTGAAGCAGAATCCTGGACCTTCGACGCTCTACATCAAGATTAGAGGACTGAAGAATCTCCCTTGGGGTCAAGAAGTGACTCCCCTGCTTGGCAGGCACCAACGAAGCATCTGTCCGGTCTGCATCACTGAAGCTCCTGCCGGACGCCGAAGTCTTTGCATCACCAGAGGTGGATTTCCAGACTTTCCCGAGGCTTCCCTGAGTCCTCAGCAAAGCTGAGGCCCGTAGCTGTCGTGGGTAATGTGGAACCATGACCCCTGGACACAAAGCACATTTGCAAGTGCACCAACTTCCTGACATTTCTCGAAGCAGTGCTTTGGGTTCCAAATAGCCCTAGCCCCGAGCACCAACTGCAGCAAAGATCACTGGCCTACACATCCCGAGTGTCCCGTGGGCCAGCTCCAAGTGCGACCGCTTGAGGCTCCTTTGTGATCTCTAGTCCGTTGGCTAGTGGGTCCCCACGAAGGCAACTCTTCAATTGCTTGGGCTTTTCTGGTTTCTCCAGAAGTGCCCTGACTTACCCTTGCTGGGTGATTCCCTCAGACCTTGCTGGTCTGCACTGCAGCCTTTTCTTTATTTCCCCGTGACTTGCCGTTGTCAAGGCTTGTTGGGTCCAATCTGGTCGCAGACACCACAGCACTCGACAGACTTTGTGGTACAGCTCAATTCCAGCTCCTGGTCATTGTTGACGCCTCCTGGACCTCATGGCTGAAGAGTCAAGGCACCCGTCAACTCACCTGAAGCACCCGACATCTGAGGGCATTCGACTATCGTGTCCCTGGTCACTGGCTAGTGACCCAGACTCTGTCCCCTCTGCTTTCAGGTCTTCCTCTTCCTCGATCCAGGCTTGGATCGCACCGGACACTCTTTCTCCAACACGGCAGCAGCACTTTCCAAGAGGTCACCATTGCAAACGACGACGATTCCCGACACCTTTTAACACGTATGCACCCGGCTTCCCTGGGTGAGGTAACTCGAGTATTTCGGTACTCACGTGGGTGTGGGCCCTAGAAACTCTTGAGTTTTAAGGGGTTAACTGGAAGTCCTCTCCGAAGTGTCCTTTTTCTTTAAAAATCTAACCGCGACTTTCCCCATAGAAGTCAACGGCGGCTCGCGGCTGTGTTCTCACACTGCACGCGTCCCCCGTGGGTCCCCTGTGTCACTACCTTGGGTGGTTCCTTGGGGTCCAAGCACTTCTACAGGCTCTAGGCCTTGTGTCTAGTTCAGTCGTGGTTCTTATACCACTATTTTAGTATATGGTTTGGTACGCCCCTAGGGCTCAAACGTGTATTGTGCTAAATACTGCTGATATTTGACTTGTAACTTATGTACTTCGAACTCTAGCCTCATAAAGAGACTAGAGGGGTGTGTTTAAGACTAAATACATATATTTTATATATATACCTGGTGTGGTCCTCTTTCATTTGGTCACTCAAGAGATTATAGACTGGTAAAACAAGCTGCTTTACATTCCTCCAAGACTTAGCCTGAAGGCTGCTCTCCATAGCTACCACTAGGATAGCTTTCACTAAAGGTTGTCTTTAACCTATCATCCATAAGGGGTTGTTTGGACTGGTGCAAGGTGCCCACTATAACTAGTGGACAGCATATGCCAGGCCAACTTCTCACATCCGGGTCCTCCATAAATTGTACAAAGGAATTCAACAGGAATTGTAAACCCCTCGCTGTCCTCACCATGAGGACAGTGTCATCAGCATACAAGAGGACCGGCATACTTTGCTTACCCACCAGGGGGCAATCAATTTTTAAGTTCACGAGGACCTGCTCCAGATTGTTATTATACAAATTAAAAAGAAATGGGGCCAAGATACACCCTTGGCCCAACCCCCTCTGGATGGGGAACTCATGAGTCACTTTAAGGTCTTTGGAGTAACGAACTACGGCTTTAGTATCTCGATGGAGGTCCCTTAAAAACAGAACAATATCTTTGTCGATACCAATAAAGAGCATCATCTGCCAGAGCTTGGGTCTGTTGACATGATCGAACGCAGAAGACAGATCCATGAAAGCTAGGTAGACGGTGCCGGAGCGGTCAACGGTGTACTTATTCAAAACCATATAGAAGTTCAGGCACTGGTCCACCATTGAGCAACCAGGGCGAAAACCATATTGGACCTCTATCGGAATGTTATTGTCGTCTGCCCAGCTCACTAGCCTGTCTCATACCATACGACCCACCAACTTTACCACAGAATCCAAAAGAGAGATTGGCCTATAGCAATGAGTGCTATCCCGATCTCTTTTTTTGAAGACCGGAACTAAGGTAGATAAAGCCCTAGTGGCAGGACGGTTGGTCTTAACTGTGGTGTTGATGATTGAGGTGAGTACGGGTGCCCAGAAGTCCATATTTGAAATATAGACATCTGGGGGGATCCGTCAGGACCTGGGGCCTTGTTTTTAGATAACCTCATAATACCTGCTCTTACTTTCTGTACTGGGAATATAACCTCAGATTTGCCCGCAACGCTTTCCTGGGTATCCCTCGGAATAGAATCAAGCTGAAACATGCCCTCATAGTGGCTTACCCACTCATCCTCAGTGAAAGACTAGACATTAAATTGCGAAGGAAGATTTATTTGTAACATCACCTGCAATTGAAAACTCTACTACTAGAAATTCAAAATGTAAATAAGTTAAAATGTTGGTTTAAAATGTTCCATAGTCATGCATGGTAAAAATGATTACGTTAAAATAATATTTGTATAATATTTGTATTGTCCAAAACATTGCATATTTTTCTATATATTAAACACATTTTACATTTACTTTAGTTTGAAACATAGTACACTAATTAAAGATTTAAATTACAAAATGATGTGTTTGTCTATCTTAACTCAATAGCAATTGTTTGTGATATCAGCACAGCATTTAGGGCCTTCAGCAGTTCTGGTGCATCATGTCCTGGGGCTGGAGGCCTAATCATGTTTTCACTCTCATTGTCTGGTGCATCTGAAAATATTTCTGATGGCATGCCTTTTCTTATTGCTACATTATGCAACATTACACATGAGACTCATATTTTGCAACATATTGAAGGGTGGTACTCAGGGCTTTAAGTGGGATGAAAAAACTGGGGGGGTCTCTCAAAGGGGCGTGGCCAAAGTAATTTGGGGCGTGGCTTAAAAACACTTAAGCTAAAAATCTATGCTTAGCATAGTGTGCCGCCCGACTTCTATTTTGCTGTTTCTGTTATTGCATCCAGATATATGATACAAGTAGTAACATACCTACACCAAATCAGGAGGACTATTGGATTTGTCAATGGTTGTTAGTTGCATAAGATAAATAAGCAGCAACTATGGCTTGTATATAATATTGAAAAAGCTTCCACTTAAAGCCCTGGTGACACCATGACAATGTTGCTGCTCCTGAGTTTCAAAAAGAGAAGGGAAATCCAGAGAGAAAATTACTCTCTTTAAAGGATTTCCCTTCCCCTACAATGCTCACCTGGCATGACGTCATGCCGTAGCTTCTCCATTAGTGAGAAGTGAGCACTGTGAGCAGCACACATCGACGTGCCTGCATCACTGCAGTCCGGAAAAAAACAGACCGCCAGTGCCAGGGCACAAAACAGAGCCCGATAGAGACCTGTTTCGAGGCCCCCTTTAAAAAACTGCCGGTGCTCAGACCCGGTGAGACCCGGCCCACTTAAAGCCCTGGTGGTACTCCAGTGTACCTCCTCTCTTAGGTGGATATCGAAATCTCCTTTTAAGTAATCTAAATGTCCTTTCAATACCTGATTGGGTTTGTTTGTGCACATCATTGTAATTCCTTTCTTTTGCTGTTCCTGGATTGAAGTGAGGTTTTAATATCCAGGGGCACAAGGAATACACACTGTTACCTGTAAGAATGTGCATATATTTAATACTTGGTATTGACACACTTTACTTTATATGAATTTATAGTTTAGTTAAAGTTGTATCCTTACCAACTGACCAGCCATCTCCAAACTCCCCTGCAGCCAGCCTGCTATATAAAGCGCAATATCTACAAATGTAGGACTCGTGTGTGCTTCCTGGAAAGTGAGCTACAATGTCTGTGATGAGGCTTGAAGCAGTGCAAACTATCTGGATAATTAGAGAGTGGGTGACTTTTCCTACACAGAGCACACTGCAGGTTTGTCTAATGTAACAGTTTAAGCAACAATAATAGCATATTTAAACATGCACAGTCAAAGCCAATAGTCTTCGCTTTTATATAGCACTTGCAGAAAGATACCGGGAGATGTGATTATCATTAAAGCAAATTTGCTAGAGGTTCCCATGCTCAGACCAATCTGAATACAGCGACCCATGCATGCAGGCAACATCAGCATAGCACCAATCCACACAGACAACATATATAATGGTACCCAAGCATGCAAGCAAAGCACATACAGTCACACAACCGGCATATAGGGACAAATGCATATATATAACAGTAAAAGAAATGACAAGCGCTAAACTTTAATTGTCGCTAGGCCACAGCAATAGATTTGTTCAAAGGTTGTTGATGTTATTTTTAAAACAAATCATATTTGCTTAGTAACATGAACATTTTGCATTTGAAACAACAATGCTGCAATGTACAGAACTATTGTTTTTCTTGTCATAGGCCAAACTAGTCCATATTGGACTTCAGAATAGCATCATATTTTTATTTCTTATTGGAACTGCACACAGCAAAATGTGCACTGAAGCTTTGCGATGACACGCTGTTATTGGAGAGTCTCGGAGGATGTTCTTTTGTTAATCTGTTTCTCTCAAAGGTCTCTTCATGAATTGTTCACTGAGGATTCATTCATTTATGTGACTCTCATTGCTTATGTGACCAGATTTACACTGTTGCTTGTGATGATATTAGGTAAGAGTGGAGTTTAATTATATTAATTTAGGGGGATTGTGCTTGGATGGTGGCCTTATATGAGATATCAATTCAGTATTCTGATTCGTCAACATGTGATATATTTGCTCACCTTATGCTGACTGCGCGATTTCAATTGTTTACATTATATATTTGTTGATAAAAAGCCATGATTTGGAAGCTCTGGGTGACCTGTCTTTGAGCCTTTAGGGATTTTGCCCTATTTCTTATTAATTTGCTGCATATTCTGGACGTAAACTGTTTTCCAGATCTTGACCATGCTACATCTATTTAAATGCTGCCAGCCTTCATGACAAATGATTTCTGAGCCTCATGCTAAATCCCTATGACTGATTATTAGGTATTTTAGACTCATTTTGAGACTAACCATATTTTTACCTTTTGTATTGCACTTTAATATGCATAATAAACCTTTACGGACAGTTCTCCAGCCTTTTCAAGTCTCAAGGCTAATTAACTGATCGCTATTTAAAAAGCTGTTTTGAATCTTATCTTTAGGAGCACATTTCCTCATCTGTTCTTGAGGACAACACCATCCCTGAACCTGTGCAGGCGCTTTATCTCTATCATATCAGATTATCTGAAATAGTGCCAACAACTTGTAACTAGGCCTGGGCAGAGTTCGCGGAGTTCCGCGTATCGAAAAACTCCGCCGGGCTATGTGGAGTTCTGCAAGCAGTGGAGTGCGTTAGGTTGCACCGTTCATGCTGATTTTTGGCGCCGGGTGTTTGTCCTGCACTGAAAAATCAGCTCAAACTGCACCATGCGCAGTAGATGTTCCACTCGAGCAGCAGCTTCCTCAACGCAAACGTAAGGTTTCTCAATGCAAGCGGACGCGTCCATCCGCGACTGCACTCGTTGAGAAATCTCGCTGGGAGGTGGTCTAGCGTTGGATTTTCCTCGCTTGCGCTCGCAAACTTAATGTTAGCGAACAAGGAAAAACTCTGCTCCTTTTTTGGAACTCTGCGTGCTGAAAACTCCACAAACTCCGTGAACGGAGCGAAGTTCACTGCACAGGCCTACTTGTATCACATGATTTGGCAAATTGACCACTATGCTAATGTGTAAGAGGTCCCTCACTCCCAGTTCCTTTACATTTGAGGAAACTGGACTCAATTATTAGCTTCCTAGAACAACACAGATCTGAAATCAATAAACTACTCTACGCAGGAGTCATATATTTTTGTCATCTAGTGCCTCTTACATTGCTGTGTTTTGCAGGATGAGCAATACATCACTGCAGCAAATGCACACCAAGCATAGCTATTTACTGATAAAACACTGTACACTCAAGAAATAGGTGGAAACCATTCTGCGTATTAGTCTTACTGTTATCAAGCAACTAAAGAAACAGGTCAAGCACTGCCTAACCCAAATCTATTTACATTTATTTTTCCTTTGAATAGTACGTATTCACCCTAAGCCTGTAGCAAGCCCATTAGTCAATTTTAAACAACTCCTGACCAACTTGAAGAATAACTTAGACTGAGTTAGTTTAATGAACACAGTTCCTCCTGAACTCCATCTCACAAGTTCATGGTGTAAATTAATCATTCAGTCACACAGGGCCGACTTTAGTGCAGTGTGACGGTGCAACTGCACAAATCGCCCAGCTCGGGGGGAGGAGGTGGACGCTGTGTTTTGAAATTTTTATGGTTGTAAACAAACCTTCTGCAGAATTCCTTGTGTGTCCAGCAATTTCCAGGCAATTATAAATTTGTCATGATAACTCTGGTGATTAATGCACTTGTAGAGAGAGAGAGTTTTATCTAGTGGCAATTCTTTACTCATCATAAAGTTGCACTGAGGGTTAATGTTCCTACTGCAAAGAACATGTACCATAGAGATCACAGAATTGGGCTACTGCTTTTGTCACAGAGATCATTTTGTTGCTTGCAGTTCATAAGTTCCATTCCTATTATAGGTCAGTGTGTGCTTGCTGCAAGGTATAGGTTAGAATCATATATTTTTCCTCAGTCTTTTATTATCCTAGTGTTGCAAAAAAGTTTTCATTTGGGTAGAAATACATTCTTATTAGTAAAGCCAACCCCAACCACAGTCTTACATTTTAAATCCTGAGTTTGAGCTTCTCCAGATCAAGTGCTCTTAAAATATACTGCCTACCAGTATGGATGTTATGTGACTCCTACACCTTGCAGTCCTCATTGTCTTATGTAACATTTCCTGTACCCTGATTTACACATGTATGATTGAATGTTTTTGCATAATGTGTTTGCGATGCAAAGTGCCTCTGACACCCTACAGTGGTATGAGTAGCCCTATAAAACAAATGAAACAATGAAATCTGTGTGAGAGATGAGCTATGGAGAGATGAGCGGCACGATTAGAGGGTGGTTGTGAGGGAATCCATGAAGAAGAAGGTCATGGGGGTGCCAAGAAAGATTTTCGCACCGGGTGCCACCATCTCTAAAGCCGGCTCTGCAGTCACAGCTAAATAAATTCCTGTATAAAAATTAGTCAGCTCTTTAGTGTGACTGAGCTACTTTTCTGTATTTAGACAGCTTTCCTTTGGAATATTCAGTACCCCTCCTACCTCCCTTACATAATATGATTTTCAGCTTTTAATGGTTTCACTCATCTAGTGTTGGACTGGTCTTTTGGCCAGTCTGGCAAATTTTTTGTGGTAAAAATAAAATAGCCTACACAGTGGCTCATCTGGCCATGTCAGACTGCCTTAAAGGCTAGTCTAACACTGTGCTCATCCATCTTCTACACGGCACATGCATGCTTTACTTTCTTTCAGTCTTACCTGTAAGTCCTCGTTAAGAGTCAGAGAGCATGCACTTACTCTGTTACACTAAAGCTACTACACTTTGGAATTCTGTCAGTTCACCTGACACTACTTACCTCGTGGTCCACCTTTCAATCAGCAGTTCTGAAAACTGAAGAACGGGGCAGGTCTGCCTAAAAACACTGAACCCTCAGGAGAAGGGATACGTCTTTTTTTTTGTTGAAATTTTGGTCTGTTGGGTGAGGAAGAATTTACTGAAGAAATGTGTAATGTTTAATGTTTAATGGTTCCATTACTGATTGGAAAACTTCTGTCCTCCCAAACATCTCAGTGGAAACAGCTTTTCCTTTATCCTGACTTAAAAGGTCAAACTGATTCTGTAACTGGTAAAGGTCAAAAACAGAAAGCAAAGACAATAAACATCAAAGTCAAATGAATAATGGTGAATACCTAACACTATGTTGGAGGTATGTGTCAACAGGACGCAATTTGCACATAGTTAATATGTCACATAATTTACAAAACAGATACTAAGCTAACAACATGATGCTATGGTCCAAGACAGCAGCAGACACCGGAGTTCCCGCCCACATGGTGTTTGTTCCACACTGTGAAACCAGGATTCCTCTTTTGCCGCTCCAAGAGTCCATAGACTTTAAGATTTCACCAGCTTGAAATGCATCTCTCTGCGTCCACTGTCGTATATTTTGGAAAACCTTCGAATATCCCACCTCATAGGATGGATTCATTGATAACATGGGCTCGTGCTTTTGTTTCTATTTTGGTTCTTGTGGGGGCGCACTATTTTCTGCATGTTAGCTCTATAAGGGGCCTCTCCGAATTGGAGCTACACAGTTTATGCGCCTATAAAATATTTAGCTTGCTAAAATGTTAATGCGCATGGTGCGCTGTTGGATTTGCCATATATATGAATACCTAAACAAAGGGAATGTTTTATGAAATGTGGACTTAAAATCCGCCTTCGCGATCACAGCCATAATGCGCCGCGCTGAGCGGTGCACATCACCTGCCGTTTCTTACAGAGGTGTGTGAGGACAATTTTACAAGTCGGCATAATTGATAATTATCATCCTGCAAACGTAACGTACAAAACGTTCAGCGATATGCCATTTCACAGACAAGTAACCACAGCTTTCTGCTCTGAAACACAGCGCGGAGCAGAAGCTGTGAGCGATTCTGTTTGTGCCAGGGGTTGAATGTGTGTGTGTTAGTATTCTCCCGCGCTCCTCTCTGTTGTCATATTTCCACTTGCAGGGCGGACGACGGGTCTGAGATTGACAGCGGGTGATTGGCGGTTTTCGGTATTGTTGCAATTGCAAAGGCTGCCGCAGTGAGCATTTTTGGATGCAATTACAGGAGCTCCATTCTGGGATGCTCACGTGCTGTCAGTAATTGTATTTATTTGTGCCTTGTAAATGAGATGCAGGCAGCCTCGGAGGCTTTCTAGCACGCGTACGAGCAGGCACCCACACTTTCACACAATTGGGTGGCAGTCATTCTATCAGCGAGGCCCAGGACAGTGATAAACTGAGTACAAAGTCTGCATTTAACAAAGAAATAGTTTCCAAATCGGCGCATATTTGAGTCCAACTTCTTACTTTGAAGTTTAGAGCAGTGCGGCTACATTGATCCCCATGTAGCTATAATTTTACGTACGATAATAACAAAACGTGAGAGGGGCCCCTGCAAGATATGCGGAAGGGGCCCCTCACACTCACATGAGTTGGGGCTGAGGGGGGCCCGTCCAGTATGGGTAAGACTGCCCCCACCCTCACCCCGCGGGGGCCTTTTATACGCCCCTGACTGCTCACCTCTTTTGCTCACGTTGCTTTAACCGCCTTGTCAGTTGGAAATTTTAAGAAATATTTGGAGTGACAGCCGAAGTGGAAGGATACGGAATAAATAGACTGTTGAATAAGAATCCTGCCTGTGGATGCCATGCAGTATATTGATGAGATGATATGTGTCCACACGACAGGGATCAAACTCCCCGAGGGGCAAGGCGGATACTGTGGGAGCAGGTGTTTTATTCTGCATAGAAAGGCCTACTCGGAGCCCATGTTCAGCTTTAATGACCGCAGAGCTTGCTCCATTGAACAAGCAGTGACATTGGCAAATGGTTCTCGCAGAAGTGAAAACTTATCTCTGCTATGAGGGCGATGCCCTTTGTGGGATGTGATTGGAAGTCTATGACAAGTGCTTACAGCTGTCCAAACAGGGGATGTGAAGGACAGCTGGAGACTCAGGCCTGCTCTATATTCAGTGACAGCATCTCTTCTTGCCAAGTGAAGAGGGGAAATAGAAATTTCAGTCATGTCAGGACGGAGATACTTATCCTAAATGTGAAAGCTGAGGCGATGGGCTGCCGAGGACAACCGGATATTTAACTATTTAAAGGACTAAAAGCACGAGGAGTGGAAAACTGAGCTTCTTGGATAACTGCAAAATGGAGGGTCAGTGAATTGTAAATATTTCCAGAAGTGCATCATTGTTAACGAGGAAGAACACGCAGGGGCATATTTACGTTCCCTGGCGCATCCCTGCATATCAGCAGGGATGCGCCAGGGAAAATGCGTCACGCAAGTTTACCCTTGCGCCACGTCCGATGCGCCGCATTTACAATGCGGCGCATCATGGCGCAAGGATAAGCAGATGCGTGACGCATCTGCCGGCGGAAGGTTGGCGCAGTGCTGAAGTTGTGTCGCAAGCGCGATGCAACTCCAGCACTGTTCCAACCTTCCCTATCCCTAACATGGTGCGTCAATCCTTACGCCTGCTTGAAGCAGGCGTAAGGATTTGACGCACCAGCTGCCGGAAAAGTGACCGTGAAATCTTGTAGATTTCACTACGTCACTTTTCCGAGGCGTTCCTGCGCCGCAACGCCCCCTGCGCCGATGCGCCCACATGAAACCTGACGCAGGTTTCATGTGGCGCAGGGGTTTACTACGTGACGCATCTCCCTAGATGCGTCACGTTGTAAATATAGCGCAACGCGGCGCATGGTTTGCGTCGCCGCTGCATCACATGCGTGACGCAACGGCGGCGCAAAAGTGGCGCAAGGGGCTTGTAAATATGCCCCGCAATGTTTTACATCACCAGAGATGGAAGCAAATGTGTTGTATCGTAGGAAGGAGTTCCAGTAGATGTGGTTAGGTTAAAGATGATATAAGTTTATTGTTCTTAGATGTTAAGTAGGTTTTTCAGTAAAGATGTAAATAGCCCCACCAGGAGCAGCCTCCCTGCTGCTCAGCCCAGGATCCAACTGACACTCCACCTCACAGCAATCCACACATTCCAATGACATCACCATCCACACCAACATTCTACCCAACACATTCACACTGGCTGAGCAGCAGAGGCAGAGAAACAGTGAAGATGCAAAGTATAAAACCTTAGATATAACACACCTTCCCCCTTTATATAATACACAAAACATAGCAAATATAAGAAGAAAGATCACAAAGATACAAAAGAAACTTGCAAGGGAAAATGTCGCAAAATACAAGTTGAAAACAGCATTACATAAGAAACGCAAAAGACTAGAATATAAACAGAAAATTACAGTTACAAAAACAAACTTGCATAAGAAGATATCGCAAATGCAAAATGCAAACAGCATTTCGTGAACTACACAAGGCACTTAAATTGCGACAATACATAAAAATGCTGAAACATCAAAGGAGGAAATGGAGTACATGAAAGATAAGACACACATCTCCTTCCTTAGCAGAGCAAAAATGAAACCAAAAAATTTCAAAAGGAAGGATGATGTACAAAAACGCCAAAGAAAAGAGAGAGATCTACATAAATAAGAGAAAAGTATTCCACGAAAACAAACAAGAAAAGAGTGCCTCAAATTACCACCACAACCACACCGGCTGGCCAGGCTGGCGAAGAAAATGGGAAACACAGACCACAGCAAACGAAGAAAAAGGAATACCCAGTGAAACCAGAAGACAGGGATAAGACACAACCAGAAAAACTAATAACTCCCAAGACAAAACACAGACAGAACTCCAAGAGTTAAAACCATGGAGAAAACAAGTGAACCAGAAAATAAGCAACGGGTGAGAAAACACCCAACCAGAAAACAATCAAAGGGTGGCTTACACCCAACCAGAAAGTAAGCAGGGGTGGCTAACACCCAAACAGAAAGCAAGCAATGGGTGGAATACATCCAACCAGAAAGCAAGTAGCAGGTGGATAACACCCAACCAGAAAGCAAGCAACGGGTGGCTACACCCAACCAGAAGGCAAGCAAAGGGTGGCTTACACCAAGTAAGAAAGCAAGAAACGGGATTCACCAAACTAGTGAATCCCCAAACAGCAAACACAAATTAAAGAGTGTGATCTGGGTGGACTGGACCCCACCGAAAATCACAAGTAAGACCACACAAGAAAAATAAACGCAAGAGGATTGCAGACATAACAACTTGCACACCAGAGCAAAATACACTGTAAATAGATAAAAAGTGTGATCTGGGTGGACTACAACACACAGTACATCTATAGTGCAATCACACCTCAAGTAAGACCACGCTTCTGAAAAACGCAAAGAAGATACACGCGCAAAAACTTGCGCACAATAGAAAAAATACACTGTAAATGAAAGTCATATAAAGAAGCAAAGGTTAACAAAGAGAAAATGCTCCACGTCAAAGTACAGACAGAAAAAACGTTTGAAAACCTGCATGCCAAGAAAGAAATACATTAATGACACAGTAGCATGTAAATGGCAATATGATAAAAAGTGCATTATAAGAATAAATCAATACAGGAAAAATAAAAAAAATACGCAAGACATCAGAATATAAAGGCAGTACTACACGAAACAAATGAGCATCAACACATTGTATCATTAGAGAATGGCATAAGTAAAATGGCAGGAATAGTGATGGAAAGAAAATGCAGGTGCGAGAAGAAGCAGAAAAATGCATAATATTAAAAACGTCGTAGATATGGGAGCCAAAATGAGACAGCAAAACACGTTGCTTGTGTACCCAGTATACCCTGAAGTTCAGCACTTAAAGGTGAAGCAACGAGGAAAACTGCAAAGCGTCTCTAATCCGAAGGCGGTGAGGCTGTAGACAGTAAAATAATGTCCTCCAAAATACCTCAAACACATGTGGCTCCATGGACGTCAAAGAGTAATCAGCAGGAAAAAATCCGGAATGAAGCAGGAAGATAGCGTCAATTAAAATGGCGTCACGTAGAGAAGACGCACGCCGGATGACTCAACGTGCGCAAGTGGGAGAAAACGTCTCCAAGCAGCGAAGATCCTAGGGTTCCAGGAAATCAGGAAGAAGAAGAAAAGGAACGCCCAAGAGAACACTCACGAGGAAGGGAGCGCGCGCAGTATCCATGGACTCCTCGCAGGCCATTGGAACATCACAGTAATAACGGTAAGAATGCGCGCAGCATGTTCGAGTCGCAAAGATTAAAAAAAAAATATCACTCGGGTGACTTCAGACCCCAAAAATGAGACGTACAAATATGTCTCTCTGAGAAGTAAAGGGAGCATCCCCCTCCCGATCTCGTCTTGTGAGCCATGGCTATCTGGAGAAATCACAGCAGAGTAGAAAGAGCAGCAAGATATGTCAAAAATCCAAGAGATAAGTCGGGCACGTAGCACAAGATTAATTTAACCAGTTCATTAAAATCCGTGCAGGTTTGAGTTTGTCAGATCATTAAATCCTTAGGTAGATTCTTCGGTGTAACACGTAGAGTAAGAGGGTTTGCCTCTCAGCTTGAGGATGAAGTAAGTAGAAGCAGGAAGCATACACCCTGTCAATGGCAGCAGGGTGTCAAAGGCAGCGGGAAACAGACTCCCTGACAATGGCAGCAGGAAACATACACCCAGTAAAGTGTAGCAGGAAACATACGCCCTGTCAATGTGCTGTCCGGTGAAGCTGGACACTGGTGGGGCAGGAGGGCGTGAAATCCTTGGGTAGGTTCTTTTTTAAATAAAATCTTGAATAAAAGTTCCTTATGAAGCTTGAAGTAAGTCCTCACACGTAGTTTTTTGATCCAACTCGTCGCCAGTTTGTGTTGTATCGCAGGAATGAGTTCCAGTAGACGTGGTTAGGTTAAAGATGATATAAGTTTATTGTTCTTAGATGTTAAGTAGGTTTTCCAGTAAAGATGTAAATAGCCCCACCAGGAGCAGCCTCCCTGCTGCTCAGCCCAGGATCCAACTGACACTCCACCTCACAGCAATCCACACATTCCAATGACATCACCATCCACACCAACATTCTACCCAACACATTCACACTGGCTGAGCAGCAGAGGCAGCGAAACAGTGAAGATGCAAAGTATAAAACCTTAGATATAACACACCTTCCCCCTTTATATAATACACAAAACATAGCAAATATAAGAAGAAAGATCACAAAGATACAAAAGAAACTTGCAAGGGAAAATGTCGCAAAATACAAGTTGAAAACAGCATTACATAAGAAACGCAAAAGACTAGAATATAAACAGAAAATTACAGTTACAAAAACGAACTTGCATAAGAAGATATCGCAAATGCAAAATGCAAACAGCATTTCGTGAACTACCCAAGGCACTTAAATTGCGACAATACATAAAAATGCTGAAACATCAAAGGAGGAAATGGAGTACATGAAAGATAAGACACACATCTCCTTCCTTAGCAGAGCAAAAATGAAACCAAAAAAATTTCAAAAGGAAGGATGATGTACAAAAACGCCAAAGAAAAGAGAGAGATCTACATAAATAAGAGAAAAGTATTCCACGAAAACAAACAAGAAAAGAGTGCCTCAAATTACCACCACAACCACACCGGCTGGCCAGGCTGGCGAAGAAAATGGGAAACACAGACCACAGCAAACGAAGAAAAAGGAATACCCAGTGAAACCAGAAGACAGGGATAAGACACAACCAGAAAAACTAATAACTCCCAAGACAAAACACAGACAGAACTCCAAGAGTTAAAACCATGGAGAAAACAAGTGAACCAGAAAATAAGCAACTGGTGAGAAAACACCCAAACAGAAAACAATCAAAGGGTGGCTTACACCCAACCAGAAAGTAAGCAGGGGTGGCTAACACCCAAACAGAAAGCAAGCAACGGGTGGAATACATCCAACCAGAAAGCAAGTAGCAGGTGGATAACACCCAACCAGAAAGCAGGCAACGGGTGGCTACACCCAACCAGAAGGCAAGCAAAGGGTGGCTTACACCAAGTAAGAAAGCAAGAAACGGGATTCACCAAACTAGTGAATCCCCAAACAGCAAACACAAATTAAAAAGTGTGATCTGGGTGGACTGGACCCCACCGAAAATCACAAGTAAGACCACACAAGAAAAATAAACGCAAGAGGATTGCAGACATAACAACTTGCACACCAGAGCAAAATACACTGTAAATAGATAAAAAGTGTGATCTGGGTGGACTACAACACACACTACATATATAGTGCAATCACACCTCAAGTAAGACCACGCTTCTGAAAAACGCAAAGAAGATACACGCGCAAAAACTTGCGCACAATAGAAAAAATACACTGTAAATGAAAGTCATATAAAGAAGCAAAGGTTAACAAAGAGAAAATGCTCCACGTCAAAGTACAGACAGAAAAAACGTTTGAAAACCTGCATGCCAAGAAAGAAATACATTAATGACACAGTAGCATGTAAATGGCAATATGATAAAAAGTGCATTATAAGAATAAATCAATACAGGAAAAATAAAAAAAATACGCAAGACATCAGAATATAATGGCAGTACTACATGAAACAAATGAGCATCAACACATTGTATCATTATAGAATGGCATAAGTAAAATGGCAGGAATAGTGATGGAAAGAAAATGCAGGTGCGAGAAGAAGCAGAAAAATGCATAATGTTAAAAACGTCGTAGATATGGGAGCCAAAATGAGACAGCAAAACACGTTGCTTGTGTACCCAGTATACCCTGAAGTTCAGCACTTAAAGGTGAAGCAACGAGTATTCACAGAATGAACTTACTCATTTCGGTATTCACAGAAGTTAGTAGTCCTAACTTTAGGACTCCTAAATGCCTTCTGTGAATACCGAAAGTCTTAAAGTTAGGATTTTTCTCAGTTTAGGAGTAGTAAAGTTAGGACTCCTAACTTTAGGACTCCTAAATGCCTTCTGTGAATACCAAAAGTCTTAAAGTTAGGATTTTTCTCAGTTTAGGAGTAGTAACTAACTTTACTACTCCTAAACTGAGAAAAATCCTAATTTTAAGACTTTCGGTATTCACAGAAGGACTACTAACTTCTGTGAATACCGAAATGAGTAAGTTCATTCTGTGAATACCAAAATGAGTAAGTGTATTCTGTGAATACCAAAAAGTACTAACTTTACGTTTTTGACGTAAGTTAGTTCTGTGAATCAGGCCCAGTGTGTTTGAGACTGTTAGTGATTCACAGTGGGTCGCAAATGGACCTCCCTCATCAATATTCATGAGGCAGATCGCATTTGCGACCCAATGTGAATGACTACAATCACAGGGATTGTGGCCTGCTGGGGTCAGCAGACCACCATGTCTGTGATTTAAAAAAAAATAAATCAATGTTTTTTTTTTGTAATGCAGCCCATTTTCCTCAAAGGAAAACAGGATACATTTCAAAACTAAAAATGAAAAGCTACCTTTTCATTTTTTAAGTGTAGCCATAGGCAGTGGTCCAGGGGACCACTTCCTGCTCTTAAAAAATGTTGGCACCCACATTCACAAAGGGGAAGGGGTCCCTTAGGGACCCCTTCCCCTTTGCGAATGGGTTACCACAAACTTGAAGTTGGTGGTAACCAGTGGCGCTCGCAGAGGTAACGCTGTGGGGCGGTGTGGCGGGGCGGGGGAGGGGCGGGGGGGGAAGTGGATTCTGACATACGACGACAAAGGTGAACGTAAATAAATACCTGCCGTGGTATGTCGGACTCCACTACCCCACCACCCAGCCCCTCCCCCGCCCAGCCTCACTGCCCCACAGCGTTACCTCTGCGAGCTGCCACTGGTGGTAACTGCAAATGTTTTGTGACCGCATTCCCAGTCGCAAAACATTCATACATACCAGTGTTATTCTGTATTAGGAAGGGACGCCCTAAACACGTCCCTTCCTAACACTGAATCGCAAAATGCGATTCGGTAGCAAGTTACAGAGTTGCATTTTGCCTTCTGTAAATGGGAAAATGCATTCTACAAGTCGTAAACGGCCCATCCACGACAGGTAAAATGCTTCCTACACCTGGACCATAGAGCGCCCACTTGCCTGAGGGCAATTGAAAGCTTTACAACAGCATAATTTTTTTCCCCTTTGATTTAAGGGGGGGGGGGGGGGGCCTTAGGCCCATAGGTAGGAATGCTTTTGCATTCCCAAAATTGCGATTTCCTATTAGGAAATTTCAAATTAGGGAATGCAAAACCATTCGTACCTTTGGGACAGGTGTACAAAGCTTTTTCCAGCTCTTAATCGGCCCGATTGTGACCTGAAAAAAGCCTTTTTAAATGTACAAAGCCCTATATGCGATTCAGTAAGTTATTACAGAATCGCAAATTGGGTTTGCGATTCGCTATTAGGAAGGGGTGTGCCAAGGGTGTTCCTTCCTAATAACGAGTTGCAGTGTGACATGTGTGAATGTTTTGCGACCGGAATGCGGTATGTGGGTGTCAATATTTTTTAAGAGCAGGCAGTGGCCCCACGGACCACTGCCTACTCTTAAAATATGAAAAGGAAAAATTTCATTTTTCTTTTTTAAATGCATCCCATTTTCCTTTAAGGAAAACGGACTGCATTTAAAAATAAAAAAAACTGCTTTATATAAAAAGGAGTCACAGACATGGTGGTCTGCTGACCACAGCAGGCCACCATCCCTGTGAGTGCCGGCCATTCCAAATGGGTCGCAAATTGCAACCTGCCTCATGAATATTAATGAAGCAGGTCCCTTGCGACCCATTGGGAATCACAAACAGTGCAAAAAACACTGTTGTACATAGCTGTTTGTGATTTCCTGATATCAAGTCACAAAAATTAACTATTAGGTAATTGCAAAAGGAAGTCTACGTACATCTGGCCACTAGGGCCTTAGGCATATAGGAACAAATGGGTTAGCATTTCCTAAATAGCGATTTCCTAATAGCGATTGCGACTCTGTAGGAATCACAATTAGGAAATCGCTATTTTTGTACATTCTATTTTGCATTTCCTAGATAGCAATTTCTTTTGATTCCCTATTTAGGAAATGATAAAACGGTAATTCATAAATATAGCCCCATATGTTTAATTTATGGATATAATAAGAGTGCACTCAGAGAGGCTCTCTTTTTGATTGTAGTCTCTGAACTGGGCACACAACAAGCCAATGTTGGCATTTATGTCCTCGAGGTGAAAGTTAGACTTCAGTCTTAAACCGAACTTGCTTTAAAAATTCCTTAATAGGGATAGGGAACAGTGGTTCACTTCAAATCAATCATAAAAACAGAAATGTGCCTGCCTATTCAAGTTAGTTTTGAAAGAAAAGGTTAGCACTGAGGTACTGTATTGTACTGTCCGTTTTTCAACAGATTGCTTACCTCTGATGTGGCTGACGGATGGCCTGTACACTACAGGAAGGAGTGTTTGCTTTGGTGAAATTAAAGCTAGAATGGAGGAATATTCTATGTTCTTTGACAGAGGAGTATTTTCAGCATTGCACCAGATTGTCGTACACGGACACATTTTGTCAGGTTGGAGAACATTGCCCTGGAGATTTCCATTGAGCAAATTTCTACTGTGGTACTTTCAAGCTATGGCATTCTTGGTGTTTAATCAATAGTCGTACTTCAGCAAACGAGCAATAAATTACATACCGATATGTTTTTATAAACTACACACATAAAAGTCATCATTTGCAGACTAAAACACATATTCGTTGTGTGCTAAATATTCCAACAGAAATTAGTACCTGAAAATGGATGAATTAATGCTCATAGGAGCATATTCTCAAGGACTCATCGCCAATTTAGTTCCGCAAAAGTGGCGATAGATTTATCGCCCCATTCACAAGCTGGTGCAAACTGCTGACATCGCCAGTTTACCTGCGCTAGCTCCCGCAACACACATCGCCACGGATGAGTGCGACAACTAACGCTAATGATATGCAGAGTAGGCGTTCCCGTGCAAAAACACACGAAAACACCCCCGCGAGATTCTCAACGACCAGCCAGATCGGCGATGCGAACCAAAAACAGGCGATAAGGCGCGTTAGCAGCAGGGATTTAACACCTGCCTTTTGCTGGTGTTAAGCAGGACGACAACCTGCAGCATGAAAGGGAGCCCAGCCCAGAGCCACATCTGAAGACCAACAGATGCCATGGAGCTACTGATCATGCAGCTCGGAGACCCTAGAGGCCCACAACACCCACTGCCACCACCCCCAGGACCCCCCCCGCACCACCACCCCCGGACTACCACCGAGGCAGCACAGAACAAGACAGCGGACCTTCCGAAAAACGGCATGGCCCCTCAGCCACACAAGGGCAGAATGTGGGGAGAGGTGGGAACCAAGTAAGTGTGAAGGAGGCAACTCACCCATGAAGAAGAATGTACACAATGCCAAGTGTGGCGGTGATGTGCTGGACAGACCACAGAATGCAGAGCCCAGACATGGCCTTGTGGACATATACTGCTGGCGTTTGTAGTGTTGTGGACAGTGGACGCAACCATGTCACCTCAGGCAGTGGGAAAGACCTCGGTCATGTAGCTGTGACGTCCCCCCCTGTAAGCACAAGCAGAGTGGGCTGGGCCGGCGTACGCCAGTCCAGCGTAGAAGTGTGGATAAAAAAGCCGGGGCTCTGGGCGTGGTTCTCTCCCGGGATGGGCAACGCGTCTGCCAGGGCGGCGCACCTCACCCTGCCACAAGTCCGCCACCGTGACCTCCAGACTCCACGACACAGGCCCCCAGCGCAGCCAGTGGCACAGCAACACGGAGATATGTGTGTGCCGGATACTGCATTCGTCCTACACTGCAGTCAGCAGGTCCCGCAATTCAAATCGGGCCACATTTCTGTCAATGGAGGATACCACTAGTCAACAGACATTGCCCCCAGTGCAGCCCACCCGGACGACGCATCATCGTTGGCTGTGCACCTGCTGAGCGCTCCAGGTGCCACTGACCCTGTGCAACACAAGTCGACGCCACGTGGCCGTGGGCCCTTGCTGACCGCTGCCTCCGGCCTACACTGCGGTCAGCAGGTCCCCCAAGTCAATCTCAGTATTGATTCATTTATGGCAGAGTGTATGAGGCAACAGACATTGCACCCAGTGCGGCCCACACGGACGACGCATGTGCACCTGCTGAGCGCTCCAGGTGCCACTGACCCTGTGCTACACAAGCCGACGATCTGCAAGGACACCAGGTGCCCCTGACCCTGTGCACCATAAGCCGACGCCACGTGGCAGTTTTGAGGCAGAATTCAGTAGCCAAGAATACAGGCCGATGACCTGCAAGGACACCAGGTGCCCCTGACCCTGTGCACCATAAGCCGACGCCACGTGGCAAATGTGAGGCAGAATTCAGTAGCCAAAAATACAGGCCAACGACCTGCAAGGACACCAGGTGCCCCTGACCCTGTGCACCATAAGCCGACGCACGTGGCAATTTTGAGGCAGAATTCAGTAGCCAAAATACAGGCTGACGACCTGCAAGGACACCAGGTGCCCCTGACCCTGTGCACCATAAGCCGACGCCACGTGGCAATTTTGAGGCAGAATTCAGTAGCCAAAAATACAGGCCGACGACCTGCAAGAACAGCAGGTGCCCCTGACCCTGTGCTACACAAGCCGATGACCTGCAAGGACAGCAGGTGCCCCTGACCCTGTGCTACACAAGCCGATGACCTGCAAGGACAGCAGGTGCCCCTGACCCTGTGCACCATAAGCCGACGCCACGTGGCCGTGGGCCCTTGCTGACCGCTGCCTCCGGCCTACACTGCGGTCAGCAGGTCCCCCAAGTCATATTGAGTCTTGCTTCATTGATGGCGGAGTCCAGTAGGCGACAGACATTGCTTCCAGGGCGGCCCGCCCGGACGACGCATCATCGCAGGCCGCGCACCAGTCGAGCGCTTCAGGTGCCACTAACTCAGTGCAGCTCAAGACATGGACCATTCATGATGTAATCTTTTCTGTGTGAGTCCAGTTCTGGTGCCCCTACCTCAGTGCACTGCAAGTCATGGACCCTTTATGATTGAATCTGTGTGTGTGATCCGATGATCACTGTTCTAGTTGTTGCCAGCACCAACCACCCCCTGAGGGCTGGCTTACACTCACCCCACACCCATCCAGCAGAGGCGTCACTGGACATGTGACCCTGGTAATAAAAAGGGGCCGGGCGCACGTGCCCGTAGCCAGTTCCACCATACATCTAAGTGTGTCCGTGTGGTCATTATGTATGCATGATGGGCCTGGGCCCTACCACATTACATTGTGCTGTGTACAGCGGACGCAACCATGTCACCTCAGGCAGTGGGTAAGACCTTGGACATGTAGCTTCATCGTCAGCCCCTGTATGTGCAAGCGGAGTGGGCTGGGCAGGCGTACGCCAGTCCAACGTAGGGGTTAACAGATTTTGCCCGAGGGCACTGGGCGTGGTTCTGTTCTGGCCGGAACAAGGAAGTACGTAATGCGTGTGTCTCTGTTGCAGTGTGGGCGCCACCCGGCCCACAATTGTCAATGTTGCAATGTATCATGCACCCGGAGGGCGGGCTCACACGTATGGGGCAATGAAGGAGCGCAAGGCCGCTCGGGGTCTTGGCCCATACATGCCAAGTGTTGTGTGTATCTGTATTGCCGCAGCATGAGCCAAAAGCCTGGCCTCAATCGCAGCGCGAGTACAGCCAGCCATGAACTGTAAACCTGTGTCCGCCTTGTCCTTACCATAGGCCTACACTCACGTGGCCGCCCACCCTCAACGGCCAACATCACAGTGTTGTTGCCAGGCTTGTGGACATGCGCTGACAGGCATGACAATGGTGTTCCGTAGGAGTGCAAGTGATGCAACCGCGCAGCGCACACAAGTAAAAAGGCACGGTGGTAGGGAGGAGCAGCTGTGAGGCAGCGTAACACACAATGAGGCCGCTCATTTGCCACATGCTAGGCATGTCATACATGATTCCCAAAGTCGCAGACATCCCACCCCCAACAAGCCTCTACACATTTCACGAATGCAAGCAGATGACAAACTGTGTAAGGATGAAAGCTCCTTTGTCTGGACTATCAGGCGGACGCACATCTGCAGCTCCGACCTGGGAATTGCATGTGCCCGGCACCCCCTGACAGATACGATAGCATTTGATGATGACTCCCACACTACGCACAGCCCGACGTGAGACCAACGTGTACACATCCCACACACAGAAGTCCTTGCTCGAAGTTATCGTGCATGGAATGGCCTTCACACTTACTCCCACACCATCCGAGGCCTACAACCGTTGCACACAAACACTGTTCATTGATCCGAGCTGTGGCATTTCATCCACAGGACTGGCGCAGGTCACAACAGTGCTGCTTCAACCAGAGCCACTAACGCAATGGCAGAACATCCCGGACACATGCACAACCCCTGTCACGTGGAACTGTACCGTGCACGTATGCTGCATTTACTGGGGGCACTGCCCTTGGTAGTGCTGCGGATCAGTTACCGGCTGAGCTTCCGCCTTGCCAACGTCACCTGCGTTCAGCCTGTGTTGCATTGTCGCTCGTGCATATTCAAGTGGTCCATGGATGTCTGCCTATCCAACAGGACGGTAGCTGAACTGGATTTCGACATGTGTGTGCGCGCCCCCTGTTGGCCCACGACCATGAGTGTCACCATGACACCCGTCTATGGGATGTCTGGATACTTGGCATACATGCTGGCAGCTGAACCTGGGAGATTGCAGAACTCCTCGTGTGCAATGACCACATTGAACCGCTCCCCTATTGGGCTGTAGTGCTAATTGGTGAGAGGGGGTGGACGCAGCACATCTGTTCGGACCTGGTAATGGATTTCCTCGCCGTCCTGTTTAATGAAGTCGACAACGACCTCATGTTGGAAATGCTTGCCTACGGAGCTGCACTCGCTTTCATGGACGTGTAACTATGTACCTGCAGCCACAACAGTTTGGAACCCATTGCACATGTCCCGACACCTTGTTGCATCTTGGGGTTCTGGTCACATCTCCCACGACGACTGTGAACATGGCTGCATTCGCCTGGACTCCGAATACATGAGCGGACAACAACGCGGGTGAACACACACCTGTGAATGGTGCGGCACTCCCCCGGAGTGGACAGCGGCGCTTGGCAACAGTCCACGTTCTGACATAGTGCTGCATTGGTCTGCATGTTGTGGCACTTATCTTGCCCGTACTGACACGCATATGCTAATTAAGTCTACGCACCTTCACTTGTATTCAACTGTGTTGAGTGTTGATTTGTTTGACAATGTGTGTCTCACTGCCTATCTGGGTCACGGCCATACATGCATTTCTACACCATCATGGATGTGGGGTTGTACTAGTACATTATCATCTCACAGTTTCCTTCTTTGCCACATGTTTCCTTCTTTGCCACATGCGAATGGCCATTTTCCACACACAAGCGGCAGCAGTTGTGTCCTCTGTTCTGTTGTGCTGGTGTTGCTGTTTGTTCAACATTGTTGTAACTGTTGAGGTGCTCTGGAGCTCATGTGTGTGTGCTGCATTGTAGGTGAGTTGCCCCTTCAGCTCTGATTTGGCTGGCCCTTATCCCTTTCAGGCGGTGTGGCTTTCACTTCTGTGCTTATGCAGTGCTGTGATATTGCAGACTTGGGTACATTGTGCTCTTGGTTGGAGTTGTGACTCTTGGCCATGGTTTGCCCGCAGATGTGCTGTACTTAATTGTGCATGTGTGCCATTGTGCCCATCTCCCCCGATCCCCCAGTCCCTGGTCGTTGCTCACCCTGTTGCTGTTGTGTCGGGTCATGTTGAGCAGTGTCCGGTCCCCCAACTCCTGCCACCGTCTCCCCACTGGTGACTGTCAACACCATTTCCTCCATCTCGTCCAGCTCCTCCTGTGGCGCTGGGCTCCCAACTCCAGTCTGCATTGCTACCTTCTGGTTGTTGGCGAGTTTCAGCTTGGTCTTGCGCTTCACATCATTCCAGCGCCTCTTGAGCTCTCCCATTGTCCTCCTCAGCACTCCGACTGCATTCACCTTGTCCACGATGGACTGCCATATTGCATTTTTTGTTGCCAATGACACAGTGGAGGTGACGAACTGTTGTTGATGGTGTTCTATCACCTCCGTTTCCAGGATCCGGTTTTCCTGCGGACTGAACCGCGTCCTCCTCTTCTTCTTGTCCTTGCCCTTCCCTGCCCCGAGGTCCCAGGCTGGTCCTCCGGGGGGCTTGTGGGGTTCTGGTTGTCCACTGTACTTGCTCCGGCTGCCTCCATTGTGCTTCGCTGTTGTTTTGTTTTTGTTTGTGTTTTTTTTTCTGCTTTTGTAGTGATTTTCCCCGCCTGACGTGTGTGAATTGCAGGCCTGGTGCTGCTTCTCGCTGATTGTCTTATCGCGGTTGGGCCCATCGCAACTTTTTTCGCGTTCGGGTTTGGATTTTTATTGCCGTCCCGGTACTGTTATCGCGGAAATTTGCAGCGTTATCGGGAAACTATCGCATGTTACCGCCGTGTTGAAAATACGACGTTAACTCTGAGTTATTTTCCCGCGCTAGACGGCGATATGAAAAATTGCGTTAACCTATTTTGGCGATGTTTATCGCACGTTCTTGTGAATATCCCCCATAGAGTGCAAAAGGGTGCCATGGGGGGGCGACTGGGGGGGGCTGGACAACAACTATGCACAATTTAGATCTGACATAAATCCAATCAAATCAACCTTTATTGTTAGATTAATTAAAATCGTTGCAATATGCGAAAATCTAGGTAAAAATTGGAACTATCATAAAAAACGAATTTAAAACAGTAGACAAAGTGTTATTGCAAAGGGAGATGATGATAAGAAACTATTTACATTTGTACACACACAGGTTGTTGAAATGAAGTGATAATTACAAACACTGAACAGCAATTTAAAAAGGTTAATTGTGGGAGAGAACCTTTTCACAGAGGCCCGAGGATCACATGACTGGGGGCGTAGCTTGATTTATGTCCAATGGCAGTCGTGGGGCTTTTGCCTTTATCAGGGCCCTCTCTACTTCTTGAAGGTACTTTACAGTTCGGTAGCTAGTTCTCTGATCTGTAGAGTTAAGGCAAGCCAGATGGCTTTCCCTGCAGGAGGGCACCCCTAGCTGGTTCCAGAGCTCTGGCATAAAACATTGTGGCACCCATGTAATCCACCCCCTTTTCACCTACAATGTAGAGATTTTGTAAATGCAGTATCTACCACCAAGGAAATATGTGTATACCTTGCATGCAATAGTTTTTTAAAAAGTAAGAGGATATGCCATATTATCCAGATAAAAAGAACCATGTGTTTTTTCAAAAAGAGGAGCAAATTCATGTAATTTTGCAGTGATGATGCATTTCTTAGGCAAACACATATTTTAGTTTGCTAGTTTCTATGCATGCTGCATTGTTTCTATGCGTGCTGCAAAATGCATCACACATAGAAAGAGGAAGTAGCAAGGAGAAATGAAGATATTTCTCCTCGTAATGAGGAGAAATGGAGATATTTCTCCTCGTTACACCTTTCCCGGGAAGGTGTATATTTTTGGCGCATTCCCAGGTTTACCAATTCTGGTAAATCTGGGAATGCGTCAAAATCCATGGGAGTTGCGGGGGAACACCAATGCAATGCCCATGGAACGCCTTCCCAGGGCAGAATAAGGCAACGCAGCAATTTGCGTTGCGTTGCATTACTCCAGATTTAGGGAGCTGCTCAGGGCCACACAAAGTGGCCTTGCATGGCTTTATAAATCTCACTTAAGGTTTGCATTGCGCATGTACCATGTTTTTTTTTGTTGTTTTTGTCCTCATTCTGCCAACATTCTTGTTAGGGTATACTCTGATCCCGCTAGGTCTTACCAGGGGGGCTTGTCCGATGACCCATAAGGCAAACAGACGTAGTGACCCACAAGTATACTGCTGTGTCCACTTCCATCTCCTTAACACACTGACACCGCCTGAAGGAGAAACCGTAGCCGACAGCAAAATTGGCTTAATCATAGGACTCACGTTGTCTTTTCTCTCCACCTTACCAACGAAGCCCAAATTTTCTTTTCACTTGTAGGATCGCATGCCATATCCGCCTCACTAGTATATATAACATTTCTAAGGCACTCAGAAAAACGTGGTGGACTTTCCGATTTCCATAGTTTACAAATCTCGCGTCTTGCCAAAAGAATAACATAAAACAAAAACTTTGCGTTACTCACTGAGAGCTGCACTTCTTCTTCCGAATTTAACCCAAAAAGATTAAGCGAGGACTTACTAAGATCCGTGTCCCGATTTTTTCCCCTATAAAATCACAAACAGAGTTCCAATATGATAATATTTTTGGACAAAGCATGAATAATTGCATATCATCTGCCGCTATCAACTCGCATCTTGGGCAATTATATACATTGCTGGTGATCTTCGATAGCTTCGCAGGTGACCAATACACTCTATAGGTGGTGAATAAGTGATTGCGTTTAAATGATGCAGGTTTAACAGCTGTTCGTAAGATACCGTAGGAATCACACCACATTCGCTTCACATCACCCTCTCCTAACTCCTGACCCCATAGTTTTGTAATATCAGTTTCAAAATCTGTATCCGCTTCCAGAAAAGCCCAGTACCAAAACGACATTTCTTTTTTCCACTGGTCATTTCTCGACACCTGACTGAATTTTGTCTCCTCTTCCTCCACCCAGTCTTGTGTCACCCACCAGGAATTCAGTTGGTAGTATTTAAACCTCGTTAGCTGTCCCTTAGACAAATTATTCATAGCCTCCCAGCTCATCATATTTGTGCCCTCCTTAAGATCCGCCCAATAGAAGATACCCCCTGCTTTCAAGAGCTGACTAAGTTGATCTCTCAAACACTCCGGGGTACGTAGGGAATCCCAAATTGGAGCATAAGACGAGAAGTATGGAACTCTGAGTGTTTTCCTCACATACATCCACGTATTCAGTGCAGCCTTCAGGACCTTCAAACGGACTTTCTTAAAAAACTTAGGGTCTCCGAATTTAAAAAGAAAATGCCATTGACCTTGCTCGATATCCTCCAGCATAGCCGCAAAGAGTGAGCCGATAGATGACTTATCTATCTTATTTGCCAACATACGCACATTTTTAAAATGAAATGCGTAACAATATGCAAGCAGGTCTGGAAGTGCCAATCCTCCCACCTCCAATCTTCTCCTCAGTTTCTTCCAGGATATCCTGGGTCCTTTTGATGCCCAAATAAAACTCCCTATTCTCCCCTGGAGTTTGGCAATGTCTTCTTTCTTAAAAGTTAACGGAATAGAGTTGAAAAGGAAAGTAATTTTCGGAAGCATGATCATTTTTATTAAATTTACCCTACCATAGATATTTAAGGGGAGGTTCGCCCATTTTACCATTAGTCCTATCACATCCTCTCTAGTTTTCTTCCAATTAGTTTTTACGATGTCTTCTAATTTCTGTCTGATTAAAATCCCTAGGTATCGTATTTGTGTTTTTGCCCCGTGACTCTGTGAGTCCTGATTCCACTCCATTATCTCAGTTTTATCTATATTTACTTTATACCCAGAGACCTGACCAAATAATTCTGCCTTGCTCATCAAGTTAGGAATTGCTTCCAACGGGTTTCTTGTGTACAACATCATGTCGTCGGCATATAATGCCAATTTGACTTCGAAATCGTTAAATCTAAAAGGGAGAATAGCGGTGTCTATTCTTATCAAGTTTGCCAATGGCTCTATATAGATATTAAAAAGTAGCGGGGACAGAGGACAACCCTGCCTTGTCCCCCTAAAGATTTCAAACCAGTCAGACAACTCCCCATTAACCAACACCCTAGCCCTCGGGCCATAGTACAGATTTTGCACCGCCGTAACCATATTCTGTGGAAATCCGAAACTACGTAAGGACTCCCATAAATACTTCCAGTGTACCTGGTCAAAAGCTTTAGCTGCATCGACCGCAACTATGGTAAGAGGAATATTCCAAGCCTCAGCTATGTCTACCACCCCTATCAGCTGGAATGTTAATTCATTAAGTTGCCTCCCAGGTATAAAACCTCTTTGATTGGGGTGAATAACCTGTTTTATTACCTTGGCTACCCGAGTTGCTATGATACCAGAAAAAATCTTGTAGTCTATGTTTAGTAGAGAGATCGGTCTATAAGAGTCAACTCTCCGTGGGTCTTTATTAGGTTTTAAAATCAAAGTAACTATAGCCTCTGACCACGACCTAGGAGCATATTCCCCACTCATATATATTTCATTAAACAAAACTTTTAGAACTGGAATCAGGACATCAATAATACATACGAAAACCTCCACAGGAAGACCATCTGGCCCAGCAGCTTTTCCCTTTACCATTTTCTTACACTGGGCTCTTATCTCTTCGTCCCTGATCTCTCCTTCTAAGTCTTTCTGTTGTTCATTAGTTAGCTGCGGGAGAGTCGTTAAGCCTAACCACTCAGCAATAACCTCCTTATCTGGATGAATATCTTCCTTATATAAATCGCTCATAAAACTACAAGCCTCTCCACATATGTCAATATTAGTATGCAATGCTTCCCCTGTGGTCCTACTGGTTAGCTCTCGAATTGTATTTCTAGCTCTATCCGCCTTGGCCTTCCAAGCTAGTAAGGAGCTACACTTCTCTCCATAGGCGAAATGTTGGAGCTTACTAGTTTTCCATCTATCTAGTACTTTCTTATCAATCCGCCCTTGAAAGGCTGCCTGTAGCCCCTCTAGCTCTTTACTCAGGGCTTGCACTCTATCTGTATCTTCCATTGAGGCCCTCTGAAGTTCCCTTTCTTTTACCTTGATCTCTTCACTTTTATACTCATCCTCTCGTTTCTCCACCCTTCTTTTTCCTGCCATTATAGATCTCAAGACCCCCCTTAAATAGGCCTTATAGGCATCCCAAACTATTTGGTTTGTCGCCGAACCTTTATTTACATGGAAATATAACTCCGATTTTTCTCTTAAGTCTCGGACAACCTCCCCATCCAATAAAATGGTCCTGTCTAATGTCCATCTTCTCTGCCCCTCCTTTTGCTGCACCGTCAAAGCCAGGAGAACTGCAGAATGGTCTGACACTATCGCGGGAATATGCGTTACCCCAATTACTTCTCCACATAAATCTTGATCTAATAAAAAATAATCAATACGGGAGTGATGTCTGTACTTTTTACTATAAAAAGTAAACTCTCTAACCTCCTTCATCTTGGTGCGCCAAATATCAATTAAATTAAACTCCTTCATCATGCTTTTCAATCTGGAAAATGATCTTGGTGGGTTGATGTACTTAACTTTTGAAGTCCTATCTAACCCTTTGTCCATAACTAGATTAAAGTCTCCTCCCAACACAATAGGTGCCGTTGTTTCTAAAAGACAGGTTTCCAACTTAATTAGAGCCTCCGGGTTATCATTATTTGGCCCATAGTAAACTGCACAAATCAGAGGCCTATTTTGAATTGCGAGAGTTGCCGCTAACCATCTGCCTGAACAATCCGTTTCATATTGAACTAATCTTATTCCGTTATTACTCTTGATTATGACGGCAACTCCTCTAGTACTCCCCCTCTGATCGGAGCTTATTACCTCTTGGACCCATCTGCATTTGTCGAAACATTGCCTACATTCGATTCTTTCTAGATGTGTTTCCTGTAATAATATGATTTGGGCTGCGCTTTTCTTAAGAGTTTCCAAAACCCGAGACACTTTCCTCCTGGACCTCAACCCGTTAACATTCCATGTTAAAAAATTAACTACTTTTAACGTATCCATGCTAGGAAGCTATAATACTAATTGTCATCCAATACAACTTGATTCCGACTCATGGCCATTTCTGATCTTATCTCTACCCCTTCAAGAAATAGGCTGGTGAGGACTATTTTTTTGTTTTTCTCCCATTGCTCCCAACACCCAGTGCCCCCAATTCCCCCCTCCCCCGGGAAACCCCCTCTCTATACCTTGGGCGATGCGTTCCGCCCTTTGCGATCTCCCCCATCTCACCGAGAGAGGAGAGACCTAAAAGAATGAGAATATTAGAAGTAAAGAAAACAGCCACACTATACCCATATCTTGATGCTAATGCAACTAAATTGAAAACTCATACCTTTTTAGCACAAGCGTATCCTATGTCTTATCATACCATCTGTGATATGACTATATCCACTTCCTCTGGGTCACTTATGCTATGCATTTTGTTTCGCCACATTATTTTTAACATGGCTGGAAATTTTAACTGGACCTGGGCTCCCTTACTTCTCAACTCATTCATTCTGGAACCCAGTTCCCACTGTCTCTGGGCTGTCCTCTTACCAAGGTCAGACCTGATTTGATAAGAAAACCCATCGTGGCTCAAGGATCCCCCTTCAGGGCCCGTTCCAACACTAACTCTTTCACAGCGAAAGTCAAAAAGTTAATCAGGATTTTCCTAGGGGTCTTCCGATCCGGGTTCAACCTAAAGGGGTCCCTATGAGCCCTCTGAATCTCCTTCTCCCAATCAATTTCTGGCCTATCCTTCAAAACTTCCTCCCTCAACAGGCCACATATAAAAGCCTTGACATCTCCTTTCTCAACCCCTCCGGAATTTTGAGGAATCTCAAATTATTGCGTCGAGATTGAGTATCCAGCCTTTCTAAGTCATCTTGCAACGTTCTATTCTGTTTTCTGAGTAGCTCTGTATCCTTAGAGTTGCCTGTTGCCACTACTGACAGAGCTTTAACCTCCTCTTCTAGAGTTCCAGTACGCGTCGCGAGGTCGTCAAGCTTCTCCTCAAGTATCTCACATTTGTCTCGTATCCCCTTTTGGTTAATCTCAGATATCTCAAATTTTGTGAAGATATCTTGTCGCAGACTTAGAAACATCTTTTCCATAACGTTTTGACCTCCGTCGCCACATACGCTACTGTCACTTTGATTGGTGTTCTCCACCCCTCTCAAGTTCATACTTCCTTGGAATGACTCAGTAGTGCTAGTTGTGGCAAGGCTAGAACGCAAATCCGGACTGAGAGTAGGGGTTGTCTCTAAACTTACACTTTCAGTTTGTATCTCTTCACCCTGTGTAAGTCCTACTAACGGAGTAAATCGATTCTCCAAAAGAAGCGAGGCATTCTGAGACTTGTTCCCCTTTTCCTGCAAAATTTCGACCTGTTCCATGATTTTAAAATAAGATCTTAACGACGGCGTAGGTTTGGCAGGCACACGCTCCGCTTTTGGGCCACAACGTCTCAACTTCCCTCCTGTCTTCGGCACCTTCTTTTTAGGGGAGATTGCTACTGCAGCCTCTTTGACTACCTGCTCCCAGCTTCCGCCTCCCCTACCTCCTTTTCCCTTACTTTTATCCTCTGGGAGCGACCGAAGCTGATATCGACTTCTTACTCGGTTGTCACTTGTGCTCTTAGATAATTTTTCGGCTCCAACCTCCACAATGACCGACTCAATTAAGGGTATAATTGGGGGGGGATTTACCCCTACACTCACGCTTGCCCTATCTCCACTCCCTCCACTTCCCTCTGTTGTCTCTTGAAATAATGGTGACACTAGTGTTGGAGGCTCTTTTTCCATCAGTCTCGGCCCCCCCCGCTTAAACCCCTGTACCTGCAATCCGCCGGTCTTCTCTTTCTTCCTACCTCCAGGCACGATGCCTGACTGCCCCTCAACTTGCGTGTTCCAGTGCATAAACTTTGTGCCTCTCGCCTGAAAATCCGCGTTGTTGTCGGCGCCGTTCTGAATTCCTCTCTTCCCCAGCGACCTGCGTACTGTACTGCCTCTGCTTCTCTCAACCCGGAAGCCGGCAACCGCCAGCGCCGCACGGGTCTTCCGAAAAAAACACGCCGCGTAGTACCAGATCCCCTGCTGCAACTCCACATCCAGATCCGGAGCCATAAACTGCGTCCACTCGGGTAATCCCGTTTTTTTTTTAAAAGTCAAAATCCAATCAACATGACGCTTCATAGAGAAAACGGCTGTTCTCCACGATAATACTGCATTCTCTCCTCTCTCGGCTCTGGAGCTCGCGCGACCGGCGTCAGCCCACTGCCATGTTTCCCCCAATTCCACGCATGTACCATGTTGTGTGGTGCAAATGCAACACACACTGGGTCATAAATAGGCCCCTTAGTCCTTTAGCCCTGTTCCTGATACCACCCTTGCACCCCTGAAAGGTATCCTACGGCAGCAGCATGAATCATCAAGGGCTGGAAAAAATTCACTACCCCATGTTAAAAAACCTACACTGGCTCTCCCTTTCAGCACGGATCATCTTCAAAAAGAGCTGCATAACTTATAAAGCCCTCACAAGTACCCTAGCTTACCTGGCAAATAAACTAGCCACATCTGGGGAATTACACAAGACCAGGAGCCTGTATATCGCCAGACTGAAGACAAAACATTGCAAGAAAGAAAAGAACCACAGAGGGCAAGCCTTCTCTATGCATGTTCCCAGAATCCCTAACAGCATCCCTACTGATATCCGATCAGCACTAGCTCTCCTACAATTCAAAAAAAAGCTGAAGACACACCTCTTCAGAGATCACTGCCTCTGATCCGACAGTATATCCTTGACAACCCCCTAATTGTGTCTTCTGGTGGGCTTAGCCCCCTGTTCTGTGGCCTGTTGATCTAGGTTCGCACTCTATAGATACCAACACATACGTACACATACAGTTATTTTAACTTGTCTTTATTGTCTTTCACTTTGCTTGCCTTGTTCCCCAGTTGACAGTATCTAGCCACTCATTTGTCTGTTAATTTTTTTTAACACATCTTCTGCCTGGCATGCCTGACCAGAGATAGGGCCAGTGAAGTCACAGACTGGTATTCAACTGTGATGCAAGTGCTGATTGCCAGAAAATGGTGGACGTGGCAAGGATGTATAGCGGGCATTCCCACCAAAGGCATCCTAAGGCAAGTTCTTAAGCACCCGTCCATGCTCAAATGCATCCAATGTACAGCCGTGCTGCTCCCACCAACTATTAATTAATTATGGCACATTTATTCAGCTCTCTTGTCTCAATCTCATTATCGAATGACAATGTCCTTGTGGGAGTAGTAAAAGTAGACTTCAAAAGGTCAATTTATCCCAGCCAACACCTTTACAATCTGCTGTAACAAACAAAAATGCAATAAACACTTTTGATTACTAATGAAAAGCTTTGCCTACTATTTTTTTACTGAGACAAACCTCTCAAATGACTATAATGCCATAGTTAAGGATCTTGTATCGCCAGGTTATAATATAATATTACAGAGTATAAAAGAGAAGAAGATGCGTGACAGGTATATTAGTGAAACATTGTTTATTACTGTACCTCCCTGCAAAATGTTCCCCAGAACAAAACACTATAGTTTGATTTAGACAACTTCAATTGTGTGCTTTATAATCTATCTCTTACCATAGAGCATTTCGCATGTTTTTTTATATTTCCTTTTTCTTTTTTGTTTGTAAGCCATAACAATTAGTCACAATGAGTCAGCAATGAATCACAATTACAAAGGGTAATATGGTACAGGTATTGTGGTACTCAGAGCTTCTAGTGATCAATTAGATGTGTGTAAGCATGCACAAAGGTACAGAAGTGAGTTTATAGTCATTCTGCTAAGAGCTCAGTATCTCCATCGATCATATTCAATCCATTGTATGTTCGCCAAGGACCCCAAATCTTAGCAAACTTTTTGGGGCAACCCCATGTCTTATATGTTACTTTCTCCGCTGTCATGTAGACGTCCATCCCTATCCTCCATTCCTCCAGGGTGGGCGGTTCAGGTGCTCCCCAGTGCTTGGCCAGATCTCTTTTCACCACTGCCAAGCCCAAGTTGCAAAAGAGAAGCTGGGTTCTCAGGAGATCTACCTCTGTGAGATTGCCAAGGAGGACATACTTAGGGTTGGCCTGAAGGGGCGCCGAGAGGATCTTGGCCAGCTTGTCTATTATATTTTTCCAATATGTTGTAATGGCTGGGCATTCCCATAGTGTGTGGTAGATTGTGCCGTTCTGTTCCCCACATCACAGGCAATGAGGTGACTCAGCCCTTCCAATTTTATATAGTCGGGCCCGGTCATAGTAGACCCTATGGAGAATTGTGTACTGTACTAATCGTAGCCTCGATCTGACCGCCACCACCCTTGGGTGTGTCCTAGCTTCTTCCCAACCCTTATCTAATTCACCCATGCCTCTTTCCCATTTCCCTCTCAGTTTCTTCAATGTATCGGGCATGTTATTATTGATGGTCTTATAGGTGCAGGAGACCGCCTTCCATAGGGGCGTATTCAGGGATTTCATTCATTTCAAGTCCCTCAGCATCCCATGCATGTTTCAGCTGCATATACTTATAGTATTGTGTGTCATAAAGATAGTAGTCCCGTTAAAGGGAACTAAATGGAATTAGCTTTCCTCCGTCCCAGAGGTCACCTAACTTAGAAATCCCTATTGTGTCCCAGGGACTAAAATCTCTCAATTTATACAATTCTGTAAATCTTTTGCCCAGCCACGGTGGAGTCTCTCGGGTGTATCGTGATTCACACCCCAAGTATCTCTGTGTCTTATTCCAAGCAGAGTTGGTTACCTCAGTCGCTGGCAAGAGTTTTCCAACTCCGCCTCCCCCATACAAATAATGTATATATGATTTTCAAATCAAATTGGGTGCGTTTGAGTGAATAGGTGGGGTGGTTTCCAGGCATATGTTCCCAGTCGTTGATGACCATTGTCTGGGCAGCCCAATAACAGAGCACCTCTTACTTTCCCAGTCATGTTATTGTGATCTACGTATACATGGATATTTTAATATATATACTCTCCCCCTCTCCCATGGATCCTCATACTGTCAAGGTTTTTAACATTATGAAATGTTTTAATTTTTTGTAACGTGATTGGCTCTTTCCATAAAGCCATCCAAATAGATTTAATTTTTGATGTTAACAACTGTGTAAAATTCAAGGTTTTCTGGGAAATCCCTTGGTCTGACCAGCACTGTATAAACTTTGAAATCACCAACAGGGCTAGCACAAATAAAGCCAAATTGACTCATAAAACAAAATCAAATCATGGGCCTGCTCCAGAATCTCCCCTGCCACGACAGGCCAAAGATCAACAGAAACTTTGAATAGTACAGAAACGTTGCTGTCAGTCAATCTATTCAGTCCCTAACTAAATGCCATTCTAGATGAGGGTAGTACAGCTAATAATAAATCCATTAATTTAAAACATGCATGCTGTAAATTGTACATACATTCTATAAAACAAGTGAATCTCTGTGGAAGAAAGTGGAAACTCAATGGCGTAAAAAATACAATCGTATGAACCCAGAGAATTACGTATCATGTAAATATTACTAGCTGCTAAGAAAGGAGTTAAGGTCGTACTACTCCCCCAAAAAATCCTAGTGTCATGATCCTGGCCCAGTGGGGGAATGTGGTGATAGGACCTCTGATGATAATACACCTATCCACCTCTCTGAGGAGACCAGTCAGCTGGTCGTTTGAGAATTTCTCGCTGCAGCCAGCTGCATTGTTTGGGCACAGGAAAGAGATAAAGGCACTGGAAACAAAACTCTTTTCTCTGAAAACACAGACCTCATTAGTTGTTCAAGGTGGAAGTCCCTTGCTATCATTTTTTGGAAAGTGGATAGTCTGTGAGTAGATAGATAGCTAACAGAAGTTCTGCAAGAAAGTATTATACGGTCTAACTGTAATAGTAACAGAAGACCCCTCAGAGGTCTGTTTTGAAATGGTTTTATGTGCAACTTCAAGGGCCACAGCAGTTTTTGAATTAGGATGCACTTGTAGATGCCTCAATCTATGGAGCACCTGGTTACCAGATTCAGAACAGTGAGAAAGAATCCAACTGTAGGATCATCAGAAGAAGCACAGCAGCATCGCTCTTGACAGAATCAAATGGGAAATACTTGGAGAGTTTGGAAGAAGTCTGATGGCGCCGAGTTCCTTCCTACCAATTTACTGTGGAACTCCTGGCCGATAGACCTTTGTTACCGGCTGAGAAGTGTAGAGGGGAGAAATTACTCATTTAAACAGACTACAATTTATAAGATCATAACTCTGAACAATCGCTGACTCCGAATTCCAAGTTAGTAGGTTTATTACAAAGCCAAAAGCAACAGGATATACAAGCACCTCATTACGAGGTTGTACATGGGAACTAATACAAATCCAAACCTACGAGCCAATTTTATGCATTGGATCATAAACAGAATAACGATTTCCAGAAGCAGAATGCAGGCAATGACTGCCCCCACGTCAAGATCCTTCTTCATCTGCGGTGAATGAACAAAGAGCATTAGTCTATCCCTACACTAACTCTATCGTGACATCCCTACTTAGCATTCCCCAGGGAAGATCAGGAAAAGGTGTCAGCTCGTGAAGACTTCCTAAGAAGTACACTCACGTTGTATGGGTCAAGTAGCCAAAGTTATGGAGCTCGTTCTAAGATGCTCCTTCTCCCTACTTCGATCTCCTCTCCTCATCTCCTGTCACCACCCCGGGGCACTGTCCCTAATACAAAAACATAAAACGTAGAACACGCCCACAGATCACCTCATCTTGCTGGGCACTTCTCATAGGTTATTTGCCATGCAGTGTCGGACTCCCAGCTCCTGGCTCGATGACCTTGATTCCCAGGCCTCCCTTAATGAGAAAGTACACCGTCTCCCAATTATCAGCATTCCTTCCACATTTGTATCGCATCCTCCCGAGCCTAACTCTCCTAAACAAAAGACGTTATTCTAACTAACAAAGACGACTTTCTCCACCTGCAACAGAAACGTGAGAACAGAACAAATTCAACATACGCATGAATTTCACTACCAAGGCTTACTAGAGAGCCTCCAGGGAAAATACATTTCAGGCCTACAGAAATCGGCTAACATAAGAGTGAGACGCATAGGCTTTTCAAATACACACATAAGTGAACATTTCATTCAGGCCTTTCTACATCATAACATTACAAGAGCACATCAAATTCATATTTAATTGCAAACGTCTTATGAAATCCTACATGTTAAAACAATTAATCACATCTATGTGCAACTTTAATATGGTGCACGTTTAAATCAAATGTGTTACATCACATGTGAACAATTTCATTAGGCAAATGACATAAAATACTATAAACTACGATATTAGAACACAAATGCCATGTTGTTGCTCTGCATGGCACAATACTTTTCCTACCATTACTCTTTCACATGTTATTGCTTAACACAACCTAAATGACAATGGTTATCACGACAAATGAGTATATATGTGAATGCGGACTATCTCTGATTATTATGCTCCCCTACAATAAAAGAGCGCCATCATGCTCCATCAGTCCCCCCCTCTGATGACAAGTGTCAACAAAACAAATCACAACTCCATGGAGAAAGAACCGACCTAAACAGAGGTTGTAGCCAGTCTTCCCTATCGGAACTTCTCTAGGCTTTTGAGATTCTCATAATGACTGTCCTGAAGTCTTTCCATTCTCCTTTCTCGCTCCCTAAGAGACCTCTCAGCCTGACTTGCCTTATGCCATTTGTAGGCTTTCACCAATCCCAACAAAATTATCACACAAACCACAACTATGATGATGGGCTTCAAGATGTAACCAAGTATTCCCTTTCCAAGGTTTGCAAACCAACTTCCAACCTTTCTAAAGCCCTTTCCAACTTTGTCCCAAACATCCTCTGTGGCCAAATCATGCACTTCATGATGAATCTCAGTGATGTTACTTATATGCTTCCTCAGATCTTTGCTGTTATCAGGTATATAAGTACAGCACTGTTGAACCCTCAACATTTTACAGACTCCGCCCTCTTTTGCTAGCAAGACATCTAAAGCAAGGCGGTTCTGCATCACCTTTGCTCTTGTCGACACCATCTCTCCATCTACAAGCAACAAAGACTGAGCTGTTTTCGCGGACAACTTATCCGTGATAGCTGACAACCTTCTAACCTTAATGTCATTCAGAACTGCTCCTAGACGTGGTATCATTGCTCCAAACACATCTCCAACTATCTCTCCTGCGCTTGTACCTACCCTATGATAGATTCCACCGTCCAAGGGTCCTAGATCCTCAACATGATATATTTTGGGCAACACCACAGCCACATAACATGTACCATACCAATTCACTGGCAATCGCACATAGGCATTTTTCCCACAAACAAAATACACATTTGGTACAACTTGCACCGTCTCCTGCAAGAACCTCTTCGCAGTTGCTTCGATCATGAAAATGTGATCACACACACTCTGTCCTACATAGATATTATCATAGTATGTCTGTACCTGTCTAATACAAAGCTTTCCTCTCTGTTCAAAATCTAAAGCTATTGGACCAGAGCTCCCTTTCGCCTTGTGTGCTAGTTCCTCCTTGGTCCAAGCAATTTTCCCCTCTCTACTCTGAAATTTTACTGAGAACTGCCTATGTCTATCTTCTACTTGATCTACAAATTTCTTTTCTATATCAGTTAACATACATGTCAAATTGTGACGATGTACATAAGCTGTATCTAAGGTGATGGAAGGTTGAAATACTTTCCCACTCTATCTTCCTGCTTGTAATAATCATACTTATTCAGGTGCTTATAAGCTGGAACCTCTGAAAGCACCACATCATAGTTACAGAAGTAATATTCGTAATGACCCTTACCGCAAAACATACTAAGCAACAGACTACACGTAATACCATATGTCAAAGGAATATGGTGATAACGAATGCCTTTCTCCACAGACGCAGGCAATTGCATGCACACATAGCAATCTCTCGCATCCATCGTGTTCACATATTCATATAGCAGCTTGGCGTAAGCGTTAAGCATGAAATCACCTTTAGACAAATCTACGTGTAGCATACGACAAGTCTGATCTAGCATAGCCTGTTCAGCTCCTACGATACCCTCTTTTGTGCTAGAAGTAACAGGTGTGATTGTCCCCTTCACTTCCACCCCTTCAACTTCTGCATCATGTGAAATGTTTACAGACACAATAATAACTACCGTTATTACTATTATCACTTCTACTATGAGTGTACCTATTAAACACTTAGACCTACGATTCGAATTTCCAGACTCCATTTTCAATTGTCGGTTTGGTGCAGCAAGAGGATTAGCACGAAGTCTCTTTTTCTGCCTCTGATTGCGGTATTCCAATTCAAATGAAGTTCGTCGAAGTTCTGGAAATAAATTCACAGTTCGTTCTTCTTTTTATTTACACAGTTCAAAAGACTTCCTTAGCCCTCTTTCTTCTTCTACGGAAAGATCCCTAAATGTATTCTTCTTCCACTCGGGCCTAGGTTATCTTCTTTAAAACAAGCTAATTACAGTTCACAGTTCAATTAACAGTCTCTTAGAAGCGCAGAACAAATTTCAACTATGACGCGTTGCAAAATCTCAAGACGAACAGCTGCAACTTCCTGAGCCGGTGGCTGATATCCAAAAGTTGGAAAAGACAAATCTCGCAAAATCAAAACTCGCACTTTGCTCAAAATTGGGGGTCTTGGTACTGTTACCGTCAACACTCCTTCTATTTCCAAACCAGGAACTATCACCTCAATATCAATTTTCAGTTCAGGGGTCCTGCTGACAACTCATGAAGACCTTAGCCTCCCGGTCCCTACTGCTCCTGGCATGGGTAGCCAGATAAGTCCACTCTGGGGCAGCGTATCTCTGACAAGGCACTCTTGCTCTCCTCGACCTTCTCGGACTCTTGTGTGCTTGTTCTGTATCACTTAGCTCTGATTCAGACGTTTCAGACACAGGAGCAAGATCTCTTTTAGGTGCCTATCTCAGATTTAACCTCCTTTGTCTCCCAGGCCACGATTCCTCTGGAAGCTCTGCCCATCTTCTCTGCACCCGACCACCTTGCGCACCAGTTCTTTCAGCTGAGTCTGACTCGATATCACTTGCAACATTACCGTCTCCCTCAGAGTCAATACCTGGGCCTTGTGTAGCGTGACCACCCTCAGCTTCGTCAACCAGCTTCGTCAGTAACCCTCACAGCTTGGCTTGTCCCCTCCTGTGGCCTAACCACCACAGCTGGATTTTCTTCTTGGAGAGGAGCTGTTTCTTTCTAGGGTCCTGAAACTCTGCGGGTGTGGGAGGCGTGTATCCAGTTCGGCAAGCCTCCGCTCTTCACAGCTGTATTTGTCACTAAGATCACTTGATGAGGACCTTTCCAGCGGGCATCAAGGCAACTCTTCCTCACATCCTTGTGAACGAGCACCCAGTCACCCAGACACAAATCATGGCACAGGTCCTTTGAGGTCGGGGCAGTCGCAGCTTCAACCTGGTGAGACACAGAACGGACTACGTCAGCCAGTCCTTTGCAATATTCATGGATCAAATCATCTGTGATGTTTATCAAGGCTGTAGATGGCACTGCATCACCCTCCCCATCAAGATCTCATGAGGCGAAAGACCTGTCCTCCTGTCGGGAATACTACGGATACTCATCAACACCAAGGGCAATACATCAGGCCATTTCAAAGACGTGGATGAACACACTTTTGCCATTCTCATCTTGAGAGTTCCATTGATTTGCTCCACAATTCCAGATGCCTCGGGCCTGTAGCTGTAATGCAGTCTCTGATCGACTTGTAAGGCAGCACAAAGCATCCTCATGACCTCACTATGGAAATGTGTTCCTCTATCCGACTCCAATGAGGTTGGAAATCCGAAACGTGGTATAAGCTCCCTAAGCAATAACTTTGCTACTGTGAAACTATCACACCTCCTTGTCGGATAAGCTTCTACCCACAGTGAGAAGACACACACCACAACCAAGATGTACCTCAATCCATTGCACCTAGGCATTTCAATGAAATCAAGCTGAATCCTATTGAAGGGCCCCCTGATCTTCCAATGTGACTCAATGCAACCACAGTCTTTTTCCCAGCATTCATTTGCTGACACGTAACACATCTGTGACACACCGCTTCAGCAGACGCACAAAACCGTGGATTAAACCACATCTGCCTGAACACTCGCCCCATAGCATCCCTTCCAATGTGAACTGCTCCATGAATCTGCCTTGCCATAGGGCTCAGTAAATCATCCGGCAACACTGCTTGACCATCAGTTGAAACCCAAATGTCTTCATCCCTTTTTTCACAACCTGCCTTGATCCAACCGGCTTCTTCCTGTGCTGACACTTCTCCCTGCAGGCGCTTGAGCTCTGCCCAAGTGTCTGCCATGGCTAACCTCATGCTGTGCTCAGTTCGCTCTGGGCTCTCTCCAGTATATTCTCCTGTGAAAATGCACCCTTGTTCAGAACAGAAACGTGCAACTTCATCTGCATACCTGTTCCCAAGCATGACAAAGTCTTCCCCCCTCCCGTGGGCGGCACATTTAACCACTGTAAATTCCTTTGGACATTGCAAAGCTTCCAACAATTGCCTCACATACTCCCCATTTCTGATTGGAGATCCTGATGACGTTAAGAATCCCCTCTGTGACCATAGCTGTCCGAAGTCATGAACCACCCCGAAACCGTACTGGCTATCAGTGTAGATGGTGACTCGGATTTGCTCAGCAACCAAGCAGGCACGTGTCAAGGCAATGATCTCAGCCACTTGTGCGGAGTATACTCCCTGTAGACAAGCAGCTTCCACAACTCCTGAAAGGGTGCACACTGCAAACACTGCTCTCAGATGGCCCACATTGTCCCTTAAGCATGAACCGTCCTCAAAGAAGATCTCATCGGATTGGGGTAGAGGTTCAGGTCTTGGTTTGGTGCAAAGTTCAGTCACATCAAGACAGTCATGGTCCTCACAATCTTCATAATCAACATTTAGCAAAGGCATCAAGGTAGCAGGATTCAATGCAGAACATCTTTTCAGAGTCACATTCTCTGAGGCAAGTATGACCTGCTCATAGCGTGTGAGTCTGTTATTTGTCAAATGCTGCATCTTGGTCTTGTCATCAGGAGCTCAACTGAATGTGGAACATAAACTGTAAGTGGGTGACCCATCACAATGCTTCCACACCTTTCAATGCTGACACCTGTTGCAGCAACGGATTTGAGACATCCAGGCAACGCTGAAGCTACCGCGTCTAAGGTAGCTAAGAAGTAGGCAACTGGTCTACGGACAACTCCATGAGTCTGTGTTAGTACTGACAGTGCACAACCCTCTCCCTCACAGCAAAATAGTGAGAAGGACTTATTGTAATCAGGCATTCCCAGAGCCGGAGCGCGACAAAGACTCTCGCTCAGCTCCAAGAAGGCGATCAAACAATCGTTATCCCATGGTACTGTATCACTTACATCCTTGTGCGTCAACCTCTGCAAAGGCTTTACCTTCAATGAGAAGTTGGGAATCCACTGACGGCAATACCCAACCATTCCCAGAAACATCCTGACTTCCTTTTGTGTTGAAGGTGCAGTCATGTTCATGATTGCCTCAACACGGTCTGGTGACACCTTCCTCTTGCCCTTCTCAATTCGGTGACCCAAATACTGAACCTCAGTCAAACAATACTGTAGCTTGCTCGGGGACACCTTGTGTCCATTCTCTGCTAGGTGATTTAACAATGCAACTGTATCAATCCTGCAAGCATCCTCTGTTTCAGACGCGATCAAGAGGTCGTCAATATACTGCACAAGAACTGAATTCTGTGGCAGTACGAGACTCTCAAGATTCTTCTTCAAAATCTGATTGAAAATTGATGGACTCTCTGTATACCCTTGTTGGATACAACCCCATGTTAACACACGATTTTCCAGACGGAAAGCGACTAAGAATTGGCTTTCCTCATGCAAAGGTATTGAGAAAAACGCTTGGCATAAATCAATCACTGTGAACCACTCAGCCTCGCATGGTATCTGAAATAGGATCCCTGATGGTTTGGTACCACAGGACAGCATGGAACTACAATCGTGTTGACCTTTCGCAGGTCCTGCACGATTCTAAACTTCCCACTCAGCTTCTGCAGTCCCATTATAGGAGAATTACTTGGGCTCCCCATTATCTCTTTCAAAATTCCCTGCTCAATCATGGACTCAATTACAGGCTTAATTCCTGCCACCGTTTCCGGCGTCAGATTGTACTGAGGCGTTCTTGGGAATTCAGCGTTTGGCCTGACCTGAATCTTAACTGGCTCAACCCCTTCGATCAATCCTATCTCTTCCCCTGTGAAATCCCATACTTCCTAAGAGATGGAATCTCTCAAATAAAGTGGTAAGTCCTCGACTGTCAACACAGGGAACATCTCTATGCAGAGATTCTGGTTCTCCAATTTGAATGCAATGTCATCATCATTAGTATGCAACTCCACTCCTTTGGGCATGCAATAGATGGTGCAATTCAATTTACACAAAAGATCACGACCCAACAAACAGACTGGACTTGAATCACACACCACAAATTGGTGTTGATCGTGAAATGCTCCTATTCTCACAGGTATCTCATCTGTCAATGGATTCGTCATTCTCTTATTTGCGAATCCTACAACTTGGATTGATTGTCCCAAGAGGGGTAGGTTGGGAACTACTGCAGATCTTACAGTAGAACGGGTAGCACCAGTATCAATCAAGAAGGTGATGGGGTGACCATCAACATCTGCCTCTACATACGGTCCTCTCTGGTCTACCTCCAAGACTGCTCCAAGGGTACAGTCTTCCTCCCCCCTCAGGCACTGTCATTGTAACGGGTCTGAAGCAAACTCATCGAAAGTCTCAATGAGCGGCATCTGCTGATACGTTCGGGTTGCTTGTGGGATTCTCGGTGGTTGGGGAACTTGCACTTGTGGTCCCAAACTCCCCCCTTGTACAGACATGGGTCTTACTGCTGTATTTACCGTCTCAGGTACCTGCACTACCTCCTCATCTTGGGTCTGATTAGCGGGATTTAACCTGCGCTCGCGCTTCCAATGCCCGATTTTGTGAAAATAATGGCATGCAGTAGTCTTCTTCAGAGTACCAACATCCACTCCTGTCTTGGGGTCTACAGGTTTCCCCCTCCCTTGACCTGACGAGTTTTGGGCCCCCCTTTGACCGTTACCCTGCCTTCGTTCCAATGTTCCTCCGCTCGACTGCACCTGATCCACCCTTTCTGCATTCCTCATCTGGACTAGCATCAACTTATCCTTGAGCTTCTTATGCTTTGAGTCTACTTCATCCCTACAGTACCTGGCATACCGTAGAATCTCATCCACGGACTTGTTCTGACAACAGATCAAATGCTGTTGGATCATGAAGCTAATCTCTGGTCTCAACCCTAAGACGAATTTGGACACAAACTGTCCCATGTCTTTGGAATCTAGGGTGTCTAATCCACTGTACTGCTTAAAGGCCTGTAAGAGCCGTTCGTAGTAAGCATGAACTGATTCCTTGGGCTCTTGGGTAGTTCGATCTATCTTAACCAAATCAATATCTTGTGGTGAAATTTTAGACTGTAACCATGTAATTACCTGCTCGAACATTTTCATCACCACAGGTGAAGGACCATGCCTAACAGGGCCTCGTTCTTGCTCTGATGTTGGCCATTCAACCGCAATTTTACAAGCTGACCACAAATCCTCTGATTGGTACCGTTCGCAATGGGTAAGCCTCAACTCCTTCCGTTGGGTTATACGGAGGCGGATGCTCTGCTAGCAACCTGTCCAGCAAGCTATCGTCTGTGTCACTGTCATCTTCTTCTTCCTTCCTCTTCTGGCCGTCTCCTACCTTCACTAACATTGGGAATAGCCTCTCTCCCTCTCCCTCAATGGTATTTACCCTCCACCTCTTCGCCAATGCATCCCATCGTGCATCTTGAAACACCCTTATCGACTTCTTCACTCTCTCCTGACTCTGGTCCCTCTTCCTCGCATGTGCTGCTCTTATGCATGCATCCAATGCCTCAAACTATGTTGGTCTAGGTGGGGGTCGCAATGAAGCCATCACTGCCCTCAACTGATACAATACGTCTAATCTAAATGAGCCATAACGTGGCAAAGCCAAATCTCCCTCCTTCTCGGTAACTTTATGCCAATTTTGAAGGCAAACTATGGTATGGAGTCCTACATTTGTGGCCATATAACGTGCTGGTGTGTCCTCGGGTGGTGCCTCTACACCCACTCGAGTTACTACTCCTCTATCTCCCCTACAAAGGTCACACAACACCCTAAAGCATTGCATGTTTGAACCAACTCCTTTCCCCCACAAAATGTTTTCGTTCTTACTTCCTCATGTTAATCCACCAATCCCAGAGTGGCTTTTACCCCAATCTACCTATCACAGCACAGCACACTCCAACGTCACTCTTCCTCCTCAGCTCAGCAGTTCACCCTCCTTTACAATCTCTTCCTTAGGCATTCACTCACCTCATTCATAGAAACAAGTAACTGTCTGTCCACCAAATGACCGGACAGTTACATCCGACTGTCTGTCCACCAAACGACCAGACAGTTTCACAAGTAATTGTCTGCCTCACCTCTGGCAACTGGCTGTCCGTGAAACGACCGGACAATCACCTCAGACCATCTGCCCACGAACGGCCGGACAGTCATATAAACAAATCGATAGGATCCAATTGCTCAAGATCATTCGCACACAGTGACCCACGACCTGCGTCAGCCACTCAAATTGATGTGGTCTGCCCTTGTGCACTATCTTCCCACATGACTCTCTCAAGCTCTCTCACACACGTTCCCTATCTTCCAGTGGGTTTGTCGATGACACCTCACGACTCCCACGATCACTGGTCAGACAATTACAGCTCTGGTGTCTTTTACACCACAAATCTATCCCGGGATCTTAGGCTACTCATTGAGCCTGACATCAAACAAAACATATTGTATCACATGGACCGCGCACGTTCGGCCTGAAACCACAATCACTCGACTCTCAACTCAACTCTGCAAGATATCACACAATCAAATCATCTCCGCAATCTAACGCACGCATCCCTATTCATACTCACTCCACTGTGAACTGCTGTTCCTGCCGCACCGTCACTATCCGTTGGTTTCCGCCAAAGTTCGTCATCCTCCGCCTTCAATCCTCTGGGCTTTCATCCTTTGGGCTTTTTGGGGCTCTATGACTAAACTTTCCCTAATATTCCTAGCTTCCCCCCTCACTGCAGAGGTAACTGTCCTTCTGCTACCAACTGATGGGGCTGAATTCCTTCCTACCAATTTACTGTGGAACTCTTGGCCGATGGACCTTTGTTACCTGCTGAGAAGTGTAGAGGGGAGAAATTACTCATTTAAACAGACTACAATTTATAAGACCATAACTCTGAAGAATCACTGACTCCGAATTCCAAGTTAGTGGGTTTATTACAAAGCCAAAAACAACTGGATATACAAGCACCTCATCACGAGGTTGTAGAAGTACATAGGAACTAATACAAATCCAAACCTACGAGCCAATTTTATGCAATGGATCATAAACAAAAAGCAGAATGCAGGCAATGACTGCCCCACGTCAAGATCCTTCTTCATCTGCGCTGAATGAACAAAGAGCATTAGTCTATCCCTACACTAACTCTATCGTGACATCCCTACTTAGCATTCCCCAGGCAAGATCAGAAAAAGGTGTCAGCTCATGAAGTCTTCCTAAGAAGTACTCTCACGTTGTATGGGTCAAGTAGCCAAAGCTACAGAGCTCGTTCTAAGATGCTCCTTCTCTCTCCTTCGATCTTCTCACCTCATCTCCTAACTCCACCCCTGGGCACTGTCCCTAATACAAAAACATAAAATGTAGAACACGCCCACAGATCACCTTATCTTGCTGGGCAATTCTCATAGGTGATTTTCCATGTGGTGTCGGACTCCCAGCTCCTGGCTCGATGACCTTGATTCCCAGGCCTCCCTTAATGAGAAAGAACACCATCTCCCAATTATCAGCGGTCCTTCCACATTTGTATTGCATCCTCCCAAGCCTAACTCTCCTAAACAAAAGACATTATTCTAACTAACAAAGACGACTTTCTCCACCTGCAACAGAAACGTGAGAACAGAACAAATTCCACATACGCATGAATTTCACTACCAAGGCTTACTAGAGAGCCTCCAGGGAAAATACATTTCAGGCCTACAGAAATCGGCTAACATAAGAGTGAGATGCATAGGCCTTTCAAATACACACATAAGTGAACATTTCATTCAGGCCTTTCTACATCATAACATTACAAGAGCACATCAATTTCATATTTCAATGCAAACGACTTAAAACAATTAATCACATCTATGTGCAACTTTAATATGGTACACGTTTAAATCAAATGTGTTACATCACATGCGAACAATTTCATTAGGCAAATGACATCAAATACTATAAATTACGATATTAGAACACAAATGCCACGTTGTTTCTCTGCATGGCACGATACTTTTCCTACCATTACACTTTCACATGTTATTGCTTAACACAACCTAAATGACAATTGTTATCACGACAAATGAGTATATATGTGGATGCGGACTATCCGTGATTATAATGCACCCCTACAATAAAACGATACTTTTCCTACCATTACACTTTCACATGTTATTGCTTAACACAACCTAAATGACAATTGTTATCACGACAAATGAGTATATATGTGGATGCGGACTATTCATGATTATAATGCACCCCTACAATAAAAGAGCACCATCACGCTCCATCAAGTCAATACCTGAGGTGGAAGGAAAACACATAGAGGAATGGAAACAACCAACCAATATGCAGGAACCTGGACAATGAACAAATGAAATGGTAGCGGGAATTAAACAACCAAGCCAGTTGTGATGCCACATGGTTCTGCCACTGAAGCTTCTTATGCTGCCTCGGAAATCTTGGGTTCTGCAATTATGACTGTAAATAATTTGATTGCTGGCTGAAGGGGGTGAAACACTACTCAAGAAGAAACCACAATCCGTGTCAGGGTGGAGCCACAAGCAAACTCCAAATTAACCTGTGCTCAACCCCCTAGCAGCATGGCACGTAGCAGTCAGGCTTAACTTAGAGGCAATATATAAAGTATCTGTGCAGCACTTCCATCAGTAACACAGTGAAAACACACCACAAAAGGATTCCACACCAGATGTAGAAAAATACATTTCTTTTTAGTAAATAAATCAAGGCCAAAACAACAAAAATCCAATCAATGGAAACGAAGATGTGCAATTTTAAAGATTTCAGTGAAAATAACACAAAAGCACAAAGCACCAACTGAGGATATCTAGTTGCGCTGGACCAGAACAAAGTCATAACTTCAGGCCGACCGCAATGGATTATGGGTCAGCTACAGGGACCAAGTTAGGTAACTTGGAATCTTGGTTGCAGATAGTTGCAAGGTTCCGTGTCAAGGATGCGTTGCGTAGTTGAGGCTATGGATTGGTTTCAAGGAGCTGCAACGCTGCGATGCAAGAACCTGCGTCATCGTCAAGGCTTCCATTGACAAAAGATCTGCAATGCGAGGGACTGTGTCAAGGAAGCTTCACACAGCAGCGGTTCCCATGCGGGCTGCAAGGTCAATGTGGAGTTGTTGTGCTGAGAGAAACCTTGCTGCAGAGGCGATGCATCGGTTCTGCTCGGGATTTTGCAGTGCAGCAGAGAGGATGCGTCAGTTCTGCTGGATCTGTACATGGACAAGCAGAACACCTTCAAGCCCACTTCCAGGGGTGCAGGACTGGGGTGGCACCATTTTGCAGGCTAGGACACACAGATGGAAGAGTCCAGGTGCTGGGTTCAAGGTTGTTGGATCCTTCTGTCCCTGAAGCTTTAGTCAGGAGGCCAGCCAACTAGCCCTTGGAGTCACTCTTGGGTTCTGGGTTCAACAGATGCAGTTCAAGTCCTTCTCACAAAGACAGGAGGGCAGCAGGCAGCAGGTCAGTACTGCAGGACAGCAGTCCTTCAAAACAGCAGTCCAGCAAAGTAGCAGTCCTTTCAGCAACACAACAGTGCTTCTTCCTGGCAGAGTATCCAGAGGTCTAGAAGTGTACTAAAGGGTTGGAATCTGAGATACAATATTTATACCTGGGCCTTACATTGAAGTGGGAGAAGCTTCTAGAGTTTTCTCTTTGAAGTCCACAGGCTTCCTGCCTTCCCTGACCTGGCTCCGGACTAACTACAGAGGGTATGCAGCCCTTTGTGTGGGGACAGGACACAGCCTATTCAAGTGTAAGTAGGGCTGTGCCCAGCTCCACTCTGTCATCGTGCCAGTGATGGCCCATTCAGGCACACCTAAGCTCTCTATTGCAGTGGCTGCTGGCATCTACAGAGAGTGGTGGGGTGGGCAAATGGGTGGTAGTTAGTAGCATGCACTATTGCACTGCACGCCACAAGTAAACTAATAAAAATCCACTTATCTTACGTGCATGACACGCCTTCCTTCTCGCTGCACGTCCTCCTCCTCCTCGCTGCAGTCCAGTGTTTAGCACAGACCCAAGTCTACTTCCTTAATGAATGCTGGCACTGCTCTCATACTGTTAACCTATTACAAAAAACAGTGGTCCCTAAAATAGGGAAAATAAATAGTACAATAAAATATAGCCCCAATCAGTACTATATTTAGGCCAGTGTCCAGCCGGACAAGGGCGAATTTAATATGCAAATTAGTTACAATCAAGTACAGATGTGAGTGAAATACCATAACAGTGGGATACAAGCCTGTACCCATGAACTCACATGTTAGACAAACAAAGAAAGTAAAATAAAGAAAGGCTCAGGCAGTTTCAAAAGTTGTTTCTAAAAGATAATACATAGATGGGGAAACAACAATTATAGAGAGGTCACCTTTACACGAAATATATACAAAAATCACTGTGTATAAGGTTGACAACTATGTCGACGGCGTTTCGATCCTTATCTGTAGGATATTGGATCATCATCAGGACTGAGAATTAAAGTGCCTGAAAACAATTGCCTGTGAATTACTGTTACAAAGCCCTGACATTATGGGCCGGTATAACAAGGTCCGGACTGATGCTGAGGCCCATGGTTCAGAGTGAAATGGACTGTTAATGAGTCCTGGTCGGTGCCATGGCCGTGTCCCAATGAGAAGCGGGATGCTGGGGAATGAATTGACCGGAAGAATGGAATCGTGCCCGTACGGAGGCAGGCACGTGAGGATTTAGGATGAGATGGTTAAATAGGGCCGCCTAACGGGCAGTGCCAAAATTTAAAAGTCCATATCGGCGCAAAATTTCAATAGGGGCCTCGAGAATAGAGGGTGGTAGCCTTGTTGATCAAGGCGCAATCCTGGAAGCTGTTAACCAGCATAAGAGAAGCACCAGGATTGGAGGGAGCGGCCTCTCTCGGAGCTCCGAGGGGCACTGGAGGCCTGTGCTTGGACTAACCCAGCTGTCTTTAGACAGCTGGGTTAGAGAGGTTTCAAAGTGCCAATGTCTGGCTATCTGTTGCAAGACGGCCGGCCAAAGGAACATGCGCACTTTGAACTGAAGTGCCCAGGCAGCCATGCCTCCTCCCTGCTGCTGTCACTCAGCAGGCCCCTCCCCATCCTGACACTCGGTTCGGGACAGGAGGATCAAAAATAAATTGGTAATAAATTAACTTTATTACCATTTTATTTTTGATCTCTGGGGTTTTGGGACCATTTTATTTGGCGGGGTGACGCCCCTCTGCTCTAATGGAGGAGCCGGCCCTGCTCTATTGTGTGTGGCTTTCTAGGAGGAATACACAAAGCCCAACTGTCAGCTACACCCAGTCATGTGACCCAGAGAGAGGCTGCAGGCCCTAAATAGCTAGGGCAGGAAAATGCCAACTTTTTACATATTCAAAATTGTAATTTAAAAACTGACTTCACCATAAAAGGAGATTTTTCATTACAATTCCAAAGACACCAAACATGAACTGATTACCTGTTCCCATTTAGAAGTTACAGCTTATTAAATATAATAAGGTAACTCCAATGTTATCCTATGGGAGAGGTAGGCCTTGCAATGGTGAAAAATGAATTTAAGAGTTTTTCACTATCAAGATATATAAAACTTAAAAGTACATGTCCAACTTTTTAATAACACTGCAACCTGCTCTCTGGGTTGTTCGAGGCCTACCTTAGTGGCGACCTATATATATATAAAAAAAAGGGAAGGTCTGGGTCTGGCAAGAGGTTTATTTTCAGAAAAAAGGGGGAGCTAGAGGAAAGGGAACAACAAAGAGGCTCGTCCTCTAGGTACATGTACCACAATCAAAATAGAGCCGGTCTGTCAATTATAGTATTTTTCCTACCGGTAGGGTGTTTGTTTGGAACACGGTAGATTTTCTTTAGATAACCCTCACCCACCAGGGTTTCCCCTTGGTGGCATGCTTCATCATTGGGTTCTTCCAGTTCCGCTGCGGTAAGGGGCATGCTGCAACCTACATGTTACGTGGTAGCACTTTTTGTTGGTTAGATTATGTGTTAGATGAAGTAAAAGGTGGGAGTGGGGGGAAAGAGAGAGGATAAAAATAAAAATACCTGGCTAGTAGGAAACGATTCTTTATTCGTGCCTCTATATGGTATAATTAAAATATGGGGAAAGATTTGGGAAACTAAAGGGAACAATGTTCCTCAGTTCTGTTGGTCGACAGGTTTCTGGCCCTACCCTAAGGCTATTTTTCAGTACCAAGAGTAAATACTCCATGATACCACTCCTATAACTTCTCTTAGTCAGGAAAATTTTGTGAGGAAAAACAAATAATTTGATATATACATACAGCACCAAATAGTGTTTGTATCAGGATAATCTGTTGAAAAAACTGTATGGGAAAGAAAAACAGAAGTTAGATTGTCATGGCATCCAGCCTAGTTACACATTGTCATGCCAAACTCTGGTAAAAACACATCACCTGCGTGAAAAACGTGATATATTTCTCACAGTAATTGTGAACACTTCTAGTGCTACTATAAGCGAATTTTCGCTTGAAACAATTGATCACACATGGGGCGTAGACAGGACAAACACAGAATTAACATAAATAGTGAAAAGAAGTGATCGTGAATAAAAATGCATATGCATATTAATTGCCTCCAATCAGCATCATGAGACCGTACGAGGGGAAGGGATGCCTGTAGTAACACTCAGGTCACATGAAATGAGATAGAAAAAAAAGCTAAAATGATCTCAGGTATTTTTCTAGCAGGAGCGAGGCTGCAAAAGGTTAGCAATTTTTTATCTTCAGCGTGTAAGAGACCTTCTGTGTCAAATGCAGCTATGCCGTACTCACCTTATCAAGGATACTCCCTTGCCCGTGGCTCTGTAGGTACCTATCAGTTGCTACTGCACACTATTTGGACTGTGCTGCATGACCTCTCTGCAGCGTTCGACACCGTCTCCCACCGCACACTCATCGCCAGACTCCACGACGTCGGCATACAGGGAACCGCCCTCGACTGGATCTGCTCCTCCCTCACCAGCTGAACCCAAAGAATCAGACTGCTTCCCTTCCTCTTCGAACTCATGGAAATCAACTGCGGAGTGCCCCAAGGATCGTCGCTTAGCCCCACGCTCTTCAACTTCTACATGGCCCCCCTCGCCGCCATCGTCAGACAGTAAGGACTCAGCATAGGTTCCTACGCCGACGACACCCATCTCATCCTCTCCCTCACCAAGGACCCTGTCACCACCAGACTCAACTTCCAGGAAGGAATGAAGGACGTTGCATCTTGGATGAGCAGCAGCTGCTTTAAGCTCAACGCGGAGAAGACAGAGGTCCTCGTCCTCGGACCCTCCCCCCGCGTGGGACAACACCTGGTGGCCCACCGCCCTGGGCAGCCCTCCCCCCCCACGGACCACGCCCAAAATCTTGGCATCGTACTAGACTCCTCCCTCTCCATGACCCAACAGGTCAACGCCGTCGCCTCCAGCTGCTTCATCACCCTCTGCATCCTCCGAAAGACCTTCAAATGGATCCCCCCCCGAATCAAGGAAGACCATCACCCACTCACTCATAACCAGCAGACTGGACTATGGAAACGCCCTCTTCGCCGGGATCAACAAGTCTCTGCTCCACCGACTCCAGACCATACAGAACACCGCAGCCAGGCTAGTCCTCGGCATCCCTCGACGCGAACACATCACCCAACATCTGCGTAACCTCCACTGGCTTCCCGTTGGGAAGAGAGTTACCTTCAAGATACTCACCCACGCCTACAAATGCCTCCACAACACCGGACCTCAATACCTCAACAAGAGATTCTCGTTCCACTTACCCAAGAGAAACCTCCAATCCGCCGACCTCACCCTCGCCAAAACCCAGCGCATCCGTAAAGCCAGAACAGGTGGAAGAGCCTTCTCCTACATCGCGGCCAAGACCTGAAATGAGCTCCCGATCGACATCAGAAGCGCCCCCTCCCTGAACATCTTCAGGAAGACACTCAAGACCTGGCTCTTCGACTGAACGGAGCTGCCTACACCCCCCCCCCCCCAGCGCCTTGAGACCCTCACGGGTGAGTAGCGCACTTACAATTCCCCTGATTGATTGATTGATTGCTGCGGCGGTGCAACATTGGCGCCTTCATGTCTTGAGAAAGACTGGGACGCCTCATGTGTGATCAATAATGGAGACTGATCATTAGAAACTCATCTCCTACTCTGAAATTGAGACCCTCCTCCCTAACTGTATTCACTCAGCCAAGAAGAAGCAACAGTAAAAAGTCTTTCAAAGGCAATTTCTCAAAAATGCCCTTAAAAGCATCAAAGCCAATAGTAGTGCATTTGAAGTTTTAATTTCGGCTTCTAAAACAGCAGCAATACTAATCCTGAGACTCATTGCCTCAACCAAGATACCTCACAAACCTCAGTTAGACCAGTTGAGAAGTGCTTTTTGACAAAAAAAACATCAAAAGCCAGGTCCTAAAATGTGAATTAGTTTTAATACCATCACCTTTGCACTGTAACATATGACGTTTTTTTAAATTATTTAAACTACGTTTTAGAAAAAGACTGGTGATTATACCAAAAGAATGCAGGTGACAAAACTAAGGATGTTTTCCATTGAGTTGAATGGTCCTGTTGATAAAAAACTTGATGAGTGGTGCATTTAGCCTTGAATTTAGTGTTCTAGAAAAGAAAGCCAGCACACGCACTTCAGTGCTGGTGTAATAAACTCGATCCCTCACTGCCCCCATAACATGAGCTTGAACGTTGATCAGGATATACGACGAGCCCTAACAGGTGGTAATGGTGTTTAAGAAAATTAAATACTTGAAAAGTTTATCCCTTAGTTACATTTGTTAGATACTAGTAGTAGCTGGATTGATTGTGCATGAAATAGATATCTCAGACACATTTAAACTTTCATATGTCCTTGTTTCACACAGAGAGCATTTGCACAGTTTTATAAAGTTAGCACAACAGAACGAAAATCATAAACTTGCCTCTCGTAAGCAAACTCCGTACAGCAGCATTGCTTATGGAGCCAGTGAAACATGAGGGCGCAGCGCCATAAAACCACCAGTAATATAAAACATAAAGTAACTGCCTTATTGTTTGAGGCAGGAGTGCTGACTCTGCAGCCCAGGGGCAGGAAATTGCGCCAGTCCCCGCACTGGAGATATTCTATTTAGACCTCATCATTCCCACGATGAGATCTTTTTTACAGGGTGGCTGAACTAATATAACAGATCATGCTCTCCTGGCTCACTGAACCGGGGGATTGTCTTTCAAGGAGACAAGTCACTACGGAAGCATGCGCTCTGCAGTCTTCGCCTCCTGAAAGCCATGCCAGGAATGCTGCTGAAAAGATCATTCGTCTGCAGCTATCGCAGGATAATAAAGTGGCAGAAAGCTTCATTTGGCCACACGATAACAATTGATGGACTGCAGGTGCCTGTTGAGCGACCACTTTCTTGTCAATATTTTATGGTAGCAAAAGAAAAGAACTGCAGACTCCAGAACACTTTATTGATTTCATTGAACCAAGTTTCATGCAAATGGATTTATTGATAGACAAAGTCTAAAGTACAAAAAAAGGGATAAGTAAAAGACAACTACTGCTTCAAACTAAGGGGCATATGTTCAAGGGGATTCTACCATCGGAACATCACTTTTACTGACGTTCCGTTGGCTCAATGCCCTGCTCCATATTTACAAAGTGGCATTAAGCCACTTTTTGTGGTTTAACGCCGCTTTGTAAATTTGGTACCCTTTCATGTTGGTATCTGCATGAAAGAGGGGTTCAGTGGGTGTTGCTGTTGGCATTCCACCTCAAAATCCATTGCTTTTTGACGCTACAAGGAGGTGTTATATTGGTGCAACGAGGAGAAATACTTTTATTTCTCCTCATTTTTGCTTTTTCTATGTGTGCTGTATAGCACACATAGAAGGAGCAAAACGTCATCAGTGATTGTTTTTGTGCAGGAAGGTGCCCTTTCCAGCACAAAAACAATCATTAAGTAATGGTGATTTGCTACTTCTATATGTGCTTCATAATGCAGCACACATAGAAGTAGCAAAACACCATTATTGATTGTTATGTGCAGGAAGGGTCATCTTCTTGCACATAAACAAACATCCCTGCAATGCAGGCACCCTTGCACTATGGCACAAGGGTGTCTGTGTTGGCTCTAGGCAGCTATTTTTAGTGCCTGTGCTAGGGAAAACACAGGGGTGTGCCGTATTCTTTTAAATACAGTTCCTCCCTGCATTTTGGAAATGGCCCAGCACAGCGCTGCAAAATATGCTGCAGCGCCACGTTGCATCATTTCCGTGTACATATGTGCCTAAAGGCAGTAAACTTACGTTTCTAAGTGTACGTCTCCTGTTAAGGGGGAAGAATATGTGGGAGGACCAACTTGTCAAAATGCCATGATTGCTAAGACTTGAAAGCTAATTCAGAAAGCTGAAATTGTAACAATTTTCGTTGCTCACAAAAGGTGCAGCAGAAATATTATTTATTCTAATCTCCAACTGCAAAGAAAACAAAATTGATACAAAACAACATAGGTATACTACTAGGAAATTTGGTCTTACATAATGCAAATGTTAGTGTAGGTAGAACGCACTACTGAGCATTAATGGTAGGAAAGGTCGAGGGCCAAAGAAATAGAAGAATGCGATGTGAGAAAGACAGGAGTCGGGACCCATTGCACTTTTCTAGATACTGGAGGGAAAACAGAAACTTCATATTTTAGCTATCGATATGTATTCCTTTGCACACCGCAAAGGAATACATTAATTCAAGATCAAAATGATAGCACACTTTAGCAAACATTTGCATTTTAAGTAACTTCTATTTTGCCGGCATTGCAGTGCAGTAGAGAAATATTGGAAAATGAAGTTGAAAGGATCAAATATTACCCTTTGGGAATTGTCTTCTCAGTGGACTCGTTACTCAACCCAAGTGTTTTGATCTTCAGAGTCTAGTATTTAACATTGCCATGCAAATTTGCATTTTCCAAGTTATTCTAATAATGGAAAGTCTTAATTCTATTGTAGACACATAGGCGAGTATTATGCCTAAACTTTCTTGCTGTAAAACAAATCATAATGAAAGTGGCCAACATGAAGAAATAAAGGGGCATATTTACAAGGAAATGTCAGAGAACGGAACTGCGCCAAATTTGGCAGCTCCGCGCTCCGACATTTCCAAAATGCAGGGATGCGCCATATCTGCAACACATTTCCCTTGTGCTGGCGCTAAAACAGCTGCCTGGCACCAATGCAGGCACACTTACACCATAGTGCAAGGGTGCCTAATTTGCTGGAATGATTTTTTATGAGTAGGAAGGTATCCCTTCCTCGGCATAAATAATCAATGTTGGCGATTTGCTACTTCTGTGTGTGCGGCCTTCTGCAGCAGGCATAGAAGTAGCAAATCGTCATTATTGATTGTTATGTCCATGTTGGCGATTTGCTACTTCTGTGTGTGCGCCATTCTGCAGCAGACATAGAAGTAGCAAATCGTCATTATTTAATGATTGTTTATGTGCAGGAAGGGACACCTTCCTGTACACAACCAATCATTAAGGGCGTTTTGCTCTTTCTAAGTGTGCTGAATAATGCAGCACACATAGAAAAAACAAAAACGAGGAGGATTTCTCCTTGTTGCGCCATTCTAATGCCTGCTATTTAGCATGGCGTTAGTTTTTGGCACTGCCTCAGATTTACAGGTCCTTGTAAATCTGGAGCAGCTTCAAAATGCAATGGGTGTTGTGGTGGAATGCCCACAGCAACACTCAATGCACGCCCCTTTCACGCAAAGTGATGCATGTAAACGGGCCGTATTTACAAGGCGTTGATAAGCCTTAGCGCCACTTTGTAAATATAGAGAAGGGCATAGCGCCAGTAGAAAGTCGCTAAAAGTGACTTTCTGGGGGCACTATTCCCTTGCAAATATACCCCAAAACTACTTATCCCAAGAAGCATAGAGCCTAGGATTACCACGTAAGGCTATAACACATCAGTGGCGGCTGGTAAACTTTGAGAGTGGTGAGGTGTAAGACCAGATCCTGACGCTACATGAGAAAGCACAGAAAGTGAGTATAACTTTTCCAAGAAGATTTTGGGGAGGAGAGGGTTCTCCCACAAGAACATGTTGAACGGGGTACAATGGTGCATTTTGCAGCATTATTTATTTAATAAATTAACAAATTAGCATCCAGAATATCTGATGGCAATTTTGAACGAGAGTTGTCCAGTGACACTGCACGGAAATAATAATACACTGCCCAAGCACACACTCAGCTTGATCAAACAAGTAAAACATTATGACACAATATTTGTATACATTCTTTGTCTTTAATTTTCTTCCTCTTTTGCCCCACCAGCCAACACGTGTTTTGTCACTTGGGGTGTTCCCCATGACTTCATTAGGGCTGGAAAATAACATAAATATAGTTGTAGTGTAGTGTAAAAGCACTACACGTTTACAGCATGTGTTGGTATTGGTGGAAACCAAAACCTTCCTTATAGCTATACTTTATACAGTGCATTGTGAATAACATCATTACCACAATTCCTAGTCATATTGATCATATTCCAATCCAATTGCAATTCAGTGTGTCCTAGGACATGAGAAGGGACATGGTGCAGTGAAATCAATTTTTGCCAGTGTTAAAAGGTGAATATTAACCCCACCACAATAGACCAAATCAACCAACCTTATGCCGTGGGCCCGTGAATTATGTTCCAATTGCTATTCAGTATGATTTTAATATGATCCCATCCAGCTCCTCTGCCTCCTCATCCTCCTCTGGGGTCTTATTCAATGTAGCATGGGCTTCTGACCAGGCTCTCAGTGGCTTTTGCAGCTCCACCTTCCTGGTGGTGCTCTTTACAGGAAGCCCAAAGTCCTTGCAGAAATCCTTGAGCTGGGCTATAGTGTAATCCATTGTAGTCTAACAAGGGTGTGCTATGCCACATAGAGGAGGTGCCCTGCTGCCTAGCAGGCCACAGAGGGGTAGGGCTGAAAGCAGCCAAGCCCAGTAAAATATCCAACACATAGCAGATAAGCACATGGGCAGGTGTCCATGAAAAGAGCCTGACCCTCACTCTGGTGGCGGTCAGAGAGAGAAAACGAGCTGCCATATTTGGATTATTTGATTAAAAAAATAGGAATCCGGAAAAGGGGAGGTTTGGGGCCCCAAAGCCCTTAGTAAGGAACCACCATGCAACACATGTGACAGTCATCTGTCTATAGGGTATAAACTCCCCTTGTGATACAAGCAGTCCACTTTCTTGCTGCTCAAAGGCAGTCAGATCAGTACCTTTATGTTTCTATTGTGTAATTGTGATTTATCTAGTTGTGCAGTGCTCCGTGTTTACTACTGCATATAGGAGGTAATGGGTTTGGTTTATATCCCTGTCATAATTTTCCTTTTTTGTGCTGCTGGGGCCACTGTTTCTGCCTGTCCTGAGCACACGTTTGGCATTTGAGCTCGCTTTTCCTCATCCGCTTTATTCGCTGGTTTGAGGGGAGCACAACCCTGGTGTTTAATGAGCATGCTCATATCTTGAGTTTCTCTTTTGTCACGGTGGGAGTTTTTTTGTCAAAAGACGTATGGGTCCATAATATTTATTGTTACTGACGCTGGGAAAAGTTTGGGAGTGGTGATTATATGTCAGACCCATCCTGTTTGAAGCAGCTTCTGAGAACCTAGGTTTCAGCAAAAAAGGGGCTTTAAATTTTTCATCAAAGCCTATGGTACATAAGCATAGAGACATGACTGGTACTGTAATCCCTTATTATCTTGTAATGTATTCATGTATGTATGTATGTGGTATTTCAACAGCGCAAACTTAGCAAGAAGGCAGCAGATCGCTGTACAGGGTCAAACATACGCATATAGAGTCACCGAGTGATAGGAGAGGTAACTGGCTTGTGGACTGTCAATGCATTGTGTAGCAGTATTCTTTGAAGTGGTGCATCTTCAACTCCTTCCTAAACTGGAGCACTGATGGAGTGATCCTGATGGACACGTAAATGCTGTTCCAGATCCTGGGTGCGTAGATTAAAAGGCCTGCAGCTTTGTTTTATTCTTTTTTACGCATCTTAGTCTGCAGTCTAATGGTGTCCTGGCTACAGGGATGCTGAAAACCACCATAGATGGTAAGAATATCTGCAGGACAATTGGGGTGCCTGTCTGATGACTTTTTAAATCATGCAGGTGGCTTTGAAGATGGTGCGGGACGGCAAGGGGAGCCTATAGAGGTCCAGTAGGATGGGGGGGATGTAATAAAATCGCAGTGCTATGAATGCACTACGGTTGCCTCTTATTAAAAAAAAACACTCAAAAAACCAGCAATGTGTTTCAAAATCACACAAGTGTCATCTAACAACAAAGACTGAGGAGGTGTACACAGCGTTGAAGTTAAGCATCTGACCCACTTATTGGGTCACGTACACCCTGGAGCAAGGACAAAATATAGGACCAAACACTGTTTGCACTGGCTTTTGCACTCGCACCTATATACGGCTGAGCACAATTATGTGTACTCCTGCTTTACAACAGTGGTTACCATCGTCTTTTCACTTAACTTCAAGTGGAGAGCATGTAAAACGGGCGAATAAAGTCGGTAAAACTAGAGCAGACATATTCCCCTCATCCGAAATTGCCATTGCGGATAATCCGGATTCTCACTCAGGGGCATATTATCTAGATCTTGCGATAATTATCGCAAAGCTCGTTTAGCGCCTTTTTTTATTATCGCCAACTATCGCTGGATTGCATCGCTGTGTTAGCGGCGTATTAGCAACGCTTTGCTAACAGGCGAAATACAATCCCGCGATAGACAGCGATAATGATCATTAGCGTGTGAAATCCGGCGAGGATTTCACAGCGCTAATGAAAAGCTTGGTAATAGGGGAGTGTGGACTTAACCATACAATCCACCTCCCATAGGCAATAATGCTAAGTCAGGTTTTATTCAGGCGTTAGATCCTTGCGATAATGGGGGCTTAGCGCGCCTTTTCTCATCGCTTCGCTGCTCAGGGGCAGCGTTGGTAATAGCGCGATGTTGGTTTAGCAAGCTTTTCACACGTTGTCCTGGGAGGGAACGCCTACTTTGCATCTCATTAGCGATGTATATCGCTAAGATGCGTGGCGTTAGGAATTCGGCTGCTTACATGCGCTAATGCATGTTAGCGCTGCCTTCCTAATAGGGCGATAGGAATATCGCCGCTTTAGCGGCAAAAAGTGCCGCTAAAGCGGCGATAATGCCCTTGATAATATGCCCCCAGGTTCCTGTATGGCCTGCCAGGTAGGGCCAATGAAAAACAGAACAGTAATGTGGGCAACAATGCTGCTCTTTTGTGATGCTCTCCTGAAGCAAAACATGCTTTTGTTTTCTGCGCATTCCTTTCTTTAAAAAAGAATAGGTTTCCCACAATTATTCGTTAAGATCTTCGCTCTGAAATGTCTATCCAATGCTTCTATGTGCCCCCTCTCCTCTCCCTATAAAGACAAGCGACAAGAATATTCAGTTAAGGCTGATCACCCCAGGTCCTTTCCACTATGACTCAACAGAAATGCATGAGGTATGATAAATATTCTGGGATACTTGCTCCTACTAGAGTCCAGGGGAATAATTTTCAAGCAGACCTTTTATTTCTCTATCAAGACTCTCTTGATCTGGCCAGGTGTCTTGCTTCCACTCTACCTGAAGAATGTGAGTCGAGATATCAGGAACAGCCATCACCCCCTCATCTTCCTTCTGCCAGCCAGTGCAGGTCGCCCATTCAAAAACATCCTTTCAGGCCCTGTTTCCGAAAATAAAAACACATGTAGGCCCCCAGGGATCCAGGCTCTCTTCAGCCAGCTTGTCACTTCCCAAGCTCCAATTCAGCATGTCTGCTAGGCTCAGAACCACTTCTATTGTGCCAGATTGTCAAGGCAATTACAGGGTGCACCGAGAGCAAAGGAGCCCATGTTTTCAGGACCAGAACATGGGATGCCAGTAAACAGACAAAGCATTCTACAGTGAAAATGAAAGAATTTCTAATTCCCACATCATATCCACAGTGGAATGAACAACTGATAATAGCAGCGTATTACATTTCTTGCTGAAGCATACAAATGAAAATATATGTGTTGGAATTAAAAGAATTCGCCAAGCACTGTTTGATAAACTGACAAAGCCTGTTGAATAGTGGAAGATAAACGACTTTTTCAGTCAAATTTCTATGGAAACATCTTACGTTAGTTACCCCAAAGATAGCACATTCCTTCTTTAGAAGCAAAACCTAGTTTCACCTCCACATTTCTCGCTGAAATAGCAAATGTTCTGTAGCAGCGCATTTTTTCTCAAATTGACTAACCTGTTATTTTGAAAAGTTGAGTAGCTGGAGGAAAACATTTTATCTTAATAAAAAGAAGCTATGAAGCAAAGAACGCCAGCTGACTTGGTATAATCTTCCGTCATACAGCAGAGTTTATCTGTGCTCTGGCAAAACTTAATTCCACACTTGGTGATTTTGGAAAATAGATTGTTTTTAGTGGCTGATTTTGAGTGACAGGAAGGATGCAGTCAGCAGGCTCGAACGTGTGTCTGCGCGCCAGTACTGGTTTGTCACACACACACACACACACACACAAGCACACGCACACACACACACACACACACACGCTCGCGCGCACACACACAGGTATGCGCTGTGTGCGTTTGTGTGTTGTTTGTAAGTCTTCGAGAGAGTTAATTGCAGGAAGAGATAGAAGAGATAGACTGAGCAAAAAAGGTTTGAAAGCGCTGTTTGAAGCATGTCTGCATCTCTGGTCAATGTTGACATTCCATGCAAGCTGTACAGGATCCTTACAATGCGACTTGCATTGATGGCATGATAGACATTGTTCTCCAAGGAGACACGCGGATTGTGGCCTGCTGAAAACTGCCTCCGTTTTCGTTTTGCCTTTGTCAATGGGTCGTGGTACAGTCTATTGTTTAAAAAAAAAGAAATGTTTTTATTGTTTTATTTAAACCTTTTACAGTATTACATAAGCTCTTGACAGTATACAACAATATTGGCTGACTGCCGCATTGACTCATAGCAAGTTTTTGAAGCATAATTGACATCACAATTAGAGAGATGGTGCATCACAGGTGCTTAATAACGTACATTAAAAATACATACATTCAAAATACTTATCATTGACTTCCCCAGAGGACATCCTACTTTACCCGGCACTTGTGCAACAGCAATCGGGTTACCAAACAAATTGAGTTCTAGCAAGACTAATCAACATCGTTTCCTTCCGGTTCCCCAGTTTCCTTTCCCACAAGATATTGTTGGTATAAACCCCAAAAACGTTTAGGACAAGTCTGAGGAGGGAATAGCTCATTGTAAATTTCGACTGCGTGTTACAATGTAACATATCTTTGGACAAATCCAGTGGCGGCTCCTTGAGGGAGTGCTGCGGGGCGGTGGGGCTGGATGGGTGGTAGTAAACGCCGGCATACGGCCGAACGGAGTTAAGTACATAAATAAATAAATAAATAAAATGAATTACATTGCGTGCTGCAACGCCAAATCGGCGATGCGGCGCGCGCAATGTAATTCGTTTTATTTATTTATGTACTTAACTCCGTTCAGCCGTATGCCGGAGTTTACTACCCCCACCCAGGCCCTCCCCCGCCCCGCAGCACTCCCTCGAGGAGCCGCCACTGGACAAATCCGCCATTTTCGGAACTGGGCCCCTAGCCCAGCATATTGCTATTCTGCGCTTGGCAAGTAGTACACCCATTGCAATCAGCCATCTGACTTCCTTCTTTAGATTTTTGGTATAACCCATCAATGCAAGAGGCGGATCTAGCTTTAGTGAAAGCCCTGTGACCTAGTTTAGTGTACGAATAAACTTGTCCCAAAATTCAACAATCTTCGGGCAATACCAGGCCACATGCAAGAACTCAGCCTCTCCCTCCTTGCAGCGATAGCAATACGCCGAGTCCCGTAGGCCATATCGACATAGTCTCTCCAGCGTGTAATAGACCCTATTGAGGAATTTAAAATGGATAAGTCGATGTCTTCCGTTTAGTGAAATGCGCTTAGTCACTTCACAACAATACCGCCAAGTGCTATCATCTATCACTATCCCCAGGTCACCCTGCCATTAAAGTCTGGTTTTAGTGGATTGTGTCCTCCAAGTTTCCTGTGTCAAGTCATAAATAGTAGTAATAGTTTTAGAGGGGGAGACAGAGCGTAGAAGGAAAGTGAGGGGCAATAATTCTGGGGGTTCCTGCATGTTGTCCCCGAGCAGTTCATGTAGAGCATATCTAACTCTATAATAGTGATATTGTGTAAGTGGTGGGGTGTCATGCCCCCGACCTCAATGTCTATCCACCCACGGACACCACCATCTGAGAATAAATCCCCCATCTTATTAATGCCTAGTTTCGTTAGGGCTTGTATGACTTCTTTTTCTCTACCAACTGAGAGCCAGTGACACCACTCCACCGGTATCAGGGGATAGTGCAGGAGTGCTCCTGTCTGTCTGTTTAGTAAATCCTGCCAAGCGTTGACTGTAGAGTTAATAGAGTCCAGTGTACCAGGTCTCCTGATGGGGGCTATAAACAGCTTTTGGGGGAGAGTGAGAGGGTCAGCTGCCACCCCGTCAATCTGCAAGTGCGGAAGGTTCTGTGGGCCATGAATCCAGTAGTGCGCATGGGAGCATTGTGCAGATCTATAATATAATTCTAGATCTGGTGCGTTGAGGCCGCCCATGGAATAGGGCAGTGTAAGAATGTTTCATTTAACTCTAGGCTGCTTCCAAGCCCAGGCAAGCTTAATTAATAATGAGCAGAGAATCTTGAACATATGTTTCGGGAGTATTATCAGAATGTTTTGAAACAGAAATAGAAATCTAGGAAGAACTATCATTTTCATGAGGGAAATGCGGCCTATTAATGATAGTGGGAGACAAATCCATTGATTAATATCGTCTTCGAGCCTGGGGATAGCTTTCCCATAATTCTCGTTGAGCACCAGTTCCGAGTTCATTTGTACTTGTATGCCTAATTAGCGAACTGGATCAGAGGACCATTGCAATGGGAAGTACAGTTCAGTTGGTGTCATAGACGGGGTCAGAGGAAAAATAATGGATTTAGCCCAGTTGACTCTGAGGGCCGATGTGGCACCAAATCACATGACCTCATTAAGTATTGGGGTTAGGTTGGTTCCTGGCTCTCGAATGAATAAAAGCATATCATCAGCATACGCGGATAGAATGAGATTGTAATTAGGGAATCAAATTCCTCTGTGCACATGGTACTCTCTTAGTGCAAATGCCACAGGTTCCGCCACTATGGTGTACTGCAGAGGGGACAGTGGACAGCCCTGCCGTGTGCCTCTTGAAATCGCAATTGGAGACGTGACAGTACCCTAACCCTGGCCACCGGCATGTCATATAAGATTGTCACCAGATTGAGGAAGACCACTCCCACACCAACCCGTCGTAGCACTGCTTTGATAAATGCCCACTCCACTGAATCAAATGTTTCTCCGCATCTAGGAAGACGGCAGCAGCTTTGACTTCTGGTTTTTTATGTTGAATGTCCCCAATTACAGTTCTCAGGTTATACGCTAAAGTGCGTCCCGGAACAAAGCCCGCTTGTTCCGGGCCGACCAGGAACGGGGCTAACAGAGCCAATCTGTTCGCTAGAATTTTAGCAAAGATTTTTGTGTCCACATTTAAGAGTGACAATGGCCTATAAGACGAGCATTCATTTGGGGGCTTTCCTGGTTTCAGCAGGGTCACTATCAATGCCTCCCTCATAGAGGGAGGCATTACACCTCCCCCTACCATTTCTTCAAATAGCGTGGTTAAATGAGCAATTCCTTAAATGTTTTATAGAAGGACACTGTAAGCCCATCTTGGCCTGGAGCACTGCCATCTTGCATAGCATTAAGTGAGGTGCGGATTTCGTTGGGGTCAAGGGGACCACATAAGCTGCTCTCTGTGGGCATTGGTAAGCCATGGCATTTGTATGTGCTCTAGGGAGTCTTGCGTAGCAGTGGTGTCTGAAACAACATTGGAGCTATACAGCTCCACGTAATACCTGTGGAATCTATCTGCAATACCCAGGGGCCCAAGTAACAAACCGCTGTCTTTGTCCCGTAGCTCCATGATCGAGCCGGACTCTCTTTTGCTTCTTTGCAGTGCCGCAGGAACTGAGCCAGGGCACTGACTCTCGCCATATGTCTTATCTGTAGCATACTTGCCCATGTGTTTCACCTCACTGTCCACAACCTCATGATATTCCTCAAGATTTTTTTTCTGATATTCTAAGACCTGAGCTCCATCTGAGCCAATTGCCCCCCGAGAGTCTATTCCTTAACGAGCGGAGCACTCCCGCATGTTTGGAGATGGTTACCCCTCTAATAAATACCTTAAACGTTTCCCACACTGTGGAGAAAAGATCAACTGACCCAATGTTCGTGCTAAAAAAGTCTTCGATGGATGAGGTCAACTCTTCTTTAAAAACTGTGTCTAATAGAGAATATGGGGGAAACATCCATGCAAAGGGCGTGCTTTTCTTTGGAGGAATGTCATTGTCTAACAGTATGGGGGAGAGATCCGAGAATGAGCGGGGAAATGGCGTGCAAGCGGCCACCCGGGGTAAAAGCGATCTGGAAATAAACCAGTAATCAATTTTGGTGTGGATGTTGTGTGGGGCTGAATAATGGGTGAAACCCCCTGCTCCAGGGGATCTCGTACGCCAAACAACTATAAAGCCTAATTGCGCATTAATATCCCTTATGGCTCTAGATGCCGCCGAGGGGCGCCGGGAAGGGCCCCTGGAGCGGTCCAGGGAAGGGTCCAGGACACAGTTGAAGTCATACCCCCAAATCTGTGGTATATCAGTTCTTTCAACATACGGGTGGATAGAGTATAATAAAAATGCAGATCATCCTAGTTTGGGCCATAAATGCTGACTAAGTGTGCGTTTACGCCTTGTCCATGACACCTGGAGATCACATACCTTCCATTGGAGTCGATGCCTAATCCTTCCAATGTGATACCTGACTTTGGCTTTACCCAGGTAAGGACTCCCCTGGCATGTGTAGTAAAACCCGCGGCATTGAAATGACCTTGCAATCGCTTATGTGTGAGCATACTACTATTGGGGGGCAGATGCGTCTCTTGAATAAAGGTGACATCTACTGCATGGCGCTTAAGATAAGCTACAACTTTACGCAATTTCCTAAAATCGTTAAGGCCCCTACTGTTCCAGGTCAGGAACCGGACTCTATTGCGAGGGTCGTGTGTTATTTTATATGATGCCATTCAGTATGCTATCTGTCTATTTCCAACCACCACTCTCTCTGCAACATCAGCCATGCTAGAGCATTATGTATGTATCGCATGTATACTGTAAGGTTAAAAACAAAAAAAAAAAAACAACGCCATGCAAACCCCAACTTGGCATAGACGGTACATTGCCCACCCTCCAATAACAAAACATTACCCTGATTAGATCAGGAACAACAAAAAGGAATGACTTCCTTGTCATGAAGTGAGTAACATGCAGGGCCGGATGTTACCGGTGTAAAACTGCTCCTTTTAGCCTGCTCTAACCTTATAGGAAACTAAAATACTTTCCAGCCTGAGCATAATAACACAATTACATGAGACACTGAAGAGAGAACAGCAGCAGTTACATTTACAATGATCAAGGCCTGTTATCTGGGGTTGATAGATCGGGGTATTAATAGAAACGCTCTCACCAGTGTACAGCCTTAACTACAAAACATCAGATAGCTATGAAGAAACGAAATCACTTACACTGGCATCAAATCAAGACGTACAGGGCATTTGCATAAAATCAGGTAATTTCCCGTCACCCTGCACATATTAGTTGTTCACATCAAGTTACCTTACTGAACAGTTACTGAGTGACTGCTGGATTGCCCCTTTACAACTCACAGATAAGTTGTGCCTGTCGTCCTCTAGAGGGGTGCTGTGGGAAAACGCAGTGGACAGTATACTTGAAGGAGTTACTGTTCGTCTCTGTCCGAACCAGCCCCTCCTATGGCAGCAGCAGAGTCAGTTTTCCCCCTGCGAGGCCTATCGTTCCCCCTTTTCTTCAAGCAATTTAGCGGGGTACATCATGTTATAGTCTAAGTTCAGGCCCGTAGTTTCCTCTTGATAGGTAAAAATTGGCGACGGGCATCCTGGACTTGCTGCATAAAGTCAGGGTATAACGAAATGCCCATGCCTTCATAAGCAGCACCTGTAGCTCTCTGGCCTTGCGTAGGGCTGCATTTCGATCCCTGTAATTAAGCAACCTGGCTATGATAGGACTCAGGGGCGCCACAGGAACCGGTCTGGGGGACAGTGACCTATGGGCCCGTTCTACAATAAACACCATTGAGAAGGTATCTCTGCCAAACAGGGTGACCAGTAGGTGCTCCACAAAGAGTTTCGTATTTGGAATGTTGGTGGATTATGCAATGCCAAACAACCTGATATTATTGCGCCTGGAGCATGCCTCCAAATCCTCTGCCTTACTTTGCACTGCCTGCAGGGTGTTGTCCATCTTTGTGTGGGCAAGCGAACCAGATGCCACGACGTCTTCTGTATCTGAGACCCTCTTTTCTACAGCATCGAGCCTTTCCGTGTGCTTGTCGAGGTGCTCAGACATTCTGTCCATACGGAATGATAATGCGTCAATTTTACCATCAATTTTGGTCAAGCTGCGTTGCATTGCTGTTAGAATATGTTTCAAGTCCGTGTCTGTTGTGACGTCGCCTGTTTCAGAGCCAGATTCTGAGGCGTTTTTATCCAGCTCCTGCTGCCTAGGCGTTTTACGGGGTTCAAAGTGAATCTTAGATTGTGATTTGCCTGTTCGCCCCATCGTATTCGCAATCTGTGCACCCCTTTGACAGCTAGTCTCTGCAAAGAAGCAAGGTATGGTCAAAGCAAGCAGCCAAACTCCAAAATCAAGTATTCATTGCGTCTTCAGACCCACAAGGCACAGGTGGAGACCAGTCTCGTTATTCCTTAGTAATGCTCAAAGTTCAATTGTTGGTCGTGGCCTGAGCTGCCAGAAGGAGCCTGGCACAGTATCCACTCACAGGGCGCTGCAACAGCACACCATATAGTGCCCCAGTATCCCCTGTGTGGAGGAAAGTATAGGAAAGGCCTGCACCCCTATATTCAGACCACAATGAAGGAGGAAGCTTTCTCAGTCCCGCTGTTTAGTAAGTTCCCCAAACGCCAATCCTCACCGTGTCCGTAGGTTGCTGCACCCAGGAGAGCCTCACGAGTCTTGTCCGCTGATCTGTATAGGTGACACTCGAGCCCCCGACCCCGCGCAGCACCAAAATCTCCTGTCTCCCTTCTAGTGCCAGGTCAAAGCACAGGAGGCAGCCAGGAACGCGCCCCGCCTCCCGCAGGCCCAAGTCAAGAATGCAGAAATTGGGTAGGCCTCCCTACTTGCGTACCTGTAGGCCAGCGGCGACCCCTTTAGTTGACTGCAGTGAGGTCTCAGATCAGTGCTCCTATTTCCAAAATCCGGTCCTCAGGGCAGGAACAAAGCGTATGTACCTGATTAGTGCCCGGTGCCCACGAGGCATCGACTGCGCTGTAGCATTCGGTTTCAGGCAGGGCCCCACCCCGCAGAGGCAGCCAATAGTCCGGTGAGGTGGCCACGGGCCGAGCAGTGTCATGCACCCTCCCGCAGTCAGGTGAAATCACCTCCGGCGACCGGCATCGCAGTTGAGGCAGGATACTCCGCAGGGGGAGGTCTGCCAGGGTCGCTGCACGGTGCCTGCCCACCCAGAACAGGCCTGGCGTGGCGCCAACAAACACCTCCCTCCTTCCGCTCGCAGAGGCCACGCCCCAGGCCACTGGCGGAGCTCGATCTCGGCTCTCCAACGGTCCCGGAGAGCTGAAACAGTGGGAAACTGCGTGCTACGCCTGTAACTCAGTGTGTCTGACTTGGACTGCACTGCCCGAAGATGGCTGGTTAGGAGGATCGTGCAAGATTAGTAGCCGGGCTAAGGGAGCTTCGTTACAACGTGGCTATATTGGAGCCTGGCAAGCTCCGCCCCCCGGTACAGTCTATTGTTGATGTTTCCATTTAGATGAGTCAACGATGGGGTGTCCGCTTGTTGTATGCTCTGCCCACTCAGAGCCCCTTTAGAGAGTTACCTATGTAGCGGAGAGGGTTTATCTGCCATCCTTGTCCTTTAAGATTGTTTTAAATTCTAAAGAGAGTTTGATGCTGCTTTCTGGGTTGATCTGATCAGTTACACCATGGAAATGGCTGTCGGGCCTGGTCACTTTTATGAAGCAGGCAATCATTATAACACCTGGCAGCCAGCGGTCGAGGGTTTCCATCACTGATATTCAGTGGGGTAATAGAAAGATGAGCAGGCAGGCAAGGGTTCTGCAGTAGAAAATAGGCAGGAAATTAGCTTCCTATTCTGTCTAAGCCGAAGAAACCTGCTAGGTGGGACTCACTCTCTCTCCTTAATGTTGGGATACTCTGAGGGGCATACTCTCAAGGAGATATGGCCGAGTCATCGGCACTTTAACGCATCCAAAGTCGCGCTAAATTTATCGCCCCATTCACAAGCTGGTGCTAACAGCCCATAACACCAGTTTTCCTGCAAAATCAGTCGCAAAAAACATCGCCACAGATGACCCCGGCAACTAACGCTAATGAGATGCAGAGTAGGCATTCCCGAGCAAAAACCCGCGACAACACCACAACGCAACATTCTCAACGACCAGCCACATCGGCGATAGGAACACAAAACAGGCGATACTGCGCGTTACCAGCAGGAAATTAACACCTGCTCTGACCTGGTGCAAAGTCGGATGTCAACTTGCACAAGAAAAGGGAGCCCAGCCCACAGCCACACCTGAAGAACAACAGATGCCATGGAGCCACTCACCATGCACCCCGGAGCCCTGAGAGGGGAACAACACCCACCGCCACCACCCCAAGGACCGCCCCCCGGACCACCACAGAGGCAGCGCAGACAAAGACAGCGGACCTCCAGGAAATGCACCAGCCCCACAGAACTAACACCAGACAATGCCAAATGCCCACTACAGGCCCAAAAGGACAACCATCCTCCGCATCCTGAACATCATTGCCCACAGGCTGATGGTACCAACATAGCGGACAACCAACATCCCTCCGCAGACAAAGCTGCTGGCTGTGCTGCACCTGTTGGCCTCTGGCATCCTCCCAAACACAACCGCCCGAGTCGGAGGAGTCTCACAGCCAGCCCCATCCAAGTTCCTCACACCTGTCCTGGATGCCCTCACCAGCTAGGGACCCCAGCACCCGTACGTCCCCCACAATGCGCAGGAACAGCTGGAGACCAAGCAAGGACTATACGCCATAGCTGGATCCCCGCACGTGTCGGGGGCAATCGACTGCACACTTGTCCCACTTGTGTCCCCTGCCAACACCACACACAATACCCCAACAGAAAGCACACGCATCCCATCAACGTGCAGGCAATAGTGGACCACAGGGGACTCCTCACCAATGTCATGGCCAACTACCCAGGCAGTGTGCATGATCCTTCATCTTCCGACAGTCCAACATCAACCAGCGCTTCCAGGATGGCACCCATGGGAATGCATTGCCCGTTGGCAAGTATCAAATGAACACACCACACACCTCAACCCCACAATCATGCAACTCGCAACTCTGGCACTGCACACATCACAAAATCACATACAACATGCCAAACAACATGCCCCCCCACCAGACACAACAGCACAACTTACTGTGGCAACCTTGGTCAGCCATGTACATGAGCCATCAACGGCATGGCACCTCAGCCACACAATACCGGAATGTGGGGAGAGGTGGGAACCAGCCATGTGCGAAGGAGGCAAGTGACCCATGAATGAGTATGTACACAATGCCAAGTGTGGCGGAGATGTGCTGGACAGACTGCAGTATGCAGACCACAGACACAGCCATGTCTACATGCACTGCTGGTGTTTGGAGTGTAGTGGACACAACCATGTCACCCCAGCCAGTGGGGAAGATCGCGGAAATGTAGCTTGTAACGCCCCCCCCTGTAAGCGTGTGCGGAGTGGGCTGGCCCGGCGTACGCCAGCGCAGGGGTGTGAATAAAAAGCACGTAGCACTGGGCGTGGTTCTCTTCCGGAATGCCCAAAGCGTCTGCCAGGGCGGCGCCTCCCACCCCGCCACGAGGCCCACGCCGTCGCCGTGAGCGGTGTGGCCTGCGATCCTGTGCACCTGCTGCACCCCGGGCCGCAGGTCCCCGGACCCGTCATTCCCGCCCCTGCGCAGCCAGGCTTCACTGCTCACCTGCCGACACCGGCGTGTGTCAAAGAGGGCCCACCAAGTGCCGGCGCAAGCTCGCCCGAGGCCCGCGACCTTCGCAGCCTCCTCAGACCATCACGGCCTCCGCGACACAGGCCCGCTTTATTCCTTTTTCGCTGACGTACTCCACCACTGCCTCGGGCCTACACTACGCTCAAGTAGGTCACACATTTGGAACTGAGTCTTGATTATGCTATGGCAGAGTACACACTTTATGGCAGCGTTTATATCACTATACTCCCTTCAATGTGGTGACACCAATTCTGTGCATAGCATCCCAACCACACGTGTCTGTAGGCCCCTGATGACTACGCCTTCGGACTACACTGCGGACGAGTAGGTCACACATGTTGAACTGATCCGTGATTTCTGCATGGCGGAGTACATATCATTGTACGCAGGGAGACGAGTAAGAGGAAGACACGGTTCAGTCCGGAGGAGAAAAGGACCATCATTACGGAGGTGTCCGAACACTGCCGACAACTGCCCTGGTGTCACCAACCCTGTGCATCGCGGGCCAACGACACGTGGCTGTGGGCCCCTGCTGACCGCTGCCTCGTGCCTACACTGCGGTCAAGTAGGTCACACATTTGGAGCTGAGTCTTGATTACACAATGGCCGAGTACACACTTCATGGCTGAGTTTATATCACTATACTCCCTTTGATGTGGTGACACAAAGTATGTGCATGGCATCCCAAACACACATGTCTGGGGGCCCTTGATGACTACGCCTTCGGACTACACTGCGGCCCTGCAGGCCCCACACAAATCTATGCCAGTCCGTACCAGGCAGAACACAGCATCGTCGCTGGCTAAACACCCGCTCAGCTCTGTCGCTACTGCCTCAGTCAACCACTAGTCATCCCCACATGCCATTTCAACGCCGTGCCTCAGTGTTCCAGGAGGAGCTTGCTGAACAGCGGTTGGCCCGCGCTGGCCGCTGCCACTGGACTACACATCGGTCGAGTAGGGCACACATTGGGAACTCAGTCATGATTCATTTATGGCAGACCTGATATCATTGTACTGGCCTAGTCGCAGACTGCATCCCCTTTCAGCTCCAGGGCCACTAAGTCTGTTCCCCGACAACCATGGACACTTTCTTCTTGAGATTTGTTGGTGACTGAGTCCATGGACTGGGGGTTGTCTTCATCATCATGTCGGTGATACTGACTATGTGGCCAAAACGAGGCTGTAGCATTCCACTCCTCCATTTGCCGCTTCCGGCCGGCTCCTGCCCTCTGCATCATGCCCTGGAGGACACCTTCCACTGTCCTCCGCAAACCTCCGCTACATTCACCTTCGACATCGACGAGGACCCACTCACCTCGCGTGGCCCTATCTCACTGCACCGCAAGTCATCGTACCGTGGCGGTGTGCCTGTGCCGGCTGCAGTGCATCTGGGGCCACTAACTCTGTGCAGCTCAAACCATGGCCCCAGTCTGATGGCATGTTGGATGTCCTCTGGGTCGATGGTCTGGGGGTAATCAACGCCATGTGTCTGTGGCCCTGCGCTGTCCGCTGCCTCCGGCCTCAACTGCGGTCCACCTTGGCTCACACATCAAATCGAGTCCTGACCTGCCCGGACGTCGAATCACAGCAGGATGCACACGCCACCACCGCCAGGACCAACTCCAAACGACAGGAGCCAGAGTCGTAAGTGTCTTACTGCCAGACTGTCAGAGTTGCTCACACCTGTCGTGGTGGCCATCATCAGCTTGATACCCTGCTCAGCTCTTCAGGTGCCACTAACTCAGTGCACCACAAATCAAGGAACATTCTGCTTGCATGTTGGGTGAACACTGTACTCCCTCCGGCTACCACCATGATGCTTCACAGTTGTTTCTGTTGTGCTGGTGTTTTATGTTTCTGCTTCAATTGTGATCACTGTTCAAGTTGTTGCCAGCACCAACGACTCCATGAGGGCTGGCTTACACTCACCCCACACACATCCAGCACATGCGTCACTTTACATGTGACCATGCCAATAAAGGTGTCGAGCGCACGTGCCCGTGGCCAGTTCAACGAACTATCTGTGTGTGTCCGTGTGCTCATGATGTATGCATTTGTGCCTCGGGCACTACAACATTACTTTGTGCCGTGTACAGAGGACGCAGCCATGTCGCCGCAGGCAGCGGGTGGGACATTGCACATGTAGCTTTGTCGTCCCCCACTCAATATGTAAAAGGTTTGAACTAGGCCGGCGTACGCCAGTCCGGCTTGGGGGTGTAGATGATCATCCCGTGGCCCTGGGTGTGGTTCAGTACTGGAAATGTGCAAAGGCATGTGTCTCTGTCGCAGTGTGGGTCTCCGTTGGGGAGTGTTGGTGGGCCCTGATGGGACTTAGACACCCATGTATATGATCTGGTTCGGCTTCCATGAGGTAGTACCCCACCCGCACATCTTCAGCCACCCCCTTCTGGCAGTCTGACACCTGGCCTTGGAATGTGATGTCTGCTTGGGTGGGGTGCTGGGAGCCAGCCGGGGTGGTGGGTGCGTCCAGCTGTGCTGTCTGTGCAGGGGGTGGGGTATCCTCGATGCAGCTGTGCTGCCCTGCTCCTGGAGGTCGATTGCCTAAGATGTCCATGTTATGTTATGTTGTTATATTATTGCCACTTTTATAGCGCACAAATCACCCAGGGGCATCTCGGCGCTGTAGAGGAACATCTGAGCAGGGGGATCACCAAAGTAATTAATACAAATAAGCTTTCAGTTGTTTCCTAAAAATATTATAGTTGGGGATCTCACGAAGAGTGATGGGTAATTTATTCCAGTATCCTGGGGCCAGGTAAGAGAAAGCCTTGCCCCCGGTGCGCGTTTGACGTATACGAGGCACACACAGAAGAGCCTGCGAGCTGGATCTGAGATTTCGGGATGGTCTATAAACTGTACGTTTTTTTTGAAGGTAGAGTGGACCTTTGCCTCTCAGGGCATTATATGAGAGGCAACAGATTTTGAAAAAGGACTGTTTCTTTACCGGTAGCCAGTGCAGTTCCTTCAACAATGGAGCAGAGGGAGTACCTGCAGGACGATTCAGAGTGAGTCTGGCCGCGGTGTTCTGGACCACCTGTAACTTGGAGATCAATGTCTCACCCACTTCAGCCAGCAGGGTATTCCCGTAGCCCAGTCTACTAATCATCATGGCTTGCACAAGGGTCCTGCGAGAATTCGTGGGCAGAAAGGGAAAAATTCTGCGTAGAAGGCGAAGATTATAGTAGCATGAACTGGTAGTGGCGGCAATATGACCTTTCATGGTTAGGGTCTGGTCAAGTTTGATCCCTAAGTTTTTGACACTTTGTTTAGGCACAGGAGCTGTACCAAGTTGATGGGGCCACCATTCCTCCAACCAAAGGGTAGGGGCTTTCCCCATTAGCATGATCTCTGTCTTTCCCGGGTTTAGCTGGAGGCAATTCTCAGTCATCCAATTTGATATTGCCACCATTCCTGCCGCGAAGCGCATTTTCTCTAGTTCTAGGTTGGGGCCAACAGTAAACATAAGCTGAGTGTCATCAGCGTAAGAAATTATCTCGAAGCCAAACCGCTCAGCGATCTTTGCTAGAGGCGCCATATATATATTGAAGAGCGTCGGACTTAAACAGGACCCCTGGGGTACACCCTTGTCCAACTGCATTTTGTCTGAGCAGTAAGGCCCCAGTATAATCGTCTGTTGCCTGTCTGTTAGAAAATGCTGCAGCCACTTTAAAGCAGTGTCCTGGATACCACAAGTCTGCAGTCTTTCCAACAGCTTTGTGTGTGAGATGGTATCAAAGGCTGCAGACAGGTCCAATAGTATTAATACCATTGCACCTCCTGCGTCTATCACTTGCCTAAGCGAGTCAATCACTGCCAGGAGCGCAGTCTCAGTGCTAAAACCAGAACGGAACCCTGATTGTGAAGGATCTAAGATTTTATTAGTTTCAAGATACAACCCCAACTGCCTATTTATTAGATTTTCAAGTAGTTTGCCCAACAGAGGTAGTAGAGATATTGGGCGGTAGTTACTGAATACTCGTGGGTCAGATGTAGCTTTTTTCAGAATAGGTCGAACGTATGCTTCCTTCCATGGACTGTTGTGGCGCGTAGGTGTCGGAAGTGTGGTGGTCCTCTTCAGCATCACTGTAGAGTTGTCTGGTCTGCTCTGCTGGAGGTGTTGTTTGTCCCTCTGCAATGTGAAGGGGAGATGCTTGTTGACATTGTGTTGGCATGTATGTTGCAACATTGTTCAAGTTTACATTCAGACTTCATGACAATGTACATTGTGACTGTTTGGGAGGGGCGGACTATTTGATGCGGGACAGTGGACATTTGGACTACATGACGTAGGTGAGGTTGTATACGTACATTTGCATCTCACAGTTTCCTGCTATGTTAGATGTGATTGGCCATTTTCTACGCACAGGCGGACCCAGTTGTGTCCTCTGTTCTGCAGTGTAGGTGTTGGGCTGTGTACCACATTGTCGGCCATGTGGGTGTGCTGTAATTCCTATGTGTGTGTGCTGCTTTGTGTGGGAGTCGCACCTGCAGCTGTGATTTTGCTGGCCCTTATCCCTTGGAGGCGGTGTGCCTTTGGCTTTTGTGCTTTTGAGGTGCTGTGATGTTGGCGACTTGGGTCATTTGTGCTCTTGAACGGTTTTTGTACTCTTGTGCATTGTTTGTCTGCAGATGTGTTGTTGACGTCAGTGGTTGTTTGTGCAGGTGGATGTGTCAGAGTGTAACCTGCTCCTTTCCGGATGTGGTCCACACTCAGCCACCTCAGTCTTGTGGCGTGCACAGTGTCATGGTGATTGTACTCCAGCCATGCTGCTGGTCATGTGGTGTCACTTGCATTGTCAGTGTGGCTCTCACATATGCATCTTTGCTGTGTTTCGCACAGGTACATGTGTGTGTTGTGTAATAGGTAATGTGTGGGGTGGGACCCCTTTGGGCACATGGTGAACGGGGGCCTACTTGATGTTTGTATGTGTGCTGCAGTGTGCCACGGGGATCAGGGACATGACCCAGGGTTATTGTGGGTGTGCGGTGTGCTACACGTAGTGGTGCATGTGTGCCATTGTGCCCGTCCCCCCCGTCCCCACAGTCCGTGTTCGTTACTCACCCTGTTGCTGTTGTGTCAGGTCATGTCGAGCAGTGTCTGCACTCCCGACTCCTTGCACCGTCTCCACACTGACGACTGTGGGCGCCATTTGCTCCAGCTCCTCCTGTGGCGCAGGACTCCCACCTCCATTCGCCGTTGCTGCCTTCCTGTTGGCAGGGGGTTTCTGCTTGGTTTGGCTTTTCACATCGTGCCGGCGCTTCTTGGCCTCCTCGGCACTCCGACTGCATTCATGATGAGATGCCATTTTTCCGTCTGTATTGCCAATGACACGGTGTTGGTGACAGACAGTTGTTGGTGCTCTGTCACCTCCGTGACGACGATCGGGTTTTGCTGCGGACTGTACCCGGTCTTCCTCTTCTCCTTGGCCTTCCCTGACCCCGAGGTTTATTGCTGGTGGTCTGTGGGGCTTGTGGGGTTCGCGTTGACCTGCGCAGTTTGATTTGTTTATGGTGTGTTTTTCTTGTTCAGCTTTTATGGTGCATTTTCCCGCCAGACGCGTGGGGATTGCAGGCCTGTCGCTGGTTGTCGCTGTTTTTTTTTCTCGTGGTTTGCCTCATCGCAACTTTATTCTCGTTGGTGTTTCGCATTTTTTCGGCGTTGCGTTGTTTTTAACGCGGTCATTTGACGCGTTATCGTGGGACTATCGCATGGTGACGCCAGGTTGAGAATGCTACGTTAACACAGCGTTGTTTTCCCGCCATGGACTGCGATGTGAGAAGTTGCGTTAAGCTAAACTTGCGGTGGTTATCACACGTTCTTGAGAATATGCCCCTGAATGTAGTAAGGAGGATACTCAACCCCGTGTGCATCTCCTGCAGTGCAGTATACTTCTGCACAAACAAGATAATGATCAATGGGTACTGATTTATTGGACATTTTATTAATAACAAGGCATATAGAAATTGTGAATTATGCTACACAAAATGTGCTTAGCACGCATGAAGCAAAGGAATAGTGACTTGTGAACTGCCGGATATGACGCATTACTGTTTAAATGCTGCAACTTCTAAACTAAAGTCCAAGAAGGTGACCACTGTAGTGCTGAACATTTGCTGCTGCTTGCACAGCGTCAACTGGTTGCATTGGCCAATGTTTTTTACGTGATGCTGAAGTTGTGAGTTTTTGCTCTGGAAGGTACAATGATCACACTAAAAAGAAATATGACATCTTAACACCATTGCAGAGTTCCATGGTGGTTGGCAATTTGCTTGACCAATATTGACTGTACATTCCTGAGATGATCGGGAAAGAGTGGAGCAGTGCTCTGTGACAGTAGAGGATTTCGTACTAGTAGAGAGTTGTATGGCAAAGTTCTGAAGGCGCGTAGAGAAAGCACCCTGTTTGAAACTGTACTCAGGAGACCACTCACCCTTAAGAATGTATATAGAGATGTTTTTGCGACTCCTTGAAAAATTGCTAGATATTCATTTACTCTTATGTGGAGAATATTCAAAATAGGATTAGCTGGCCTTGCGGTGTGGAATCATACTATTCTTTTTCTGCAAAATATAGGTACATTACTTGCGTGCATCTAGCTGCTTTAGGAACTAAAATCTATCATTCTCAAATGTTCATTTAGATAAATAAATATTTGTATTTATAAGGTACAAGCTACATTCCAAAAACTGTCTAGGCACTGGTCTTGTGGAAGATCTATTAAAGATATATTTTCAGGACTGTCTTAAAGCTGGAGAATGTGGATGATACTTTAAGCTGGAAGTGAAGGGAATTCCATGGTATGGGACCTGCCAAGGAGAAGGCTCTTCCATTTTTGTTTTTTTGCTTCTATCTCTGAACATTTAACATGGCTTGGCTTTATGTAGAATAAAAGTTGGTGTAATTGACACTTGTGTGCCTATCTAGTGCATAATTCCTTTGGCTGTTGCTGGGCTGCTCCAGATTACAACGACCCTCTAGATGACAGCTACTTCTCAATATGTGGAAAAACAAAGAATCGACACAAACTACAAGTGACAGCAGCAGGACTTTCAGGATGCTGAGGTACCGCACTAGGTAGGTGAGAGTTCATCATCTTACTTGTGCACATGATTGCATAGTCATGCCATAATAGGTTTGGCTGTTTATTCCATGAGTTTTCTACTTCTTGTATTTTTAGGTCTGTTTACAGAGTGTACAACAGTCCTTAAACTCCTCTCACCCCCTCTTTAGAGTGTAAGCCAACTTAGTTGTACTATTCCAGTATGTGTGAAAGAATCTTGCGTGTTCCTCCTTGCTACTGCAAACTGTTCCTTATTTAATCTTTGTGTTAGCAAAGGATGCACTCCTGCTGTGTATTTTGTTCCTTTGTTGTGTTGTGAAACTCATTGTAAAACGTTCAACAACACCAAAGACAAAGCAAGTCACATTGCCAATACTTGTAATGCATGATGTAAATGAAACAATACATTCTGGCATGTAAGCTTATAGCACTTTGCATGCTAGGGTTTTGAGTCCATAATGACAGCGTTAAAGCAAACTGCAAGTGTAACATACTGCTGGCTGAAAAAACAGGAGTGGCTGATGGTTTCATATATATCTTTGTGCTACTTAGGAGACTAGTGAAATGCAAAATAACATTTAGGTCCTGACTTTCTGCATTTTACCTTGCAGGCAAACAAAAGTTAAACAGTATAGTGCGTGAGAGGGCAGAGATAGCCTTTCGAATGCAGAAGTGAGCATCTCACTGATAATGTGCTAACATTAACACTCCTTCAAAAGGCAAATCGGCATGCTAAAAATAATTTATTTACTAGACCAACGTGAACAGCAGTGGATGAACAACGTCTGAAGAGACACTGAGAAAGGAAACAACAAAGTGATTGTACCCTTGTTCCTGAGCCCTTCCTGGGCCTAGAGGTTGAAGTGATGTAGAAGGATCACCTGTAGCAGCACTCTGATGTGCCCTACCTTGAACAGGTTCAGCCTGTGCTGCACTTGCTGCCCCACTAGGGCTGCTAGTAGTTGCACTTGTTCATCAAACAGCCCATCTTAAATCTCACACGGCCCATGACTGGAAGCCAATACAACAGCACTCTAGCCTGAGATGTGTGGTATCTTCAATTTAGACTGACTACTGCATATACCACTTCAATATAGGCCCAGTGCAACTGCATGATCGTGGTATTTGGCAAGCCTGAGAGCAGGCACTGGCAGTAAATAAGCCTTGAGTGGATAATGGCACTGACTACAACTCCTTCATACTTAGGTGAAAGAAGAGGAAGGATGGGGCTTTATGATAGTCATCTGGTGGAAACAGTTTCCTATCATTTTACTAAAGCGAGACTCCAAGGACATTCAGGGGGATATTCACAATGAAGTGGCGGTGAGAGGTGTTAGCCTTCTTGGCTTAACGCCTCTCATCACCACTTCGGAAACGCGAGGCTGCACCCTATTCTCAAGAATGCAGTGCAGCCTGGCGTTTCCCCCTGCGATGGCGCTAAGTTTCACGACTTAGCACCAACGCAGGCACCCTTGCACCAGAGTGCAAGGGTGTCTGCAAGCAGGGAGGTTTGTTTATGTACAGGAAGGTGTCCCTTCCTGCACATAAAATCAAGGGGGAGAATGGACCACTTGTACCTGTGTAACCAGGGTCAATTGGTTTGCGGATGTTCCTAAAAAAACCCTCATTCACGTACACAAGTTGTGGGCGGTATATCTTGATTCTCCGCCTTGCGGTAACGTGACAGCATCATCATTGGGTTTTTATCACGGGTTTGCTGACCTCCACCCGGAGGAAGACCAACTGGTATTACAGTAGTGTCCAGGGATAAAAATAGTGGGTGCAGTGCTCGTGTGAAGTGAATTAAAATTCCCTACACCGCCATTTAGGAGAATTCTTTAATGGTATGATGGTGTGGAAAAGTAAAAACAGTGTAGGTGCGTGCGTAGATCGAGTTACCAATCTAGCGCACTCTCAAGTTCATATCGATGGTCGACATGTTTCAGCCTCATTGTCCAATAGGATCTAGGGGCTTTCTTCAGGACCGATAAATGTGTAGAGGCACGTTATGGTGACTACAGTAAGTGGGTCAATGACTTACCACTCTTGCTGTCTTGAGTCAGGTCATTAGTACCTGTAGCTCATTACTCCCTAATGTGGGCTTCCTCAGGGTGCCGGCGGGCTCTCCAGACCTACTCGGTAGGAGCTTGGTCAGCAACTTGTGCTAGCTCTGTGCACGGTGCCCTGCACATAAACAAACCGAAAATGCCAGTTTGTAACTTACATGTGTGCTGCCTCATGCAGCACACATGTAAGTTACAAAACGGCATTTTTAGAAAAGGTTTGTTTATGTACAGGAAGGGACACCTTCCTGTACATGAACAAACCATGGTATTTTGCATTTTGCATTTTCCATGTGTGCTGCACAAGGCAGCACACACGGAAAATGCAAAAACAAGGAGAAATGAAGCATTTCTCCTCGTTTCGCCTACTTAAGACCAGGATTTTTCTGGTCTTAAGTTCGGCGCTGCCACCTATTATCGCCGCCCTTGGTAATAGGTGGCAGCGTCGAATTCAATGGGCGTTGAGGTGGTACGCCCACCGCAACACCCACTGCACGCCCCCTTTCACGCTAAGTTTAGCGTGAAAGGGGCCCTATTCTCAAGGCAGCGTTAAGCCACTTAATGTGGCTTTAAGCCACGTTAAGTGGGTTAACGCTGCCTTGAGAATAGGGCGCTGGACCTATCGCCACGGGAACGTCAAAAAAAGTGACATTCCCGTGGCGATAGGGGCTTGAGAATATGCCCCTCAGAGTTCTTTGATACCGTTGAATCCAATAGAACCATACAATGTCATGTTCATGAGCCCCCCAAGTGATATCCCTGCAAAAACAATAAACTTAGTCTTCAAGGTGTTCAATTGAAGTTGTTTCTGGCACATTCAATTTTTTAATTAGCTAGCAGTTTTATAAGGCATGCCGTAGATGTTTTGGAATTTTTTACACTACTTGGCGCGGATTTAGAAAAGCAGTATGACAGTGAATGTGCCAAAAGTTAGTGGATTTCCTGTTTGTACTTCTGGAGGCATTTCATCCATTTACTCCACTCTAGGTGGTAGATATGCCACCAGCAGAGATCCCTCAGTTCCGAATTAGTTCCATCAGACAGGTCTCCAAAGATGTCTGGTGGAGTTAATTGCTTATCATGGTAATAGTAGTTAACTTTCTTTTAACCAGTGCCTTGTTGTTGTTGAGACTGGAATATTGCAATATTGTCTATGCCAGAGCCCCTAAGAAAAAGAACCTGAAACTGCAGACAATGGTGAACCAAGCAACCAGACTATCACAACACAAAAAAGACCTCCTATCACACCAGCTCTTGAAAAACTGCACTGGCTACAAGAGAATTAAGTTTAAACATCTCTGCCTTTTAAAAAACTTTTATCTCAGTTTGCAGTTATGCAAAAATAGATGCAAATTACATGAATATATATAGTTCTCGTACTGTCACATAGAACAACATATAGCTCATCTAAAATTGAAATGATAGCCCAACTTAATAGTTTCATTGAAGTCCACTGACTAACTTTGAATCTCTGCTCTAGAATCTGCACAATCTTTATAAGTGTCAGTGTTAATAACTTCAGTTTCTCTATCTGCAGAGGCCTCTATGTCGCTAGCAGGTCCCAGGGTTTATTCCCAGTAACGTAGCCCAGTGGTTTCAGCGGCTGAAGTATTAAGGGAATTTCTTGCACGAAATTATAGATGAATTATGCCAATGAAGGCCAATTTGAGTGCTAAGTGATGTTAAAGCTTGGATGCCTGTGATTATCCATTGAGGTTGGTGTACAAAACAGCCCAGCATAGCATCCTTGCAATATGGCTCTTTAAATACTATCTGCCACTTAATTCCCTAACAAATCCATGTCAATACATTGTCAAAGTCCCCTGTAAAGCAGTCTTCAAATTCTACAAAGTTGTGACCAAAATTACTGGACATATATGTGTAATAGACACAATTTATTGCTAATTTAGCACTAAATGCCCCTAAATGTCCTGGGTATAATGACCAACGTCCTCTATAAAGAGACTTGCAAATTATTCCAGGCTTAAGGCAATATGGTTTGAGCAATATTGCTTTTATAATGTGCTTAATGTTCTCCCCCCACAGATGTCCCTCCTTGGCAAGTAGACAAAAAAAAAAACGTTTCTTTATGAAATCTGATATTTATCACTTTGCCCATTTTTTACCTCTGCAAATAATAGAACTCACAGTTACCCAATGCAATGGTACTCAATTTAATGTAAAAGAAGAGGCCCCCTACTACTTAGATAAAGGTTCCTTAAGGTAGGGAAAAGTCAATCAATGTACATATTTAAGGCAACCAACCATGGATTTTTTTTTTTAACCATATTTTATTGGCATTTATACATTGACAGTGCATCCAGTAATACATATCCTGGTTCAGTCTCCGATGTGCCTTTATCTTTAACCTTTTCCCAACAGAGTTATCCCCCCTCCCCCCTTGAGTTGCTTGCTAATAAGTGAAATGTGGAAGAAGTGTGCAAATAGTCTGTCTGGCTCCAGGGCCCCAGTAAGCAGCTATTGGCCCACTGTTTCTCTCAGGTGTGTGGGGCTGGTTCCTCCTCTTGCTCGTCGCCCGGGACCGGTGTTGCCACCCTCGGGGTGTTCCCTTCGCTGTCAGCGTCTGCATCTGCTGCCATTAGTTCCCCCACAAGAGCCTCCCATGCCCTGGCTTTTTCTATCGTACCTATTCCCTTGCTGGCCTCTCGGAGTAGCAGTCTCCCTTCTGCCTCCGCCCATCTTTCGAGCTCTTTCCTCCATGTAGTGAGTCTCGGCCCGCCCGGTGCCTTCCAGTTCCTGGCTATCTCCCGCTTAGCTAATATATAGGCAAGGTCCTGAAACTTTCCTGTCACCCTGTTTCTAGCTGTGTGGGGGAACCACCCTAAGAGGAAGTGTTCTGGGGTCTGCGGAATTTCTTTGTCAATCAGGTCGCTTATGATACTTCTAAGTTCCCCCCAGAATGTTTGCAATACTGGGCAGCTCCAGAACATATGGAGTATGTGCGCCTCTCTTTCTCCGCATCTGGGGCAGGCTGCTGAGTCCACGCCACAGTACCTCCTAATGCGAACCGGCGTTAAATATGCTCTATGCAGCACATAGTAGTTAATTAATTTGAAGCGCGCATTCCGAGACACTTTTGGGGTGCGTTCTAGGATTTTGTCCCAGTCTTTCTCAGGTATTTGTTTACCGAGGTCCTCCTCCCATTGTGTTCGCAAGCGCTCTAGTGGTTGTTGCGTATCTCGCTGTATTGCTTGATAGAGGCAGGACACCGTCTTGATCCTCCCTGCCGATAGCGCGACATACCTGCATCCCGCCAGTGCTTTCGGCTCGGCGTCCCCAGTCTTCCAGTGCGTCCTAATCCTGGGCGTTAGAGCTCTATGCTTCAGGAAGTGTCCCCCAGGCAAATCATATGCGGTTTGCAAGTCTGCAAAGGGAAGGAGCGCAGAGTCGCGATACAAGTCGGCCATCTCCCGCAGTCCTGCCTCTACCCAGTCCTCCAGTCCTGTCCAGTGTTCCCCCTGTGGGAGATAGCGCAGCATCGTGAGTGGTATGTCAGGGGAGTAGGGAGTTGCCGTGCCCACTTTCCTAAGATACCTGGTCCAGCAGCGCACTATCACCTTAGCCGCCTCTGTGTCCTCAGCCAAGGTGCGACGCACTCTGAGGAGGATTCTCGCCAGCGTGGCCGTGTCTGGTGCAGCAGGATCCTGCTCCCTGTCCGGGTTTTGATCCGCCGCTAGCCACTGTATTAGCCAGTGTAGTTGTGCTGCTAGGTAGTAGGCCTCAAGGTCCGGTACCGCCAGTCCGCCTTCTGCCGTGGGGCGTTTCAACATTGTCAATGCCACCCTCCGTCTGCCTGCCCCCCAGATAAACGATATAATCTTGGAGTCTAGCTCCCTGAACATTGCTTGCGGAATCCATACCGGGCAGTGTTCTGAAATAGTATAGCAAGCGCGGCAATGTTACCATTTTCAGGACTGCCACCCTTCCAGCCACAGATAGTGGAAGCGTTCCCCAGAAGTCCATTGCTGTTCTTGCCGCCCTCATAGCCCTTCCTACGTTACCATCCAACAGGTCTGCCGCACCGTGATATATTTTAACACCCAGGTACTGCAACCAGTTGGGCTCCCAGCGCAGTTGTTCTAACGTAAGCGGTGGGGGGGGTATCAGGCGCCAATGGGTATAGGCTGGATTTTTGCCAGTTGACCCTGAGACCAGACAGAGTGCCGAACTGAGCCAGCATGCTGCGCGCACCCTGCAACTCCTCAGCTGTGATGCGCAAGAATATCAGGAGGTCATCCGCGTACAATATGATATAGTGCTGCCCTATCATCGTCTCCAAGCCCCCGTAGTCCCGGCCACTCCTGGCCCTGCTCGCCAACGGTTCCATGGCCAGGGCAAAGAGGAGCGGGGAGAGGGAGCATCCCTGCCTCGTGCCCCTCTCCACCCTCAGTCTGGGTGAGATAATCCTCCCAGTGCGTACGCGGGCCGTAGGGTACGTGTACAGGAGCCGCACCCATGTCAGGAATCCATCACCCAGCCCCATCCTGGCTAAGACCTCATATAAATATTGCCACTCCAGGCTGTCGAATGCCTTTTCAATATCTACTGCGAATACTGACGCCTCTTGTTTGTCATACCCATCCGAGTCCATTACTGCCAGGAGCCGCCAGATGTTTATGGCTGTGTTCCGCCCTGGGATGAATCCCGCCTGATCTGCGTGCACCAGTAGGGGCATGTGTGGCAGGAGGCGCGTCGCTAGGACTTTACTTAGGATTTTATAATCCATATTCAGCATGGACAGTGGCCTGTAGGCCGTATAATCATGAGGTTCCTTCCCGGGCTTAGGTATGGGGATTATAAGGGCTTCTCTGGCACTCTCAGGCAACTCTCCCAATTCTCGGGCCCCCTGGTACATCACAGCCAATTGGGGGGCCAGCTCGTCTGTGTATGTTGCGTAAAATTCGGCCGGTAGGCCATCTGTGCCTGGGGTTTTGTTTCTTGCCATGCCCTTGATGGCGACCCGTATCTCCCGCTGCGTAATATCAGCCCCTAATAATTCCGCCACCGCAGGGTTCAAAACTGTCAGTGGCAGGGCAGCTAGATAGTCCAGGAGTTCTGCCGGTTCGCATATGCATGTTTTCGTGTAGAGGTTAGTATAGTAGCGTGCAAAAATCTCATTAATCTTATCTGGCTTAAAGTGTCTGGTCCCCCCTTCGTCCTCCATCTCCACTAAAGGAGTGCCCCTGGTTGTCGGGTTCGTCAGCCACGCCAGGAGCGAGCCTGATCTGTCCCTTTCAGCGTGCGTGCGCTCTAAGTACTTCTTGTAATCGAAGCTCCTAAGCCTCTCCGTTTGCTTCGCCACTTCCTCTTTAGCGTCTAAGAGTGCTGTATGCAATTCCGGGCGTCCCTGCCTCCTGCGTTCTATCTCTCTGAGTGCCGTCTCCGCCTCCTCCAGTTCGCACGTGATGACGCGTCTGACTCCCGTGGCCCGTGTTATACACTGGCCTCTCAGGACTACCTTGAACGCATCCCACTCTACATTCTGCGACACAGCCGTGCCCTCGTTGATTTGAAAGTAGCGAGGTATTTCATCTCTGATCTCCTCCCTGAAGACCTGGTCCTCCAGAGTGTCCGGGCGGAGCCGCCACGTGGGGATCACAGCTGGCGGGTGCGCCCATCTCAGGGACAAGATCAGTGGGTTGTGGTCCAAGATGGTGCGCGTGAGGTATTCCGCGCTTGTGACAAGGGGTTGGACTTCTACTGAGCTACGTGTACTTCATGGACCGCTGAAAAGTAGGAGTAGTCCCTCCCTTGTGGGTTCAGGGTGCGCCATGAGTCTAACAGTCCCCAACTCTGGGGCCGATTCCGTTTCGGGCCGGAAATCTCTCCAACCGATCCGGACCCGGAGAGATTTCCGACCGATTCGGACCCGTGCAGCCCGACCGAACGAGTACGATGCGCATGTATGCCATCGGACTCGATTCGGTCGGACTCCCATTGAAGTCAATGGGAGCCTGTCGTACAACGCGTACGCGGGCTCCCATTGACTCAATGGGTGCGAGGCGGACAAGGGCGCCCCCTACAGCGTGTATGCGGCGAAGCGACTCGCGCCGTACACGCACAGGTAGGGGTGACCCATGGGTCCCCCCTGTGTGCGACTCGCGTGGCTACGCGTACAGGGGGGTCCGACACGGACCCCCAAAGTACGGCTCCGACTGCTCTTTGGAGCCGGAGTGCGCGGCTCGGTCGGACTGCTCGCGGCGCGCATCGTACTTACCCGGCCGGGGAACGTCTCCATTGCGCGGTGCGAGTCGAGTCCGAGCGAGTCGGACGGTGCGGTTAGACCCGTGAACGAGTCGGTCGGAGCGGTCGGGACGCCCGGACGAGTCGTTCGGCGATTTCGCATCGTACTCGCTCGCCTGGACGCGCGTACGAATCGGTCGGGAAATAGGGCTCCGAATCGGATCCGGTTAAGCTGAATCCGATTCGGAGCCCTACCGGCCGAGATCGGAATCGGCCCCTCTGTCTCCATGTGGTGAATGCTTGGGAAGCGCGCGCTGCCTGGGAGTTTTGCAATGGGGGGTGGGATCTGTCTAGTAAGACATCATTCACGCTATTAAAGTCACCCCCCGCTACAACCGCCCCCGCCAAGTAGTGTGCTAGTTTGTGACTCAGTGTCGCGAAGAAGGCAGGTTGGTCCACGTTAGGGGCATAGATGCTAAGTAAGCTAATCTCTCGGCCCTCTAGTCTCCCTTTTACTGCCACATATCGCCCCTCCGGGTCCACCACTGAGTTGAGCAGCTGGAACGGCACCCCCGCTTGAACCCATATTAACGCCCCTCTCGCATATGCCGAATAGGTGGTGTAGTAGAGCTGCCCCCTCCATCTTTTGTCTAGTGCTTGCCCTTCCTTCTGTGTTAGGTGCGTTTCCTGCAGGAAAGCTATCTGGGCTCCCCGTCTCTTGATGTAAGAGAGTATCTTGTGGCGCTTTGACATTGTGTGCATTCCCCTAATGTTCCACGTCATGCATTTATAGTGTTGTTTATCAGCCATTGACTTTGGAGTCGGTGAATCGGCTGCCTCCCAGGCCAAGCAATGCCCTCTTCTTGCCCTCCACTTTCCCTATCGTATAATTCGTTATACAGTGCAACTCAAGGTTTCCCCCCTTCGTCAACTGTGAACATGTTCCCAACTCCCGCTCCCCAGGATAAGTAGGAAAACCCCTCCCATCCAAACCAGTGCGAAAAGTCTACAAGTGACTGCTTGCAGTTCGATCAGTCAGTCTCCGGGGGTGGTCCCTCACCGGTGCTCTCCCAGTCTCTGCGGCCGCCATCCCCCACTGATTCTTCAGTGAACCGCCCCTCAGCTGCTCTTCCCCGTCTACCCCTGTACCTTAATGATGAAACAGAAGTGTCTCACGGCAGATTGGTTGCAGTCAGCGCCGTCTTCCGTTCCCCGCCCCTAGATGATACCGTCCGCTGTCTGCGGGGTAACAGTTGGCAGCGTCAGGCTCTGCGCATCAGAGTCGCTGGACCCATTCTCCGAGCCCGTGTCTGCCAGTTCTTTGCTGCTCTCAGGAGGACCCGGACTCTCAGTTCCGCCGCTAATCAGGGCCACCACCTGCATTGCATTCTGCCGTTCTAGTTGTGCCTCCTGCTGCGAGGGTGCCATGGTCTCTTTCCCGTTCCTCCGGTTGCGTGGTCGAAGTCCTCGCCTTCGTCCCCTCTGCAGGTTCCGTGTTTGCACTGCTCCTCCTTGTCTGTCTATCCATTCGGACGCTTCCTGCGGGGTCCTGAAGAATTCTGTGCCCTCTGTCGTGGTAACCCGTAGCGTGGCCGGGTACTGCGTCACGTATTTGTAGTTCAGTTGGCGCAGTCTCTGTTTCACATCCCGGTATGATCCCCTTCGGCGCTGTACTTCACGGGAGAAATCCGGGAAAATGCGTACTCCGAATTGTGCACTTGGATGTCGCCTTTGAGCCGTGCCTGAGTTAGAATGTGATCCCTGTCCTTGTAGTGGAGGAGTTTTGCTATTATCACTCGCGGCGGTGCACCTGGTATAGGCGGCTTGGCAGGGACTCGGTGTGCTCTTTCCAGGGCGAAGAAATTCGACAGGCCGGTCGGCGCCACTTCATCCCTGAGCCAGTTCTCGAGGTAGTCCGCCATGTTACGGCCCTCAATTTTCTCCGGCAGGCCCACAATTCTCAGGTTGCTTCTGCGCGATCGATTTTCGGCGTCCTCCGCCTTTTCCTCTAGCGTCCGCACTTTGGTTTCTAGTATAGTCATTCGCCGTTGCATGTCTGTGACCGCTGGGACAGTTCAGCTAATGTGCGCTCATTGGTCGTGACCCGGTCCGTTAGTTTCTTATGGTCCTCCCGGAGTAATCCCATGTCCAGGCTGAGAGAGTCAATTTTCCCTTCCAGGCGTTCGCTGGAGGTGGTGATGGTTTGCAGTATGTCCTGTAGCGTAGGATCTGCAGGGCGTTCTGTCCCGGTTGCGGACTTCTCGGCCTCGTCTGAGGGCCTGCTCGCCATGGGTTCCTCCTTATCTTTCCGTTTCGGGGGCTTCCCCATGGCGTCCTCCCGCCCTCCGATGGTCCGGGCACTGCGTGTGCTCATGGGATGGTGTCCGCCGCCCTCGTGATCCGCAACCTGGACTCTGTCCGCGGGCGCACCTCTGGCAGCCATTATGGCGTATCAACTGGTTAAGTCCCCAGGGGCCTCCGGATGTCACTGCCGCAGGGGGCGCGCCACATTGAGTCAGTTCCGAGCCCAGTGTGCTCCAGCCCCGATGCTCCTCCGCCCCTTCTTCTGTTCCGGGCCGTGCTCAGGGCTTCCCGGGTCCACTCCCAGTGTGGCAGTCTCCACGGGGTCAGACCGGAGTCCCTTGGGGTCTCCAAGCCCCTCTGCTCGGTGTGCACGTGTCCTCTGGCTAGCGTGGGTTGTGGGGTCCACTCGCAGCCCAGTTTTCTTGTCTCCTCTCCTTTAGGGGCGCTGCTTCCAGTGGTTGCCCAAGCGGCTGGGGATCAGGCCGCCCAGCAGTCGCTGCGCTCCGCAGGTTCCCAGGGAGGTCCTCTGGCCCCGTCACTGTCCCCCCTTCTGGCGGGTCGTCTCTCTTTCCCCCGCTAACTCCGCCGCATAGGCCCCAAGGCCTCGTGCTGGTTCGTGCCTAGGGGACCGGGGGGGAAGCACTGCAGGTCTCAATCCGCGTCCCAGCAGCTTCTCGGGTGCCCCGGCCCCAGCGCGCCGCTATTTTGTGTCAGCCTGGCCGCCGCAGGCGGTGCATTCGCTCCCCCTCCACCAGCGTCTGGGGGGTCCTGCCAATCAGTACCTTATGGTTGGTGTGGGGCTGTAGCGGTCCTCTGCTCACCTGGTACTGCGCTGGGTCCCCGCACTCATTTCGGGTTCATCAACGCCCGCTGGGCGCCACCCCCCCGGCCGTGTTCACTGCGTATGCTATTCAGCAGCTTTCCCCCATCCGCCTTACTTCTTGGGCTGCCAGGCCCTGTGCAGGGTATCACTCAGGGGGCAGGAACGAAGCACTACAGGGCCCCAGCCGCTCCGTAGCAGCCCCTCAGGCGCCTCCGCCCCGGCGCGCCGCCATTTTGTTTATTTCTGGGCACCGCAGGTGTTGTGTGCGCTCTCCCATTGCTGGCCCTCTTGGGGTCCCTCCAGTCGGGACCCTGTGGCCGGTGTGGGGCCAATGTGGGGACACGGCAGTTCACTGCCCGAGGCGTCTGCTCTGGTCCTCCCCGCGCCAACCGGGCTTGTCAGCGCCCGCTGGGCGCCGCCATCTTGCTTTTTCCCGGGCGCGTTCGCCGCGTCCGATTTTAGCAGATCCTGGCCGCGGGAGAGGTTCGTTTTACCTCCTGTGCATCCCTTCAGTTCTGGCCGTTGTGGGGTTGCTTTGCGAGGCTTCGGGCCCCGTGTTGGGCTTCAGGATGGCTGTGGATGGCGGCCGGCCGACGGGAGCTCCGGAGCAGTGCTGCTCACTCCATCGGCGTCAGGCCACGCCCAGCAAGGCAACCATCCATGGATAACAACATTAAGCTGATAATTGAGCAATAGAGAACAGAAAGAACCAGGGCAACAGAAGTGTTTATCAAAAGTACAAATAATCATTTATTTAAATATTTTTACCAAGAAAAAATTTGCCTATGATATTCATACATTCACATTCATGTCCATCAATCACACTCTCATTCAAAAAAGCATACAGATTAAAAACAAAATTGATATGATGACACTTTGTACAGAAATGATTAGTTGACACAAAAGTGTTATAAAAAGATTCAATCAAGACAATGTGGCACGAATTCAAATGACTGATGGTGTTTCTACGCATGCCCTGGTTCTTTCTGTTCTCTATAGCTCAGCTTAATGTTGTTATCCATGGTTTGTTGCCTTAAATATGTACATTGATGGTACTCAATTTATCCACACAGATGGATGAATGGCTGAGTTAACCCTGCTGGGCTTGAAACCGATGACCTACATGTGTTAGAAAGCCCTAGCTAAGTGCTGCGGATGAAAGGGGAGCGATGCACTTTTCTGTTTTTCACCGCCTCCACCAATGACAATATACAAAAGAATATGAGGATCAGTTGAAGTATCAGGGAAAGAGGAATGAGATGAGACAAAAGATAGAGACACTGGACTCCTCCACTCTGACTCATCACTTCTTTGGGCACTGATTTCTGCAGGACATAGTGAATGCCTAAAGACATGGAGATATCTTTATTAGATTGCCATGAAAGTCCTGCATGTAACTCTAGCAATTAATTAATATGCCCTAGTGGGTAAAGAGTCAGAATATCGAGTAGGAAATGTCCACTTGCACTAATATCGAGTGCAAAATATCGAGATACAAAAATATCGATTGCAAGAATATCGTGGTCAAAAATATCGAGTTTCAGGTAAGAAATATAGTTTTCTAAAATATTGAAGTAATTAATATCGTTTGCAAAAATATAGTTGTAAAAAATATCGTTTTTTTAGTTAGTGTTATGTATTTTAGTATGTATTTTAAATGTATGTGCTCTATTTTTTTGTCTAAGTATTGCATTTGTTTTTTAATATATGTGTTCAATTTGTAGAAGTTATTAATTTTATTTTAATTAAATTTTGCATTTTAGTTCCGTAGCGGGTTGTGGGTTTATAGGGTAATAGGGTGGGAAGTAATTTAATTATAATACATTGAATATTAATTTTTATTTATTAGGGGCCCATTACGATACCCGGCGTAAATAAATCCGCCAGGCATGGAAGCGGCAAAAATCCGCCCGCACACACCGCCTGAACACCGACCACGCCATTACGATTACACAAACCGAAAACCGCCATCGGCGGAAAAAGCACACAAAATACCGCCCGCCAACGTCCGAGTCGGAGTCAAACCGCCCGCCACGGACGGAAACACGCACGACAACACAAAACCGCCCGCCCTCACGGCCGACACACCGCACGTGAAATTACGATCGCACCGACATGAGCGCGGAAAAACCACAAATATACCGCCCGCCAGCGCAAACAACGCCGATGAGAATCGACACGGCAGAAGCCATGGCGCCAACGTACCTGCACAGAAACCATCCGCACACAAAACCAATAGCACACAACATGGCCAACAAGTCCACACAGCAAGGCACGCACAAATACACAAGCACAGTACACATCCCGAAAACACCCCCCGGACAAACAAAAAATACAAAGGCCAGAACCCCAGACACAACACACCTGAAAACAACAGACCATGAGGACACACCCACATAGGTGAGTACAAAAGCAGCACTCCCACAGACCACAACCCCTTGCTACATTGCAAACCAGAGAGGAGAGGAGAGGACACAGTGACACAGCAAGGACAGCAGCACACCACAGAAACGCACACATCACAACCACCACCACCACCACCACCACCACCAAACACCACCACCACCACCACCACCACCAAACACCGGCACCACAAACCCCCTGCACATTACACAACACACACCGCACCAGCACCACAAACACCATGGCACCACAAAGAATGCCCAAGTTCACGCCCATGGAGCTGACGGTCATGGTCGACGAGATCATCAAGGTGTACCCACAAATCTATGGGAACATGGTCCAGCACACACCACTAGCCACCAGAAACAGAATGTGGAGTCGGATCGTAGACCAGGTCAATGCAGTCGGGACCCTGCCCAGGAACAGAGTAGAAATTAACAAACGTTGGAATGACGTAAAGAGCCTGGTCAAGAAGAAGGAGGGCAAAAACAGAGAGCTGGCTGCCGTCACTGGCGGAGGGAATCCCGCGCTCTTTAAGACCTTCAAAGCGTGGGAGGAGAAGGTGCGAGTCGTAATACATCCGGAGATCCTCGCCGGATTAGCAGGGGGAGTGGAGGCTGGTAAGTACAAACTAATGTATACCAGCACACCGCTATGTACTCACATGCGCAACTACCATGCCACAGCTCCCAGGGACAAACACCCCCATGTCCAGCACACAATACACAACACATCACACACACATGCAACAGACACCACCACACACAGCCCAAACAGAACAACTGTAAGATGCGTGGGGACATGTGTACACTCAGCCAGCCACGTAACCACCAACAGGTCCCCAAATATGCCAGAAGCGCCACAACGAGCACCCACCACACCCATGTGTCCGCCACAGCTGCACTAACCGACAAGTAACAGGTAAGTGGCAGGAACACAAAGTGCAGTGGGTGGGAGGGTGGACAGCCCAAGTACAACACACACCAGGCCCCAGTCCCACAGCACAGCAAGGAGGAGCATCCCCCACACCCCACAGCCACGTGTCAGCCACCGCAGTGCACAACGACAGCCGAAAGGCAGACATCACGGTCCACAGCAATCGGTGTCAGTGGGTGTCCAGCCACCCCCACGACCCACAACACCCCCCACCCCCACAGACCTGCAACATGGAGCACCCCCGCTTAGAGCCATGTGGCATCCAGTACAGTGCACGCACGAACAACTTGCAGGTGGGAAACTGGACAGGGCTGGATTACTGGAGGCATGAGGACCATAACACGACCAACACATGGGACATGTCACGTAGCAGACGAACACGCAGCACCGCCCACCGTCACGAACAAGTGAACAATGTGCACACGGACATGAACAACAGACTCACACCCCACATGACCCATCACAGACATAGCAACACCCAAGGAGCAACGTCTGCATGCACAAGCCACACTGAATATAGTCCCACACGGCAGCCACTGTGCAACTCATCACACACAACCGAAACAACATTGAAGTCCTGTCCATGTAGCCCCTACTGCCTGTCAACCACACACCCCACAACTACGCCTATGTAAGACAAACAACACTAGACGCAACAGAGCGGAACAACATAAATGCACACGAACACCACTGAACCCATCAAACACACAGACACACCATGCACATACAACATACCATCCATCCCATCCGTCAGCCCCAGTCTCATGAAAGGCATGTCATCCGCACAGCTGCCACACATACAGCAGTCACGCTAAGATACATGCCCATGACCAACCATGTGCCAGAAGTCAATTAAGCGCACGACACACTGTGAGCAACAACACACAACATGGGCCACACCCCCCGAGCACTGCAGTGATGCACATGGCACAGGGCAGCACGCACACCAAGGAGATGGGACAACTGCAATACGTTGGCTGGCACACAACTATCACTCACTCATAACGATGCGTCCAATGCCATGTCCAGTAATCACAACAGACAGCAAATATGCAGGCCATGTCAAGCATGCACACACCTCAAACCATGCACTGTCATGCTGCCACAACACATGTCACGTTCGGCACCCATGGCTCACAGCATGTACCCCAAAAGCATATTCCCTCCCAAACGCGAATCTGGGGCATGGCCCCCATGTTGCCATATGCGTTCCTAAGCGTTCCATTTGAACCCCAAAAGCATATTCCCTCCCAAATGCGAATCTGGGGCATGGCCCCCATGTTGCCATATGCGTTCCTAAGCGTTCCATTTGAACCCCAAAAGCATATCCCCTCCCAAATGCGAATCTGGGGCATGGCCCCCATGTTGCCATATGCGTTCCTAAGCGTTCCATTTGAACCCCAAAAGCATATTCCCTCCCAAATGCGAATCAGGGGCATGGCCCCCATGTTGCCATATGCGTTCCTAAGCGTTCCATTTGAACCCCAAAAGCATATTCCCTCCCAAATGCGAATCTGGGGCATGGCCCCCATGTTGCCATATGCGTTCCTAAGCGTCCCATCTGAACACCAAAAGCAAAGTACAAACCAGACCCAGGATGGGCCAGGAGCCCGCATACACCAGAGTCACAATAAGTAGGGGCACAGCAACACACCCATCGGCATGGCCAATCCGTCCCATGCCACATGTGCACAGCACACAGTCCCATTGCCAAGCACACACAACTACAGATGCTACAGCCACACACACGCCTCCGGGAAACCCATGTACGAGATTGCACGAACTGTCAATGTCAGACGACAAATACATACTTCGCCAGGTGCAACACAATAACAAATCTCATTCTCTCCACAGGTGACGAACTGCTGGATGCTGGGGATGGAGCCAGCAGCCAGCACAGCCAGCCTACAAGCCCCCAACGAGGACACACGGACCTGGAGGATCTGTCCTCCTCTTCGGACACGGACCACCAAGCAGGCCCATCTGGTGTGGCAGGGCCCAGCCGCTCCCCAGGACCCCTCCTACCCACCAACCCATCATCCAGGGCTGCTGAACATTCCCAGCCCCCTGCTGCCACTGTCGTTGCGGCCACACCCACGGTCATTGTGGCCACTACCACTGCCGCAACCGCCACCATCGCCGCACCGACCACCACCGCCGCCACCACCGCCACGTCTTCGCTGGCACCAGCCCCAGCGCAGGTGGTGGCCCGGCCGACTGGATCCACCCTGGGAGCCACAGCGAGGACCGTGGTGAGCAATGTGGCTAGTGGGCAGGCCGGTGGCAGCAGGACTGGTAGGAGGAGCAGGGTCAGGGAAACGCCAGCCTCCCCTGGGAGCCATGCCCTGCCTCAAATGGCCAGAGTCCTTGGGGCCTATGAAGAGGCCCAAGGACAATGGGTCCGGTCTGCTTCAGACACGCGTGAGGTGCTGGGGGTGCTGAGGTCCATGGACGCCCGTATGGGCCAAATCGTGGACCTCATGGGCCAGCTGGTGGTGGCGGTGAGGTCACAGCCAGGGACAGCAGCTCCCCTCCGCCACCACCTGCCGGGGCGCAGGGTGGAGCAGCAGTGTCCAGTTCCCCTGCGTCCACTGCCAGTGAGCACACCTCAACCACCAGCATGTCGCAAGCAGGCACCCCCTCGCAAACGTGGAAGGGGCCGTCCGAAGTGGAAACAGATCTCCCGGGAGGACTTCGCACGCTCCAAGCGCAAGTGAGGCAGCCAGCCAGCCTTCCGCCAGCCTTCCTTGACCAGCCACTGCATTGACTTGGACTACGATCCCACTCCACACAGCCATCTGGATGGCATGTGTGTGTTGGACTATGGACATAGAACCAGTGGGTACACCCTGATCATCACGCAGCCATGACCGACAGCTCATTGTCAATGCACGCACCACTTTTGTCATCACCTTACACACAATCACATGTCACAGTTTGTAATAAATGCACCTTTTTCACTAACTGCTGTTTGTGCCCTGTGTTTTATTTGTACGGAATACAACGGCCACCTTGGGCGGAAAGGCACCTGATGCGTGGCATGGCAATTGAATCCGGAGGGCCTGTAGGGACCTAGGGGTGGGAGACAGAACAGGAGCACATTCAATGAGTGTGTCACACACCCATCACACAGTACATGTCAACAACTACAAGCAATGTACACACATCGCACAGAGCAATAGGGCACAATGCCACAGCCACCAACAGTGACATACAACCCTGGCCATGGAGCGTTGACACACAGCACGCAGTGAACAAACGGCCACCCTGACACAGCACACACACACCTGCACAGATACAGCCACATCAGCCGTCGTACATGGACACTCACCGTCAAGTGAAGTAGCGGGCGATGAGCTGCTGCCGCACATTACCAGCTTCCTCCTCTCCGCTGTCCTCCTCACTCGAGCTGTCCTGGTCTGCGGGCTGGGGCCCTGGTTGATCTCCGTCATCCACGATGAGGGGGATCTGCTTCCGAATGGCCAGATTGTGCAGCATGCAGCACGCCACCACTATCTGGCACACCTTCTGTGGGGAGTACGCCAGCGCACTCCTCGGTGCGGTCCAGGCACCTGAACCTGGACTTGAGGAGGCCAAAGGTACGCTCGACCACACGTCTGGTCCTCCCATGTGCCTCATTGTAGCGATCGTCTGCTGGGGTGCGAGGATTCCTCAATGGACTGAGCAGCCATGCCCCATTCGGGTACGCAGAGTCACCTGGGTGTGAGGGACACAGAGAACCGTTGCAATTCCAACTGGACAGGGGACAGCATCGCACAACCAGCACGCTACACCACTCCACATACTCACCGACAATACAGGCACGATCCTGTTGCATATTGGACATCAGTCGTGGCAAGATGCTGTTGCGCATTATGTGTGCGTCATGGGCCGAGCCTGGGAACTTTGCACACACGTGGGTGATCACCATGTCCGCAAGGCACACCACTTGCACATTCAGGGAGTGCGTGTGCTTCCTGTTGCGGTACAGGTGCTCAGTGGCCTGTGGTGGAACAAGGCCGACATGTGTGCAGTCAATGGCTCCAACGACGTGTGGGATTCTGCCAAGGGCATAGAATGCACCCTTCACTGCCGCCAATTCACGAGCCCTGGGGTAGCGGATGTACCTGTTTCGGTACAGCATCATGGCTGCCAGTACATCCCTCAGCACCTTGCTGAACATGGGCTGGGACATCCCTCCTCCAATGCCCACTGTGTGCTGGAATGACCCAGTGGCGAAGAAATGCATGGCGGCCATCACCTTAGCCGTGGGGGTGACAGCAGTCGGATACACCCTGCGGGGACGGAGATGGGGTTCTAACATGGCACACAGTCGATGCAGGGTTGGCCTGTCCAGCCGAAACTTCCTAATAACCTCTGTATCGTCCATGTCCGCAGGCAATTGGTATGGGCGGTCAATGTTCGGTCTCCGCCTAGGGACAATGGCAGAGGACACATGTCAAAGCAACACGACACATAGCAATTTCGCAAACACATCACTGACATGACTGAGCAAGCACATGAGCCACAGCCCAGCTGTCAAGCTGGGACGGCACGGCCACAATACACTTACACAGGTCTCCCAACAATGGCAATGGCTAGTGATACAAACCACTGCCATGTGCATGCACATGGGGATCTAGGCCCCAATGACTTGCGGGGCGTGCTGATGGGGACTGACTGCATATCCGTCAAGCGGCAACGCCACGGCAACATGAATGTCTGCTGAGCATGGAACTGCTTCCGCGGCTGGATGAGTATGGCACACGACGACGACGATGTGGGCACAGGCTGAGCGGCCAAAACAGGTGAGACCTGTGGCACGAGGGGTTATGAGACAGTAGTAGGTGTCAGCACTGCACCCTATGTACAGCACTGTACGGATCACACCTCCCGAAACATTGACAGGTGTCCACATTGACAGCCCCATGCCAAGACGGCTGTGTGCTTGCAGTCACACGTCACAGGTGAGAGGTTACATTGCACGTGCCAGGTGGCAGACGTACATAGTGGGAGCTGGCATGTGTGTGCATGTGTCTCCTGTTCAGGATCCACCAGATGGGCGCTGACTCTGTACTGACCATTGGACACAGCATGTTCCGTGGAAGGCTTGTGTGTGTGGGATGGTGGCACTGGATGTGCCTCCGTTGGGTGGGGGCCATGCACAGGGCGGGTACGTCGATGATTGCGCATTGTTGGTCACGGTGGGTGCACCAACTGAAGATGTGTTGCCCTGTGTTCAATTCCTATGTCCGCATGATGATGGACTGTAGATGTGGGCAGACTACACATTGGTCGATGTGCTGTCTATATGCATGTGCCTTCACACCAGGCACAGCTGCCCCTGCACATGTGACCCCTGCTGGACTCGCTGCTGGGTCTGTGGAGCTGATGCACCTTCTGCGCGTGGGGCGGACAGCTCTCCTCACTTCCCTCATTGCGCATGTCATGACTTTGCCGCAGGTGACATGGATCATGGAGGGCCCACATGTACGCGTGGGTAGGCTACACATGATTGTTCACTGGTCGCCACCCCCAGTCAGTGTTTCGAATGGGAAGGTTGTCATGCTGGTGGTATGTTCGATGTGGCGGATGGGCGGGCCTAGGTGCGGGCTTACATTCCGGACATGGGGGGTAGTTGGATTGGCGACTACTTGCAGTACACACGGGACACGTCTCTTCCTTTCCACATCTGGGTCATCCCTTGTACTAACTGACAGTGATACAGTCATCTTCGCCCCAGCCCTCAAGTCCTCCCCTCGCTCCCCCAATATGCATGCTCACCTGCGAGGCTAGCGCTTGCACAGGCAGCCCCAAGCTCGCACCAGAGAGGGCAAGGAGTGTATGTGTGGGTCCAGTTGCATGAGTGGGCTGTCTCAGGGTATGATGTGTGGTGGGACGCCGTCCACCTGCGTGGTGCCCCAAATGGAGACCCGGCCTGCATGGACTATGCATCACAGTCTTCGCCTTCCGGATCCGCCACCTGCGACACCCAGTGGCTGTGGCTGCCCTTGCGGCCAGGCCGCGTCCGTCTGTGGCTGATGGCCCACACATTCACTCTTTGGCCTCTCTGGGGAGGGCTCGGGGGTGGTGGCGCACGCGCTTGCACTTAGTCGCAATGGCATGTGGCGTGGTTGGTATGATGGGCAATGGATGGGATGGTGCGAGCCACCTCCCGTGACGTCAGTGCTGCTCGTGCTGTGGTGCGTCCCCCTACACTTCCATTTGACTTGTGCCATGCTAGACGTTGAGGTTCTATTGCCTGCGTGATATGACCAGGAGGAGCGCGAGGAGACCTCTCACACACCATGCTCCACTGCCATCCCGTGCCCTGTATCGCCTGTGCGGATTGACTATGTTGGGGTTACACCTGGTCGACTGGGGCTGTGTGTGCCTTGTCAAGGGGCATGGCGGGCGCACAACAGGATCCAGCTTGTCCACAGAGGGTGGGCTGAGGTGCGCCTGGTACCGCTTTGTACGTGTGCCCGGCTGCTGTGCACACACGTGTTCACTCCCCCCGACAGGTGTCCTCTCACAATGCCCAGGGAAGCGGTGCTGTACTGTTCATGACCCCTCCCAACACGGCGTGCTCCAACTTGGCATGTGCGCATCTACCCGTCACACCCACCCACCTGAGCACTGCGTCCATACGACTTCACACGACACATGTGTGTCTTCCACAGTTGTGCTACTCATTTGCGTTGACATCCAATACCAGTGGACTACATGGTCATGTCACGACTGCCGTGTACTTCACATACTCTCATCCTCTCTCATTCGTACTTGTGAAATGAGTCAGTGGAGACAGTTTTGGTTTCAAACATTATATTGAGTCTTCTGTCCTCTGTGATGCAGTATAGTGGACACTACTGGCAGCGGAATACATGTTGAGGATATACTGAGCATGATTGCAAATGGGATAGGGTGTGGGGTTACATGTGATTGGCTGTTGCATGTGGGATGTGGGCTTCAGAGTGACATCTGCTTGGCCAAGGCTGTGCTAATGTACAATTACGTATAGCTGCGGAGCTGCGGACTTTGACACAGACGGTATACATGTAGCCTACCAGACCGCTTGGCATCATGGGCACAGTCCATCTCAGTTCCATGTGACAGGTTTGCTGCGGTTGTTCCTCATGCACGCGTGCATGTGAGATGACATCAGGGCATGTGCTTGCGTGCATGCAGCGGCGTGCCACTTGTTGTTGCACTGTGGTGGTTACTGGACATGTCACAGTCACTGGGGTCGTGTTGTTGTTGTATGCACTTGTCGTCCATGCAAAGGTCCTGGTATGGGATTCCCGGGGCGGGGGTGGGAGGGGTGCAGCACCCACAGACTCCAGGCGACCTATTCATGTCCACTGAGCGGTGTGTGTGTCCATGTGCGCTGGATCCATGTCGTGTCCTGGTTGTTCGTGCAGTTCCGTCCATGTGGGTGCGATACACAGAGCCCATGCCACTGCCTCCCACGATGCATGCGGTGTTCCTGGATGTGATGGGGAACAGTGTGCATGTCCCGGTCATATCCGATGTCATGGCGATGTCGTTGATGGTGTGGTTACAGTTGCCGGTCGTTTGGTATGGCTGTTGTGGTGGTGACTGGCCAGATCCGTGCGGAAGCTAAGCATGGGTGCGGGGTTGGACATCATAGGTCAATCGGGGAACCTGCGTTGTGGTCCGACGAATTTACAGGTTGTCAGGTATGCGATGCCGTCCAGCAGGGCTTCCATGTCATTGGTGGTGTACATGTTTGCCAGCCAATGTAGCGGATGGTGGCTGTCAAGGTGTTGTTCGTAAGTTGTCCCTTGGAGGACCATGATGGGGCATGCTGGGTGACATTCGATGTAGCTGTTCTCGATGATGCGTCGTGTGGAGGCACAGTGGTCCCATTTCAGTGCGGGTGCGATGTTGGCCACATACGCCATGCCCCCATAGGCAGAGCAGGCCCTGTCGTGTGCGTCCAGAGGGAGGAGTAGTGGTAGCAGGTCCGCCTTCAGACATGCCGGGTTGGAGAGGCATATCTCCACGGGATGCTGGTAGGGACACCTCCAACAGTAGAAGACGGGCATGACGCAGCTGAACAATGTGATGCGGTAAGTCAGTCGGTAACTTACGTTCAGCAGGGACAGGAGATCGCATCCCAATATATGAAACAGGTTGGTTTTGTACAGCTTGAGCTGTTCGGCGTAGTTGGGTAGGTGTGTTGCGGTTGCCATTTCGCAGCGGTGCGTTGTGGTGGCGTGCTCCGGCTGTGTGTGCAGTCTGCAATGTGCACGCTCCGAGGTTGCTGTGAGCTCTGTGTAGTCGTAGGGAGACAGGACTTGTGTTCTGTTGGCTTGTTTGGAGGACACGGGCCCTCATCCCACATGCTTCTCAGACAGTTCAAGGTCAGTGATGTGTGACTCCTTCCAATTAACTTGCATGTGGCCGACATGGGGGAGTGTTTTCTTCTTTCTTCCCCGTCCGTTGTGTGCTTCTGTGATATGCGCTATCTGCCCTGTGGTCGGTCTCTCGGCATGCCTGTGTTGGTCTATTCTTGGACAATGGCTGTATTCACCGGCTTCTGTCGTAGGGCTGTGGTTTCGGAGTTGGAATGGAAGGTCATTCAGTGCTGTCTGCTCTCCCTTGTGTGGGCGGCCGGCTGCCTTTCCGCTCTGCGTTGGGCCTTGTGTGTGAATGTTATTCTTGGGCCACCTGTTGTCGGTCCCCGGGCTCTTTGGTGTTCCGTTTTATATGTCTTGTTCATATGTGCAGGGTGGTATGGGTGTTTCAGTGTGGTACTGGCGTTCCTCTTCCCGAAGGGGCCCTGCTTCTCCTAGTTGGTGTTGCCGCCGCTGTGTGCTACGCCATGTTTGTTACACTGGGGTGTGTCCTGCTGTTGCGTGTCTTCACTGACATGTGTGCGTCGGTTGTGTGGCGTTGGGTGTTGTCCGTGAATTGGGCGTTGGGGACATGTCTGTGGCAGGCCTGTCACGTGTCATGTGCGTTCGGGTGGGGCTGATGTGTGTGCTGCTTGGTTGTGTCCCTGTGTCTGTGTGCGACGCATGCATGGCGCTGCGGTTGGCCTCTGCGTTGTGCGCATGTGTGGCGGCGTCATCGCCGCTTTGGGGCCGTGACGGGGTTGTTGGTTCCTAGTCCCAGGTGGTGTGTACACATGTGTTACGCGATGTTACGATTTGGCCTGTGTGTCATATGTGGATGCAATGGTGGATGTGTAGTGTACACGCGCTGGTGGGGGGTTGTCCGCTTTTTCCGCCCTTGCACTGTGTGCGCTGTTTGCGTGCACTTGTTGTGTGTGCCTACCTGCGTCTCCGCGGTACGTTGCGTCCTTGGTGGTGCATCAGCAGGAGCATGGGGAGGGCCTGCAGTGCTGGATTCATGCTCGGGGAGCCGCTTCTTCGTTGTCCGTGCTCGGCGTCCGTGTTACCGCTTCGGTTTGTCATACGGTATCTCTTGGCCGTGGGAGCCGTTTGTTTGCGGCATCGTAATTTATGCGCCGGGCGGGACGTGTTTCGTCGGACGGTGTGTGTCAGTTGGGCTGCGCCGCTACGTGTACGGGCGCACTTTGATGGCGGACGGTGTTGCTGGCTTGCCGGCGGTGTTTGGCCTACTTTTCGCATCGTAATTGGGCGGGCGTGTGGACTGCTGCGTGCCGGCGGTAACTGGTGGTTTTTGCATCCGCCAGCACGGCGGTTGTGCTTCCGCCCGCCATCGTAATGTGCCCCTAATTCTTGAAACTAAATGTACAAGACATGCATCAACGTTTTTTGCGAGCGCAAACGGTGCGATTCGCAAAAATCGGCGGTTTGCGCCCGCAAAAAGGGCTATTGCGATGCATCAAGGTGTAAGGCACCCGCAATTTAAGAAATCGCAATTTATTGCGATTTCTTAAATTGCGATTAAATTTAAGGAATCGCAATTTGCGACTCCTTAAATGCAATGCAATAACCACTTTTAAATAGCGATTTCGCTATTTGGGGCCGCAAATTACCAAGCAATTGAACTGGTTGGTAATTTGCAAAAACTTTGAAAAATGCACTAAAGTGCATTTTTCAAAGTTTCATGTTGCACACACACATGCCTTTGGGGCATGTGTGTGCGCAACATGGGTGCACATCACAATTCCAGGGGTGCAACAGGGTGTCCTTTTGACACCCTTGCACCCTTGAAATTGCAAGCACATTTGCGAGTACCTATTGGTACTCGCAAATTGCGCATGCAATTTCCCATTCATTCCTATGGGCCTGTAGGCCCATAGGAATGAATGGGGAGCAATTTGCGACTCGCAATTTGCGACTCGCAATTTGCGACTCGCAATTAAGGAATGTTTAGGAATCGCTATTTTTATAGCGATGCCTACATGCATAGGCTTTTGCGAGTCCTTAATTGCGATTCCTTAATAATTGCAATTAAGGACTCACAAAATAATACCTTGATGCATGTGCCCCATAATGTCTTAGATATATGTTAACCAATACTTCTTCCTAGGAGTAGGATAACTAACACAAGCCTCCTCACTTTGCCTTCCCACTGGTTCCTACTTGACTCTTGTGTCACCATAAGGTAATTAGCAAACATTAACATTCTTTAATCCCTATTCTTAGCGACTATTATAAATGTTACTAAAACTCTATTACCTCAGACATGAACATATATATACATAGCATTAGGATCATACACCTGACTTGAGTCTCTCCTGTTGCGCCACAGGATAAACCTGAAATATAATGGGGCAATCCTACAGTCTTTAGACAATTTAACCTTTGAATGTTCAAAATAGTCCAAAGTTCGTTTCCACCACACAGCTTGACTTTCAGAGTAATTTTCTGTATTCTCAATGTCCTTCATACAACTCAAAAGGAAGTAACTGGTCTTTGCCATAGAAATCCTAGATCTACTTAAGGTTCAGCAGCAACATAGTGTCACAATTGCATAGCAAAGATGCCATTGGCCACAATGGATTTTATACCAATATATCTATGATAGTCACAGCATTTCCAAACAACATGGGTGTTTATTGCCTGCTAGGTAACATAGTTCTTCATTGGAGTGTTGTTGCATAGTGCATTCTCCACACACATGAAGCCTCACGCTAGACAATGGCAGCTCTCTGGAAGGACTGCCATCATTGCCTTGCCTTCTCTCAGATGGACTTGGCTAAGTGTGTTTGGAGTATCACTCTACCTCACTCACCGAGGCTTAAGCCAAAAGCCCCGCACCCTGACACCCTGTCACACATAGATGTCAATATTGACCAAATATCTCACTTAGCCACCTTGCCAGCTTAAAAGACTATTTTAATCAGTCCCACTGACATCTCCTCTGTGTTAAGTGTTGCAAAAATAGATCATTGAGCAGGGGATACTTTGTGTACACCTGGAGAAGGAGAGGATAGTGGAGGAAATACTAAGCTCTGCCCTTTGTGTGAAAATGAGTAATGGAAAGATAAACATGTCATACACAGATACACAGAAAGAATGAAACAGTTGAAAGCTTTGCAGCAGAATTAAAGCAGTAGACATCCACCTGAAGGTTCAAAAATGCCACAAATCAGTTAGTTGGTGATTAACTATTAGTGCATCACTTAAACAAAAAGAGACAATAATTCGTATGGTTGAGCTATAATTGAAGGGAGTTATTTGCATATATAAGTCCACAGAGAGATCAATATTGTACTTGCAAGACATTAATAAAAATGAATAATCTTCATCTATGTAGAGAAGAAGCTGTAAATGTTTGCTTATTCAATCAGGTTGTAGAAGGTACAAGTCACTACTGAGTACAAGTTGAATGCTTGATAGGGCCTCTTCATAAATTAAATTGAGATCAGATACAATACAGTTTAGATATGAGATGAGATGTGAGTTATCAAAAGGAATACTGTAGGGAATGCTTCTAAATATCATTATCATGCCTGTGGAGGAAGGAGAATTGTTTACTCCAATGGTGATCACCAAAAATAATCTAAAAGGAATTCTTTCTTTTTGAGAGGTCCTTTGTAATGTGATCCACTACGAATTTGTGGATATGTTTCCTTTATTGATTATAATGAAGTCAGCTTACCCTCATGTAATGTCATTCTCATTTTTAAAAAGCTTTCATTACCTCTGACATGTTTCAACTTTGTCATCTGCTTTTGTAGCTTCAGCTTCCAAAAGTTAATGTCACCAATATTCAATGATATAGGGGCCCATTAGGATGGCGGGCGGAAGCACCACCGCCGTGCTGGCGGATGCAAAACCCACCAGTTACCGCACGCATGCCGCAGCCCACACGCCCGCCAAATTACGATGTGAAAAGGCAGCCAAACACCGCCGGCAAGCCAGCGACGCCGTCCGCCATCAAAGTGCGCCCGCTCACGTAGTGGCGCAGCCCAATGGAGACACACCGCCAGACGAAATCACGTACCGCCCGGCGTACAAATTACGATGTCGCAAACAAACAGCTCCCACGGCTAAGAGACACCGCACGTGAAAGTGAGGCGGAAACCCGAACGCCGAGCACAGACACCGAAGAGGCGACCCCCCGAGCATGAATCCAGCACTGCAGGCCCTCCCCATGCTATACCTGATGCACCACCAAGGAGGCAACGTACCGCGGAGACGCAGGTAGGCACACACACAACAAGGGCACGCAAACAGCGCACACAGTGCAAGTGCGGAAAAGGAGGACATGGCACCCCCCCCAACACCCCTGCGTGGACAAGACATATCCACCACTGCACCCACAAATGTAACACAGGGCAAATTGCAACATCTCGCAACTATCATGGGCACACCACCTGGGACCAGGAACTAACGACCCCGTCACGGCACCGCAGCACAGCGGCGATGACGCAGCCACACATGCGCACAACTCAGCGCCCAACCATAACGCCATGTATGCGTCGCACACAAACAACACAGGGACACAACCAAGCACCACACACACCAGCCACACCCAGAACGCACATGACACGTGACAGGCCTGCCACAGTCATGTCCCCAACGCCCAATTCACGGACAACACCCAACGTCACACAACCGACGCCCACATGTCAGTGAAGTCACGCAACATCAGGACACACCCCTGTGTGACAAACATGGCGAAGCACACAGCGGCGGCAACACCACCCAGCAGAACATGGGCCCCGTCTGGAAGAGGTACGCCAGTACCACACAGAAACACCCATACCACCCTGCACCCATGAACCAGACATACAAAACGGTACACCAAAGAGCCCGGGGACCGACAACAGGTGGACCCAAGAATGACACCCACACACAAGGCCCAACGCATAGCGGAAACACAGCCTGCCGCCCACACACGGGAGAGCAGACAGCACTGAATGACCTTCCATTCCAACTCCGAAACCACAACCCGACTAAACAAGCCGGAGAATACAGCCATTGTCCCAAAAAAGACCAACACAGGCATGCAGAGGAAACCGACCACAGGGCAGATAGCGCATATCACCTAAGAACATACCGAACGGGAAAGAAAAAATATAAAACTCCCCCATGCCGTTCCCATGCAAGTTATCTGGAAGGAGTCACACACCACTGACCTTGAACATTCAGAGAAGCACGTGGGATGAGGGCCCGTGTCCTCCGCACAAGCTAACAGAACACAAGTCCTGCCCCCTACGACCATCACAGACCTCACAGCAACCTCGGAGCTTGCACACTGCAGACTGCACACACAGCCGGAGCACGCCACCACATCGCCACGCAGCAAAATGGCACCTACAACACACCTACCCAACTACGCCAGACAGGTCAAGCTGTACAAACACAACCTGATACAGATGTTGGGATGCGAACCCCTATCCCTGCTGAACGTAAGTTACCGACTGACTTACCGCATCGCATTGTTCAGCTGCGTCATACCCGTCTTCTACTGTCGGAGGTGTCCCTTCCACCATCCTGTGGAGTTGTGCCTCTCCAACCCGGCATGTCCAAGGGCGGACCTGCTACCACTATTCCACCCTCTGGATGCACACGACAGGGTCTGTTCAGCCTATGGGGGCATGGCGTATGTGGCGAACATCGGACCCACACTGCAATGGGACCACTGTGCCTCCACACGACGGATCATGGATCACAGCTACATCGAATGTCACCCAGCATGCCCCATCATGCTCCTACAAGGGACAACTTACGAACAACACCGTGACAGCCACCATCCGCTACATTGGCTGGCAAACATGTATACCACCAATGAAATGGAAGCCCTGCAGGAAGCCATCGCATACCTGTCAACCTGTCAATTCGTAGGACCCCGACGCAATCCCCCAAGTGAGCCATGATGTCCGACACTGTACCCATGCTTAGCTTCCGCACGGACTGGCCAGTAACCACTACAACAGCCATACCAAACGACCTGCAACTGATACCACACCATCAACGACACTGCCATGACATCGGATGTGTCCGGGACATGCACTCTGTTCCCCATCACATCCAGGAACTCTGCATGTATCGGGGGAGGCAGTGGCATGGGATATGTGTATCGCACCCACATGGACAGAACTGCACGTACAACTATGCCATGACATGGATCCTGCGCCCATGGACATATGCACCGCAGAGTGGACAGGAATCGCCCGGCTGGAGTATGTGAGAGCTGCACCCTTTCTCCCCCTACCCGGAAATCCCGTAACAGGACCTTTGCATGGACGACAAGTGCATACAACAACAACACGACCCCAGTGACTGTGACATGTCCAGTAGCCACCATATGGCAACAACAAGTGGGACGCCGTTGCATGCACGTAAGCCCATGCCCTGATGTCAACTCACACGCACGCGTGCATGAGTAACAACAGCAGCACACCTGTCACATGGAACTGAGATGGACTGTGCCCATGATGCCAAGCGGTCTGGTAGGCTAAATGTATACCGTCTGTGTCAAAGTCCGCAGCACCGCAGCTATTTGCAAATGAACATTAGCACAGCAACGGCCAAGCAGATGTAACTCTGAAGCCCACATCCCACATGCAACAGCTAATCACATGTACCCCTACACCCTTAGCTATGTGTAATCATGCTCAGTATATCCTCCACATGCATTCCGCTGCCAGTAGTGTCCACTATACTGCATCACAGAGGACATAAGTCGCAATACATGGTTTGAAGAAAGAAACTGTCTCTGCTGATTCCTTTCACAAGTACGAATGTGAGATGATGAGAGTGTGTGATGTACACGGCAGTCGTGACATGACTATGTAGTCCACTGTCATTGGATGTCAACGCAAATGAGTAGCACAACTGTGGAAGACACACATGTGTTGTGTGAAGCGGGAGTGACGCTTCGCTCAGGTGGGTGGGTGTGACGGGTAGATGCGCACATGCAAAGTTGAAACACGCTGTGTCGGGAGGGGTCCGGAACTGCACATTACCGCTTCCCTGGGCAATGTTAAAGGCCACCTGTTGGGGGGGGGGATGTGAACACGTGTGTGCACAGCAGCCGGGCACACGAACAATGCGGTATCAGGCGTACACGTCAGCCCACCCTCTGTGGACAAGCTGGATCCTGTTGTGCGCCCGCCAGGCCCTTGACAAGGCACACACATCCCCTGCCGACCAGGTGTATCCCCAACATTGTCAACCTGCACAGGCAATCCAGGGCACGGGATGGCAGTGGAGCATGGTGGGGGAGAGGACTCGGCGCGCTCCTCCGGGACACATCACGCAGGCAAAACATCCTCAATGTGTAGCATGGCTCAAGTCATATGGAAGTATTGGGGGACGCACACGTCACGAGCAGGAGTGACGTCACGGAAGGTGGCTCGCACCATCCCACCCATTGCCTACATCTCCACACACGTCACATGCCGTTGCAACAGAGAAGCCAGCGCGTGCGCAAGCACCTCCGAGCCCGCCCCAGTGAGGCAAAAGAGTGAATGTGTGGGTCCATCAGCCCCAGATGGACGCGGCATGGGCCGCTAGGGCAGCTACAGCCTCTGTGTGTCGCAGGTGGTGTATCCGGACTGCGGAGACTGCTATGCATTGTCTATGTTGCCCGGGTCTCGAGTCGGGGCACCACGCAGGTGGACGGCGTCCCGCCACACATCATGCCGTGAGACAGACCACTCGTTCAACTGGACCCACACATACACTCCTTGGCCTCTCCGGGGCGAGCTTGGGGCTGCATCTGCATGCGCTAGCCCCACTGGTGCAAATGCATATTGGGGGGAGCGAGGGGAGGCCATGAGGACAGGGACAAAGACGACTGTATTACTGTCAGTGAGTTCAAGGAATGACCCTGATGTGGACAGGAAAAGACGTGCCCCGTGTGTATTGCAACTAGTCGCTAATCCGATCACCCTCCCATGTCCTGCATGTAAGCCCGCACCTAGCCCCGCCCACCCGCCACATTGAAATTAGCACCAGCACAACATCATTCACATTCGAAGCACTGACTGGGGGTGACAACCATTGGACACACTTGTTGAGGCCACCCACGCGTACATGTGGGCCCTCCATGATCCATGTCACCTGCGGCAAAGTGATGACATGCGCAATGACGGAAGTGAGGAGAGCTGTCCGCCCCACGCACAGATGGTGCATCAGCTCCACAGACCCAGCAGCGAGTGCAGCAGGGGTCACATGTGCAGGGGCAGCTGTGCCTGGTGTGAAGGCACATTCAAATTGACAGCACATCGACCAATGTGTAGTCTGCCCACATCTACAGTCCATTATCATGCGGACATAGAAAATGAACCTAGGGCAACACATCTGTGTGGGTGCACCCACTGTGACCAACACTGCGCAATCATCGACGTACTCGCCCTGTGCATGGCCCACCACGCAACGGAGGTCACATTCAGTGCCACCATCCCACACACACATCCCTATCACGAGACATGGTGTGTCCAATAGTCAGTACTGAGTTAGCGCCCATCTGGAGGGTCCTGAACAGGAGACACATGCAACCCACTAGGCAGTCGGTGCTGTCACCTACTGGCATTGTGCAGTCAATGTGCAGGCCAGGCCTGCTGGGACTGAGAGGGGCAGCATGGCCCAGCCTGACATTCACACGAGCAACAAGTGCACTGAGACCTGCATTGGCAATTGCAGACGTTGGCCTGCACCCAGCTGGCCCGGGACGCCTACCTCCATAGTGGAACACGCAGGGTGCAACCGCGAGGGTCATCGGAGTTGGCCGTAATGGCCTGGCCCATGTTGGTGACAGTCCGCTGATGCCATGTGCACCACACAGTATGATGTGCGCACTGCATCTGCAGGTGTGGCCATGATGTGCGTGTGGGTGCAGGTGCACAATGGACGGGGCCACAACATGCCGTGTGCATAGGCAGGGACGGCCAGTGGCCGGCCCCCACATGTCTGTTAGCATGTCATCATCTGCACATTGGCATGGGTGCATGGTATACGCATATGCACACGCATGTCATCTCTCACTATGTACATCTGCCACTTGGCACGTGCAAGGTTACGTGTCACATGTGATGTGTATTTGCAAGCACACAGCCGTGTTGGCATGGGGCTGTCAATGTGTACACCTGACAATGCTTCTGGAGGTGTGATCCGTACAGTGCTGCACATAGGGTGCAGTGGTGACACCAATGACTGTCTCATATCCCCTCGTGCCACAGGTCCCACTTGTCTTGGCCGCTCAGCCTGTGCCCACATCGTCGTTGGTGTGTGCCATACTCATCCAGCCTCGGAAGCAGTGTGATGCACAGCAGCCAGTCATGTTGCCGTGGTGTTGCCGCTTGCCGAATATGCAGTCAGTCCCCATCAGCACGCCTCACAGGTCATTGAGGCCTGGATCCCCATGTGCATGCACATAGCAATGGTTTGTGTCACTGCCCATTGCTATTGGTGGGAGACCTGTGTAAGTGTATTGTGGCTGTGCTGTCCCTGCATGACAGCTGTTCTGTGACTCTAGTTCTTGCTCTGTCATATCAGTTATGTGTATGTGAAAATGCCATGTGGCGTGTTGCTTTGACATGTGTCCACTTCCATCTTTCCTAGGCGGAGACCAAACATTTACCGCCCTTACCAATTGTTGGCGGACATGGAGGATTCTGAGGTCATCCGGAAATTTCGCCTGGACCGACCAACCCTGCATCGACTGTGTGCCATGTTGGAACCCCACCTCCGTCCTCGCAGGGTGTATCCGACAGCATTCACCCCCACGGCTAAGGTGATGGCTGCACTGCATTTTTTCGCCACTGGGTCATTCCAGCACACAGTGGGCAGTGGAGGTGGGATGTCCCAGCCCATGTTCAGCATGGTGCTGAGGGATGTACTGGCAGCCATGATGCTGTACAGGAACAGGTACATCAGATTCCCCAGGGCACGTGAGTTGGCGGCAGTGAAGGGTGCATTCTATGCCCTTGGACGGATCCCACACGTCGTTGGTGCCATAGACTGCACCCATGTTGGCCTTGTCCCACCACAGGCCACTGAGCAGCTCTTCCGCAACCGGAAGCACACGCACTCCCTGAATGTGCAAGTGGTGTGCCTTGCGGACATGGTCATTTCCCACGTGTGTGCAAAGTTCCCAGGCTCGGCCCATGACGCGCACATCATGCGCAACAGCATATTACCACGACTGATGACCAATCTGCAACAGGACCGTGGCTGGATTGTCGGTGAGTATGTGGAGTTGTGTAGCGTGCTGGCTTAAGGATGCTGTCTACTGTCCTGTTTGAATTGCAACGGTTCTCTGTGTCCCTCACGCCCAGGTGACTCGGCTTACCCGAATGGGCCCTGGCTGCTCAGTCCATTGCGACATCCTCGGAGCCCAGCAGATGACCGCTACAATGAGGCACATGGGAGGACCAGACGTGTGGTCGAGCGTACCTTTGGCCTCCTCAAGTCCAGGTTCAGATGCCTGGACCGCACCGGGGTGCGCTGGCGTACTCCCCACAGAAGGTGTGCCAGATAGTGGTGGCGTGCTGCATGCTGCACAATCTGGCCATTCGAAAGCAGATCCCCTAATTGTGGATGACGGGGATCAACCAGGGCCCCAGCCTGCACACCAGGACAGCTCCAGTGAAGAGGACAGTGGAGAGGATGAAGCTGTGAATGTGCGTCAGCAGCTCATCGCCCGCTACTTCACTTGACGGTGAGTGACCATGTACGACGGCTGATGTAGCTGTAGTTGTGCAGGTGTATGTGTGCTCTGTTACTGGGGCCTTTTGTTCACTGAGTGCTGTGTGTCAATGGTCCATGTCCAGGTTGGTATGCCACTGTCAGTGGCTGTAGCATTGTGCCCTGTTGCTCTCTGAGATGTGTGTGCATTGCTTGTAGTTGGTGACAAGTACTGTGTGATGAGTGTGTGACACACTCATTGAATGTACTCTTGTTCTGTTTTTCACCCCTAGGTCCCTGCAGCCTCTCCTGTCCCATCGACATGCCACACAGCAGATGCTATTCTGCTCATGGTGGCGATTGCACATCGTGGAATAAACCCAGGACACATTAAGCCGATTGTGATCAAGGTGTATTTATTAACAGCGGTGACATGTGATTGTGTGCAAGGTGATGACAAATGTGGTGCAAGCTGTGACAATGAGTTGACGGTCATGGCTGCGTGATGGTCAAGGTGTACCCATGGAGTTCTATGTCCACAGTCCAACAGACACATGCCATTCACATGGCAGTGTGGGGTAGGATCGTATTACAAGTCAATGCAGTAGGTGGTCAAGGTGGCTGGCTGACTCACTGGCGTTTGGTGCGGGCGAAGTCCTCTCTGGACACCTGTTTCCACTTCGGACGGCCCCTTCCACGTTTGGTAGGGGGTGTTGATGTTCCGCTGGTGGTGGTTGAGGAGTGCTCACTCGCTGTGGACGCAGGGGAACGCGATGCTGCACGAACCTGCGCCACAGCAGGTGGTGGCGGAGGTGGTGTTGCTGGCCTTGCTTGTGCCCTCCCCCACCACCAGCTGGCCCATGAGGTCCGCGATTTGGGCCATGTGGGCGTCCATGGACCTCAACACCGCAAGGACCTCCCGCGTGTCGCTTGCCGACCTGGCCCATTCGCCTTGGGCCTCTTCATAGGCCCCAAGGACTCTGTCGATTGGCGGCAGGGCTTGGCTCCCAGGCACAGTTGGCGTTGGCCTGGCCCTGCTCCTCCTACCAGTACTGCTGCCACCGACCTGCCCACTAGCCACATTGCTCACCACGGTCCTCGCTGTGGCTCCCAGGGTGGACCCAGTCGGCCGGACCACCACTTGCGCTGGGGCTGGGGCCAGTGATGACGTGGTGGTGGTCGCGGCGGTGGTGGTGGTTGCGGCAGTGGGAGTGGCCGCAACGACCGTGGGAGTGGCCGCCACAACAGTGGTAGTGGCCGCTACGACAGTGGCAGCAGGGGGCTGTGAGTGGTCATCAGCCCTGGATGATGGGTTGGTGGGTGGGAGGGTGCCTGGGGTGCGGTTGGGCCCTGCCACACCAGATGGGCCTGCTGGGTGGTCCGTGTCCGAATAGGAGGACAGATCCTCCACATCCGTGAGTCCTTGTTGGGGGCTTGCAGGCTGGCTGTGCTGGCTGCTGTCTCCATCTCCAGCATCCAGCAGTTCGTCACCTGTGGGGGAATGAGATATGTTATTGTGTTGCACATGACAAAGTATGTATAGGTTGTCTGACATCCACAGTTCGTGCACAGTCGTGCACAGGTTTCCCGGAGCCGTGTGTGTGGCTGTGCTATTTGTTGTTGTGTGGGCATGCCAATGGGACTGTGTGCTGTGGACATGTGGCATGGGACGGATTGGCAATGCCGATGGGTGTGTTGCTGTGCTCCTGCTTTTTGTGGCTCTGGTGTATGCGGACTCCAGACCCATCGTGGAGGTTGGTTTGTACTATGCTCTTGGGGTTCAAATGTAATGCTTAGAAACGCAGATGGCATAATGGGGGTCAGCCCCCTGAAACGCATTTGAGATGAACTATGCTTTGGGGGTTCATATGGAACGCTTAGAAACGCAGATGGCATAATGGGGGTCAGCCCCTGAAACGCATTTGAGATGAACTATGCTTTGGGGGTTCATATGGAACGCTTAGAAACGCAGATGGCATAATGGGGGTCAGCCCCCTGAAACGCATTTGAGATGAACTATGCTTTTGGGGTACATACTGTGAGCCATGGGTGCAGAACGTGACATGTGTTGTGGCAACATGACAGTGCATGGTCTGAGGTGTGTGTATGTCTGACATACCCTGCATATTTGCTGTCTGTTGTGATTTCTGGCCATGTAATTGGACGCATTGTTATGAGTGAGTGATGGTTGTGTGCCACACGACGTATTGCAGATGGTCCAATTCCTTGGTGTGCGTGCTGCCCTGTGCCATGTGCATCAATGCAGTGCTCGGGGGGTGTGGCCCATGTTATGTGTGTTGTTGCTCACAGTGTGACGTGCGCTTCATTCACTTCTGGCACATGATTTGTCATGGGCATGTTTCTTTGCGTGACTACTGTATGTGGACCAGCTGTTCGGATGACATACCTTTCATGTGACTGGGGCTGACGGATGAGATGGATGGTATGTTGTATGTGCATTGTGTGTCTGTGTGTTTGATGGGTCCAGTGGTGTTCGTGTGCATTTATGTTGTTCCACGCTGTTGCGTCTAGTGTGGTATGTCTTACATGGGCGTAGTTGTGGGATGTGTGGTTGACAGGCAGTAGGGGCTACATGGACAGGACTTCGATGGTGTTGCAGTTGTGTGTGATGGGTTGCACTGTGCCTGCCGTGTGGTTCTGTAATCAGTGTGACTTGTGCATGCAGACGTGGCTCCTTGGGTGTTGCTGTGTCTGTGATGGGTCATGTGGGGTGTGACTCTGTGGTTCATGTCCGTGTGCACATTGTTCACATGGTTGTGACAGGGAGCAGTGCTGCGTGTTCCTCTGCTACTTGACATGTCCCATGTGTTAGTCGTAATTCAGTCCTCATGCCTCCAGTCACCCCGCCCTGTCCAGTTTCCCACCTGCAGGTTGTTTTTGAGCGTGCACTGGACTGGATGCAACATGGTTATGGGCGGGGGGTGCTCCATGTTGCAGGTCTGTGGGGGTGGGGGCGGTGTTATGGGTCGTGGTGATGGCTGGACACCCACTGACACCGTTTGTCCTGGGGCGGGATGTCTACCTGTCGGCTGCCGGTGTGCACTGCAGTGGCTGCTACGTGGGTGTGGGCTGTGGGCTGTGCTCCTCCTTGCTGTGCTGTGGAACTAGGGGCCTGGTGTGTGTTGTACTTCAGCTGTCCCCCCTCCCACCCACTGCCTTTGTGTTGCGGCTACTTACCTGTTACTTGTCGGTTGGTGCAGCTACGGCTGCCACATGGGTGTGGGGGTGCTCCGCCTTGCTGTGCTGTAGGACTAGGGGCCTGGTGGGTGTTGTACTTCAGCTGTCCCCCTCCCACCCACTGCCTTTGTGTTGCGGCTACTTACCTGTTACTTGTCGGTTGGTGCAGCTACGGCTGCCACATGGGTGTGGGGGTGCTCGTTGTGGCGCTTCTGGAGTACTAGGGGACCTGTTGGTGGTTACGTGGCTGGCTGGGTGTACACATGCCCCCATGGTTTTGTTAGTTGATATGTTTGGGCTGTGTGTGTGGTGGTGCCTGTTGCATGTGTGAGTGATGTGTTGTGTATTGTGTACTGGACATGGGGGTGTTTGTCCCTCGGAGCTATGGCATGGTGGTAGTGCATGTGAGTACATAGCGGTGTGCTGGTATACATTTGTTTGTACTTACCAGCCTCCACTCCCCCTGGTAATCCGGTGAGGATCTCCGGATGGATGATGACTCGCACCTTCTCCTCCCACGCTTTGAAGGTCTTGTAATGCGCGGGATTCCCTCCGCCAGTCGTGGCAGCCAGCTCTCGATTTTTGCTCTCCTTCTTCTTGACCAGGCTTTTGATGTCGTTCCACCGTTTGTTTATCTCTCCTCTGTTTCTGGGTACGGTCCCGACTGCATTGACCTGGTCTACAATTCTGTTCCACATTCTGTTTCTGGTGGCTAGTGGTGTGTGCTGGACCTGGTTGCCATAGATTTGTGTGTGCACCTTGACGATCTCGTCGACCATGACCGTCAGCTCAGTGGAAGTGAACTTGGGCATTCTGTGTGATGCCATGGTGTTTGTGGTGCTGGTGCGGTGTGTGATGTGTGATGTGCAGGGGGTTTGTGGTGCCGGTGTTTGGTGGTGGTGGTGGTGGTGGGTGTGATGTGTGCGTATCTGTGGTGTGCTGCTGTCCTTGCTGTGTCACTGTGTCCTCTCCTCTCTCTCTGCTTTGCAATGTTGCAAGGGGTTGTGGTCTGTGGAGGGGCTGCTTTTGTACTTACCTGTTTGGGTGTGTCCTGATGGTCTGTTGTTTTCAGGTGTGTTGTGGCTGGTGTTCTGGGCTTTGTAGTTTATTTGTTTGTCCAGGGGTGGTGTGTTTTCGGGATGTGTACTTTGTCTGTGTATTTGTGCGTGGGTTGCTGTGTGGACTTGTTTGCCATGTTGTGTGTGTTTGTTTGAGTCCGCGGCTGTTTCTGTGCAGGGACGTGGCCGCCATGGCTTCTGCCGTGTCCATTTTCTTCAGTGTTGTTTACCCTGGCGGGCGGTGTATTTGTTGTTTTTCCGCGCTCATGTCGGTGCGATCGTAATTTCACGTGCGGTGTCTCGACCGTGAGGGCGGGCGGTTTTGTGTTGTCGTGCGTCTTTCCGTCCGTGGCGGGCGGTTTGACTCCGACTCGGGCAAGGGCGGGCGGTATTTTGTGGTTTTTTTCCGCCGCTGGCGGTTTTCGGTTCGAGGCATCATGATTGCTGGGTCGGTATTCAGACGGTGTAGGCGGGCGGATTTTTGCCGCTTTCATGGGTGGCGGATTTTTTTACGCCCGGTATCGTAATGGGCCTTATAGTAACTTATTTTCAGGACTTTGGGCCTGATTATGATTATTATGACCGCCATCCTGTTGGGAATAGGACCGCCCGACTAGCTGTCCGCAGTCCCGCTACAGGTATTATGTTGTGAACGCCTTCAAGGCGGTCGCACTGTGTATATTTTGTATTGCATTGCATGCTGTGGGCTGCAGCACACGCCGCAATACAAAAAAAGCACATCTTGCATGTCCCTGAACTATGTGGCAGGCACCATGCGGTGCCTGCCACATGGTGCAGGGATATGTAGGGGGGCACCATAAGTGCCCCACAGAGCCAGTATTGGAGGGCCAGGGGGGAAGGGGACCCGTTACAGGCCCCCAAGTCACTTTCCGCCTGCCTTTTCATAGCGGGTTAACCGCCATGAAACGGCCGGTGGAAAGGGACATTGTAATCCCTACAGCAGTGCCTGAGCAGGCACCACTGTTGTAGGGATGGCAGTCCCTCCGACGATCCGACTGGCTCAAGGAGCCCGTCGGTTCTGTGGCGGTCAGTCTCTCCGCCCGCCTTCCATCCGCCCACCATCATAATGCGGTAGGCAGACAAGCAGGGTCCGATGGCGGTGGGACCGCCACCGACGGCCTGACGGTAGTGGTCCCACTGCCATCATAATGAGGCCCTATGTTATGTTATATCCACTTAGTAAGGTGCAAGCGAATCACACTGGGAGGTGCATCTTGGTGCTTGGCTTACACATAACCAGCATCTAGCACTTAAAACAGCCAGGTCTCCAACAGTTTTTTTAATCTGGCAAAATCAGAGCAGCGGTGGTGATAGAACGGAGCTGATTGCATGCCGTGGGGGCAGTGTAGGAGAACGCTCTGCTTCTACATATAGAGGCAAGAATGCGGGGAATGGTCGGTAGCACCTTGTCGCTGGATCTTAGAGTGCGAAGGGGGCAATGATAGCTCAGTTTCTCTTTTAGGTACAAAGGAGCTGTACCCATCAAAGCTTTGTGGGTAAGGCAGCATATTTTAAAAGCAGTGCGCTTTCTGACCGGAAGTCAGGGCAGAGCTCTGAGAATGGGCGCAGAGGGAGAGCCTTCAGGAAGTTACAAACTAGGTGGGAAGTCGTATTTTTCACCATCTGGAGTTTGGACAGTAGGGTGTCATTCATGCCATAAACAGAGCATTGCTGTAATCAAGGTGGCTGATGACCAGAGCCTGGACCAGCGTTTTCCTTGTCGATGATGGTAGCCAAGGGTAGACTTTCATCAGTAGCCGCTTTGTAGCAAAGCACGTCCCTCTGACTGCGATTATAGGTCTTTTCAAAGACAGCTCCTGGTCTAATTGAACATTCAGATTGTTTGTGGAGTGCCTTGGAAAGGGGATAATCCCAGTTCAGGAGGCCACCAATCAGGGGACCAGAGGCGTTGTGCTTTGCAGAACAGCAGAATTTCAGTTTTCTAGCTGTTCAGATGAAAAAAATTCTAAGACATCCAAGCCTTAATTCTCCTCATACAGTCCAGGAATCAATACTTAGCACCGTCGATGTCTTGTCCCAGTGAGATGATCAACTGGGTATCGTCAGCACATGAAATTACATCAAAGCCACTTGCTTTAACAATCTGAGCCAAAGGAGCTGCATAGATGTTGAACAGCGTCATGCTCAAAGATGAGCCCCGTGGCCCTCTATTGATAGAAACCATGTGGGATTTGAATGGACCCAGTGTGATTGTTTGTGCCTGGCTGTCTAGAAAGTCAGAGAGCCATCGAACGACATTGCCTCTAACACCGATCTCATGCAGTCTGCTGATCAATATGATATGGGAAACAGTATCCAAAGCCACTGGGAGATCTAACAGCGCAAGCATGGCAGGGGCGCCCGCATCCAAGGAAAGGCGGATGGAGTCTGTGACTGCTACCTGTGCAGTCTCTCTGCTCTGGGCAGCTCTAAATCCGAATTGGGAGGGATTGAAAATCATTTGGTCCTCGAAGAATGCCATGAACTGGGTCAATCCTACAGTATGTCCTGCAGGCAGCACTGACAAAGTAGTTGGGGAAGAACCAGACAGAAGACTAGAGTTCTCCTGACTCATTGGTAACGGAGGGGAAATAAAGCTTGCAGGGTCCTCAGCTACCAGACAGGGAGACAGGTAGGAAAACCTTCAAACCATACAAGCGATCGGACCTTCCAAATTCTGAAAGGGTAGATAGACCCAGGTTCACTCAAACCTGTCAGGATGGACAAGGTTGTTACAAATTTAATGCAGCAGAGTAACTATGGACCTGATTATGATGGCGGTCAGACTTTTGCCCGACTGCCATCTTGTCGGGAGTGGGACCGCCAGACGAGCTGTCGGTGGTCCCGCTACCGGTATTACGATGTGACCACCTTCAAGGCGGTCACAATGTGTATATTTTGTATTGTGGCATGTGCTGCGGGCTGCAGCACATGCCACAATACAAAAAAATACACATTTTGCATATCCCTGCACTATGTGGCAGGCACCATGGGGAAACATCCTTTACCCCACATGCGTTACTCCGCATGCCATTACCCCGCATTTTTTACACCGCAAAATCTTTTACAATGCAGGGCTTTACACCGCAAACTATTACAACGCATTTCCCAAAGTAACGCCCCGGTGGAGTTAGAATAGTAAATTGCGTTGTAATGGGGAATGCGTTGTAATGGATTGCGGTGTAAAGCCCTGCATTGTAAAAGATTTTGCGGTGTAAAAAATGGCAAGTAATGGCATGCGGAGTAACGCATGCGGGGTAAAGTGTCCTATTCGGCACAATGCGGTGCCTGCCACATGTCGCAGGGATATGTACCCCAGGGCCTATATCAGAGGGCCAGGGGGGCCCGCTATGGGCCCCCAAGTCACTTTCAGCCTGCCTTTTCATGGCGGGTTAACCGCCATGAAACGGCAGATGGAAAGGGACATTGTAATCCCTACGGCGGTGCCTGAGCAGACACCGCCACTGTTTTAGGGATTGCAGTCCCTCCGACGGTCAATGTCAGATCCGTAGCGGTCGGTCTCTTTGCCCGCCTTCCATCCACCCGCCATCATAATGCGGCGGGCAGTCAAGGAGAGTCAGATGGCGGTGGGACCGCCACCGACAGCCTGACCGTGGTGGTCCCACTGCTATCATAATCAGGCCCTTAGTCTGTTCTTAGAGGTCATGGTTTTTACCAGAGATGCAGGGGTCCTGTCAACGTTTGGACACAGACAGGCGCAGATGTGCTAGCCGCACTGTCATTCAGCTGATATAACTGCAGCCGAGATAGTAGCTAGACAGCCAACCAACCAGGAAGTGGGGCAGCAACGAATGAAATTAAATGTACAGAAATGCCCTTTCCACACAAACAGCTACTGCTGAGGTGACTACATTTATGTACATGTAAAAAGCATTGGAGTGTATAATGGGCTGTCAGTTAAATGTTGTATGACTTGGAGAAGCATGGATTCTATTGAGAAAAAATAAGTATTTATTTTTATGATTTTAAAACCTCAGGAATGTTGTTTCTGAAAAGGAATTCAGACTATAATGTAATTTGGTTTTTGACACTGGAGAAGCCTGAGTCATAAGAGCAGAGATTAGATATGCTACTTGATATGGTATAGTTGTAGAAAATATTTTATCCACATCTGAGCCATTGAAACCTTTCATTTAGAAAGTTATTACATTTTAGTAGGATACTGTCAAAGTAAGTTATCAATGAGCATTACCGAAGGCATGATGAATGCACCATCATTGAATTCTCTAAATGTAAGCAAGTATGCTCGCATCCCCCTGCATTCTGGTGCATTTTGGCTTAAGGTGACAATAAATGAAGACAAAGGGAATCCAGAAACATTGTGACATTTGCATTGTACACAGGAAAAATGATAACTCACCTTGTACAGCCTGCAAAAAAATGCAGGCGCGCCACTGTTAACACACGACCGATTGGAGATATGTCTTGGTTGATTGCCTTACAATCTTACTAATACCATCAGGAGAATAAGGCAGGACAGATTATAAATGGGAGGGCATGGTTGCACTTATTCAGGATATTGATGGAGAAAAAGGGGGGAAGATAGAATGCAGGGAACGTGGACAGGGTAGCCATACGAAAAGTGTTTTAATATTCAATTACAATCTTTTTGGAAAATAGTGAACTAAGTTACAATGAGTATACATGCTGAGGAAGGCTCTCTATGTTAAAAAAGAAACTATTTCTTTTAGGATTGATACTTGTATTCTCTCATTACAACATTTTGCTAGCTCCTCAAAAGTGCACGAGAGTAGCACTCAATCCTAATGGATGAATTGTCATTTCTGGGATGAGTTCAGTTTTAATATTCCTAGTCTTTTAAGTTGATTTTTTACTTTCAACCATTCATTTCAAAGATAAAAGCTGTATCAATAAAATGCTCACTGGCACTACAAAATTTGAGATGTTTGCATTTGATCCTCAATATCAATAACTGATCTCTCTTAATATGGTGTCTTTCTATAAGAGCATCCCAAAGGATGGACCATTTAAAGTAATTTCTCTTGTACTGCACAACCACAATTGAAACACTTCCTTCAGATATAAAGCAGAATTCAAGATGTTGGCATCAACCTAGGGCTTATTATTCCTTCATGCCCAATTTTACTTTTAGATTATAGGAACTAACTTGGGCACTTTATTCAGAATCTACACTACGAACCTTTATGTGAATAACTTTGAGGAGACTAATTCATACCTTGTAAAGAGATCGTGGTATACATGTGGTATATTCACTTTATGAAATAATGGACATTAATCTCTATGACTTGTTCTAGACTGGCTCAACAATGGTTATCATAATTTGTAGGTTATTTCACACTTCAGTAATTGTGAAATAAATGTAATGCGCCTTTACATTTTTCAGAAAGAATAATTTGTTAGCAGGTGACTTTGAGTGACTGGCTTCCAATTATAAATTTCTTCTCCTTAAACATGCATATAGTAAAGAATTTCACTATAAAATCATAGTTCAGTTTTATCTTAAGCATAATGCCCACGATGATGTATACGGAATATTGTAAAGTGAGCTGTATGTAATCAGCATTTGCTTCATTTGAAGCCTCAGTCCAATTTCAGAGAAAGTATTTTCATTACTAATATAGACGTTTATAGCCCACTGTTAGGGATCATTCTTTTCAGATGAGCGACGAAAATCAAACAATAGATTTCCTGATTTGGTTTCACTTACATGTACATCCAGAGACCAACCATAATTTCCATGCATTTATGGGCCCTCCTCCTCATTGAAGGCAAATATAAATTTGGAAAATGTCAAGTGTGTAAGCTTACTAATACAGTAACCATTATTGTAACTCAATGATCTACTTTTTATTTGAATAGATACACCAGATGTCTTTCTGAGGGATGGTGTGCATAATTAAATACCCTTATAAACATTACGGCGCAGATCGGGCAATATGGGAATTCTGCATTTGGCTAATGGTACATTGTGAGCGATTAGGCTTTGTAAACACCGAACAACAACTAATGTCCAATATTTTATGCACAAATCACATTCACAAGTCCACTTTGGAGTGATTAAAGTGAAATAAATAAAAACCACACGTTCCTCTCAAAAGTAAGGCGTAGTAAAATGATAACCACGCCTGCTTAAATTCAAACATTTAAAACTAGATGAGCTAGATATGTTTCTGACACAGTGTTAAGTTGCTTGTAATGGACAATATATCGCTTTAAATTGATGAAACCACTGTTCACCATATTTGATCCTGCCTCTAAGAGTTTAGTTTCAATTTAATTCAAAATTGATTTAGACCCCAATACAGATCAACAATCCAAACATAAAACTTTACAAAATGAAATCTCCAAATATATGGTATTTTTCTGTTAACATATCACCAAAATACTGTTAAAAGATTTAAATAGATTAAAACACACATATTCATTAGAAGCAGAGTATAACTTGCAAAAATTCATCCGTGTACTAGTTGCTCCACAACTGCGATGCTCCAAAAGTAACCCAACGCGACTCAGCGCCCCACCCCTTCACCAGGAGAATGGGGGGCCAACCGCACCATGAACCCCGACAGAGGGAGACTGCGGTACCTGCCTCCACAGCAGCTCATCGACCCAACGTCTTCACTACCCAATGGAAGGAGAATTCAGCAACGCGCCCCCGCTCCAGAGTCCGATGACATCGCTGCAGCTTCCGAGCACAGGTACTGTGCCCCCTGGACCTGCGAAGTCCCTGCAAACCTACCTGCGCTATTGTGGGTGGCCAGAACAGGGTGGTCATAATGGTCCCCAGTGACCTGCGCCAACATTTCCTGATTATTGACTTTTAAGGTACTGTATTAACCAACACATGTATCAGTCGATCCCCTGCTGGAATCCTTGCCAGTTTTACCTCGGTCCAGCGTGCCAGTGTTCTCCCAGCACTGGGATTGCTTACATACTTTGAGCATACTTTGAGTGTTCATTACTGGTGAAATACTCTTTGGATTTCTGTCATTTTGGTCTTGTTTGTTTATAATATAATAACCGATTTTTATAAACCTATGTGGAATCTTTTTGTGGTGTTTTCATTGTGTTGCTTTGTGTGTGTTGCACAAATACTTTACACATTGCCTCTTTAGATACGCCTGACTGCTCTGTGCCAAGCTACCAGAGGGTGAGCACAGGTTATCTTTTAGTGTGTATCTAGCATACCCTGACTAGAGTAGTGGTTCCTGCATGGCCTGGGTGCATAACTCAGCCAACCAGAAATACGATTTCTAACAGTCATATTTAATGGGATATCTCATTAGCAGATCAGATAAAGATTAATGAAGTTAGTACATGTTTACATTACCTGAAAACATAAAATCACGATTAGGCCAATACAGGTACACAATGCAATGGAAAAGGTGGATACCAGTATATGTCAACTGAAAAAGCTGTTAAATTCAGAGAGCTATAAACATAAGATGGATCACTTTTGTGTGATGTGTGAGATTAGTACAACTATGTTTAATGGAACTATAATATATCTTACGTATGGTTCTGATTTTCAACTCTGTAGATGTGGCTTATGTGTTTAGATAATAGAGAATGCCCTTAAAGGCTTCCCCACTTGGACATATGGGGAAAAAGGAAATATCATGCTGGAGCCCAAGTGTATCATAACCACACATAATACGGTCCTGGTACAGCATTTCATACTTATATAAAACATTATCACGTTTTAGTCTAAGTGACATTCTAAAGTGTAATTTCGCAAACCATCATCAAGTTCCGTTCTATAAGCTAACTCAATGACGCTTCCCAATAATGATGGTAATGTTCTTGCAGTTTCTTGTGCTCAGTTGGCTATTAATCAATTCACTCCCGCTATCCATTCTCTCAAGGCTTCGTAGGATCAAGAACCTAAAATGAAAATTACTGTCCCTGAAAATCGGTATGCATTCTCCCAACAGGAAACTCTGATGCTAGATTTAAGTGTTCCTGTCAGCTAGGAATTCTCCTCTAGAGTTCACCTCCTTACTTACTGAATGGATGTTTGTATTCATTGGGTCAAGTGGTTGCACCCGGCAATCGCAGGGAGAAGGGCCATGGGTGTTCTGTCTGTAAATTAAAGCTATTTAAGGTTTTTGACTGTTCGGCAAGGAATTGTTAGTAAAAGGGCTGTTGTGTAGCTACTTGGCATATCGAGTGAAATCATTTCCTTGTGTCAGGGTATGACACTTGTGTATATCGGAGTTGCCATTCTGAGTGTGTAAATTGTGTCAATATGTTTTATTGGGCTTGCATAGGTTTTCTGTGTACTGTAGGCTTGTGCTTGTAAAGACTGATTATACTTCAACGTGGATTGAGATGGAATTTGCCAATGGTTTAAGAATTTCCTGAATGTTCCCGCATTACAAAATCAGGAGATGTCCACTGGAAATGATGACAATGAGGTTCAATTTACTTTGTCTGCAACATCGATATTTTTAATGAGCGATGGTATGAAGCATGTAATAATATACTGCCTTCAGCAGGGCCTAGCAAGTAAGTAGGATTTACAGGGGACGGAGCAAGAAATAATATAGCTATTACAAATCTCACAGTTTCAGCAGTGGCAGGGACATTTTTTAATATGGTTGTGTGCAATGTAAGTGCTGCCCTAGATTTATGCATGCAACATCATGAAGTTTGAGAAATTTTGATAATTTTACTATCTGGAACAATCTCACACAAAGAAATAAAGTGAATTGTTGAACTAAAAGTAAATTTTTTCTTATTAATGTCTGCCAATTAAGTGAAGCTCCTGCCATTAGCACACTTAAAAAACATAAACGTCCTAATGTAAGTTGAAGCACATTTGGGACTTTACAACTTCACTTTGTGGGAGAAGGAGATGGTTAGGGCATTGTAAACCTGTTGTGAAGTTAGTGCTATTTTCAGGCGTAAACAAGAGGAATGAGGAGGCGAAAATACGAGAAGAAGGACTTTTTCAGAGGAAGGACAAGAATCAGGTACAGGAGGATTTTTTTTTTATTTTTAAAAAGAAGCCTTGTAGCATTTACCAAAGTTTATCCTGGTGATTTGGTTAAAATAAAGGGGCATATGATCAAGGGCTGGCGATATAATTATCGCCGCTTTAGCGTCCGTTTTCGGGCGAAAAGCGGCGATAATTATATCGCAATATTTACAAGGACACGCTAGCGCGTGTTTCCTTGATTCAGCTCCCGTTTTGTTCACGCCTCGCTTTGCATCTCTAATGAGATGCAAAGTAGGCGTTCCCTGCGAAAACAGAATGAAAATGATCGCTAATTGTCCTTCTCCGTATTTACAATAGGGCCCAGGACACCCATAGCGATATTTAAACCCGCGCTAACGGCAGTTATCGCCGTAATTGTACGTCTACATTTTTCCTGACTAACCTATCTTTGACATGGGAGGTGGATTGAGTGGCTAAATCCACATCTCCCTATCAGCAAGGATTCCGCTATCGCTGCAGGATTATCGCTGGATTCCCAGCGATAATCCTGCATTTCGCGGCTATCGCCGGATTTCACATCGCCGTGGAGATAAGCGTTGTAAATAACGCGATATCTCGGCGATCTGATCCGGCGATAGCCGGCGTTAAGCTAAATCGCACTTAGCGCGCCCTGCGATCTTTATCGCAGTTCGTTGCTAATATGCCCCAAAGTTACCCTGAACCACAAAGATGGGCTATGATATTATTAGGCATCAAACAGTTTTTTGTATGCAAAGAGAAAGGAGGAAGCACAGAGTAGCGTTAATAAACAATGTCAAGATGAAGATAATTTTGTCAGCAGAAATTGTGGTGGATCCAGATGATTTGGAGAATGATAGAAGACCATGGAGTTATTTAGAGTTTGGTGGGCTGAGTGCCCTGTCCACTAAACTGATGGTTCACCCACTCTATTTCGAGTTGGGTGAACCGTCATGTTTTTGCCAGCAGAGCCGCTGCTGGCTCTGCCAGCTGAAACCTTAGACCAATGACTGCATAATAATAATGATAATGACGCCCTCCCAAAGGGAGAACACCCCTGAGGAGTCAAGACAATTAGATGTTTGTTTTTTAATAAGAAACTCCTGCTTTGGGAGTTTGTTTTTGAAAATCTGTGAGAAATTGGGCCGATGGTTGAGGAGGGTGAAACCCTCCTCAACTAACACCTACAATTCTTGGCAAGGAGAAACACAAATAGTCCCTACAGTAACGTGTGCTTAGCCCTCTGGTAGCTGGGCACAAAAGCAGTCAGGCTTTCGCTGAAAAAGTTACCTTCTGAAGTCCAGCTCAAAGAGTCCAGTTCAAAGTGGAGGAGACGGCAAAGAGCAGGGAGAGCGTCGCGGATTGTCGTCGCTGTAGCGCAAAGAGCAGGCCGGGTGTTGTGGATGGTCGTCGATGTAGTGCGAAGATCCTGTCAGGCATTGAAGACAGTCATGCTGGAGATTCGCACTGGCAATCACTGCGGGCTGTCGATGCTGTAACGCGAAGTACAGATCTCGCATTGCCGGTCGTCGCTAGCACTCACTTTAGCCCAAAGAGTCAGGTTCACCGGAGTTTTGCATTGGTGGTTGGCTCAGGTGACAAGATGTTGGTGCGAATGGACTGGTTTGAGGTCGGGAAGAGCCTAAAACTTCAGGATTTCTACTTTTTGAGTCATAGGAGGAGTGCCCTCTGATACCAGCCAAGGGTCCAGGACCTGGGAGGTTCCTCTTGGGGATCAACACTCACTCTTGCAGAGCCTAGTAGGGATCAGGCAGTTCCAGTTGCAGGTCCACGCAGCAGGTCAGCTGGGCAGATGCAGGGAGGTCTCTGGAGCTTGTTATGTCCCTGGTGCTCAGAGCAGGAGGGCTGTCAGCTGACCCTTAGAGGTACTTAGCCTGAGGTGAAGGGAGCAGGTCCAGTTTTCCTTCTCAGCAAGCAAGGCAGACCTCAAGTAGCAGGGCAGCAGGATGCCCATCTTCTGTAGTATCCAGAGGTCCAGGAGTGTACTGGGTCTGAGGGTTCCCCTTATATACCTGGTGACCACTTTGCAGTCTGAGAAGCTTATGGAGTTTTCCCCTTACAGAGGTGTCTGGAATTTCCTGCCTCCCTGCCCTGGTCCCAATCTGTCTGTGGGCACAATCGGCTAGTGACTTATATGTATTTAAAAGGAAGGTTTAGGCTTTGCAATAAGTTTATTTTGCCAGGTTGAAATGGCAGTTTAAAATTGAGCACACAGGCTGCACTGGCAGGCCTTGGACAGGTTTGTATGGGCTACTTAAATGGGTGGCACAATAAGTTCTGCAGGCCCACTAGTAGCATTTAATTTACTGACCCTAGATACATGTAGTACCACTTTACTAGGGACTTACAAGTAAATTAAATTTGCCAAATGGGTGTAAGCCAGTTTCACCATCTTGAAAGGAGAGAGCACAAGCACAATAGCACTGGTTAGAAGTGGCAAAGTGTTCAGAGTCCTAAAAGCCAACAAAAACAGGTTCAGAAAACAGGAGCGGTGATGGCAAAAGTTTGGTTTGACCCTGTAGAGAGGGCCATGTCCAACATAACCCTATTTCCGTCAGTTGATCACCATCTACCATTCCTGTTTGGGAGTGCAAACACAAAGATGGCAGTCCGCTGTTCCTTGCAGGCTGCCATCCCTGTGTTTGTAGCCAGTCATAGGGGTTCATACAGAGGTACCTGCCTAATTAATGTTTATTAGGCAGGTTGTACAGCCACGGCTTGTGAGTAGAGATTTTGTAATTGTGACCTAGCAGCACATACATTGCATTACAAAATGAAAGACTACATTTATAACGTCATAGCACAATGTCTAACCACTTTTTGTGACCACTCTCTTAGTACATATGGCCCCAAGACTCCTATCTGTCTTGATCCAGTCCCTTGGCCTGACCTGCTACAGCAGTTTAAATGACACCCTGTCCAAAATTAAATTGTTCATGTGCGTCCTTCTTTTCCACGCTGTGTGAAATACACCATAGCACTTGTGGTGTCGGCAAATAAACAGTTTCTTGGTGAACCTGAATAACTCTTCACAGACTCTTGTGAGTTTGCATTTTGTTTGTTACACTGCTTTCATATTTTTAGTCTAGGGGATTGTTAGACCTGGCACCATTGGCGTGGGTCTCCCCTGCATTTTTTGCCTTTGCCACCTGTGTTTTTGGATTCCGTTTTGCTGGCCTAGATGCTCTGGGCACTTTGCCACTGCTGTTCAGTGCCAAAGTGCAAGTGCTCACTTTGTAAATTGTTGTTATGTATTGGTGTTTCCATGTTTGGCTAATTTGATTTACTAGTTAGTCACTAGTACAGTGCACTGTATGTGCCCAGGGCCTGTAAATCAAATGTTGCTAGTGGGCTTGCAGCACTGATTGTGCCACCCACGTAAGCAGCCTGTAAATGTGAGGGTGATTTTTATATTCCGTGTTTGAAAATACCACTTTTAGAAAGTAGGTATTTTCTTGCTTAGCCATCCAGTGTGCCTCTGCTAGGTTTGTGTATTGCATGTCTGGCTTTTGGATGACTGGGGCTGGGGAGGAGCAGTGGCTCCAGAGAGCCTGATGAGTCAGGGCTGGGCTGAATGGACCTGGGCTGCATTTAGAGTAGGGGGAAGAGATTTCCTTTTACCTGAATGGGCCTGGTCTGCCAAGGACAATGCTGTCTCCACCTCCTGCCAGGAAGCTGCACCAGAGAGGACAGAACCGGTGTTGACTGAGCACAGGGCTTCTCTGCCACCAGAGAACAAAGGATTTTGGGATATAAATATTGGGGCCCAGACCCCAGAACTTTAGATCACTTCTGGGAATCAAGAGGAACCTTTGCCAAAGAGAAGAGCCGGAGAAGCTGAGGAGGAATACTGCCCATGTGCTGTTTGCTGTCTGGGGTTGGCCTGCAGTGGCTACTTTTTGCCAAGAAAAGGAGAAAAGGATTTTGCTGTTTGCTGTGTCCCCTTCTTGAAAGAAGATCTCCAAGGGCTTGAATTGAGCTTGCCCCCTGTTAACAAGGTCTCATGAACATCAAAGACCTCACCAAACTTCTGGGCACTGTCTCTGGAACCACTGGTTTCAGTTGCCTGGAGAAGAAAAGGGTAACCGACTCTGTCATCGAGTCCGTCGCAAGATTCCATGTCCTGAAGGCAATGTAGAGGGCACCGCCTCATTTTGCAACGCAACCCTGGTCTCACCGACTCCGTCAACGAGCTGCTGCTTGCACCACGTCCTGTGGGCATCGCACACCGCAACGCTTTGTTACACGCTGCACCGACATCACTGACTCCGTCGCTGCCCGACTCGAACACCGACCGGCTCCGTCGCCGCATCGTGACCTGCCACCACCGCATCAAGCACCACCTCACCCTGCAATGCAAGCCTTGGTCTCACCGACTCCGTCATCGAGCCGCTGCCTGCACCGAGCCGTGAGAATACCACACGCTGCAATGCTTTCACCTCACATCGCAATCGCGACGGTTGCCCCGGACCGGCTCATACCATCGTGTCGGCCGCAACAACAAAAGATATTGTCTCCGAGTCTGTCGACGCTTTTGCTAACCTGTATCGACACGGTCGGCTGTAATTGTTAGACTCTGTCGTATTCAGTATCGCGGTAGCCCTGGACGGAGCTACCGAGTCGGAGAAACTGTATTTTCATGTTTTTCCTGCAATTTAAAGGTTATTTTGCACAATAACTATTTTTAAGAGTATTGTATGCTGGATTTTTGTCGTTTGGTCTTGTTTTGGTTTAGATAAAGATTACTTATTTTTCTAAACTGGTGTGGTGTCCACTTGTAGTGTTTTCACTGTATTACTGTATGTGTTCACAAATGCTTTACACATGTATTACTGTATGTGTTCACAAATGCTTTACACACTGCCTCTGAGATAAGCCTGTCTGCTCGTGCCAAGCTACCAAGGGGGTGAGCAGGGGTTATTTTAGAAGTGTATCCCCCTTACCCTGACTAGAAGCAAGGGTCCCTATTTGGACAAAGGTACCTACCTCTGCCAACTAAAGACCCCCATTTCTAACAGGGATCATAACTCACTTGACTTGCAAGCGCTCCGCCTTCTGCCAGTTATCTGACAAATATATTTCCAGGACCTATGACTAACAGATTGAGCTCTTCATGGACTCAGGCCAGCAGTTCTACACTAGGGGGCCGATTACGATGCGGCTCGTGAAGGTCGCTTGGTTTCCTTACCTACCGCCTCATTACGATGGAGGCGGTCGGAAAGGAAACCAACCGGTTATGCCAGCTGTCTTCCAACGGGCTTAGAGAGCCCCTCTGCCAGTCAAAATGCAGTCAGTAATCTCAAGGGTGGGCCTTTCCGCCATTGAGATTACAATGATGGTTTCCGGCATGGCTTCCATGTCGGTCTGTCCGACATGGAAACCATGTCAGAAAGCGTCTTTGGGGGCCCCCAGAAGGGCCCCCTTGGGTGCACAGCCTCAGGGGCAAGACTCAGGGGCAAGCCCCCTAGTTGATCCCTGCAACTTGCGGTGCCTGCCACGGGGTGCAGGGATAAAACGCACCTCCAATTTCACTATGGGAGCATGCATTACGGACGGTTTACGGCCGTACTGCATTCTCCCATAGTGAAATATAGGAATGAGACTGAACAGTGTTCAGTCACATCCTAATGAGGTGGTCGGGACCGCCGACTGGGTGTCGGTTGGTCCCATGACCGAGTCGGTGTCGGGCGGAAGTGATTCCGCCCGACATGGTAATGACCCCTTAGATGTTGCACTGCTAAGATCTAGACCAAGCCATTGCTTGAAGATTCAATTCTGGATTGTGATCCCACATTACTGCAAATTAAGCTTGGGAGCAGTCTCAGAACACAAGGTTAAATATGGGGCTTCTTAACAGTTTGCTTGCTTGAACATTTATGATCATTTCTCATTCTGAAGGTCTAGTAATACATAGCTGTTCCCTGAGTCCAGCACTTAATGCCTCACTACCCATTTGGCTCACCTCAACATTTTCATGTCCTCCACAGTGTCCTTGCAAACCTGGCCTCATGTTTGCAGTAACTTAATTGTAGCAACTGATCACCCTGAACTTTTTAGGAAAGAGCTTTGCTGACTGAAATTTATTTGAGGATGTTTTGTGAAGATTCGGCAAGCAACGCCAAAGCTATTAACAAACCAAAAAGTCCATTTACTATGGAACCATGGTCCTAACTCTATCTATCTATCTATCTATCTAACCATCTATCTATCTATCTGTCTGTCTGTCATCTGTCTGTCTGTCTGTCTGTCTGTCTATCTATCTATCTCTGTAGTGAAACAACTTAACACCCTTACATTTTAAAAACAAAATTAACCCAAAACACCCCTAACACCAATCAAAACTTTATTTTAAACATTAAATCTATCCAACAGTGAAAAAGGCACTACCTGACCCACATCTTGAAAGAATTAAAGAGAAGCAAAGCAGCATTAAAAGGAAAGCAAATATGTAAGTATAAACGTGAAAAGTAAAAATAGATATTAAAATGTTAAAAGGAAGTAAAAACAATATTTTTACACAAAATAATACATAAGTGCTTTTAACATTTGCATATATAATGACAGAAAAAGCCACTTACATCACCTCCCAGAAAGGCAAACAAACATTATCGTACATGGGATACACGCACAGCCAGGAGACCACAAACATTGAGAATATACATTGAAAATGTAGAAAATACTTTGCTAATGCTTGTTCTGGGAGGGCTAGAACTAAATATTATGTTGTCATTTATGTTAGAGAACACCACCACCATCCCTTCCTCCAATATAACAGAAACAGAAGTAAAATATGTGTTGCAAGACCTAACACAAGCAAGTACTAGCTCAGAGAAAGCCACAGAAACAATATTAAAAAGTATACACCCACAAGTTCCTGAGCACACTACAGGGCAAATGCCAGCGATCCCTAATTCAAAAAGATTTATAGCATGCACCAGAAAGGCCATAAGAAAAAAAACCTCCTGCTCCTGGAAGGTAGCAAGACATAAAAAACCAAATGCATATATCATTCCTAGGTAATAGACATATAAAATTACAATAAATGTGATCAATGCTAAAAAGACAACGAAGACAGAAAAGGATGAAATTTTATATAAAAACTGAAAATATTTATTCAGTCAAAATTCATGTATATGAATCAAATATAACAAAGAAAGGAAATGTTAGAGGAATCAATTCATAAATAATATGTATAACCTAATTATGTAATACATTCATTAACATGTTATACAAATTTTATAAAATACAAAATACGTGTAATAAAATTTTTTCAAGTGGCAAGAAATGAATCTTCGACGCGCGTTTCGGCGCAAGTAGCGCCTTCGTCAGGAGGAGCCACAACAACCTAAAAACAATAAAAATACATCTGAACCATCGTTGTCACAATTTATTTAAATATTCATAATATAATACATTTATAGAGTGCCTTCAGTTGAAGGTAGCAAGACATAAACATGCCTGAAAATCTAACCAGTGAAGAACCCTTCCTCCTGCACGACAACAATAACGGCAGGAAAACAATACTATATGCGAGAGAAAATAACCTCCTTAGACTAACCCAAACTCAAACATGGATGACACTTTTAAATCATGCCCTCCTCCGTTCACAGAGATATACACCACACAGGGTGAATAGATTTACAGTAACATGCCCCTAATTCATGCTGTGCTTCCTAACAAAGTACTATATACTAAAATAAAAACTAACAACTTTGAGCAAACAATGAAACAAATAAGTTTGCAAATCTACATGCTCACAGACATACAAGGTGACTACTACCATTTTAACCAAAGCATTTGGAGACACCTCAGAATATCTACAATAAGTATAAAATATGCAACAAATAGCCAATACACTTTTGAAGTAAAAAATAATATCCCGAGCGTATACACTAGTCACAGAAGTAGCTAAACGCTACAATCTCCTTATAAACTCCCCCTATTGCTAAGCACATGAACAAAAACGAAGGGCCTGGTCCTGGAGTGGGCCGCCACGCCAGTGCCCCACTCCAAGACCGCCAAACTCGACGGCCGTCCGCCTGCCAGATTACAAGCAATCTTGTGGTCTGGCGGGTGGTTCTTTGGTATTTTCACGGCCGTGCATATTAAAAAGGAACCGCATTGGGAATGCCAAAGCCCGTTCCAGCACGGCACTGACTGTAAAGTCCATGCCGTGCTGGAACCGGCGGTGAATGCACACAGGGAGGCACAAAAAGTGACCCCCTTGCAGGCTCCCCTTGGCCCTGAGGCAGCAAGGGGCCCTGTAGGGCTCCCTCTGTTTCCTCACTGCCACAGTTTTCATGGCGGCCTTACCGCCATGAAAACTGTGGCTGTGAGGAAAACCCAAGTATGTTTGGTGGTGCTGCAGCAGCATCGCCAAGCATATTGAAGCCTCTGACTGCTGCACCAACGCCCGGGATCGCTGAGCCCTGGCGGTTGTGGTGGTCTTGTGGAGGTGAGACTCAAAATGCAGCAGTTGGACCACCAGTGCAGCGGTTCGCGGCGGTCCTAAGGACTACCGTACTCAGAATCAGGCCCTAAGTCTGCAAATGAACTATTTTGAAGACACTTGGGTTGGCATACTGCACCATTCTGGTGAAAAATACCAACCCAAGTTTCAAGATACCATGGTGGAACGCACATAACAGCACGGTGGATCAAGAATCCAAAAACAACAACGCATTGAAAGGGTGTCACAAAGCCTTCCAAGCTACATTAGGATAAAGTCAAGCTACCACAAAGTTAGCATAGAGTAATCTATAACCCAGATGAAAACTAAAACATCCAAAACGACCAAAGAAATTTATGAAATGCTACAATGCAAATTACAACTATTTATAAATACCAAAGCAAGCCATTACCTAGAAAGCAAAGAAAACATTGGAAAAACAATACTTAAAATCACCTAACAATCCAACTTATATTGCAATCCAACAATAACAAACAAACACACTAAAATATATTTACTTATAAATATTACTAATCAGTCTAGCTTGCAAATATAATTAAAACAATATCCAATAAGACTGATACATAAAAACCTAGTAATATAAAATTAATAAACAAATAACTACATATCATAAAACACATTATTACAAAATTAAAAAATCTCAAACCAATAAGCATTTTGTAACAAATACATACAATATGTAACAATTAAGGTGTAATGTCATTATAATACATAGCTTTAACAAAAGCAACCATTTCCACCAAAGATAAAATAAAATTAACCTATGGTTCTGTAGCTGATGCCCTCCCGTCCACAAACAAAAAATCCACATAAATAGAGAAAAAGTAACCTAAAGAAATGCACAAATAAAATTACCCAGAAAATTAATCCACAAGCTTAATCCACAATCCTAGGAATCCATACACATTGAACAATTATTATAAAACCACTTATTGAAAATCAAAAAAGAGGAAATCAATAAGTAATCTTGGTTAAAATAGCCAAACCAAAATAATTTATTTTAAAACAAAAAGCATCCAAAAATAAGAAAAGGCTTCCACTCTGATAAAAAAAACATGTAAAAAAAGACGATATACCCACCCTCACCTGAAATACATTATAAACAATATAACATTCATTTGCAAACAAGACTCCCATAGTGAAAATAACTAATGAAACTAACTATACTAGGCATACTGCACTAAGGCCTAACTCACTATACTATGTAACACCAAAGAACAATCTAACACAAAACTGTAAAACAACCACTGCAAACCAATACACTACTCTACACTAAATACTCCCATCCATATCCCTCTTTCCCAAAACCTCAAATAATAACTTTAGAGTGGTCTTACCTTATCCATAGACCAGCAGCAGGGAAACGCGACCGTCAGGAACCAAAATCACCTGACAATGATGTGAATTGAGTGAGAAATATAGAGAGCAGTGAAAAAATGGCTGCTAAATGAAAATAAAAAAGACTATTTTGCAATACAAACCAATGTATATTTCAAATAATTATTAAAAGCATAAATTTACCTATTTTTATAAATAAAATTATATGTAAAAAATGAACTACATGCATTTATGTGCTGCAATTAATAAAAATGCATAAAATAAAATATATGAACAATTATAAAAGTGTATTTTTATTTTCAAACCACACAAACACTACAAAGCACCAAACACTGCAAAGCATACCATAATTTAACAGGAGCTGTTTCTTTTTCCTATTCCTCTCTGCAGTACATTCTCACTAAATTCCACTTTGAAAAAAACCAATATGCTATACCCACTCCAAGAAAAAGTATTTAGGGGGAGATGTTAGGTAATATTTATTATTCCCACTCCAAACTGAACTACACTAGGGAAGGTATTGGATATTGAAGAGGTCAATTTACTATTCCCACTCCAATATAAATAGTATCATGGAAGGTGTTGGACATTGAAGAGGTCAGATAAACGATTTCCACTCCACTATAAACCACTTTGATGGAAATGAGGTCAGTTTTATAATTCACATTCCAAAGTAGACAAAATTTAAGAAAATGTAGGTCAATAAAGATACCACACACACTAGTACCAATGAAAACGATGCTATATTAAAATTAGTATTGATTTAACAAAGAACTCAAACTTTTAAATGAAAGTAAACATTTCAACCAAATAATATAAAATAAATTTCAATATGTAAAGAGAAAATTAAATATGAAGTTAATTTATTTCCCCTGCCTTAAAAAACTGAAATATGTACTTAATTTCGGAAATAAACGTTTTTTAAATCTAAAAGTGCTAAAAATTATTATATATATTTTTTTTAATATATTTAATATATATTTAAAAAACAAAAATATAATTTTACTTTAAATATCATTTAATTTTAAAATTCTACGTTTCAAATGACCAAAAACTTTTAACACACTTAATAAATTTAAAATAATTATGTCATATTTTAACTTCCAATTATAATATACAATTTTAATATAACATTAACATGTATTTCACATTCTGCATAAATTAATAAACATACCAACAATACAATTTCAGAAATAAACAAACAAATTACATATTTATATATCTAAAATGTAAAATTAAATGTAAAAAATGTAACTAAAAAAAAATTAAATGGATATAAAAAGTTTGAAATAAATGTTTTACATAATCTCACCATCCTTTCCCCTATAAACCCAGCATTCTTCTACTTAAATACAAAAGAAATTATTAAAACATATTCTGAAATTATAAATTTATCTAACCTGCACTATAAAAATATAACTACTAAATTAAAAATAAATATAAAATATTTGAACACAAAAACCATTATACAACATTACAAACAACATTACTAACAACATTACAAAAATATCGAACAAATGCTAAATTGCTTACTATTGTATATATACCACAGGATTTTTAGCAAATATATGGTGAAATGTGTAATGTGTTAAGCCATTGTGGACACAAGGGCTAGATGGTCTGGCACTAGTTCTTTTTGAGTCACCGCTAGGCATGATCCCTGAGGATATCTGTATCAGAACCCCTTCCTCAGCAAGCACTGAGGTGCACATAGGATAGAGAGGAGTCACTGGTACCCTATCCTCTTGATTCCCAGTTAGTCAGCAAGCGGGCAATATGCTGGAAATCACCTCTTTTGGTCTATGTAGGCAGGTAGGCAAGTTCAGAGCACAGGGTGCAATCTTTTTTCTCTGCGCAAGGGGAAGGACCTGGTCTCTGACACTGAACCACATCCATGGGTACAAGGCTCATGCTTGCCAACTAGGAATTCAAGCACGTCATTAGGTGTGCCAAAGGAATTTAGAAAGGACTGATACCATACCCGCTTTCACATAAATGTTGCCGCATCATCATTTATTGTGCTGTCAACCCAGAGTAGGTGTAGGACACTTTTGGCTAGTGATTGTCAAGGAGGATGAAATGTCACTTCCTGTGGTCAATGACATTTCTGTCTATGGGCAATGAACGTTACCTCACATGTGGAAGAGTTAAAGGGTCTGTGTGAGAGGTGTAGTGTTCCTGGAATTAGAATGAATATTCACCCATCTTTCCAGGGGGACGAGGTCTGTGCTTAGTTATGTTTTGTTTTACACTTGCTTACCTCGATCTAAAACACCTGAGTAACGAGGCGCACTGCTGTGTTTCCGATGGATGTATTTTTTTCTGTGCTCCACTGACGTAAGTGCTGCACCCTGGCAGCCCTGGAGGTCCTCCCCTGCTCGAGGCATCAATCTTTGTTTCTGTGAAATCACATCACCAAGGTAGCCCTGCAACCTGGACCGGACGAGCAGAATTGCATCATACCAGGGAACATTTCAGACAAGAGTACTGTGATCCCAACCGAATGTACAGCAGAGTTTTAATCACCTCAGGCAGGACCCTGAAGTACACATCAACTGCTACAGAAAATTGTGCTTTTCGAATGCGTAAGTCGGCAACTCGCTTTACCAATTTCAGGAAATCAATGCTTCATTTTCTTTCCTCCCCTTCCTCTTGCGCCTCGGGCCTATGTTCAGGTAGAATACATTTAGAGAGGGCTTTCAAATTCAAAGCCTCCTACGCTGATGAGAAAATGGCATTACAGCACCTCATTTCTGAAGTCAATGGTGTGATATGCGTTATGATTTCAGACCGCCGTGTGCGCTCAAAGTATTGAACACAATTGTTTGCCAAGTCTCACGTCTGGAGAGCTGGAAAAATCGAAGCCCTGGCTTCAGAAGAGACAAGATACTCGGCAAACCGGCTGCATTGGTCACGCAAAGTACATTTTCCTCTTATGCAAGGGGTAAAACAATAGTAGAGGTGGGCGAGCAAACAAATTAACAGGAAGAGCCAAGTAACCTCTGGTCGGCTCTGGCCCTAAGAGCCAGTGTGCTAGCCGAGACTCCTTGAAAATATTTGGCATGTAAATCATGTAACAAAGAAATTATCAGGTGTCTTCAAAATTCAAAAGTGCATCAAATCTCTGCATTCTCATTGCAGAGATTCTACCCTAAGGGCCCCATTACGATGGCGGTGGAACTGCCACCATTAGCCCGTTGGTGGCGGTCCCACCGACATCGGACCCTGCAGGACCGCCCGCCACATTATGATGGCGGGAGGATGTAGGGCGGGCGGATGTGAGAAGTTGGCCTGGCATATGCTGTCCACTAGTTATAGTGGGCACCTTGCACCAGTCCAAACAACCCCTTATGGATGATAGGTTAAAGACAACCTTTATAGAAAGCTATCCTAGTGGTAGCTATGGAGAGCAGCCTTCAGGCTAAGTCTTGAAGGAATGTAAAGCAGCTTGTTTTTACCAGTCTATAATCTCTTGAGTGACCAAATGAAAGAGGACCACACCAGGTATATATATAAAATATATGTATTTAGTCTTAAACACCCCCTCTAGTCTCTTTATGAGGCTAGAGTTCAAATACATCAGTTACAAGTCAAATATCAGCAGTATTTAGCACAATACACGTTTGAGCCCTAGGGCGTACCAAACCATATACTAAAATAGTGGTATAAGAACCACGACTGAACTAGACACAAGGCCTAGAGCCTGTAGAAGTGGTTGGACCCCAAGGAACCACCCAAGGTAGTGACACAGGGGACCCACGGGGGACGAGTGCAGTGTGAGAACACAGCCGCGAGCCACCGTTGACTTCTATGGGGAAAGTCGCGGTTAGATTTTTAAAGAAAAGGGACACTTCGGAGAGGACTTCCAGTTAACCCCTTAAAACTTAAGAGTTTCTAGGGCCCACACCCACGTGAAATACTCGAGTTACCTCACCCAGGGAAGCCAGGTGCATACGTGTTAAAAGGTGTCGGGAATCGTCGTCGTTTTCAATGGCGACCGCTGGAAAAGTGCTGCTGCCGTGGAGGAGAAGAGTGACCGGAGCGATCCAAGCCTGGATCGAGGAAAAGGAAGACCTGAAAGCAGAGAGGACAGAGTCTGGGTCACTAGCCAGTGACCAGGGGCACGATAGTCGAATGCCCTCAGATGTTGGGTGCTTCAGGTGAGTTGATGGGTGCCTTGACTCTTCAGCCACGAGGTCCAGGAGGCGTCGACGGCAACCAGAAGCTGGATTTGAGCTGCCCCACAAAGTCTGTCGAGTGCTGCGGTGTCGGCGACCGGATTGGACCCAACAAGCCTTGGCAACGGCAGGTCACGGGGAAGTAAAGAAAAGGCTGCGGTGCAGACCAGCAAGGTCTGAGGGACTCACCCAGCAAGGGTAAGTCAGGGCAATTCTGGAGCAACCAGAAAAGCCCAAGCAGTTGAAGAGTTGCCTTCGTGGGGACCCACTAGCCAACGGACTAGAGATCGCAAAGGAGCCTCAAGCAGTCGCACTTGGAGCTGGCCCACGGGACACTTGTGGAGTGTAGGCCAGTGATCTTCATTGCAGTTGGTGCTCGGGGCTAGGGCTACTTGGAACCCAAAGTACAGCTTCGAGAAATGTCAGGAAGTTGATGCACTTGCAAATGTGCTTGGTGTCCAGGGGTCACGGTTCCACGTTACCCACGATAGCTACGGGCCTCAGCTTTGCTTGAGACTCAGGGCAGCCTCGGCGAAATCTGGAAATCTACCTCTGGTGATGCAAAGACTTCGGCGTCCGGCGGGAGCTTCAGCGATGCAGACCGGACAGATGCTTTGTTGGTGCCTGTCAAGCAGGGGAGTCACTCCTTGACCCCAAGGGAGATTCTTCAGTCCTCTAATCTTGATGTAGAGCGTTGAAGGTCCAGGATTCAGCTTCAGAGTTTCATCCAGGGATATCTAAAGTCCTGTTGCCAGGGTTCCCTTACTTATACTAAGAAAAGGGGTTGGACTAACTCTGGGGACCCACCTATGGGAGGGTTTGGAAAGAGGGGTGGCTACACCCATTTCCTTTGTCCAGTTTCACGCCAGAGCAGGGGCTGTCAGCCCCTGCAACCGGTTTGAACTGGGGTATGCACGAGGACACCAAATGTGCCCCCAGTGCAGGACTTCAAAGCACTCAGAGAGTGCACCACCCAGCCCCAATCCACTAAGGCCTGTCTGGGAAGTGGTAACACCTCCCTGAGACAGGAAACCTATTATCCAGGCCTTCCCTGCCGGAGTTTCGGTCAGCAGCAGGAGGCCAGACTTGTGTCTGTGGCTGCAGCATCCATTTTGTGATGCCAGGCTCTGTTTAGTTGGTACCGGGTATACCGGTGCTGTCATGTCTCTCCCTCTAGAAGGGTGGGATCATACTCCCACACCAGGAACTGGTGTTGGGGTATGATTCCAAGGTGTTTGAACACGACATGTTTCCGTGCAGCCATCCCAAAGTTAGCATTTACCGTTTAGATATAATGCACTTAAGAGTATATGGTCAGGCTGCACCACAGACAACCCCGGATAGGAGATTCCGAGGGCTGCAGAGGAGCTCTGCTCATGCATGGGCACCCTCTCACATATAACCAAGCACCCTGCCTTCAGGATTGATAAGGCCTGCCATAGGGGTTACTGATAGGTTTCTATGTGCAGTGTTAGGTGAGATATAGGGAACCTATATCTCTGTAAGGGGTGCATGCACCACCTTACTCAGGCTGCAGTAGAAGTCCTGTGGTGTCATTGTGGATGGCCTTCCAGGGGTGGCACACTACATGCTTCAGCCCCTGGTAGGCCTCTGGGGTGTCTATGCCCTTGGTACATAGTATACCATATACTAGGGACTTATAAGGGCACTCCAGAATCCAATCTGTGGTGTACCTAAAGTACAGGGAATCAATTTATAAGAGAAAGCAGATAGGCTGGGGACCTGAATAGCAGGTTCCCAGCCAAACTAAGTCAAAAACCATTAAAACACCAGAAAAAAAAGTGGGGGCAACCATGTAGTCAGATTCCACCTTCCTACATAACCCCCCCCAAACGAAAGGAGATAAGGCTAACCTTGGCCAGTTGAGCCTTTATTGACTAAGTGGCCATATAAGGAAGTACCTGTACTAGCATGGTTACCCCCTGTCTTATGGTCCACAAAGCTATCCCTCACCCTAAGGGTATGAGAGGGTCTCCACCATGGGGAATTACTACCTGTGGTGTGCTTTGGTAAAGTAAAAGGCTGGTGAGGTGTCTGAGTAGGGAAGTGAGACCCTAGGAAAGTTGGTCTCAGCTTCCTCAGATCACTGGTCACAATGTATGCCTGTCTTTCCATGACTGAGTTGCACTTTGCTCTAAGGGTCAACCTTTGGCTGCCTACAGCTGGGGGTTGGGTCCCTTTGCATGGAACACTGGAGGGACATGGCAGGTTTGGAACCTTTGGTCCCAGGTTTGCCCTTGCCTAACAGAGTCCTTCTGGGGAGGTCCCTACACAAAGGTATGGGGGATCCCTCAGTGTTTTGAGGAATTTTCACCTGGCTAGGGCTACTAGACTGGGTGCCCCTAATCTGCTGATGGGGGTTCCTCTGGACAGGGGGCCCTGTGGGGTCCACTGACCTCCCTGACCTCTGCAGCCCTGGGCTGACTGAGGCAGGGTAGAGAGGGGCAGGTTACCTGCTCCAGACTGGGTACCACCTTGGAAGAGTCCCCTGCCATCAGAGGGGTTGCCAGGCCAGGCCTGACTACCTCTGGGGCAGTTCCTTCACTGGGGGTAGAATCAGTTCCCTGAGGAGGCTGACCCTTTCCTACTGTCTGGGGGGAGGAAGACTTTTCTTCAACCCCTGTGCTCTCTTTTGGGGGAGAGTGGGCCATTCTTTCAGGCTCCATCACTCCAAAATTTTCCTGGGGTGGGGCTGTGGCCATCACAGCCCCCCTAACTTTCTCAGGGGTGCCCAGCATTCTCAGATGGGCTTGGTGTTCAACTTCAGCCCAGGCTGAAATTTATAGATCATTGCCCATCAGGCAATCTACAGGCAAGGTTGGGGACACTGCCACTCTTTTGGGCCTGTGACCCCTTCCCAGCTGAGATTGACTATGGCCATGGGGTGATCTGTTCTGACACCATCAATGTTGGTCACCTGGTATTTAAACTCAGGTAAAAGCTGGTGAGGGGGACTAGTTTCCCTGCCACCATGGTGACACTAGCCCCGGTGTCCCTGAATGCCACAGCTTTCTGACCATTAATCAGTGGCTCCAGTCTGTACCTGCCCAAGGCATTGGGACCCATGGTAAAAGTGGCAAATCCCTGCCACCATCACAGACTGAGGATGCTTGTGAGGGGGGCCTGTCTAAACTAGGGCCCACCTCTGTTCCCCATGAGAATGCACCTAACCTTTTGGGTGCAACACTACCACCTGGGGGATTACTACTAGTAGTACCAGGAGGAGTGGTAGTGTTAGGTGGAGGAACATTTTCTTTATTGCCAATCCTGGGGCAACTGGGATCAGTTTTCCAGTGGCCAGGCTTTTTACAAACATGGCAATATGGTTTCTTTTCAGGAGAGGAAGGAGTTTGGGACCCACCCCCAGAAGAGGACTTTTGGGGCCCTGTAGTGGACTTATCCTTAGATTTATCCCCACCTTTCTCTTGGGACTTGGTAGAATCTTTCTTCTGGTCACCACCCTGATTCTTAGTCTTTACTCTGGTTCTGACCCATTTGTCTGCCTTCTTTCCCAATTCTTGGGGAGAGGTCAGATCAGAGTCCACCAGGTACTGGTGTAAAAGCTGGTTTTGACAATTATTAAGGATCTGCTCCCTCATAATCAAATTGTACAATCCTAAAAAGTCATGCACCTTGTTGCCATGTATCCAACCTTCCAGAGCCTTAGTAGCACAATCTACAAAGTCAACCCAGTCTTGAGTCTGAGCCTTTTGGGTATCTCTGAACTTCAACCTATACTGTTCAGTAGTTAGGCCAAACCCATCTATCAGAGCACTCTTCAAGACTTTGTAATTGTCAGCATCCTCTTCTCTTACAGTGAGGAGCTTGTCTCTACCTTTGTCTGCAAAGGAGAGCCACAAGATTGCTGCCCACTGCTCCTGGGGGACCCTCTGAACTTTACATGCCCTCTCCAGTGCAGTAATCCATTTGTGGATGTCATCCCCACTCTGGCAGGGAGGTACAATCTTGTTCAGGTTTCTATGGTCATAAGACCTTTCCCTACCACTAGGGAAGTTGCTGCCACCATGGGACTCTAGTCCCAACTTTCTTCTTTGTCTATGAAGCTCTAGGGACTCCCTGTCTATAGCCAACTGCTCTATTCTGATTCTCAACTGAGCTTCCTCATACTTGAGCAGTCTCTCTTTCCTTTCATGAGAGGATTCCCTCCTATGAGAAGAAACAGAGGTCCCTACTGAGGTGTCAGAATGGTTAGACTCCTGAGAAGGAGATCTGGACCTTCTAGACACACTCACAACTCTTCCTGGTGGGACAAAGGGGAGGTCATTCTGATCCTCCTCCTCATCTGCAGGAGGAGCTGGGTTGTCCAGGGCAAGGTCATTGTCACCTTCCTGGCCAGTTTCAGAGGTCAGGTCCTGGGTATTTTCAACCCTGGTCCCTCCCTCATCTTCTGCCCCACCCTCTCTGCCTACCCTTGCAGACCCTATAGGTCTTCTGAGATCATCTAGCAGGAGCATCTCCATGAGACGTTGGGTGTTGGCACTTTTGCCTGTCTTCAGCTTCCTAATCTTGCACAACTCTCTCAATTCCAAGAATGGGAGGCTGTCATATTTGGATGGCAGGAGCCCACTGGTTCCTGGCAGTGAAGACATTACTAGTAAGGTGTGGTGTATGACCTACCTAATCTAGTGTGGCCTACTAAACTCTCTTGAGTTGTAGAAAGGGTGTGCTCAGCCCTTGACACACAACTCTAAGTTCAGTAGAACTTACTGTATTTCTAAGCTTGACTTTATATGTACCTTAGGTACCCTTAGTGGTTTTCAATTGATCAATTCAATTGAGATTATCTGGTAAAACAATAGCAAGCTGGAATCCCACACGCTGCACACCAATGTGAGAAGTTGGCCTGGCATATGCTGTCCACTAGTTATAGTGGGCACCTTGCACCAGTCCAAACAACCCCTTGTCTTTAACCTATCATAGGTTAAAGACAACCTTTATAGAAAGCTATCCTAGTGGTAGCTATGGAGAGCAGCCTTCAGGCTAAGTCTTGAAGGAATGTAAAGCAGCTTGTTTTACCAGTCTATAATCTCTTGAGTGACCAAATGAAAGAGGACCACACCAGGTATATATATAAAATATATGTATTTAGTCTTAAACACACCCCTCTAGTCTCTTTATGAGGCTAGAGTTCGAAGTACATAAGTTACAAGTCAAATATCAGCAGTATTTAGCACAATACACGTTTGAGCCCTAGGGGCGTACCAAACCATATACTAAAATAGTGGTATAAGAACCACGACTGAACTAGACACAAGGCCTAGAGCCTGTAGAAGTGCTTGGACCCCAAGGAACCACCCAAGGTAGTGACACAGGGAACCCACGGGGGATGCGTGCAGTGTGAGAACACAGCCGCGAGCCACCGTTGACTTCTATGGGGAAAGTCGCGGTAAGATTTTTAAAGAAAAGGGACACTTCGGAGAGGACTTCCAGTTAACCCCTTAAAACTTAAGAGTTTCTAGGGCCCACACCCACGTGAGTACCGAAATACTTGAGTTACCTCACCCAGGGAAGCCGGGTGCATACGTGTTAAAAGGTGTCGGGAATCGTCGTCGTTTTCAATGGCGACCGCTGGAAAAGTGCTGCTGCCGTGGAGAAGAAGAGTGTCCGGAGCGATCCAAGCCTGGATCGAGGAAAAGGAAGACCTGAAAGCAGAGGGGACAGAGTCTGGGTCACTAGCCAGTGACCAGGAGCACGATAGTCGAATGCCCTCAGATGTTGGGTGCTTCAGGTGAGTTGATGGGTGCCTTGACTCTTCAGCCACGAGGTCCAGGAGGCATCGACGGTGACCAGGAGCTGGATTCGAGCTGTCCCATAAAGTCTGTCGAGTGCTGCGGTGTCGGCGACCAGATTGGACCCAACAAGCCTTGGCAACGGCAGGTCATGGGGAAGTGAAGAAAAGGCTGCGGTGCAGACCAGCAAGGTCTGAGAGACTCACCCAGCAAGGATAAGTCAGGGCAAGTCTGGAGCAACCAGAAAAGCCCAAGCAGTTGAAGAGTTGCCTTCGTGGGGACCCACTAGCCAACGGATTAGAGATCGAGTAGGAGCCTCAAGCGGCCGCACTTGGAGCTGGCCCACGGGACACTCGTGGAGTGTAGGCCAGTGATCTTCGCTGCAGTTGGTGCTCGGGGCTAGGGCTACTTGAAACCCAAAGCACAGCTTCAAGAGATGTCAGAAAGTTGATGCACTTGCAAATGTGCTTGGTGTCCAGGGGTCACAGTTCCACATTACCCACGATAGCTACAGGCCTCAGCTTTGCTGGAGACTCAGGGCAACCTCGGGGAGGTCTAGAAATCTACCTCTGGTGATGCAAAGACTTCGGTGTCCGGCGGGAGCTTCAGCGATGCAGACCAAACAGATGCTTTGTTGGTGCCTGCCAAGCAGGGGAGTCACTCCTTGACCCCAAGGGAGATTCTTCAGTCCTCTAATCTTGATGTAGAGCGTCGAAGGTCCAGGATTCAGCTTCAGAGTTTCATCCAGGGATATCTAAAGTCCTGTTGCCAGGGTTCCTTTACTTATACTAAGAAAAGGGGTTGGACTAACTCTGGGGACCCACCTATGGGAGGGTTTGGAAAGAGGGGTGGCTACACCCATTTCCTTTGTCCAGTTTCACGCCAGAGCAGGGGCTGGCAGCCCCTGCAACCGGTTTGAACTGGGGTATGCACGAGGACACCAAATGTGCCCCCAGTGCAGGACTTCAAAGCACTCAGAGAGTGCACCACCCAGCCCCAATCCACTAAGGCCTGTCTGGGAGGTGGTAACACCTCCCTGAGACAGGAAACCTATTGTCCAGGCCTCCCCTGCCGGAGTTTCGGTCAGCAGCAGGAGGCCAGACTCGTGTCTGTGGCTGCAGCATCCATTTTTGTGATACCAGGCTCTGTTTAGTTGGTACCGGGTATACCGGTGCTGTCATGTCTCTCCCCTAGAAGGGTGGGATCATACTCCCACACCAGGAACTGGTGTGGGGGTATGATTCCAAGGTGTTTGACACCAAACACGACATGTTTCCGTGCAGCCATCCCAAAGTTAGCATTTACCGTTTAGATATAATGCACTTAAGAGTATATGGTCAGGCTGCACCACAGACAACCCCGGATAGGAGATTACGAGGGCTGCAGAGGGGCTCTGCTCATGCGTGGGCACCCTCTCACATATAACCAAGCACCCTGCCTTCAGGATTGATAAGGCATGCCATAGGGGTGACTGATAGGTTTCTATGTGCAGTGTTAGGTGAGATATAGGGAACCTATATCTCTGTAAGGGGTGCATGCACCACCTTACTCAGGCTGCAGTAGCAGTCCAGTGGTGTCAGTGTGGATGGCCTTCCAGGGGTGGCACACTACATGCTTCAGCCCCTGGTAGGCCTCTGGGGTGTCTATGCCCTTGGTACATAGTATACCATATACTTGGGACTTATAAGGGCACTCCAGAATCCAATCTGTGGTGTACCTAAAGTACAGGGAATCAATTTATAAGAGAAAGCAGATAGGCTGGGGACCTGAATAGCAGGTTCCCAGCCAAACTAAGTCAAAAACCATTAAAACACCAGAAAAAAAAGTGGGGGCAACCATGTAGTCAGATTCCACCTTCCTACAGCGGAGATACGGACTGACATGCAGCCGAAGGACTCAAGGAGCCAGAAGGACCATCGGAGGGACTGCAATCCTCACAACAGTGGCAGTGCCTGATGGGGATTACAAGTCCCTTTCCGCCGAAAAGGCAGGCGGAAAGGGACTTTGGGGGCCCCTAGCGGGACCGCCTTCCCACCTGGGCCTCCACTATGGGCCCTGGGGGCACCTATGGTTCCCCCTTCATATTCCTGAACCATGTGGCAGGCACCGCATGGTGCCTGCCACATAGTGCAGGGATATGTGAGATGTGTTTATTTTGTACTGCGGCGTGTGCTGGAGCCCGCAATACATACTATACACATTGCGACCACCGTGAAGGCGGTCGCATTGTAATGCGGCCAGCGGGAGAGCTGACTACTAGTCGGGCGGTCCTGCTTCTGTCACGGTGCCGGTCGGACATAAGTCCGACCGGCATCGTAATGAGGCCCTTAGTGCAGAGACTCCCTCACAGCTGTGGGGCCTCCACCAGGAGTGCAAGGCCCTTTGTGAATGAGGCCCATAGTTTTTAAATAACAATGAGAAACATTCCTGCCTCGCCCTGATGACAATCGCATTAGTGTATTAAAGATGCAAGTCAGGGGTCATGTGTACCCCGCGTGTGGCCAAGATTCTTATTATAGGTGGAGCAACATTATCGGCTATTAGAAGAAGGACTGTGAAATAAAGCATTTGCCTTCAATCACACAATTTAGCCAAGCCAGGAATCTGGGACTGAGCCCAGATTTTTATGTTTCATATTGTGCAATTTATACTCGAGATAGGTATCCCTTTCTGACATCAAAGGTTAATGCTTTCTTGTTAATTCTTGAAGGATGAGATTGGAGGGTGACAGGCAAAATCCCATTTTATTTTTGGCAGCTTTACATGCTGCGAACCTTGCCCAAGGATATGAGAGTGCTCCACGACACAGACAACTTATATGTTTTCTTTTGGGCACAGGCAGATCACAGGTCGCTGAGCGAGGGCAGCAGTCGAGTCCGGTTCTTCATGTAATATGGCCCACAGCTGTAGCTACTGGGCCACCAGTAGCGGCCCGTGGTGGGAGTGCTGCCGGGCGGTGACGCGGGGTGGGGGAGGGGCAGGGTGGGGGTAGTAAACTACGGAATACGGCTGCACAGAGGTAAGTAAACAAAGAAATAAATAAAACGAATTTCGTTGCGCGCACTGCATCGCCAAATGCGATGCAGCGCGCGCAACTAAATTTGTTTTATTTATTTGTTTGTTTACTTACCTCTGTGCGGCCGTAATCCGTAGTTTACTACCCCCCACCCTGCCCCTCCCCCGCCCCGCATCACCGCCCGGCAGCACTCCCACCATGGGCCGCTACTGTGGGCCACATCACCTCTGCTAAAAGCTCGCCTTGTTTTGGGCTCGACGCTCCAAGAGGACCTTGAGCTAAGCCAGAGTTCAGTCTGTGGCTCAAGCTTTCAGTAGCTCGCCCATCTCTAAACAATAGGAAATGTGAAGAACACCTTCTGGGATGTGTTTTGAGTTACATAAAAGCACATTAACTTCACTGCAGGAGTTTACCTCCTTGTGTTTAGCTAATTATGATACAAACACTGTGTTGGCGAGTTGTTGTTCCATTGAATGTGGCATAAACATTTAGGCATGAGACATACTGCAGGGTGCGATATTTACCAGGTGTGGTACTAACACACCATTTCACGATCAGGAAATCACTATGGTGCACAATGCTGTAATATATTTATTTATTATTTGTTTTTTGTGGCACGAAGCAGACAAAAAGAGGTTACTGAGCGCTGTACAAAAGTTCAGACTTGGTAGTTAAATAAATAGTTCAAATAAGTACATATTAACATAAAAACACAAAGTTAGTAAAACCCAGGCAATCAGATAAGTAGTTCTGCGGAAGCTCAAGGCAACAGACTGAGGGAAGAGTTTTTGTACATAACTATACCTACTTACTGGGCGAATCGCCTCAAATGGGCTTCCCTTCGAATGTTTTGTGAGACGGGAACTAATCCATGTCAAGATCACGATGGAATATTAGGGCCTTCAGTTCCTTCTTTAAAGTTTTGTAGGAGGTCAGTGTTTTGATCGTTGGAAGGCTGGTGTTCCAGGTCCTGTGTGCATTTCCTGAAAAAAGATTGCTCCATAGTTGAGTTTTTAATTTCTTGAATGTTGGGGCTTATAGAAAGAGGCTGTCGGAATTTCTCTGACACTGCTGACCGGCAGAGCTGGTTAGTTTTCAGGCAAAGTAGTTTGGAGAGCCGCCATGGAGAGCTCTGGTATGATGCAGTGCAGTGTGAAATGACTTTCAGCTTCAATCAGCAGTCATTTTAGTGTGTGCAGAAGTGGAGGTTTGAGATCTGTACACGTGACGAGTCTGGCCACTGTTTGAAGTCTTTAGAAGAAGTGAGGGGGTTACAATATAATTTCAAATGGTATTAGGCCCTATTAGATAGCACACTTATGCGAGGGTGGAGTTTGAGTTTTCTTTCTAGTAAGAATCTAGTGATTTTGCACAATTAATGTTTGCTATATTGTGGTCGAGCATGGACAAAAAGTTTAGAAATTATTGCAATGAAATGGCTCCATTTGGTGGAGCTATCCAAACAAAATCTTTTTTTATTGGATTTAGATTAAAGTGGTGTGCAGTGCTTAATTTTAGCGGGTGGTTGCAGGTGGAGAACTCATTTTTAGGTCTCGCCTATCGTTGCAGCGCATGCGCTGATCGCTCGGCGAGACCTATAGTTAGAGAGGAGATTTTAGAAGGGGGCTCGAAGCCCCGCCCCTCATTTCCATTGGCTTGCGTCACCGTTTATGCTAAACGGTGGCCTGCCATTGGAAATGGGGGTTTTTTGTCGCCGCCCTTTCTCCTTTTCAGACGGCCCATTCGGACAGGATCGTCTGCTTCACGGCTGTCGTGAAGCAGTTTATTATCTTAAGTGGGGCCATCTGTTTAGAATTAGCAGCATCAGGTTACTTCAGCCGCGTGTTTATTTTTGCATCGCGCTTTCACTGAAAGTGAAAGCGCGATGCAAAGATAAACAAGCGGCTGCGAGCGCTTGTTCTTTGCAGCAGTGTGTTCTAGTTTAGCTCTGGTGCTAATTAGTTTTTCGTACTTTGCAACCACCTATGAGAAGTCCATGCCAGCTGTAATCTCTGCAGCAGAGCCTCGCCAAGCCCTCAGTACATCCATTACTTTGACAGAGAGCACCAGGGGATGTCTGCCGCTTTCTGATTCATCTTTGATGCGATAGTAGGTGCTTGGAAGCTGTCGGTCCTTGATTCAGTGGCATTGTTTGTTGGCCCTTGTGCAGATAAGAGCTCAACTGTATTAGTTAACCGCTGCCAAAGATGCACGAACCCACCGAGCTATCTTAGTATTGCGTTTGTCTGCTCTGTGAGCATGCCCACGGTGCAGCAGCACCCCTCGTGCGCCCCATATCTGTCATTGACAAAATGCACAATAGGTTTGCCAACTACATTAAGAACTTGCTCCCGGCTGGAAAGCAAACCCTCGACCATGACACTGCCATAAATCCACACAATTCCCAGCTGTAATCATTACACTGCCCCTCCTAGAGAAAAGTACATATGGCAAAGCACCGTATACCCTTCCCGGAGTGCTGAGGGGCCCGTCGCGAGGAATGGGGCGTGTGCGACATCGGCTGGCTCAGAATGTAGGGAATTCCTGGCCGGGGTCCAGGCGGTGCTACAAACCCCCCGGGACCAGCCAACCGGCTGCAGATGTCGACATGCTCGAGTGTAGGCACATGGGGATCCTTACTGCATTCTGTCCGCCTGCTCTTTGTAGCGCCCCCACCCCCCTCCTTTCCCGAAGTCCCAGATAAAATTCTCACTGCTGTGGGAAAGGAGAAATACGGGGAATGGAAAATACGGAGCACCCTCCAGAGGTGATTAGATAGTCGCGGACAGCTCTGGGGGGTTAAGTGGGGAGGCAGGCCTCTTCCGCGCGGTTTGTCGTGGGGGTTGGGGTGTTGCAGGTGGAGATGTGCACCGCAGGCAGGGCAAGAGTGGACCGATGATTAGTTAGTCCTGGATCTTCGTCAGCGGCTTTAATGATCTGATGTGAAAGGCCAGCTCTGGTTTGTTTTGATGCATTTTTAACTTTCTTCATGGACAAGTTCGTTGACGGTAGATGACACAACTGTTTTACCCGCCCACCCATTTACACTTGTTTCTAGGGCTCAACGCCACTATGGGTTGTTTCCCTGAGCTTTCGTGTTTTCGGCGTTTCTGCTTTCATATCTGGTTAGCATAGGTTAATATCACCAGGATCACGGCTGACGCACTGGCAGACTATGGGCTAACTACTCTGCGCAGTGCTGCTGCCCTCAAGTTACATTAAGCAGGCACAAGCAGGCCAGGGCGCCTGTGGGTGAGGGCTCAGTACTGCTGAGCCTTAGATTGCTGTTGCATTCACTGCCGCTGGCCGGTTCCCGTGACATGGCATCACGACTGCAACAGTGTGTCCTTTTCCTGAGAGGGGAGACAGCCTGGAAGTTAAGTTACTCCTGAGGTGGGCGGGGCCTCGGTTCGAGCTGGTGGCAATTATGAATTTGTTACTTTCTGTTTGACCGGCAGCCACTACTCGCACCAGTGCCTGTGCCCAATTGGTCACGGTGCCTCATCATGCCGCTGCCCTGCGACCGGACCTGGTCGGAAACGAGAAGTCGCGTTAAAGACACACAGTCATTACGGAGAGGTTGCTGCGTGGCTCACTGAGGTAAATAGGTTTAAAACTTTACCGCCTGACAGACACTGAGCTAGTAGCTCTATTCCAGGCTCAGGGTGGTGCCGCAGCGGACTAGGTAGGCTCCAGTCAGCTGACTCTTGATTTATTTTTTTATTAAAGCACTAACTAGAATTTAAATATAATTTTGGGCCATTTCAGTGCTGCTCTGCTGTGGAGGAGATCGCGCTCACACTGACAGCAGTGTTTTTCGTCCTGCTGTGCCCCCTGCTGCCTCGCCAGCCCTGGCCCCCAGGCAGAGATTCCCGTGGTCTGGGCTGTCTGTCTTGAGAACCTCTGACAGGACTGGAAATCTGGCAATGCAATATAGCTACTTTTACGGTATGCTGAGAGGGCTGTATGGATGTATTTGACATGTTATCAAAGCGTAGGAGTCCCCTTTAAGTGCCATCTATAACATATCAGCATATGGTGTGTCTTCTTTACTCTCTGAGTAACTCACTATGTATATATTTATACCCAATATAAATATAAACTATTATATTATCGGATAACTTCAGCAAAAAAGTTGATTTCTTGCAGTAAAATATTACAAAGAGATTGCAAAACAGAATAGTGGCATTGAAGTAATACCATTATCAATTGTCTAGCAATTGTGCTGTGAGAATCAATTTAATAAAGCGCTGCTTAAGACAATATGAGTTTACTATGCGTTACACATATGAGTGACTGAGTTAGTTCTTCTGAAAGACATCCAAAAAAAGCATTTGCAATGTAATAGGCCTCTTCCTCCAGTCTTGCAGGCTCCCACAGCAGAGCTATCCCTCGGGTTACACAGCCTCTTCCTCTAGTCTTGCAGGCTCACACAGCAGAGCTATCCCTTGGGTTACTGCTCCTCATTTCATCCAGTGGCGCAGGCTGCCACAGCAGAGCTATCCCTCGGGTTACACAGCCTACACCTATTAAGACATAACAATTCTGCCTCCAGGTGTAACTGATACCCCGGCTATAGGTATATTGGTATATTTGCTGATGTGTTGTAAAAGAATATGGAGTTTCGAGAGAGAATGTACTATAGTACAAATGCAATGCAATAGATTTCGCAATTACAACAAAGTGAGCTATTGCCATTTTCAATTACACCATTTGATTAATTCTTCACGAAGGGAAAAAAACAATAACATTTTCAATGCCAATAGCTCAAAACAATGTCATTGCGAGACCTATTGCATTGTAAATGCTTGTTGGGGACTGGCGCTCAGTGGAAGGTGGAGGAGAAAGATGGAAAATCAATGATATAGTTGGAAAGCAGAGGTGAGAAAATGAACCTGTAAGAGCGAGAGACAGAGGCAGGCAGTGCATGGTGGTGCATTAAAGAGGCAGAAGGCCGAATCAAGACTACACATTGTTCGTATTTGGCACATCGACCTTTAATAGCACCAGTCACAGGCTCCTAAGGTAATTTTTGGGCCCCAAACATTCTTCTACAAGTACTGGTGGTGTTATACCATTCATGATTACATTTTTTGACTGTTTAAGGTATGGTTATGATGTTATTTGGAGATGAGAATTCTATGTACATTGTGTATCATTAGAATAGAAATGGTAAGAATTTTTTTAATTACTGGGTGATGATGCTAATGTTCCATATTTAAGTTGAAGGAAGACGGTGACAGTGTGGAGCCTTGAAGCACTGCCTGGTTTAACAGCGAAGTGTGATATAGACAATGAGATATTTCAGTTTTTTGACATTTGTTTCTCAAGTATGAAGTGAACCAGTTTGGGCACACTCATTCTTTCTCTTAAGATATTTAAACGGGTGGAGTTGTTTACTGTATGAAATGCTGTAAATAGATTTATGAAGGCAGGGTTCTCCAGTATCTAGGATGCAAAGAGCATCACCAACTAGGTTGTTGTCAGAAATGCATTTTTGATCCACACATAACCCTTTGGTGCTATAGCTAGAAAAGAGAGGTTTCAGCATGTGGGAAAGATAAATATCATCTGTATCTGTGTTTGCTTTCTTTAGTTGTGGTATTACTTTCCCAGTTTTGATACTGTTTGGTAATTCTCCTTGAGTTAGAGATATTTGAATGTGGATTTAACAGGCTCAGAAAGCGGGATGAGGGTCTTATGTTATAATAGGCTCATGAATTTCATTTTGTGATACTGCTCTGAAATTTGATCAGGAGGTATTTTTTAAAATTTTTACTTGCTTGTACTCAGGCTCTTTTTCGGACATTTTCAGAGCAGTATCTCAATTTTTCCACCATATCTTCAAAGGGATTGGCAATTGTTTCAGATCTCTCTTTGGGATTATGAAAACAATTGTGAAGTGTTGGGTGGTGTGCTATGTCACACTTCAACATAGTTTTCTAGACTGCTTTTTGGTCAGGTGTAATTAGTTTTGGATATATTATGATTTTCCTGTACAAATGATTGTTTTGAACCTTTTTCTTTCCTTTTTGAGAGAGTCTAGGGGGCTTATTCACAAGCCCCTTGCGCCACCCGTACGTCACTTTTCCCATGTTAAAAATGATGCAAAAGTGGTGCAAGGGGCTTGTAAATAAGCCCCTAGGTTTATTAGTTACATGATTTCCCTCCAGACTTGTTCCACAGGTTTAGGGTTTTTCTTTACACATGTAGGGGCAGATTTACAAGGCCCTTGTGTCACTTTTACTCTGCCGTCGCGTCATTTTTGTGACGCAACGGCAGCGTAAAAATGCAGCAAATTTAGCAACGTGACGCATCTAGGGAGATGCGTCACGTTGTAAAGCTCTGCGTGACATTATACCTGCGTCAGGTATAATGTATGCAGGGTAGGCGTTCCCACGCAGGAAAGCCTCGTAAAAGTGACGCAGTGAAATCTACAAGATTTCACTGCGTGACTTTTAGGACGCCACTGCATCAAAACCTTACGCCTTCTTGAAGCAGGCGTAAGGAGTGACGCAGTGTATTGGGAATAGGCCGCAACACGCATTGCTTGAGTTGCGTCATGCTTGCGACACGACTCCAACAACTCGACTCCATGGAGAGGTGTGGTGCAGCGGCCAGGGCAGCTGACTTCGGAGCACAGGGTTCACGGTTAGATCCCCGGCTCCGGCGGCAGCTCAGCTCAGCACCATGTGACTCTGGGCAATAGCTCACTTAATTTCCACGACGGCCCCCAGCGCCTTGAGACCCGTAAGGGTGAGTAGCTGCGCTATATAAAAACAGACTTATATTATTATATTATAACAATGCGTGACTTTTCCGCCAACAGATGCGTCAGAATTTCTGACGCATCTGTCAATCCGTGCACCATAGTGCGCCGTATTGTAAATACTGCACACCTATAGTGGCGCAAGGGTTTTTCACGCAGGCGCATGGAAACGGACGCATCTATACAGATGTGTCAGTTACTTGTAAATCTGCCCCATAGTTTCTTTCTTGAATCATTGTGCTAATCTTTTAATTTTCAGTCTCTTTTTTTTTGTCTCCCAATGTTTCCAGGTTCTCAATGATCCTGTACATTGTTGTGGCGTAATGGGAAGTGAGAATGCTCATTTCTTTTATCCCTTGGAGAGAAGAGGAGAATGTGTGTTCTATAGTGTGGATGAGGATATTTATGATGTCTCTCAACCACTGAGCTGGTATTCTAGTTTGTCCTCTGTTCGATGTTTTGTAAGAGGGAAGGGAATTAGGTAGTTGTGTGGCTAGTCAACCAGAGTATGACATTCTATCTTATTCATGCTTCTGGAACAATTTTAAGATCTTGTGTGGACCTTTTTATGAGGATGAGAGTTCAAGATAGTTGTTTGAGATCAATATAAAACGTGAATGATAATAATTGTGAAACATCTGGATCTTTACTAACTCTTGGTTACAAGGTAAAGTCACCCATCAATATGATGTGATGAAATTCATTTATCTGCAATGAACTCTATAAGAGATGTGCTGCAAAAGTATTGATGTCCTCTGCTGGTAAGATTATGGGGACCTTTGGGAGTTTGGGGTCCCTTTCATTTCTTCCACAGAGAGGCTTTGGGAGGTGGGTAATTGATTGTTCTTCGTGTTATTGAATATGATTTGATCTCCATGGCTTATATAGCTAGTCTTCCACCTGTCTTACATATCATGTCTGGTCAGGTGATAGAGATTTCAGGTGGACTGAGCATGTCCATAACTGATTGACTTGCTTCATTTAGCCAAGTCTCTGTTAGAAACCAAATGTCAACATCAAGTTCTTTAACCAGGTCTGCGATCTCTAGTTAATGCTTGGCAGCGGATCTACAACTGTGCAATAGACATTTCAGGAGTAAATGGGTAGAGCCAATAGTGGAGGAGGAAGTAGTCTTGATATCAATATGGTACTCCTTTTCCTTGGAATTTTATGCAAATTTTCCAGGGATTCAGCCTGGTGGGTATACTGTATATTCTGTCTGTGTTTTGATCAAAGCAGATTTTCAATGCTATCTTTGTTCGGAGGAAATGAGGTTTTATTGGACCTGTGTAGACTATTATTGTATGGCCAATAGTCATCTATTGTAAATGTGGGCGGGTAAATGTTGCTGGAACTCAGATACATTCTTACTGTGTTCTCTAGGTTGTACTAGAACGTTCAGGTATGTTTCAGGTCTAGGGATAGGGATCTCTCCTTTGTCACCTTTGATGCCACCTTTGTTTTTCGATTAGACTGTTAGGGATTTGAGCTCTAAGTTATGAAGAAAGAGGAAGGGTGTTATGCCAAATTGCACTGCAAACTCCTTCTATGATATTTCATGAGCCTCCATAAGTGTTTGTCCTTCCCAGAGAGTCACTATCCTTCTCCACAGCGGGTAGCTGATTCAAAAGGGTAATGATAGACATTTGTATATTGCTGGAGAGATGTAAGGAATTTTTGGTGCTATCCTTATGAGTGAGATCTCCATGTAAACTTCTCAGGTATGCTGAGGACACTGGTGAATGAACTGTCAGGGTCATTTAGACACCAGTGAATGGACCATCTGTCATATTTAAAGATTGTATCTTTATGGCGGCCATCTCAGCACTTTGAAAGGAGTTCCTGTGGCGATGGTTCCCTTCAGATCACTGAAGATCTGCAGAACGGGCACCATGTTTATAGTGTCGGCACTGCAATGTTTTTGCATCAAGAAAAAAAACCATAAAAGCAGGAGATCGTTTTCGTAGTACAAAAAAAGTTCTCAGTGTTCATGGAGGGTCTCCTTACATGTGGCAGCAATTGTACATTTTTCCTGGTGGATGGCCCACCCCCAATAGGGCATGATGACCATCATTGTGACCTGGCGGTGCCTGTAACACCTGTGTCAGGTCAGTGGTTTACACTGATGAAGCCAGTGGAGCTCTACTGGTGTAAACAGATTCTTTCCCACAACTTTATGTAGATCGAGGGTACCACAAATTTTGTGGGACAGAAGCACTGCCAATATACTCGCTCCTCCTCCTCCTCCAAGTTTAAATGACACTCTCTTTCCGTTGTCTTGGTAACTCATCTTTCTTTGGTTGACTGCAGGAATTGTAAATGCTTGTTACGGAAGACATATGAACAGATCTCTGTTGTTGACAACCAACATTAGGAAACTAGTGTTGCTGTCTGGTGGTGGTGCATGAATTCTTGTGCTTGCCTCCATTTCTGACCGAAAAACTGCAAACTGTTTTCCAAATAGTTGAATTATGATTGTGTCACTATTGCAGATGGAAATGGAGACATCTGATTTGAAAGAGGGAGAGGCTGTAATATTTAGCTTAGGCCCATGTGAGATTTTCGAGCTTTTTGATGCTTTATGGTGTCTGGAGAATAATTGCTGACATCTGTCATTATTGTTTGAATAACATGATAGGTCTGTAATGTGTAATGCCACGTAGGTTCACTGTTCTACAGAATATTGCAGTCTTGTGTGGAAAACCTGCAGATGTGCTAATTGTTACAAAGCTCAGAATCCTGATTCTGGTGCAAAATACCATTTCCACCAGAAACAAGATTCAGGTGGGTGTGACACTGAGTCCCTTCGTGAGATTTTATATCACCTAATTTTTCTAGTTGACCCACTTCTCCATTAGCTAATGAGGGAATACCAAATGTTAAAAGATAAGTACCTAAAATGGTGCAGTGGTTGACCTGGAGTGAAAGGAAGTTAATAGAAAGAGGAGATTTGGGGAAGGCGATGCACTAAGTGGGTGAAAATTGACTTCTGCCCCAACACCTTGCCAAAAAGGTGATGGTAAAATACCTCATTTCCAGCCTCACCTTGGCCCGTCACCATGCCCAAGGGGGTAAGGGAAAAACTAGCCCATCGCTAACACCTTTTTCAAGGGGTGCCTATAAAAGCCCAAAAGAAGAGTGCATGAGCTGACATGCACTTTTGCACCCTTGCAGGTGTTTACGAAATTGGGTTACTGGTTGGGGGGTGGAAGTAACCCTTCTCAAGCAGCACCACATTTCTTCCCAGGGTGAAGTCACAAGCAAACCATAAATTAATCTGAACTCAACCTTCGAGTAGCTTGGCACATAGCAGTCAGGCTTATATCACAGGCAATGTGCAAAGTATTTGTGCAACACTGCAAACATTAATACAGTGATAACACACCACAAAAGGAGCCCACAACAAAATTAGACAAATAAAGTAACTTTTAATAAATAAAACAAGACCAAAACAACAAAAGTCCAATCAGAAGAACCAGAGATATTCAATATTAAAGATTTTCATAAAAATAACACCAAAAGGTGTAAAGCACCAACTGTGGGTATCTGGTCTCGCTGGACTGGGACAAAGTCAGAAGTTCTGACTGACCACGATGGAGCACGGACCGGCTACAGGGACACAGTTAGGCCCGCTGAACAAAGTACCTTAAATACTGGTTTGCAGAGCATTGAGAGGATCCGTGTTGAAGATTAGTTGCTCAGCCAAAACAATGTGTTGGTTCTGAGATGCAAAGAGGCTGCGGTTGAGGTCCTACTGCGCTGTCATCGAAAATCCCGTTGGACAAGGGCTGGTGTTGTGAAGTCCGTAGTCAGGGATGTGTCGCGAAGTCGGGGCGATGCGCCGATTTTGAGGAGCTGTGAGGCTGCGGTGCGGAGTCTTTTGACGAGGATGCCGTTGACAAGGGATGCAGGCCCTGCACCGAGGATGCTTCGTGGCAGTTCTGATGCGACAAAGGGCTGTGATTCAACGGGGGTCTTTTGTGGTGAATCCATTCCAAGCAGCAGCGGTGATGTGTCATGTCTGCTCGGGGTTGCGCCGTGCAGCAGAGGAGATGGATTGATCCCGTTGGATCCACAGAGGCTGGCAGAGCATCTTAGGCCCACTTCCAAGGGTCGAGGACTGGGGTGACACCAGTTGCAGGGTAGACTAATAGATTGCAGAACCCAGGTGCAGGAGTAAGGTTGTTGGAGACTTCTGTCACTGTGGCCTAAGTCAAGAGGCCAGTCAGCTAGTCCTTGGAGTCACTCTGGTGTTCTGGGTTTAAGAGATGCACGCCCATTCCTTCTCACCCAGGCTAAAGGGCAGCAGACTGAAAGGCAGTATTCTGACAGAGTGGCAATACTTCAGCATCTCAGCAGCCCTTCTTCCTGGCAGAGTATTCACAGATCCAGAAGTGTAATGACGTGTTGGTGTCTGAGGTCCAGTATTAACACCAAATTGTACCTTTGAAGTGGTGGAGAAGCTTCTAGATGTTTTCTTTTGAAGTCCCCAGGCTTCCTGCCTTCCCTTTCCTGGCTCCAGAGTAACTGGAGGGGGTATGCAGCCCTTTGAATGGAGGCAGGACACATCCTATTCAGGTGTAAGTCGGGCTGTGCCCAGCTCCTCCCTCTCATCGTGCCAGAGATGGCCCATCCAGCCATGTCTAAGGTCCCTATTATATGTGGCTGTCTAGGAGGTAGACACAAAGCCCAACTGTCAGTTACACCCAGTCATGTGACCAGAGACAGGCAATAGGCACTAAATGGCTAAGGCAGGAAAACACCAACTTTCTAAAAGTGGCATTTTCAGAACTGTAATTTAAAATTGGACTTCAGCATTAGTTAGGATTTTAAATTAGGATTCTAGAGACACCAAACATGAACTGGTGACTGTTAGAAATGGGGGTCTCTAGTTGGCAATGGTTTTCACCTTTGTCCAAGTAGGGACCCTTCTTCCTAGTCAGGGTAAGGGGGATACACTTCTAAAATAACCCCTGCTCACCCCCTTGGTAGCTTGGCACGAGCAGACAGGCTTATCTCAGAGGCAGTGTGTAAAGCATTTGTGCACACATACAGTAATACAGTGAAAACACTACAAATGGACACCACACTAGTTTAGAAAAATAAGTAATCTTTATCTAAACCAAACAAGACCAAAATGACAAAATACAGTAATAAAAATATGACTTTCAAAAGGTAGAAACAATTCTGTTCAAAGCAAATTGCAGCTGCAACACTTTTCACAGAAAGTACCTTGGATGCGTCATGCTCCCAAACAAAAACAGTCGCAGGGAAGGTGCCTTACTACCACGCAGGGGCGGTGATGCGCCGGTTCCTTACTGAGGGGGAGGTGATGCATCGGTTTCTTACTGCGACCCCGGCGTTCTTGCAGGTGTGGCACCCAGATGCGATGCATGAGGATCAGGGATGCGTCAGTTTCTCCAGCCATTGTCCCACGATGCGTTGGTTCTTGCAGCCACACAGCTGGGCCGGCGTCGGTGCAGTGATCTCGGACTCCGTAGATCGGTGCACTCGATGTGGCGTGCAGTCCCATCCAACTTTTCTTATCTCTCCCAGGCTACCTAACAGGGCGGGAAGAGATATGGGATGAAAAGAGACCTTCACTACCATCTGCTCTGGCCTGGGCCAGGGAGGTCTGCAAGCACAGTATTACATTCTGACCAAAGTGTTAAAAAAAGTATCCTGCTCTGGCCTTGCAAACTAGCAGTGGAAGGGAAGTTGACCCTGCCCTGTGCCTTGCCCAAAAGCAGGAGGTGGGGAGAGGTTCAGTTACGTCTCTCCGACCTTATGGTCATGGAAGATGGAGCCAAGGGAGAATGGAAAAAAGAATGCGCCCTTGCCTAATGGTTGATGCGGATGGAATCAAGGGAAAGTAGGATAAATAATGTCACTTGTTCCCTGGCTTGTCCAAGGGCCTTTCATCACAGCCTCCACTTCCTTTGATAAATAGCAAGGGGTGGGAATGCTCCCAACCCCTCCTACATTGCCTACGTGTGGTGGAGGATTTCCAACCAGCCCCCACTCACCTTACCAAAAGGTGAGAGCAGAAATGCTAACTACCCATGCATTGCCCAATAATGGGTGAAGTTTTGACATTTTAGAAGATGGCAGGGAATAGTTGTGTTTTGTTCCACTGCCCCAATACTCACATAATGCTACAGAACTGCTGTTCTGGGGCTGTCGTTCTACATCCTAAGACAGCACCAGCTCAACAGTGTGCTTGCAGGCTTGGTCTGATGTGCCCTGCAGCCTTAAGCACAGTATTGTTGATCAGCCCAGCACACAGCTTTTTTGGTGCCATCTTTCAAAATGCGGAGCCACAACTGCAACCACATACTGCGGGACCTAGGGGATGGCCCACTGGTGCTGTGGTACTCCAGTGTGGTCTTAAAATTTTGGAAAACTGCACCAAAGCATCTGTTAGCAGATCTGACTTCCCTTTTATGTTTTGTTTTCCCCTCTCCCTTGGGCAAGGCGAATTGTAGTTGTTGACTTCACCCCACCCCTGCCGTTGGGTAAGAAGGGCGAATAATGACAGCCTGTGGCACTTTTTAATATGTCTCAATAAATCAAGCGTTTGTTAAGCGCGACTACTCAGGGTCTCAAGGCGCTGGGGGGGGGGGGTTCGCAGGTTCCAGTCCATCAAGGAGGGGGTCTGTCGAAGAGCCAGGTTTTGAGGTTTCTTGCGAAGATGGGGAGCGATGTTGTCTGTCTGAGGTGGAGCGGAAGGGCGTTCCAGGCTCTGGCCGCGAGGAAGGAGAAGGAGCGGCCTCCCGATCTGGTCTTTCTGGTGCGGGGGCGTAGGAGAGCTGGGCTGATCGTAGGGTCCTTTGGGGTGCGTGGAATTTGAGTCCGCTGTTCAGGTATGCTGGTCCGGTGTCGTGGAGGGCCTTGTGAGCGTGGGTGAAACTTCTATAGACAGTGGTCCCTAGACAAACAGAATATTGTAAAATAAATATAGACTAAATCAGTACTATATTCTTTGTCCAGCCGGACAGATTTTAATATACAATAAATGTATGACATAAAGTAAAAAAAAAAATCCAAGTGGGACACAACCTGCGTCCTAATGACAATAACAAACAAACAACATTTAAGGAAGGGTTCAGGCAAGGGGGACGTGTCTGCATAAAAGTTTAAGAATATATCAGACGTAGTTACGTGACAACACCATTACATATTTGGCATCACAATTTAGTATATGCATATGGTGTACATTACGTCGACGGCGTTTCGATCCCTTAAACAAATAGTGGGATCATCATCAGGACAATTCAAGTTAGCATGCCTGTGTACATATTGCAGTTATTACCGATTTGAGCCCGGAAATCAAGGGCGCAGATCGTACTCTTGTAAATGACAAGAGTGCGTAAGGCGGATATGGCGGTCAGCCCGAGTTAACTTGAGAAACCCAAAAGGATTCAGGCGGGATTACCGGTGCACTAGGCGAATGCCGTAGGATAGCGAGTAAGGTTGGAGTGGGTGCCGGGATCGCTGGCAGGGGATTTAATAATCCCAATTAGGTACAATGCGGCAATCCAATTGGCGCCATGGCCGTGATCAAAAGGTGGGAGAATTCTGAGGGGTTCTCGGCTCCTAGCAATAATAAGCGATCCCGGCGGCGAACAGCCCGAGTCAATACTCGTTGCTGTCTCGTGGGTGGGTGGGTGAGCATCTTGAAGGTGACTCTAGCTTCGATGGGGAGCCAGTGGAGTGTGCGCAGGTGCTGGGAGATGTGGTAGTGTCTTGGCAGGTTGAGGACCAGTCTTGCGGCAGCGTTCTGGATGTTCTGCAGCTTGCGGGTGAGGTTTTTGTTTATTCCGGCGTAGAGTGCGTTGCCGTAGTCGAGTCTGCTGGTGACCAGGGCGTGACTGACGGTCTTTCTGTGTTCGAGGGGATCCACTTGAAGGTCTTACGTAGGAGGCGGAGGGTGTGGAAGCAGGAGGACGAGATGGAGTTGATCTGGCGGTCCATTTTGAGCTCGGAGTCCAGGATGATTCCCAGGTTGCGTGCGTGGTCCGTGGGGGTGGGCAGGCTTCCGAGGGTGGGGGGCCAGGTGTCATTCCAGGTGTCGGGGTTTGGGCCCATGATGAGTACTTCTGTTTTGTTAGTGTTTAGTTGTAGGCAGCTGTTTTTCATCCATTTGGCGACGGCTTCCATGCCTTCTCGAAAGTTGTCTCTGGCGTTGTTGGGTTCGTTGGATAGGGAGAGGATGAGTTGGGTGTCATCTGCGTATGACACAATGTTGAGTCCGTAGGTTCTGCCGATGGGGGCGAGCGGAGCCATGTAGACGTTGAAGAGCGTAGGGCTGAGGGAGGACCCCTGGGGGACTCCGCAGGTGGTTGGTGTAGGGTCCGAGAGGAAAGGGGGAGTCTGACCCCTGCGTTCTGCCGGAGAGGAAGGGAGCGGATCCAGTCGAGGGCCTTGTCTTGGATCCCTGCGTCGTGGAGTCTGCGTATTAGGGTGCGGTGAGAGACTGTGTCGAACGCCGCTGAGAGGTCGAGGAGGATGAGGGCTGCTGTTTCTCCTTTGTCCAGTAGGGTGCGGATGTCGTCTGTTGCGGCGAGGAGGGTGGTTTCCGTACTGTGGTTTTTTCTGAAGCCGGATTGGGAGGAGTCGAGGATGTTGTGCTCTTCGATGAATGTGGCGAGTTGGCTGTTGATGGCTTTCTCGATGACTTTCGCTGGGAACGGGAGCAGGGAGATGGGTCTGTAGTTTTTGAGGTCGGTGGGGTCCGCCGAGGGTTTCTTCAGGAGGGGGTTGATCTCGGCGTGTTTACAGTCGTCGGGGAACGAGGTGGTTGCCAGGGAGCGGTTGATGGTGTGGCAGAGCATGGGTGCGATGGTGTCGGCCGCTCTGTTGAAAATGTGGTGGGGGCAGGGGTCCGTGGGGGCCCCGGAGTGGATTGACTTCATCGTCTTCAATGTGTCTTCGGTGGTGAGGGCTGTCCAGTTGTCGATTGCTGGCTTCAGGGTGTCAGGGGTGGTTGGTGAGGGTTCAGTGTGTTGGTTGTCTTTGTCGAAGTTGTCATAGATGCTCTTGATTTTGTGGTGGAAAAAGGTGCTGAGTTTGTCGCAGAGGTCTTGTGAGGGTGGGATGTCGGTGGACTCGCTGGTGGGTTGGGCGAACTCCTTGATGATGTTGAAGAGTTCTTTGCTGTTGTGTGCGTGAATGGAGATTCTGTCTTCAATCGCTTTTTCCTCGTTTTGTGATGAGTTGGTGATGGGCGTTGGTGGCGGCTCTGAAGTTGTTGTGGGCTTCTGTGGATTTGGTGTTCCTCCAGGCCTTTTCGAGGCGGCGGCAAGTGCATCTGGACTCTCGAAGTTCGGTGGTAACCCAGCTGGCTTTCTTGGCGTGGGTGTTGTTGTTTTTCTTGAGGGGGGCTATGGTGTTGGCACTGTCGGAGATCCATCTGTGCAGGGTTCGGGCTGCAGTGTTGGGGCGTCGTTTTCCACGATGGTTGGGGTGGAGTTGCTGAGTGATGAGGTTAGCTGGTCGTCGGTGATTCTGGTCCAGTTTCTTCGTGGGAGCAGGTGCTGGTGTCTGTGGATGGTGGGTGTTCTGAAGGTAAAGTGGACGCATCGATGGTCATTCCATGGGAGTTCGGTGGTGTGGCTGAAGGTGATGGAGTTTCCTGTTGTGAAGAGGGGGTCGAGGGTGTGTCCTGCTGAGTGTGTGGGTTTGGTCACGATCTGGCGGAGTCCAATGTTGTGGAGGTTGCCCAGGAGGGATGTGGTGCTGGGGTCCAGTTGGTTGTCGAGGTGAAAGTTGAGGTCTCCCAGTAGGGTCTAGTTGGTGGATGCGATGGCATTCAGGGAGATGATGTCCGTGATGGAGTTGGCGAAACATCCGTGGGGTCCAGGGGGTCGGTAGATGAGGGTTCCTCGGAGGGTGGTGGTAGGGCTGGCCAGTATCTTGAAGTGAAGGTGTTCCATCAGGTCTGTGGGCTCGTCGGGGAGTGTGCTCAGGCCGAGGGTGGATTTGTGGACGATGGCGATTCCTCCTCCCGGGCAGATGGGGCGGTCCTTCCTGGAGATCTTGTATCCTTGGGGAATGGTGATGGCGATGTCCGGTCCCGAGGTGGTGTTGGTCCATGTTTCGGTGAAGAACGCTATGTCCGGGGTGGTGCTGTCGAGGAGGTCCCAGATTTCGGTGGCGTGTTTGTGGAGGGATCTGACGTTGAGGAGGATGCATTGCAGGGTCTTCGGTTCAGTTGGGTTCTTGCGGGCGGCTGGGTCCGTGGTCCTGGCGGTGCTGAAGGTGTGCCGGCAGCGGTGACAGCTGAAGGGTCCGTGGGTGTCGGCTGGTGATGCTAGCTTGCAGTTGTTGTTGCATCCTGGGTTGAGAGCGTGGAGTGCCACTGGGTCATAGCGTTGGCGGTGCGGAGATCTAGGGTTCCTGGCGCTGGTCGCGGTCCGGTCGCGGACGGGCGCAGACGGGCTTGCCTTTGGCGTGCCTTCGGCCGCGCAGTGGGTGCCATTAAGTAGGGGTCGGGGAGGGCTGGACAGCTGGGCGGCGGGAGCGGGGAGGGGAGCTGGAGTGGGCCGGTCGCGCTGGTCATGCTGGGGGATGGGCCGCGGGGGCAGCAGCGGCGGGGAAAACGGGCGGAAAAGGCAAAAGGAAAAAGGCAAAAGAGAGGGAAAAGTGACAATAAGGCAGCAAAAGTGCAAGAAGAGTGGAGGAAAGACACAGAAGGAGAGTGAAAGGGGAGATTGAGATGAGGGTAAAAAACGAGTGAAAACGGAGGAAAGACACAGAAGGAGAGTGAAGGGGGAGATTGAAATGAGGGAAAACGAATGAAAAAGGAGGAAAGACACAGAAGGAGAGTGAAGGGGAGAGATTGAAATGAGGGAAAACAAGTCAAAAAGGAGAGAAAAAGCGGAGCGAGAGAAAGGAGACAGAGGTCCACTGGACCACCAGGGATGAGGCGCAGGTAAAGCCTGCGGGTGGAGGAGGGCCTCGAACACCAACACTCGAGAGTGCAGGGGCTCGGGGGAAGGCCTCCCTTAATGGTGGAGCTGCGAGGGAGGGAGAGCAATTTCACTGACAATGAGTCTAAATGTCCAAATTCTAAATGTCTAAATTCTTGTGATCACACCCCTGTTCTTGGGCAAGGCAGGAGCCCTACAAATCTTTCTCTTGACCCACACTATGTCAGCAGTGAACTGGATCAGATGTGATCTGTTCCGTTATTCTTCTTTGTCCCCCCTCTCACCCATGTGCAAGGTGAAGAGAAGGGAGGGACAACACAAAGTCCCTAACCTGGGGCAAGGCAAAGATGGGTAAACTATGAACACCCTGGAGGAACTGATTTGTAATATGCTCCTATGTTCAGGATCATACAAACACAATAAAAATACAAAAAACATTTACAAACAAACATCTCTTTCCCTTTGGCCAATACTGGCAGAGAGCAGTGGTGAGCTGCTCTACAAGTCATAGTCTGATATTTTGTTTTCCTCCGTCAGCCTTGAGCAATGCATTGGGCATGGAGTAGGGGAGAACATACTGCCTCCGCTTTTGGGTAGGGCAGTTGTAGGTGGGCAACTAAGTACCAGGGCACAATATGTCCTGATATTCACAAGAATTGGGGCCTATTTAAGAAATGAAACAAGCATCCCTGGTCTTTGTCATGTCAGTAGCACCACAAAAAACAAACAATCCCCTCTCTGTCCTTAGGCTAATGAGGCAGTCAGAAAACAAAAATAACACATTTTTTATAAAGGCTATCAGGAGAGAATTAAATATCTGAAATCCCATCCACTCGCCCAAATAAGAACCCCCCACAGTCCCACACAACCACCATCATACACCCATGCATAGGCCATCACCTGACCATACACCCATCTTTGTATACACGTAACCACCATCGGACACCAATACAACCACCATCCTACGTCGACACAACGTCGACACAACAAACATCATATGCCAAAACACCCACAATCATTTGCTCACATAACCAAAATTCCATAAGAAAACAGTAGCACCACAAAAACAAACACTCCTCTCCCTGTCCTAAGGCCAATGAGGCAGTCAGAAAACAAAAATAACACATTTTTCATAAAGGCTATCAGGAGAGAATAAAAATCTGAAATCCCATCCACTCGCCCAAATAAGAACCCACCACAGTCCCACACAACCACCATCATATACCCATGCATAGGCCATCACCTGACCATACACCCATCTTTATATGCACGTAACCATCATCGGACACCAACACAACCACCATCCTACGTCGACACAATGTCGACACAACAAACATGATATGCCAAAACAACCACAATCATTTGCCCACATAACCAAAATTGCATAAGAAAGCAATCAACATAATACATTCACACAACCAATATTATATGCCAACCCACCAATCATCATAGGCCAATAGATACAAAGACACCCACAACATGTGTTTACACAACTAACATATAAACACAACACACATACTATCAAATACCAGCACACCCACCATCATATACAAAGGTATAACACAACATAATGCCCCCCGCAGATTGGAATGAGAAGACCCTGAGTCTCCCATATGCAACAGATATATATTGGCCTTGGGCTAAATGCCCCCTGAAGGGTTACCCCCTGCCATGGTCTGTAGGGGCTGCAGGGGTCTGTGTTACACAACTGATCACATGTCTACACAGCTACCACCCTAGCATAAACAACCCCCATTTCACATTCTCACAGGCACATCGAGCCAGGTCTGGTGGCTCAGTGGACTAAAGAATTCACTCCAGGGAACTGTATTTGACCTTATTACCAGAGATTCAAATCCTGGTGGGTTCACTCTGCCTTTCATCCTTCTGATGTCAATAAAATGAGTACCCTAAATGTGAGTGCAAAAAACATCTGTTATTTCACACTTTATGCATGTTATGTTATAATGCGTTGCTATCATCTGCAAACGCAATCACCATGACATGTTCACACCACCATCCTAAACCAACACATACACCATCATAAACAAAAACCAAAATACCAAAAAGCTATGAAATCCACTCACCCAAATAAGAATCCCACAGTCACATACAACCACCATCATACACCCATGCATTGGCCATCACCTGACCATACACCCATCTTTATATACACGTAACCCCCATCGGACACCAACGCAACCACCATCCTACGCCGACACAACAAACATCATATGCTAAATCACCCACAATCATTTGCCCACATAACCAAAATTACATAAGAAAACAATCAACATAATACAGTCATGAAACCAATATTATATGCCAACACACCAATCATCATACACCAATAGATCCAAAGGCACCCACCTACAACACAACCATCGCAACCAACATAATAACACAACACACACACACACACACACTATCAAACCCCAGCACACCCACCATCATATACAATGGTATAACACAAAATGATGCCCCTCCACTCCCCAGAATGTAATGTGGAGAACCTGAGTTTCCCATATGCAACAGATATATATTGGCCTTGGGCTAAATACACCCCGACCCCCCGAAGGGTTACCCCCTGCCATGCTCTGCAGGGGCTGCAAGGGATTGTGTAACCCACCTGATCATATGCCTACACAGCTAACTCCCTAGCATAAACAACACCCATTTCACATTCTCACAGTCACATCGAGCCAGGTCTGGTGGCTCAGTGGACTAAAGCATTCACTCCAGGGAACTGTATTTGACCTCATGGCCAGAGATTCAAATCTGGTGGGTTCACTCCACCTTTCACCCTTCTGAGGTCAATACAATGAGTACCGCTAATATGAGTACAAAAAACATCTGTTATTTAGCACTTTACACATGTTATGTTATGATCCTATCATATGCAAACACAATCACCGTGACATGTTCACACCACCAACATCCTAACCCAACACATACACCATCATAAACAAAAACAAAAATATCAAAAAAACTATAAAATCCTCAAAATTTTGAAGGCCAATAAAGTTAGCTAATATGCTAAGAGATGCTTCGCCGTTAAAATAAAAAAGAAATGACACTCATAGATGAAGATGCTGCCATCGCCTTGTCTACAAGTCCTGCAATATTAAGCCACCCTTCACTCCCATCCCTATCATAACTTGAGGTAGCTGGAAACGAGACGCGACTAGGGGACTCCTTGCCTATGTGTATAGTATGTCAAACATTTACAATTGGCCTGACTATATTTTAGGAAGTATATGTATATATGTGTCTAGCAGCACAGCGTTGCCTCTCAAATCATATTCACATACACACACAACACCTGTCCAAGCAGCGCGCCCGGAGGATGAAAGTTAAGCTTGGGACTTTTACCAGTGCACTTGGGGATCTCTCATATGAGGCTCTCAAGAGAGGGTACCTGTTCAAAGGTATGCTTAGTGCTCAGAATGAGAGCGCCGCTAGGTGTGCTAAATGCTTGCTTTATCTGTCCCCCACAGCAAGAAAATGACGTGAAGCACGCGCTACGATTGCATTAATCATCCGTTATTTAAGCGATTAGGCTCTGGTATCACGGAATGTACAGGCAGGACGCTCTGACTTTCAATTTATAGGTCTTTTAGAGCAAACAGATGCGAATTGTATTGCCCAAGCCTGCGTAAATTCTTAACAGTGAGAGTAAACTTTGCAAGACATATGTGGAACCAATTTACCATCTGCCAGGAAACCATCTCGCATTTCGCTATGGAAGTCATTAAATGGCAAGTGAGAGATAAGTTAAGGGGTATTTTAAGAACAAAAGTGCATATGCTGAGCATCCTGAATGACTGTGGTGAAGTTTGCTATAAATATCGCTAGAATTATAAAGTAAGTGCCAACTGTTCATGGGTGTAGAAAGTAATCTAAGAATCTTTTCTGACACAGGACTCAATGGACAGCTTTCAAGAAGTATGCTTTGCTTCTTCCCTGTTAGTTTGGGTGGTGGATCCTGGGTTAAAATTCAGTGTGATAACAGATGTTATTCATATGCCATGCAACGCAGGGTACAGGGCCGGCTTCAGCGCTAGCGGCACCTGGTGCGACAATCCTATTGGCGCCCTCCCCCTCAATGACCTCCGCCTCCGCAGATTCCCTCTATAGCAACACTGCAATTCATCTTTCTATAGCCCCTCTCTCACATGCATCTCATTTGTTTTAAAGTGCTACTCATACTAGTGCAGGGTGTTAAAGCACTTTAAATCAAATACACATTATAGAGAAGCAATGAATCATATGTGTATAGATCAGTCTGTTTTGGGGTTGTAACTTATGAACTGCAAGTAACAAAAGGAACTCTGTGATGAAAGCAGTAATCCACTGAACTATCCACATAACGTACAGTTCTGTGATCTGCATGGTACTTGTTCTTTGCAGTGGGCATATGAACCCTCAATGCTATTTTATGATGAGTTAAAACTGCAACTAGACAAAACTTCAATCCCTCTCCAGCAGGAACATTAATTGCTTGACATTTTTATTGTTGCCTGAAATTTGCTGGACACACATAGAACTCTGCAGCAGGTGCTTTTAAACCCATAAATTATTTCTAAACACAGCGCCCCCCTTCAACCTCTGCGCCAGGTGCAGCTGCACCAGTAACATCTCCCTAAAGCGGGCCCTGACAGGGTAGGACAGGCCTATAGGGCACACAGGCACTGCCTGACGAGGTGGTCTGATAGGCCAGCATATGGATTTCCCTGATATTAAAACAAATATTGCCTGCAGCTCAATTTCACACAATCTTCTATACCGTGCAAAACATTTATACAGCGTTTCTGTAGCTGCCCTAATTTCCAGGCATGGGCCATTTTTTCAGCTATTAAATTCACTAATGAGGGCCATATTTATTTGGGTGCCTGGGCCTATTTTGTTGTCCTAGTCCGACCTTGCATGCAAGCGGTCAGTACTATAGCATATGTATTTGATGTGAATGAAAATGCCAAATTTTGGGAGGCTACAACTGTTTATTTTTACTAACTAATCTGGGCATCTATTGTTTCAGCGTCCATGGACTTTTGCTTGATATAGACTCACCTGATTATTTTCTTTGAAATGGTCAAGTCCTGACAATGAGATAGAGCTAGGTAGAAAAAAATCAAAGATCTGATAGTTAAATTCTGGAGAGGCAATTTCATAAAAGCATTTGAGAGTCCGAGAAGAAGTACTACAGGTGTACTCTTTACGTACTTTTACATACCTTTGTGAATTGGTCGAGAAACTTCCAATTACCTACTAATAAAAGAGGGCTCAGTGTTTTCTATTTGTGCTAATTGCATATAAATGCGCCCTGGATATTCCCATTTTAGATGTTTTGGGGTCAATTTACAAAGTCATGTAAGAGTACGTAAAATAAGCTACAGACGTACTACTTTACCTTCCCCAAAATACCCTTGTGAATATTTCCTATTGTGTTTTTCTGTACAAAATGTACTTCCATCCGAAACAGTTGGTTCCTTCCCCCTCTTGAGTCATATGGAATAAATAGCACTACAGATGCAATTTCATATTGTAATAGAATAGAAAGGGAGGACATCTTTTATAACCTATCAGCCTTTTTGTGGGGGACGTGGCCGGTCGTTAGACAACAGATTGGAAACCTAAAATCCGAACCCAGAGATAATGTTCTGAGATTGATAAGAAGCTGTTAGTACCATTTCTGTACAAGCTTTACACATATTTTAAGAGTATGCACTGCACTTTGAATCAGACTGATCGTTTACTGTACTAGGCACCTTAAGACTGTAAGCACTTTATACCGAGTGGCGTTCTGGATGGTTCCCATTACACATATTTTAAGAGTATGCCCTGCACTTTGAATCAGTCTGATTGTTTACTACGTTAGGCACTTTATGACTGTAAGCACTTTATACAAAGTGACGCTGCGGATAGTAGATGGTGACCAGAGTAAGGCCATAAATCTATCATCTATATACTCTGGTATTTTTGTGCCCAAAGGTCTTAGAGGTTATCTATGCTGGGGGTATACTAGTACAGTCCAATATAGACCAGGATGATGATCATTCCTATGCCCAGCGCTGTGTTCCTAAACTTCCAGACACCTGCATTGTAGGCGCTTTCTTTCCATGTCCGTGTCCTACCCAGTCCTGCAAGTAGAAACTAGCATCGTATTTTAAATGCTTTTATTGGTTGCTTTTCTGTGCCTTAAGATTTAAATTAAGTATTTTATTAGAATGTATATTATCAAAGGTTAAAATGATTTTATATTTACATTGTAATTAGGAGCATTTTAAGGATACTACATTCTTGCACTTATGTAGGAACTGCCATGAGGAATTTTCCTATATTTGATTTTAAATTGATTGAAAGGCTGTTTTTTGCTGATACAATAAAATAAGATAAATAGTTTAAACAGGATTGAGTGAGATTGAGAGAAGTGGAGTGTAGCTGGTCTTTTGGGGTATTTCTCCTTCTCACTTCAACCTTCCTATTCATCTCCTAATAGGCACTTCTTCCTAATGTCTGAGTCACTGAGAAAGCACATAAATGCCTGAGGGATAGCAAAGTATTAAGTGAAAATCACCATCTTGGTCAGGCAGCATAACCCAAGGAGCCGGGACACCACCAGACTTTAGAGGAAAAAGCATTAGAAGGAAAGGACTTGTGACGTATCATGAAGATGTGCGCTTCTGCAGGGCACACATGAGCCCCTGTTTTAGGTGATAGAACTTTCTAAAGATGCTTCTAACTGAGAATTTCTCCGAGTTACTGCATAGGATAAAGAAAGCACATTTCAGAAACAGGCAATCATTCTTCACTGTTTCCGAGCTGTGTTGTCTGAAACCCATGCACGGAGAATGAATTTCATCGAGTTAGTGCATGAGCTCTGAATGTAAGTACTTCCTCATACATACTTACATACTTACATACATAAATGGCACTAGTGTTATTGCGTAAGCTGTTTATGTACCTTACAGTCAGTTTTAATAGTTACATATATTTTAAATATATTATAACAACATCATTCTTTTCATAATGCGTGTTTTTTTGTATTTCAAACTTCTCCTTTGTCTAATGGAACTATTTGTTATAATAAAAAACATTATCTCAGTCAACCTGCTTTCTCACCAGTTTCTATTGTAGTGCCAGACTAAGTAGACTTTCTCCCAAAAACTATCTTGGGCATCTGGTTTCATTATTAGTGGTAGGCCATAAACCTTTGCTTTCGTTTGCATGGCTGTAAATAATAATTTATATTGTTATGTCACCAAGCAATCGAGGTTGTGAAAAATGTTACCTTTGCTCAGGAAGACTGGGTTCCAATGTCGGGGTATGGGAGCTGCTCTTTGAGGCAATTAAGATACAAAACAATGATGGATGGCATGCTTGAATTAATCTCAGCCTCTGGTAATCACTTGGGCAGCATACCAATCCATTGTTATTCTGAACACTGTTAGAAATGGGGTCTGTAGTTGGCAGAGATATGCACCCTGTCCAGTAGGGACTGCCACTCTAGTCAGGATAAGTCAGATACACACCCTAAATTAACCTGTGATCACCCTCTGATAGCTTGTCCCAGAGCAGTCAGTCTTAACTTACGAGGCAATATGTAAGGCTTATTACACTAAAACAGTGGAAAACACCACACAAAAATACTCCACGCTAAGTTAGAAAAATAGAGCTTAATATTATGGACCAAGCAATACGAAAACTACAAAAATCCAATGAGTAGAACCGAAGTTATGAATTTTTAAAGATTACATTGAAATATAGTGCGTAAAAGTCAATAGCGCTTAGGGATTACTTGAAGTCGCGCTGGACCAGGTCAAATCTGAAAGGTCAAGCTGACTGCAATAGAGCGCAGGTCGGATACAGAAGCCATGCAGGCCCAGCTGAAAACAGTACCTTTCCAGAGAATGTGACGATGTTGAGGAGCCGCTGTGTCAGTTCCGAGTCAAGCAGTCGGGTCCAGCGTCATTGTTGAACCCCTTTATGATGAAGGCAGTACGTCGTTGATGAGCCACGCAGTTTGGTTCCACGTTGTCATCAAGCCTCGCAGTCGAGTCCCGCATCCTCATCAAACTGCACTGTCGAGCCCTGTGTTGGCATCGAGGGCAGATGCTTCGGTTCTGACCGGCGCAAAGCGTGGATTTTGACAGAAAACAGCTGCAGAACCCCTCTTGAAGGCCCAGGACTGGATTGGCACCTCTTGTTAGGGCAGGACTCACAGTTGTCAGAGTCCAGCAGCTGAAGCAGAGTGGAATGAAGTCTTTGATATCTTTGTGACTTTAGAATAGGAGGCAAGCCCTTGGAGTCACTTGGTACTGGAGTTGTAGAGAGTCAGGTCCACTCCTTCTCACCACCAGGCAAGGGGGCAGCAGGCACAGGAGAGCAGGAGTCCAGCAAATCCAGCAGAGTCCAGCAAAATGTCAGTCCTTTCAGCAGCACAGCAGCCCTTCTTCCTGGTAGAGTGTACTGAGTTGGAGGTGTAAGGGGTCCAGTAGTTGTGCCATTGAAGTGGGCGAGACTTCAAAGAGGCCTCTGAAGAACACAAGGTCCCTGCTCTGGCTTCAGACTCACTACAGGGGGGGTATGCAGCTCTTTGTGTGGGGAGAGGCACAGCCCTATTCAGGTGCAAGTGTGAACTCCTCCCTCCCACCTAGCCCAGGAAGTTCCATCAGCTTGGTGATGGGCCATCAGGATGTGAATGTCACACCTCAGCTTCCTTTGTGTGTGACTGTCTAGAGGGAATGCACAAAGCCCAGCTGTCACCCACACAAGACGTGTATTCAGAGGGTGGCAGAGGCAGAGAATGGTTAAAATCCGACTTCACACAAAGTTGTTTTTCTAAATTGTGAGTCCTAAGACACAAAACTCGAAATTTCGATCTTGTCCCAATTCCTAATTACACTTGATGGAACAAGGTAATCCCAATGTTAACCTATGGGCAAGAAAGCCCTTGCGGCAGAGAGAAACGAATTTAAGAGTTTTTCACTACATGGACATGTAAAACCGAAAAGTACATGTCCAAGTTTTTAAATACATTGCACCCTGCCCTTGGGGCTTTTCCAGTGCCTACCTTAAAGGTGACTTTAATCTATTAAAAAGAAAGGTTTGGGCCTGTCAAGTGGTCTAACTTGCCAGGTTGACATGGCAGATTAAAACTGCACACACAGACTCTGCAATGGCAGGCCTCAGACATGTTTAAAGGGCTGCTGAAGTGGGTGCACAATCAGTGCTGCATGCCCACTAGTAGCATTTAATTTACAGCCTCTGGGCACATGTGGTGCACTTTACCAGTGACTTATAAGTAAATTAAATATGGCAATTGTGGCCAATCCAATATTATCATGTTCCAAGCTAGTCCACAGATTCCAGATATGCAGACACAAAGTACCAAGATGCCCTCTCTATCTCACATGAAAGACTGAAGTAGAGATGCCCAAAAAACTACAGTCAACATGTGGAGTGAGCTGACAGCCTAGTGAGCACACTCCGCACATATGCCACCTTTTTTGTTACTGCCAACCCAGCCTTGTGCAGATATCTAGCAACCTGATTGCCTGCATGCTAGTCTGTTGGGGAGTACTGAGGAATGCCTTATTGGTCTCAGTATTTGACCCTGTGCCATTGGGCGCACACCCTGATTGGCCATGTGGGTCAAAAAGCCAGCTGTCCCAATTAATTCCAAGACTGGTCCCCTGCTAGTGTGAAACCACTGACCTGGAATCTTTTGGATGCCCAAGGCAAGAGACATCCACACTTAAAAGGACCTTTTAATCATAACCCTAAACCAGGTGACAAGCATACCTACCCATTTCCATGGCTCAGACCGTGGTACACTGAGACACTTCCTTCTGTGTTAGGATCCTTTTACCTTCCCCTACAAATTACAGCTGTATCTTTCTGTAATATTCCTGGTGTTAGTGACTGCAAATGTGCTTAGAGAGTAGGTACAGTTTCGCAAAAAGATTCTGATCTTCAAGGTCCTCAGTTGGTGATCACGGAGTGGCCTCCTATATGTAAATGAAGTGAACAGTATTACAAATATAGTTTAATTTTTTTGATTTTGCTTATGTGATTTATGTGTATTTTACTTGGTTCATCATCATAATTTATTGTTCAGCATAAAAACCATTGCAAAATACATGGTGAGATAATAATTAATCATCACGTAATAGCACCCGCATGCAAAACCAAAGATATACACAGTTAAAAGCCAACATTAAGAAGACAGCTAATATCGAAAATAAGCCATCAATTAGCAAATAGTTGATTACGAATACCTGTTATTCTTTATTTTCAAGCCGACCAAAAAACCTTTCACCACTGCGGATACAAAGTCTGACCTATGTGTAGTTCATGAAAAGGAGGAACTCTGAGACCTTTCCGATATTATTTGTTTTTTAAAAAGTAGTTTCATCCAGGGCTGTCTGAGTATGGTATCTGACGGGCAAAGCAGAAAGAAATGTGACACAGAATCCACAGACAGTTCACCCCAATTAGAAGTTAATGATGAAGGAGAAACTTTTTTGTGGCCCTCTCATGGTTTGCAGGTGGGGAAACCCCCAATCTAAACATTTTTAAAGTTTCTCAAAGGAGATGTGACCATTACATCTAAATCTAAATATTGTGTCCTATCCCATCTGACCCTAGTCATCAAGAAGGACCTCTGTATGGTGATGGTGAGAAAGCATACTCTTTTATATAGCAGGAACCTTTTTTATTCCTAATGAGGAGCATTCAAGGTCCAAAGATCTCTTCAAATTCTTTGGTCTGGCAACATCACATTTGTCAAAGGTTCAAGTCCTGTAGCCTGCACTCAGCATACTAAAATCAAGGCACATCAGAAATTACTGCACTATAGACTTTCTATCAAATTGTGCTTGATGGTGACAGCCTTGGGATTGGACCATAACCTTAACTAAAATGTAAAAGGTGTGGTGAACGATATTGAGCTAATATGTCTCAATGACAGTTGAGCCCGGCACACTCAGCAGGCAATCTCCAGAGAAAGATGTGTTAGGTTTAAGCAGTACCAACAATTTTAGAGTGTAGAAAACAGTGAAGTAAAATTTCCAAACCAATTTAAATAATAGATTAAAATTTTATGAGCAAAAAGATACCAAGATCATTAAAATAGGTTAAGGGGTATCAGGGGTGTGAATTGTTGAAATTTTAAGAAAAACTGCACTTAGGAATAGTAAAACAGCATTGAAAAGCAACAGTTTGCAGTTGTCTGGGACTGAGGTGCTATTTTAAGCTGACTGTAATGGATTGGAGGTCAGATACACCAAGTGGGTTGTCCTACTCAAACATTTTACCTTGATACTCCAGCTGCTGTGAAATTTCTCCCTGGTCAGTCCTGCATCCTTAGCTCCACAGTGTATACTTCTGGGATCCAGGGCATTCTCAAGGCAGGTCTCCTTCATGGTCCACTGTTCTGTGGTTGGCTGGGCCCTCTTGGACTCAAGATTTTTTCTGGTTTTTGTATATCAGAAAGAAAGAAATAGGAGGTCAACCACTTGATCCTTGGAGAGCAATTCCAGTTACTGGTTGACAACAAAAGCCAGGTGTCTTTGAGTGAGTCTTCCTCTTCCAGCAGGAGTCTTCTTTCTTTCCCGCATGGATGTCTTATTCAGTCGAGTCTTCCCAGATCAAGGAATGTTCTGAGACAATGGTTGAGGCCCAGATTTATTCTGGGCACTAGACTGTGATCGGAGAAATTCTGCCATGCAAACATATCTTCTCACAGCCCCCAACTCATTTTGCAGCCATTCTTCTTTTGCCTTTCCCTAAAATTACTCAGGAACCCTTGTTTCAATTCCTCAGAACCCTTCAGCTACCAAGTAGGCCTGTCTTCAACTCCTTGGCCATTCCCCTATTTAGACACTCTCTCCTCCCACTTGGCGGAGTCCAAATTGGCTCTCTCCCCTGTTGCGGACAAGAATTATGATGAGTAGAAGGGTACTAAAAATGAAAAGGCAAAGCTCTCCTTGGCAGCTCTGGCAGCTCCAAGTCTTAGTACTGTCAGCTGTTCCTGTCAACTCACAGATAGCTAATACTTGTGAAGAGTTCAGTAGTTAACACCCCCTGCCATTCCTGAGTTCAGAGGCAGGCCATTGTCTTCTGTCTTCTCAACCTGGCTTGTTAAATCTTCCAGCCAAGGAGGGGTATTCCAGCTCTGTAGGTGGGATCAGTGGCAGAACTAGTTTTAAGTGTTCTGAGAGTCTACAGTACATTTTAATAAAGTTACTTTTCTACTTACGTTAACAAAAATCTAATTTCACTGTTAAACCAGATTTGGAAAATTATGTAGGAAATTAGTTTGATGCATTTTTCTAGCATTTTCCAAGGAAGAGACAGGAACTAAAGATTTGCATATCTTCTAGGCCTGTTCAGGGAGAAAGTCTAGCAAAACCTACACAGTGAAATAACTTTTGGGTTTTATTGCACTTTGGGAGCGCACTAACCCCTTATATAGTGTACCGTATTTTTATATGATAGCATCCTGCCCCGTGTCTTACAAGACACACTTAAAGGGTGCTTATGAATATATAAAAATAGGCTTTTCTAATAAGGCAAAGACACTTTACCTGCCATCTACTACTGCAATGCATTTAAACTGCAGTCCAGCCAGAGCACAGTAGACAGACATAGTTTTGGGTGTTGTAAACATCCCCTAAAAATGTTACTTACACATCTGCATCATCTACAATGGTCTTACAGGAAGGTTAAATGGACCAATTATTTGAAACCAATGTTACCAGTACCATTTTAGGGCCAGAGGACACATACTGTGGCTCTGTTTAGCAGTGCCACAGGGTGCAGAGTGCTAACAGCAGCAAAGCTAGAGTCTAGGAAAAAGCTACATTTCTGGGATGACCTTGCATAAAAAATGAATTTGCTACAGATGGTAACAGAATGCCTCCCCCCGCCTTCCCCGAAAATGACAGTGAAATTTGATTGCTTGCCCTTTACAGTTTAGGAGTTCATAAAGCCAGAGGCTGTATGTAACTCTGAGACACAAATATTCAAAGAACGAAAGCATTTTCCGTCTCTTGCTGTGAATCTGAAAAGGACCTTTGTATTGTACCTGGGTCCCATGACTATAGATTTTTGTCCTTGCCAAATTAATTAATTGATATGGACATTATGTTCAAAATGATTTTTTTGCTATGATTTATAGCAATTGTATTTTCTAATCATATATGTTGGTTATGCCAAATGTGGATAGAACAGGATATTCCCAATGAGATATAATTGACTTTAAATACAAATAGATACATTTGATTTAGTAAAAACAACATTGCTGCCCTATTCTTAGGGAGAGGTACGTAATAGATGTACCCCTCAGGTTATGTATACTATGTAATGTGCAAACCTTTCTAGACACTTACCTTCTAAAAAGAGGCAGATAAAAAGTTTAAAATGCTATTTAGTTCCTGCATGCAAACATGGTAAGTTTGTTGACCTGATGATTGCTTTTCTTGGATGAACACAATTAATGTATTCATTCTAGAGATGTGTGGCTAAGCTTCCAGGCCATTACAAGGTCCTTCCTATGACGCAAAATAACTGAATTATCACAGAGCATGCAGTTTCACCAAGAGATGGGACTAGAGCAAGGTTCTCCAACCTTTTCTGTAATTTTAGCTACTTATGTTCAATGAAACTCATTGGGAGCTACCAATGTTACTAGTATTGTAACAGTGTCCACATCAGACAATGTTACATCAGTGGCCACCATTTGCAAGGTTACTATCAGCGATCACCTCAGTGCATCAGGCATGGTTGCCAGCAGCAATGTAATTAAAAAAGGCTTTGTCAAAATGGAATGCCTCTACATGGGTAATAAATATCAGCCATAGCAGCAATGCCTCTGGTACTAAGGTAATAACATTTGTAAGAAGTCACCTAATACAACATGATTTATCACTCAATTATCAGATTTAAATATAGTTTGGAAATTCAGCCATTTTCCTTCAAATATCAGTTCATGAGCTCTGAAAATAAACTCATTTACACACTCTCAGTTTTGCTATACTTATATAAATTCAACCAAGCAACATTTTCGAATTTAGTAGGGTTGACTGTACACAGAAGAGCTACTTAAAGGCAGCTGGAGAGCTACACATTGGAGAAGCCAAGGCTAGAGTGTAAAAAAGGTGGTGAGATCCGTTTGTACGGTTTTGGTAGCATTTGGGGGAACTAGTCAATCTGGTTGACAGACTCGAACACAGTACCTTTCTTGTTGCGACCAACATGTCGGTGCGAGTCGGTCGGGGCAAACTTCGTGGTCGCGTTGTGTAGCGGAGGGTTGCGGCGGATGATGTCTTCATGATTCGGTGCAGGCAGTGACTCGTTGAGGGAGTCGGTGAGGCCAGGGCTTGCGTTGAAGGGTAAGAAGGTGCTCGCTGCGGTGCTGGCAGGTCACGGTACGGCAACGAAGCCGGTCGATGTTCGGGTCGGGCAGCGACGGAGTCGGTGACATCCTTGCAGTGTGTAGTGAAGCATTATGGAGTGCGGTGCCCACAGGACACGGTGCAAGCAGCGACTTGTTGACGGAGTCGGTGAGACCAGGGTTGCATTGTGAAGGGAGACGTTGCTCTGGGCGGTGCTTTCAGGACACGGAATCCTGCGACGGACTAGATGACAGAGTCGGTTACCCTTTTCTTCTGCGGCGACGATCAGAGACGGTGCCCACAGACACGGTGAGGTCTTTGATGTTCCTGAGACCTCTAGAACAGGGGGCAAGCTCAGTTCAAGCCCTTGGAGATCTTTTCCTCAAGCAGGGGGACAAAGCAAGCAGCAAAGTCCTTTTCTCCTTTCCTTGGCAGCAAGTAGCCACTGCAGGCCAACCCCAGACAGCAAACAGCACTGGGGCAGTATTCCTCCTCAGCTTCTCTGGCTCTTCTCCTTGGCAAAGGTTCCTCTTGATTTCCCAGAAGTGATCTAAATGTCTGGGGTCTGGGCCCCTCTTATTATACACAAAAATCCTTTGTTCTCTGAAGGCAGAGAGTGTCTGTACCCCGCCAAAACCAGTTCTGTCCTCATTGGTGCAGCTTCCTGGCAGGCGGTGGAGACAGCATTGTTGAAGGCAGACCAGGCCCATTCAGGTGAAAAGGAAATCTCCTCCTCCTCCTACTCTAAATGCAGCCCAGGTATATTCAGCCCAGCCCTGACTCATCAGACTTCTGGAGCCACTGCCTCTCTCCAGCCCCTGTCATCCAAAAGCCAGACATGCAATACACAAACCTAGCAGAGGCACACTGGATGGTTAGGCAAGAAAATACCTACTTTCTAAAAGTGGTAATTTCAAACACAGAATGTAAAAATCACCCTCACTAAAAGATGCATTTTAACATTCTGAGTTCAGGCATACTAAACTTTATTTTTCTACCTTGTTCCCAGGGCCAAGTATGTTTATAAGATGTTATAAACAAACTCCCCATTCTGTCCTATGGGAACAGGTAGCCTTGCAATAGGGAAAAACGAAATTAGCAGTATTTCACTATCAGGACATGCCACACACATCAGGGCATGTCCTACCTTTCACATACAATGCACCCTGCCCTCAGGGGTACCTTGGGCCTACCTTAGGGGTGACTAATATGTAGAAAAGGGAGGGTTTAGGGCCTGGCAAGTGTGTGCACTTGCCAAGTCGACATGGCAGTCCAGACTGCCGACAGGCTCTGCAACGGCAGGCCAGAGTTACATTTTACAGGCTGCTTCTGTGGGTGGCACAATCAGTGCTGCAACCGACTAACAGTATTTGATTTAAAGGCCCTGGGCACACACAGTGCACTATACTAGGGTCTGACAAGTAAATCAAATAGGCCAATCATGGAATCACTAATCCATACCAACAATTTATAAAGGGAGCACTTGCACTTTGGCGCTGAACAGCAGTGGCATAGTGCCCAAAGCATCTAGACCAGCAAAACAGAGTCCAGCACACAGCAAAAACATAGGAGGCAAAGGCAAAAAATGCAGGGGAGATCCACGCCAATTGTGCCAGGTATAACAACGCCCATTAGATATCGTTCGATGGCCTCATCCCGCTGGGTGCCTCATCATAGGGAGGTTTCCATTTAGTTTCGATACTCCCAGCTCCTGACTCGATGACCTTGATTCCCAGGCCTTCTCCAGTGAGAAAGAACACCGTCTCACATTATCAGCACTCCTTGTATCACTGTATCCTCTCCTCCCCCAGCCTAGCTCCTAAAACAAAAGAGTTATTCTAACTAACGATGAATTTCTCCACCTGCAACAGAAACGTGAGAACAGGACGAAGCCAACATGCACATGAACATTACGAACAAACCCCTCTACTAGAGAGCCTGGGAAAATACATTTCAGGCCTTGAGAAATCGACTAACATAAGAGTGAGGCACATAGGCCTTATGAAACTCACGTATAAATGAATACTCTACGAAGCATTTGAAAATCAGCTCGTTATTTGAGCACAGCAAATACGTACGTTTTGTGAGTCTCATACGCAAATTCGACAAAAGAATAAATGCAGGTGCAAACTACTCATGATTATGATGCACCCCTACAAATAAAGAGCACCATCACGCTCTATCAGTCATCAGAGTAATAAAATGTCAGCTGGCTGTCTAAAGGTATTTTATAGCTGTTAAAGTTGTATGACAGTTGGGTTGCTCTGCATATATTGGTTAGCATGCTGGTGAAAGAGGATAACAAAAAACATACCATTGCATAAATAATTCCCCAAATGTGTAACTTCCTCATAGTCCGTATATGGTTGTAAAAAAAATCAGGTATAGAAATATGTGATTAACATTTGTGAAAGGGGTGCGTCATGAGGCCAGAGTACACATTTTGGTCAGTAATTCTGGGGGTGAGAGTGTTAATAATTTGCAGTTCGCTCGTGCATCTTTGTAATATGCGTAATAAAATCCTACCACCACTGCGACATTAATCTATTATATACCGCCTGTAGTGACCACCCGAATACAATAGTGGTTATGACAGTTTGTTTCACGTTTGAATGTAATATCTGCTTTCTATACCGTTGATTATTTATGGCACATCCGCTTCAAAATATCTGCCCATTGATGCTCTTCTTGTAATAGGGGCCGGGGGTGTGGTGAGGTTAGACACATAAATGATGCTGTCACATTGTTTTGGATTTTTTCTGCAGAATCAATCCATTTATATGCAACTTATTTGGGAGGCTGCTTGGTAACGCCAGGCTTCCTCTGATTTAAATATGTAACTTTATTATTGAATGGGCAAAATTAACTCGAACACAGCAATTCCCCTGAAATTCAATCGCATTTCTAACACAATTATTCATGCTGAGTATATTTAGAGTTCTGTAACGCAACTTATTATCTGATGACTTATGGGACGGCATTAAATTGCTATTTAAATCTGTGCTAGAGTTTTACAGAAAAGTGCATATCTGCACGTCTTAATGTGTCTTTTTCTCTGGATTTTTCAACTTTTCTTGTACCTTGTGTAAGAAAAGAGAGAATTTTGGGAAGAGATTATCAATGGAAAGACAAGGCATGGTTCGTGCTTAATTTGTAATAGTATTCTTTGCCCAAATAAAAGCCTTGGTGGCAGACTTCAACTTTGGCCGAAATATAACCTTATCCATCCTTTGTATTGCAGATCTAGATAGCTAAATTGACTTTAACAAAAAATAACTGTGTGGTATATATCAAAAGACTATTGAAACTGGGGGAGTGCCTTCCCATAACCAACCTCCTGCCTGAGAGGAGAAATCCAGGCCAGGATTTCTTTCCCTTCCCCTTTTTTCTCCTTTGAAGTCTCTGCGTTTAGCCAGCACCGCCAAGACTGAAGAGGGTTTGTGGTTGTTAGACTTGGCATCTTTGGGGTGGTTCCACCTGACTTTTTGCCTCTACCTCCTGTATTTTTGATGCTGTGCTGGATTTCTTTTTTGCTGGTTTAGATGCTTTGGGCACTTTGCCACTGCTGATCAGTGTCAAAGTGCAAGTGCTCCCTGTATAAATTTCTATTGTGATTGCTTATCCATGATTGGCATATTCTATTTACTGGTAAGCCCCTAGTAAAGTGCACTGAGTGTGCCAGGGCCTGTAAATCAAATGCTACTAGTGGGCCTGCAGCACTGATTGTGCCACCCACATGAGTAGCCCTGAAAAGGTATCTGAGACCTGCCACTGCAATGTCTGCGCGCAGTTTTAAACTGCCATGTCGACCTCGCAAGTGCACCCACTTGCCAGGCCCTAACCTTCCCTTTTCTTACATGTAAGGCACCCCTATGGTAGGCCCAAGGTACCCCCTGGGCAGGGTGCAGTGTATGTGAAAGGTAGGACATGTACCGGTGTGTGTGACACATCCTGATAGTGAAATACTGCCAATTTCGCTGAGCTGAACAGACCTTGGCTGCATTTAGAGTAGTGGGAGGAGTTCCTTGCACCTGAATATGGCCTGTCTCCCTTGCACAGTGCAGTCTCCACCCCCTGCGGTCATACTGCACCAGTGAGGGCAGAATTGGTTTGGACTGGGCTCAGATACCCTTGCACAAAGAAGAACAAAGACAAAAAGGGTAGACCTTAAACCCCAGAACTTTAGATCACTTCTGGACTCAAGAGGAACCTTTTCCAAGGAGAAGAGCTGGAGAGCTGTGAGGAGGAGTACTGCCCCTTTGCTGTGTGCTGTGTGGGGTTGGCCTGCATTTGCTGCTTCTGCCAAAGAAAGGACAAAGAGTGGAACTTTGCTGAGAAACCTGCTTGAAGAAGAATCTCCAAGGGCTTGTGTGTGCTGGCCTTCTGTTCTGAAGTTTCAGGGACACAAAGACTTCACCGTCAGCTCCCCTTAACTCTACTGCTGAGAGTTCTGACCTGCCAGAAGGTGCCTTTCCAGTTTGGGCCTCTGGAAGTTGTTCCTGCTGTTGGGAGCTGGAAGAAACCTAAGAGAAGCAAGAAAAGCAATCTCCGACACCTTCAGCGATGCCACTGTGATTCCGCGATCTGCACTGAGGGCAGGGGCACCGCTCATGAAGTGCACGACGCACCCCCCCTGCCTGCCCCGCAGCTCTAACGACTTTCGAACCCTGCCGACACCTGCAGTTAATGACTTTCCCGACGCTAGCACTCGCACGACTCTGTCATCGCCAGCGCCTGCATCCTCTTATCGAGGCACCGATAGCTGCCGAGGGTGACTCCATGAACTCGCCGACTTGGCATTGCCTCACGAAACCGACCCCTCACTGCCTACACAACTGACTTCCCCTGTCCTGGATTCGACACATCGCCTCCTCACGGACACAATGCCTCGCAACTCCTGTGGCAGCCAGAGAGCCGGCCTTGACCTCAACACCGACGCCTCACCTCCTCGACGCCATGCATCAAGGTACTGTTTGTTTGGGGGGTCCATGTGACTCTGTGCCCGACGCCGCACACCTTGCGGTCGGCGCTGTACTTAGGATTTATTAGTGTCACAACATCGTAATAGCCCTAGGTGGAGCTATTTGTTTTCTACAAGCTTTATTTTGGAAATAACTGTTTTTGAGTGTTATTTTACGACATGTCTGTTGGATTTTTACATAAAGATACTTTATTTTTCTAAACTGGTTTGGTGTCCATTTGTGGTGTTATCACTGTATTACTGTGTGTTTCGAGTACAAATACTTTACACATTGCCTTTGGGGAAAGCCTGTCTGCTCGTGCCAAGCTACCAAGGGAGTGATCAGAGGTTATCTATAGTGTGTATCCCCCTACCCTGACTAGAAGCAAGGGTCTATGCTTGGACAAGGGTACCTACCTCTGCCAATTAGAGAACCCCTGTTCTAACAGTGGTTGACTTCAGTCTACATCATTCCTCGAAATCCTGATACTAGTGTAATCATTTCATAGGGGCAAACCATAACAGTAACATTATTAGCAGAGCCAGGCAAGAAAGTGGAGCTAATGCAATATCTAAGTTTAATCAGATCACTTGCCCCTTGTGCCTCCCTTTTAAAGAGCAGGTGTGAAACAAACTACATGTTCCCCCACCTCTTCCAATTGAAGCTTTCTAAAAACAAGGATCCGGTAAGAAGAGCTGCTTCCCAAAGTGAAGGAATGAATCCTCAGACATTTCACACTCCTAATAGACAAAAAACTTGCAGATTGCTTATGTTGGGCTTTGTGCTTTCTTTGCTTCAAGATCAAGTTTAAAATGGCATCTGACGTCTGAGCAAGGATACTTGCAAATAACATCCTTCTAATGCACAGAGACACATAGGGGCATATTTACAACAACAGTGGAGGAGCACGGCTTAGCTCCAAAATAGCTAACGCCGTGCTCCATCACTTTAGAAATGCAGGGATGCGCCGTATTTACAAAAATACGGTGTACCCCTGTGTTTCTTCCTGCGCTGGCGCTAAATTCAGCTGCCTAGCACCAACGCAGGCACCCTTGCAACATAGTGCAAGGGTGCTTGCGTTGAGGGAATGTTTAAATTATGTGCAGGAAGGTGTCCCTTCCTGCACATAAACAATCACAAATGGCGATTTGAAACTCCTATGCATGGTGCATTGTGCAGCACACATAGAAGTTGCAAATTGTCATTTTTTAAATGACAGTTTGTGTGCAGGAAGCGACACCTTCCTTAACATAAACAATCATTTATGGCGTTTTGCTGTTTCTATGTGTGCTGCACAATGCACAATGCAGCACACATAGAAACAGCAAAAAAGAGGAGAAATTAAACAATTCTCCTCCTTTCGCAATGTTAAGATCAGTTTTTCCCTGGTCTTAATTTTGGCGCTGAACCATATTTACGCCACCCTTGTTAATATGGGGGAGCGTCAAAATCAATGGGTGTTGTGGCGGAACTCCCACCGCAGCACCCATTGCCCACCCCTTTCTCACTAAGTATAGTGTGAAAGGGTGCCTTATTTACAAGGTGGCCTTAAGCCACGTTAAGCGGCTTAACACCTCCTTGTAAATAAGGCGGAGCCCCTATTGCCACAGGAACATTAAAAAAAGTGACATTCCTGTGGTGATAGGGGCTTGTAAATATGCCCTATAGAATATTCATATATTAGTTTACATTATTATGATTTGTCCTACATAGCAGCAATCGTATCTTGCTCCATATAGTGCCATATAGTTTGGGGCTTATTTACAAGCCCCTTGCGCCGCTGGTGTGCCACTTTTATTTTCAGTCACTGAAAAAAATTAGAGATTTTGTTTTATTTAAGTTTTTTGTAAGCACTTCATTCTACCTTGCAAAGGGTACTTTGGGACAAAGGTAAATAAAAAGAGGAATAGTTTTTAAGCACTTCATTCTATCTTATGAAGGCCTCTGGGCACTTGGGACAAATGTAAGTAAAAAGAGGAATAGTTAAATGGCATAGTTTCATATAACAAAAGAAAAGTGGCAGATGCTCCAGGTCTTCTGGCAAGATATTGGTAAGGCCATCTCAGTGATCTTGGGGAAGGAAATCGATGTAAGTCTGGCCTTGGTTATCTTCTGGGTTTTGCCCTTTGGGGGGGCTCATGTGAAACTAATAAAGCGACATGCTCAATTGTTGTTTGTTTTAATGTTATTGGCAAGACGGAAAATCTGTTTAAAATGAGTATCCCTGTATCACCAGACTTTTCGGGATGTGTCAAATCTGTTAACAGAGTCAACACCCTAGATCGATCTGGCTCCTCAAAAAAAAGAGCAGCTATATTGGTGGCCTGTGGGGAGTGAGTAATTAAAACTTAATTACGTTTTTTGGAATCTATTATCAATGGTCCAATGATTAAGAAATGAGTAAAAACCCGGCAGAGAGGAGGGGGTATCCGCAGATCGACAAAACTCCTCAGTCCGCCAGGTCTTTAAGAGGTTTGGCTTCTAAACGAGATATGGAGACGGCTGTCCCCCACCACCTTCTCGAGCGATCAACGCCTCCTCCAAGACTCGCCCAGAGCCTGTACCTCTCAATAAAGATACTTATTTATGAATGAGGACAAAAAAAAAAGAAAAAAAGAAAAGTGGATGTCGAGAGCCAGAGAGTCAGCCAGCAAATTTGGGATCTGCAAGTGGACAAACTCAGTTGAATATTACAACAAATGATGACAAAGCATTGAGGAAGAATAATAATCCCTAGCAGTTTATGGTAGTATTTGCATGATAAAATAGATAGCACGTATGGATTCTTACCTTTCTTTTCCACACTCACCATAGACCTTATGCAAAGCATTGATCTTCCTGGGCCATTAGAAGAGGGATACAGAAGGAGCATTATTGCCCAGCAGCCCACATGTGTTGTGCAATTTATGTACAGGTTTGCCATATTTAATTAAGGATGATAACATGGATATACCACTAGAAGGCGCCAGATGCCTGAGCTGCTGTGTTTTCTTTTTTCCCTGTCTGTTTTTTAACCTAAGAAACAAGTGCTTGTGCTGTTTGGGCCCTGCAAGACATTTTTGATCTAGGCTCCACAAACAATTCTGAAATGCCTGCTTCCTCCTGCATCTTCCTATGCAAAGATGTGGCTCCAGATAGTGGCTGCACCCTCCCCCCAAACCAGAATCCTGGCTAGCTGCCTGCATCCCCTACAGTGAAGGAACACAAATCTATGTGTAAACTAATAGAATTATTTAATATCATTGTGCTGCATTTATAAAAACTGATTGTAAATGTTTCATGTTTTTATGAAACATTTTACTTGCTAAGGTCATTGATTACTATACCTTTAAATGTGCTTAGAGAAATTATTTTTGTTTACTCCCCATCCAGGTAAAACTTTCCTCATAGAGTTTTTTAGGGGGAGAGAGACAGAGGCCGCTCTAAATATAGAATAAATCTTAAAGAAAACATCAAGGTCCACTGAGTTCTAAGAGAAGGAAGAGAATTATATCTGTGCACCGTAAGATGCAGACATTAGGGGGCAGATTTACAAGCCCCTTGCGTCACTTTTACGCTGCCGTTGCGTCACTTTTGTGACGCAACGGCAGCATAAAAAGTGGCTAATTTACAACGTGACGCATCTAGGGAGATGCGTCACGTTGTAAAGCCCTGCGTCAGGTATAATGTATGCAGGGTGGGCGTTCCCACGCAGGAAAGCCTCGTAAAAGTGACGCAGTGAAATCTACAAGATTTCACTGCGTGACTTTTAGGACGCCACTACGTCAAAACCTTACGCCTGCTTGAAGCAGGCGTAAGGAGTGACGCAGTGTATTGGGAATAGGCCGCAACACGCATTTCTGGAGTTGCGTCGTGCTTGCGACATGACTCCAACAATGCGTGACTTTTCCGCCAACAGATGCGTCAGAATTTCTGACGCATCTGTCAATCCTTGCGCCATAGTGTGCCGTATTGTAAATACGGCGCATCTATAGTGGCGCAAGGGTTTGTCACGTAGGCGCAGGGAAACTGACGCATCTATACAGATGCGTCAATTTCTTGTAAATCTGACCCTAGGTATTTGACCTTCTGGCTAATTGAAAAGTGTTCCTTAAAAGCAAAATGACGACGGGAGTTCCAGGGATATAGCACATCACTTAGATGTCATTTAGAGCTCAACGTGTTGCATGCCAGCGCATGCCACTTCTTGGAGAGGTTACCAGGGACACAGAAAACAGTTCCTTGTGGGGACTACAGCAATATTATTTCCTTTATAGCTTGTGTAACGTCTTCAAGGCAGGAGAAACATAGTTGCAGCATCTCACCCTCGTTGTTTCTTTTTGGTGCTTGGAAAGAACATTTTTCGTGTCTCTATGTAGATGGCTTTGCCGAAGGCAACGAGAGGAGTGGTGAATCTGAGACGCAGGGTAAGTGGGTGAGAGCCTGCAGCAGAGAAGGGACCCTGCATGGCTGACAGTTGTGGTGGTAGACGTCCTTGTCAGCTTCTGAGTAATGTGACCCTGAAGTATTACAATATTTCACTCTTTTCTCCTCAGAAATGTGCACCTCGCAGCTATACAACCTACCCATAACCGGAGTGTGTTGGATTCCGCAGTGGAATATGAGACTGGTACTTAAAACTTGAGCGTACCTCTCAATGAGACTAGAGGACAGACTGTTCTGGTGGACAGTGGTAAGAATACTGGTCGTAAATACCAGGGGTTCTACCCCTCGCGGAGCTCCCTGGATGGCTGGTGAAGAGCGGGGACGAGGCTCAACCCTCCTGATCATCCCCCGGCCTTCCGGGCGCGACCGCAGTTTCTTCCCCTTCTGCCTGCCCTCCAGCTTTGCCTCCGATCGGACATCTGGGACCCGTGAGTCCTCTCCAGGTATGGGGGTGCAGTGGTGGTGAATCTACTCGGCGCTGCGGTGCGACGCTCCCGGGCTTTTCCGTACCATTCTGAGCCTGGGAGGAGCACCCCCCCCCCCTCCGGACCTCGCTGCTGCCTCCCTTTTCGCCAAGACTACTCCCTAACTCCCATGCTGACTTCCCCGGACCTTCTTCTTGCGGATCGTCGACACCGATGCCCCCGTGGTCCAGAGCCTGTGCACGCATCTTACAGCCTTCCGTTCGCCTTTGGTTTTGTGGCTGCGACCCCCCCTCTGACTCTACTCAATGGAATCCTGCTCTCTGGGTTCCTCTTCTGGATTCTTGACTTTGGTGACTTTTGTGCATCCCGCCATTTTTGGAGATGGTCTCCGTCTATACCCAAGACCCGGACCCGCCATTTTGTTTGACCTTTGCTCCGTTCCTTCTTCCCTCCCGACTCCTCCTGATGACCCTCGATCGCTTTTCTCTTTTTGCTGGACTGCCTTAAATATATATATATATATAGATATATGTATATATGTATTATATAATTGTCCAAGCCTAATCGCTGTTAAAATTTACTATTCGTATATATATAGAACTCTAACCACTAGTATATGTAGTAGACCTTTGTACTTACTACCATTCCTATGTGATTTTAGAGTTTATCTTTGTATCTCTTCCTTGAGTGACTTTACAACTTGTACATGTGCAATTTTTTACTGTTTATATCTCTTCCTTGAGTGACTTTACACCTTGTACATTTGCAATCTTTTTCTGTTTGTATCTCTTATGTAACTCATGTAATCCAAAGTCCTTATGTAACGCAACTGGTTCTTTTGTAAAGCGCTCTGACACCTTCGGGTAATGTTCGCGCTATATAAAATCGCATTAAATAAAATAAAATCAATAAAATAAAACATGGCTTGCGCTGCCGGCCCTTCGCTGGCAGCCACTGTCTTCAGCTCCTCTCGACAACTATTTCAATTCGGGCGCGTCACGCGTACACCTGAATTCAGTTCACTGTACTAAAGTTTGCCTATAAAAGCGTCACATCTTCTGTCTCTAATAACGGATCATAGTCTACTTCCAAATTAGTTTATTAAATAGTGCTTACTGCTTGGAATTCTTGCCAAAAATGTTGATTGCAAACCATTCGTGTCTCCGCTTAAAATAAACTTTTTTCTTTTGATTGGCTGAACGGAAGATGGCAGTGTTGCTCCGTCACAGAGCGGAGCGCTCTTCATAGGTCTGATAAAGGTGTCGAAATGACACTTTTTTCAGCATTTCAATGTGATTGCATTCTTATTCCTATGCACACTTCGAACCCTTTTGGGCAGTCAACTCCTTTTGCATTCGTCACATTGAATTCGTATGCTTTGAACGTACGAGGCAAAGCTTGAAAGGATTGAAGGCATTCCGAAAGCATTCCTAAACGTCTCGGCCACTGAGCAAGCGACTCTGCTAATATATCTTAATAGACATACGCCATGACCGACGCTTCAGCCTCTTGTGTGTAGTCTGCAAATCTTTACTTAATTTTCGAAATACCTCCTAAATTTGCCAGAAAGATAACATTAGACTCGTCTGCTGTAAAGAGAGCATAGCGTAACCTTCGGGCAACAGGTTCCAGTCTGAGTAGGGCTATGTCAGATTTTATACCTTGCAATATTTTATAACATTTTTACAACTTATTTTGGGAAATGATTATTAACCCTGGGGCAGATTTACAATTCCTGGCGCATCCCTGCAAATCAGCAGGGATGCGCCAGGAAACTTACGACACGCATCACCATCCTTGCGCCACCACTGATGCGCCGCATTTACAATGCGGCGCATCATGGCGCAAGGAAATGCAGATGCGTGTCGCATCTGCCGTCGTAACGTTGGCGCAGTGCTGGAGTTGTGTCGCGGGCGCGACGCAACTCCAGCACTGTGCCGACCCGGCCTATCTTGCACATGGTGCGTCACACCTTACGCCTGCTTCATGCAGGCGCAAGGTTTAGACGCACCGGGGTCGGAAAAGTGACTGAGTGAAATCTAGTAGATTTCACTCAGCCACTTTTGCGAGGCGTTCCTGCGCCAAAACGACCCCCCCCTGCTCCGGAATGCCCACATGAAACCTGACGCAGATTTCATGTGGCGCAGGGCTTTACAATGTGACGCATCTCCCTAGATGCGTCACGTTGTAAATACCCCGCAGCATGGCACTGGCTTTACGCCGCCGTTGCGTCACAGAAGTGACGCAACGGCTGCGCTAAAGTGGCGCAAGGGGCTTGTAAATCTGCCCCCCTGTTTCCAGCGTCAAGGACTCTCCATGTTCGCGCATGAGTGAATCATGGTCAACTTTGGTAGGATCGAGCTAAGGCAATTGTAGTCGCTTATAGACGGCAAGTCAAGTAGACAGGGGGCCTTTTTTACAAGCCCCTTGCGCCGCCAGTACGTTATTTATTCCCATATTAAAAGTGACGAAACGGCGGTGCATTGGGCTTATAAATAAGCCTCATGGGGTCTGACTGGCCTCAAGGGCAATCTGGCAATGTCATAGGGGCTGGTCTGGCAGGCTAATGTGTATGCTAGTTTTCTGACTGTGGGCGGGTTTTACCTCTGGTGGGCCGGTTGCACTGTTGATTTTATTAACATTGCCACAAACATTGCCTGCAACAAGCACACATGCATGCAGTCTCCCATACCTTGTAAAGCACCAATTCAACGTGTCTTTGCAATTTCGAAACTGTCCCGATTTGCGAAGGTGGCCCACTTCTTTAACTATCTTACTTGTGTGGGGGACAGTGTGTCCTTATCATGATGCCCTCACACACCCCGAAGGATGTCATGCTTCATCATTGGGCTGGTGCTCCTCGTCGGGCCGGCGCTGCAATGCCCTACGGGTCCCACGAAGGGTCACTTTTTCGGAGATCTTTTGGTAAAGCCGTGTGGGTGTCTGGGGGTAAGTGGCAATGAAGTCCTAAAAGTGAGGTTTAAAAAATGACTGGAGGGAGTATAGGAAATTTTATTAAAGAAGTGATCCCTCTGTCATCGTTAAAAAATGCAAAAGATGTGGTGCTGCTGTGAGGGGTGTTATGTCCCTCTGTAGCTAGTTGTATAGTATACCTCTAATGGATATACTTTAGGTCAACATGTTTCGCGCTATCTCACGGTCTCTGGAGGAGATCCAAAGCGATTCTTCAGGACCATTCAGTAAAGTTTTTAAGGATAGAACAGAGAATTCAATGGCCTAAAATAATCTAGTGCCACTAGAGAAATAAAGGAGTGGTACTCCCTTAATTGCGGGGAAATTGCCCCATGAGAATCGGTCTGTGGGTCACTCAATACTGTGACTCGAGGATTCAGGAGCCGCTACACCTATCGACCTCACGCCGTCCAGATAGGGACCCTTGCTTCTAGTCAGGGTAAGGGGGATACACTCCTAAAATAACCCCTGCTCACCCCCATGGTAGCTTGACACGAGCAGACAGGCTTATCTCAGAGGCAGTGTGTAAAGCATTTGTGAACACATACAGTAACACAGTGAAAACACTAAGGGGCATATTTACGTTCCCTGGCGCATCCCTGCAAATCAGCAGGGATGCGCCAGGGAAGATGCGTCACGCAAGTTTGCCCTTGCGCCACCGCCGATGCGCCGCATTTACAATGCGGCGCGCCGTGGCGCACGGATGGGCAGATGCGTGTCGCATCCCCCGACGGAAAGGCGGCGCATTGCTGGAGTCGCGTCGCAAGCGCGACGCGGCTCCAGCAAGGCTCGGGGGTGCCCTATGCCTAACATGCTGCGTCAATCCTTACGCCTGCTTCAAGCAGGCACAGGGTTTTGACGCAGCATGCGCGTAAAAGTGACTCAGTGAAATCTTGTAGATTTTACTGCGTCACTTTTACGAGGCGTACCTGCGAGGGAACACCCACCCTGCGCCGGAACGCCCACATGAAACCTGACGCAGGTTTCATGTGGCGCAGGGGTTTACAACGTGACGCATCTCCCTAGATGCGTCACGTTGTAAATATTGCGCAACGTGGCGCATGTTTTGCGTCGCCGCTGCGTCACATAAGTGACGCAACAGCGGCGCAAAAGTGGCGCAAGGGGCTTGTAAATCTGCCCCTACAAATGGACACCACACCAGTTTAGAAAAATAAGTAATCTTTATCTAAACCAAAACAAGACCAAACAACAAAAATCCACAATAAGGTATTAAAAATAAGGCTTTCAAATGGTAGAAATAGTTCAGTTCAATGCATGTTGTAAATGCGACACTTTTCTCACAAAGTACCTGGCATGCATCACGCAAAACAAACAAATTGGCCGCAGGGAAGGTGATGCGTCGGTTCCTTACAGGCAGGGAAGGTGATGTGTCGGTTCCTTGCTTCGGGGGAGGTGATGCGTCAGTTCCTTACTGCAGCGCAGGGGAGGTGATGCGTCGGTTCCTTACCGGAGAGGAGGTGAAGCGTCGTTTTCTTACTGCATGGGGAGTTGATGCGTCTGTTTCTTACTGCGTCCCCCCAACGATGCGACGGTCTTGGCGCCTCGATGCGATGCGTCGATCCGGTACGATGCGTGGCTTCGTGCAGCCACACAGCAGGCTTGCGTCGGGATCGGTGCAGTGATCTCGGACTTCGGAGGTCGTTGCACCTGATGCGTCGTGCGGCGATTTCTCGAGCCACGGCAGGTGCTGCGACGGTTTCTTCGCCGATGCGTCGGAAAGAGGTGCGGATGTGACACGCTTCTTCGATGTTGCATCGATTTTCCAGCTCCCAGCGACAAACAGTCTCTAGAGGTCCTAAACAGCAGCAGGCACCTCTTTGCAGGTTGGAATTCCCAGCAAGTAAATTCAGGGGAGCTGGTGGTGAAGTCTTTGTGTCCCTGAGACTTCAGAACAGGAGGCAAGCTTAGTTTCAAGCCCTTGGAGATCTTTTTTTCAAGCAGGTGACCAAGCAAACAGCAAAGTCCTTTTCTCCTTTCCTTGGCAGCAAGCAGCAACTGCAGGCCAACCCCAGACAGCAAACAGCACTGGGGCAGTATTCCTTCTCAGCTTCTCCGGCTCTTCTGCTTGGCAAAGGTTCCTCTTGATTTCCCAGAAGTGATCTAAAAGTCTGGGGTCTGGGCCCCACTTTTTATACACAAAAATCCTTTGTTCTCTGAAGGCAGAGAGTGTCTGTACCCAGCCAAAACCAGTTCTGTCCTCACTGGTGCAGCTTCCCGGCAGGAGGTGGAGACAGCATTGTTGAAGGCAGACCAGGCCCATTCAGGTGAAAGGAAATCTCCTCCCCCTACTCTAAATGCAGCCAAGGGCTATTCAGCCCAGCCCTGACTCATCAGGCTTCTGGAGCCGCTGCCCTTCTCCAGCCCCTGTCATCCAAAAGCCAGAGATGCAATACACAAACCTAGCAGAGGCACACTGGATGGTTAGGCAAGAAAATACCTACTTTCTAAAAGTGGTATTTTCAAACACAGAATGTAAAAATCACCCTCACTAAAAGATGCACTTTAACATTCTGAGTTCAGGCATACTAAACTTTACTTTTCCATCTTGTTCCTAGGGTCAGTTATGTTTATAAGATGTTATAAACAAACTCCCCATTCTGGCCTATGGGAACAGATAGCCTTGCAATAGTGAAAAACGAAATTGGCAGTATTTCACTTTCAGGATATGTCACACACATCAGGGCATGTCCTACCTTTCACATACAATGCACCCTGCCCACAGGGGTACCTTGGGCCTACCTTAGGGGTGACTAACATGTAGAAAAGGGAAGGTTTAGGGACTGGCAAGTGTGTGCACTTGCCAAGTCGACATGGCAGTCCCAGACTGCACACAGGCTCTGCAATGGCAGGCCTGAGTCATATTCTACAAGCTGCTTCTGTGGGTGTCACAATCAGTGCTGCCAGCCCACCAGCAGCATTTGATTTACAGGCCCTGGGCACACATAGTGCACTTTACTAGGGTCTGACAAGTAAATCAAACAAGCCAATCATGGAACCACTAATCCATAACAATAATTCACAAAGGGAGAACTTGCACTTTGGCACTGAACAGCAGTGGCAAAGTGCCCAAAGCATCTAGACCAGCAAAAAATGGAGTCCAACACATAGCAAAACACAGGAGGTAAAGGCAAAAAATTGGAAGGGAGACCCACGCCAATGGTGCCAGGTCTAACAGTTTCCCATGTGGAGAGCAAAAGATAAGGAGTGTTACATTTGTCCCTATGCCAATTCTTTAAAGGAAGAATGGATATACTTTAAGATGGGATAAAATGGAACCAAATACACTAATTGCCGAGATCATTACCAATAATGAAGATGAGGTTTCCATGTGCTTAGACCCGCAAGCCGATGAGCAACAAATAACTGATGCATTTTAAGAATCTTAGAATGCACAAGATTCAAACTAACCCCCCAATTCTTTAAAAAAATTTACCCTATAATGCGGTGGTTTGATGAGGAGTGTTTGCAAGCTGCAGCCAAGCTCAAGGAAGCACTAAAGCTGAAACTAAGATCCAAAGATTTATTAAGCAAATGTAGGGCGGTTTATAAGCTAGAGAGGGAAAAAAGAAAGAATCAGCTTAAAGCAGAAGCATGGGAGAAGTTACGGCAAGCTTCTAATTCTAAGGATAGTAAACTATTCTGGGATGTGGTTAATTCCCCCTTCCTACAGGAAAAGGGTGGGCCATCATTGAACTCACATATTGATGAGGAAACCTGAGTAACCTATTTCCAGACTATTTTTCAAAAGACGGGAGATTCCAATGTGGAGGTCTATGAGAGAGGCAAAAGAGATCCTTGTATGCTGAAGTTTGATTTTAAAGAAATTGAGCTTGCTTTGTCCCAGTCTTCCGCCTTGAAAGCTGCCGGTCCGGATGGGGTCCCAGTGGATCTATTTCTCACACACAAACATTTCTGGGTATTCCTGCTGACTATTCTGACTATTGTATTTAATGCAGTGATTAAAACAGGCCCAATGACCTCCTGGAGGAGATCAGTGATTATCCCGGTGTATAAGAAAGGGGATGGTACAAATCCAGCAAATTACCACCCCATCTCACTAATTGATAGTTCAACAAAATTAATGGGCAGACGTTTGCTTAACAGGCTGGAAGAGTGGGCGGAGGAAAATAATATCTTAGCAGAGGTACAATATGGTTTGGACACTTGATCAATGTCTGAATTTATCGCTGTTAGCTTCAAAATATGCCATAGCAAAGAAAGGCCAATTTTATATGGCCTTTATGGATCTTTCGGCAGCTTTCAATTGTTTGGCCCAGAGTAAACTGTGGTCCATTATGGAGGCCATGGGAGTGGAGGTAGAGATAAATGTATTACAGGACAAATGTACGTGGAGGCAGAAGCGGTAGTGCGCTAGAGAAGGCAAGGGGAGTGCACCAAACCTTTTAAAATTGAGAAAGGCGTAAGACAGAGATGCATCCTCGCGCCTTTCCTATTTTTCATTGTATATCAACAGTTTAAATACGGTTTTGATTATTAAAAGCATGGACATTCCTTACGCCACCTATATCCCTCTCCCAATCCTGCTATATGCAGATGATGTGGCCCTAATGGCCAGAACCCCGATGGTCTTGCAAAAATCCATAGGTATTTATTCGGCTTTTATGGCGGATTTGAATCTGCATGTAAATAGAACAAAGACTTTTATTTCGGCGATGGGTGGGGACAAGAAAAGAGCGATGAGGCTCTATATAGAGGGTAATAGTATAGAGCAGGTTAATAAATTCACTTATTTAGGCATTCAGTTTGACTCCAAGAGTCGATTGTCAATTCCAGGTTTATGCCTCAATTTTATTGCACATAAAGAATTAGGTCTGCCATACATTAGTGACAGCATTAAAATAGTTAAGTTATTGTTGTGGCTATCGACCTGGAAAAGAAAAGAGGTCCAACTTAACCAGCATATTATAAGGGATGCTATGAACCTTGACCATGCTGTATCTATTCCTTGGCTAACCTATGTGAAACAGACTTTCGTCTCTATGGGCCTGGAAGATCTTTTTAAAAACGAATTTTAGCTGAGTAACTTTTTCAAAATCAAGACTAAAAGACCGTGGGGCATATTAGCAAGACCCACGTTAAAATTATCGCCGTTTTAGCGGCAGGAAACTGCCGCTAAAACGGCGATAATGGGCTTGCTAATATGCGTTATGGACTTCCAATAGAAGCCCAGGTTAGATGTGCAGGACATCTAACCTGGGCTTCTATTGGAATTCTATAACGCATATTAGCAAGCCCATTATCGCCGTTTTAGCGGCAGTTTCCTGCCGCTAAAACGGCGATAATTTTATCGCCGGTCTTGCTAATATGCCCCCGTTTTTTTAGCGAAACCTAATTAGGCAAGATGGGAAAGGAACATAGTAAAATGCACAGTAACTTTATATCAGGCCCTACCGTCTGTGCTGCCTGGGTCGTCTTCTTACCTTACTTTTGTTATGAAGTCCCACCATCGATATTTATTGCTAAGATTTCGTTTAAATTATGGGGCATATTAGCAAGAAGAGGCGATAATCATCGCTAACCCTGCTTAGCGTGATTTTTTTTATCGCCGGCTATCGCTGGAATATATCGTCACGCTAACGCTGTATTAGCAACGATTAGCGCTATGGCGATGAATATTCCAGCGATAGCGGGGGAAATGGGCCAACATCGCTGAAAAACCAGCGATGTTGCATGGAGAAGGGAGAACACCTTGCTGATACGACCCTGTGATCGTATCAGCATAATCCACCCCCATGTTAGGTATGGCTAACACCTGCTAATTGCAGGTGTTAAATAAATGGCGATGACCCCGGTTAGCGCAACTTTTCACGTCGCTAACTGGGGCCATGGCCACCTTGCTAATAGGCGATAGGCCTGTTAGCGGGTGTTTCCCAGGTTTGTTCGTCGGGAACGCCCACTTTGCATGTCATTAGCGATAAATATCGCTGACATGCAAAGCGTAATAAACGGGCGCTAATGCCCGAAACCTGTCTCTAACTGCTGTTAGAGACAGTTTGCTGATAGGGCGATAAGAATATCGCCGCTTTAGCGGCAAAAAGTGCCGCTAAAGCGGCGATAGTGCCCTTGCTAATATGCCCCTATATCCCTTTAATGTTGGGTTATCCAGCAAACACACATTCATTAACCCATCTTCCTGTGTGCCCATGTGATGCCATTTCAAAACAAACTATTTCACATATCCTATTTTTTTGTACTTTTTACCAAACAGAGAGGAAAAAGTATATTGCACCATTAGTGCGAATGTTTAGCTGAAGTAAATACATTTCAGCCTCTTAGTTTTCCAACAACTGGAAACGCCATTTGTGTGTTTGCAATGGTGGCTTTTTTGCAAGCAGCACTAAAAACTAGAAGGGCATCTACTTTATAAATAAGCCTAATTAGGTATTATTAAGCCTGGATAGTATAAAGAGAAATAGATAGGTCAGGCGGCTAGTATAAAGAGTAAATGGTGGTAAGAGATTACCCATATTCTGTACTCAGGAAATATATATTTGAACTATTTTATTATCTAGCGTAGTATATAGGTAATTTATTGAGTAATTCATATTAGCTTAACCTGGAAATGTCATATTTTTGATCTATTTTATGGATTTTATATTTGGTCATATTTTACCCAAAACTAAAAGGAGGAATTGATGTATCAATAACTGTTTGTAATGAAATTCTACGTACTTTATGCATTTTAATGCGAATAAAGGGGCATATTAGCAAGACCGGCGATAAAATTATCGCCGTTTTTGCGGCAGGAAACTGCCGCTAAAAAGGCGATAATGGGCTTGCTAATATGCGTTGTAGAATTCCAATAGAAGCCCAGGTTAGATGTCCGGCACATCTAACCTGGGCTTCTATTGGAATTCCATAACGCATATTAGCAAGCCCATTATCGCCGTTTTAGCGGGAGTTTCCTGCCGCTAAAACAGCGATAATTTTATCGCCGGTCTTGCTAATATGCCCCAAAGTTTTAGTGATGATGATGTATGGCGAAGCAATTATAACAAGAAAACAAAGGGCATTCAACCAGAAAAAGTAGGGCCTGCAGCCAGTGCTGCACACAGATAACCTATTTTCTTCTCAAGGACTTTTAGCATGGTAGAAATGATAGTCTATTATTTATTTCATTTTCGTAAAGACGTTTGTGAAAGGCACAAGTATTTTCAATTACAACATCGTAGTTGCCTTTACTTCGCACCACAACAGAATTAACTAAATAAGCCCTTTCCAATGTTTTTTTCATCCAAATGATGCCATAGGAAGTAGCAATCACCAGTTAATTTGAGCTACTGGCAAACGAAAAACGTGTCCTGAATTGATTATGTGTTGCACGTTCAGTGACTGAGTGACTGTTTCTGGGTCACAAGCATGACTTTTGAGTAGGGTGGCCAGATCTCTCAATTTACCGGGACTGTGCTGGTTTTGGGTAATGCGCACTGGAGTAGCGAGAGACCCTGTCCGGTTGCCCGTTTGTCCTAGTTTTATGTTGGGCATTGCTTGTGAGGAGTATGGGAATGCCAGGCAGAGCAATTTTACTGTGAGGCCCTGAGCCCACCTATATAGGTTTAAATCAGGGAGTTGGGCATGATCAGAGAAGTCGTTCTTATGGTTGTATGACAGAACAACACAGGGAAATACATCGCATGCCTTAACCACGCATTTTTTTACCCCGCATTTTGTTACAACGCTTATGCTTTTACAGCGTATGCCATTTTTCCACGCATTGGTTATATATATATAAAAAAAAACAATGTATTTGAGGGGGGGAGCCCTCACACCCTCCAACATGCCTTAAATGCATGGTAAAGGCGTGCATTGTAAAAACAAACACATGGTAAAAACATGCATGCTAAAAAATGCATGGTAAAGCCACAACAAGGGAAAAACCTCGTTGTAAAGGCTGTTTAACCACACCGCATGTCTCAGTTGGCAGACTGTGTAGGGGAGAGACATGATGAAATGCTGACAGATCCTCACCCAATGGAGGCCTCTCTCTTTGGGCCATGGCCTGGCTGGCAGGCCTGCATGCACAGACTAGCCGCCTTGGGTGTTTGTGCGGTGCAGCTGCTGCTGTTCTCCATCCGGACATGTAGTTGTGACTCTTGCTTAGGATGGCCACCTTTCCTAGAACAAAATACCGGCCATTTGTTTGTGTTTTAAGATTCTGTATGGGTGGGTACGCAATAATTCGTAAATCATGTAAAATCCTTTGTATTCACTTATGGTTTTCTGACTATGTTTATGTCAGACCTAGCATCTTTTGGTGTGGTTTCCCCTTTTTGAATCTGACCTTCTGTTTTGACTGTGTGCTGGAGTTTGTTTTTTCTTGTGTTAGAACTCTGGGCACTTTGCCACTGCTGACCAGTGCTAAAGTAAATCCTGTCTAAAATGAAATGGTAATTTGTTTATCCATTATTGGCATATTTCATTTACTTATAAGTTCCTAGTACAGTGCACAAGGGGTGCCAAGAGCCTGTAAATCAAACAGTAGCAGCCCGTGGTGGGAGTGCTGCTGGGCACTCCCACCACGGGCCGCTACTGAAATCAAATGCTACTAGTGGGCCTGCAGCACTGATTGTGCTCCCCACATGAGTATCCCTGCAAACATGTCTCAGACCTGCCACTGCAGTGTCTGTGTGTGTAGTTTTAATCTGCCATTTCGACCTGGCAAGTGCACCCACTGGCCAGTCCCAAACCTTCCCTTTTATTACATGTGAGGCACCCCTAAGGTAAGCCCAAGGTAGCCCCTAATTTCAGTTTTCACTACTGCAAGGCCTATCTCTCCCATAGGTTAGCATTGGAGCTGCCTTGTAACATCTTACAAGTGTATCTGCCAATTGGGGGCTGTTGGACTTGGCCCTTTTTGCAGGGTCATCCCTGAACTTTTTGCCTTCCTCCTAGTCTTTTTTCTGACCTGGTGTTGGTGATTTTAGGACTCTGGACACTTTAGAACTGCTTTCCAGTGTAAAGTGTGTGTGCTCTCTGTGGTAAACATGGTAAGATTGGTCTACACCTGTTTGGCGTATTTAATTTACCTGTCAGTCCCTTGTAAAGTGGTATCTCAGATACCCAGGGCCAGTAAATTAAATGCTACTGGTGGGCTTGCAGTGCTGCTTGCGCCACCCACCAAAGTAGCCTTTCAAACCTGTCTCAGGCCTCTGCCATTGCAGGGCCTGTGCGCGCAGGGTTACTGCCGCTGTGATGTGGCACCTAAAGTGTATGCCACGTCTGTGACCCCCCTTTTACTGCATGTCAGTCACCCCTAAGGTAGGCCCTAGCTAGCCCTATGGGCAGGGTGCATTGTTGGTAAAAGGTAGGACATGTACCTTAAGTGTGCGACATGTCCTGGTAGTGACAAACAGCCATTTTGGTTTCTCACTGCTGTGAGGCTGCCCTCTCATAGTAATGCATTGGGGATTCCCTGATAAGTGTTTCAGTGGTAATTCCTGATATGAGAGGAGCAGCGTGGTCAAGTTTGGTATGTTTGGAATAGTAATAATAAATGCTGCGTAATGGTGTTCGCAGATTTATTATTACTATTTTAGAAATGCCACTTTTAGAAGTTGGCATTTCTGTGTGCTATGTGTCTCTGCCTGCCTGATGTGTATTGCATGTCTGGCTCTGGAGTGACAGGGGCTGGTTAGGTGTGTGGCTCCAGAGGGGCTGGGTGAGTCAGCGCTAGGCTGAATGGGCAGGTCTGCATTTGGAGTAGTGGGAGGAGTAGTCCCTGACCCTGAATAGGTCTGTGCCTGCCTGGGTGAATGCTGGCTCCGCCCCCCTGTGGTGTGTCTGAGGACCTAACCCCCACCTGACAAAGGGGAGTAGAAGCACTGTAAAGAAAGTGCTTCAGCACCCCCCAGAACCAGTTGGAACTGGTTCCCCATGCCCTGTGCCAGGGCAGAACAAAGACATATGGGGTATAAATATTGGGGCTGTGACCCCATGTTAGTGTGCTGTTCTTGGGTGCTGCTTGAACCTGCTGGGCCCCAGGAGGAACCGCCACGAGGGACTGCCCCTCTGCTGGAGGGCCCTGTGAGCTGGCCTGCCTGGGCCCAGCTTTTCTTTTGGGCTCTGTACTTCGCGCCTCGTGAGCGCTACATCTTTGTTGCTGAGGGCCCTGTTGGGGGCCTGATCCCAAAGAGTGGGATTCCACCTGGCCTGTGTGCCAGGAACAGCGTGAGGCCCGGCAGTGCTGTGCTGCCACCTTGAGCGGGAGCCTACCCCGCATTCTGGTTCAAGAGAGGAGGCCGGCGGGAGCCCACCCCGCATTTGTGGTGTCCTGAGAAGCGCCGCACCACGAGCGGCGTCCCGGAAGTCAGGCAAGCTGCATGGTTGTGGGCGGGGCCGCATTGGTGAGCCGCGGACCAATCCAGACGGATGTCGCCGCCGGAACTCAGGCCCGAGCGTGCCTGGAGGAAGGCGGGGCACCGCTTGCCGGTGGGAGCCCCGCGTGTTGCCGCCAGAAGAGCCGGAGCCTTGCGGGCTCCATTTGCGCCCCCCCCGTATCGTGGAGAGCGAGGCGGGTTCCTGGAGGCCGGAGGAGTGAGAAGAGGCCCCAGGAGCAGGGCCTGCCGAGGCACACTGTCGGTACCTGAGATCCTGCCACAAGGAGACCGGAGGAGTCCCCGAACAGCCCCGGTGAGTGGGGCTGAAGCCTGAGTATTGTTGGTGCCAAGAGATGGCACAAGGAGGAGCCCGGTGAATGGGGCTCCCTAGGCACTGTTAGTGCCAGCACTTTGCCTGCACAGCTGCACCGCAAGAACGTGGGCAGCTGCACCGAAGGGGGCATTGCTTTTTGGCTCACCACGAGGAGCCCAGTGAACAGGGCTCCCTAGGCACTGTTGGTGCCGGAGCAGATCATTCCCAGCTGCGCTGCAAGAGTGCTGGCAGCTGCAACGTTGGGGGGCATTGTCTTTGGTCTCTAGGGAGACCCGGGTGGAGTACACCCTCACCCTCATCTCTGGTGCTGGCCTGTTGGGCCTGCACCCTGCTGCTGTGGCAGCTGAGAGCCCTGACTTTTGGACAAAGGGCATTAGCGGGGAAGTCCCAGATGGGCCCCCGAGGAAGGCCAGTTGGCCGGTGAGTACCTGTGGTACTGTTAGGGCGCAAAGCTCTAAGGTGTTGCATAATGTGTTTATGCCAAATGTCATGCTATGATGTTTATGCCTAATGTGATGCAGACATAATGCGTTTATGTTGCTTGTGATGATGCTGAGTACAGTATTTTGCCAGTAGTTACTGGTTGTGTTATTACCTGTTCTTATGGTTCTGACAGTGGCCCGATTGGCCCTGTCATGTATATAATCCCCTGTGAAATATTGCCTAGTGCCAGGTGGCACAGTGTACATTTGTGATTATGGTTCTAATGTGTTTATGATAATACAAAGGCTATTATTATATAACCTTGTGTGGAGTTTCTTTTGTGGTGTGCCTAGTGTGTCGCTGCTGTGTGTGTGTGTTGCGCAAACGCTTTACACATTGCCTCTGGGATAAGCCTGACTGCTCGTGCCAAGCTACCAAGGGGGTGAGCAGGGGTTATCTTCGGTGTGTAACTCCCTTGCCCTGACTAGAGTGGTGGTTTCTGCCTGGCTTAGGCGCTTGCCCTAGCCAACCAGAAATCCCATTTCTAACAGGGGCTGATAGAAAATTGGAGTTTGGTGTCTCTGGAATCACAATTTAAAAATACATATTTTAGTTAAGTTGGTTTTTAAATTGCAGGCCTGAAAATGCCACTTTTAGAAAATTGGCATTTTCTTACTTTAATTATTCTGTGCCTCTGCCTGTCTGTGGAATACACGCCTGGGCTAGGATGACAGTTGGGCTCTTTGTGCATTCACTCTAGACAGTCACACAAAGGGAGCTGAGGTGTGCCCTGCTCATCCTGATGACCCATCACCAGGCTGATAGGTCTTCCTGAGCTAGAGTGGTCGGAGGAGTTGACACTGGCACCTGAATAGGGCCATGCCTGTCCTCACACAAAGCCATCTCCACCTCCTGTAGTGTGTCTGGAGCCAGGACAGAAAAAAGGGAGGGTTTTGTGCACTGCAAAGACTATTGTTAGAAATGGGGTTTCTGGTTGGCTAGGATATGCACCTAAGCCAGGCAGAACCCACCACTCTCATCAGGGCAAGGGAGTTACACACTGAAGATAACCCCTGCTCACCCCCTTGGTAGCTTGGCAGAGCAGTCAGGCTTATCCCAGAGGCAATGTGTAAAGTGTTTGCGCAACACAATCACACAACAGTGACACACTAGGCACACCATAAAAGAAACTCCACACAAGGTTATTTAAATATATCCTTTGTAGTATCCATGAAAACACATTAGATCACAATCACATATATCACTGTGCCACCAGGCACTTGTCATGACTTCACAGGTATTAAATAAACCACTTTGACAATCAGGCAGTTGTCATAAACATCACAGTTAGGGCGACCAGTAACTACTGGCAAGTTTACCTTTAGCATAAAACATTACACATACACATCATCAGTAGTGCACTAGAGTAAACAATTGCAGCAGGGCACTATAGTAAATACTAGTAAGTTGCACACATTATAAAAAAACCTTCACTGCACATATAATGCCACTTCTGAGTTAATGCATGCTATCTTGACCCCTTCCTGGTAGGCTTCTGGGCCACCTGCCCGTCTACAACCAGAAATGCAGTGATCCTCGATCCCACTCGGGACCTCCGATGCACCTCCTCTGTTCAAAGGGAGGAGCAGGGGCCTCCGTTGAGGTTTACCCCGAGATGCTAGCAAAACTATGCCCCCAGGTATATGCCAACACGGGGTGGTGGAAGTACTTACTACCCCCGTCCGCGGGGTGACCTCGCTGGGTCCCCCGCTTGACTCAGCCTACGGCAGTTGGCGGGAGTGGTGAGGCCGCTGGCCTGTACCTGCTTCAGCCCTGCGGTGAGGCTGGAAATTAGCCTGATACCTCCAGCAAAATCCAGTAATGCAGCGGGGACTGTAAGCAGCCCCACACCCCGTTGACTCTGTGGCCTGAAAGAGGGAGGAGCACCACCACTGCATCGGGAGCCCTCAGCGGGTCTCCATTGGGAAGATGCAAGGCTCTTCCGTGTCACGCTGCTCGTCGTCCTGCGGTGGCTGGGCCCTGACCACGCCCACACCCAGGCTCTATCGACAACGGCCCTCCGCCTCTCCTGTGTTCCGATTGCAGCCACCACAATCACCTCCCTGGGACGGGGCTCCACTGAAGGGGGTTGACCACAATGCCACCGGCGCTTCTCCCGCCACAAGAGCCTAGCACACTGAGGGAAGCCCGAGACCACCAGATGGCTCCTCACTCACTTGGAGCCAACAATCATCCAGGGGATCAGTTCAAACACTGATCCTCTCTCCCTGGGAGCAGCGCTCACCACGATGTGGGTAGTACGAGCCAAAAACGGCCCCACAATGCAGAGTTACCCAGCATGTAGCCCTCCACATGCGCTGAGCCGTAAAAGTGAACCGCCGGTGCTGGTTTATCTTGGCAAGACGCGCAGCCTGCGCTTGGCAACTCCTCGCGCCATAGAATGCGAGGAAAGGAGCCAGGTGCTGAAAAAGTGGTAAAACAAAGCGCTCCACACGTTTTCTGAAATAACAGAGTGGGCAACGCAGCGCTCACCATGTGCTGCTTTAACCCCACAGGGCAAGCCATCACGCCCCAGGAGATCACTGGGGCAGAGAACAGGGCACAGGCAGGCCAGCACGCAGGGCCCCTTAGCAGAGGGCAGTGTCTTCAGCCTCCCAGCAGGCAGTAGTTTAGTCCCAAATGGTGGTTCCTCCTGGCACATAGCAGTCCACGCAGTGCCTTCCCTTTTTCACGTCACCAAACATGGGGTCACATCCCCTTTACTTATAGTCCAAAAAGTATTTGTTCTCTGGTGGAAGAGGGCTCTGAGCCCAGTCCAAACCAGTTCTGTCCTCACTGGTGGAGTTTCCTGGCAGGGGGGTGGAGACAGCATTGTTCAGGGCAGACCAGGCCTATTCAGGTGCAGAGAAATCTCCTCCCACTACTCTAAATGCAGCCCAGGGCTATTCAGCCCTGACTCATCCAGGAAAGGCAGGTCACACCTGGACCCCCCCCAGTGGCTGCCTGAAGAGAATTCACATCTCCTGTCTCTGTCACTCCAAACCCAGACAGTCAATTCACAACCCAGCAGAGGCAGAAAGGCACATAAGCCCACAGAAATGCCCACTTCTAAAAGTGGCATTTCTAAAATAGTAATAATAAATCTGCTTTCACCAATAAGCAGGATTTATCACTACTATCCCTAACATACCAAACATGGTCACGCTACCCCTCTCAGATCAGAAATTACCACTGAAGCACATATCAGGGAATCCCCAATGCATCCCTATGAGAGGGTAGCCTCACAGCAGTGAGAAACCCAATAGACTGTTTGTCACTACCAGGACATGCCACACAGTTAAGGCACATTTCCTACTTTTTACCTACACCGCACCCTGCCCATAGGGCTAGCTAGGGCCTACCTTAGGGGTGAGTGATATGTAGTAAAAAGGGAGTTGCAGATGTGGAAACCACTTTATATGCCACGTCACCGCAGCAGTAAACTGCACGCGCAGCCCCTGCAGTGGCAGAGGCCTGAGACAGGTTTGAAAGGCTACTTCGGTGGGTGGCACAATCAGCGCTGCAAGCCCACCAGTAGCATTTAAATTGCAGGCCCTGGGTACATGGGATACCACTGTACAAGGGACTTATAGTTAAATTAAATATGCCAAACAAGTTTAGACCAATCTTACCAAGTTTACTAGAGAGAGCACATGCACTTTAGCACTGATCAGCAGTGATAAAGTGCCCAGAGTCATAAAACCACCAACAACAGGTCAGAAAAATACAGGAGGAAGGCAAAAAGTTCTGGGATGACCCTGCAAAAAGGGCCAAGTCCACCAACTATCCTTTGAAGTTTGCCTACTTCAAAGGCTGAAATTGGTATATGTACTGGACCTGTGACACCCTATCTTCAGAACACTTCTGGGTTGAGGAAATTCTGCCAGGAAGAAGAGCTGCTTAGCTGTCAGGAGGGACTACCACTTTGCTGTTTGCTTTGCTGTGCTGGCCTGCTGCTTTGCTGCTTCTTTCCTGGGAGTGAAAAGACGGGACTTTGCTTTCTACATCCTGCTTCCAAGGTTCTCCAAGTGCTTGAGTTGAGCTTGCCTCCTGTTAAGAAGTCACAGGGCCATTAAAGACTTAACCTGTTCTTGCTAACATCACTTGGGCTCTTCTTCTGAGGGTCCGGGCTTGTAAGTGGTAACAAATCCAGTTCCTGGGCCCTCGAAGTCGAGTAGTTTGTGCTGCAACTCAAGAAAAGCAACCCAGATGCCGCCATCGATGCCGCGGCCTGCACCTGAGCTGAGGGTACCACTTGTGAAGAGCATGACGCACCACCCAACATACACCGCAGCCCCGGCCCAGTTGATGCCAGCGCTTCTGCATCGACACCATGGAGCCAAAGCCTCGTGGCTTGACTTTCGACACTTCATTGATGCTGCTCCACAGTAAGGAACCGAGCTACTGCACCGGCAACCACAGCATCACCTCCCCTGAAGCAGTAAGGAACCGGCGCATTATCTCCCCTGCCCGGCAGTAAGGAACCAATGCCTCACCTCCCCTGCAGCAGTAAGGAACCAACGCCACACCAGCCTCCACAATGCCTCACCTCCTCTGTGCTTCGCATCGTCTTCGTTTTTCACAATGCCTCCAAGGTAGTGTACTGGGTTCTGCCCGACTCTGTAACTGGCCCTCCCTCCATCAAAGTCAGACAGTTTTTTTGGAGTCGTCGACCAGATAGCCCCAGTTACAGCTATTTTTGATCTTTAAAAGCTATCCTTGATTCAGTTTTTAAAAAGTGATGTCTTGATTTGTGAATGTTGGATTTTTGTCATTTTGGCCTTGTTTTATTTAAATAAATATTGGCAATTTTTCTAAACTGGTGTGGATTATTGTTGCAGTGTGTTCACTGTGTTACTGTGTGCACAAATACTTTACACATTGCCTGTAGGATATGCTTGGCTGCTCTGTGCCAAGCTACCAAAGGGGTGAGCATGGGTTATCTTAGGTGTGTAACTTACTTACCCTGACTAGAGTGGTAGGTTCTGCCTGGCTTAGGTGCTACCCTAGCCAACATGAACCACCATTTCTAACTGTTTACATTAATTATCAACAAGTGACCGTTCAGGCAGCTCTAGAACACTTTTTAAAGTGTTTTCTTCTAGCTAGTAATGTTTTAACTGTTTACTCATAAGGGGAAAAATACACGCTTTAGGTCATTTCCCTAATTTTCTTACCGGCTTGAACAGTAAAATACTGGTCATGTCTATAAACAAAACATCATGTTGGCAACCCTGCTCCTCCTTAATAATGGTTATTGTGAGTGACAGAATATTGAAAAGTGGTGGCAGTGATTGAAGCTGTTGAAGCTGTCCTGTCCAGCCTAGGGGTGCTGGAAAGGACCACCTTTAGGCCACTGGTGAGAGAGTCGCGCAAGTTTAGGATATCGACACTGGTATCATGTGGGGCACTTCTTGACTTGTGCAGTGTGAAGGCTGGAGGACAGGAGCAGCGCTGTAGTGGGCTGCTTATCAGGTTACAGCTGTTTGGCACATAGCTGTTCCGTCCCCAGAGCTGGACCATTAGAAGCGGGATTGATTGATGATGCAGGATTGAGGCAAAGGAGCGGAGAGTGCTAGTATGTGACAGTGTCAGATGAGAAGTTGGAACGCCTCGATTGGACTGCGCGGAGATATTGTGCTGTGACTTGATCTCAAGGTAGCCAGAGGAGGGGTGATGCATGGTTGAGTTGCACTGACAGAATTGGGTGTCATCAGGGTCGAGTTTTCTCGGGACTGTCCCAAGAGGTGTGCAGCAGAGCTGGGGCGCACTGGCAAAGCTGTGAGGGAGTTCTCATGGCAGACACAGCTGTGGATGCATTCAGCATTCAGCTTCACAGGCAGACCTGTGGTCCCATTCCTAGGATACCATGCCATCACTGCAGCCAGGCTTGTCCTTCGGGCATCAGTCAACCAGGCGCATCCCAGCAGAGGCTCTGAGGCAGGTCCTGACTTCACCATTGCATCTCACTGCCTCCCCTGCTAGCTCGAGCTAGGACCACAGGAGGGCCTCCAGGTAATAACGACTAGGGGGTATATTCACAAGAACGTGTGATAACTACCGCAAGAGTAGCGTAACGCAACTTTCAACATCGCAGCCTATCGCGGGAAAATAACCCCGTATCAACGTGGAATTCACAACAAGGCAGTAGCATGCGATAGACACCAGATAACGCGTCAAATGTCAGCGTGAAAATCAACGCCACGCCGCAAAAATGTGAAACGCGAACGCGAAAAATCATGCGATGAGGCCAATCGCGGTACAAAAAGTAGCGAAAACCAGCCACAGGCCAGCAAATCCCATGGTCTGGCGGGAAAATGCACCATAAAACCCACAGAAACAACACACCAGAAACAAGCCAAAGCACGTAGCAACATGGATGCACCCTGACCCAGCGCAGAGGTCAAGGCGAACCCCACAACCCCAACAGACCACCAGCAAGGAACAACTGGGTCTGGGAAGGCCAAGGAGAAAAGGGAGCGGAAGACGGGGTGCACACCGCAGGAAAACAAGACCAGCGTCACGGAGGTGACAGAACACTACCAGTAACTGACCCACAAGCAGACCACCTGGAATGCAGTCGGAGTGCCGAGGAGGCCAATCCAGGAGGCCAAGAGGCGCTGGCAGGACGTGACAACCTAAACCAGGTACAAACCCGCTGCCAACAGGAAGGCAGCAACGGCGACAGGAGGTGGCAGTCCTGCGCCACAGGAGGAGCTGGAGGAAACCCAGGCCACAGTCATCAGTGTGTAGACGGTGCAAGGAGTAGGGAGTACGGACACAGCTCGAGAGGACCTGACACAACATCAACAGGGAGTGTAACGAACAGGGACTGGGGGGACGGGGGGAGATGGGCACAATGGCACACATGCACAACGAGGTGCAGCACACTGCACACCCACAATTATCCAGGAACATGTCCCAGATCCCCTTGGCACACTGCAGCACACACACATAGCAAGAACAGCACACCCACATCGACGATAATGTGGTACAATGCGCATAGCCGACACTGCAGAACAGAGGACACAACTGGCTCCGCACATGCCCAGAAACATGCCTACTACACCTGACAGAGCTGGAAAGTGTGAAATGGAAATGTACGCGTACGACCTCACATCCGTCATGTAGTCCAAATGTACACTGTCCCGCAGAAGAATCCAGCACCTCCCAAACAGTCACAATGTACATTGCAAGACAGTCTGCATGTAAACCAGAACAATGCGCCAACATGCATTGCAACACAATGTCAACATGCATCTCCCCTGCACATTGCAGAGGGGCACACAACACCTCCAGCAGAGCACAGAAGACAACACATCTGCGATGCCGGAGAGGACCACCACACCGTCGACACCGATGCCCCACAACAGCCCATGGATATCCCACGCAACCCACCACCAGGACCCGAGCAGCCGAGCTACTCAGAGGAGAACACAGAACCTGCAACAGACCACACAGCAGGAAGCACACGCAAGCACAGCTGGCTCACGACACTTCACCCACCCACACATGGCACCCCAATGCCAGGTGTCAGAACGCCAAAAGGAGGTGGCCCAACAGGCCTGGGTGGGGGCTGAACACCTGGAATGCGAACTAGTACACATACGTAGGTGTCTATCACCCTTCAGGGACCACCCACACCCCACAAAGGAGACCCACACTGCCATAGAGACACATGCCGATGCACATTCACAGTACAGAACCACGCCCAGGGGCGCGCAAATAGCAGTCACACATCCATGTTGGCTCTGCGTACAACGGCCCCAGCCACTCCCCTTATGAATTGAGTGGGTGACGACAAAGCTACATGTCCAAGCTACAACCCGCTGCCTGCGGTGACATGTCTGCATCCGATGTATATAGAAATAGAGAGAGACCCCTTGTGCAACCAAGGGAATAAGGTACTCTTCACAAGTAAAACAGAAATGTTTCCCCTTGGATCAAAATACTAACACACTTAGATAGTTGCTTGATAAGAAAAGCAACTATTGCTATTCACTTAAAACTCGTACTACTTATCCACTCCAATCCATATCATATATCATCAGATACTGACTCGTATAATTCAAATATTAAAAAACATGTTTTAATTAAAATCCTGTTATCACAAAAAATATTAAAATCTGATTTTTCAATCACAATAAAAACATCAATATATTTCATACACTTGGTAAAATAGATACAAACAGATATCACGTTACACAAAACACAAATGACACTATACCCCCACACACAAGAGAAAAGAAAATATTAGACACTCAAATTTGTCATTTTTCAATACATATCCTTCACAACCAAATATAGGGACACTGTCTGAATGCCCTTCTAATTAAGCAATTACAGAATCACGTTCCTCCAAGGATTATGTAATCAATTTGCGTCGACGCGTTTCGATGGTTAGAAAATATTTAGTCCATCTTTTTCAAGACACTTATATACTTTTTCTCTATAATATTCCTTGGTTTGAAAATCCTTATTTATGGATAAGCTATATTCGAATGAAAAATCTCTTAAAATCTTCAATGCCACAATTCTCTGAATAATTTACTCGGTCCGATTTACTGCCAGGGCTTCAACCTCGCTGTACGGAGGCTGTTTATGTCACCCAGGTCGACAATATCTCATTAACTTGAGTCAATACAATTTTGGGATAATGACTCTCGTGGTACCAATCCTCGCACCTTATGGGTCATAACTTGCTCGCAAATCGAGGGGCAATCACGTCCTCCTCTTTCCCGGTGTGCAGAAATTCGTTGCTGGTAATCCAGTCCCGTGGCAGTCATATGAGGCAGTGTCTGCTGTCCCAGGAGATGCCCTACAACAGCCCATGGATATCCCACGCAACCCACCACCAGGACCCGAGCAGCCGAGCTACTCAGAGGAGAACACAGAACCTGCAACAGACCACACAGCAGGAAGCACACGCAAGCACAGCTGGCTCACGACACTTCACCCACCCACACATGGCACCCCAATGCCAGGTGTCAGAACGCCAAAAGGAGGTGGCCCAACAGGCCTGGGTGGGGGCTGAACACCTGGAATGCGAACTAGTACACATACTTAGGTGTCTATCACCCTTCAGGGACCACCCACACCCCACAAAGGAGACCCACACTGCCATAGAGACACATGCCGATGCACATTCACAGTACAGAACCACGCCCAGGGGCGCGCAAATAGCAGTCACACATCCATGTTGGCTCTGCGTACAACGGCCCCAGCCACTCCCCTTATGAATTGAGTGGGTGACGACAAAGCTACATGTCCAAGCTACAACCCGCTGCCTGCGGTGACATGTCTGCATCCGATGTACACAGCACAATGTAATGTCCTAGGGCCCAGGGCCCTCATGCATACAACAAGACCACAGGGACACACGCATATATCATGTTGAACTGGCCACGGGCACGTGCGCCCGGCCCCTTTATTGGCAGGGCCACATGTACAGTGACGCCTGTGCTGGATGTGTGTGGGGTGAGTGAAAGCCAGTCCGTACGGAATGCTTGGTGCTGGCAACAACTTGAACATTGGACACCAGTGCAACGGAAACAGAAAACACATGCATAACAGAGTCAACAGCTGAGCAACATGGAGTGAGCCGGAGAAAGTCCAGAGGACAGTCAACATGCAAACAGAAGTGTCCATGAGTTGCAGTGCACTGGGGTTGGGGCACTAGAGATGAGCACGCTTACGTGAAGAAAAAGTCTCGGATTGTGTCCCTACAATATATACTCCTGATGCAGTTGCAGTGGGGTGTGTCATACCTGCAACATCTCCCCCATCAACGTACCAGGGCTCCCACACTGTTTGAGGTGACATTGCTGCGCAACCTCTCCACCGCACACAACTCAATCAGTAACGGAAAATGGCTTGCGGTGCACTGAGTCACTGGCACCTGGAGTGCTGAGCAGGGTATCAGGCCGATGATGGCATCCACGACAGGTCTGAGCAACTCCGTAGGTCTGTCAGGACCACAGTTTCGACTCTGGCAGATGGCGGTTGGAGGTGGTGCTTGCGGTGGTGGCGTGTGCCTCCTGCGGTGATGCGACGTCCGGGCCGGTCAGGACTCGGTGCTATGTGTGGGCCCTGGTGGCCCGCAGTTGAGGCTGGAGGCTGCGGACAGCGCAGGGCCACAGACACATGTTGTTGATGACCCCAAGACCATCGCTTTAGAGGCCATTCAATGTCTCAGAAGAAGGGGTCCCAGACCTGACAAGCACAGAGTTAGTGGCCCCGGATGCACTGCGGCCGGCACAGGCACCCAGCCACGGGACGGTGACTTGTGGTGCAGTCAGATGGGCCATGCGACCTGAGCGGGTCCCCATCAATGTCCGAGGTGTATGTTGCGGAGGGTTGTGGGGGACAGTGGAAGGTGTCCTCCAGGGCATGATGCGGAAGGTCTGATGTTATCTGGAAGCAGCAAATGGAGGAGTTGAAAGCGCAACCCTCGTTCTCACCAACAATTCGGTATCAGCTACATGAGGATGAAAACTAGCCCCTAGTCCATAGACTCAAACGCCACCAATGTACGACCAGTGAGTGTCCATAAATGTCTGGGAACAGACTTAGTGGCACAGGTGCTGTGAGGGGATGCAGTCTGCGATGATGCTGGTACACTGATATGAACTCCACCATTGCCAAATCAAGACTGTGACCCACTGGACCGCAGTGTAGGCCGGAGGCAGCGGTCAGCAGTGGCCCACAGCCACGTGTCGTTGGCTCGCGAGGCACAGAGTTAGTGACACATGGGCAGTTGTCGGTAGTGTTCGATCACCTCCATAACGATGATCCTGTTCCCTCCGGACTGCAACGCGTCATCCTCTTACGCCTCTCCGTGCGTGAGATGATATGTATTCTGCCTTTTGAATTACCGATGTTCAGTTCCAAATCTGTGATCCCACTCGTGCACAGCGTAGGCCTAGGGCAGTGGTCCGCGTAGGCCCACAGACACGTGTGGTTGTGATGCCATGCACAGACTTGTTGGCACCACATCGAAGGGAGTATAGTGAATTGTTCTCTGCCTTAAATGATGTTCACTGCCATGGTGTAATCAAGACTCAGTTCCAAATGTGTGACCTACCTGACCGTGGTGTAGGCCTGAGGCAGCGGTCAGCGTGGCCCATTCACCTAGTGTCGCCGGCATAGGTTGGATGGCCCCACCGGCCTGCGTTGTTCAGGTTCAGTGGCACCACGTGTAGCCGGCTGGCGTTGAACAGGGTTAGTGGCACCACGTGTAGACGGCTGACGTTGAACATGGTTATTGGCACCACGTGTCGCAAGATGCCCATATGGAACTATGCCTCACTGATCGGGGGTCTGGTGCTGTGGCCGCTGGCCCGGATTTGGGGTCACTGCCATTCATGACTCAGGACACAGTTTCACATATGGGACCTACTGGTCCGAAGAGTAGGCCGAAGGCGGCAGTAGAGTACGTCAACGAGAAAGGACTAAAGCGGGCCTGTGTCGTGGAGGCCGTGATGGTCTGAGGTGGCTGCCAAGGTCGCGGGCCTCGGGCTTGGAGCTTGCGCCGGCACGTGGTGGGCCCTCCTTGACACACGCTGGTGTCGGCAGGTGAACAGTGTGGCCTGGCTGCGCAGGGGCAGGCCTGACGGGTTCGTGGTCCAGTGTGCCGGGGTCCGGCAGGCGCACAGCATCGCAGGCAACTCCGCTCACGAGGACGGCGTCGGCCTCGTGGCGGGGTGGAAGGCGCCGCCCTGGCAGAGACGTGGGGCTTTCCGGGAGAGGACCACGCCCAGGCCTATGCACTTTTTATTCACACCCCTACACTGGCGTGGCCTACGCCGGGCCATCCCACTCTGGTGATGCTTAGGGGGTGGCGTCACAGGCAACATTTCCGCAAGGTCCCCCACTGGCTGGGGTGACATGGTTGCGTCCACTGTCCATTTGCACTCCATATGCCAGAGGTGTATGTCGCCATGGATATGGGTGTGTTCTGCATACTGCAGTCTGTCCAGCACATCTCCGCCACTCTTGGCATTGTGTGCTTTCCCGATCATGGTTCTACTGCATCCTTCACACATGCCTGGTTGCCACCTCTCCCCACATTTGGCTATTATGTGGCTGAGGTGCCATGCCGTTGATGGCTCATGTTCAGGGCTTGCCCAGGTTACCAATGTAAGTTGTTCTGTCGTGTCTGGTGGGTGGTCATGTTGTTGTGCATGTTGGTTGTGATTTTGTGACGTGTGCATTGCCAGAGTTGTGAGTTGCATGGTTGTGGAGTTGAGGTGTGGACTGTCGGAGGATGAAGGTTTCATGCACACTGGCTGTATATTTGAAGGCGACATTGTTGGAGGTTCCACGGTGTTCTGTTGTTGCCTGCACATTGATGTGAGACTTGTGCTTCCTGTTGAGGTGATTGTGTGCTGTGTCACCAGGGGGCACAGGTAGTACATGTGTGCTGTGGATTGCCCACAACATGTGCGTGCATCCTGCTATGGCATATGGTCCTTGCTTGGTCTCTAGCGGATCCTGCGCATTGTGTTGGACGTATGGGGACTGGGGTACCAGGGTGATGGTGATGTCCAGGACAGGTGTGGGGGACTTGGATGTGGCTGGCTGTGTGACTCCTCCGACTCTGGCGGGTGTTGTTTGGGGGGTGCCAGGGGCCAACAGGTGCAGCCAAGCCAGCAGCTTTGTGTGGGGTGGGATGTTGGTTGTCCGATGTGTTGGTGCCGTAGGCCTGTTAGGCGATGATGGTCAGGATGCGTAGGATGGTTGTCCCTTTCAGCCTGTAGTGGGCGGTGACATTGTCAGATGTTGGGTCTGTGCGGCTGATACGTTTCCTGGGGGTCCGCTGTCTTTGTCTGTGCTGGGTCTGTGTTGGCTGCGGGGGGGGGGTGTTCCAGGTGTGGGTTGGGGTCCTGGGGTGGTGGCGATGGGTGTTGGGGCCCTCATGGGTGTCCGGGCCGCATAATGAGTGGCTCCATGGCATCTGTTGCCCTTCGGATGTGGCCCTGGGCTGTGCTCCCTTTTGTGGTGCTGGCTGCCGTCCAACTTTACACCAGGTCAGAGCAGGTGTAAATTTCCTGCTGCTAACGCGCCTTATCGCCTGTTTTGTGTTCTTATCGCCGATGTGGCTGGTCATTGTGAATGTTGAGGTGTGATGTTGTCTCAGCTTTTGGCACGGAAACGCCTACTCTGCATCTCATTTGCGATATTTGCGGGGGTTCTCTGTGGCGATGTTTTTTGCGGCTGCTATCGCGGGTAAACTGGTGCTGTGGGCTGTTCACACCGGCTTGTGAATGGGGAGGTAAATTTATCACGACTTTGGCTGCGATAAAGTGCCGTTAATTCGGTGATAGCTCCTTGTGAATATGCCTCTAGATTTTCTATACCTAACTCCACATCTCTTCAAGGTACATAGATACGGAGTTGGGAATAGTAAATCTATACCTGCCTATTTCCATTTTCCTTTCGATATTTTACCGCTCATTGCTTCTCCATACTCTGTGGAGGGGGATCTGTGGGGGGGGGTCGACTCACATTAGTACAATCAAATAAGAGAGGCGGGCTCTTTTCATTACCACACCAGAGCCCGTTACCTTTTGGATCCCACGGTGCTCTAGAGCAAACCTGCAGCCCCCAGTTACATATACGTGACACCGCACACATCAGGTGAACCTATTACAGAGTGAATTTTCCCAGAGGTCAGGAGCGGTGGCTAGCTTTTAAAGCAAGTGCTTTTCTTCTTTGTATCAACAGAGAAAAGAAGGTATTCACAAAGAACCAGGTCCTCTAGAACATTTTCCTCTCTCGCATGCGCTCTCCCTTTGTAAAGCCTGTGCTAATGCGAGGAAAAAGCAATTTTATGTAAGCTACCAGCTATGACAAACATGATTTTTTTAAATGAGGATAAAATGTAGCAAATTTGAAACATATGCTTGCAGTGTCATTCGCTGAACATGGCATAATCAAATAACATGCAATATAATCGGCTCGCGAGGCCACCGACGATTAAAGTGCCTCGGGTTGTCTTTGTTCATAAAGCTGTGTGGCAGGGATCCGCGTGGGCTGAGGAAGCGTTGCACCATCACACAGCTACACACCTGCGAAGACAGTCCTGGTGCACTAGAATGCCCATATGTTTGGGGTTATGACAGTCAAAATGAAATTGCCTGAGCTCTAAACATATAGGTGTGCAGAGTGTACATTTAATATTATCGGTTCCTCTCCTTCCTCGTTCCATGATACTTGTCGAAGAGAGGACTGACTATCCTCGCACAGCATCCCTCAGAACAGCACTCTCATAATCCCTTCTGAAAGAAAGGTACCCACCCTCCCATAATGGGATCCCTAAAAAAGGGACTGTCTCACCTCCCAGGCACCGGAGCCAGATTTCATCTTCTCTTTTGCTGTAGGAAATTGCTAATTACAGGATTAATCCCGCAGTGGTTACAGTGCAGAGGCCTGTTTACTATTGTTTCCCCCCACCAGCCGCGGTCCGTGCAGGTAACAGTGGTGGGGCGGTTAGGGGGGATTTCGAGGGAGGATGCAGATGGAAGATTAATTATTTATTTAATTTTTCTCTGCTTCTCTGCCCCACCGCTGTTACCTGCACGGACCGCGGCTGCCCCCACCTACTATTGTTTTCTATTTTTGGTCACTGGTGGCAGTCTTCAGCTTGGTCCAGGCTTGGCTGTACAGCGCAGTTCTGTGCTCGAACAGCGGTGCTTGGTTCAGCTTGTTGGAGGGTGTTGGAGCAGGAGCGGCTCCTCCGTTGGAGCGGAGGAGCGTCGCCCCACTTAAATTACCTCCAAAGATGAAAAATAAAATGGTAATTTGTTACCATTTTATTTTTCATACTCCTGTCCTGAACTGAGCGTCAGGACGGGGGCGGGGCCACTGCTGAATGACAGCAGCAGGAAGGATGGTGGACTTATTGTACACTTTTCAAAGTGTTCATGTCCCTTTGGCCGGCCAGTCAGACATGTGCAATTTGAAACCTGTAACCCAGCTGTCTTAAGACAGCTGGGTTAGAGTGAGTGCAGGGCTCCAGTGTCCTTGGGAGTGGCGAGTGAGGCCGCTCCCTCCAATCAGGCCGCTGCTCTCACAGCATGAGAGCAGCACCAGGATTGGGGTCTGCACTCTATCTAGTTCCTGAGAAGAGTTCCGGAGCAGAGGACGGTGGACGTCAGTTCAGGTAACTTTTTTTAATATTAACATTTTTGTGTGTGTGCCCCCCCCCCGTTCCCGTAGATGCCAGACGCCACTAAGTTGGAGTAGTGGTGGTATGGTGGATGAAGATGTCATACTTAGATTTGAGGAGCCTGTTTTGTGTCTAAACCTCAGCTTGATGTTCTGTGAATAATCTGCAAGTCACTTTTCCTTCCTGCGTTGGAAAACATAAAATGGTATATTGAATGCAGGCAGAAGCTGCAAGGCTGCAATCATAGACAGTTGTTTTTTTTTTGGGGCCAACACCCTGTTCGGCCTGTATTTTCTTAGTCAAAGGCGGTGTATGGGGCCCGCATTGTTTTTAATTTATGTCTGCATTGAGGAGCCGCACAGAATTTCCAGAGAAATAAGAGAATACCATTGGATCATTTCTGGATACTAAGGGCCTCATTTACAATATTTTGATGCACGGCAGTGCAGCAAGCCTTCCTGCTCTGCTGCTGTGTGTGAGAAGTTGGCCTGGTATATGCTGTCCACTAATTATAGTGGGCACCTTGCACCAGTCCAAACAACCCCTTATTGGAGATAGGTTAAAGACAACCTTTATTGAAAGCTATCCTAGTGGTAGCTATGGAGAGCAGCCTTCAGGCTAAGTCTTGAAGGAATGTAAAGCAGCTTGTTTTACCAGTCTATAATCTCTTGAGTGACCAAATGAAAGAGCACCACACCAGGTATATATTCAAAATATATGTATTTATTACTAAACACACCCCTCTAGTCTCTTTATGAGGCTAGAGTTCGAAGTACATAAGTTATAAGTTATTTAAACACAGTAATAGCACAAATACACGTTTGGGCCCTAGGGGCGTACCAAACCATATACCAATAAAGTGGTATAAGAACCACGACTGAGCTAGACACTAGGCCTAGAGCCTGTAGAAGTGCTTGGACCACAAGGAACCACCCAAGGTAGTGACACAGGGGACCCACGGGGGACGCGTGCAGTGTAGTAACACAGCCGCGAATCGCCGTTAACTTCTATGGAGAAAGTCGCGGTTTGGAATTTAAAGAAAAGGGACACTTAAAGAAGGACTTGGAGCAAACCCTTTGAGAACTAGGTCGTTCTAGAGTCTCTACCCACGGGAGCACTGGAGTACTCTTGTTACCTCACCCAGGGAAGCCGGGTGCATAGGTGCCTTTCGGGGTCGGGTTTCGTCGTCGATTTGAATGGCGATCTGCTGCAAAGTGCTGCTGGCGACCAAGTGAAAAGTGTCCGGGTGGATCCAAGGGTGGATCGGAGATCTGAAGAACCTGAAAGCAGAGGGGACAGAGTCTGGGTCACTAGCCAGTGACCAGGAAGGCGATGAGCAGATGCCCACCGATGTCGAGTGCTTCAGGTAGGTTGACGGTTGTCTTGACTCTTCAGCCACGAGGTCCAGGAGGCGTTGTCGGCGACCAGGAGCAGGATTCGGGCTGGTACACGATGTCTGTTGAGTGCTGAGGTGTCGGCGACCGGATTGGACCCAACAGGCCTTGGCAACGGCAAGTCTCGATGAAGATGAAGATTGACGATGGTGCAGACCAGCAAGGTCTGAGGAACTCACCCAGCAAGGGTAAGTGAGGGCAAGCTTGGAGCAACCAGGGAGCCCAAGTAGAAAAAGATTGGCCTTCGTGAAGGGCTACTAGCCAACGGGCTAGCGACCGCGAAGGAGCCTCGAGACGGTGCACGTGGAGCTGGCTCACAGGACACTCGTGGAGTGGAGGCCAGTGATCTTTGGTGCAGTTGGTGCTGGAGGCTGGGGCTACTCGGAGCCCAAAGCATGACTTCGTGGGAGACCCAGAAGAGGATGCACTTGCAAATGCGTGCGGTGTCCAGGGGTCACGGTTCCACAATACCCACGACAGCTACGGGCCTCAGCTTTGCTGGGGACTCAGGGCAGCCTCGGGGAAGTCTGGAAATCCACCTCTGGTGATACAAAGACTCCGGTGTCCGACGGGAGCTTCAGCGATGCAGACCGGACAATTGCTTCTTTGGTGCCTGCCAAGCAGGGGAGTCACTCCTTGACCCCAAGGGAGATTCTTCTGTCCTCTAATCTTTAAGTAGAGCATCGAAGGTCCAGGATTCTGTGTCAGAGTTTCGTCCAGGGATAATCTAAAGTCCTAAGGACTGGGGTCCCATACTTATACTAAGTTTAGGGGTTGGACTTACTCTGTGGTCCCACCTATGGGTGGGTCAGGGCAGAGGGGTGGCTACACCCCTTTCCCTTTGTCCAGTTTGCGCCAAAGCAGGGGCTGGAAGCCTCTGATCCGGTTTGAACTGGGGTATGCACAGGGACACCAAATGTGCCCCCAGTGCAGGACTTCAAAGCACCCGAGAGTGCTCCCGCCCAGCCCCAATACACACTATCCTGTCTGGGGAGGTGGTCACACCTCCCTGGGACAGGAAACCTATTGTCCAGGCCTCCCCTGCCGGAGTTTCGGTCAGCAGCAGGAGGCCAGACTCGTGTCTGTGGCAGCGGCATCCATTTTGTGATGCCAGGGCTTGGAAAGTCAGTACCGGGCATACCGGTGTGTACATGTCTTTCCCTCTAGAAGGGTGGAATGCTACCCCCGCCGCCAGAACTGGCGGGGGAGTAGTATTCCAAGATGTTTGACACCAAACACGACTTGTTTCCGTGCAGCCATCCCAAAGTTAGCATTTAACGCGAGGTTATAATGCGCTTAAGAGTATATGGTCAGGCTGCACTACAAACAGCATCAGAGAAGGGTCTCCGAACGCTGCAGAGGGGCCCTGCTCACGCAGGGGCACCCTCTCACATAGGAACCACGCACTCTGCCTTCAGGATTGATAAGGCCTGCCATAGGAGTGACTTATAGGTTTATATGTGTGTATGTATATAGTGATATAGGTAGCCTATATCACAGTAAGGGGTGCATGCACCACCTTACCCAGGCTGCAGTAGCAGACCTGTGGTGTCAGTTTGGATGGCCTTCCAGGGGTGGCACAATACATGCTGCAGCCCCTGGTAGGCCTCTGAGGTACCTATGCCCTGGGTACATAGTATACCATATACTAGGGACTTATAAGGGCACTCAGATTCCAATCAGAGATGTGCCTAAGGCACATGGAAACCATTTTAGAGAGGAAGCAGCTAGGCTGGGGTTCTGATTAGCAGGGCCCCAGCCAGACTAAGGTCGAAAAACAGTGAAGCATCAGCAAAAAGTGGGGGTACCCATGTGAAGCAGATCCTACTCTCCTACACAACCCCCCAAACGTAGGGACATTAAACTAACCTTGCCCAGTTAAGTCTTCATGTTCTAAGTGGAAGTACCTAGAGAGTCCATCTGCATTGGCATGGTTACTCCCAGGTCTATGTTCCACTGTGAAGTCCATCCCCTGTAGGGAAATGGACCACCTAAGCAGTTTGGGGTTTTCACCCTTCATTTGTTTTAGCCATAAGAGGGGCTTATGGTCTGTCTGAACAAGGAAGTGAGTATCAAACAAGTATGGCCTCAACTTCTTCAGAGCCCAGACCACAGCAAAGGCCTCCCTCTCAATGGCTGACCAACGTTTCTCTCTAGGGGTCAGCCTTCTGCTAATGAAAGCTACTGGCTGATCCTGACCTTCTTCATTCAATTGTGACAGTACAGCCCCTACCCCCAATTCAGATGCATCAGTTTGAACAATGAACTTCTTGGAGTAATCAGGACTCTGTAGAATGGGAGCAGTGCACATGGCCTGCTTCAGGTCATCAAATGCCTTTTGACAGCTAACTGTTCACTGAACCTTTTTGGGCATTTTCTTGGAAGTTAACTCATTCAGGGGTGTCACTATTGATCCATACCCCTTGACAAATCTCCTATAGTACCCAGTCAGGCCTAAGAAGGCTCTCACCTGAGTCTGGGTAGTTGGAGCAGTCCAGTCCATGATGGTCTGGATCTTGCTCTGCAAGGGTTGAACCTGGCCTCCACCCACAAGGTGGCCCAGGTACACAACCTGACTCTGCCCTATCTGGCACTTGGTGGCCTTGATAGTCAGGCCTGCCTTTTGCAGGGCCTGTAAAACATTTCTGAGGTGGACCAGGTGATCCTCCCAGGTGGAGCTAAAGACAGCAATATCATCTAGATATGCTGCACTATAGGCTTCAGACCTGTAAGGACTGTATTCACCAACCTCTGAAAAGTGGCAGGTGCATTCTTCGGACCAAAGGGCATCACCACAAATTGATAATGCCCACTAGGGGTTGAGAATGCTGTTTTTGGCTTTGCATCATCAGCTAGTCTGATCTGCCAGTAGCCAGCTGTCAGGTCAAATGTGCTTAGATACTTGGCTGATGCCAAAGTGTCTATTAGCTCATCTGCCCTAGGTATTGGATGGGCATCAGTCCTAGTGACTGCATTGAGACCCCTGTAGTCCACACAAAACCTCATCTCTCTTTTCCCACCACTGGTGTGAGGTTTTGGCACAAGGACCACTGGACTAGCCCAAGGGCTATCTGAGGGTTCAATAACTCCCAAATCCAACATTTTCTGGACTTCTGTCCGGATACATTCCCTGACATGGTCAGGTTGCCTATAAATCTTATTTTTAATAGGCAGACTGTCCCCAGTGTCCACTTCATGAGTGCACCAGGTGGTCTGACTTGGAGTCAGTGAGAACATGTGTCTGAACTGATTGAGCACCTGTCTACAATCAGTTTGCTGCTGGGTAGTGAGGCTGCCTGCCAAGGCTACACCATCCACTGACCCATCATCAGGGTTCTGTGAGAGCAGGTCAGGGAGTGGGTCACTCTCTTCCTCCTGTCCCTCATCAGTAGCCATGAGCAAGCCCATGTCTGCCCTGTCCACATATGGTTTTAACCTGTTGACATGGAGAACCCTGTGGGGACTCCTGGGTGTTCCTAGGTCTACTAAGTAGGTAACCTCACCCTTCTGTTCAACAATGGTATGGGGTCCACTCCATTTGTCTTGGAGAGCTGCTGGGGCCACTGGCTCCAAAACCCACACCTTCTGTCCTGGCTGATAAACAGTCAGTACAGCCTTTTGGTCATGCCAGGCCTTTTGAAGTTCCTGGCTAGCCTCAAGGTATTTAGTTGCCTTTTTCATATACTCAGCCATCCGGGAGCGGAGACCAAGTACGTAGTCCACTATGTCTTGCTTTGGGGGCTTGAGAGGTAACTCCCATCCTTCCTTCACCAAGCACAGTGGACCCCTGACAGGGTGACCAAACAAAAGTTCAAAAGGGCTGTAGCCAACCCCTTTTGAGGCACCTCCCTGTACGCAAATAAAAGGCAGTGCAAGAGTATGTCCCATCTTCGCCTAAGCTTTTCTGGGAGCCCTTTAATCATGCCCTTCAAGGTTTTGTTGAATCTCTCAACTAAACCATTGCATTGTGGGTGATAGGGTGTGGTGAACTTGTAAGTCACTCCACACTCCTTCCACATTGCTTTTAAGTATCCAGACATAAAGTTTGCACCCCTGTCTGATACAACCTCCTTAGGGAAGCCCACTCTTGAGAAAATTCCCAGGAGGGCCCTTGCCACCACAGGTGCTGTAGTGGTCCTAAGGGGAATAGCCTCTGGGTACCTGGTGGCATGATCCACTACCACCAGGATAAACCTGTGCCCAGATGCTGTTTGGGGATCCATGGGACCAACAATGTCAATCCCCACCCTTTCAAAGGGAACCCCCACCACAGGTAGTGGTATCAGGGGGCCTTTGTAGTGCCACCTGCCTTGCCACTGGCCTGGCAGGTTACACAGGAGCGACAAAACTCCTTGGTATCTTCAGACATGTGGGGCCAGTGAAAGTGAGGGACAATTCTGTACCAAGTCTTGTTCTGGCCCAGGTGACCTGCTAAGGGAATATCATGGGCTAGGGTCAATAGGAAGCCCCTGAACTTCAGAGGTATAACCAACCTCCTGGTAGCACCAGGCTTGGGGTCTCTACACTCTGAGTACAAGAGTCCATCATCCCAATACACAGTATGGGGACCACTAGCTTTCCCAGCAGCCTCAGCAGCAGCTTGCTGTCTGAGGGGTTCAAGAGAGGGGCAGCTCTGCTGCTCCTGGCTCAGATCTGCCCTGGAAGGTCCCCCTGTCCCCAAGAACTCAACCTGGTCAGGTTCAAGCTCCTCTGGGACAGTTCCTTCCTCAGGACTGAGATCATCCCCCTCAAGGGACTGATCTTCCTTCTGAGCCAAGGGGGAAGGCACTGCCTTTACCCTACTACTCCTCCTCTTGGAAGGCACTTGGTCCATTATTCCAGAATCCAAGGCCTGTTCAGTGCTAGACATTTTGGCTTGTGACCTGGTCACAGCAAACACATCTGCAGGGATGCCCAGCATTTCTGCATGGGTCCTGAGCTCCACTTCCGCCCAAGCTGAAGTTTCTAAGTCATTGCCAAGCAAGCATTCAACTGGTAGGTCTGCACTTACCACAACCTTCTTAAGGCCAGTTACCCCTCCCCAGGAGAAGTTAACAACTGCCAGAGTATGGTCTGTTCTGACATTGCTAGCATTGGTCACTTGGTACATCTCACCAAGTATAACTTGCCCAGGATTCACAAGGTCTTGTGTCACCATGGTGACACTTGCCCCTGTGTCCCTAAATGCCAAAGCCTCTCGTCCATTGATTAAAGGCTGTTGTCTGTACTTGCCCAGATTACTGGGACTCATAGAGGAGGTCATATCCATGCCTCCATCACAGACTAGGACAGTCTGAGTGAGCTCTCTGACTAGGTCAGAGCCCATCTCAGTACCCAGGGTCAACCCTACTAAACGCTTGGCTGTAGTACTCCCACCACCAACTGTAACTGCACTAGGGGGAGCAGGTGCCTTAGGGGCATTGGTGGGGGCTGGAGTAGAGTCTTTGGACTTGGTGCAATCACTGGTCCAGTGGGTCTTTTGCTTACAGACCTTGCACCATGGTTTTCTTTGGCCTTTCCCTTTGGTAGACTGTGAATCCCCACCTGAAGAAGATTTTTGGGGGCCTTGTGAAGACTATTGATCTTTACCCTTCTCCCCACCCTTATCAGAGTTCTTAGAATCTTGCTTCTTAGGGTCACCACCTTGGTTCTGTACCTTCTGCCTCACCCTGGTTCTGACCCATTTGTCTGCCTTCTTTCCCAATTCTTGGGGAGAGGTCAGATCAGAGTCCACCAGGTACTGATGCAACAGCTGATTTTGACAGTTATTAAGAATCTGCTCCTTCATTATCAGATTGTACAATCCTGTGAAGTCACACACCTTACTGCCCATCAACCAGCCTTCCAGAGCCTTAGCAGAACAATCCACATAGTCTACCCAGTCTTGAGTCTGTGCTTTTTGGGCATCTCTGAACTTTAACCTGTATTGTTCAGTTGTTAGGCCAAACCCATCAATAAGAGCACTCTTCAAGACCTTGTAATTATCAGCATCCTCTTCTCTTACAGTGAGGAGCTTGTCTCTACCTTTGTCTGCAAAGAGAGCCACAAGATTGCTGCCCACTGCTCCTGAGGGACCTTCTGTACTTTACAGGCCCTCTCTAGAGCAGTTATCCATTTGTGGATGTCATCCCCACTCTGGTAGGGAGGGACAATCTTGCTCAGGTTTCTATGGTCATAAGACCTTTCCCTATCTTTAGGGATATTGCTGCCACCATGGGACTCTAGTCCCAACTTTTTTCTCTCTCTGTAGAGATCTAGGGACTCCCTGTCTAGAGCCAATTGCTGCTTTCTGAGTTCAAACTGGGCTTGCTCATACTGAATCAGCCTCTTTCTCCTCTCATGAGAGGATTCCCTCCTATGAGAGGAGACAGAGGTCCCTATTGAGGTGTCAGAGTGGTTAGACTCCTGAGAAGGAGATCTAGACCTTCTAGGCACACTCATAATCCTTCCTGGGGGGGACAAAGTGGAGGTCATTCTGATCCTCCTCTTCCTCTTCCACAGGAGGGATTGGGTTTTCCAGGTCAGGGTCATTGTCACCGTCCTGGTCAGTTCCAGAGGGGGGGTTGGGGGTGTTGCTACCCCTGGCCCCATCCTCATCTTCTGCCCCACCCTCTGCACCTACCCCTTCAGTCCCTAAGGGCCTGTTGAGATCATCAGCCATTAACATCTCTCTCAGATGTTGGGTGGTGGGACTTTGGCCTGTCTTCAGTTTCCTCACATTGCATATTGCTCTCAATTCCAAGAATGGGAGTGTATCATACTTGGAGGGAAGAAGCCCAGTGGCTTCTGGCAAGGACTCTCTGGGTCCTGGCTTTGAAGGATTCACTAGTGAGGTGTGGTGTATGCACTACCTACTCTAGTGTGGCCTACTAAACTCTCTTGAGTTGTAGAAAGGGTGTGCTATCCCTTAACACACAACTCTAAGTTCAGTAGAACTTACTGTATACTAAGCTTAATTTATATGTACCTTAGGTACCTTTAGTGGTTTTCAGTTGATCAATTCAATTGAGATTATCTGGTAAAACAATAGCAAGCTGGAATCCCACACGCTGCACACCAATGTGAGAAGTTGGCCTGGTATATGCTGTCCACTAATTATAGTGGGCACCTTGCACCAGTCCAAACAACCCCTTATTGGAGATAGGTTAAAGACAACCTTTATTGAAAGCTATCCTAGTGGTAGCTATGAAGAGCAGCCTTCAGGCTAAGTCTTGAAGGAATGTAAAGCAGCTTGTTTTACCAGTCTATAATCTCTTGAGTGACCAAATGAAAGAGCACCACACCAGGTATATATTCAAAATATATGTATTTATTACTAAACACACCCCTCTAGTCTCTTTATGAGGCTAGAGTTCGAAGTACATAAGTTATAAGTTATTTAAACACAGTAATAGCACAAATACACGTTTGGGCCCTAGGGGCGTACCAAACTGTCATAGGGTTTCTGCACACACAGAGCTATGCACAGGATAATAGGACCTCGGAATATAGTGGTGAGCCAACCATAGACCTTAGCACCTAAAACCCCAACCCAACTAGCCTTAGCGTCCCATTAGCACCAATGTACCAATGATTAGACAACCCAGAACACGGTATCTCTCTCTCAGGACTCGCAGAGGCAAGAACACTCTTTCGTCACACTCGTACCTGTCCACAACGTGCGTAAGAAGAGACACTGTATAGGTTAAAATGTTTATTTCAACTTACGTGCTCTAAGATACAGTACACGTGTCAGTACTATTAGCATAATGCATATGAATAATATAATCAGCATGGTTACAACTCCATAGAATACAAACGGGGAAAGCATCTCATAAAGCAGTGGATATATGTCTAACTAACATTACCACCCTCCCCGTGCTGGAAGCTAGTTTATTATAATAATAATAGAAGACCTCTGGGCTTTGACTAGCGAACCCCCATACCTCAGTCTCTAGATGCAAAACTACATCAGCAGACAATCACAGCTCTTCTCCCTGGAAAGGTTGTCTCCAAGTGTGTCTAGAGTGGGGCAACCGCAATGTTAAAAGCACGCTAATTATTCCATGGCAGCTGTACCTAGTGTTATGTCTAGGTGTGAGGGACTGGCCAAATCAGCAAGACAAGGAAACGTTGTTATTCGACCTTGTACATGTTGTGCAGTTTGAGCCCAAAGTGAACAGGAGAAAAGGTGAAAGATAGAAAATGCAGACAGTGCAAAAAGAACTTGGCAAGAGCAGAGGTTGATAGAACAACGGCCCAGAGCAACGTGTGCAACGAAAAGTATTATGGCAGCCAGGCCCAAGACAACTTAGCAAGGCAGGCCAGGGCCAGGATGCCACTAACCACAAGACACCCTCCCCTGGACAGTCCATCGGCCAAGACAAAGGACGAAGACACAGTTCAAATGGGCCGAGCAGAACAAAAACGTCTGTAGGTTATGTAGTCCCCATGAGGGAGAGGGACAAAAAACAAAAGTGTCCAATGACAAATGAGAGCCAGCCAGGCAGGCCTTTCAATCCAGAAGCGTGTAAGTGCAGAAAAACGCTATAGCATCCAGGAGGACATCATTGGAAGTGTCAGAAAACATAGACGCCATCCAGTCCAACAGATCAAACGAGCAGGAATGTTCCTCAGAGGACGGAGCATCCAAAAGCAATGCGGGACAGCTTGCGTGATATTCAATGTAGCTCTGTTGTAGGAGATCCTGAGCAGCCGCCCAGATATCCCATTGTGCCAAAATCCCAAGTGCAGCCGCACGCGTCATACAGCCAGTAACGGAACAGTCCTGTTCATGGGCCTCTAAGGGACCCACCAACCGAACAAAATCCGGAACAGACAGCGACGAATTGGAGAGGCAATAATCCATGGTCCAGGTGAAAGGACAGCGGATGAAAGACATCACAGGTTGCACGCAAGTGAAATACGCAAAGCGAAAAGAAAGGGTATATGACACACTGATGGTCGCCAATGGCAGAACACCGAAACCATCCAGGAGTCGCTCACGGAGCAGCTGGAGGCATTCGGGATCGAGAAGGGCCCATCGGGGAGCAGCCATTGCGCAGAAAACAGACCAACAGTAAGACACCAGCCGCCAAGGTGAGGATTAATGGAAAGCCACCAAAGACGCTGGAAAAAATAGAATGAATGAACGCCGGTATCACACCGAAAATAGTTTGGAAGGTGGACACCAGGCCGGACCCCACAATCTTAAAAAAGTGCACCAGACCCTCAGTGTTTGATGCGTTAAAAATACGATGAATTAACTCCCCGAAATGTTGGGGGAGGTTAGTGTTCAAAAGGGCCTGTATTTCACTGTGGGTACTCGCCACCTGGAGAATGAATGTCTCCCGGGCGGATGTGAGCATAACCTCTTCATTCAATAATAGGGCCTTTATTCTGCTCAACTTATTGAAATCTGCCTCCATGGTAGGAATGGAAGGCCAAATAGAGTTATCAACGATGTCGTGAGGGGGAGGAAAAAGCACATTCTTGCAGCAGACAACTCTGTGCGAAACCGTGACAATATACGGAATGCCGGCCTGTAGGCCACAACAGTCTTCGTTATTCAAAAGCAAATAGCTACCATTAGTAAGCAAAGTAAAGGTAGGAAATAGCAGGAGCAGGAATACCCTTTAGCACACATGCAAGATTTGGAACGGAAATGCTACAAGCTCCGTGCAGCTTAATATGTTTACAAATAAGTGAATGACCTACAGTTGAATCACAAGACTCCCCCGTGAGAAAAACTTCCTTGCCGTCTCTAAGGCATTTATACATGAAAGGCAAGGACCAGAGTTCATGCAGGAAGGCACTACCCAAAAGCTGGAAACGGCCCACAGGATAATGTTTCATGCACGAGCTAAAGTCAAACTAGGAAAAAGGTAAAGCGATAACCCCATGAACTAGCCACACAGCAGAATCTAGTTCTGCTACAGAGAATGGTAAAGGATCCACTTTCTCGATATGTAACAAAGTGTAAGATGCATCTTTCATGGACATGAACTGCTGTTTTTCAGTCAAATTAAAAGGCAGAAATAGGGCAGTGGTGTTCAAGAAATTCCAAGGAACTTTACCTAACTTAAGGGTTTGCAAAGTCCACGCAAACTGCATTACGGAACGCAATTGATTTTGACCATGATACAATATAGAAACATCATCTTGTACAATATCAACAACAGAGGACACAATATTCTCTAATGTGTAAATGCGGGACGACAGGGTATTTATACTATTGTCAACAACAGCAAGCACCTTTTCCAAATTCGCTTGGTCTATTTCCCGAAGACGGGATGCTGCTTCCATTTGTGATAGCTTCCAGAGTTCATTATACGCTTCATAAATGAATCTCTTTGGTCGTGGACCACGAGGCCCCAAAACAAAGTCGGACAGATCAATATTGCCAGACAGGAGGGATAAATGCTGTTTAACAGAGTCTAGGGACGAATGCTGCAACCACTGTTTGCATAATTTACCAACAGAATATGTGGTGACAGTACGGGAATCAGAAAACCTCGGATCAGGCCTGTCCTGTTTGTATCCAGGTACTGAGCCGTGAAAACGCAGTTGGCATGCATTTGACGATATGGGCCATACCAACCAGGGTGACTGTACGAGTGTAGAAATATTGAATGAATTGTCCTGAAACATGGCCTGTAAAGTCGCAAGGGACATATTAAAACGCGAACTACCATTGGGAGCACTTGACAGGGATGGAAGGGAAGGTGCGTTTAATTGCTTAGTAGTAGCCAAACCCCAACACGTAGTCTGATAGATGGAAGCATTTAGAAACACGATTTGGGCCGGGATAAGGCAAGCACGGTGCAAAGCCTCTGTGCCCTGCACCTGCCATGGCTTTGAGCCCCAGATTGATTTCAAATCCACAGTGTCCCTCCAGTACTCATAACCACCCACAGCTAAGGCGTTCAAAAAGGAACCTGAATAAAGTAATTTTGTGTGGGTTAACATGATTTTCTGAGTTGCTGGGGCATTTAGTTTAAAATAATAGGACCCAGGGTTTGATCTGTTGAAATCAGTGAAATAGGTAAATTTATTTCTAAGAGTTTGGGAGCTACCTGGTATGGGGTTTGGGCAATGTTCCCATTGGGTGTAGGTAACAGGGCTACGTAGTGCACTCGGTTTGTGGAGAAAATGGTTGCCCCAATGCTGGTAGCAGTACAAATCGGCATAATTCGCAGAATTCATATACAAATCCTCAGCATTAAAAGAAGCATAATATTTTAAATCAGCAAACAATGCTTCAACGGCATGCACATCCCAATCGTCAGAATGAATATTACTTTTTACTACATCACCCATCGAAACACGTAGGACATTCGGTACATTAATAATTTCTGTCGGACCATGGATTTGAAAGTTTACCGCATCCCATACGATGCCATCAGCAACTGGAAACGCTGAAATGTTCACAAATGTGTGGTCACGCTTCATAATGTGAGATGAGGAATGGGGAGCTAAAGTTCCAGCAACACTGTTCACAGCAGAGCGTTCAGGTAAATAGTGACCATTGATGAGTAGAAAAAACACTGTGACAAAGCCAATGGACATGAACAAAAAAATCAAGAAAAGCACCAACCAGATATATGTCCAGGGTGGAACCAAAAAATGGTCTCTAAACCAGGATACAAAAAGACTGAACCTGGACGGGACTTTTGAAGAGGTGGAATCCGAGTCAAAATTAAAAACGTGTCGGGCTCAGTGGCGTTGTTGGTTGGTGTGCCACCGACTCTGTCGCGGGATAGGTATACTCGTCCTCGTCGATGCAGGGGGATGCAGGGGGTTCGAATATATTTTCAGGCAAATCAACCATCTCCATGGTAACATCAGTGACCATTCGGGCAGGAGTGCCTCGAACACATGTCCGATAAATGGCAGGACAAGAGACCGCTGGTGTAACACTATTCAGGATCGGCCAGATGTTGTAGCTTGACATTTTCCACTGAGATGTATCTGTTCTCCTTGCGACCAGGAAGCGGTGGTAAGATTACTGTACGTGTTCCCTTCAAGCCCAGAACTGGAACCGGTGCACGAAAAGAGGGGCCGAATTCTTTTTTGTTCTCCACCTTCTCTCGAACCAGGTCTCCAATCTTCGGAAGCCAGCCGGCAACCGGAATCTGCAGAGCGGGGTCTGTGGCTGAAGGCAAATGTGCAATTGCAAGTTTGTCTCGGGCTTCTTGTAAGTCCTGTAACATAGCAGAATGGTTATCTACATCAAACTTGGCGGATTGCGCCGCCATGTCTAGACCATCAAGGTCAGGCACAAACATTCGTATGCCAAAAGCATTTCGTATGGGGTCCGCCCACCCAGAGGTCTTCTAGGGAGATTATTAAGTGCACGTTGTACGGTATACAAGTGGGTCAGCCAGTTCCTGCCAGTACCTATAACTCTAGCTGTCAAGGATTGCTTTAAGTCACGGTTCATTCGTTCAACGATAGAATTGCCCTCAGGCCTATACGGAGACGAAAATTTCACCCGCACCCCCAATGAACCCATTGCGTCCTTGTAAGCCTTAGAGGCAAACGCCAGACCTTGGTCAGAATGGAAGGTGCCGCATGCGAAAATTCCCACAAAGACACGCAAATCCCTAATGACGTTTCGAGCGTCAGCACTCCGTTGTGGCCAGACCCGGATGAACCGTGTGCACGAGTCCACTGCCACTAAGATATATTTATAGGCAGTGTCTGAAGAAAATGGACCGCAGTGATCCAGGTAAACACACCTAAAGGGTCTGTTAGAAATGCCTAGCGAGGTCTGAGGTGGTCGTGTAACTGTGGAAGGCTTGATCTGTTGACAAAAGTCACAGGAAAGCACATAAGTACGGGTGTCTTTATATAAACCACGCCACCAGTAACGCTGCTGTAAGATGGAAACTGTCTCAGACACACCCGCATGAGCCGAAGCCATGCCTTCGTGTGCTGCCGTTATCAAGGAAAGCCTGCGGTCCGCGTTGGGGATCAGCCGATCCCCAACGCCGGGTATTGTTACATAAGGAGCCTGTTCGGGACCTAACTGATAAACATATTTGGAAGGAAAACCCCTAGGGTAATTAGCACCTTCCTTGGTCGCAGCAATAGCTGCCAAGATATCGGTGTCAATTTTAGACATGGATCTAGTAACTGCTGCTACTGAACACGTGACTACTGCTGATTTCGCAGCTTCATCTGCCAAACTGTTACCAACACCGTGTGCGCCCACCCGCTGATGGCCTAGGGTGTGAACCACCTGTGTGAGCGGCAGACGTTGTTGTAATTCTGCCACTCGAACCCAAAGCATTTTATGCTTGATTGTGTTGCCTTTGGCGTCTCTATAGTTGTTTTTCGACCAAAAGAACAGATTGTCATTATATGATTGAACACAGTAATAAGAATCGCACACAATTAGAGTGGTCACATCAGGATTAACGAACTCAAGTGCAAGCACCAAAGCGCGCAGCTCGGCCAATTGTGCGGTACTATCCCCGAGTGTCTGAGTGTGCACTACAGTGGATTTGAACTCTCCGTTCACAAAAGTACCTGCAACAATAGCGCATGCGGCTGAATAAGCATGCTTGGACCCCGTGGCCGGTTGTGCCGAACCATCGGTGTAGATCACACAGTCGTAATCCTCAAGCGGCAGTAAAGACAGAGGAGGAGGATGAACGAATTCATACTGTAAAAACTCCTGAGTCTGAAGAGAAGAATCGAATATGAAGGTGACATCCGGAGACGTCAAAGATGTTGCCCATTGAATCCAACGGGGGTGCAAGGCTTTAGAGTTCGGTACACTTGCTTTTGTTACCGCCTCTAGGGCAGGATAGGGTGTTACCACTAGAATGCGTTTTCCCTGTGCCAGTGCGCGCTCCTTTAGAATCGCCATTTGCACTGCCGTTGTAACTTTTTCTACAGATGAAAACCGCATTTCCGCGGAAGTGTACAGATGTGACTTGTATGCGATGGGTACTGTATCACCTTCGTTAAAGGTTAAGTACGTGAAACCCACTGCCCCTGGAATGATTCTAATCACCAGGTTTGTGTGGTTATCATGCGTCAGAAGATATTTAGACTCAAGAAGGTCAGTCTGTAAAGACTGTAGAATGGAGGTATGCTCCGGAAGCCAACAAGACTTCGAAAAAGTAGGTTGTATCAAGGCATACAGTGGCTTGATACGCTGGGCGTATTCGGGAATGTATGTACGTCCGAAGTTCAAAAACCCAGCAAGGACTGAAGCTTCTTCAGATTAGTAGGAGGGCACAGAAGTGCACATTTCTCTAGGAAATGGGGGGCTAAGCCCTTACCTTCATTGTTGAGCTCGTAGCCCAAGAACAAAATGGTAAATTCAGCAATATGAGATTTGGCAAAGTTAAATTTGTAACCTTGAACCGCAAATTCAAGAATAATGCGGTCTACTCGGGTCAGATGTGGGAACAATTCGTCGTCCGTCAGATAAATGTCATCCATCGTACGAACATGCGTCTGGATCGATGTCGTCTAACAAAGAGACAACACGAGCGGCGAATACGCCTGGACTATTCTTGTAGCCCATAGGAAGACGCCTGAATTTGAACATTTTACCACCGGAAGTAAAAGCACACCATTGGCCACTCTCCGGGGCTAAGTTGTGCGTGTAGAATCCATTTGAAAGGTCAAGTGTCGTTTTATATTTTTTACGAACAAGACTGTCTACAAGCGCAGAACTATGGGTATTTTGCACCGCAAAGGTCCGACAATGAGAGTTCAAATGCCGGTAATCCAAAACTAATTGGTACGATCCATCGGGTTTAGAAACCGCGAAAAGGGGATTGTTCATAGGTGATACGCAGGTTTCGATTACTCCCTGATATTCCAACTGAGTCAGAATTTTGGAAACGGGGCCTTTGGCTTCACGTTTTATGGGATATTGGGGTTGTGGCTGTGGTAGTGACCGCAAAGGTATTTCATGGGGGGGAGAATCTTCGTCCCAACCCACGTGGTTGCGGTATAACGCAGGAGCCAGGGACACAGCCCACTCAGCTGCCAGAGCCTCCGCTTTGTCCTTTGGGACATGTCGAGAAAAGCTCGGAAGGATTACCTCCTCCCTGTACGTGCAGCAAGAACGAATGGGGGTGGCCAATCCACCTCCGCTAATAAAATGTCATATGAAGAGGTTAGATTTTCCCAAAAATCCCTTTAATAATACGCTGTATATCACCTTCAATTTGAATGACAATATTAAAAAGTCTATCAGGGGGTGCCACTCTGGTGTCAGCTGTCTCGACAGTAATGAATGTTTCAGTTGCTGTCGCCTCCATATGAGGACGTAGCACCTCCTGCACTATGGTAACTTCCGCGGCGCTGTCTAGGAGGGTTACTGCCCACGTCCAATTCAGGAGTCTCATTCTCACCGTCTGTGGCATATTTCGCTGTTACAGCGGCAACTTTCTTCTTCTGAAATTGTGGTCGAAAACGTTGAAAGTCTTCTGCTTTTCCTCTGACTTGTTGTCGAGGTTGGTCTCGTCCCTGGGGAGCCTCTCGGTCCCTCCCTCTATCCTGGCGGTCTCCTCCACCGGCCTGTGACGAAGTCTGTGCCTGTGAAGAACGAGGAGAACGCGCATCAGGGATCTGAAACCTATCCGGTGATTTAATTCTCGCTCTATCGCGTAAATCATAAGTGCGTTCAGAAGAGACTGAAACCGGGGATGCGCCTCTCGACCCCGGCTTCTTTTGTTGCTTACCCTGTTTTTTCAGCCTCCAACTCTTTTTAGTGAAGACTGGTTTCTCATCTTTCTCAGGCTGAGATTTGGTTTGTTGTTGTTGTTGCGATTGTGTTTGCTGTTTTGCAAAAGGCTTGTTGCCCAGGCTATTTCTGCCAATAGTTTTATAAGCCTGGGTAATAATTTTCGGTAATTCGCGAGGCCTGTCCAATTCTGGGACCAAAGCCAAAGCATTCGCTACTTGAAAGTTCACTGCATCGCCCTTGACATTCGCAAGGATCAGCTCCGCTACTACTTCAAACACTCCCACCAGTCTCATCCCTAATTCCACAGCCGCTTCAGGGCCATGTTCATCCTGTACTTTTTTAATTACGGAGGGGAGAACCGTCATGGAAGGAGTACCAAAACACTTAGAATATACTGCTGCGAATACCTTACCCCAGTTGTCGCAGGCTGTCAACTCGGGAATTAAGTCTTTTGGCAAACTAATCGTAAGAATACGGTGTTTATCCACTGGGGTTGTGTGTGGAAAAACTGCCTCCAACTGGTCAAACTTTTCTGCAAGCCAATAAGGAAAGTCTTCCTTATTTTGTGGACGTTTGCCCATCACTGAGTTCACCATTACAGGACTTATGGTAACTCCGCCTGCACCAGCTGGATGGCCTGCAACTCCAGGAGGGGCTCCCTGGATGTTGCCTGTAACATATTGCACTAAGGCTCGATGCACTCGCACCAAAGCCGAATACATGTTGCGCAGTTCCGCGACTGTTATTTGCATAAAGCGCGGATGTGGTGTGTACCCGGCCAAAACAGGCCAAGTGGCCCCATCAATAGATAAGGGGCCTAAACGAACCGTGGTAGTCGGTTGGGGGAGGGTGCCATCAAACCAAACACGGTGCTGCCACGCCGTGAGCAGTACTTCAAGATTAGAATAAGGTATATATTGATTAGGAACTGCGGTGGCTGTATATTCATGGAACATATTATCAGTCCCATCCACTGCAGGAAAAGTGATCCATGAGTAGAACACCTCGAAGTGGTAAGCTGGATCGGCTTGTACCACAAAGATCAGCTCAACACCCGCATCTGGCACTCCATACACCCGTAAGTGATCTCGGAATGCCCCGCGGCTATGTGCCGCAATTTGTACAGCCATTTATGGCTAGTAATAGATGACAATCTAATAGAAGGCAGCACAATCAGGGCTTTATTCTAGAAACCTTTTTTAACAACTTCAAGCTTGAAAGAACCTACAAAAACTCAATATAGGAGGTATCGCCGTCACACACGCTTCCGGAAGCGTATGTGAGGGGGTCGTGGACAAGCACAAGTACTACTCAAGCGTCTCGCAGATAAGCTGCCCCACTCGTTGGTCGCGCCATGTCATAGGGTTTCTGCACACACAGAGCTATGCACAGGATAATAGGACCTCGGAATATAGTGTTGAGCCAACCATAGACCTTAGCACCTAAAACCCCAACCCAACTAGCCTTAGCGTCCCATTAGCACCAATGTACCAATGATTAGACAACCCAGAACACGGTATCTCTCTCTCAGGACTCGCAGAGGCAAGAACACTCTTTCGTCACACTCGTACCTGTCCACAACGTGCGTAAGAAGAGACACTGTATAGGTTAAAATGTTTATTTCAACTTACGTGCTCTAAGATACAGTACACGTGTCAGTACTATTAGCATAATGCATATGAATAATATAATCAGCATGGTTACAACTCCATAGAATACAAACGGGGAAAGCATCTCATAAAGCAGTGGATATATGTCTAACTAACATTACCACCCTCCCCGTGCTGGAAGCTAGTTTATTATAATAATAATAGAAGACCTCTGGGCTTTGACTAGCAAACCCCCATACCTCAGTCTCTAGATGCAAAACTACATCAGCAGACAATCACAGCTCTTCTCCCTGGAAAGGTTTCCAAGTGTGTCTAGAGCAGGGCAACCGCATGTTAAAAGCACGCTAATTTTTCCATGGCAGCTGTACCTAGTGTTATGTCTAGGTGTGAGGGACTGGCCAAATCAGCAAGACAAGGAAACGTTGTTATTCGACCTTGTACATGTTGTGCAGTTTGAGCCCAAAGTGAACAGGAGAAAAGGTGAAAGATAGAAAATGCAGACAGTGCAAAAAGAACTTGGCAAGAGCAGAGGTCGATAGAACAACGGCCCAGAGCAACGTGTGCAACGAAAAGTATTATGGCAGCCAGGCCCAAGACAACTTAGCAAGGCAGGCCAGGGCCAGGATGCCACTAACCACAAGACAAAACCATATACCAATAAAGTGGTATAAGAACCACGACTGAGCTAGACACTAGGCCTAGAGCCTGTAGAAGTGCTTGGACCACAAGGAACCACCCAAGGTAGTGACACAGGGGACCCACGGGGGACGCGTGCAGTGTAGTAACACAGCCGCGAATCGCCGTTAACTTCTATGGAGAAAGTCGCGGTTTGGAATTTAAAGAAAAGGGACACTTAAAGAAGGACTTGGAGCAAACCCTTTGAGAACTAGGTCGTTCTAGAGTCTCTACCCACGGGAGCACCGGAGTACTCTTGTTACCTCACCCAGGGAAGCCGGGTGCATAGGTGCCTTTCGGGGTCGGGTTCCGTCGTCGATTTGAATGGCGATCTGCTGCAAAGTGCTGCTGGCGACCAAGTGAAAAGTGTCCGGATGGATCCAAGGGTGGATCGGAGATCTGAAGAATCTGAAAGCAGAGGGGACAGAGTCTGGGTCACTAGCCAGTGACCAGGAAGGCGATGAGCAGATGCCCACCGATGACGAGTGCTTCAGGTAGGTTGACAGTCATCTTGACTCTTCAGCCACGAGGTCCAGGAGGCGTTGTTGGTGACCAGGAGCAGGATTCGGGCTGGTACACGATGTTTGTCGAGTGCTGAGGTGTCGGCGACCGGATTGGACCCAACAGGCCTTGGCAACGGCAAGTCTCGATGAAGATGAAGATTGACGATGGTGCAGACCAGCAAGGTCTGAGGAACTCACCCAGCAAAGGAAAGTGAGGGAAAGCCTGGAGCAACCAGGGAGCCCAAGTAGAAAAAGATTGGCCTTCGTGAAGGGCTACCAGCCAACGGGCTAGTGACCGCGAAGGAGCCTCAAGACGGTGCACGTGGAGCTGGCTCACAGGACACTCGTGGAGTGGAGGCCAGTGATCTTTGGTGCAGTTGGTGCTGGAGGCTGGGGCTACTCGGAGCCCAAAGCACGACTTCGTGGGAGACCCAGAAGAGGATGCACTTGCAAATGCATGCGGTGTCCAGGGGTCACGGTTCCACGTTACCCACGACAGCTACGGGCCTCAGCTTTGCTGGGGACTCAGGGCAGCCTCGGGGAAGTCTGGAAATCCACCTCTGGTGATGCAAAGACTTCGGCGTCCGACGGGAGCTTCAGCGATGCAGACCGGACAATTGCTTCTTTGGTGCCTGCCAAGCAGGGGAGTCACTCCTTGACCCCAAGGGAGATTCTTCTGTCCTCTAATCTTTAAGTAGAGCGTTGAAGGTCCAGGATTCTGTGTCAGAGTTTCGTCCAGGGATAATCTAAAGTCCTAAGGACTGGGGTCCCATACTCATACTAAGTTTAGGGGTTGGACTTACTCTGTGGTCCCACCTATGGGTGGGTCAGGGCAGAGGGGTGGCTACACCCTTTCCCTTTGTCCAGTTCGTGCCAAAGCAGGGGCTGGAAGCCCCTGATCCGGTTTGAACTGGGGTATGCACAGGGACACCAAATGTGCCCCCAGTGCAGGACTTCAAAGCACCCGAGAGTGCTCCCGCCCAGCCCCAATACACACTATCCTGTCTGGGGAGGTGGTCACACCTCCCTGGGACAGGAAACCTATTGTCCAGGCCTCCCCTGCCGGAGTTTCGGTCAGCAGCAGGAGGCCAGACTCGTGTCTGTGGCAGCGGCATCCATTTTGTGATGCCAGGGCTTGGAAAGTCAGTACCGGGCATACCAGTGTGTACATGTCTTTCCCTCTAGAAGGGTGGAATGCTACCCCCGCCGCCAGAACTGGCGGGGGGGTAGTATTCCAAGATGTTTGACACCAAACACGACATGTTTCCGTGCAGCCATCCCAAAGTTAGCATTTAACGCGAGGTTATAATGCGCTTAAGAGTATATGGTCAGGCTGCACTACAAACAGCATCAGAGAAGGGTCTCCGAACACTGCAGAGGGGCCCTGCTCACATAGGAACCACACACTCTGCCTTCAGGATTGATAAGGCCTGCCATAGGAGTGACTTATAGGTTTATATGTGTGTATGTATATAGTGATATAGGTAGCCTATATCACAGTAAGGAGTGCATGCACCACCTTACCCAGGCTGCAGTAGCAGACCTGTGGTGTCAGTTTGGATGGCCTTCCAGGGGTGGCACAATACATGCTGCAGCCCCTGGTAGGCCTCTGAGGTACCTATGCCCTGGGTACATAGTATACCATATACTAGGGACTTATAAGGGCACTCCAGATTCCAATCAGAGATGTGCCTAAGGCACATGGAAACCATTTTAGAGAGGAAGCAGCTAGGCTGGGGTTCTGATTAGCAGGGCCCCAGCCAGACTAAGGTCGAAAAACAGTGAAGCATCAGCAAAAAGTGGGGCTACCCATGTGAAGCAGATCCTACTCTCCTACACTGTGCATCAAAAGAAAAGGGCAGGAATGCGCCGTATTGACAAGATGCAGAACGTTCCTGTCCCTTTCCCTTGCACTGGCGCACAATGGGCTGCCACGCGCCAACGCAGGCACCCTTCCGCCATGTTGCAAGGGTGTCTGCGTTGTAGGGGTGATTGGGCCTCATTTACCTATTTTGATGCACAGCAGTGCAGCTAGCCTTTCTGCTGTGCTGCCATGCGTCAAAAGAAAAGGGCAGTAATGCACCGTATCTACAATGAGGAACATATAGAAAAAGGAAAAATGACGAGAAATAAAGGTATATCTCCTCGTTGTACCTCCCTTACTCCTCCCCTGGGGAGGCATAGGAATCTGACACCTTCCCAGATTTACAAACCCTTGTATATCTGGGAATGCGTCAGGTTCCATAGATGTTGCATTGTAACATGCACAGCTATACCCATGGAATGCCCCTTTTACGCACAGTAATGCCTGAAAAGGGGCCATATTTACATGGCCATGAAAAGTCACGCAGGGTGGCTTTACATGGCCTTGTATATATGGGCAGGCACACTGCGCTGCCGGTGCGTCGAAAAAAGTGATGCACTGGAGGCGCAATGGTCTTGTAAATAAGTCCCTACATCTGGTTAGTGGCTCAGTGAGCTAATGAATCCACACCTGAATCCTGTGTTGATCTCACGGCTGCCGGTATAAATCCAGCTGGGTACATTCAGTCTTTCATCCTTCTGCAGTCAAATTCAGGTGTACTTGGGCCCACAATGTGATTGCTTCTGGATGCTAAATGTAGCTGGTGGCTTAGTGGAACTTATGCATCCATTCCAGAAGCCTATGTTGCTCTCCCGCTGCAGGTTGTAATCCAGGTGGGTCCTACTTGAAATTGGTTTCCCTGAAAACACTTATTCACTGAATCAGTTGTACCCCTGCCCTTGTGATGGAAAATCTATCCAGTCTAGTATGCACTTTTTATTCTTTTGCACTTTATATAGCCTAGAGAGAAAGAAATATATAATCCCCCTTTTTCATAAACATGATTTCAGACAGTGTTTACCAGCTTTATATTTCATTCAGCAATTTGCAGATCCTAATGTATGCAATATTATCACCTCCTTTCTCTGGGCAAATTTAAAACGTTGTCGAGTTTTATAGTCGCTGTGACTGTGAATAGGGAAGTGTTTCTTTCTAACCTTTTTTATAATACCAAAATTGTAAAAAGGTTGGCTTATAATTGACAATTTTTAATGGAAGATATGGGAGATGGTATAAATGTAGGTCGTGCTGGTACTCCTAAATTATTATTTGCTGTGATGGATTTTATTGTTATTCTAGTAATTATTGTAGTATAATTATGTACGGGTTTTAGAAACACTCTCGAGCGTCAAACAGTTATGTGTATTTATTGTACTTTTATCCGTTTTAATTGATGCGGAATAAAGTTTTGTGACTGAATGACACAAACTACCTAGCTCTTGACGTAGGAGCACATCTACACTGACACCGTGCTCTTTTTGGTTTTAAATTTGCAGCTCAGTATACAAATGCCTTCATGGTTTAGGCTCCTGATAAATTTCTAATTACATTTTAATATTTTTTAAGGTGGTGATTTCTGTGTATACAGGCACGGTTGGGAACCTTTGGTATCAATTATGAATTTATTTTTGTGAACTACAGTGTTCTTTGACTTCCTTGATGTGAAGATACACATAATCATTGATGTAAAATATTTCTCCAACATGCATTCATGTTCCAGTACTAGGGTCGATGTTGGGAAGGTAATGTCCCCTGCATTGTAGATGGACAAGCACCCTGCCCAAACTTTCAGTGACTTTGGTATCCTGTCTTTCTTTTGGCCCTCCACCCACAAAACCCTGGTTGTGCGCTGAGGCCTGGTCCCAATATTGATCATGAAATCCAGAGCCTGTCTCCGAGAACTTGTGGGAAATGGGAAAAGCTTACCCCTTCACTAACACAAGTCTGCCCTCTGTGGTCCTGGGACATGTGAAGAGAGCGGTGATGGGCGTTACCATTTTGGAATCCATATAGATTGGACAGGCCTTTTCCTCTGTTCCAAGAAAGATGAAAGGAGTGGTCTAAAAGAAACAGTTTGCCAAGAGAGTGGGTCTGGAGCCAACTTATGTGTAACCAAGGTTCTTGTGATCTACAGGCCTGACCAATAAACCATGGGCCATATTTAAGACCCAGTTTCCATCGCTCTTGCACCAGGCAACTTGGTGCAAGAGTGATGCAAACTGTAAGTCAGATTTTTGAAGCCACTGTGCATGGGTGGGGTTGACTCAAAAAATCTGGAATAATGCAACTCAGCGCAAATCGCTGTGTTGCGTTAACATAACATGTGTATTTGTAAAGCGCACGTATCACCCAAGGGTCTCAAGGCGCTGAATAACAAATGTATATTGTTACCCAACGGTACTCATTTTATCAACCTCAGATGGATGAAAGGCTGAGTGGACCCGCTGGGATTAGAACCTGTGACCATGAGGTCGAACATTGGCCCCTACAGTGGATGCATTAGTCCACTGCGCCACCAGACCCAGCTACTGCGTTACTCTTCCCGGGGTAGGCATTGAATGGCTGTTGCGTGGGTGTTCCCACACAACTCTCATGGTTTTTGACGCATTCCTAGATTTACAAGACCTTGTAAACCTGGGAATGCGCCAAAAAGATACGCCTCCCAGGAGAGGCGTAATGAGGAGAAATATCTTTATTTCTCCTTGTTACTTTCTCTTCCTGTGTGTGCTGCATCTCAGGATTGTTTTTGTTCCCTTCCTGCACAAAAACAAACCTGGGTGCAATGCAGGCCCCCTTATGCCATGGTGCTAGGCAGCCCATTGTGCACCAGCGCAGGGGGGAAATTCAGGAATGCATTATATGCCTTAACCCCTTCGCTGCTAGGCCTTTTCCCCTCCTGTGCTAAGCCTTTTTTTGGCTATTTGGGGTAGTGCGCGCTTAGGCCCCTGTAACTTTTTGACCACATAAGGTATCCATGCCAAATTTGCGTCCTTTTTTTCTAACATCATGGGGATTGTAAAGGTACCCAGGGTTTGTGGATTCCCCTGGAGGGGACCCAGAAATTAGTCAAAATACAGCTAAATTTTGTTTTTTTTTGAAAATGCAAAAAAGGGCTACAGATGAAAGCGTCTTGATTTTTCCCTGCAAATGGCATCAAAAAGGGGTTGTGGGGATGAAATCACCATCTTCCCAGCTTTCAGGGACAAGCAGACTTTTGTCAGAAAACCAACTTTTTTACACAGTTTTGGCATTTTTCTGGGACATAGCCTATTTTTGCTATTTTTTGTGCTTTCAACCTCCTTCCAGTTAATGGTAGAAATGGGTATGAAACCAATAATGGATCCTGGAAAGCCATACATTTCTGAAAAGTAGACAAAATTCTAAATTCAGCAAGGGGTCATTTGTGTAGATCCTTAAAGTTTTCCTTATAGAAACTAACAGTTAAATAAAGGAAAAATTGAAAATTAGTTGAAAAAAACAGCCATTTGTGTCAACGTTTTCACCTGTAACTTCTTCTAATTATGACAGCTATTTGAAGGCAATATACCGTTATATCCGCTGGACCTTTCTGGTTGTGGGGATATATAGGACTTGTAGGTTCACCAAGAACCCGACGAACCCAGTGCCAATAATTGAGCAACATCTTGCAATGATTTTTTTTTAAGTACCGGGTATATAGCAATTATTTTGGGAAAATGTATACATGGAAAAATTGTTATGAAAGACACCTATGTATTTCTGAAATGGGAACAAAATGTAGATTTTAGAAACAGTAGATATTTGCACATTTCCGAAATTGGGAGTACCCATACTAGCATGAGAATTATAGGTCATTTTTCAAAATGACTTATTTTTACACATTGTCTTTCATTTGGAAGGCAGAAATGCATCGAAAGTCAATAGGTAATAACAGTTGCTCTACAATTCTGTGTTACCCTAAGTCTCCCGATAAAAATGGTACCTCACTTGTGTGGGTAGCCCTTGTGCCCACAACAGGAAATGGCTCAAAATGCAACGTGGACGTACCACATTTTCACAATGAAAAATTACCCTTTTTTTGCAAAGTGCCTAGGTGTAGTTTTTGAACCCTAGCTCTGCCGGCACCTAGGGAAACCTAGCAAACCTATACATTTTTGAAAACTAGACACCCAGGGCAATCCAGGATGGGGTGACTTGACTGCCTCCCACCAGGTTCTGTTACCCAGAATCCCTTGCAAACATAAAAAATTGTCAAAAAAACCACATTTTCCCCACATTTCTGTGGTGGAAAGTTCTGGAATCTGCGTGGATCCACAAATTTCCACCCACCCCGCGTTCCACAAAGTCTTACGAGAAAAATGGTACCTCACTTGTGTGGGACGGCCTAGTGCCTGCGACAGGAAACTGCGCAAAACGCAACGTGGTCACACCTCAATTTCGCAGTGAAAAATGACCCTTTTTTGGCAAAGTGCCTAGCTGTAGTTTTTGAACCCTAGCTCTGCCGGCACCTAGGGAAACCTAGCAAACCTATACATTTTTGAAAACTAGACACCCAGGGGAATCCAGGATGGGGTGACTGGACTGCCTCCCACCAGGTTCGGTTACCCAGAATCCCTTGCAAACCTAAACAATTATCAAAAAACCACATTTTCCCCACATTTCTGTGGTGGAAAGTTCTGGAATCTGCGTGGATCCACAAATTTCCACCCACCCCGCGTTCCCCAAAGTCTTCTGAGAAAAATGGTACCTCACTTGTGTGGGTCGGCCTAGTGCCCGCGACAGGAAACGGCGCAAAACGCAACGTGGTCACACCTCAATTTCGCAGTGAAAAATGACCCTTTTTGGCAAAGTGCCTAGCTGTAGTTTTTGAACCCTACCTCTGCCGGCACCTAGGGAAACCTAGCAAACCTATACATTTTTGAAAACTAGATAACCAGGGGAATCCAGGATGGGGTGACTTGACTGCCTCCCACCAGGTTCTGTTACCCAGAATCCCTTGCAAACATAAAAAATTGTCCAAAAAACACATTTTCCCCACATTTCTGTGGTGGAAAGTTCTGGAATCTGCGTGGATCCACAAATTTCCACCCACCCCGCGTTCCCCAAAGTCTTACGAGAAAAATGGTACCTCACTTGTGTGGGTCGGCCTAGTGCCTGCGACAGGAAACGGCGCAAAACGCAACGTGGTCACACCTCAATTTCGCAGTGAAAAATGACCCTTTTTTGGCAAAGTGCCTAGCTGTAGTTTTTTAACCCTACCTCTGCCGGCACCTAGGGAAACCTAGCAAACCTATACATTTTTGAAAACTAGACACCCAGGGGAAATCCGGATGGGGTGACTGGACTGCCTCCCACCAGGTTCTGTTACCCAGAATCCCTTGCAAACATAAAAAATTGTCAAAAAAACCACATTTTCCCCACATTTCTGTGGTGGAAAGTTCTGGAATCTGCGTGGATCCACAAATTTCCCCCCAACCGCGTTCCCCAAAGTCTTACGAGAAAAATGGTACCTCACTTGTGTGGGTCGGCCTAGTGCCTGCGACAGGAAACGGCGCAAAACGCAACGTGGTCACACCTCAATTTCGCAGTGAAAAATGACCCTTTTTTGGCAAAGTGCCTAGCTGTAGTTTTTGAACCCTAGCTCTGCCGGCACCTAGGGAAATGTTAGACTTGGCATCTTTTGGCGTGTTTCCCCTGACTTTTTGCTTTCTGACCTCCCGGTTTTGACTCTGTTTTTGCTGGTGTGATGATTCTGCGCACTTTCCTCACTGCGGTCCAGTGGGAAAGTGCAAGTGCTCCTGTATAAAATGTGTTATGGATTGGTGTTTCCATGATTGGCCTATTTGGTTTATGTGTCAGTCCCTTGTAAAGTGCACTGCGAGTGCCAGGGCCTATAGACCAAATGCTGTTGGTGGGCTGCAGCACTGGATTGTGCCACCCACGCAAACAGCCCGTAAAGTGTAACTCGGGCCTGCCATCGCAGAGCCTGTGCGCAGCCTGAGGCTGCCATGTCGACTTGGCAAGTGCACACACTTGCAAGTCCCTAAACCTTCCCTTTGCTACATGTTAGTCACCCCTAAGGTAGGCCCAAGGTACCCCTGTGGGCAGGGTGCGTTGTACGCGAAAGGTAGGACATGCCCGGGTGTGTGCGGCATGTCCTGATAGTGAATTACAGCCTAGTTCGTTTTCACTATTGCAAGGCTACCTGTTCCCCCTAGGCCAGAACGGGCGGTTTTGATTATTACAGCTTATAATCCTAACTGACCCCGGGAACATGGTAGAAATTCGAGTTTAGTATGCCTGGACTCAGAATGATAAAATGCAGCTTTTAGTAAGGTTGGTTTTACCATTCTGGGTTTGAAAATACCACTTTTAGAAAGTGGGTATTTTCTTGCCTAACCATCCAAGCCTGCCTCTGCGAGATTGTGTATTCCGTGTCTGGAATGTGAGTGACAGGGGCTGGGGATGCCAGGAGACAGGGTGAGTCAGCGCAGGGCTGAATAGCCAGATCGACCTGTAGATGGGTGGGAGGGGTCGCACCTGGGCCCTGAATAGGACAGTGCCTTCCCTCCACAATGCTGGCTCCACCTCCTGTGGTGCGTCTGATGTCCCTGGCCTACTCACTGAAAGAAGGGACGGAGACTTGTCAACAAAGTGCTCCAGAACTGGTTTGGACTAGGCAAAGGCCTCTCTGCCTTCAGAGAACAAAGGAATTTGGGATATAAATATTGGGGCCCTGACCCCATGAATTTAGATCTCGCTGGAATCAAGGAACCTGCCAAGACGAAGAGCTGGAAGAGCTGCCAGGAGGAGTACTGCCCCTTTGCTGTGTTGTTGCTTTGTTGGGTTGGCCTGCAGCTGCTGCTTCTGCCTTGGGCAGTGAAAGGACTGGACTGAACTTTCTCCAAACTTGTGCTGAGTATCTCCAAGGGCCAGAAACCGAGCTGGCCTCCTGTTAAGAAGTCTCAGGGACTGCAAAGACTTCACAAGCCTCTGGGTACCGCTTCTGGAACGCTGTTTCAGTTGCCACAGAGGAAGGGAACTGCAACCGACTCCGTCAACCGAATCCATCCCTGGCCGGTGACCTGTTTGCACCGCAGACCGCATCGCCCCGCTTCGCATCGCAACCCTGGTCTCACCGTAGGCGACGTCCGACGCCGCCAACATCGAGCCGCTGCTTGCACTGTGACCTGTGGGCACCGCAGTTCGCATCGCATCGCTTCACTGGGCCAGCCGGACCAGACCGACACTGTCGCTGCAACTGGCTCAAGAGTCGAGACCGCACCGCATTTGGGGCACCGCTCGCACGTCTGCGACACACCGCTCCGACTCGCACCGCTGTCCGACGCCAGCTCCCGCACTCCGGCTAGGTCGCCTGCATCGCAACCTGTCAGCACCGCATCGAGCATCGTCTCGCCCTGCATCGCACGCCTTGGACTCACCGACTCCGTCTGCCCGACGCTCATCGAGCCGCTGCCTGCACCGCATCGAGGGACACCGCACCTTGCATCGCTCCGTCTTGCACCGCAACCGCGACGAACGCCGACCGGCTCGTACACCCCGTACCAGCCACAACGAGAAAAGGTACTGTGACCGAGTCTGTTCATGACTCTGCTGGCCCGTATCGACGCGGTCGGCTGGAACTGTTAGACTCTGTGGTTTTCAGCATCACGGTAGGCTCGGACGGAGCTACCGACTCGTACGAACTTTGCTTTTGTGCTATTCTTGCAAAGAAGAAGTTATCGTATCAAGCATTCATTTTCAAAGTACAGTATTGTGGATTTTTGTCGTAATTGGTCTTGTCTTGAGTATATAAAATATTGGTTATTTTTCTAAACTGGTGTGGTGTCCGTTTGTAGTGCTTACACTGTATTACTGTTGGTTATGTGCAAATGCTTTACACACTGCCTCTGAATTAAGCCTGACTGCTCGTGCCAAGCTACCACGAGGGTGAGCAGGGGTTACTTCACGAGTGTAACAACCCTTACCCTGACTAGGAAGAAGGGTCCCTACTTGGACAAAGGTGCAAGCCCTTGCCAACTAGAGATCCCATTTCTAACATTGGTTGTCAGCGGTGAGGATAGGACTTGCGTTTGCACTTGACTTACAGTGATTGGTGTGCACTACTACCATATCGCAGACCATTACGTACCACATACTGGTTCTTTTTCTTTTGGCCTATTTTTGATCTTGCCAGTTTTCAACTCACGACTTTTGTCATGCCTGAATCAATTGCATCATCCGTTGCATCTCTGGAAGTTATCTTTGAGGAGGACAGGTTGGAATCCTACGCCGTAAAGGAGTTACGAGCGATTTGTAAAAACCTGAAAGTCCAAATTAAAGGCCTCACAAGGAAGGAGGAGCTACAGAAGGCGCTGAGGGCCTGGGTAGCAGCCAGACATGCCAATGGGCAGCCTGGTGATCTCAGTGAGGAGGCGGAGGAGCCTATTTCCAGGGTGGATGTGCTTTTGGGTAGGGGGAACCCGCCAGGTCGGGCAGCAGCAGTCTGTCCCCAGAGGAGCTGGAGGACAGGCGGGAGGCAAGGCAGTTCGAGCTGCAGAAGCTCAGGCTGGAGAGTGAGCGGGAGGAGAAGAGATTGGCCATAGAGGAGAGGAAGATGCTCTTAGAGCATGAGAGAGAACTGAAGGAGCTAGAACTTAGGAGTAAGTCAGGCTCAGATGGTGGCAGCAATTCGTCCAGAAAAGCAGACAGGATTGTGCACATTCCCAAGAACGTAGGCAAGGAGTTCAAGAAGGGGGATGACATACAAAGGTGGTTCCAGGGTTATGAGGCAGCCATACACATGAATGGGGTCCCTGAGGAGAATTGGGGAGCAGGATTGTGGCCACTTTTCCCGGAAGAAGCAAGGGATGCTCTGATAGCTTTGGGTAAGGGGTATCACCTCACCTATGCTGACATGAAGGATGCCCTTCTCACGAAGTATGGTCTTACTCCTGAAAAGTACAGGGATCAGTTCAGGTCCAGTAAGAAGTCTGATGTCAACACTTGGTTGGAATGTGTGGATGTGTTCTGCAGGTCTCTGGATGGTTGGGTGAAGGGCAGTAGTGTAACAGATTTTCAGGGGCTCTACAACTTGATTGCATGGGAGCACTTGTCTAGTCTATGTTTTGCAGATCTGCGCCAGCACCTAGTTGATAGTAAGCTAACTGACCCCAGGAAGCTTGCTATGGAAGCGGACCGCTGGGTGAGTACCAGGGTCCACAAGAAAGCGTTTGGGGGAGACTCAGCCAAAGGTGGGCAGGGTCCCCAGCAGAAAGGTGGGGGGACAAGGGTAAAGCACAGGAGTTCTCTAAAGGGCCCCAAACTAGTACCCAGGGTAAAGGTTCCCAGCCCCCGGTGATAAGAAGAAAGGGGTCTCTACAGGGAAGCCTGTTGAGACCGGCCCCCGCAAGTGTTATGCATGTGACCAGGTAGGTCACTTTAAGGGGGACCCCAAGTGCCCGAAGGGGACACAGCCACCCACCGGTGGACAGTCCAAAGTGTTGGCTAGTGTAGCGCTTGGGGAGGAGGGGTGCCCACAGGAGGGTGGGGATCCCGCAGAAATGACCCTTGTCTCACTCGGGGACAGTGAGATGGTCCCAGGAAACCAGGTGCCCCCTAACACAAAGAAATATAGCACCTGGGTGACCATTAATGGGAACAGGGTAGAGGCTCTCAGAGATACTGGAGCCAGTGTGACCTCAGTCCGGTGTCACCTGGTGTCTGAGAAGCAAGTAGTCCCAGGAGCATTCCACCAAGTAGTTGCTGTCGACAACTCAGAGCGCCAATGTATGGTGGCGCAGGTTCCCTTTGAATGGGGGGGTCTCAGGTCCCTTAAGGGTGGTTGTGAGCCCTACCATGCCTGTAGATTGTCTGCTAGGAAACGACCTGGAGCAGTCCTCATGGAAGGAGGTTGAGCTCAGGTCCCACTTGGAGATGCTTGGGTTGCCAGAGTGGGCATGCGTGTCTACTCGGTCAATGGCGGCCAGAAAGGGTGATCAAGAGGACTTGGAGCCTGAAACAGTGGCCCAAGTCCCTGCCAAGAGAAAGGGCAGGGGCGCGGGAAACCGGCCCCCGAAGTTCCCACGGACCGGGAGGAGGCGGACCTCGAGGGGACGCCCGGTGCCTACAGGGGAGCAAGTAGCCGAACTGGGAGACATCTCTGAGCTGACCCATTGGCAGCAAGAAGGGGGTCCCACCAGGGAGGAGTTCTGCAGGGAGCAGAACGAGTGCCCTACTCTGGAGGGTCTGCGGCGGCAGGCTGCAGACCAGGCAGCTGGTAATCAGTCCGGGTCACATCTGATCGACTGGGAGAGTGGTCTCCTGTACAGTGAGCCTAAAGTTGCTGAGCCTGGGTCAGCCCGTGTGCTGGTGGTACCCCAGTGCTTCAGGACCTTCCTACTGGGTCTGGCTCATGACGTGCCTTTGGCAGGACATTTGGGGCAGGACAAGACCTTTGACAGGCTTGTCACCCACTTCTTTTGGCCCCAAATGCGAAGGCAGTCAGATGCACACTGCAGGTCTTGCCAAACTTGCCAGGCAAGTGGTAAGAGTGGGAGGAAGGTCAAAGCTCCTCTCCAACCTTTTCCGGTTGTTGGAACACCCTTTGAAAGGGTAGGGATGGATATTGTGGGGCCACTGGATCCCAAGACAGCCATGGGCAACAGGTACATCCTGGTCTTGGTGGACCATGCCACCCGGTACCCGGAGGCAATCCCTCTCAGGACAACGACGGCGCCAGTGGTGGGCCGGGCGTTGATGGGGATCTTTTCCTGTGTGGGATTCCCCAGAGAGGTGGTTTCTGATAGGGGGACCAATTTCATATCGAAGTATATGACATCCCTGTGGAAGGAGTGTGGGGTAACCTACAAGTTCACCACTCCTTACCACCCACAAGGAAACGGTCTGGTGGAGAGATTCAACCAGACCTTGAAAGGCATGATCAAGGGTCTAACAGAACCCATGAGGCGTAAGTGGGACGTCCTCTTGCCATGCCTACTCTTTGCATACAGGGAGGTGCCTCAGAAGTCTCTTGGGTACAGCCCCTTTGAGCTCCTGTATGGCCACCCTGTCAGAGGACCTCTGAGTTTGGTTAAGGAAGGCTGGGAGGCGGCTCCCAGGAAAACTCCCCAGGATGTATTTAGCTACATGCTGGCCTTTAGAAACCAAACTGCCCGCTTCAGGAAACTCGCTCAGGCGAACCTAGAAGCAAGCCAGGAAGAAATGAAGAGATGGTATGACCAGAACGCCACTCTGGTCGAATTTCAACCTGGACAAAAAGTGTGGGTCATGGCCCCAGTAGCACCTTGTGCCTTGCAGGACAAGTGGACTGGGCCATATGAGGTAAAGGAGCGCAAAAGTGACGTCACCTACCTGGTGGATTTGCAGGCTCCAAGGAACCCTTTGAGGGTCCTTCACGTGAACCGCCTCAAGCCCCACTTCGAGAGGTCCGAAGTGAGTATGCTCTTGGCGACAGATGATGGGGTGGAAGAGGAGAGCGAGCCTCTCCCTGACCTCCTGTCTACCAAGGAGCATGATGGGTCAGTAGAGGGTGTGATCCTCTCCCCTACTCTGACTCAGGAGCAGCAGGGGGACTGTCGCCAGTTGTTGGGACAGTTCGCCCCACTGTTCTCTCTGACCCCCGGTGTTACTCACTGGTGTACCCATGACGTGGACACTGGTGACAGCCATCCGGTGAAGCACAAGATTTACCGGTTGACTGACCGGGTCAGAGCCAGCATCAAGGAGGAGGTCTCTAAGATGTTGGCGTTAGGGGTGATTGAGCCCTCCCACAGTCCTTGGGCCAGCCCAGTGGTCTTGGTCCCAAAGGCTGCGGCGCCCGGTGCCACTCCAGAACTCCGGTTTTGTGTGGACTACCGTGGGCTCAATGCCGTCACCAGGACTGACGCGCACCCCATCCCCAGAGCTGATGAGCTCATTGATCGGTTGGGAGCTGCCCGGTTCCTCAGCACGTTTGATTTGACGTCTGGGTACTGGCAGATTGCCTTAACCGATGGGGCCAAGGAGAGATCCGCATTCTCAACCCCAGAAGGTCATTACCAATTCCGGGTGATGCCCTTTGGGTTGAAGAATGCCCCTGCCACCTTTCAGAGGTTGGTCAATCAGGTGTTGGCTGGGCTGGAGGATTTCAGTGCCGCCTACCTGGATGACATTGCTGTGTTCAGTTCCAGCTGGGAAGAACATTTACAGCACCTTGAGAAAGTGTTGAGGGCTCTGCAAGGTGCAGGCCTCACGATCAAGGCCAGTAAGTGCCAGATCGGTCAGGGTTCTGTGGTGTACTTGGGACACCAGGTAGGAAGCGGCCAGGTGGCGCCCCTACAACCCAAGATTGACACAATTCTGGCTTGGGAGCCCCCCAAGACCCAGACAGAGGTGAGAGCCTTCTTAGGTCTCACTGGCTATTATAGGAGATTTGTTAAGGGCTATGGCACCATCGTTGCCCCCTTAACAGAGCTGACCTCTAAGAGGCAGCCCAGGAAAGTGATCTGGACTGAGTCCTGCCAGAAAGCTTTTGATGCCCTGAAGGCAGCCATGTGCACGGCGCCCGTGCTCAAGGCACCTGACTTCTCCAAGGAATTCGTCGTGCAGACTGACGCTTCAGAGCATGGTGTGGGAGCGGTGCTCTCACAACTGAACGAAGAGGGCCTGGATCAGCCTGTAGTCTTCCTTAGCAGGAGACTACTTCCCAGGGAACAGAGGTGGAGTGCCATAGAAAGGGAAGCTTTTGCTGTGGTCTGGGCGCTGAAGAAGTTGAGACCATACCTGTTTGGGACTCACTTCCGGGTTCAGACAGACCACAGGCCCCTCAGATGGTTGATGCAAATGAGGGGCGAGAATCCAAAACTGCTGAGGTGGTCCATCTCCCTACAGGGAATGGACTTTACGGTGGAACACCGGCCTGGTACAGAACACGCCAACGCAGATGGTCTGTCCAGGTTCTTCCGCCTTAGTGAAGAGAACTCCCATGGGGTTGGGTAGTTCTCCCTACTTTCAGCTGGAGGGGACATGTGTTAGACTTGGCATCTTTTGGCGTGTTTCCCCTGACTTTTTGCTTTCTGACCTCCCGGTTTTGACTCTGTTTTTGCTGGTGTGATGATTCTGCGCACTTTCCTCACTGCGGTCCAGTGGGAAAGTGCAAGTGCTCCTGTATAAAATGTGTTATGGATTGGTGTTTCCATGATTGGCCTATTTGGTTTATGTGTCAGTCCCTTGTAAAGTGCACTGCGAGTGCCAGGGCCTATAGACCAAATGCTGTTGGTGGGCTGCAGCACTGGATTGTGCCACCCACGCAAACAGCCCGTAAAGTGTAACTCGGGCCTGCCATCGCAGAGCCTGTGCGCAGCCTGAGGCTGCCATGTCGACTTGGCAAGTGCACACACTTGCAAGTCCCTAAACCTTCCCTTTGCTACATGTTAGTCACCCCTAAGGTAGGCCCAAGGTACCCCTGTGGGCAGGGTGCGTTGTACGCGAAAGGTAGGACATGCCCGGGTGTGTGCGGCATGTCCTGATAGTGAATTACAGCCTAGTTCGTTTTTCACTATTGCAAGGCTACCTGTTCCCCCTAGGCCAGAACGGGCGGTTTTGATTATTACAGCTTATAATCCTAACTGACCCCGGGAACATGGTAGAAATTCGAGTTTAGTATGCCTGGACTCAGAATGATAAAATGCAGCTTTTAGTAAGGTTGGTTTTACCATTCTGGGTTTGAAAATACCACTTTTAGAAAGTGGGTATTTTCTTGCCTAACCATCCAAGCCTGCCTCTGCGAGATTGTGTATTCCGTGTCTGGAATGTGAGTGACAGGGGCTGGGGGATGCCAGGAGACAGGGTGAGTCAGCGCAGGGCTGAATAGCCAGATCGACCTGTAGATGGGTGGGAGGGGTCGCACCTGGGCCCTGAATAGGACAGTGCCTTCCCTCCACAATGCTGGCTCCACCTCCTGTGGTGCGTCTGATGTCCCTGGCCTACTCACTGAAAGAAGGGACGGAGACTTGTCAACAAAGTGCTCCAGAACTGGTTTGGACTAGGCAAAGGCCTCTCTGCCTTCAGAGACAAAGGAATTTGGGATATAAATATTGGGGCCCTGAACCCATGAATTTAGATCTCGCTGGAATCAAGGAACCTGCCAAGACGAAGAGCTGGAAGAGCTGCCAGGAGGAGTACTGCCCCTTTGCTGTGTTGTTGCTTTGTTGGGTTGGCCTGCAGCTGCTGCTTCTGCCTTGGGCAGTGAAAGGACTGGACTGAACTTTCTCTAAACTTGTGCTGAGTATCTCCAAGGGCCAGAAACCGAGCTGGCCTCCTGTTAAGAAGTCTCAGGGACTGCAAAGACTTCACAAGCCTCTGGGTACCGCTTCTGGAACGCTGTTTCAGTTGCCACAGAGGAAGGGAACTGCAACCGACTCCGTCAACCGAATCCATCCCTGGCCGGTGACCTGTTTGCACCGCAGACCACATCGCCCCGCTTCGCATCGCAACCCTGGTCTCACCGTAGGCGACGTCCGACGCCGCCAACATCGAGCCGCTGCTTGCACCGTGACCTGTGGGCACCGCAGTTCGCATCGCATCGCTTCACTGGGCCAGCCGGACCAGACCGACACTGTCGCTGCAACTGGCTCAAGAGTCGAGACCGCACCGCATTTGGGGCACCGCTCGCACGTCTGCGACGCACCGCTCCGACTCGCACCGCTGTCCGACGCCAGCTCCCGCACTCCGGCTAGGTCGCCTGCATCGCAACCTGTCAGCACCGCATCGAGCATCGTCTCGCCCTGCATCGCACGCCTTGGACTCACCGACTCCGTCTGCCCGACGCTCATCGAGCCGCTGCCTGCACCGCATCGAGGGACACCGCACCTTGCATCGCTCCGTCTTGCACCACAACCGCGACGAACGCCGACCGGCTCGTACACCCCGTACCAGCCACAACGAGAAAAGGTACTGTGACCGAGTCTGTTCATGACTCTGCTGGCCCGTATCGACGCGGTCGGCTGGAACTGTTAGACTCTGTGGTTTTCAGCATCACGGTAGGCTCGGACGGAGCTACCGACTCGTACGAACTTTGCTTTTGTGCTATTCTTGCAAAGAAGAAGTTATCGTATCAAGCATTCATTTTCAAAGTACAGTATTGTGGATTTTTGTCGTAATTGGTCTTGTCTTGAGTATATAAAATATTGGTTATTTTTCTAAACTGGTGTGGTGTCCGTTTGTAGTGCTTACACTGTATTACTGTTGGTTATGTGCAAATGCTTTACACACTGCCTCTGAATTAAGCCTGACTGCTCGTGCCAAGCTACCACGAGGGTGAGCAGGGGTTACTTCATGAGTGTAACAACCCTTACCCTGACTAGGAAGAAGGGTCCCTACTTGGACAAAGGTGCAAGCCCTTGCCAACTAGAGATCCCATTTCTAACAGGAAACCTAGCAAACCTATACATTTTTGAAAACTAGACACCCAGGGGAATCCAGGATGGGGTGACTGGACTGCCTCCCACCAGGTTCTGTTACCCAGAATCCCTTGCAAACATAAAAAATTGGCAAAAAAACACATTTTCCCCACATTTCTGTGGTGGAAAGTTCTGGAATCTGCGTGGATCCACATATTTCCACCCACCCCGCGTTCCCCAAAGTCTTACGAGAAAAATGGTACCTCACTTGTGTGGGTCGGCCTAGTGCCTGCGACAGGAAACGGCGCAAAACGCAACGTGGTCACACCTCAATTTCGCAGTGAAAAATGACCTTTTTTTGCAAAGTGCCTAGCTGTAGTTTTTGAACCCTACCTCTGCCGGCACCTAGGGAAACCTAGCAAACCTATACATTATTGAAAACTAGACACCCAGGGGAATCCAGGATGGGGTGACTTGACTGCCTCCCACCAGGTTCTGTTACCCAGAATCCCTTGCAAACATAAAAAATTGTCAAAAAAACCACATTTCCCCCACATTTCTGTGGTGGAAAGTTCTGGAATCTGCGTGGATCCACAAATTTCCACCCACCCCGCGTTCCCCAAAATCTTACGAGAAAAATGGTACCTCACTTGTGTGGGTCGGCCTAGTGCCTGCGACAGGAAACGACGCAAAACGCAACGTGGTCACACCTCAATTTCGCAGTGAAAAATGACCCTTTTTTGGCAAAGTGCCTAGCTGTAGTTTTTGAACCCTAGCTCTGCCGGCACCTAGGGAAACCTAGCAAACCTATACATTTTTGAAAACTAGACACCCAGGGGAATCCAGGATGGGGTGACTGGACTGCCTCCCACCAGGTTCTGTTACCCAGAATCCCTTGCAAACATAAAAAATTGTCAAAAAAACACATTTTCCCCACATTTCTGTGGTGGAAAGTTCTGGAATCTGCGTGGATCCACAAATTTCCACCCACCCCGCGTTCCCCAAAGTCTTACGAGAAAAATGGTACCTCACTTGTGTGGGTCGGCCTAGTGCCTGCGACAGGAAACGGCGCAAAACGCAACGTGGTCACACCTCAATTTCGCAGTGAAAAATGACCTTTTTTTGCAAAGTGCCTAGCTGTAGTTTTTGAACCCTACCTCTGCCGGCACCTAGGGAAACCTAGCAAACCTATACATTTTTGAAAACTAGACACGCAGGGGAATCCAGGATGGGGTGACTTGACTGCCTCCCACCAGGTTCTGTTACCCAGAATCCCTTGCAAACATAAAAAATTGTCAAAAAAACACATTTTCCCCACATTTCTGTGGTGGAAAGTTCTGGAATCTGCGTGGATCCACAAATTTCCACCCACCCCGCGTTCCCCAAAGTCTTACGAGAAAAATGGTACCTCACTTGTGTGGGTCGGCCTAGTGCCTGCGACAGGAAACGGCGCAAAACGCAACGTGGTCACACCTCAATTTCGCAGTGAAAAATGACCCTTTTTGGCAAAGTGCCTAGCTGTAGTTTTTTAACCCTACCTCTGCCGGCACCTAGGGAAACCTAGCAAACCTATACATTTTTGAAAACTAGACACCCAGGGGAATCCAGGATGGGGTGACTTGACTGCCTCCCACCAGGTTCTGTTACCCAGAATCCCTTGCAAACATAAAAAATTGTCAAAAAAACCACATTTTCCCCACATTTCTGTGGTGGAAAGTTCTGGAATCTGCGTGGATCCACAAATTTCCACCCACCCCGCGTTCCCCAAAGTCTTACAAGAAAAATGGTACCTCACTTGTGTGGGTCGGCCTAGTGCCTGCGACAGGAAACGGCGCAAAACGCAACGTGGTCACACCTCAATTTCGCAGTGAAAAATGACCCTTTTTTGGCAAAGTGCCTAGCTGTAGTTTTTAACCCTACCTCTGCCGGCACCTAGGGAAACCTAGCAAACCTATACATTTTTGAAAACTAGACACCCAGGGGAATCCAGGATGGGGTGACTTGACTGCCTCCCACCAGGTTCTGTTACCCAGAATCCCTTGCAAACATAAAAAATTGTCAAAAAACCACATTTTCCCCACATTTCTGTGGTGGAAAGTTCTGGAATCTGCGTGGATCCACAAATTTCCACCCACCCCGCGTTCCCCAAAGTCTTACGAGAAAAATGGTACCTCACTTGTGTGGGTCGGCCTAGTGCCTGCGACAGGAAACGGCGCAAAACGCAACATGGTCACACCTCAATTTCGCAGTGAAAAATGACCCTTTTTGGCAAAGTGCCTAGCTGTAGTTTTTAACCCTACCTCTGCCGGCACCTAGGGAAACCTAGCAAACCTATACATTTTTGAAAACTAGACACCCAGGGGAATCCAGGATGGGGTGACTTGACTGCCTCCCACCAGGTTCTGTTACCCAGAATCCCTTGCAAACATAAAAAATTGTCAAAAAAAACTCATTTTCCCCACATTTCTGTGGTGGAAAGTCTGGAATCTGCATGGATCCACAAATTTCCACCCACCCCGCGTTCCCCAAAGTCTTACGAGAAAAATGGTACCTCACTTGTGTGGGTCGGCCTAGTGCCTGCGACAGGAAACGGCGCAAAATGCAACGTGGTCACACCTCAATTTCGCAGTGAAAAATGACCCTTTTTTGGCAAAGTGCCTAGCTGTAGTTTGTGAACCCTAGCTCTGCCGGCACCTAGGGAAACCTACCAAACACACCCATTTCTGAAAAGTAGACACCTGGGGCTTCCAGGAGGTATGGCTTGCGTGGATCTCCAACGTTTCATCCAGAATCCCTGCAAACCTCAATTTTAGCTGAAAAATCACTTTTTCACACATTTTGTGTGGGAAAGTGTGGCATCACTGGCCTCACACAAATTCCTACCACTCAGCGTTCCCCAGGTCTCCCGATAAAATGGTGCCTCACTTGTGTGGGAGGCCCAAGTACCAGCGACAGGCAAGGGCCCACAACGTATTGAGGCGACCTCAAAATGGCCTTTCACAAAACCACCTGGTTTTGCAAGGAGTCACCTGGGTTTGGCCCCGTGCTCGGCGGTCATCTAGGAAACCTACCAAACCCACACATTTCTGAAAAGTAGACACTCGGGGCTTCCAGGAGGTATGGCTTGCGTGGATCCCCAACGTTTCTTACCAGAATCCCTGCAAACCTCAATTTTAGCTGAAAAAATCACTTTTTCACACATTTTGTGTGGGAAAGTGTGGCATCACTGGCCTCACACAAATTTCCTACCACCCAGCGTTCCCCCAGGTCTCCCGATAAAATGGTGCCTCACTTGTGTGGGAGGCCCAAGTACTCGCCACAGGCAAGGGCTCACAACGTAGTGAGACGACCTCAAAATGGCCTTTCACAAACCACCTGGTTTTGCAGGAGGTCACCTGGGTTTTGGCTCGTGCTCGCGGCCATCTAGGAAACCTACCAAACCCACACATTTCTGAAAAGTAGACACCCGGGGCTTCCAGGAGGTATGGCTTGCGTGGATCCCCAACGTTTCCACCCAGAATCCCCTGCAAACCTCAATTTTAGCTGAAAAATCACTTTTTCACACATTTTGTGTGGGAAAGTGTGGCATCACTGGCCTCACACAAATTTCCTACCACCCAGCGTTCCCCAGGTCTCCCGATAAAAATGGTGCATCACTTGTGTGGGAGGCCCAAGTACCCGCGACATGCAAGGACACAAAACGTTTTGAGGCAACATCAACATTGCCTATCAAAAATGTTTTGGGCCCTTGCCTGTCGTGGGTACTTGGGCCTCCCACACAAGTGAAGCACCATTTTTATCGGGAGACCTGGGGAACGCTGGGTGGTAGGAAATTTGTGTGAGGCCAGTGATGCCACACTTTCCCACACAAAAATGTGTGAAAAAGTGATTTTTTCAGCTAAAATTGAGGTTTGCAGGGGATTCTGGGTAAGGAAACGTTGGGGGATCCACGCAAGCCATACCTCCCTGGAAGCCCCCGGGTGTCTACTTTTCAGAAATGTGTGGGTTTGGTAGGTTTCCCTAGATGGCCGCCGAGCACGGGGCCAAAAACCCAGGTGACCCCACTTGCAAAACCAGGTGGTTATGTGAAAGGCCATTTTGAGGTCGCCTCACTACGTTGTGGGCCCTTGCCTGTTGCGGGTACTTGGGCCTCCCACACAAGTGAGGCACCATTTTTATCGGGAGACCTGGGGGAACGCTGGGTGGTAGGAAATTTGTGTGAGGCCAGTGATGCCACACTTTCCCACACAAAAATGTGTGAAAAAGTGATTTTTTCAGCTAAAATTGAGGTTTGCAGGGGATTCTGGGTAAGGAAACGTTGGGGGATCCACGCAAGCCATACCTCCCTGGAAGCCCCCGGGTGTCTACTTTTCAGAAATGTGTGGGTTTGGTAGGTTTCCTCGATGGCCGCCGAGCACGGGGCCAAAACCCAGGTGACTCCCCTTGCAAAACCAGGTGGTTTTGTGAAAGGCCATTTTGAGGTCGCCTCACTACGTTGTGGGCCCTTGCCTGTTGCGGGTACTTGGGCCTCCCACACAAGTGAGGCACCATTTTTATCGAGAGACCTGGGGGAACGCTGGGTGGTAGGAAATTTGTGTGAGGCCAGTGATGCCACACTTTCCCACACAAAAATGTGTGAAAAAAGTGATTTTGTCAGCTAAAATTGAGGTTTGCAGGGGATTCTGGGTAAGGAAACGTTGGGGGATCCACGCAAGCCATACCTCCCTGGAAGCCCCCGGGTGTCTACTTTTCAGAAATGTGTGGGTTTGGTAGGTTTCCCTAGATGGCCGCTGAGCACGGGGCCAAAAACCCAGGTGACCCCCCTTGCAAAACCAGGTGGTTTTGTGAAAGGCCATTTTGAGGTCGCCTCACTACGTTGTGGGCCCTTGCCTGTCGCGGGTACTTGGGCCTCCCACACAAGTGAGGCACCATTTTCATCGGGAGACCTGGGGGAACGCTGGGTGGTAGGAAATTTGTGTGAGGCCAGTGATGCCACACTTTCCCAGACAAAAATGTGTGAAAAAAGTAATTTTTTCAGCTAAAATTGAGGTTTGCAGGGGATTCTGGGTAAGGAAACGTTGGGGGATCCACACAAGCCATACCTCCCTGGAAGCCCCCGGGTGTCTAGTTTTCAGAAATGTGTGGGTTTGGTAGGTTTCCCTAGATGGCCGCCGAGCACGGGGCCAAAAACCCAGGTGACCCCCCTTGCAAAACCAGGTGTTTTTGTGAAAGGCCATTTTGAGGTCGCCTCACTACGTTGTGGGCCCTTGCCTGTCGCGGGTACTTGGGCCTCCCACACAAGTGAGGCACCATTTTTATCGGGAGACCTGGGGGAACGCTGGGTGGTAGGAAATTTGTGTGAGGCCAGTGATGCCACACTTTCCCACACAAAAATGTGTGAAAAAGTGATTTTTTCAGCTAAAATTGAGGTTTGCAGGGGATTCTGGGTAAGGAACCGTTGGGGGATCCACGCAAGCCATACCTCCCTGGAAGCCCCCGGGTGTCTACTTTTCAGAAATGTGTGGGTTTGGTAGGTTTCCCTAGATGGCCGCCGAGCACAGGGCCAAAAACCCAGGTGACCCCCTTGCAAAACCAGGTGGTTTTGTGAAAGGCCATTTTGAGGTCGCCTCAATACGTTGTGGGCCCTTGCCTGTCGCGGGTACTTGGGCCTCCCACACAAGTGAGGCACCATTTTTATCGGGAGACCTGGGGGAACGCTGGGTGGTAGGAAATTTGTGTGAGGCCAGTGATGCCACACTTTCCCACACAAAAATGTGTGAAAAAAGTGATTGTTTCAGCTAAAATTGAGGTTTGCAGGGGATTCTGGGTAAGGAAACGTTGGGGGATCCACGCAAGCCATACCTCCCTGGAAGCCCCCGGGTGTCTACTTTTCAGAAATGTGTGGGTTTGGTAGGTTTCCCTATGTGGCCGCCGAGCCCCGGGCCAAAAACCCAGGTGACCCCCCCTTGCAAAACCAGGTCATTTTGAGATAATGTGTTGTTTATTTCTGCAGCGTGAAAATTTTGGCACAATATTGCAAGGAAAATGTGACAGACATTTTGAGGTTTGCAGGACATTGTGGGTACCATAACTTGTTGGGATTCACAAGAGAGATATCACCATGTACTCCCATGGGTGTTTCGTTTACGACAATATCTACAGTTGGTAGGTTATTCTTAGACGGAATGTACACCTTGGCAGACAGACTAAAAAGACAAAGATTACTGCACAGCCATCTATTCCTCAAGCACACACACATACTGGTTGGATTTGGCACGAGGGCAAGTGATGGTTCAGTATATACAGTTTTATTAACAAGAGATTTCACAAAAATGAAATGCACTGTCAATAATTGAAAGGACAAAAAACGGAACCAGTGACTCGCAGCTCGTGAGCTGTAAAGCCACGTCAAGGCCCCAACCGCTTTACAGGCCATTCACACACCTTTCATACGTGATACACACAAGACCATTCACACCCCCAGGCACGAAACAAACACATTACAACATTCACAAAAAGGGACAAGGTACACCCTGCTTGAGAAAGACAAAAAAAAATATTACTGCACAGCCATCTAATCCTCAAGCACACACACACATACTGGTTGAATTTGGCACGAGGGTGAGTGATGGTTCAGTATATACAATTGTATTAACAAGTGATTTCACAAAAATGAAATGCACTGTTAATAATTGAAAGGACGAGAAACTGAACCATTGACTCACAGCTCGTGAGCTGTAAAGCCACGACAAAGCACCAACCTCTTTACAGGCCATTCATACACCTTTCATACGTGTGACAAATACAAAACCATTCACACCACCAGCCGCGGGCCCATCACATTACAACACTCACACCAGCAGACAGCGCCATTCAAGGGCCCATCACTTTCACACGCCCACATTCCTAACACAGCAACCACACAAGCTGATGGATTGCGTGGAGTGTCGCTCGGCTAGCAGTGTGTGTAGTGACCAGCAGCAAGTCACTACTCACACACTGCCAGCCGAGCGCCAGTCCACGCACACCGCCAGCCAAGCGCCACTCCACGCACACGCCAGCCAAGCGCCACTCCACGCACACCGCCAGCCAAGCGCCACTCCACGCACACTGCCAGCCTAGCGCCACTCCACGCACACCGCCAGCCTAGCGCCACTCCACGCACACCACCAGCCTAGCCCCACTCCACGCACACCGCCAGCCTAGCGCCACTCCACGCACACCGCCAGCCAAGCACCACTCCACGCACACCGCCAGCCAAGAGCCACTCCCCGCACACCGCCAGCCAAGCGCCACTCCACGCACACCGCCAGCCAAGCACCAGCCTACACACACCACCATCACATTTAGGATTTTTTTATACAAAAAGAAAACACAAACAAATTGCAAATAGATACAAATCTACTAACACAAAATCAGAAACTAAATACATTGCACTAATGCCAACCTTGAAACAGAACAACAATTCTTAAACATTACAGACCAGGCAGTTCACTTTACCACTCATGGTTGCTCCCAATAATTCTTTTGCTTGTGGTACGCTCTATAACAAGCAGGCACACACAGCCCAGGGTTAGAAGGACACTCAGGGCAGTACATACGAGTCTCCTTCCGCGTACCTCTTCGCCAACAGACTCTACATCTCCTAGTGGGAAAGTCTTTTGAGGGTGTAGGAGGAATGTGATCAGGAAAGTGGCGATCTTTCAATCGAGCCACATCCTCCACCACTCCAACTCTAGGAACACTTGCCTGTTCCACAACAACAAGGCTGCCTATGACTCCTGAAACTGAACAAAAGTCAACTTTGACGCAGGAGAACACTCCTTGAACACAACAAAAGCATTGAAAGTTGCTAAATTGAAGAGATGGATGGCCAACTTCTTATACCAAATGTAAGACTTACGAATAGCAGTGTAAGGTTCCAACCTCTGATCTACTCTATCAACACCACCCATGTGCTTATTGTAGTCTAAAATGCACACAGGTTTGCGCACTTCAGCAATCTGACCCCAAACAGCCACAGGTGAAGTACTCTCATCATGGATGGTAGTCAGCATGTACACATCCCTCCTGTCCACAAATTTCACAGCTAGCAGTTCCTCACTACGCAAGGCACTGCACTGTCCCCTCTGAAGTTTTTTGCAAACAAGCTCTTTTGGATAACCTTTACGGTTAGAGCGGATTGTGACAAGCAAAAGTGTCCACTTTGAACAATTCCTTAAACAATTGCACAGCAGTGTAGAAGTTATCAAGGTACAAATGATGGCCTCTGTTAAACAGTCCTCTAGCAAGATCCCACACAATTTTCTCTGAAACTCCAAAAGTGGACGGACAACCAGGGGGTCAATAGTGGAATCCCTACCAGTGTACACACGCAAATTAAAAACATATCCTGTCCTACTCTCAGACAACATATACAGCTTAATTCCATAGCGTGCCCTCTTGCTAGGAATGTACTGCCTAAAAACCAAACGGCCCTTGAACAGGACCAAAGACTCATCAATAGATATTTCTTTCCCTGGAGTATAGATCACTGAAAATCGATCTACAAAGTGATCAAGAACAGGCCGAATCTTAAAAAGACGGTCACATTCAGGGTGATCTCGTGGCAACGCCAAACCATTATCAACAAAATGCAGCATCCGAAGCAAAAGTAAATACCGATCACGAGTCATAACTGCAGGAAATATGGCCGTTGCCATCAAGGGACTGGTAGACCAATATGAACCCATGGACGGCTTCCTTATCAAACCCATCAAAAAAGTCAAACCCAAAAACTTCTTCATCTCTTCCAGATTTGTGGGACTCCACCGGGTAGCTCTAGAATGGGGCCTAAGTCTGGCACTGTTGTCCCTCAAAAACTGTTCAGCATACAAATTAGTCTGCTCAACAATCTCACCCAAAAATACATCATCCATAAACAACTGAAAATACTGTATAGGCAAATAATGTTCACAATCCACTACACCCTGCATAACCACTAAAGGCAGGCAACACCGGCTGCACCATGTTTGGATCAACCCAGAGTCCAGCACTTCCAGTAGGAAGCCTAGCAGCCCCAGGCTGCAATCCAGATGCCTCTTGCACCATCGGCACAGTAGTATCCTCCTCTAAATCAGGCACTTCATCTGCACTGAGAGTACCTTCATCATCCGATGATTCCATGTGGAGAGAAAACTCACTGCCTGAATCTTCCCCTCCCTCCTCTCCCTCAGACGCACTGTCAGTCTCATAATCCTGCTCAGAGGAAGATTCAAGAAGCAAACCAACCACCTGCTGAGCAGTAATTCTACGGCTAGCCATAATGCTTACTAATAAAGGTTACTTGTCAAACAAGTCAACAACAACAAACCCTTTGTAAAAAAAAGAAATAAACAAAATGTAGCTTTATCACAAAGACCTATATACTCCAACACTATACCACTCACGTGACAGAAGCAGCTAGACTCACCACCACCTACTCTGCACAGACACAGTAAGGATCAACAATATCCCACTAAAAAAGAAGAAGAAAAAAATTACACATAAGACAATGCAAAACATCGCAAAGAATTTCATGCTCTGAACACTAACAAATATGCTGCCATTATGGCACCACTTACAAAAAAATTCATTCATGCATGACAATAATACTCATTTGGAGTACACACAACAAAAATATTTTTCTTACCAAATAAATGCAATTACGCAAAACTGCAGAACCACAACTGCCGAAACCGCAAACAGGAATCAAAAACTTTACACTAGAATAAAAAGGAGAAAAAAAAACATTACAATCACATATGCAAATAATGCACCAGTCCACACACAATCCACCAGCCAAGCTAAGGGGTAGGTGGGCCTAACAGTATAAATAAAATATTCACCCCCGTAAAAGGGAGCAACCCTTGCCCTTTTGGCCACTCCCCAACACAAAAATTTAAAAAACCCTGGTGCCTAGTGGGCATTCCTGCTGCACGATCACATGATCGTGCAGCAGGAATGCACAAAAGAGGCATCGGGGGAAAGGAAAACCCTTTCCTTTCCCTCGATGCCTCTTTTGATACAAACCCCCCTCCCCGAGCCAAACCTCACCTGATTTCCCCGACGCGCTGGAAGCAAATGGCTTCCAGCGCGTCGGGGAAGAAAGGGAAACCCTCAATGATGTCAGCGCGCCTCGCGCGCTGACGTCATTGATGGGGCGGGGGAGGCAGGGGAAGCCCTTCCCCTGCCTCACCCAAAAAAACCTAACGATCGGATTCCCACGGGGGAGCGCCAGCGCTTCCCCGTGGGTGGTCTTATGACGAGCTGGACTCATCATGAGCACACGAGCACAGTGTGCCATGACGAGTCCAGCTCGTCATATGCACCGAAGGGGATAAAGGGTCAGAGCAGGATCTCAGCGGCAGACGAGGAGAAGGAACCTCCTGGTCACAGGAACTACACGAGCATTGCGCTCGAGAAATTCAAGGATGCAAAGACCTCCATCAAGGATTACAGCTAACTTTTCAGGGTGTAAATGGAGAGAAGCCACATCTGCTTAACCACGCTCACGAATTCTACACGAGAATTGCGCTCGAGAAAATGAAGGATGCAAAGACCTCCATCAAGGATTACAGCTAACTTTTCACGTTGGAAATGGAGAGAAGGCACATCTGCCCTGCATATTTATCCACGAAGATGCCACCGTTTTGTGCAATACCTCTACTCAACTGGAGTACTTTCTACTGGCTAATCAGTAAGTGCTACCTCGTTGGGTAAATGTATAGTGCCTTTCCTACACTACAGCTGCGTAAAGGACCAGAAGAATTGTCTCCAGTGACCTGTGTGTCTGTAACTTTGCCACCGCGCCGAAAGCGCCGGGGTCCTTTGAGTAAGCTGTCCATCATAGTGGGGAAAGGGCGGGCATACGTTGCATACCGCTAGTGTATGTGTGGCGGGGCCAAACGAGCGGGGCTTCTAGGCCCGTTCACATGCCTCTTGTTTATAAAGGGTCAGAGCAGGATCTCAGCGGCAGACGAGGAGAAGGAACCTCCTGGTCACAGGAACTACACGAGCATTGCGCTCGAGAAATTCAAGGATGCAAAGACCTCCATCAAGGATTACAGCTAACTTTTCAGGGTGTAAATGGAGAGAAGGCACATCTCCACGCTCACGAATTCTACACGAGAATTGCGCTCGAGAAAATGAAGGATGCAAAGACCTCCATCAAGGATTACAGCTAACTTTTCACGTTGGAAATGGAGAGAAGGCACATCTGCCCTGCATATTTATCCACGAAGATGCCACCGTTTTGTGCAATACCTCTACTCAACTGGAGTACTTTCTACTGGCTAATCAGTAAGTGCTACCTCGTTGGGTAAATGTATAGTGCCTTTCCTACACTACAGCTGCGTAAAGGACCAGAAGAATTGTCTCCAGTGACCTGTGTGTCTGTAACTTTGCCACCGCGCCGAAAGCGCCGGGGTCCTTTGAGTAAGCTGTCCATCATAGTGGGGAAAGGGCGGGCATACGTTGCATACCGCTAGTGTATGTGTGGCGGGGCCAAACGAGCGGGGCTTCTAGGCCCGTTCACATGCCTCTTGTTTATAAAGGGTCAGAGCAGGATCTCAGCGGCAGACGAGGAGAAGGAACCTCCTGGTCACAGGAACTACACGAGCATTGCGCTCGAGAAATTCAAGGATGCAAAGACCTCCATCAAGGATTACAGCTAACTTTTCAGGGTGTAAATGGAGAGAAGGCACATCTCCACGCTCACGAATTCTACACGAGAATTGCGCTCGAGAAAATGAAGGATGCAAAGACCTCCATCAAGGATTACAGCTAACTTTTCACGTTGGAAATGGAGAGAAGGCACATCTGCCCTGCATATTTATCCACGAAGATGCCACCGTTTTGTGCAATACCTCTACTCAACTGGAGTACTTTCTACTGGCTAATCAGTAAGTGCTACCTCGTTGGATAAATGTATAGTGCCTTTCCTACACTACAGCTGCGTAAAGGACCAGAAGAATTGTCTCCAGTGACCTGTGTGTCTGTAACTTTGCCACCGCGCCGAAAGCGCCGGGGTCCTTTGAGTAAGCTGTCCATCATAGTGGGGAAAGGGCGGGCAGACGTTGCATACCGCTAGTGTATGTGTGGCGGGGCCAAACGAGCGGGGCTTCTAGGCCCGTTCACATGCCTCTTGTTATAAAGGGTCAGAGCAGGATCTCAGCGGCAGACGAGGAGAAGGAACCTCCTGGTCACAGGAACTACACGAGCATTGCGCTCGAGAAATTCAAGGATGCAAAGACCTCCATCAAGGATTACAGCTAACTTTTCACGTTGGAAATGGAGAGAAGGCACATCTGCCCTGCATATTTATCCACGAAGATGCCACCGTTTTGTGCAATACCTCTACTCAACTGGAGTACTTTCTACTGGCTAATCAGTAAGTGCTACCTCGTTGGGTAAATGTATAGTGCCTTTCCTACACTACAGCTGCGTAAAGGACCAGAAGAATTGTCTCCAGTGACCTGTGTGTCTGTAACTTTGCCACCGCGCCGAAAGCGCCGGGGTCCTTTGAGTAAGCTGTCCATCATAGTGGGGAAAGGGCGGGCAGACGTTGCATACCGCTAGTGTATGTGTGGCGGGGCCAAACGAGCGGGGCTTCTAGGCCCGTTCACATGCCTCTTGTTATAAAGGGTCAGAGCAGGATCTCAGCGGCAGACGAGGAGAAGGAATCTCCTGGTCACAGGAACTACACGAGCATTGCGCTCCAGAAATTCAAGGATGCAAAGACCTCCATCAAGGATTACAGCTAACTTTTCAGGGTGTAAATGGAGAGAAGGCACATCTCCACGCTCACGAATTCTACACGAGAATTGCGCTCAAGAAAATGAAGGATGCAAAGACCTCCATCAAGGATTACAGCTAACTTTTCACGTTGGAAATGGAGAGAAGGCACATCTGCCCTGCATATTTATCCACGAAGATGCCATCGTTTTGTGCAATACCTCTACTCAACTGGAGTACTTTCTACTGGCTAATCAGTAAGTGCTACCTCGTTGGGGATATGTATAGTGCCTTTCCTACACTACAACTGCATAAAGGACCAGAAGAATTGTCTCCAGTGACCTGTGTGTCTGTAACTTTGCCACCGCGCCGAAAGCGCCGGGGTCCTTGGAGTAAGCTGTCCATCATAGTGGGGAAAGGGCGGGCAGACGTTGCATACCGCTAGTGTATGTGTGGCGGGGCCAAACGAGCGGGGCTTCTAGGCCCGTTCACATGCCTCTTGTTATAAAGGGTCAGAGCAGGATCTCAGCGGCAGACGAGGAGAAGGAACCTCCTGGTCACAGGAACTACACGAGCATTGCGCTCGAGAAATTCAAGGATGCAAAGACCTCCATCAAGGATTACAGCTAACTTTTCAGGGTGTAAATGGAGAGAAGGCACATCTCCACGCTCACGAATTCTACACGAGAATTGCGATCGAGAAAATGAAGGATGCAAAGACCTCCATCAAGGATTACAGCTAACTTTTCACGTTGGAAATGGAGAGAAGGCACATCTGCCCTGCATATTTATCCACGAAGATGCCACCGTTTTGTGCAATACCTCTACTCAACTGGAGTACTTTCTACTGGCTAATCAGTAAATGCTACCTCGTTGGGGAAATGTATAGTGCCTTTCCTACACTACAGCGGTGTAGATCACCCTCCCTCCTTCCTCGTGGGCATTCCTGCTGCACGATCACATGATCGTGCAGCAGGAATGCACAAAAGAGCATCGGGGGAAAGAAAAACCCTTTCCTTTCCCTCGATGCCTCTTTCGAATCAAACCCCCTCCCCGAGCCAAAACTCACCTGATTTCCCGACGCGCTGGAAGCAAATGGCTTCCAGCGCGTCGGGGAAGAAAGGGAATCCCTCAATGATGTCAGTGCGCCTCGCGCGCTGACGTCATTGATGGGGAGGGCGGGGGGGGGGCGGGGGGAAGCAGGGGGAGGCAGGGGAAGTCCTTCCCCTGCCTTCCCCCAAAAAAACCCGACGATCGGATTCCCACGGGGGGAGCGCCAGCGCTTCCCCCGTGGGTGGTCTTATGACGAGCTGGACTCGTCATGAGCACACGAGCACTGTGTGCCATGACGAGTCCAGCTCGTCATAAGCACCAAAGGGGTTAAATACCATGCATTCCTGCCCTTTCCCAGTGACACAGTGCAGCACTGCGCTGCACTGCACCACTATTTCATAAATGTGCCCCAAGTTTGTAAGCAATGATCTACCAGTGTGCCCGTACCTGCAACCATCAAGGAGATCTGTAATGAATCTGCTTTCACCATACTTGAAGACCTTGCTCCAACACCATGGAATGGAAAGAAAGGATTTCCCACCGTGTGGGCGGAAACTTCTTGTTTAAAGGTCCTTTACCAAGCTTTTACCAAGTTGGTGCAGTCTTCACTGGTTTGACATGAAGAGGTGTCGGGCCACTGGAACTAGTTACAGTGCCCGCAAGGGTGAGTCCTCGCTCCACATGGCACACCCATTGATGGCAGCTCTGATTGCACACCATGGTTGGATAAAACAGTAACTCCTGAGAGACACTGACTTTGAATTGATGGAACAGATTTTTGTGGGACTTAAAAGATAACTCCAACCGTATGTAAGGACTGCCTTGTTAAGGATTTTCACCGATTACAGAAAAGCAGCTCAACTTTGTTATGCAAGCTTGCTCCTGTGCTTAAATCTGAGATGTGTGTTGCTCAGTGTAGTGTACTCATTGGACCCTGTAGTGTGTATCCAAGTAGTGCTACTTCTTTTTGTACCATATTACATTTTGGTGTAAGTAAGGTACTTCTTAAACAAAAAGCCTTGTGCCTATTGTTTGATTGCTTGAGTTCTGAGACTTTACCTCCCACACTACCCCGCTGAGATGCTTTCGGCTGCTCACCAATGTTGTAGCTTTCTTATCAGGTAATCTAAAGATAAAACACTTATGCAGCATCAGGGGTGGTGTTTTTCTCAAGAACATATGAGAAAATGTACCCACTTTAGAATTAGATTGTCAGAAAATCGCATAGTATAATTAATGAAACCTTCTTGAGACAAAGTATACGCTAGAAACCATGAAGGTTTATTAAATAATTAAAGTTCGTTTCAGAAGGCTAAATATGGTTAGTGTTAAAATCAGGCAAAGCGCATAACAAATCATATATAAGGAATTAACATACGGCTCAATTAAATTGCAGAAATCATTTGCCAATACCAGACAAAGGTGGCATTTAAGCTCATAAATGCAGCATGAGACTTCGGATCTCTATAAAGAAGAGTTTTTTAATTATTCTAAGTCCAGATTATATGACGGACTATTGTGAGTCTGTTCTCTAAGAATCAAGAAAGCTACCATAGCCCCCCTCCAAAATAAGCTCTCTTTTACAGGAAGATATACAGTAAAAATCACACAGTCAGCATGAGGTGAGAACATTTTTACCACTGCTCAGCAAGTCACAATACAAAATAAAATACAACAATACCTAACACCATCCCCTAAATCAATAGTAATTAGTCCCCTTTTGCCCTAATGCCAGTGGCTGTGACAGTTTTAATATAGTTACACATAATAAAATGATAGACTTATGAAATGAATAGGCCCACTGAGGTCAGGCAGGAAGAACGGAAGAAACAGCAACATTTGAGAGGAAAGCTTCCTCTAGAGCAGTGGTCTTCAAACTTTTTGATGTCGAGACCCCCTTGTCAAACCTTTTTAGGCATAAGGACCCCTTCTGACAAAATTTTCTAGAAACTGGTTCTCCTCATCATCAACATCTATCGACAGCCATAAATGCCCCTGTTAGACTTGGCATCTTTTGGCATGTTTCCCCTGTTTTTTTCCTTTCTGACCTCCTAGTTTTGGCTCTGTTTTTGCTGGTTCAGTGTCTCTGCACACTTTCTCACTGCTTTTCAGTGTTAAAGTGTAAGTGCTCCTATTGTAAATTGTATTATGGATTGGTGTTTCCATGATTGGCATGTTTGACTTGCTAGTAAGTCCCTAGTAAAGTGCACTGAGGGTGCCAGGGCCTGTAAATCAAATGCTGCTGGTGGGATTGCAGTACTGATTGTGCCACTCACCCATGCAGCCCTGAAAAGGGTTATCAGACCTGCCACTGCAGTGTCTGCGCGGTTTGTAACTGCCATGTCGACCTGGCAAGTGCACACACTTGCCAAGCCCTAATCTTCACTTTTCTTACATGTAAGTCACTCCTAAGGTAGGCCCAAGGTACCCCTGTGGGCAGGGTGCCGTGTATATTAAAGGTAGGACATGTACTGGTGTGTGTGAGACATGTCCTGGTAGTGAATTACAGTGTGTTTCGTTTTTCACTATGGAAAGGCTATCTGTCCCATAGGATAGAATGGGAGTTTACTTATAACATCTTATAAGCATATCTTCCCATTGGGACAAGATAGAGAAATGGGGTTTAGCATGCCTGAACTCAGAATATAAAAATGCATCTTTTAGTAAAGATGATTTTTATGTTCTGTGTTTGAAAATACCACTTTTAGAAAGTAGGTATTTTCTTGCTTAGCCATCCTGTGTGCCTCTGCTGGGTTTGTGGATTGACTGTCTGGCTTTGGAGTGACAGGGGCTGGGGATGTGCATTCTCATCTGACAGCCACTGGGGGGGTCAAGGTGTGTCCTGCCTTTCCTGGATGAGTCAGGGCTGAGCTGAATAGACCTGGGCTGTATTTATAGTGGTGGGAGGAGATTTCCTTGCACCTGAATGGGCCTGGTCTGCCTTGGACAATGCTGTCTCCACCTCCTGCCAGGAAGCTGGGCCAGAAAAGATGGAACTGGTTTGGGCTGGGCACAGGCACTCTCTGCCCAAAAGCACAAAGAGAAACTGAGTATAAATATTGGGGTCCAGACCCTAGAACTTTAGAACTTGTTGGAATCAAGGAACCTGCCAAGAAGAAGAGCTGGAAGAACTGCCAAGAGGAGTACTGCATCTTTGCTGTGTTGTTGCTTTGTTGGTTTGGCCTGCAGTTGCTGCTTCTGCCTTGGGCAGTGAAAGGACTGGACTGAACTTTCTTTACTTGTTGCCTCCTGTTCTGAAGTCTCAGGGACCGCAAAGACTTCACTTACCTCTGAGTACCGCCTCTGGAACCGTGGTTTCAGTTGCCACAGAGGGGGAAAGCAACCGACTCCGTCCCTGACTCTGCTGCTGGCTCTGTGCCCAGAAGGCACCGCAGAGGGCACCGCTGCATCTCGAACCGCAACCCTGGTCTCACTGATGACAGCCGCCAAGCTGCTGCTTGCACCGTGACCTGTGGGCACCACACTCCGCACCGCCTCGCTTCACTTCGCCACCCTGGTCTCACCGATGCCGTCACTGACTTCGACAACCGTGACCGCACCATGGGTTGGGGGCACTGCTCGTAAGTCTTGCGACACACTGCCCTGTCCCACACCGCAGTCCGGACCGACCGACGCCAGCTCCCCGCAAAGTACATATTTTTAAGTACTGTATGTTGGATTTTTATCGTTTTAGTCTTGTTTTGAATATATAAAGTATTGGATATTTTTCTAAACTGGTGTGGTGTCCTTATGTAGTGTCTTCAGTGTATTGCTGTTAGTTATGTGCAAATCCTTTACACACTGCCTCTGAAATAAGCCTGACTGCTCGTGCCAAGCTACCAAGGGGGTGAGCAGGGGTTATTTCAGTAGTGTATCCCTCTTACCCTGACTAGAAGGAAGGGTCCCTACTTGGACAAAGGTGAAAACCATTGCCAACTAGAGACCCCCATTTCTAACAGCCCCCAATTACCACAGCAAATAATTTTTACGGTGGGGAAATGATATTAAATTAGCAAACCAAAGGTCATTGAGCGTAGGGGTTTAGCCAAAGGTGTAGCTAAAAACAAAGGGCCTCATTTATGAGGAATTGGTGTAGGGCAGCGCTGCAAGTCTTCTTGCGGCGCTGCCCTATGCCAATGTGAAAGGGCAGGAATGCACTGTAATTATGAAATACGGTGCATTCCAGTCCTTTCCCTTCACAAATTGCTACCTAGCACCAACGTAGGCAGAATTGTTTTTGTACGGGAAGAGGCACCTTCCTTCACCAAAACAATCCTGAGGGGCGTTTTCCTATTTCTATGAGAGCTGCAGAATGCAGCACACATGGAAAGAGGAAAAAACGAGGAGAAATGTTTTAATTTCTCCTGGAGAGGCGTCAGTTTTGGAGCTGCCCCAGGTTTACGTGATTTTGTAAATATGGGGCAGCATCAAAATCCATAGGCTTTGCGTGGGAACCCCACGCAAAGCCCATGGAACTACCTCCTTGACGCAGAGTAAGGCAACGCAGTGACTTGCGCTGCTATGTCTTACTCAAGATCTATGAGGCAATGCAAAGCCATGCAGGGTGACTTTGCACTGCCTCATAGGTATGGTTGAGATGCTTGCGCCACCGGAGCATCAAAAAAAGTGATGCATTGGCGATGCACGCCTCTCATAAATAAGCCCAAAATATTTTTTAGGTCTTTCACCTTCAGGTATCTACATATAAAATAATGGGCAGCGTAAAGGAAAAATAAATTTTAAAAAGTTATTACTCACTGTAAGTACATTATGAAACCTCTATTAGTTAATGCACTGCAGAGGTCTGTGTGTAACCAGAGAACCACAGAATTAAAACTTGATTGGTGCAGTGGAGAATAGTGATGTGTATTTTTAGTGCTACGAAGTCACAGCCTGTGACGGAAAGCACTGTGGATATGTAAGTCAATTTTTTATACTTGCATTTCACACAGGGTAAGATAGAATGCTGCAAAACGTGCGCATAGTTTTACAATAAAATGGTGCTTTCAAAATGTAGGTTTTAATAATACCAGAGCGTATGTAATGCAGTTTTCTTTTTTTACATAACTGTCCCTTCAACACCTCTTTAGGGGCACTAAGGGCTGTGTAAATGCAGTTAAAATTAAAAAGTAAGAACTTCCCAGCCCAGTATTTAACTCTTTGCACTTCCACAAAAAAAACACGCATCTTTGCCTTCACAAAGAGCCAGAACTACCCCCAAGAATCCTTTACACTTGCAGATAACCAGATAAGGCGCATTTGCCTTTCATTCAGGCAAGCAGCTGATAACGATCTCAATTAGCCCTCCCAGGACGGCTGTATTTTTACAGGGACAAGTGAAGCTGGGATATCTGCGACCCCCTTCCTAGGACTCCACGACCCCCCTGGGGGTCGCGCCCCACAGTTTGAAGACCTCTGCTCTAGAGTGTATAACGGAACAACAGTTTCATTCATGAAGTACTGAGCGGTTACAACATTTATTACGTTCAATATTGTTTCAGTGCACATGTTGATGCATGTGAAGTCAATGACAAATGAAAACTTATATCAAGTTTTGAAATACAAGATGGAGTCTGGGCTTAGTTTGGCCAAGCTTAGAAAATACAGTTCTGTAAAGTGGAATACATTTGTTTTGGTTTCAAATCATTCCTATCACTAATGGAGTCTTTATTTATTAATTCAATCTCTGCTCTCACAACCACCCCCCTCTGATGATGAACAAATCATTATTATTCAGACACTCTAACTACATTTATTTACAGTTCAGTTTCCATCTTCTTCTGCTTTTTGCATGTCCATTCTTTCAAAATCTCAATATTTTCATAAGCTTGTGCTTTAATGTTCTCCAGTTCCATATCATCTCTCTTTCCTTTTTCTCATTACTGACACCTTCTTTTCACACCCACAATTTATATCCTTCTTGAAAGAAATTACAGCTAACATTTTTAGCAAATGTTTGGGACTCAAAGGAGAATATTTATTGATGAAGTTAGAATTTTCAGAAGCATGCTTCCACCTACATCACCAAACCTTTCACTAACCTTTGAAAATTCATCTTCCAGTCTCACTAAACCATGAACCAACTGTTTCCCCCAGACCATACTTTTAAGGAACCTTTGCATCACACAAAATATTAGTGATGTTACTAATATAATTTTTAATAAGCTCAGATATGAATGTGCAGCGCTTCTGAACCCTCAGCTCACAACAAACTCCTCACTCTTTTGCAAGAAGAATGTCCAAAGTAAGGCGATTTTGCATCATCATAGCACGTATAGTCATTAGTTCTTTTTTAATACAGATTAATGCGCCTGCTTTGTTAGCAGTTCAACGATCCATTAAGGAAGACAGTATTCTTATTTTCACAACATTCAAAGCCACACCCATAGAAGGTATGAAAGAACCAGGCATATCCATCATTACTTGTCCAAAACTACGTTCCACACTTCTAAGACTCATATCATTCCTTTCACACTCATTCACATGATAAACACAAGGGAAGACTAAAGTGAGGTAGCAGCTTCCTACCCAATTATGTGGGGGATTCAAACAAGCAGTTTTGCTTCAGACATAATAAATTCCTCGAAATATTGGTTCTTCACCAGTGACAAACTCATCATCAACCATGTAACTCTAATTATACACACTTTTCCGACCATTTCTATTGAAACATCATTCTGAGATTTCTCATGCACCATACACATGACTCCTTTCTTCTCTTGCTCAAGTTTCAGTCTAGGAAGTGTTTTTGAATACCTGAATCTCTCTTCAGACTCTTCTTGCAATTCTTGTCTCTTCCCAGTTTCTACTATTTGGCACTCATCTTTCATAACATTCTCTAATAAATTCACTCTCCGCAACACTCAGTTTACACAAACCTGTTATTAGTCATGCTGTGTCTGAGATTAGTTTGTTTAATCAGTCTCAAATGATTAGAAATAGATGCTAAACACCTATCTTCATGTAGTTCACCTTACTTTTACATTATTTCCAGTGCTAAACAAGTTTAGCGCTGGAAAGTAAATTAGGAAAAAAAGATTTTGCGCCGTTTTGCGTCACTTTTGTGACGCAAACACGGGACAAAATCTTAGTAAATCTCAGCCCGAGAGTGTAAACAGGTCCAAGGAAGGGGATTGTTTTATCTCTAGATCTTATCTAATCTTTAACCTGGTCTGCCCGCTTTCTCCACCGAAACTATTGATGCTATTGTATCAGATAATCTAAAGATAAAGTGCCTACACAGGATAAGGGGCAGTGCTGTCCTCAAGAGCATATGAGGAAATGTGCCCCACCATAGATGAAATTGTGAGCAAATGAAACAGCATAATCAATTAAATAAACTTTCTTGAGAGAAGGTATCAGTTAGAAACCACAATGGTTTGGTTTATTAAATAATTAAAGTTCATTATAGAAGACAAAATATGGTTAGTCCCAAAATCAGGCAAAATGCATACTAATTAATATATAGGGAATTAGGATAAGGCTTAGTTAAATTGCAGAAATCAGTTGTCTATGCCAGAAAAAGTATTAAGCTATTAAATGGAGCATGAGAGTTAGGGCCTGAGTCAAGAAGAGTTTCCAAATTATCCAAAAAGATAAAGTACGCAACAAACTAATGTGACTAAGTTCTCTCATAATCAGGGAAACAACTCTGGGGCCGATTCCGATCTCGGCCGGTAGGGCTCCGAATCGGATTCGGATTCACCGGATCCGATTCGGAGCCCTGTTTCCCGACCGAATCGTACGCGGGTCCGGCCGAGCGAGTACGATGCAAGCACCCGCGAAATCGCCGACCGACTCGAACGCGGCTTCAACACGCTCCGACCGACTCGCATGGACACGACTCGCACCGCGCTATGGAGATGTTTCCCGGCCGGGTAAGTACGATGCGCGCCGCGAGCAGTCTGACCGACTCGCGCCGTCCGGCTCGAAAAAGCTGTCGGAGCCGGACTTTGGGGGTCCGCGTCGGACCCCCCTGTACGCGTCGGCGTGCGAGTCGCACACAGGGGGACCCATGGGTCCCCCCTACCTGTGCATGTACGCTGCGATGCGCTTGGACGCGTACACGCTGTAGGGGGCACCCTTGTCCGCCTCGCACCCATTGAGTCAATGGGAGCCCACGTACGCGTTGTACGACAGGCTCCCATTGACTTCAATGGGAGTCCGACCGACTCGAGTCCGATGGCATGCGTGCGCATCGTACTCGTTCGGTCGGACTGCTAGGGTCCGATTCGGTCGGAATTCTCTCCGGGTCCGGCTCGGTCGGAGAGATTTCCGGCCCGAATCGGAATCGGCCCCTCTGTCTCACCTCCAAAATGAATCCTCTTTTCAGTAAAATACACAGTGAAAATCACACCTTCAGCTTGAGGTGAGCAAAATGTTACATAGGCTTAACGAATCACAGTACTTGACACCATCCCCCAAATGAATAATAATTAGTCCCCTTTGCCTTAATACCATCAAATGTGACAGTACAAATCTAGTTGCACATAATACAATGATAGACTTATGAAAGTAAATAGCCCACTGAGGTCAGGCAGGCAGAACCAAAAAAAACTGCAACATTTAGGAGGAAAGCTTCCTCTAGAGCTCACAAAGAGCAACATTTTCATTCATAGAGAGCAAGGAGAGTTACAAACCTTATTATATTCAATATTGTTTAGTACACATTTTGCTACATGTGGAGTCAGTGAGAACTGAAAACATGGCCTTGTTTTGAAATACAAGGGGCCGATTCACAAAGGTTAAGTTAGATGAAAGTCTAACTTTACGACTTTCGGTATTCACAAAGGGCATTTACTACTCGTAAATGCCCTTTGTGAATACCAAAAGTCAAACTTTACAACTTTCAGTATTCACAAAGAAGGGCATTTACAAGTAGTAAATGCCCTTTTGAATACCGAAAGTCGTAAGTTAGACTTTCTGTCTAACTTTACCTTTGTGAATCGGGCCCAAGACGTCTGGGCCTAGTTTGCCAAGCTAAAAAAACACAGTTCTGTAAAAGTTGAACAGCTCGCTTTGGTTGTTAATCATTCACATGACTAATGAAGTCTTTATTTATTAGTTAAAAATCTGCTCTAACATGCAGTGTTGTAAATAAAGTGCTTCTAAAAAGCACCGGGTTGAACATTTTCTTATTGTGTCTATTGATTGCGTAAGTTCTGAGACTCTACCCCCGCCACACAAGCTCCCTGAGATGCCTTTGACTGCTCACCCTCGTCACTGTTAGAGTCAAGTGTGAGAGTCGTGCACTTGGCCCAGTTTCAGTGCTGTAGTCATATGGACCTCAGTCTACCAGTGTAAACTGTCCCAACCATCACGGTTAAAGCCTTGTAACTCTGGCTTGCCCTGTGGCCCCTGAACGGGTTCTGATAGTCGTCTATCATGAATGTTTTTTTGAGAGCGGCATGGTACGTTCAAGGACTGAGGAGCCACTGGTGATGAGTGCTTGCACGGTCAAAAAACAAGAAACCTGCAGCTGGGCATGCACTTGTGAGAACCTAATGACAATGAGCATGCACAATTTCCGTGGCACTTGAACATACATATGCAATCAAGAACTGCCTAATAGCACATTAGTATGTGTGAACCAGTTCAGAAATATGCATGTGTGTTGCCGATGAGTACTGAAAGAATTTTCTTCCCTTCAGGGAGCTCATTCCAAACTTGTTTTGTCAATATGGCAGATCTGCATGTGTAAGGTCCATAATTGTGTACAAAGACCCTTCTGTGTTCAATAAAAATGAAACTTATTGACAAGCGGCTTCTCAGGATCTGCCTGCTTTTACTGTCCCTACGTGTTTAGGTACAAATCTGCTATTCCGAGGTGAAATGGAGAATGCCAGTGTAGTGTTGGTGGTAGTGTCGGTGATTCAGACCTCGCTGTAGCATCCCTAACATTTTTTGCCTTGATTTTGTTTTTGAGTCTGGTTTAACAGTGCAGCTATCTGTAAGATGTATTGTTTCCAATTCTTTACAATATACATAGAGTGGGCTTTGACTCTACCCAAAGGAATATTATTCTCTCGCATCCTCTTATTATCTATTTGTTGTATCAGTCTGCTTGAGAGGAAATACTTTCATAGGAATGCCTGAGGGAGAATTTTAACCTGGAAAAGTACATTCAATCATCATGGTTTGTCACATTCAACTTTTTATCTCCTATATACAGAAATCAATCCTTGTGTGTTACTTTTTCTCAGCTTTGTCAAATGTAATGAGCTTTTGTCAATGCCTGTGTTTATATGTGTTGGCACATTAAAACAAGACCTCTTGATGTTGCCAATGTTTTTTTCTGTCTGCTGGTGTAAGTCATCACACTCCATCTAAATCGGAGAAAGTCACGTGGGGGCACCAAATTTACACTTGCAGTGCATCAAAAGCATTAAAAACCTAGTTCTCCTTCTTACTTATAGTTTGCTCTGTTCTACACTTTGTACCACCAGACAATGTCAGTCACAGTTTTGAACTTGTCGTACACAAGTATTTGGAGACTTGAAATCTTTAATCTCTTTTTTTGCATTTTTGTTTTCTTTCAATTCTTCCTGTTGGCAACTCTGTTTTATGATTTTCAATGCCTGGTTGTACCTATATTTTGTTTATTCTTCAGTCACCAGCCCCAGAAACAGCTGTGCACAAGCCTTAGGTGTCTGCATAGATTATTGGCACTGATCATGCACTTTGCCTAGTACGTGGGGCTCCCAAGCCTTCTTTACAAAGCCTACCTGTGGCATCTGTGCATCTTTGCTTCTCCTGATGTCATACGCCCATGGTTACTAGGTATTCCATGTTTAGTCCTAGTATCCCAGGTGATAGAATTGTGTTGATTCAATTTACTGAAGGCTGTTACCTGGACTGGCTGGGACCTGGATGGGTTCTTCTCACTCTCCAATAAACCTGAATTTCTTCACATCAATCTGCCTCCTGCCTGATCCTTTCAGCTGTTTCTAAGTTCTTACACTGGCGTAGTCGGCAGCTGAAAGGGAAAGAAGAGCTCAACAAGCCTCAACTCTTCTAATTTTGTCATTTCATCAGGCACTGTGATAATTTTCATTTTACTTCTACACACCTGGGGACTGGGAGCTATCGCCGCATTTTTCTTGATTTGTGGATACTCAACGAGGGCTCATCTTTTAGGTTGTGTTAGAACTTTGACATTTCATTTTCAAGTGTGCACAGTACTCTACATTTTTAGAAAGCTTGCCCTGGAACATTTGGATGTTTCGAGTTTCAAGTGCGTTGTGCTGTATTCAGTGGTTCCATTTTTGCTGCTTTTACTTTGCCTTAATAATATTTTATTAACGTGTTGCTTGACACCACCGAGACATTTCAAGCATTTGCATGTGCTTTGCTAACACAACTCAGCACACCGCCGTTGGAATTTCAGGCTGCTGTGTGTACATCGCGGACACTTTTCAGCGCGACCTTCAATTTAATGGGCATTCAAAAGGCGAGTGTTTCTTCATTTAATTAGACACCGATAATACATGCCAGCGCACCACCAGGGGAATTTCTTGCCGATCTGAGCACAACGTTAATTCTTGTCAGCGCGGCCTTTTATTTCAACGGACACGTAAAGCAGTGGCAAGTGTTGCATCTTTCAAACGTTGCCTTCGTGTCTAACAGAACAACAAACCTCTCGCTCTTTCGCACGAGAGTCTTACCTTTTCCTGAGGTACTTGGAATACTGCTATCCTGACACGCTGGATCTCTTGTGATGCCGCTCGTCAGCCCCTGTTTGCTCTTCCACGTTCAACGCGTCTTCGCTCATTCTTTCTCCTCGACGCGTCACCGCTCACAGCTACAATGCGCATTGTTGACACAGTGGGAGACGCATTTCACGCTGCGTGACCCCGCACAGGCGCCATCTTTAGAGTACATTGTTTCTATATTGTGCAAACTTAATTGCTTTTACGCGTGCCACGCCTGTGACACGCACACACAATTAGTTTTCAATTGAAGTTATTTACCCTGCGTGTCATCTCTGTGGCACGCACACAGTTATTTTTCTTAAGTCAAATAACTCTATTGATACTTCATTGCTCCTGAGCCCTGTTTTCCACTGCGTGTGTTCACTCTTATTTTTACAATTTTAATCTGTACAACATATTTATTTTTGCAGGTCCAGTGTTTTTTAAATTTTAGGGCTTCCCACAAATCCAGTTCATTTATTGTTCTCTGCTGTATTTTCATTGGCAAACACTTGGGAATTATTGTGTGGTTTGTTCTAAAGTTTTAATTGATAATAAGCTTTTCAGTTTTAAGCTTCTATTAGTCATGCAGAATGTAACTGCACCTCCTTTCTTTCTTATGTCCCCTGGTGAGCCTCCCATAAAATGGCAAAAATGGAAAAAGGTTTTTCAACGTTACGCTAGAGTTTGTGGAGTAAGCCTGAGTGCTGAGCGTAAGTCTTCTCTTCTGCTTCACTGTTTAGGGTCCGAAGGGCAAGATGTTTTTGATCACCTTCCGGAACTCACTGATGCAGAAGAAAAGGATTTAAATGAATTTGAAATCTGTATAAAAAAACTTGATAAACACTATCTACCCAAAGTGAGCACTATATTAGAAAGGTATCAGTTTTCAAAAAGATTACAAAATGAAGGAGAAACGGTTGAGGCATACATCACTCAACTTAGAAAGCTCGCTTCTTCTTGCAAGTTTGCTGCATTATTGGATGAGAGGATTAGGGACCAATTCATGTTGGGTTGCAATATTGAAAAGATACGTGAGGAGCTCTGGTTGAGGGATGAACCCTCCTTAGACGAGGTTATTCAAGTGGCAAAGAGGGTCGAACACTCCCTCAAGTGTGTTGACACCATAAAAAAAGATAAGCAGGCAGCTGTTCAAGTAGTTAAGGAAGAAACTAAAACCACGTCTAAACCTGATAATGTCTGTAAGAATAAAAGTAAACCTGTTGTTTTTAAATGTTATAGGTGTGACAAGGTGGGGCATTTAGCCAATGACAAAAAATGTCCTGCGTTAAATGTCATTTGTTCTAAGTGTAAAAAAAAGGGTAATCTCTCCATTGTTTGTAAAACCAAGAGTCGTTCTTCCAATGTTAAGTGTGCAGAAGCTGAAGTCCCAGAGGAAGACTTTGTTTGTGGCCAGATTGTTGTTCAAGTTGATTCTGGTACACAGCATAAGTCTTGCCCACTTGATGATATCCAGGTGGAAGGTCAATCCACCAGGGTTTGACTCCGGTGCTAAAATCACCATAATTTCAAGGATATTTTACCAAAGCAAATTGTCTCACAGGGTCTCCCTGTTGAAACCTGATATTCGTCCTTTGGCTTATGGTGGTGAACCTATCCCACTTCGTGGTTACTTCATAAGACTCATTGAGTACAAGGACCGGTACACTTCTGGCAAGATATATGTTTCAGAGAAAGGGGACAGTAAAATCAGCTGGTTCCATCAAGGGGAGTTGGGTGTCATGCTCGATCCAGGTAGCGACTGTCCCATAAAATTAAAAGATGATGTAAACTTAATTCTTGAAGGTCCTCATCTTGATATTGAAAGTAAGGTCAAGCAAACTTTTCCCAATGTTTTTAGAGATGAACTTGGTTGCCTCAAAGGGTTCAAGCTTGACATACGTCTACGCTCTGACTCTCAACCCTCTAGCTGCAAAGTAAGAAGTGTTCCCTTGTCTGTAAGGGATGAAATGAGAAAAGAGTTGGACAAACTCAAGCAGGGAGGAATAATTGAAGAGGTCAAAGGGACTGATTGGTTGGCCCCTGTGGTGGCAGCTCGCAAGGCCAATGGATCCCTTCGTCTGTGTGTAGACTTGAGGCAGCTAAACAAGTGCGTGGTGGTAGATCATTATCCCCTCCCAAACATTTCAGAGCTTCTAGTCTTGCTGGGAGGAGCCAAAGTGTTCAGCACCATTGACCTGGCTTCGGCCTATCACCAAATTGAACTTGCGGAAACTTCAAGAGACTACACAGCCTTTATAACACCATTTGGGACATTCAGATTTGTTAGGATGCCGTTTGGCCTTGTGTCAGCGGCGTCCGTCTTTCAGCGTGTAATGGAAAATCTACTTAAGGACTGTAAAGGGGTTTGCGTCTATCAAGACGACATTCTTGTGTTCGGGAAAGATCATAATGAACACAAGGATTGTCTTAATGTTGTCTTAAGTAGGTTGTGTGAAGCCAACCTTACCATCAAAGCTGAGAAATGTCAGTTTGGTACATCCTCCATTCACTATCTGGGTCACACTGTCTCAGGTGAAGGGATTGCTCCTAAAGCTGATTTGGTTGACACCATTGCTCGCATGTCTGCTCCCTCTAGTAAGGAGGAACTCATGAAGTTCTTTGGAATGATTGAATATTATAATAAGTTCATTGAAAACTTTGCTGAGATGAGTTGCTATATGAGAGCTCTCTTGAGGAAGGGTGTAGATTTCAAGTGGTGTGAGAACTGTGATCACGAGTTTAATTCCCTCAAGAAAAGGCTTAGTGATGCCCCTAAGCTTAAAAGTTTTGACCCCTCCAAGATATCCATTATTACAACGGATGCCAGTCTCAAAGGTTTGGGAGCCGTCCTTCAACAGGAAGGTGAAGGGGGAATGAAAACCATCATGTTTCTTTCTCGTGGGCTCAAGGATGCCGAGTCTTGCTACTCTGTTATTGAACGGGAGGCTTTGGCAGTGTTTTGGGCCATTAAGAAGCTCAAGAAGTTTTTGTGGGGAACCAAGTTTTTGATAAAAACTGTTCATAAGCCTCTCTGTGAAACTTTTTTAAATAAAGGGATAGACCTGGTCTCTAGCAGACTAACGAAATGGGTCACAGCTCTCCAGGAGAACGATTTTGATATCAGATACATTCCGGGAGTGGAGAATGGCATAGCTGATACCCTTTCCAGACTAGTGGGAGAGGTTGAGAAGGATGTCGTTGATGAAGATTGTGATGACAGTGATATTCACGTGTGTGTAGTTGGAGAAGGGATCATTGATGAGCATCAGTGGCGTCTTGAGCTATCTTCTGACCCTGTTCTTTCTGAGGTGTTATCTCTAATTCATAAGGGTTGGCACTCGAAGAAACAAGCTTCAGAGGAGGCTTCCAAGTTTTGGAGTCTTAAGGATGAGATGTCTGTTTGTGATGGTGTGCTACTATGTGGAACGAGACTTGTTCCGCCTCTTAAACTTCGTCAGACCTTAATTGAGTTAGCCCACAGGTCACATTCTGGTATGTCGAAAACCAAGGAGAGACTTCGGTACTCTTATTGGAGGCCAGGTATGGACCTACATGTGGAGAGAGTTGTGAGGGATTGCTTGGTGTTCTCCACTAGTGAGAAGTCGAAGGTAACAAGAGTCCAGCCTATGGTGATCAGGGATCTTCCCCGTGGGCCTTGGAAAGAGGTAGCGTTAGACATACTGGGTCCAGTTCATTCCAATGGTCAGCAAGTTTTCATCTTAGTGCGTATAGATCTATTTTCCAGGTGGCCTGAAGTTCAGTTTACTTCTAGCATAGAGACTGTGTGTGTTATTAAATTTCTAGAATCTCTTATGGCTAAAGAAGGGTACCCTGAAACTATCCTCACAGATAATGGGGTGCAATTAGTCTCACGTGAGATGGAGACTTTCCTTAAAGGTCGCGGTATGAGGCGCAAGAAATGTTCTCTTTACCAACCAGAGACTAATGGGACTGTGGAAAGGTTCAATAGGGTGTTAAAGGAAACCATCTCTTGGGCCAAGACTGCTGGTCTCAATTGGAAGGAGGAGGTCCTTAAAAAAATTGAAAGCTATAGGGTGACACCACATAGCACGACTGGGAAGTCACCTTTTGTTCTTTTTAGAGGTAGGTCTCCTTGTACCTTGGTTGAGCCCTCTTGGGTTAGACATTTAGAAGAAACTGCTTCTTCCTCTTTGTCTGATAAGGTTTCTCCTGAGTGGCATAAGAGAGAAGAAGCCAAGTGCTTATCCAGAAAATTGTACTTTGACTCAGAGAAATCCACTAACAATACTATGGTCATGGTTCGCAACTTAGTTGTTATCAGACAACCTGGTTCCAAAGTTAAGTTCTCCAACCCTATACGAGTCATAAAGGTTTTCAAAAATGCTGTTAGAACTCAAGATCACAGAGTTTGGAATTTGAACAGGGTCTCTGTCTACAAAGGAGCAGAGTGTTCTGAACATTCAATGATTGGAAAGGATGCTAATAGTGCTAACTGCTTCTTCATGTTTATCCTCTAGGATTGTTAAGAGGCCAAACTATTTAAATGACTATGCATCTTGAAATGTTTTTTTTTCTTTTCTTTCTTTTGTTTATTTCTTTGTGTTTGTTTTTGTTTTCATCCTTTCTCTCCCCACTTCTCCCTAGCTTCATCTGTGTTAACGGGGGAAGGTGTGTGGCATCTGTGCATCTTTGCTTCTCCTGATATCATACTCCCATGGTTACTAGGGATTCCATGTTTAGTCCTAGTATCCCAGGTGATAGAATTGTGTTGATTCAATTTACTGAAGGCTGTTACCTGGACTGGCTGGGACCTGGATGGGTTCTTCTTACTCTCCAATAAACCTGAATTTCTTCACATCAATCTGCCTCCTGCCTGATCCTTTCAGCTGTTTCAAGGATCTTACACTACCCCAATGGACTTTTGTCTCACAAATCTTAGTTAGCATTAAAAAAAAAAATTCTTGTCTTTTGCACCATTCAGGGGTATTCCATGATATCCCCTGTGGGTGTGACATGCCCCTTTGCTCCCACTCAACTCACAAGTTGTATTTTCATTGTACCATGGTTCTCGTACCACTCACAATGTCCTATTGTTGCCAGAGAAAGATTGTCAGCTGGGGATAGCCAATCAGATTGTGACAGTTCCACATTGGTTGGATAATCATTTTCAAAATGCTTGCACAAAAGGAAAAACTGCTGGATTAGCCAATATCATATGTTTTCAATTCCAAAATTAGTTCTCGAACAGCTAGTGAACCCCTGTTAAAATATACACAAGATTAGACTTTTGAAGCCCAAGTGACACATTTCTGTAATACAAATATCTCAGAACAGTTGAAATGAATTACCCTAAACTATAAACAGGAGCTATTCTGATTAAACTTATAATTAAATTCCAAGTTTGGGGCAAATCTGTATAGCAGTTTCTGGTGTTTCAGAGAACAAAACCTCTTATATAAATAAAAATGACAAAAGCTACTTTCAGATCATTGTTGAAAATATTTTGCTAATAGATATTAGTTGCTTAGTAGCATGAACAATTTGCATTAAAAATTACAATGCTGGGGGTGTGACTTGACTAGCAAAGATGGCAGATACTCCCTAGTAAGCTCTGGCACCCAATCCCACCAATGAACTTCATCCTCCTGCTAGCATTTCGTACCCCATGCTGAATCCAACCAGATGACCACCTGTGCTGCCTCCTCGACCTGGGCACAACCTTGGGACAGACTTCACCCTGCAGGGAGGGGGACCTGAACATTCCAGCAAAGCCAGATGGTAGCGATGGGCTGCACCAGTTAACCCTGCGGCCCCTGTCACATTCAGGCCGCATCCAAGCCAGCTGGTTGTGCTGGACAGGGAGCACTGATCCCGGGGCCTGGCTGGAACCTCTGCGACCGCCTTCTCTTCCTGCAGCAGAGGTCTGGGGCACACCTTGACAGGGAACACTCCGGCCCCATGCCGACACACCCTGCTTATAATGGTGGCTTCCTTCTTCATCCTGCTGAGATACTGGCTGTGGATGAAGCAGCTATCTACTCCCTGTGGGCCGTCAGATGGCTGGAGATGTTGCTGGCAGTCTCAGGCCACCCGGCGGGCTGCAAACTGGGGGTAAGATCGTGGTCGATGCCTGCCACTTGCTGCAGTGGCTGCAGCCCACTGGGGGCTCCACATCTCACCCACTGTCTATGCAAGACTAGACACCCAGCCCGCACCTGCACCTGCTCTGCCTGATGCCTCACAGCCACCACTGAATTTCCTGCCCCAGGGGCCCTAGACAATGGCCTACACCTGCACCCTAGCCATGTGGAGTCCCTAGCCCTGGACGGACTTGTGAGTGAAATGATCCTTGAGGCTTTGCCTTATTGCACTGATGCCTCCGGATCCCTGTAAGTGGAGAACCCTGCATCCTCTAGAGAGACATCTTCAGCCTCCCCTCTCTCTCCTGTATCCAATGATCCCACTATGAGACTGTGCCAAACTATCCTGTGGGACACTCTGGACCACCTATTGCCCTGGGCACTGTTTGGCATTTAAAACCTTCACAGGGCCCCTTAAACTCTGCAGTGAACTCCTGACCTCCAGCAGAAAAACATTTGCCACTTGGCTGACAGCCATATGATGCCTCTTCTTCCTGAGAGCAGGCAGCTGCTTATGCTGCCCATGAATGCTGCCGCCTCATGGTAAAAGCGGGCTGATCCTTGATCTTCCACGGGCCTGCGGTGGTGTGATTGAGGCAACAATGGGAATGGATCACCTGGCACCGTCATAGGTGCAAATGAAAATATATGGACATGTTTACCTCACAAACAACTGAGGTCTCCAAACCAACAGGTGCCAATTCTTCGGCCCCTGCCCTGACTGGCACTGATTCCATCCTACAGGTCATTCAGGCTTCCTGGACAGCTGACAAAACTAAGATCGGAGAAATGGGGGTCGATGTCGCTCTCCTGCACCAGGCCCTGCATAATGCTGTGGATAGGGTCTCTAAAGCTGAGGGTCATATTGCATAAAGAATGCGCAGAAGACGCCAAAAATCAGACCTGCAGGAATAATCTCTGATTCATTGGATTCCCAGAAGAATTGAAGGATCCTCACCGGAAAGATTCCTGGAGGATTGGATTGCTTCTCAGCTCCCAATGGACCAACTCCTGTCCTGCTTCATTCTGGAGTGGGCTCTAATGCAGAGGCTTCTGCTTGGGGGCCCCTCGTTGCTAAAGTTCTCAACTACAAATATAGGGATGCGATCCTCAAGGGGACAAGGGAGCAGGGTACTCTCCTATTCCAATCCACCCACATCCTAATCTTTCCATATTATACTCTTCTGGTACTGAAACAGAGCAAGGCCATTGACTTTGTCAAACAAAAACTGAGAGTGATGAATCTTTCCTACATGCTCGTGTTCCCAGCCAGATTGAAAGTCCTCCACAACTCCTGCTCCTTCTTCTTTGACTCACTGGGACCTTGCTGTGGAATGTGGAGAACTTAAGTGTCCTCCAACCCTTCCTTTCAGGAGACAGATGCCTCTCACCCTTCTGGGCTCAAGATCATTACGACGAGAGATAGAACACATAGGCCTCTACGAGGCAGAGGGGGACTAACATCGACTTGTAGGGCTCCTTTGAGGCAGACCGTCCCTGGCGAGACCCAGCCATCTCCCAGAATCCTCATTCCAAGACAACCCTGTCCCAGGACACAGGTTGAGGACCTCCTGAGATTTTCTGCTGATATACCTGGCTAAACCTTCACCACCTTCTGTCTCTGCATCATACTGACATCTTTTGATACCTATACCTTCAGCCGCAACACAATATCCTCTTATGCTGTATATGTTACTAGGGTGGAATTCACCCCTAATATGCTATCTCTTGCCTTTCTTTTTCATCTAGTATTTTGGGCAATAGATAATTCTAGGGTGGAAGCATTGGATGTGTGGTTGTTGAATTTTTTTTATAAGTTTCATGTTAGTGACTTGTTTAATTTCTTGGTTTGGTTTACATTCTCTCTGCCATATGCACTGCAGACCTGCTGTCTCCATTTTATCCCGGCATCGGGCCATCACCTTCTTTAGCCATGGACAATCTGGAAGTTCGCCCACGCCACATTACCTTCCTTCCAATGGTGGCATTTACTGTGATGAAGTGGAATGTAGACAGTCTCAATAAACACATTAAAAGGGGGGAAGCTCTCCGTTTTGCCAAGCCCCATTCCCCAGCCATAGTACTTCTCCAGGAGACACATCCTCTGGACCTGGTGCCCTGTTGTGGCCCAATTTGGTTACAACAGAGTCTTCTACGTGGGCCACACTAAGGGCTCACATGGTTCGGCTATGCTTCTTCATAAAAGTTTCTTCTTGACTGTTACTCCACTCCATATCAGATGGAGTAGTGACATATGTGCTGGTGGCACCCACTATGACATTGTCAGTATATGTCCCCCCACACCTAGCCAAGGTATCCCTTGGGACACTATGGGATGTCATTTTAAATCTGACACCAAGACCTACTACTACTGGTGATGAACCCCAGAATGAACACCACCGGTACCAGAGCAACAGCACCACCACCACCTTGGGCCTCTGCGATGTCAAGGGGCATCTCAGACCACTCGCCGGTCATGCTACACAAGGGGAAATTCATGAGGGCCAATAGACTGATATGGCGCCTGAAAGAACCTTGGTGCCTGGTTGACGTGCAATACACCAAGCATCTATTTCAAGAGTTAAAAGCTTATTTTGAACTCACCTAAGGCTCAATAAAGTCTAAAGGTACTCTACCGCTTGTTGGGAAAGTGATCCTGAAAGGCAGGGCAGGGTGTTCCTCAGCAGACAAAATAGGATTTTCAATGCATCTCGGCTTTTGACTCTTATTACAGTGATCTCTATGCCCATAGGCGCTGCCCAATAAATGAGGGTACCCTACTCCTGATTGTGGATCTTCCCATGGCTACCCTAACTGAGACAGACAGAGCTACCCTTGATCTGGCCATCGTTGTGGACACGATTGTAGAAGTTATCAGTAGCATGAAGCCAGGAAAACATCAGGGCTTGGCGGTTTCCCACTTGAATTCTATTTGAAATCTAAGTTGACCCTCTTTCCCCAGCTTTTGAACTTCTACCAGGAGGTCGTGGAGACCGGTCACTTTTCATCTGATCTCAACCTGGCTACCATTGCAGTCTTTCACAACAAGGGTGATCACCTGAACACTGTTCTTCCTACCACCCACTTTCACTCATAAATGCAAAAATGAAGATTTTTGCCAAAATATTTGCTAATCGCCTCGTACCGGTGTTGATCTCCCTTGTCCTCCCGGGCCAATGTGGCTTCATGTCCCACTGGTGCACCAGTCACTGTATCCGCAGGGAACAGGAACACATCGCCGTGACATACCGCCTTTGAATTAAAGACCTCGCTGAACTCATGCTCTTGGACTTTCAAAAGACATTTGACTCCCTCAATTGGAGGTCCTTTCTCCAGGTCCTTTCCCAGTTGGGATTTGGGCCCTGTTTCCTTTCTTATGTCAAAGTGCTCAATGCACAACCCCAAGCTCAAGTCAGAGTGTATGGCACCATTTCACCACATTTCCGGGTTGGCAGGGGCACCAGACAATGGTGTCTCCTCTCACCGCTGCTTTTTGCACTAGCAATTGAACCTCTGGTGGTCCGGGTAAGATTTAATGCACAGACCCGGGAATTCCAGTGGAGTGATGGCCTAGAGGACTGTATTGCACTTTATGTTGATGATATACTTCTATTGCTCTGCTGGCCACACCTCACTCGGCAACGTCTCCTCCAGATGTTTCAATTTTATGTTGATGCTTCAGGACTTACAGTTAAAAGGTCCAAATCACTCCTGGTTCTCTTACCGGGGTACAAAGAGACAGTCAGTTGGTAGATCTGCCTCCCTATCTGCAGACTCAGGTTTAACACCTGGGATATTCATCGCCCTCTAACCTTGGTTCACCTGGAACTTTAACCTCGTACCACTACTGCACCAGGCTCGTCTAGACATGACTAGATGGCCTACCTTGTCCCTTAATTTCTACACCGGGTAACACTTTTAAAAATGTTTATTCTGCTGAAACTTCTATATGTCCTGCAGAACTTCCCATTATTCATTCCCCAATCTTGGTTTATTGCCTTATTGGCGAAGGTGCACTTCCTTGTGGGGCAACAAAACCCCAAGGATAGCATTGCATAAATGCGTTCAATTGATCTACGAAGGCGGGATGGGAATGGCCGATGTTCGCCTATACTATTGGGCCTCACAGATCCAAGTGTTCAACTGGCTGTTCCGGGGGTCCGAAGACCTCGCCTTCTGCCTCAAGCTCTCCCTCTTAGGCCAACAACATATTCTAGGCTTCCTATATGGACGCTCTCTTCCACAGTGCATTCCTGAGGCCACAAGGACTAATCTTCTATGCTGGTGGTAAGCCTGCCACTGATCCAATGGGATAGTAAATCTACACAAGAAACTCCAATGGCAGGGCAGTTTGCTGCACAAGGTCGCCTGCCTGGGCAGCTTTGAATGATGGGACCTCATTGGCATCTCAAGGCTTGGTGATGTCTGGGATTTGGCGCAGAGGAAAACCTCCTGGAGGAATTCGACTTACACAGCACCCAATTTTACAGATACCTGCAGGTGCTGCATCCACTGACGGTGTACCAATCAACGTTAATTGCCCTACCGGAATATAACCCACTTGAACCTAAGGTCATCACGTCCTAACTGGGCCGAGGTGGCACCTCCCGCCTATTTAAACCTTTGTTCATCTCTGCTCTGGACTCCTTCACCACCCTCTCTAAAAGTGAGGAAACTGGATTGACCCCCTTGGATGACAGTGAAAGGAGAGACAGCAGGATGGTCCTCTAGAACCTGGTCATCCCCTCCCACTTGGGCCTATTTCAACTACAATACCCACACTTATCTCATTATGTAAAAGAGAATGCTGCCGTTCCTAATCCCTCCTGCCCCGGTGCAAGAGCAATGAATGCGAATTATTCCATATGGTATGGTCCCCTCCAGACATTGAGCACTACTGGTCCCTGATTTTCACCACTCTGTCCAGAATTGTTGCAAGGCCGGTGGACTGCACCCCCAGGTCGCATTGCTGGCAGCGGCGCAGGAAGGGGGGTGACAAAATGGCAAAAATATGTGTTTTAAGCACATATTTTTGCCATTTTGTCAAGCCAGGGGTGACAAGAAATTTTCCGCACCGGGTACGACCTGACCGTGCTACGCCACTGATTGCTGGGTATCTTGGAGGACATGGGAGGCGCCCTGGAGGAAGACATCCTGGTTGGTATAGACTTAACTGTCGCCAAAGAAGACACCGCCCATTGTTGGAAGTCTCCTAGGCCCCAAACACTCACTGAATGGCGTTCCGCAATGGATCGGTGCGCCAAACTAGAGGAACCCGGCTTTACTGAATGGGGTTGTCCGTGTAAACATAGAAAGATTTGGGGGAGGTGGTGGTCATTCTGCAACTTGACAGTTGATTGAAACAATGCATTTGTATATTATTTTATCTATTGTATCTTCTGAATGCTCTACACTGTGTACTGTATTGTTTACCCCTGTTTTGCTCGTTGCATAAACTTAATAAAATCAGAATATTAAAAACAGCAATGCTGACCATTGCAAAACTATGTTTTTTTGGCATTGGCCAACCAAGTCCTACACTCCATCCTGGATTCAAACACAGCCATGTTTTCACCGCTCATTCTGACACCACATGCAGCAAAATGCGCACTAATGCTTAATGATGACACGCTGTACCTAGTGAGCCTCGAAGGAAGTTGTTGTGACAATGTAACAATTCAAGGTCCTTCCTGCCTGTATTACTGAAGGCATATTCATATTATTAGTCTGTTATTATTTGTGTGTAAGTAGAGGCTCTGTCACATCCAATGACATTAGGTCAAATGAGTGCTCATTGAATATTCATTTAGGGAATGGTGTTAGGATGGTGCTTGGTTCTGCTTGGAAACATGCGTTTCTCCTCCCCATATTGAAGAAACCAAATGCCGATCCGGAGATCGCCAGTAACTTCAGACCCATCCCCCTCCTCCCGGCCCCGGCTAAAATATCAGAAAAATTAGCGCATCGGCAGCTGGCGGCCTTTGTTGAATCTAACGGGCTTCTGCATGATTACCAGTCTGGCTTTCGCGCTGGCTACAGTACCAAGTCGGCTTTGATTGAGATGGCTGATGCCATTCGATGGGCAGTGGATGAGGGTGCAGCGTCCATGCTGGTGCTGCTTGACCTGTTGGCAGCGTTTGACACGGTGTCCCATTCCATCCTGCTTGATCGGCTTAAGCATATTGGCATCCGTGGGACGGCGCTGGACTGGGTCACTTCTTACCTTCATGGCCGTGACCAGCACGTATTTCTCCACCCTTTCTCCTCTGAGACCAAGCCTTTAAGATGGGGGGTGCCCCAGGGCTCTGCACTTAGTCCTCTCCTATTTAATATCTATCTGGCTCCTTTGGCTAAACTGATCGCCAACACTGGGATCAAGGTGATGTCCTACGCGGACGACACCCAACTGATGTTTTCCTTTGGGGAAGTGTCGGCATCGTCCTTTGACTCTTTTAGAGAGTGCCTTAAAAATATCTCCGTCTAGATGAGTAGCAATTTTTTAAAGCTCAATCCCGACAAGACGTAGGTTCTGTTTTTCAACAAAGAGGTCCCTCCCCAGCGGCCTTGTGGTGGCCGGTCGAATTGGGAACTGCTCCCACCCCGAAGGATTCGGTCAAGAATCTCGGTGTCCGTTGGGACAACATCCTATCTCTTTCCACACAGATCCAGCATGTTTCTGTTGTCTGCTTTGGCAAGATGAAGATGATTAGGAAATCATCGACTTCTTGCCTGAGTCAGTGCGTAAAACTGTGGTGCATGCGTTAGTCACCTCCCATCTTGACTACGCCAATGGACTCTATCTGGTGGTTTGATCCGTAGGCTGCAGATAGTACAAAATGCGGCGGCTAGGCTGGTCCGAAAGGTCCCTGTCCAGCATCATATTTCCCCTTACCTCAGACAACTTCATTGGCTCCCTGTGGCCAAGAGAGTTGAATTTAAGGCCCTCACATTTGCCTTCCGAGCCTACCAGGGAAGAGGCCCTAAGTACCTGAGGTCGAGACTTCGCCCTTACCTTCAGGACAGATCGCTGCGGTCCAACTTCAAGCGCTACCTATGCGTCCCCCGTTTTGCCAAAGCGAGAATAGGGGGCAGAACTTTCAAGGTGGGAACCTCTAGATGCTGGAATGACCTGCCCCTCCAACTTCGTATGATGCACTCTGAGCAGGAGTTTAGAAAGGCCTTGAAGACCTGGCTGTTTACCCGCAGAGATTAGTTATCCGCTGGCATGGCTATGTTGTTATCCGCGTTAGCGCCGGGACACCTCAGTTGAGGTAGCTGCGTGCTCTATAAATGTCTCTTATTAATATTATTATTATGGTGTTAGATGAAGCTGTATTAATTCTGTATTCTGATTTGTTAAAACTGTGTTACAATTTGATCACCTTATGCTGACTGTGTGATTTTCGCTGAATATTTTCTTATAAAAAGTCATTGTTCTGGAGGTGAGCAGGCCTTCTTTTGACTCAGACCTAGAGACCGGAACTCTGCTAGTCTGTTTCATGCTTAGGACTATTTTGGTGAGGTTATGCTGCTGCATTTTATTGAGCCTTATGCGTATTACCTATATTGACTGAATAACTTTATTTTTGCTTTCTGTACTGAACGTTGATATTTAACAAACCTTCATATTTTTCACTTTTACCCATCTCAAGAAGGCTTATTGTATTGAAATACTAGTTGCGTTACCTTACTTAATAACCAGATTTGAATCCTGTTAGGGACACATTGCGCCATGTATTCTTGAGGATAACACCACCCCTGATCCTGCAAAGGAGCCTTATCTAATATTTTATATGATAATCAAAGATAGCACTGACATCGCTCCCTTCCACTCCCCCTTTACCAATCTGCATGAAATTTGAAATAGAGATCACAGGACAGGTCAAGCAGATGCCAGATTTTGCACCCATTCGTCAAACAGTGCCAAAGTTGCTAGCAAATCACTAAATAAAAATCCTATAGCGGTTTCAACTCAACCATAGCTGCAGAGTTGCTAATACTGACGGTAATTGTATATATTATTTGTTACATCTGTCAGTGTTAGGGTGGTCTCCCCCAAACCTTTTGCCTTCACCCTCCTATTTTGCTGAATTTGTTTTTGTTGGCCTTAGGACTCTGTGCACTTTATCACTGCTAACCAGTGCTAAAATGCTTGTGCTCACTCCCTAAACTCTAGTAAAATTGGCCTACACTTAATCAGCATATGTAATCTACTTATAAGTCTCTAGTAAAGTGCTACACCATATACCCAGGGCCTGTAAATTAAAAGCTACTAGTGGGCCTGCAGCACTTATTGTGCCACCCACATAAATTGTCCGACCTTTCAGTAGACAAATGCTCTTAAAACACACTCCAGATTCATGCTGCTCTTGTTGCCCAGTCTTTAACAGCCTTGGTCTGCCAGAGATAAGGGCGACCCTTACCAGTAGCCACGATGCCACCAACAATAAGAAAGCACCTAAGAAGTTGGTGCCTTCCAGAAGGCGTCCCTGAGGAGATAAAACCCACAGGCAAAACACCTTTTTAACATGGTGGACATCACCAGCAGATGGTACCCAAAGTTGGTTCCCAAGATAGAGGCAGCACAGGAGAATCTGAGAACTACAGGAGCACTGAACAAGGTTCACAGGAACAGCAGTGAGGAACACACCCACAGGAAGAAGTGTTGCGACGCAGGGGGCCAAACGAAAAATGGCCTTTTATACTAATAAAACAGAAATTGCATCACAAGACAGTACTACTGCCATGATGGATGAGGAAGGAACACTTAAGGTAGGAGAAGCCACCATCTTGGATTGGGTCATGTAAATACTCAGGAGCATTCTGGGAAGAAGATGAAATTGGAACATTATGGAGACGCTGACAACGTTCTCCCAACCAGTTTCTCCAAAGAGAGGGATGGACTCAGGGGAGATGGTACCGGCAAGCCGGCCATCGTGAGATAAGTGTGCAGGAGGAGTGATGCGGCGACCCGCTGCTTGGAAGTCTTGCGTCCCGCCTGCTCGAGATAAGAGCAGAGATAGCCGAATGGAGGGATGTTGGCACAACATAAGTAGCCCCTTAAAACAAGTCCCAGGCCTGCCATTGCAGCTTGAATGCAGTTTTAAACTGCCAATTCGACTTGACAATATGACCCCTTTGCCAAGCCCTAAACTCTCATTTTATAGCATGTAAGTCACTGGAGTCACCCCTAAGGAAGACCCTAGGCACGCAATAGGGCAGGATAAATTGCAATTAAAAGGTTGGACATGTACTTTTAAGTTTTACATGTCCTGGTAGTGAAAAACTCCTAAATTTGTTTTTCACTACTGAGAAGCCCACCTATCCTATAGAATATCATTAGGTTGCCTTGTTAGATTTAATAAGTGCTAACTTTTGATTGGGAACAGGTCATCATTTCATGTTTAGTGTCTGAGAATTTGTCATTTAGAATCTTCTTTAAGGATTATGTTGGATTTTATGGTACAATTTTAACAATTCCACTTTTAGAAAGTTGGCATTTTCTAGACCTATTTGATGCCTGCAGCTGTTTCTGGGTCATAAGACTGGGTGTAGTTGACAGTTAAACTTTGTTTATTCCTCCCAGACAGCCACACAATAGAGGAATAAGCTGTGCTTAGATGGGCCATCACTGGCAGGATGGGGGCAGAGCTGGGCACAGCCCCACTTGCAACTGAATAGACTGTGCCCTGCCTTCACACAAAGGACTTGTCACCCCTGCATTGTTCATGCAGACAGCCAGGAGCCAAGGCAGAGGAAGCAGAAAACTTCAAGCACTTCAAAGGGAATTCTCTAGAAATTTCTCCTACTTCAAGGAAGACACCAGGTATAAAAATAGGACCCTCAGACCCACTCTTCAGTTTACTTTCTGGATGTGTGGAAGGGTTCTCAGTATACTACCTGCTGTTGTGGCCTGCTGTGTACTTCGAAAGACTGCTTTGTTGTACCTGTAAGGACTGCTTAGCTGTCTGAGGCCTGCCTTGAACCCTCAGAGACATACCCTGCTGTTGAGCCCTGTTCCACTTCTAAAGCCCAGGACTACCAGTGTGACTCCATGGGCTAGTTGGATGGGGTGTGTTCTTGTGCTCCTGTTTAGCATCTACATTTCATGCCTCTCAAGAAATCCTGATTTGATAAACGCCCACCCACCGAAACGTAGAGGCCACGCACTTTCTCACACTCTGTATGCTGATGACTTATTACTGATGAGCCAGACCCCTGTGGGCCCGCATCACCTCCTAGATGAACCTCCTGCTTTTATGTCATGGAACAAATTGGAAATCAATCTAAAAAAAACTAAAATTGTGATCTTCTCAAAGAAAACTAGAAGAAATGGCTCCTGGTTTGCCAATGGCACACGTGTCTCCTGTTAGACTCAATATAAATATCTAAGGGTAATATCTGACAGAAGGGGCTCCTTTGAGCCACACCTAGAAGCAATGAAACACAAGGCTGTTGCCCTGATGGAAGACTTTATAACCATTTCAAGGTCATTCAACGGCCCAATTATGAGGCCACTACAGAAGGCGATGTTTGCCAAACTCCTCCCGTCGGTTATGTATGGCGGCAAAATCATCTTGGATAAAGCTGCCAGGCAACTATATCAATCTTTGGCCAAAGCATACAGGACTGTGTTTCAGCTACTGAACTATACATCAAAGGCCCAGCTTATGTTGGAATTTGGACTGATCAAGTAATCCTGGGTGATCAGAAGCACTTACCTCAAGATGTGTCATAAATTTTGACTTGCAGACAAAAACTTGTTAGCATCACAAGCCTGACAGGAAATATACAATTTGAATCCCATGTCTTCATACAGCCGGGCACTACAGGAAGCAGTCCAGAGACTACTAATTTCCAAATTGTGGGTTACTTGGGTGTCACCCCCCATATTTATGAAACAACTTAATGCCATATCCAAAACCTGCTCTCTGCAAGAGGACAAAGCAACTTTAGCAAAGAGATTCCATGCATGGCAAGTCCTACAGTTGTCTTAAGCTACAGCCCTATTTTGATCAAGGTTACTCGTTTTACACAAAGCTCCAATTTAAGCATCTTAGGTTAGGCGTTCATCCAACCCTGGATGCAATTCCCCCTTGGACAAAAACTGCTGACAGTGAATCCTGTTGATTGTGTGGCTCTGGGAAAGAAACCATGATTCATATCTTTTGCATTTGCTTCATATTTTATCTGAACACGGAGACAGAGAGCTGTTGAGAGGCATTTTTAATTAAAAAAAAAAGATCCGATCATGCAGACAAGCCCTTGTCACAGCACTTAATCCTGAGCACACTCAACAAAATGTGTGCTTTGTCAAATTCTTGGCAACTTTCAGTGCAAAGGTAAAAACTATTGGAAAAACATATAACTATACTGAAGATCATTTGCCGGAAAAGACACAATATAAATAAGCCTTGTCACTTCAGCCAAAGTTCACTAGCCGGAACAGATACTATACAGATAAGTACTATCAGTTTAGCCCTCCCAAGTTGGACAGCAGAGAGACTGCATTGATATGTTTATCCAGCTAATTACTATCTATCTCCTACTCGAACGTCCCCGGAAAAAGTCTGTTATAGACATGAACCATCACTTTAGTACTTATTAGCACTTAGTTCCACTAGTTCGACAGCAACAAGACCGCATTGTTTAGGCATTTTAGTTTTTTAATGGTGTTCTGAACGCTTGCTAGAAAATAGTTTTTTAATATGCACAGCCACTTTAGTATCTATCAGGTGGCCAGGAAAGAGATTACAGTTCCTCAGAGCGTACAGTCCACAGTTCTTGTTACTGTCACAAGCGAGTATCCGTTTTTTGCTTGGTTTTAGCTTAGGAATGTGCACTGGTTTTAATTAACCAATCACTTATTGAAATAAACTAATCTAAACTAGTTGGATGTCCTCCTGATCAGAGCCTCAGAAACCGAAACGGCTCCAACCATATTGAATCCACAAATGAACCCAGCCTGAGTGAGTCTTAAGCCCCCTCAGTGGTGCCCTTCCATTCTTGGACCCTTGGCGGTGATATTAAAGATGCCCAGATAGTCAAAATCCAAAACTTGGGATGTAAAACATTTTGGTGAAAAACTGGTCTGAGAATCCAGAGGAGACCCAGACCAATCTGCTTGTCTGTCCACCCAAGGTGCTTGGCCAGTCAGCCTGACTTCGCAGCAGCTCCTGCTACGTTCTTCTCATCAGCAGCAAATCCTGTTCAGCACTCTGCCAAAAGGGTAACCGGCCTCGTGGAATTCTCATCGACTACAGCCTTCAGCTCCATCCCACTGAAGATTTTTGACTTCCAAAAAATAGACTAAGCCAGAACGTAGAGCTCCTCACTGCAACTTCATCCAGCTGCTCTCTGATGACAACGCCTTCTTCTCGGACACCGACTGCAGCCCTGCCCTCCTGAACTTCTACCTTTTCAGAGATTTTCGCTTCAAATTTCTTTCAAGTCCAAAGGTAAGGGCCGACTGGGCCCAATCCACTTCTTGTATCTGACTTGTGCTACATCACAGTTGGACATAGTTTTCAATTTGACCATGTCTCGTGCAACTAGATGTATGCGGTTGGCGCTTTGATCTTTTAGGTGATAGTTTTCACCTTAAACCTTAAAAATTCATAACTCAGGTTCTACTGATTGGATCTTTGTTGTTTTGGTGAAAAATTATTTATTATAATTTACTCCTATTTTTCCAAATGGGTATGTGTTGGGTCCTGTACCTTTTAAATCTAGCACATGCCACCATGACTACGGGTTCTATGTTGGAATGGTGGCATGTGGAATGGTCAGGAGCAGCAGTTGGTGCTGGTGTTTGCTCTGACCGGTCGTCTACCTTGAACTTCAATAAAGAACATTAAATTACCTGACGAGTCATTTACTTCCTTTCACTGGCGACAACTGGATTCGAACCCTGGACCGGCAGAGCACACTCTTTTCGTGTCGGAGAGTCCCTGTGGCTTTTGGTTTCACAGGCCGCCTATACGGAGCTGTGGATCCCTTTCCTGTCCCTTTAGATGTGGTGAGCATTTGTTCCTTTGCCTCCGACTACGGTGACCTCCGTTTTTGTTTCTATCAGCGTGTCCTCTTCTGGTGTTGGTTGCCTGTTATTTACTGCTTTCCTGAACTCGTCCTGCTGCCTGTTTTCACTCGGTGACCTGAGTTGTTCTTTCCACGTCTGTGTGCCTCTCCGCTCTTCCTGTTTGTTCCAGAGTGGTTCCGGTGCATTTTCGGCATCAAAATTGGGCCGACATGACGTCATTTGCAGTGTTGCAGACTTCAGCGAGCAACTGACACTCTGTAGCCTAGCAACCACAACGCACACGGACGCATCCTATTTGCGCTGCACACTTCACGTTGTAGTTGTTTCCGCTGTCATGGCAACCATGGAGAATCGAGGGCTGTACTGAGCTCAAAGCACTCTGCTGCCTAGCAACCACGACGCACACGGACGCGTCTTTTCATGTCGTGTATCGGTGATACACACACCCGAGCAGTTTTCCTTTTCCTCCTCAACACGTTCAGTGCACGTCGGTGACGCGCACACCAGGTACTTTGTTACTACGTTTGCAGCAGTTTTCTTTTTCCTCTTCAACACGTTCAGTGCACGTCGGTGACGCGCACACCAGGTACTGTGTTAATACCTTTGTGCTGTGTCTTCAAGTGCATGTCGGTGACGCGCACACCAGGTACTGTGTTAATACTTTTGCATTGTTGTCTTCAAGTGCACGATGGTGATGCGCACACCAGGTACGTTAGTAAATTTTCTTGGGCATTTTCTCCTTTTTGAGCATCAGTGATGCACACACCTTAGCAAATTTTGTTTTGATTTCTCTCCATTACTCCCATTTCTTACAAAAGTGTCTCACCATCATTTTTCTTAACTAATCTGTCCGATTATATTTTGGAGCACTCTTTATTATTCTTGCCAGTATATTGTTTATTTATTCCTCATCTGTACTACTAATTGAGCATTTATTTGCTAAAATGCAACAATCTGTACTTCCTCCGTCTCCTTTTTTCGCCACTCCTGCAAATCCTCCTGTGGAGTGGGAGTTGTGGTTAGAAGGTTTTGAAGCATATCTAGAAGCCATTGAAGCAGAAGTTTTTACGCAAAAGAAAAAACTAGCTTTATTGCGCCATTCTTTGGGCACAGAAGGAAGGAAAGTTTTAAAACATTTACCTCCAGCTGTAGTTATGGGGGAGAGTGATGCTATCGATGAATATGCCTCTGCCATAAGGATGATGGATGCCAGGTTTAAAAAGAAGCGCAACATCATCATGGAAAGGCATAGGTTTTACATGAGGAAACAATTGCCTGGTGAACCTGTTGAGGCTTTTGTGAGTGACCTTAGGGCTTTAGCAGCTACTTGTGATTATAAAACGTTTGAGGAGGAAATGTTGAGTGATCAGTTAGTTGAGAAAAACAATAGTAGAAAGATTCAAGAGAAACTTTTAACAACAGAAAATTAAATTTTAGACAAAGCTTTGGAGATAGCTAAGAATGTAGAAACTACAGCTATGTACATGGACCAAATGGCTTTGGAGACCAAGGTGCATACGCTCACAGTAGACAAGATTGTTAACAAGAAGGACATCAGTTGTGACAAACGCAAAACATTAGAATGTTACAGGTGATGTAGCAGGAATCATTTGGGAAATGCTTCTTTCTGTCCTGCTGCTGATAAATACTGTGCGAAGTGCAAAAAGAAGGGGCATTTCGCCAAGGTATGCAGATCCAGACCTGCTAACGTCAAAACTTCAACTAAAAAGGTTCTGTCTGTTGATACTATATCCGAAGGGGATTCTAACTCAGACAGTGAGGATGGAAATCAAATTACAATGATATCCAATGCTGGTGAATCTCAGGTTGAAGAGTCTTTGAATGTCGTATGTGATCCTCACGATACCAGTCTTACTGTGAGTGATTCAGAAGTGTTAAAGCTTCAGCTTACTAGTGTCAGGCGACCATATTGTCAGATTGGTGTAAATGGTAACAATATTTCCATGACGGCTGATTCTGGTTCTTTTTTCACCCTAATTGGCCCTGAGGAATGGAGCAGATTAGTCGATGTTCCCTTGAGGACATCTCTGGTTAAACCTGTAGCTTATGGAGGCAAGCCTGTTCAGGTCTTAGGGGAATTTGATTGCTCGTTAACTTTTAAACGGCACTCTACCCATGCCACTGTGTATGTGGCGGAAGATGGGTCTTCACTTCTTGGGTGGTTGGAACAGAAAAATCTGGGCATCATTTTAGATCCCAATAGTCCTGAGCAGGTTCTCCTCAAAAATGATTTCAAGTCTGTTTTTCAATGTGGGGACACATGATTGGGAAGCTTCTTTTCCACGTGTTTTTTGCAAAAGCCTTGGCAAAATAAAGGATTTTTCTCATCAGATAATTTTGAAGCAAGGAGTCCAACCTGTCGTGCACAAGGCCAGGTGGGTACCTCTTGCCATGAGGAAAGAATTATCCCTATAACTAGAATCTCTTTGCCGCCAAGGCATCATTGAGCACATTGAAAGCTCAGAGTGGTTGTCCCCTGTGGTTTTAGCCAGAAAAAGTAATGGGACTCTTAGAATGTGTATTGATTTGAGGGACCTCAATAACAGGATATGGGTGGATAGACATCCTCTGCCCAACATCACAGAGATGTTAAGTTTTTGAAAGATGCAAAAGTTTTTACCACTTTAGACATGTCTTCCGCTTACCATCAGATCACACTCAAAAAAGAATGTCGTCATCTCACATCCTTTTTGACTCCTTCTGGTGCATACAGATTCAAAAGAATGCCTTTTGGCCTTGCGTCAGCTTCGGCTGTATTTCAAAGGGTCATGGAGGCGATGTTTTCTGATGTTCCCAATGTAAAATGTTTTCAAGACAACGGCAAAGATGTGGTATCTCATGACAAAACTTTGGCCATGGTGTTATCGATTCTAACTGACCGGGTTGCCACTTTAAGAGCAGAGAAATGTAAATTTGCAGTGGATGAGGTGGATTACCTTGGTTACAAATTGTCTGCCAAAGGGGTTGAACCTAAGGAAGATTTGGTGATAGCCATAAAGAGTTTCCACACTCCCCAGAACAAGGACCAGCTCCTATTTTTTTTTGGTATGTTAAAATTCTATGCCAGGTTTATCCCTAACTGTAGTGATAAGACACATAACATGAGGTTGCTTAGGAAGAAAAATCAACATTTCCAATGGTCCTCCGATCTAGAGAAGGAATTCCAATTGATAAAATTAGAATTGAGTAATGCTATTCCCTTACAACCTTTTGACACTCATGATCAGTCTATTGTAGTCACAGATGCCAGTCAGTATGGTTTGGGTGCCGTACTTCTCCAAAGAAGAGAGGGAAAGGAGGAAGTAGTGGCTTTTGCCTCTCGCACTTTAAGAGGTGCGGAATCCACCTACTCCGTGGTGGAACGTGAGGCCCTAGCTTGTTGGTGGGGTGTGAATTATTTTAGGCAATACTTATGGGGTTCGGAGTTTGTCATCCCCATGGGCCACAAGCCTTTAGTCAATTTTTTCTCAACTAAGGGTGCTTGTAATGCTACTCCCCGCATTGCCAAGTGGCATTACAGGTTGATGGAATTCCATTTTCAATTGGAGTACATTCCTGGTGTTAAAAACATTTTTGCGGATTGTTTATCCAGATTGCCTTTTTCTAATGAGCAAGCAGGGGAGCAGTTGGAGGATGAATTTTGTATTGTGGCTTCATTAATGGATTCTGGTTTTAGTTGTATTTCAGAGGATGAATGGAAGGTTGCAGTTCAAGAGGATGGATCGATTCAACAGGTTATTGACATGTTAGGAAAGGGTTGGATACCTAAAGACGGTGAAGTGAGTTCATTCAAATATGTTTTTACAGAGTTAAGTATGCATTCGGGCGTTTTGAGAAGAACGGATTTGGTGGTTGTGCCAGTTTCTTTGCAGAACAAGGTCTTGGCTCTGGCCCACGAAGGTCACGTGGGTATGAGGGTGATGAAGAGAAGACTTAGAGAAGTCTTTTGGTGGCCGGGGATGGATCGTACAGTTGAACATTTTGTGAGAGACTGTATTGCATGTGCTGTCAGTGAAAAGACTCAAGTCACGTTTCCCAGTCCTATTGAGGCGGTGCCTGTTTCTGACAAACCATGGTTCAAGTTAGGTTTAGACATCATTGGACCCATGTATGTTTTGGATGAACGGAACAGGTATGGTTTAGTGGTGGTGGATTATGGTTCTAGGTGGCCTGAAGTTAAATTTGTGAGGTCTGCCAACACTGAAGAGGTTATGGATTTTCTCCAGTCTTTATTTTTAAGGGAAGGTGCTCCAATTGAACTTATCACTGACAATGGGGTGCAGTTCATGTCTAAGGAATTTCAAGGGTTTTTGTGTCATTGGGGCGTCAAACACATCACTACTTCGTTGTATCATCCCCGCAGCATTGGTTTAGTGGAACGATGTAACAGGGTCATAAAAGACAGCATTCAATTTTCCATGGCCAATGGTTTGAATTGGAAAAAGGAACTAGTAGATTTGCTCTGGGCATTGCGTACTACCCCTAATTTGTTACCAAAGTATCTCCTTTTGCACTATTAAAAGGTAGGTTGGCCTCCACTAAATTGGTTAGACCTTGGATGCGGGATTTAAATGTTCCTAATATGAAACCAGAGTTAATGAAAGACAATTGTGACAAAGCTCAGAGCAAGTATGTTACCAGCGAGCAAATCAAAGGAAAAAAACAGGCTGTCTTCCAAGCAGGGGATTGGGTTAAAATGAGACTTCCTGGTTTTGTTGCCAAAGGTCGTTCCAAGTTTTCTTGTCCCATGCAAATCATTGCATTGAGAGGCAGATCAGTCAAACTCAGTGATGGGAAATGGTGGAATATGGAGAGGTTGTCCAAACAGAAATTTGTTGGTGACCATTGCATGAGTTCCACTTCCCAAAGTGGGCCCAGTTCCACCACTCAATGTGACCCCAGTTTAAATGCTTCTGCAAGAGAAAGGAGACCTCCTGTTTGGCTCAAGGATTATGTTAGATTTTAATGCACGCCCTTAGTGCACGCTTTCAGCTTTTGATCTATGTTAAATGCCATTGCATACTTTCATGTTTTTTTTGTGTCTTTTGGTTTGTTTTTCTACTGCATGCATACTGCATAATTCTTCTTTTGTTGCTATTGTAAGGGAAGAGATGTGTTGGGTCCTGTACCTTTTAATACTAGCACATGCCACCATGACTACGGGTTCTATGTTGGAATGGTGGAATGTGGAATGGTTAGGAGCAGCAGTTGGTGTTGGTGTTTGCTCTGACCGGTCGTCTACCTTGAACTTCAATAAAGAACATTAACTTACCTGACGAGTCATCTACTTCCTTTCAGTATGGATTTTTCTTGTGTTGTGTTTTCACTTCATTACTGTTTGTGTGCTGCATAAATACTTTACAAACTGCCTCTAAGATAAGCAGGACTGTTTTTGTGTCAAGTTACCAGAGGGTTAAGCACAGGTTATTTTAGTGACTTTTGTGGTACACCCTGACAGGGATTGTGGCTGTAGCTTGCTCATGGTTAACATTCCACTCAACCAACAACCGATGTTCTCACATTATTGATTTATTTATTTTGAATAGCACTGTGTGTAGACTTGTGGTTGCTTCAGAGCACACAGTCTGCACCAGGAAAAATACAAAGAAAAGCAATGGGTGGTAAGAGTCCAATAATTAATATTCTTCTTCTCAATGCCCAAGAGGGTTAAGTTTTAATGTAGTTGAGCCAGATAAGTTATTGTTCTCAAGTTCCTATTAAAGTGCACATAGTTTAGTTTGGCTCTCAACGTTTTGCCAGGGCACTCCACAACCTTGGAGCCCAGACTCCTACAGTCCTCCCTCCTCCATATCTAAGACCTTTTTTATGATCACATGTGCATTCAGTGGTCTTAGGGTCCAATGTGGGCCATAGTGGAATGTATGTTTCTCTAAGAAGATTATATTCTTTCCCCCACTGGGAGTCAGTGAAGTGTTTTCAGAGTAGGTCTGGAATGGTCTGGAATCCAAAGACTCAGGCATATTGTTGCAGCAGGGTTAAGAGCATTTGCAACCAATGCAGGTCAAGTTTCATACTGATCAATCAGGAGAAGAATGGGAAGAAACATATAAAAGTGGTCAAAAAAGCAAGACATTTTCATTTTAATTCATATAGGAATCTTTGATTTCTACTACAACATTAATACGTGAATAGAATTTTGTCAAATATTGCATGAAACTTGAACTTTACTCACAGGCGTGCAATTGCATGGTTTGGTGTGAATCCATTTTGGTTTTGAGATTTACTTTACAAAATGGTATTGGCCATGCTTCAAATTGTTAATTTATACCTATATCTAGATTGGTAATTTGCAGATCTTCTGTGGATTTGCAAATCCTCAAGGAATCCACAAGTTCTTTAAACAAAAAAAAGAAACAGCATTAGATGAGGTAGCTTTTTTTCTATTGTCACCCGCAAATTCGCAAATCCTGAGCCAGATCGACAAATCTGAATGCTCTGAATGGATAGGAAGTCACAGAATTCTATTTTGGCCACCTTTAGCCAATGGGGAGCACTGACCACTGAATTGGGAAAAAAATTTAAAAAGACTATATAGGGTTGGGTGACAGTGCACTAACCATTAGGATTATATGGTGGGCCAAAAGGGACTCAATGATATTACAATGAATTTTTAAAAATGAATTTTGTCACAGGGTGCCAATTCCCAAAGAGCCCCACAGTCGTGGAGGAGGCTCTGCAGCTGCGGGGGAGTCTCCGCACTGCAGTTTCTCCTTGCAAAGATTCTGCCTCGAGTTTGGATACTCCGCCACGACTGCGGAGGCTCTTTGTTTATTGGAATTAATTGAAATGAATGAAGCACAGAATTAATCTTCTAAGTACACAGCATCTTCAGCCAAAAGGCCACTGGTTGATCTGTTGAGCTATCACAAATGGACAAATACCTGTGATTTAAATTGTAACTGACAGTGTATGAATAGGAATAAAATGAGAAAAAGTTCAAGCTTTCTCTCCAGGAGCAAAAGGAAACTAATTTGATTTTGAATCATCCACACATTATTCCATTTTTACCCTAGATCATACTAAACTTTCACAAACATGTTGCCTATGCTTCTGTAACAGATTTAAATAACCAGTGGAACTGAAAGATCAACACGAAGAGAAGATGAAAGCACCCTTTGATAAAATCCTTGTTTACAAAAGAATGGTGTTACTTTGGTGTCACTAAGAGATGTAGGAACAATTTGCAATTGGTAAATTGGAAATCAGTTATGCTGACTTGCATTACAATTGCACCGGAGATATTGCTCTATACTTTGATTGGTTTGCTCTGTCAAGTCTTTTGACTGGGCATGACAATCAGAAGAAAGAGCTTGTTGAATTCCCAATGCCTTTTTGGCTGAAATGCAATTTATTTCATGAAACCAAAGGCTAAGGTGGCTTAGTGGACTAATGCGTCCAATGTAGTGGCCTGTGTTTGACCTCATTGTCATAGGTTCAAATTCCAGTTGGTCCTTTCATTCTTCTAAGGTCGATAAAATGAGTACCATTGAGTTGGGTAACAATAAACATCTTTTATTCAACTCGAAGAAGCCCTTCTGGGTGAACGTGTGCTTTACAAATACACAATATGCTATATATTTAAATGAAGATTTTCTAATTCATCGATCTGTTTTGTGCCATCTTGAATTTTTCTAAGAACAACTGAACTATTCCAGCCACATGTTGATAAGGTCTTTTAGGCTGATCCTGATTCTGTGAAGATTTAGGATAACAGTGGAATAGAACACTCTCTAGCACATTTTTTTGAACCAGGAATATAAGTGATCATAAACTCGTAATGTGCAAAGAAAATCACCATCTAGCTTGGCGGCTTTCCTGCATTGAAGATTTTGTAAAGACTTCAAATTCCAATGATCAGTTTGGATATTAAATGGTTCTCAAGTGCGCATTAAAAAATGCCTCAATTCAGTACAAGTCACCTCCATGGCTAAAATTTCTCTTTAAAGAATGAGTAGTTCCATAAGGACTCTGACAAAAACATAAGATGAATAAAAGAAATGGAGGCTTATCTACAAGCCCCTTGTGCTGCTGGTACGTCACATTTTCCCATATTAAGAGTGGCGCACTGGCGGCACAAGAGGCTTGTAAATAAGCCCCATGATTTTCTAGATGATCTGTCCATCATATTCTAGCTCTTGTAACGAACTGCTCCAACTGCATAAAGTAACAGGGTGTTTGAATAAACATCTCTTTAAGTGAATAACAGCTCTTTGAGCTTAATCTTCTCAGAAAAAACCTCTCTTCATATGTTCCTTTTTCAAAATATGAGTGAGGGCGCTAGTTATCTCTGTACATTTTTTGGTACATTGCTGATAAAAGTTTGTAACTGCAAAAACCTTTGACTCCCTTTAACTCACACTTCTCAGTTTGGAAAAGTAGTGTTGTTGCTGAAGTCTTGACAGCACCTGGTAAATCATGATTTGAATTAAGCCTCTAAAGTCAATACAAAGTCAAACATCTTGATCTTTCTTGAGTACAAATACAAAAGTGCCCCATAATGTTATGAAGATGGTACAGTTAAAACATTTTGTAAATTCTGCTGTAAATTAGTGTTCAGCAGCTTCTTGTGTTCTTAGTTAGTAAATATGTTCAAAAGGACAATAGTGCTTGGTTTGATTGGCAAGGCACAATCTTAGTCCCAACGAGGGGGGAGGTAAATAGTGGGCAGTTGCTTCCGCAGTTTATGAGCTCCAAAGGCTGGGTGTGAGGTCACTTTGCCAGTGTGTTGGACACCTTAGAACACAAGTATAGCCACGGTTAGCAATGAAGGTGCTACACTTCACTTCCGTCTTGGCTTCAGGTCAGTGGGATCGTCTTGCCATCTCTAAACACAGTGGGTGGATACCGTCCCCTCACATTCACCCTTGACTTGTTCTCGGGTTACAATTTTTTTCTGTATGGCAAAGCTAGAAACTGAATTACTTCTCTGTATTTTGTTTTCTTTCCTGACGAACTTTGATACTTTTTCATAGAGGCCATTTCGGATGTTTCACTGCTCCAGCATACAGAATAGCAAACATGCTCTGACTCAGCATGGGGGGCACGCAAAGAAGCTGGTTATTTGCTGTTAGAGAGTTCAAGGAAACTTTAAATTTGAATTCGGTCCAATGTTTGTTTGTTTTTTGGAAATTTGTCCCGAGCTCTTAAATTTACTCACTCCCAAATGCCCTTCAAGTGGATATCAGTTTTTCACAGGGACTGCAGCATGCCAGTAAGGCCCTCATTAAGAGTAGGCTGGGTTTGGGTGCGCTGATACCTGAGGGATAGAAAGTAAACGCGAATTCTGTCGTTCATCCCGGCAACTCAATCTGGTCAATACAAGCTTTGTACCCAGAATGGGGAATAATCATGGATTATGGAATTAGAAGCTTCTTTGCTGCAGGTTTTCCTCCATTCCGGGGACAAATCAAATCAGATTTATCAACTTCTAGCAGAAGTTGGTAAATGTGAATGGGGGCTGCATGAGAGGGGTGCAGCAGGTTAGGAAGGCTTATGGGAGCAGGACAGACACTTTAATGTCAGGGAGGAGCATTGCCTGCCCCCTTTTTCCTTGTGTTGGTTTGGGCAGGGTGGGTGCTGGACTGTGTGTGTGCCCACAGTCCATGCCCAGAGGACCAGTGGTTTTACAAGTGTGGATTTGGGCCCTTAGTGTTTTCACATCTGGTCATTTTGGCTACCAAATCAGGTGGTGATACTGCTCCACCAGGCTTGGAATGAGGACCTAAAATATTTAAATATTTTCAGATGAAACTTGCTTAAAAGTGCAGCATGCAGTAGGAATTCCAATAATCCAACTGTTTTTTCACTTGATTAGTTGTGATATGTTGTGGTGCACGTTGAAATTTGTATTGTATTTGTACTCATTTTCTGAGCATTTTGATCAAATGTTCAGATCATAGTGTGTTTTTTAAAGTTAACAACTATACTTAAGAGTTCAGCTGTAGGTTGTAAGATACACATCCTGGAGAGAGTCTGAAGAGTGATTTGACAGTTGAGGTAATATTCAATATATCGATCATTGTGAATTTGCACGCTAGGAACAATTAGGGGTTGTCTGAGGTGAGCACAAGGTAAGTGTTTTTTAAAATGTTTTTATTTTATTTTCACTATCCCGTCGTATGTCGAATTCAACCACCACCACGCTTACCTGCACGGGTCGCGAATGCTATAAAGATCGAGCGTCTTGCCTTGTTGTCTGGGTTAACACTGAACACCTGTTTGCGGGCGGATGTTGAGAATCAAGTAAGGGGTAGAAGGGAGACAGGCTGATTTGGAAAGCAGGTGATGTGGAATAGGAAATGATTGTCATCCATCCCCCCTTCACCTTCCACTGTTACCTCCGGGCTCTTTCATATTCTCAGTGATGACAGCTGCATCTCTTGTTCCTAATGCTAATTACATCCCCTTGAAGGACATTCTTTAGTTAGTTATTCCTACTCCAGGTAACTTCTGATTCTTAAACTAATTTCTCTTTGTTTGCAGATGATGATGTCCTTGAAATGTTCTTTCTTAATTTACTGTACCTACAATGTGTTACATGACAGTTCTCTATAAGCGACTCTATCAATTTTTCTGGTAGTCACCTTTCTGGAAGTGTTGCTCTTGATAAAAATACAAAATAAATTGAAAAATAAATAAATAAATAAATCCTCTCAGTCTTGGGCCACTTCGGTCATCAGTAGCTAGAGAGCATCATGTATCCTATGGCAGAGGAACAGTTTGTTATTCAAGTCAAGAGTGTTCCGTTAGGGAAGTGAACAAAGATAAAGATATGAGTGTCACCAACAAATAGGTAATAAGAGAAGTTGTATTAGGAGACAATGTGTCTGAGGAGGTAGTGTGAAGGGGTAAGAGGAGAGGGCAGGTGGTGGGCCCTAAAGTCAGAGCTAACCCAGCAGAAGGGCATCTACGCACTCATTACAAGCAGCCTCTCCATTCCGATGGTACCAGCAACAGCAGTTACCACCCCCATCCGATATGTAAGATCTGTGCTTTGTTGGACTTGGCCTTCTCTGCAGGGTCACCACCAACACTTCTGCCTTCCCCCCTCCTGTTTTCTCAATTAGGTTTTGTTGGCATTAACACTGTCTGCATTTTGTTTCCTTTACCACTGCTAACCAATGGTAAGTATTTGTGCTCCCTCCTTTAAACATGGTAAAATTGGCTCTACCTAATCAGTGCATATAATTTGCTTGTAAGTCCTAGTAAAGTGGTACTACATGTACCCAGGCCCTGTATATTAAATGCTGCTAGTGGGCCTGCAGCATTCATTGTACCCCCCAACCAAAGTAGCACTTTAAAGCATGTCTCAGGCCTGCCATTGTAGCTTTTAGTGCAGTATTAAACTGCTAATCTGATCTGGCTGGGTGCATTGCATTTAAAAAAAGAAGTAGAACATGTGGGTTCAAGTTTTACATGTCCTGGTGTGAAAAACTTCTAAATTTGTTTTCTATTTTAAATGGGAGCAGGTAGGAATATCATGTTTGGACTCAAATGAATTGTAATTTAAAATCCTCTTTAATGGTAATGTCGGATTTTAGGTCAGAATTATGCAAATGCCACTTTTAGAAATTTGGCATTTTTCTTACCCATACCATTTGGTGCCTGCTGCCAGTGCATTTGGCCACATGACTGTGAATGGCTCTGATGTTGGGGGTTTTGAGTATTTCTGCCAGAGAGTAAGACAGAGGAGACTGGGTGTAGGCAGGATGGGCCATTCTGCCAGGATTGCTGGAGGGGGAGCTGTCTCCTGCCCGACTTACATTTTAAAGGGCCATGGCCCCAGCACACACAAAGGAACCTAACACTAGTCTTTTGTCACTCCAGAATTCTTGGAGCCTTGACAGGGGAAGGGAAGAACTTTCAAGAACTGAATGTGGGGGTAGTAAAGGGAAGCATCCGACTTCAAAGGCTGGCACCAGGTATACATATTGGACCCTCAGAGCACCTCTTCAGTACACTCCTGTACCTGTGGATGTTACATAAGTGACACTGAATTGCTCCCCAAAGGAATGCTGTGGTGCTACCAGAGGTCCGTCCTGGTGCTTGAGGACTGCCTTGACCCCTTGAGTGCTGCCCTACTGTCTGAGAAGGAAGACTGGACCTGCTCTCTTCATCCCAGGCTACCTGACTGACTCAAGGGTCAATTGACTGACCTCATGTCTGAACTACAGGGACACAACAAGATCCAGAGGCTTCCCTGCAAATGCCCAGCTGACCTGCTGCAACTGGACCTACCTGGACCTGCAAGTGGACCTGCCTGAGCCCTGCTGGCCTCTGCTAGAGTGAGTCCCCATTTGTGCTAAGACTTTGCCTCCCAAGCCAATCACTAATGCAAAGCTTCGGTGACTTTTTGCGCTACAGCGACCACCAGAAACATCCGGCACCGCGAGATCTGCACTTCAAAATGAGGAATTACTGTGGAATCAGGCCTTAATTTACTGATTGTCATGGTAATTCCTCATTTCAAAGGGGATTCTGAGGCTCCCACTTGTAATGGCCTGCATTTTCCCTCCTCTATTGTTATTGATACTACTGGTATAGGTGGTGGAGAGAATCATAGTGAGGGCCCTAGTAGGACAGACTAGTAAAGTAGACACAGAGTCGATCTGAAGAGTGCTGTCCCTGTAGTGCCAAAGCTATGCTTAGCTTACAGGAACATCTCATCATCAATTTAAAACATATTTAATTGGGTTTACAATTATCACCCATCAGCATAGCACACATTAAACGTAAACCATGTGTATCTAGGCAGGGATGATCTGGATATAGTACAGCAAACTCTACATAGAGGTTTGGTTCTGCCTTAACATCTGTAACAGATGTTCAATTGCTCTAAATCCTTCACCCATTAATTAGAGCAATTATTAGCCGATTCCAACAACTGATTCCATCAAGGCATGCCATGGCACAACATATGCTTTCCTCCTAGTCTCAAAATCATCTGATAACACTCGAGATATGGTTATAAAACATATTAAACAAATCCAACCATTCTTGAGAGGCTTCCAACGGTGATCATACAATGCAGTGTTTATGAGGAGTTAATTGAAACAGATCATCAGCTTTACAGTACATAACTCTTACTGCTTGTTTTTTTATTGACTTCTGTTTGTGCTATCTCTGTAGAGGTAAAAAAGGGATAAGCTGTAGGGCATGAGGAATATAGAGGGGAGAATATGAGACTTGAAAACTATCTTGGCGTACTGCCTCCCCCACTTATTCAAAGCAAAATAATGTTGTATCTCCTCCTCAATAGCCTGAGTGAAGACTGTGTCTTCCAGGGAGTCTACTTTTAATTTTCCAGGTGGGGATAACTGTCCACAACCTCTCACATTTCATGGCCAGAAGTAAGGGATTATGATCTGACAGTGTTCTAGTTAGGCATTCTACATTATTAACTTCCTTCTGTATCTGTGGAGACCTCATAAACGTATCACTCTCTTATGCAAATCATGCATCCCTGAATAGAACACACAATCCCTATCCTTGGGATGTTTTACCCTCTAGAAGTCAAGCATTCCCCATTGGGACAGCCATCCCCTTTGTGCCTTTGCAGCCATCGTTATAGGTAACTCTTGAAATGTAGGGTGAGTTCAGTCTAAGGATATGTCAGTCACATAGTTAAAAAGGCCTTCTATTATCGCTTTATTGGATATTGGATGAAACACACCAACTGCTTGACTATCATATCTAGGACACCTGATTGATTCACATTAGGAGCATATATAGTAAGGTGGCATCACACCCCTTATTCTCCCGCCCAAAACGAAATATCTTCCTTCCTTGTCTTTTATTCTCTTGTTATTTGAAAGGGGATGCTCTGCCTTATCCATACAAGCACTACCTATGTCAAGGCTGAACACTCTGTAAAGTAAAGCTGCCCTCGCCATCTTTTCTGAAGGGCTTCACCCTCTGTTAGATTGAGGTGGGAGTCCTGAAACAGGGCAATTTTACTACCCTTCTCTTTATGGATATTTGAACCCCATATATATGTTCATATTATTAAGCCTCCTAACATTCCAAGTAAGCAGCTCAGTCTTCAGGGATTCCTGTTTCATAACAAGAGTGGCCCATGCCTAAAAAAAATTAAAAAATGAATGTGTCCCTCTGTAACGCAACTGGTGCTCATGTAAAGCGATCTGATACCTTCGGGTCGAGTTCACGCTGTAAAAACTCACCCCCCAAAAAAGAGCACTTATTTTCCTACTACTGGTGGTGAAAACGATTAACAGAATACCCCGGCATTTCAAACAGGACCTCATTCAGGTTTTATGTTTTTTCCAGTAATGCTTTGCCCATTGCCAACCACTCCAGCATAACATAAAGCTGTAAGAGACCTGGACAGCAAGGCAGTGGCTCATCCATCCAAAAGGAGGTGAGAAACCACAACTACAATCATTGCTGATCTTGCACTCCTTTTAGACTGTTAAAACAATGCCAAAAAAACAAAGAGATCGGGTAAGCGTGTGGAATATCCAGCACCTCTCAGTCACCCAATATTTGCCCAGCTGTCTAAATCTAGCATTTCTAAGGCACCATCTGTCCCTGACTCCCAGCTTCAGGCAAGATGTACAATTTTGCTGTGATCTGGACTCCCGCATAGGCTTATCTGCTGTGCTCGGGGCAATCTTGGAGATCCATTCCTCTTCTGTATGCAATACTTAGGTATCGGAGTTGGAGTCTGTGCCTGTTCTGGGGTATCTGCTTCTTACATCTTTATGTGTAGTCCCTTTAAGGCCGGCAGTCACCTAGCCCTTCTGGGGGCCTATGAAACATTTGGAACTGGAGGCCATCAAGTTATTCAACTTGGCAGAAAACAAGAGCACATACTTCAGTCTCATTTCCCTGAGGCTGTGCTTCATGTTGCTGCACAGCGACTGTAAAGTCAGGAAATACCATTACTTTTTCTCTCTTCCTACGAGGCCCTTCTTTTTGTGATAAATGTCGCTTGCGGTCCCAATTTCTAAATGAAGGAGCCTGGCAACCACAGGTCTGGGCAGTACCCTAGGTGGCGGTGCTCTCTTCAGGACCTCTGTGCCAAGGCAAAGAAGGACAACAGGCCTCCCAGCTTGATCGTGTGTTTCAGCCATGCTTCCAGAAACGTGACCATGCATTTTCTTTCAATGCGCTTGGGTAGCCCAACAACACTGACATTATTATGATGGACGCTGAAAACAACAAGAGAGGGAGGGAATACAAAGTAAGGACCACTCTCAATCCCCCGGGGTAGATATGATTATAAACAACGAGAGTGTGCCTTATATTTACAAATAGAGCACAACAGTAGAATCCAACTAGGTTCTTAATAAAGCTCTCACTCACCAACCTGGTTGGTGACATGCTTCATCATCGGGCCTCACCAGAGCGGCCGAATGCCATCCTGGTGTGCTTCGACGCCAGAATTACTGCGGAGCTGGTTTAAGGTGTCCAGTGTATAGTGAAGGTGATTGTTAAAAATGTCTGGTTGTGTCAAACAATAGATTTTATTAAAAGCCAATCAGACATAGATAAAAACAAAGTGTAGGAAATTTTTAACAATCACCTTCACTATACACTGGACACCTTAAACCAGCTCCGCAGTAATTCTGGCGTCGAAGCACACCAGGGTGGCATTCGGCCGCTCCTGGTGGGGCCCGATGATGAAGCATGTCACCAACCAGGTTGGTGAGTGAGGCCATTATTATGATGGACCCTGCCCTGTAAGTCTTCCATGTACTGGACTCGTTCTATCAAATCCTTTATCTGTGTTTGAAGGTCCTCAGTGGCTGGTTTGGGTTCCACCACTGCATGCTCAGTTTTTGTAAAGCAATTTTTCATGGCTACTTCACGACTGAATCCAACTTCAGCTGTTTTCTGCTGGTCCCCCACCCTCCATCCACAACTCTGCTTGCTTTTTTCGCTGGCTTGATGTCCAATATTGCAGCATGATAATTGTAATGATGAGGGTTGGCTGGGAGCTGAGCCACATGTGAGCTACTCCTTTGCCATCATCAATTATGTGGTAGGCAACAGCAAGATTGAATATGGAGTTGGTAAAGCACTAGTGTGGTCGAAAGAAATAGTGAATTCATGGACCAGAGCAGAATAATTGGAATTCTGTTTGTGGAAACCAGACTACAGTCGGTTACAAAGGTAATTACCGAGGAATGGACAGATTGCCCTTCTCAAGGATTTTTCGGCAAGAATCAGAGGAGAAAAATATAGGGTGATATTTGAAAATGTAGGGTCCACAGATGATTTCTTAGTTAGTAGGATAATTCTGAAATTATGAAGATAAAATACATCCATAGATGAGTGATAGGAAAAATCGGTAAGGCTGGTGGTTGAGAGTGAATGGATCACTATTTCACTAATTAGTTTTGTGAAAATGGCAGAAAAGGGAGAAGGTGATTGGAGACTAGGGCTGAGTTCAGGTTTTGAGATGGAGAGGATGGAAGAGAGCAAAGATTATGTTGGTAATGGTGTCGGTGGAATGAAAAAGGAATGTGGCGCAGTACGAGAATGGAAAAGGATATTCGGATTGTTTAGAAGCAGGCTGCAAAGTTTTTGACTGTGATGGAAAAGGAGATGGCATGAACACATAATGCGCAAATGTACAGTTTAAGAGTTTTGGCAAGGTTGTCTTCGAAGGGCAGGATAAGATTTTAAAGGTGGGTGCATTTGGTAAAGTCAAAGGCATGTGGGATGGTGGTGAGATAGCGTTTTCAAGTCCTAAGTGAGAATGGGCAACAGTTTCCCACCTGCAGCGGTGAAGGCGTATGTGTATTCTCACAAAGCTGGTGGTTAGGTGATACAAGATACAGGGAAGGGAGTGTTGAAGTCACCTTGTGCTAAGAGAGCAGGGTATATCAATGGCATGTTAAAGGCATGAGTGCACAAGTTGAGGTTTTTAGTGACGGGAAGGTCAGTGAAATGTGAAAGGCAAAGAACTGATTCATGCAATGAGATTTCAAAGGACTGGTGTTAGGTGTACAATTGCACTTTAAAAGTGTGGTCAAGGGTGTGGCTGGTGGGAGATATGAGATAATTATTAAGAGCATGTAGATGAGGTAGCAGACTCAATGAGAGAAGTCCATTTCAGGGTAGGTACATACAGGGCTATGGAGATGGGGATAGGATTGATGGTGTTTATGCTGAAATGAGTGGGCAGAGAACTCATGGTGATGCACTAATAGGAGGAGTTGTTTTGATGTTTTTATTAAGGTTAAAATTGTAAAGGAGGAGAAGTGAGGGAGAGTTCAAGAAGTGGTCAATTCTCCAAGAATGTGCATGAAGCAGTGCAAGTGGGCAATGTGCTGGTATTTGTAGATCGGGGAAAGACAACCAGTTGGTCAAATGAGGCGTGATTAAGGAGAGTTGATGAGCATGGTAGAGAGGATCTGCTCTGGAGATAAAAATGTGGTCAGTAGCGTTTTTAGGTCTCGCATAGGCAGCACATGCGCTGTCTCTTCGAGACATGCTGTATCTACTCTGTGGGGTTACAGCCCACCCAACGCTTTTGATACGTTTGTTCGCATGTCCTTTCCAAAAGATTACTTGTATGTGGGTGATCAGTGTTTCTTGTCCCTCCTTTTGGTGTCTTGCTTGCTCCCAGGGAGCAGTGGCCTATTACTTGTATCCTTTCACTTTTGTCTATTTCTGTTTGTGTATGCGCACTATTTTGTTAGTTGCTTTTAGTCCAGCCCAAGCCCAGTGCGTATTTTTCATTACTTTCAACCCAGCCTGTGTTTTGGGAATTTGCGTTTTTATTTCTTGTGCGTGATTTAAATTAATATTCAGAGCAACGTCTCCCACATCAAAGTGTCTCTCCAACGCCACTCAAACTACCAGCTCATTTCACTGGGCTACGTGTTTTTGGAGAATGACCTTTCGAGTGAAAATGTGCAGCACTCAGATCCAGCAGCATGTGTGAAACAGAACCCGCTTCTTAATAATTGAGTTATGTGGAGGACCGGTAGCTTATTAAGCTTTCTGTCTGCTGCGCTGTTGATGAATGAGTCTGCAGGAAAGACAGGGCCTTTGCTTGCATCCCAGCCTCTCCCTCCGTTCTAGAGTATATGTGTTGTCTCATTGCAGATGGGAACACACCGAGATTGGCCATAGTTCTAAAACCGGGAGCCAGGAATCTTATTAAAGTAAGCTGCAGCTATTTGCAGCCTGCAATAAAGCTGCACAGCTACTGTAACCCGATTTCTCAAATCCCAGGCAGGGCGCTACAGCCACCCTCTCCTTCCTTGTTTGCATATTATCCACATTAAAACAATAGCCTTCTGTATCCCACGCCCTCCCTCGTTGCTGCTTCACCCATTCGCCCCTGCATCCAACCCTCCGCCCTCCCCTGCCATTACTTGCCCGGTCTCCCTAACCCATTGTAGCCCCGTTGTTGTTCTTTTTAAAGGAGGCCCATGCTTATTTTGGTTTTTGGTGGATTCGGCAAGACAGTTTTCCCTGAGACCTGTACTTTAAATCACGGCAGTGGAAGATATTCCTTTACTTCATTTTATTCGCTCTGGCTGACCATAAATGTACATTTCAAAAAAACAATGAGGATTAAGATGTGAAGCTGGCAAGACCGGTATTTTTTTCTATATCAGTCTGAGCATCGGTACAGAGCCTACCCAGCTTAGTTCAGGTAAGTGCTATAGCATTCCACTTTGCTGATTGGAGATTAGTGCTTCCCCAGACCCTAGACACACGAGGAGTCAATGCGACGTGAGTTTGGTAATACCAGCACACACACAACTTGTTTTATATATTTATTTGTTGCTGAACTCTTCTTTCATTCTTTCCATTAACTCTCCTCCTTGTCTTTTCTTTGTGTCTACTCACGGGTGCTGATAAAGTGAGAAGTGAAGCAGCACCCAAGGAGCCTGAAATTCTCAGTTGTTAGGGGACCCACCCACAGTCTTATGAGCACCCCCATCGGGGTCAGAGGCTGTCCAAAAGCCATGCTGCACAACATCAGGATACTGTACAGAATGGCTAAAGCCATTGGCAAACTCAATAGGTCCCTAAGGAGGACCTAATGGCTTTGCCAATGCTTGTTCTTTTTGTACAGTGGAGTGTTCAAAAGACACCTCAATAGTGTACCAAGAATTGGGTCAGGTCTGACTCTGTCATTAGTATGGAATCATTATTCAGATGTGTTGACAAAATGGAAGGTGGAAGGAATGGGAGTCGAATATGACCATAATGAAGCAGGCATTTTTACATATAAACTCACATTGCTTAAGAAAAATTAATATATTTTTTTTCATTTGCATATGTCTTGCATATAATCTAGGACAAAAGGGTCAGAGAAATATACAAAATAACCCCATTTGCAGTAATTAATTAAAAATAAATCAACCACACATCACAACAAACATTGGCAATGCCAATAGGTCTGGCTTTAAAAGAATGATGTATGGTAATGTGAAGTATAAGAAGTAGATAGCACTGGCATTGATATATATTTAGGTGGAAGAAACGAACTGTAGAATAATATTGGTGTAAGTTAAAAAGGCAGTGACAGTTGCACTGTCAAGCAAGACCCGAAAATCCCTGTAGGTTAGTGACTGCCCTTCTACCATCTGTGCTGCTGTCAGAGAAAAACACCATAAATTACTTAGTTATCTAAGACACTCTAATAGCATTACAATGCCATGTGTGTGCCCCTGAAAGGTCAACCTCAGTCAGCTGGATAAATAAACAAAACTGATCACAGCTGGCTGGTGGGCAAGCACTTCTTTTGTGGAAGCACACAATTTCAGCCCAATCCAAACATGTACGCCTGACTCCCAACATGTGGGTGGAGCCAAATCCCTTCTCTAGTGAAGGTCGAATAATTGTCTTGTGACAGCTGCGTTATTAAGCCAAACCATAAAAAGGAAGCATTCAACATACTTATATAGTGCCAAAAGGCAGCAAGATCAACTGCAGCAATAGGTCCAGATAAAATCCCCATTAAGGTTTTTCAAAGCAACCCTGAAGACTGGAGCTAGTTTTTGGCTCCGATATTCTCTCACTGTCTTTCCACCGGGAGAATCCCAAAATCATGGTAAGGAGGCATTGTGGTGCCCATCTTAAAAAAAGGGTCTTGACTACTCCCCAATAACTACCGACAGATAGCCCTCTTGGATGCTACAGGGAAGATCTTTGCTAAATGCGTGGTGGAACATCTGAAAGACTGGGCATTTTCTACAGGAGCGATACCAACGACTCAGGCTGGCTTTCGACTAAAGCACTCTGTGACGGATAACATCGAAGTGTTACAAACAGTCATAGACAAATATGTAGTAATGAAGAAGCAAACGGTTTATTGTGTTTTTGTCGATTTTACCACTGCCTTTGACCGCGTAGATAGGCCAACTCTATGGACTAAGCTAGGGAAGCTTGGAATACCGAACGACTTGCTCACCATAATTATGGCATTACATTCTGCAACTTGGTGTAAAGTTCAGCTGGGGGGTGAAAAGGGTTGACAGGGCCTATTGCTACGAGGAACGGCCTTAAGTAAGGCTGCGTCTTAGCCCCCATTTTATTTTCCTTATACATAAGTGACCTCCCAGAGTGTTTACAAACAATCAGTAACGTCCCACCAAAAATAGCCTCCTGCAATATGCACATTTTAATGTACGCTGACGATGTAGTAATATTGGATCTTACACCAGTAGGTTTACAAAGAAATCTTAATGCTCTAGATAAGTATGCTAAAGACAATTATCTTATACCAAATACCTCTAAAACTAAAGTCCTCCCCTTCAGGGGTAGAAAGCACTACTTGTACTATAACTGGAAATTAGATAGGAAACCCTTAGATGTAGTTAAAGAATATGCTTACCTGGGGAGAATTTTCACCCAGACCTTACAAAATTTGCCCCATCTCGGGCACATCAGCCTAAAGGCTGAAGCCCACGTTGGTGGACTATTGAGATTCTATTCCTCCTCAGGTAATAGACATTTCGCTTCTATCCTTGAGGTCTACCGCTCAAAGATACCACCAATTTTACTATATGCTCTGGAATATATCCCGATTAAGGCATGGCAGTGACTGAATGTAAAAGAAGGGACTCTACTGCATAAATTGCTAAGAGTCAACCAGTCAGTACCCGTCCAAGCAATTCGCCTTGAGCTATCTATAGACAGCGTGTATGCAAAATCCATTATAAATATACTTCGCTGGGCCTATAATCTTTTACATGCAGACCAAGGGACCATAAGGTATGTCCTGAAATTGGAGACTTTTAGAGACGATGCACCCCAGCACACTTTTAATAAGAACTTAAATATTGCACTAACTCAGTCTGGCTGCACGATTGTGTTAAAACGAAGAATGATGCGCAGGCTAGTCTTGTAGAAAAGGTAGTAGATTTATTCTTGAGATTACTTCTCAGGTTACAGGTTACAGGATGTTGGTCTGATCCATAAAAGTGCCCCACCAGGAGCAGCCTCCTCGCTGCTCAGCCCTTCCACACCAACTGATTCTCCCATCAATACAAACACACTCAACATTCTATATGACCTCATCATAGGCTGAGCAGCCAGGCAGAGAACCACTGTAGGGAGAGTGCATTGGGTAATTAGTACATTACAACACATCTCCCCCCTTATAGTGATCGAAAACATTCAAAATGTATGAAGGTGATAAAACATACATCTCAGCAAAGGAGGATGCATTAACAACAAAATAATTATACATCACCACCCCCTCCTATAATGATCATAAACAATCAAATGCATAGAGATTGTAAAACATACAAATGACAGCAAAGGAGGATGCATAAAACAACAAAATCATTATATACATTTCCCCCCTTATAATGATCATAAACAACAAAGAATGCAAGGTAAAGAAATACATTCTTAAAAACAGTGGATGCTATCCACCATAACCCACACTACAAACTGCAGGTACAATACCCCCACACCACACGGAGTACCCATTGCGCCACAAACTAAGGCACAAGACTGCGGCAGAACAGGGATCTACAACCCTCAACTGCACATACTAATGACAGGACAGGTCTACCTCAAAGAAGAGAAATAAGACTCCACCCACACCAAGACAGGGTAATTACATCCCAAAACACTCTTGAAACACTACTGAAACTCAATATGGGTATATTTAAACCCAAGGCAAATCCAGGGTATCTTAAACCAATGACACTCTCGCAACATATTATGGGTATCACGAGGCAACAACCATTCACAGGGTATCACCAAAACCAATAAGTCAGAGAAGCTTTATAAAAGGAGTCTTCTCACGTGCGCACCCACAACGCACAGTCCAAGCACCTCACACGAGGCAACAACCATTCACAGGGTATCACCAAAACCAATAAGTCAGAGAAGCTTTATAAAAAGGAGTCTTCTCACGTGCGCACCCACAACGCACAGTCCAAGCACCTCACACGAGGCAACAACCATTCACAGGATATCACCAAAACCAGCAAGGCAGAGAAGTTTTATAAAAAAGGAGTCTTCTCACGTGCGCACCCACAACGCACAGCCCCGAAACATACTGGTCAAAACATGGAATTCAGAAAATCTAAGACAGATGCGCCCAGTCATGACACTCTCGCAACATACTATGGGTATCCTTAAACCCACGACAAACCAGGGTTTCCTTGAACCCAAGACATGCTGGCTAAAACATGGAATTCAGAAAAACTAGCACAAATGCGCACAGTCAAGACAGAAGGGAAACAGTTAAGGTATCACTAACCCATATAATCAACCCAAAACATACTCAGGCGCAACAAGGAACACACTTACCTATGAACCCAAAACTGGGGCACACACCAGCCCACAACCTACACATCCTAGGGAGACAACACCACCACTCAAATAACAAAAACACAAACCACCCCCACAAAGCAGTATTACATTGATAAAATGGAGAAACAGGAAGTCTCTTACTCCGGTGAGCGATCTCTCACCCGAGATCTCCACACCAAAACTCCAAATGGCTGCGGCATCCAATGCGATTTAGGGAAAACAAGACACCAGAGACTTTTCAGTGTGTACTGGGCAATCGTCACTGACAACGAAGAGTTAAGGCAACTCCACCGTTTAAGTGAAGTACAACACACAGTTCAAAAATCCACCACGGAATGGAAGACCAAAGGATCTATTTTCTTTTCAGCCAAGTGTACAACGTCATCTTAAAGGAACAAATCCTGCCTTCAAAGTCTATATGCCTCAAATCCTATATGGCATGCGGAAAAACAGTACCCTCTTATCTGACGAGGACACCACCTTCAGTCGAGTGAAACATTTCGCCGTTCACTCAAAGTTCTTGGCAACGCGGTTGGCAAAAAAAAATACAAAGGGTATACGAGGCTGGAGATTGAGAATAATTCCGGAGTAAACCACCAAAAGCAAGATGGCGGCACGCAGCGTACGCTGCACCGGGTGGCTCTCGGCACGTTCGTGCTCCTCAAATGTCCATAACAGAAGGAAACCTTGCCAGGCAGCAGACGCTAGGAAGATCGAATAGAGACATGCCAGAAGAACATGAATCAGGTAAAGTTGCGCGCGCTCTATCGTGTATACCCAGGCAGTGCACAGCTCGTGACATAGTTTGAATGGGTGACAACGGCCCAACTGCCATGGTGCAACCTCAACCACACAGGGCAACAAAAAGTACTCACAGTTGGTGAACAATTCCGCGCTAGTAGTCTCTTGTAAGTGTGCGATGCCGATTTCTCAACAACGCGTAGCTCCCTTTCTTCTGGAGTGCCGAGGAGCAAACAATTCAATATCCCCAGAATTCACAACAGTAGCCTCACTCCACAGGCTTAAAGCACCAGCCTCTGCCTATTTGTTCCAAGTGTAACGCCACACAGAGGTGCCGGTTTTCCCAAGCACACGTCATCCAAGGCAGCAGGACACAGACACTCCCTCCAAGTCATAGCAGGGACTGGCAGGCCCAGGTTAGGGCTGACCAGACACAAGTGATGAGGAACACAGGTGATGAGACGCCTTATTCCTCAAGGCTGTTAGCTGTTAGGCTAGTTACTTGTTGGGGGAACACTCACCCAAGTCCATCATTAACTGGCACGTCCACGATGGGGCCGACCGATCTTCTGGTCACTGGTGGGGCCTCAGGACTGCCAGCTTGCTTTTCCCAAATGCGCTTCTTCAGTTTCTTAGGTACCAGTCCATTCAAGGTAGCTCATGTAGGTTCTTTCAGATCGTCGCCAGTGTTAAAACGAAGAATGATGCGCAGGCTAGTCTTGTAGAAAAGGTAGTAGATTTATTCTTGAGATTACTTCTCAGGTTACAGGATGTTGGTCTGATCCATAAAAGTACCCCACCAGGAGCAGCCTCCTCGCTGCTCAGCCCTTCCACACCAACTGATTCTCCCATCAATACAAACACACTCAACATTCTATATGACCTCATCATAGGCTGAGCACCCAGGCAGAGAACCACTGTAGGGAGAGTGCATTGGGTAATTAGTACATTACAACAGATTGCACTATTGAAATCTATGACCCCCTTACATCTGAAGCTTTAGCTAAAGAACCTGACCACAATATTAAGCTATGAGTTAGATTTAGACCACTGTTCTCGGCTAAAACATTATGCACACTTTGCAGATACTCTACAATATAAAACTCCACAACTGTACATTCGCTTTTCATTAGAGCACATGGTCAGGCGTACCATAATTTTAATGAGGCTAGGGATTTTACCCTTGAAGACCCTGACTTTTAAATGGGACAAATCGAATAATTCCACAGGTTATGATTTATGTAATGGAGGACGGCAGGATTTAGTACATGTGTTATTAATTTGTCCAAACTTGATTTTGGTAAAGGCCCGGCGCCGGTTTTAGACATAATCTTAGATCAGTAAGAAGTTTAATTGAGTTTTGTAAATCTCCGCCAGATGAATTTACCTGTTATAATTTATATAAGTTTTTTAAAAGTTTCTTAAAACTGTTTTAATATTGAATAATACAACAGTTTTATCATTTTTTAATCATATATTTGTTGACCTCAGTTGAGGTCTAAATCAAATTTGATAAAATTCGGAATTAATATTTAGTGCCATAAACAATAAACATTGAAACAAAAGCAGTTTCTCGCAAAAACATCGTAAAGAGTTAGGGGTCTCAGTTTTTAAAAACAAAACATAACCAGGGATCAGCCTAACTAGAGGGGGAAATGGGATATGAAATAGCATAGGAACACCAGTAAAGGATTGTGATATGATTTGTTTAAAAATTAAAATCTCAAACCTACATGAACAAGTATAGACACCCAACTAGAAGTGACTGGCTACTCACCAAGATGGAAGGGTTGCTGTAAATGAATGGCATAACAGGCAAAACTACCTAACTTGAAGAGTGACCTTGCATCTTTGGGGGTATACGGATATTTTGCCTTCGACAACAGTTGCCTACGTATCCACCGCCACTTTTTCTGCAATTATGCCTCTCCCGAACTGTCTTCAAACACAACTCTTTTGCTTATGTGAACCTACTTCTTGAAATCGACACCCCAGCCACAGTAGAAACGCTGTCATGAGCTTTTTTAGCCCTCATACGAAAAGAAACACATTAAGGCAAGGGCATGCGGTGCCACTCCCCTAAAAATAAACAAAGCTGAATGTGGGGCACAAGGTTGTGCGCACCCCCATAGATAAATTATAAACAAAACAAATCATGGTGAGGCATGATGGGCAAATCTTGGACAAGAAAAAAGAAGGGGAGCATGGAGATGAGGTATGGGGAAAATCCTACCTTCAGCTCTGGGTCATGACCGAAGTGTGCGGCTTCCATGTTAAAGGACTGCCACCACGTATACACATACAGAAGAGTCGTTCAGAAGATGTCAAAAAAACCTTGAAAAATAAGGTATGTGAAGGCACTGTGGGTAGAGACGGAAAACAGAAGGGGATGGGAGAACACCAGCTGGAGATGTTAGACTTGGCTTTTTCAGCGGGTTTACCCCCAGACTTTTTGCTTTTTGGCATCCTGTTTTTGACCCTATTTTTGTTGGTTTTAAAACTCTGGGCAATTTACCACTGCTATTCAGTGCTAAAGTGCATATGCTCTCCAGGTAAATTATGTTTATAGATTGGTGTTTCCATGTTTGGCTTATTTGATTTACCTTTAAGTCCCTAGTATAGGGCACTGTGTGTGCCATAGGCCTGTAAATCAAATGCTGCTAGTGGGCCTGCAGCACTGATTGTGCCACCCACACCAGCAGCCTTTCAAAGGGTTCTCAGACCTGCCACTGCAGTGTCTGAGCAGTGTTTTTACTGCCATGTCGACTTGGCAAGTACACCCACTTACCAAGCCCTAACCATCCCTTTTATTACATGTAAGTCACCCCTAAGGTAGGCCCAAGGTACCCCTATGGGCAGGGTGCAGTGTATGTGAAAGTAGGACATGTGCTGGTGTGGGTGACATGTCCTGATAGTAAACTACAGTGTATTTCGTTTTTCACTATGGAAAGGCTATCTGTCCCATAGGATAGAATGGGAGGTACTTTGTAACATCTTACAAGTACAACTTCCCTCTGGGACGAGATAGAGATATGAAGTTTAGTATACCTGAACTCGGAATGTAGAAATGCATCTTTTAGTAAAGATGATTTTTATGTTGTGTGTTTGAAAATTCCACTTTTAGAAAGTTGGTATTTTCTTGCCTAGCCATCCTGTGTGCCTCTGTGGGTTGTGGATTGACTGTCTGGCTTTGGAGTGACAGGGGCTGGGCATGTGCATTCACTGTAGACAGTCACTGGGGGGTCGAGGTGTGTCCTGCCTTTCCTAGATGAGTCACAGCTGGGCTGAAAAGACCTGGGCTGCATTCAGAGTAGTGGGAGGAGTTTCACTAGCACCTGAATAGGCATGGTCTGCATTTAGAGTGGTGGGAGGAGATTTCCCTTGCACCTGAATTGGCTTGGTCTGCCTTGGACAATACTGTCTCCACCTCCTGCCGGGAAGCTGGACCAGAGAGAAAAGAACTGGTTTGGGCTGAGCACACTCTCTGCCCAAAAGAACAACTGAGTATAAATATTGGGGCCCAGACCCCAGAACTTCAGATTCCTGCTGAACTAAGGAACCTGCCAGGAAGAAGAGCTGGAAAAACTGTCAGGAGGAACTGCCACTTTGCTGCGTACTCTGCTGTGTTGGCCTGCTGCTTGCTGCTTCTGTCTTGGGCAAGGAAAGGACTGGATTGTACTTTCTTCACTTGTCGCTGAGTATCTCCAAGGGCTTGAAATAGAGCTTGCCTCCTTTTCACGAAGTCTCAGGGACAGCAAAGACTTTACCTACCTCTGGGCACCGCCTATGGAACAGTGTGTTTCAGTTGCTACAGAAGGGGAAAACAGCCGACACCGCCACCAACACCACTGCGGGCTCCGTCTCCTGAAGGCACTGTAGAGGGCACCGCCGCTCTTCGCACCACAATCCTGGTCTCCATGATGATGACCACCACTGCTGCCACCGAGCCGCTGCTTGCACTGCGACCTGTGGGCGCACCACCTCGCTTCACTCCGCTGGTCTCACCGATGACGACGCTGCATGTTGACCTTGGCGACCGTGACAGCACTGAGGTTTGGGGGCACCGCTTGTAAGTCACACGATGCACCGCCCCGTCCTGCACTGCAGTCTGGGCCAACTGATGCCAGCTCCCATCAACCGACACTGTGCTTGCACCGTGACCTGTCAGCACTGCCACGAGCACTGCCTCACTCCGCACCACAGCCCTGGTCTCACCAATGCCGCTGGACAACCGTCACCAAGTCGTTGCCTGCACAGCAACTTGAGGGCACCACACGCCGCTTCACATCGATATGGCGACGGTTGCCATGACCGGGCCTGCCCTGACCCGGTCTGCCGGTTTCAAAGGTACTGTTTACGAGTCTTATTTATTTATTTGTTTGTTTACTTACCTCTGTGCGGCCGTATTCCGTAGTTTACTACCCCCCACCCTGCCCCTCCCCCGCCCCGCGTCACCACCCGGCAGCACTCCCACCACGGGCCGCTACTGCCCGCACTGCTGCGGTCGGCCGAAACTGTTGGATCTCGGACGGAGCTACAGACTTCAAGGAACTGCATTTTAAAGTCATTCTTGCAAAGTGAATATTTTGGATTACTGTATTTTGGCTTTTTATCATTTTGGTCTTGTTTGCACAGATAAATATTGGTTATTTTTGTAAAACTGGTGTGGTGTCCTTTTGTAGTGTTTTCACTGTATAACTGTTGGTTATTTGCAAATGCTTCACACACTGCCTCTGAGATAAGCCTGACTGCTCGTGCCAAGCTACCAAGGGGGTGAGCACAGGTTATTTCAGAAGTGTATCCCCCTTATCCTGACTAGAAGGAAGGGTCCCTATTTGGACAAAGGTGCAAACCATTGCCAACTAGAGACCCCATTTCTAACAAGAGATTTCCACATACTCTGTGCAGTAATTACTTTGCCATTGTGCAGTGTCGTAGAATCAACCTTGGGAAACCAATGTAGAAATTGTAAAACAGAAGTCTCAAAGTCTGAATTCTGAGCATCCACTGACAAACATTGCAAACTTTGCAGAACATCTTTAAGGGTCGGCATGAGTGCGACCGATTACATGAAATGCTGAGAGCTTATGTTTTGTTCAAGTGGGCCACCCAGGGAGGGTGGTTGCTTTTTCAGTGTGAAAGGTAAGTAAATTATGTCATCTCTCTGTGCTTGTTTCTGTGTTCACAACAGATAAAAAAGGCTAGCATTGGTACAGTGTGCGCCGTTGGCATTATTTATGTTTCAGCAATGATCGCAGATTTCAACAGACATTTCCCTGAATGTAACTAATTAAGAGTCCTGAACTGAGGCCAAGTATCTCTAGTCGCAGGCAGGATAATGTGCCATTCCAAAGACTGAAGGAGTGATGATTAGCACTATTATCCAGCACAAGCAATCTTCCACTCCAGCGTGCTCTGCTCCTATTGACGAGGTACGCCATGTTTACTCCTTGTCTATACATTCCGTCAACGCTGACTCTGCGTGGTTAAGAATGGACATGCATGAGTCAGCAGGATCTATTTCTAAATGTACGAGAAAAAATTATAATGCTGAGTTTGAATAGCAAGGGGGCATATTATCAAGCGGCAGCGAAAATTATCGCTGGCCGCGCTTAGCGTGAGTTTAGTTATCGCCGGCTATCGCTGGAAATTATCGCCATGCTAGCACTGTATTAACAACGCTTAGCGCAATGGCGATAATTATTCCAGCGATAGCGGTGTTTTCCATGGAACATCGCTGGTTTTCCAGCGATGTTCCATGGAAAACAGCGATATCCTTGATGATAGGGCCTGTGGTCTTAGCCACACAATCCACCCCCCATGTTAGGTATGCCTTAGTCTGGAATTTAACAGACGTTAAATTCCAGCGTTAAGGCATAGTTAACGCGATTTCAAATATCGCTACCCCTCGTTGATAATATCGCGAAGCTGGGTTAGCGATATTTTCACGTGGGATTTTGTCAGGCACGCCTCCTTTGCATCTCATTAGCGATGCGATGCGAGGCGTGCTGACAACGGGAGCTAAGGCAAGGAAACACTCGCTAGCGTGTCCTTGTTAATATAGCGATAATATTATCGCCGCTTTTCGCCTGAAAACGGACGCTAAAGCAGCGATAATCTTATCGCGGCCCCTTGATAATATGCCCCAAGATTCTTTGATTTTGAGAATAAAGTGGGATAGTCAATACATCGACCTAGCCATGTTTAGGATGACATATGTATTCGATGGAGATCTTTATTAGAAGCTATCACGGATACGTATTATGTGGTTCTGAACTTTCTGTGGGGATGTCCAATCGAAAGGGAATCAAATTTCTAGTTGATAAACATACCCTGTTGGGAAAATAATTTCCCAAAGATGCCATTGGGAATCAAGTAATATCAAGATCGCTTAATGTAATCTTTCATCCCAGGTGTCCCTCGTTGTTGATTTAGACACATGGGAAAAGTGCATACCATAAAGTTTGCAGATTCCATGCTCTAGAATGAAACATACTTGCAAAGGTAGAATATGTGAATTCTTTAATTTTACCTGTGTACTTGTGTACTGTTTAAAACGTATACAGTGCAGATAGCAAATAAGTGAATTCTGTAGACTCACGAGATATAAGTGATTTGATCTCATTTGCTTAACGAGTGCATGTGAGAAAGTGGACTATTAGTTGAAGTGGATTGTAATATTCTCAGTAATAATGGTACTATTCCAGCAGCGGCTCCTGCGCTATAGTGGTGAAGATTCTCCCCCCCCCCTTCTTTTTAGAGCCAGCTGAAGGAAACGGGAAAAATAAAATGATAACAAATTGGTTTTATTATCATTTTATTTTTCCAGTTTCCCTCTAGAGCCAGCCAAGACTTTGTGGGTGGGGCTTAGATGTCATCACAGCCAGAAGGGGAGGAGTAGTGCACACTGTAAGTGTACATGACGGTTTGGCCGGCCGTCTTAGGCCAGCCAAACCGTCATGCGCACTTAGGTTTCTCCAACCCCGCTGCATTGCACAGCTGGGTTGGAGAAACAGCACAGACTCCCAGGCACTGTCTGAGCGACAAACAAAGCTGCTCAGACCAAACCTGGTGCTGCTCTCATGCTATTTGCAGCAGCCATCACTGCCAGCAAGACGTAAAGCAGGTATTCCATCACAAGAATTCACCCAAGGCAGAAAGAGATTGAGAGCATGACTCATCATTCAGCAATCCCAAGTCTCGGGCCTCCTTTCAAAGCAGGTTCCTTTTTATTGCGGGGTTTGATCTCAAGCCTGTTCCTGATTTGAAAAGGGGGATTAAGCTTCTACGTTGTCATAAATTTGCAACTATTGAATAGACTTGCGTCATACAGGCACTAGAGTTGCAATTGCATCCAATTGCAATGCTATCATGGCCTCTGCGACTACCTCGTTCATGGAGATTAGAGGACGAAAGTAGATTAAAAGGTCTCAATATGAGGGTTTTTTAGTTTGTGTGTGATCACTACCGATAGAAGTTCTAGTTCCTCCCATTCAGCCAGTCATCAACTATATGGTATTCACACCAGTGGTGGCTTTTTTGAGGTTTGAGGTTGGGAGGAGTTTAAATGGTAGCCTATCTGGGCAGTGATGTTTCTTTCCAGAACAGGTCAATGTGTACTCAAGCAGGTTTAATTGGTGTTCTCTTTGTTGTATAATATAGGCGCAGGACTTAAAACAAAGAATTTGTTCTTTCTCCTCAGAAAATGCAGTTGTGGGCATTTTTGATAGCTCCTCAATGTCTCCAATACTTACAGCGTGGAGATCTCTGCAGGTCAGGGGTTGTTGCCTGGTGATTCAGTAGACAAGCAATTTTTAATTTGTAGGGTTCTCCAGTTAATCAAAATAAATGCTCTCTCTAGACCTCAGTATTCAGTATTATGCTTTTTTAAATATTTGATTTACTGGGTTGTTGACTTAGTAATGACAGATTATTTTTGAAGAAGCTGGCAGTCAATTTTTCTATGCTTACAATGTCCTCTAGGATTTTTCCATTTTAATTTATCGAGTTTTGTATAGCGCGAACTTGACACTGAGGTATGAGAGCGCTTTTCCACGTTTTCCACAGAATTAAAAAAATGTGTTTGATACACTATTTGAAATGTTATAAATAAAAAATAGCTTCGTTTAGAGCCCTTGCAGCCTCTCAGTTGATTTATTTAAAAGTTTCCTATAAAACATTACCTCTCTGGGTTTGTAAGGACTCATATGAGAGGCAGGTTTTGATACATCCATGTTTGGAGCTCATTCTTCCAGAAGGCAATAATTTCCTGGGCTCTCGCAGTATCACTTAAGGGTTGACTGTATCAAAAGAGCAGGTGATTCGTCTTATATTAAGGACCTTTTATCAATGGTGTGCTTTAAACTTGCACAATAGATCGCCCAGTATTTCAAATGAATACAAAATCACCCTTATTAAATTGTGTGAAGTTTAGCTTCTATTAAAAAGTCAGAGGCAGATAAATAATATCCCTTCTTGTCTCCCTCCTTTAATGCCGTTTTTCAAAGATCAATGCTTGCTCTTGGCTCAAGATGACATAGTTGCATTTGCGAGAGTAACCTTGTTGCTGAATCCTTGGTGTTGTGTTTTCGAGCTGTTGTGCAGCAACTGTTATGATGTTCAGGTCTGTAGAGCCGCAAAGAAGAAATGATGTGTAAGGTGGTAATGCTTGGTCTCACTTGTCATGTCTGCTCTCTCTGTAACTCCTGCTGTCAGTAGGGAAACCATCAGAATATCTGTCAGTGGTGCAGGTCGAGACAAGAATATAGGAGGAGACGCCTGCCAGAGGTCTGTGGTGCAGGGACGGCCACAAGAATTAGGAGTTCAAAGACAGGGGCCAAGAAAACTGATTAACTCCTGGATTCCTTAGTGCAAGGCAGCGTTCTCATAAGTGAGTGATAAAATTCACTAGCATGGGGGAAGGGAGACAGAGACTCTTGATGAAGTCTGCAGCAGCATCTTGTGGTTGGGTGGCTAGACTGTGCACAGTGTTGATGATCCCCATGACATGGGATTGATTGGCGATGAACTATAGTGCAAGGCTCTAGTGGGCAGGAAAGAAAGGTGCTGTGACATGACCTCACCTGAACTTCTGTCTCTTGACCTTTGGCACACAGACAAATGCTATTAGGCGTGATTAATTTGCCCAAATTTTGAGGGGGTAACCTCTCTACTCCACCAATTCAGGGGTCTCGGCTACAGTGTCACATACAGACTTGCTGTCGATGGTGCTTACAGCTGAACTTTGTGCACAGGATGTCACCCTCCTCGCAACCAGCAAGAGGTGGAAGGTGCTATGTATACTGACTGTGCTGAGTCTGGTGTAGGCACTTGTTTTTCTGGCTACTGAGACCCCTGCCAAATGGAGTACTTGCTTGTCTTCGAACTGTCTGACGATGCCCATGGGCTTGGACTTTGCACACCCTTTGTGCTGGAGTGAGCTGCTCTACATGAGCAGTTCAACTGTTGACTGAGTGATCATTTCTCTCCTTGTGTTTTTCTAAGTGTGGGCTATGACTATAAGGCCTGGCTCTGCACTCACCGCATGTCCTGGGGTCCTTGTTGAAGCTGCTTGTTGGGTAATATTGAAGTGCTACTCTGATGTCTCCTAAGCCACAATCCAAGTCTCAGAGGCAACTGCTTGTTCTCATAGTTGTTAGTTGGAGCACAGAAGAGGTCTGTCCTATCATCTGGGGCAAGAGCTATTGAATGCCCAAAAGAAGTTGAAGGATCTGGAAGACAGAAGTAGGCAGAATAAAATTTTGCTGGAAATCGATAGGAATGAACATTAGGAGGGTGCTCGGACTTACACCATGGTAATCCTCATATTTCATGGATGTGAGGTCTATTATAGGTTGTCTGGAACCATGCTCCATTAAATTATGCATCAGTGTATCTGGCTGTCTTCACACATTCCTCAAATTGTTTCATTCCATACTTACCTATCGGTGGCGTACATAAGTCTAGTTTTCGGGAGGGATGTGCTTGTTAAGGCTGTGATACATTGAACAGCAGTGATTGTCGGCTTGGATTATGTCCCCAATAGCAACAAGGCATACATTTTCAGCAGACTATCAAGGGTTTTCTCAGAATTTGGTCAGACCAGATGTATGATCAGTGGGGACTGGAATGTAATGCAGGAACTCCATCTTGGATAGGTAAGGTTGACCACCTTCAGCAATGGAAGAGACAGGGGCATCCTTAGGGATGTTATGCAAAACAGTGCTGTGGTGGATGTGTGGAGGTTGTTACACCCTACGGACAGGGAATATACATTTCTCTTTTGTGTACATGCCACATGCATGTGATCAAATATTTCCTGGCCTCTCATAGGACACTGAAAGATGTTATTTCCTGTCAAATTCTGGAGGCCAGTATGTCTGACCATAACCCGGTGCTCCAAAATCTCTTTCTGGGTCTGATGTCACCTCTGCTGAAACTCTGGAGGATGAACACTTGCTGTTATAAGCAGGCTAAAGGAAAATGTGAATTGATGGCTCATCAGACAGACGTTTTACAGACTAATGATTGACACATGTACTTTAGGTTGCACAGTAAGGCCTCTCTGAGCGAGTAGCACTTGAATTTGAGATGTCATCAGTGATGTCATCAATAATGTCATTTAACATATCATGAGTGGTGTAATATGGGAGGTCATAAGCAGTGCATAGTAGAGGTGCAAGTTATAGTTAGCTCAGTAAACTATAACTGGTGAATTTCATTTTTTTAAATTTTAAAATGATATGAGACATGACAAGATTATATTTTCAATGCAAAAAAGCAATAAAAAGGTGTTAAAAAATGATAGTTTTTATATTATTTCAACGCCTAGCTATAATGTCACTTTAACCCTTCTTTTTTCAGTCAACTTCTAGCCGGTGTTTTTTAATGTAAGCTCAAATCTCTTTACCTTACCTCACTTTAACATCACTTTAACCTTTGTTTTTTTTCAATGAATTTCTGAGGTTTTTATAACATAAGTTAAAATATTATCACCAAACCTAACTATAACATCACTTTTATTTTGACTCTGGTGGAGGGGGCACTACCCCTTCCCTGCCCCCTTTTACCCTTTTGTTTAAAGCCAAGATACTGGGGCTGAGTCCCTGAGCCCTAGAAAATGGTGGCTGCAACATTTCTTTTGATATTGTGGCCTTTCTATCAGATTGCTAGATCCTTTCCAGAAATCACTAACTTCTGAAACTTAGGGGCATATTTACAAGTACTTAATGCCGCCGTAGTATCAATTTTTTGATGTTATGGCGGCTTTTTTTTATCGCCTTATTTACAAGTTGCCGCTAACTGCAGTTAGCTGCACTTTTCCAGCGTAAACGTGAATTTTCAAGATCGCTACTTCTGTTATCAGGACTTAACAAAAATGAGATGCAAGGTAGGCGTTCCTGTGAAAAAACTGCCGCTAAACACACTTCACGACATCTACAAGGAAATTCCAGTACGTCGATAACCCCCCAAAACTGCTGCTAACTCAAATTAGAGGCAGTTTTTAAGACCAGAAAATAGCTGGTCTTAAAATTGGTGCAAACACTTGGGCCCACATATAAGATGTCTGGGTGCTGGACAACGCTGCAAGGAATATTGCTACGCTGCCCTGCGCCAAAACAAAAGGTCAGGAATGCGCCCTATCAATAAGATAGGGCGCATTCCTGGGCCCCATTCATGAAAAGTGCTGCATCACTGCGATAAAACAGCGATTGGACAATTTCACTGCGCCCTCCTTGCGACACCATAACTGCGCCCTATTTGCTGTACGGCGCTCCTTGTCGCAATCAATGACAGATACGTCTGGAATCCTGATGCATCTGTTAGCGTTAAAGTCACGCATTGCTGCTGTTGTGTCGCCAGCATGATGCAACTCCAGCAATTAATGGGGCCAGCCTATCCCTATGGCACTGTGTCACCCTTACACCTGCCATGAGGCAAGCATACGTTTTTGACACAGCAGCATCCTAGAATTGTCGCAGTGAGATCTGTTAGATTTCACTGCACCACTCCTACAAGGCTTTGTTGCGTGGGAATGCACACCCTCCAAACATCCTACCTGACGCAGGTATAATGTGGCACAGGGCTTTACAAGTTCACACATATGCCTAGATGCGTCACTTTGTAAATACGGCAAAATTCACGCTGCAAGTATGTCAAGAAAATGATGCACCGGCGGCGTTAAACTGTCAGAAGGGGCTCATGAATAAGCCCCCCTGTATTTTTCCCCTACGTTGACGCACAATGGCTGCCATGCGCCAACGCAGGCACCTTTGCGCCATGGTGCAAGGGTGACTGTGTTGCGGAGTTGATTGATGTTGTGCAGGAAGGGACACCTACCTACACAGAACCTATCAATCCAGGGTATTTCCTCTTTCTCTGTGTGCTGCAGAATGCTGCACACATAGAGAAAGTGAAAAAAGAGGAGAAATGAAAACATTTATCCTCGTAGTGCCTCCCAAACGTCACCCTTTGTGGTGATATTAGATTCTGATGCATTCTGAAGGTTTACGGTTTCTCGTAAACCTAGGAATGCTTCAGATTCCATTGGTTTTGTGTGGGAACACCCACAACACCGATTGAACCAGTGGCGGCTCCACCGCTAAGGCGGAGGAGCGTCGCCCCACTGCTTTCAAGCAGTGCTGCTTTGCGGGTGGGTGGGGCTGCTCTGCACTCCTAAGTGCACAATAACTGTTTGATCGGCCCTCTCGTGCCGCCAAAACCAGTCATGCGCACTTTCCACATTCTATAAATCAATGGGGGAAGGAAGAGAAAGATATTTATTGAGATCCTACACCCTGGCGGAAAGTAGTAAATTTGTTATCAAAATCAGGGTTGTTCCTCCACCGCCAAGTGGACACAAATAGAGCCAGTTGGCTAAGTTCTGTGTCGCCGGAAGATCTGAAAGTCAGATCTTGGTGCCGTCACACACCTATGAGGGTGTCATGCTTCATCATTGGGTGCTCCTCGTCTGGCCGGTGCTGCAGTGCCTGATGGCCCTGTGGGCTTCTTTATCAGATAAAAATAGTGGTGCTATCTTATGGTCTTCAGGCACCCACACAGGGCATACCGGTAAAACACTAAGAGGTCTCCTTCTACTCTGGAGGAGACCGTAAGCCCCAGATAGGGGATTAAATGACTTTGGGCCTGACAAAGTGCCGCCCGAAGACTGGGCACCAATGGCACGAAACATGTTCACCACACCATACTAGTGACCATTTTTTGTCTAGCAGCTGTCCTGGTACCTGAAGACCATACAATAGCACCACTGTTTTTATTTAGTCCCGGTACCTTGTTTTCATTTAAAAAAATTCTTAAAGTATACCAGAGCCTATTTTAGTCACTCACAACTCACATAACTCACTTAAGTCCCTCACCTGCATTAATCTTTACGGCATCTCCAGATCAAAAGATTTCCGCTAAAGAAGCCCACAGGCCCATCAGGCATTGCAGCGCCGGCCAGATGAGGAGTGCCCAGTGATGAAGCATGACACCGTAACAGGTGTGTGAGGGCACAAAGATCTGACTTTCAGATCTTCCAGCGACACATAACTTAGCCAACTGGCTCTACTATTTGTGTCCACTTGGCAGTGGAGGATCTACCCTGATTTTGATAACAAATTTCCCACTTTCCCCATTTTCCAGGCAGGCTGCATTACAGCCTGCATGGAGAACATCCCCAGGCCACCATTCCCTGGTTGAGCGTCGAACCAGGACGCTCAAAACCAATCACAACGCTGCATTGCAGCAATCACAACCCCTGCGACCGCTGCACCCACCCTAACCCTGCCACCCGCAAGCCATGCTGGCCGCCACTGCATGGAGCGCCCCTTTCACACTGTTTAATGTATGAAAGGGGCACATATTTACAAGTCCATGAAAAGCCACGTAAAGTGGCTTTGTGTGTCCTTGTAAATATGCTGTGGCACATTGCGCAACTGGAACGTCAAACACGTGACGTCACAGCGTTCCAAGAGTGCCACAAGGGCCTCATAAATGAGGCCCTTGGATAATCAAAGAACTCCCACAATTCATCCTTGGCAAGGTCAACGACGCCATGGACCTCATGCCATTGCAGCTAGGAGCACCAAGGAAACCACCACCACCAGCCCTGACATGCATTGCTCACCCATTCAACTGCTCCGTTCCCTTTGGGTGATGACTGGACCTGATCCCCTCTAATTGCTGACCTTGGTAGACCGGCACGTCAGCAACAGGAAGCTGGAGACCAGGGACCGCCGAAAACAAGAGACTCTCCTGAGCTGTCTGTAACCATGGAAGAAGGAGAGAGGCACAACCAGTCAACATTAAATTAGGTTATCTGCCATCTGAGGAGTCACATCTGGGTGCTGCACGGACTCTGCACTGGATGACCATCTCGCAGTGGATCCCACGTCGCTGGGGGAGCGTTCAGGGGAAGTGTTGGGATCCTGTCTCTGAGTGCGATTGTGCATCGTTGGTGCCGCATGCAGCTCCTTCCGCCTCTCTTGTACAACCTGCTGCAGGTTGGGGGTGGCTTGTAGTTGTGGCGGGGATGCCTGCTCCTCCTACACCTCCCAGTACAACTGGCTGCACGAATGACAGGTTGTTGTGCAGACCCTTCACTCCCTGTCCGCAGCACCTGGCGACCAGTAGATTGCCAGGTCCAGCACTGTTCAGCAGCGTCAATGATTTGCATGTCAACATCTGAGATCACTCGCAGCCTTTATGGGTAGAGGAGGGAGTATTTGATGCCCAACTCTCTGAGGCATCGCTTTATCACTAGAGACGAGCCCCTCTGCCTGTGCATCCCCGTTGCGTAGTCAGGGAAGAACATAACTGTGGCGTTATCCACTTTCACCTCCCCCAGCTTGTGTACATCCCTCAGGACAGCGTCACGATCCATGTAGGAGGCAGAGGAGAAAGGGTCTAAGACCTGCCCCAGCAGCGTGCGGCTCGCCGGCACTCGATGGGCCTGCTCCACAACAAGGAATGGGGAGAGTGCACCTGCTGGCAGTAGGTCACGCAACCATGTCTCAGTATATGCCACTGCATCAGCCCCTTCTGCTCCCTCAGGCAGACCCAACACCATCAGGTTGTTCGCTTGGAGCGGCCTTCCCCATTCTCTACTGTTCTTTCCAGTGACTTCACATGTGCCATTAGCTGCTACACCTCCAAAGCTGCGCTCAGGGTACTCGGAGGGACTTTGGCCAGTTCTTGCTCAATGTTGTGTACCTTGCAAGTCAGCTTGTGATGATCTGCGAGCTCCAGAGCGAAGTCAACTGTGATTTTGTCTATGCGGCCCTTAAAGGAAGTGCCCGATTGTTTGAAGGAAGTACCTGCTGCGAGTACAGAGTCTAGTTTGGAGTCCACGCTGTCCACTGTCACCTGCCACGGTGGCTAGCGCTCCCCAGTCACTCAGTTCACCGACACAGAGGAGCGGCCAAATGTCGATGCCGCCCCTGTCTGCAGGCGGGCCATCGTTGCGCCAGACGCCCAGGCACTATGTATTAAATGCAGGGCAGTGCAGTGTGGCCAGCTGGCCCCTCTCCTCCAGTCAGGTGTATGCTAGCCAGGAATCTACGTTCGGGCGGCACTGATGGAAATCCCCCGTACACCCAAGAGCTCACCACCAGGGGGCGAGGAAAGGCAGCACCACCCGGTCGCTTCCTCCGATCTAACAGTGGCAACCAGATTCTGTGTTCCCCAGTACCCCAGTGAGTGGCGGCAGATCAAGAGGCGCACCCAAGGGCCTTGGCCTGAACCGACCCCCAGGCACCCGCCACCACCAATGGCCGATATCATCAACTTGATCCAGTTAGTGGAGTCCCCCACCAGTCTTGTGCGATGCCCTCAGTGATGTTGATCAGCTGCAGCACAGGGATTGCTCAGGGCACGGTGTGCGCCACCCACTGGTGCTAGGCCTGGGCCCGACTCGACCCCCGGACCTCCTCCACTCTGTGTCCCACCTTCTCCTCACCTGGACATCGACACTGGGGATCAAACCGCTGCGCTCTCTCAGAATCTGTGACTCAGCCAGCAGGAGCCTCAGCCAGATGGGATTTCACAGGCCTGGGTACAGCAGTTGCCCCCACTGGGGAACCTCCCGATGCAAGTGATGCAACAGGGCCTCCTTAGGCGTGAAGTTGCAGCGCTCTGGCCACATAAGTTCAGCGCAGCTCAGTGGCCCCACCTTCCACACCATCCGGGCAGCGACACATCCTCCAGCCTGTGATGCAGAGGTGAGGCCCAACATTGGCAATCTCCTCCGTGCATCCCGATGTAGTGGTGACGCGTGTTATGCAATGCAGACCTCCCTACGTCGGTGCGCAGGAGCGCCTCTACCGATCATAGCTCCAAAGGCTGCCAGGCGGTCTTCTCACACATGTCATCCTTTGGAATTCTTTGCCGGCCCACATCCGGGGGCTCACTAACTACCTCCAATTCAGGAAAGCCATTAAAACTTTTCTCTTCCCCACTCCGTAGGCCTTCCTGCGCCCTTCCGCGCTTGGTCATCTCTCTGCTGTTCAGCGCCGGAACGCCTCTTTGCTGGGGCAGCTGTCGCGCTATATAAAAATTCATAACATAACATGTCAGCAACGTTTCTCCATGTGACCTGGCAGACTTTGCCACCAGGTAAGGGCGATCGCCAACACCTCAATGTCTACTGCCACGTCCCACTGGCTTGGGCCCAACATGATCCGCCTCCACGTCAGGCCGCAGCGAGTCCACTGCCCCGCGGCCTCCAACTCTGGGTCTCAGAGGCAGGCCCAGCGAGGCCTCCGGGCCCCGGAGACTGTCCGCGCTTCCAGGCATCGACTGCCATGGTGTTGCAAGGATGGCACTATGAAAAGTGCTGCATCACTGGTTTTCCCCAGCGATGCACCACTTTTCATATATGAGGCCTTGATTCTACATTTCCTCTTCCCCAGGGACTCTGGCTGTTCAACCTGGCTGTTGGGGGGTTTGGGGGGGTTGTTGACCTGTGCTGAACTTGACCCTGGCTGCTCCAATCTGCATTCCATTGTTTTTATTTAATTTTTTTCATTAGAGGTGTATTTATAGGCTATTTGTGCCTCTAGAAGCTGAAAAGTGACGTTGGGCTGACTAGCGTGAATTTTTTTGCCGCTAATTGGCCTTTTGTCACTTTTCTCTCGCTAACGTCAATTTTTTTATCGCCTTAACGCTAGTGTTAGCAGCAGTTTTCACCGCGGCTAGTTGATACTATTGCTATGTAGCGGCGTATTGTAAATACGTTGCTAACAGGGCAATAGTTTTTGGCAATAGACCGCGTTAAAACAATTGCCGCTAACTACCGCAAAAACTGGTTAGCACGGTTTCTTGTAAATATACCCCTTGATTTTTAAAAAATGACTGAACTGATTTACTCCAAATTACATAAAATACGCTAAAGACCTAACTTCCTGCCAAAATTTGTGTAATTCAGGTCAACTGTTTTTTCTAAAACACTTCCTAAAATTTCTTTGGGAAATTGCATCGGAAAAACATGTTTTGAGACCACCCCTTTTTTCTCTGGCCCCACTTGACAGATCGCCCCGAAACTTTCCAGGACGAAGCTGAGGTGAATTAACTTTTTAAAAAAGTTTTGTGAAGATTCATCCAACAATGCCAAGGTTATTAGCAGTGCAAAAAACGCTTTTCCTATGGAAACATATATATGTGGGTTTAAGTTTAGCAAACCTAAACTTACCTATATATGCTTAGCTTGACAATATTTCCATAGTAGATATTTTTGCTGCAATAGTTTTTTGAATGATATTTTTTCAAAAATATTCTGGTACTACACCCACTGACGACAGATAAATCATTGTGAGATTCATGTTCAATATTCCAAGAGGTATCCAATAGTATGTACGTGTGTGTGAGATCTAACGGCTCAGTTTAAATGATGACACATCTGAGTTTTTGTTGTATTCTACTTCTTTATTTCAATGCTGTTCAAGATAAATTCTCTGAAAGTTTACTTTCATTCTTCATTACCATTCTGTGGCAGGTGAATGTGGTCGCCGGCACATCTGCTTGTTATTTGAAACTATTCAGATGCATCTGACTATTCGTTTTTGAAGATCAATAGATGTGGCTGCCTGGGCCATCATAATAGGCCAATCTAGTTTATTGCAATGCGCTACATGCTGGTTTAACTCCTTAAATAATGGAGGTGGGTGAGTCATTGAAGGCTTGAGCTAGATGTGTGCCAGATGCCTGGCTTTGACTCAGTTCAAAAGAAGCTGAGCTTTTATGTGACCTCTGCCTGCCACCCATGCTCTAACCACATGGACCAAGAATTTGAGACCAAGTCTTCAAATTTTATGTAAAGCAGATGAGAAACAGAGATACTGATCTAGTGGCTTAATTGCACAATGTACAATTAGAAAACCTGGGATCAATCCCGGCTTTCCTGCTTGAACAAATGGTGTGATCCTAGCCAAATATTATTCATGGGTTTGATTTAATGGACTATAATGTAGGTCCTTATATAGTAAGAGTATAGGTCACACAAAATGTGCACTTGACAACTGATTTGTTACTTAATTCATGGATGGCATTGTCTTCAGGGTGGGGAGAATGTTGCTAAGTAAATCTATCACTTTTAATGAATACCTTTTAATGCAGTGATATCATCTGATTACTAAAGTGAAACATTTCTGAATGTTATAGAAGTAAACTTGTTTTTAATTTTGAAGCAACTTTATTATATTTTTACATAATGTTTGTTATAAGAATTACATGCAAAACATGTTTTTGGCTCGGCTCATGCAGAGGCTCTCAGAGCAAAGCCAGACCCTTGGGTCTGCTCTGGCTCAGCTTCAGCTGTTAATTTGTTGGTTAGCCCACCTCTAGTATATATTATGTTAGCTCTAATTGGTTCTGACTCAAGCTGCCTGTGTAGTCAATGGCGTCCCCTACAGAACATACATATGAGTTAGGTGCTTTTCTGTGTCCACTGACTTTTTTATTTATAAAGTTTTGTATAGCGCGAACATGACTCTAGTGGGTATCAGAGTGCTTTACATGAAGAGAGGTAGGGTATCAGTTGGACTGGTAAAGTAGTCACATGTATGAATGACAAACACAGCAACGAAAATGAATAGAGTAATAAACTTGATCTCAAATAATAGTCCGCGATGAGAAGGTCAAGCATCATAAAGAGTAGTTAATTTGGTTACATTTCAATAAGCATAGGGATGTTGTCTTAGGGTAAAAACGTAGTCATCAGAAAAGATTTTGCTTCTTTTTTGAAGGAGGTGGTAGATGAGATGAGCCGAACATCCGGTGGTAGAGAATTCCATATCTTAAGTGCGACAACTGAGAAAGCTCTGGAGCCCGTTTTCTTTTTATTGGTTAGTTGGGGTCTCAAAAGCAGAGAGTACGCACTTCGTGAAGGTCTGCAGCCCCCTGATTTTTCTAGCTTTTGGGCGAGATATCTGGGGTATTGAAATGTAGTGCATGCAATTTGTAGTTGAATTCTTGCTTCATACGGTGCCAGTTCAGGGATTTTAGATCCCGGGAGATGTGTGTATTTCTTTTTGTTCCAGAGACAAGTCTGGCAGCCACGTTAAAGGAGGCTCTTAGAGGGGCCAACTTGTATTGAGGTGGGCAGCATAGTGTGGCATACCATACTCCACTCTGGGCAATACAAGAGCTTGGACCGCTTGTTTTAGGTCTTCATGTGGGAGGTAGGGTTTAAGTTTCCGCAGAATGCTCAGCTGGTAATTCGCTCCTTTGGTGACTGCGCTAATGTGATCCTGCATATTCAGATGTTTGTCTAACGGAATTTCCAAGGATCTAGCAGAGTCTATGATGTGGTGAGAGCAGTTGAGGTCTGTAAGATGTTTCAACCAAAGATCGATCTTGGGGGATGTTATTCGGCGGTGAGATGAGAAGGAATTCGGTTTTGGCAGTATTGAGTTTGAGATGGTTATCTGTGAGCCAGAGATGAGTGTTTTGCAAAGTAGAATTGAGGGACATAATTTCCTCTAGGGAGGCGATTTTGAGATACAATTGATTGTCATCAGCGTACATGTGATAGTAGATGTTAGCTGATTTTAAGTGGTTTGCCAGTTGTTCCAGGAATAGATTAAAGAGAATGGATGAGAGAGCAGATCCCTGTGGAACGCCAAGAGTGATCGCGTGGGGCTTAGACAGGGATTGATTCATTTTGACTCTCTGGGATCTGTTTTGGAGGAATGAAGAAAACCATTGCAAAACAACCCCTGATAAGTCCATCCTTTGTTCCTGTAGTTTCAGTAGATTATCGTTTTTAACCATGTCAAAGGCGGCAGATAAGTCAAGCAGTATCAGAAGGCATGATTCATTTTGATCCAGCATTTTTAATATGTCATCCACGACATGAGTGAGTGCAGATTCAGTGCTGTGCCCTTGACGGAAACCTGATTGGTGTTGGTTAAAGAGTTGAAAGTTGTCTATGTGGTTGCAGAGTTGGATCTGGACACATTTTTCTAGGAGCTTCGCAAGAGTAGGGATGTTGGAGATGGGTCGGAAGTTGTTAGGATCAGAGCTGTCTGCATTAGTTTTTTTTAAAGTGGGGGTTACTTGTCCTACTTTTAGGGGCATATTCACAAGAACGTGCGCTAAACATCTCCAAAAAATGTTAACGCAACTTCACACATCGCAGTCTATCGCGGGAAAATAACCCCGTGCTAACGTGGAATTCACAACACGGCGGTACCATGCAATAGCCTCCCGAAAACGCGGCCAATGTCCGCGATACAACCACCGCGACGGCGATAAAAACACAAACCCCAACGCGTAAAAAGGCGCGATGGGCCCAAACGCGATAAGAAAACAGTGACAACCAGCAAGAGGCCAGCAATACCCACGCGTAATGCGGGATAAAGCACAAGAACAGCATACGGAAAATGCCACCAAAAAGGAAATAAACTGCGGAGTACCACGGATGCACCCTGACCGACTGCAGAGGACAACATGAACCCCACAATCCCCACGGAGGAACACCCAGGAATCCAGGGCTCGTGGAAGGGCAATGAGAAGAGGAAGAGGAAGACGGGGTGCAGTCTGCAGGAAAACACGATCATCGTCACGGATGAGATAGAACACCACCACCAACTGTACGTCACCTCCAACGTGTCATTGGCAACAAAGAGGCAAAGATGGTACACCATCTCGGACCATGTGAATGCCGTCGCAGCGCTGAGGAGGACAATGGAAGAGGACAAGAGGCGCTGGATTGATGTGAATGGCAAAACCAAGCAGAAACACGCTGCCAACACGAAAGCAGCAACGCACTTCGGGGGGCCAGCAGAACACCAGGAGCTGAATGACATGGAGAAGATGGTGGCCACAGTCATCAGTCGGGAGACGGTGACAGGAGTTGGGGATCCAGACACTGCCCAACATGACCCGACACCACATCAACAGGGTGCGTACCGACCAGGGAGTGGGGGGAAGGGGGGAAATGGGCACAATGGCACACATGCACAATTAAGCAGAGCACACTGCACACCCACAATGACTCAGGATCATGTCCCTGATCCCACGGGAACACTTCAGCACACACACAAACACCAAGTAGTCCCGCGTACACCATGTGCCCAAAGAGGCACCCACCCAACACATCAACAATCACATAACCAACACATGCACACGTGCGAAACACAGCAAACATGCATATACGTCAGCCACACTGACAATGCAAGAGACACCACATGACGAGTAGCATGGCTGCAGTCCAATCATCATGACAATGTACACGGCATGACACTGAGGTGGCTGAGTGCGGACCACAACCAGAAAGGAGCAGGTCACACTCGGACACAACCACCTGCACAAACAACCCCTGACGTCAACGACACATCTGCGGACAAGCCATGCCCAAGAGTCACAACTCGACAAAGAGCACAAGTTACCCAAGTCTGCAACATCTCAGCACTGTGGAAGCACAGAACTGAAAGGCACACCGCATGAAAGGGATAAGTGGCAGCCAAATCAGAGCCGCAGGAGCAACTCACCCACCGTGCAGCATACGCACATAAGAATAAGTGCACCTCGACATTGACAACATCCTGGTACAAACAGCAACACCTCCACAACAGAACACAGGACACAACTGGTGCCGCATATGTGCACAACATGGCCAATCACATCTGGCACAGCAGGAAACTGTGACATGACAATGTACAAGTACAACCTGCAACCTGCAAATATTTATTATTCACACATGCCGTGCTTGTGGACATTTAGTACTGTCCCATGATTGCTAAGGATGGCCACAATGTGACGTGCTCATCAGAAGAAATTGGCAATGAGGGTGCTCCTACGGGCTATTCCTGCTGCAGTTGCAGTGGCATGTGGGCCACCTGCCCCATCGTCCTCATCATCGTCCGGTACCTCTGGAACTTGGATCCATGGGGCATTGGTGCGTACACAGATGTTGTGCAACACACAAAATGCAACGATCATCTTGCACACGATGTCTGGGCTGTACAGGAGCCTTCCACCTGTGACGTCCAGGCACCTGAAACGTGACTTCAACTCGCCAAATGTGCTTTCCACGATGCCCCTGGTGCGTATGTGGGCCGCATTGTACTGCCTCTGGGCGGGTGTGTTCGGGTCTCGGAGGGGTGTCATCATCCAAGGGCAGAGTGCATATCCTTGATCACCTGTGACAGTGCACAGAGATAAGAGTCAATACTTGGTTCGGCATGATATGTTGGCAGGCCCACTAGTCCAGTGACGCCTGTGCTGGCTGTGTGTGGGGTGTGTGTAAGCCAGCCCTCAGGGAGTAGCTGGTGCTGGCAACAACTTCAACAGTCATCAGGCACTCAGGAATGCAATGTACGAACAGCAAGGGCGCATGACTTGAGTTGCACAGAGTTAGTGGCCCCGGATGCACAGCGGCCGACACGGGCCTACTGCCACGGGACGCTGACTTGCGGGAGACTGGGGTAGGGTCATGAGAGCAGAGCAGGGTCTCGTATGTATCAAAGGTGGTTTTCGCGGAGTGTCTCGGGCGAGAGTGGGAGGTGTACCCCCAGGGCATGGTGCAGAGGGCACATACCAGCTGTGTCCGGCAACATGGCGGATATGAATGCCACAGACTCATGCCAAACACCAAGTCCGTACCTGCCAGTTGCTGATGACAACCCCCAGGCCACAGGCTCAGACACCAACAATGTTCTGCCGGAGGCTGACGGTGACTCACGGCGCACAGGGTTAGTGGCACCAGGTCAGTCCGTGCGAGTGGTTTACCTCCTCCGTAACGGTGATCCGTGTTTCCACCGGACTGAAACGCATCTGTCTCTCACTCCTCTCCCTGCGTTCACTGGCATGAACTCTGCCGTTGATTAATGAAGACTCAGTTCTAGATGTGGAACATACTGGACTGCAGTGTAGGCCGGCTGCAGCGTTGGGGTATGTCAACGAATGTGGACTCCTGGGGGCCTGTGTCACGGAGGACAGCGTTGGTCTGAGGAGGCGGCCAAGCTCGCGGGCATGGGTCTTGGAGCTAGCACCAGCACGTGGTGGGCCCTCTTTAACACACAACGGTGTCGGCAGGTGAGAAGTGCAGCCTTGGAGCACTGGGGCAGGCAAGCCGGGTCTGGGTATCAGCGGCCTGGGGTGCAGCAGGCGCACAGGCTCGCAGGCCCTGCTGCTCACGGCGTCGGCCTCGTGGCGGGCTGAGAGGCGCCGCCCTGGTAGTGACGTTGGCCATTCCGGGAGTGCACCACGCTCAGCGCAACAGTGTTTTCATCCACACCCCTGCGCAGGCCTGGCGTAAGCCGGGCCAACCCACTATGCTCACGCACACAGGGGGGGACGCAGCGAGCGACATTTCTGCGATCTAACCCACAGCCTGGGGTGACATGGTTGCGTCCACTGTTCACTACTCCCCAGACACCAGCAGTTAATGTCTGCATGGACATATCTGTGGTTTGCATACCCAGGTCTGTCCAGCACATTCACGCCACACTTGTCGTTGTGTACATTCTCATTCATGGGTCACTTGCGTCCTTCGCACATGCCTGCTTTCCGCCTCTCCACACGTTTAGCTGTTGTGTGGCTGTGGTGCCATGATATAGCTAGCTTGTGTACATGGTAAGCCCAGTATCACAATGGAGTTGTGTTGTCGTGTCTGGTAGGTGGGCATGTTGATTGACATGTTGTATGTGGTTTGGTCACGTGTGCATTCCCGCAGTTGTGCGTTGTGTGATGGTGGCTTTGAGGTGTGTGGTGTGTTGATTTGGTACTTACCAACGAGCAGTCTAGTTCCATAGATGCCATCCTGGAAGCGCTGGTTGATGATGGACTGTCGGAAGATGTAGGGATCGTGCACACTGCCTGGGTAGTTTGCAACGACATTGGTGAACATTCCCCGGTAGTCCACTATTGCCTGCACATTGATGGAATGCGTGTGATTTCTGTTGCGGTAGATGTGTGCAGTGTCCACAGGGGGCACAAGTGGGACATGTGTGCAGTCAATGGCCCCCAACACGTGTGGGAAGCTAGCAATGGTCTAGAAGCCTTGCTTGGTCTCCAGCTGTTCCTGCGCAGTGAGTGTGGGGGAAGTGAAGGTACTGGGGTATGAAGCTGATGATGGCATCCAGGACAGGTGTGAGGAACTTTGATAGGGCTGGCTGTGAGACTCCTCCGACTCTGGCCGTTGTTGGTTGGAAGGTACCAGAGGCCAACGTGTGCAGCACAGCCAGCAGCTTTGTCTGCGGAGGGATGTTGGTTGTCCGCTGTGTTGGGACCGTCAGCCTGTGGCCGATGTGGGTCATGATACGGAAGATGGTTGTCCTTTTGAGCCTGTAGTGGGCAATGACTTCCTCTGGCGTTAGGTCTGTGAGACTGGTGCGTTTTCGCTAGGTCCGCTGTCTTACTCTGCGCTGCCTCTGTGGTGGTCCGGGGGGGGTGCCGGTCCCGTCCTGGGGGTGGTGGCGGTCCTGGGGGTGGTGGCGGTGGGTGTTGTGGCCCTGTTGGGGCCCCAAGGTGCATGATGAGTAGCTCCATGGCGTCGGTTGTTCTTCGGCTGTGGCTGTGTGCGGGGCTCCGTTGCCTACTGCAGGTAGTCGTCCTGCTTAACACCAGCAAGAGGCAGGTGTTAAATAGCTGCTGCTACCACGGCTTATCGCGTGGTTTTGGTTCGCATCGCAGATCTGGCAGTTCGTTGTGAATGTGGTGTAGTGGTGTTTTCGTGTGTTTTTGCACAGTTAACGCCTACTCTGCATCTCATTAGGGTTAGTTGGTGGTGTCACCCGTGGGGATGAAATTTAACGCGGGAATACTGGCGATGTCTGCAGTTTGCACCCGCTTGTGAATGGGGTGTTAAATCTATCTCCACTTTTGATGCGTTGAAGTGGCGATAAGTTGGTGATAAGTCCTTGTGAATATGCCCCTTAGACAGTCAGGAATAGTGTCTTGACATAGCAAGGCATTTACAATCTTTTCCCATAGGGGGAGAATGATGGCTTTGATCGCTTTAAATATAGACAGTGGTAGAGGGTCAGTGAAGTGATTAGATGGGTTCAATGATAAAAGAATGTTGCAGATGTCAACCTAGATGTTTAACTTCCAGTTAACCCCTTCGATGCTCATGACGGAATGGTTCCGTCATGAGCATCGGTGCCCCTGTGCTCATGACGGAACCATTCCGTCATGAAGACAGGGGCACGAAATCCCTCTGCTGCAGGCAGCAGAGGGATTTCCTTTTCTCCCCCAAAGCCTCGGGATCTGGGGAAGAGCTTCCCCAGCTCCCGAGGTCCCCTCCCTGGTTTCTGTGAAATGATGATCAGCGCGCACGTCGCGCTGTCATCATTTCACAGAAACCGAAAGTTTCACTTTCTACGTGCTCAGGGGGCTATCTCAGCCCCCTGAGCACGTAGAAAGACGGAGAGGTATCATTGGAAAGGGGAGCATCTCCCTTTCCAATGGTACCCTCTCCCAGTGGATCCCTGCTTGGGGATCGCCCCAGGAGGGCGATCCCCAAGCAGGGATCCACCCCCTAGACACCAGGAAGGGGGGAGCGGCCCCTTGGGCAAGGGCCTTTGCTCCCCTCACAAAATTGGGCATTTACAGTCTTTCTGCCCCACCTGGGGGGCAGAAAGCCCACTTGACACCAGGGATTTTTTTTTGGGGCCTATATAATTAGGGTGGGGGCTGCCCAAAATGGGCACGCCAATGCCCCCACCCCCGCCACCATTACAGCCTTTCTGCCCCCCCTGGGGGGCAGATGGGGTCAGTAGCCCCCAATCTGCACCCCCGGGAGGGCAGAAAGCCCACTTGACACCAGGGATTTTTTGTTGTTGCATATGTTATTAGGGTGGGGGCTGCCCAATATGGGCATGCCAATGCCCCCACCCCTCCCCCCACAAAATTCCAGTCTTTCTGCCCCCCCGGGGGGCAGAAAGCCCATTAGAAACCAGGGATTTATTTTATTATGTAAATTATGGGTGGGGGCTGCCCATTATGGGCATGCCAAAGCCCCCAACCCCCCTGCACAATAACAGTCTTTCTGCCCCCCCTGGGTGCAGATGAGGGCGGTAGCCCCCAATCTGCCCCTCCGGGGGGGCAGAAAGCCCACTAGACGCCAGGTTTTCTTTTTTACGATTAATTTAGGGGTGGGGGCTGCCAAAGATGGGCATGCAAATGCCCCCACCCCTCCCCCCCACAAAATTCCAGTCTTTCTGCCCCCCTGGGGGGCAGATGAGGGCAGTAGCCCCCAATCTGCCCCCCGTGGGGGCAGAAAGCACCCTAGACACCAGGGATTCTTTTTTTATAGGCCCGGGGTGGGGGCTGCCCAGAATGGGCATGCAAATGCCCCCACCATACCCCCCCAAAGAAAACTAAAGACTTGCTGCCCCTCCAGGAGGAAGATGGGGGCAATAGCCCCTGATCTGCCCCCGAGGGGGGGGGCAGAAAGCCCACTAAGCGCCAGGGATTTTTTTATATAGGTAGGGGTGGGGCTTGCCCAGAATGGGCATGTCAAGGCCCCCACCCCCCAAAAAAATGATAGTATTTCTGCCCCCCCCTGGGAGGCAGATGGGGCAATAGCCCCTTATCTGCCCCCCTGGGGTGGGACAGAAAGCCCACTAGCCACCAGGGATTGTTTTTCCCAAAGTTCGGGGTGGGGGTTGCCCAGAATGGGCATGCCAATGCCCCCACCCCCTAAAAAAGATGCCACAGCCTTTCTGCCCCCCCAGGAGGCAGATGGGGGCAGTAGCCACTGATCTGCCCCCCGGGGGTGGCAGAAAGTCCACTAGGTGCCAGCGATTATGCTGGCTTTTCTATTAGTAGGGGTGGGGGCTTCCCAGAATGGGCGTCCCAATGCCCCCACCCCCCCAAAAGAATAGCCACAGTCTTTCTGCCCCCCTTGGGGGAATATCGGGTCAATAGACCTCGATTTCCCCCCTCCCCAGGGTGGCAGAATGCCCACTAGGCACTGAATTTTCTTCAGGATGAGCCTACCTGTGGATTTTGGGCCCTAGCGCAGCCGGCACATAGGGAAACCTATCAAACCTGAACATTTTTGAAAACTAGACACCGAGGGGAATCCAGGATGGGGTGACTTGTGTGCCTCTCAAAAAGTTCTGTTACCCAGAATCCCTTGCAAACCTCAAACTTAGTCTAATAACCCACATTTTCCTCATATTTTTGTGGTGGAAAGTTCTGTAATCTGCGTGGATCCACAAAATTCCACCCACCCCGCATTCCCCAAAGTCTTCCGAGAAAAATGGTACCTCACTTGTGTGGGTGGGTCAAGTACCCGCGACAGGCAAGGGCCCAAAACCTAGTGAGGCAACATTGCCTACACAAAATGACCTGGTTTTGCAAGGGGGGTCACCTGGGTTTTTGGCCCCGTGCTTGGCGGCCAGCTAGGGAAACCTACCAAACCCACACATTTCTGAAAACTAGACACGCGGGGGATTCCAGGGAGGTATGGCTTGCATGGATCCCCCAATGTTTTCCTACCCAGAATTCCCTGCAAACCTCAAATTTAGCTGAAAAAATCACTTTTTCCACTCATTTTTGTGTGGGACAGTTGTGGCCTCACCGGGCTGACACAAATTTCCTACCACCCAGCGTTCCCCCAGGTCTCCCGATAAAAATGGTGCCTCACTCGTGTGGGAGGCCCAAGTACCCGCAACAGGCAAGAGCCCAAATCGTATTGAGGCGACATCAAAATTGCCTATCACAAAACGACCTGGTTTTGCAAGGGGGGTCACCTGGGTTTTTGGCCCTGTGCTCGGCGGACAGCTAGGGAAACCTATCAAACACACACATTTCTGAAAACTAGACACCCGGGGATTCCAGGGAGGTATGGCTTGCATGGATCCCCAGCGTTTTCTTACCCAGAATCCCCTGCAAACCTCAAATTTAGCTGAAAAAATCACTTTTTCCACACATTTTTGTGTGGGAAAGTTGTGGCATCACTGGGCTGACACAAATTTCCTACCACCCAGTGTTCCCCCAGGTCGCCCAATAAAAATGGTGCCTCACTCATGTGGGAGGCACAAGTACCCGCGACAGGCAAGGGCCCAAAACGTATTGAGGCGACATCAAAATTGCCTATCACAAAACGACCTGGTTTTGCAAGGGGGGTCACCTGGGTTTTTGGCCCCGTGCACGGTGGCCACCTAGGGAAACCTACCAAACCCACACATTTCTGAAAAGTAGACACCGGGGGGATTCCAGGGAGGTATGGCTTGCGCGGATCCCCCAACGTTTTCTTACCCAGAATCCCCTGCAAACCTGAAATTTAGCTGAAAAAAATCACTTTTTCACACATTTCTGTGTGGGAAAGTTGTGGCATCATGGGGCTGACACCAATTTCCTACCACCCAGCGTTCCCCCAGGTCTCCCGATAAAAATGGTGCCTCACACGTGTGGGAGGCCCAAGTACCCGCGACAGGCAAGGGCCCAAAACTTATTGAGGCGACATCAAAATTGCCTATCACAAAACAACCTGGTTTTGCAAGGGGGGTCCCATGGCTTTTTGGCCCGGGGCTTGGCGGCCACCTAGGGAAACCTACCAAACCCACACATCTCTGAAAACTAAACACCTGGGGGATTCCAGGGAGGTATGGCTTGCGTGGATCCCTCAACGTTTTCTTACCCAGAATCCCCAGCAAACCTGAAATTTAGCTGGAAAAACTCACTTTTTTCACACATTTCTGTGTGGGAAAGTTGTGGCATCACCGGGCTGACACAAATTTCATACCACCCAGCGTTCCCCCACGTCTCCTGATAAAAATGGTGCCTCACTCGTATGGGAGGCCCAAGTACCCACGACAGGCAAGGGCCCAAAACGTATTGAGGCGACATCAAAATTGCCTATCACAAAACGACCTGCTTTTGCAAGGGGGGTCACATGACTTTTTGGCCCGGGGCTCGGCGGCCACCTTGGGAAACCTACCAAACCCACACATTTCTGAAAACTAGACACCCGGGGGATTCCAGGGAGGTATGGCTTGCGTGGATCCCCCAACGTTTTCTTACCCAGAATCCCCTGCAAACTTGAAATTTAGCTGGAAAAATAACATCAAAATTGCCTGTCACAAAATGTTTTGGGCCTTTGCCTATCGCGGGTACTTGAGCCTCCCACACGAGTGAGGAACCATTTTTATTGGGAGACCTGGGGAAACGCTGGGTGGTAGTAAATTTGTGTCAGCCCGGTGATGCCACAACTTTCCACACAAAAATGTGTGGAAAAAGTGATTTTTTCAGCTAAATTTCAGGTTTGCATGGGATTCTGGGTAAGAAAACGTTGAGGGATCTACATAAGCCATACCTCCCTGGAATCCCCCGGGTGTCTAGTTTTCAGAAATGCATGGGTTCGGTAGGTTTCCCTAGGTGGCCGCCGAGCCCCGGGCCAAAATGTCATGGGACCCCCTTGCAAAACCAGGTTGTTTTGTGAGAGGCAATTTTGATGTTGCCTCAATACGTTTTGGGCCCTTGCCTGTCGCGGGTACTTGGGCCTCCCACACGAGTGAGGCACCATTTTTATCGGGAGACTTGGGGGAACGCTGGGTAGTATGAAATTTGTGTCAGCCCAATGATGCCACAACTTTCCCGAACACAAAAATGTGTGAAAAAGTGATTTTTTCAGCTAAATTTCAGGTTTGAAGGGGATTCTGGGTAAGAAAACGTTGGGGTATCCATGCAAGCCATACCTCCCTGGAATCCCCCGGGTGTCTAGTTTTCAGAAATGTGTGGATTTGGTAGGTTTCCCTAGGTGGCCACCGATCCCCGGGCCAAAAAGTGATGGGACCCCCCCTTGCAAAACCAGGTCGTTTAGTGATAGGCAATTTTGATGTCGCCTCAATACGTTTTGGGCCCTTGCCGGTCGCGGGTACTTGGGCCTCCCACACGAGTGAGGCACCATTTTTATTGGGAGACCTGGGGGAACACTGGGTGGTAGGAAATTTGTGTCAGCCCGGTGATGCCACAACTTTCCCACACAAAAATGTGTGTGAAAAGTGATTTTTTCAGCTAAATTTCAGGTTTGCTGTGGATTCTGGGTAAGAAAACGTTGAGGGATCCACGCAAGCCATACCTCCCTGGAATCCCCCAGGTGTCTAGTTTTCAGAAATGTGTGGGTTTGTTAGGTTTCCTTGGTGGCCGCCGAGCCCGGGCCAAAAGTCATGGGACCCCCTTGCAAAACCAGGTCGTTTTGTGATAGGCAATTTTGATGTCGCCTCAATACGTTTTGGGCCCTTGCCTGTCACAGGTACTTGGGCCTCCCACACGAGTGAGGCACCATTTTATCGGGAGACCTGGGGTAACACTGGGTGGTAGGAAATTTGTGTCAGCCCGGTGATGCCACAACTTTCCCACACAAAAATGTGTGATAAAAGTGATTTTTTCAGCTAAATTTCAGCTTTGTTGGGGATTCTGGGTAAGAAAACGTTGAGGGATACACGCAAGCCATACCTCCCTGGAATCCCCCGGGTGTCTAGTTTTCAGAGATGTGTGGGTTTGGTAGGTTTCCCTAGGTGGCCGCCGAGCCCTGTGCCAAAAAGTCATGGGACCCCCTTGCAAAACCAGGTTGTTTTGTGATAGGCAATTTTGATGTCGCCTCAATACGTTTTGGGCCCTTGCCTGTCGCGGGTACTTGGGCCTCCCACACGAGTGAGGCAGCATTTTTATCGGGAGACCTGGGGGAACACTGGGTGGTAGGAAATTTGTGTCAGCCCAGTGATGCCACAACTTCCCCACACCAAAATGTGTGAAAAAAGTGATTTGTTCAGCTAAAGTTCAGGTTTGCAGGGGATTCTGGGTAAGAAAACTTTGGGGGATCCACGCAAGCCATACCTCCCTGGAATCCCCCGGGTGTCTAGTTTTCAGAGATGTGTGGGTTTGGTACGTTTCCCTAGGTGGCCGCCGAGCCCTGGGCCAAAAAGTAATGGGACCCCCCTTGCAAAACCAGGTCGTTTTGTCATAGGCAATTTTGATGTCGCCTCAATACGTTTTGGGCCCTTGCCTGTCGCAAGTACTTGGGCCTCCCACACGAGTGAGGTACCATTTTTATCGGGAGACCTGGGGGAACGCTGGGGGGTAGGAAATTTGTGTCAGCCCGGTGATGCCACAACTTTCCCACACAAACATGTGTGAAAAAGTGATTTCTTCAGCTAAATTTCAGGTTTGCAGGGGATTCTGGGTAAGAAAACGTTGGGGGATCCACGCAAGCCATACCTCCCTGGAATCCCCCGGGTGTCTAGTTTTCAGAAATGTGTGGGTTTGGTCGGTTTCCCTAGGTGGCCGCCGAGCCCCGGGCCAAAAAGTCATGGGACCCCCCCTTGCAAAACCAGGTCGTTTTGTGATAGGCAATTTTGATGTCGCCTCAATACGTTTTGGGCCCTTGCCTGTCGCGGGTACTTGGGCCTCCCACATGAGTGAGGCACCATTTTTATTGGGCGACCTGGGGGAACACTGGGTGGTAGGACATTTGTGTCAGCCAGGTGATGCCACAACTTTCCCACACAAAAATGTGTGAAAAAAGTGATTTGTTTCAGCTAAATTTCAGGTTTGCTGTGGATTCTGGGTAAGAAAACATTGAGGGATCCACGCAAGCCATACCTCCCTGGAATCCCCCAGGTGTCTAGTTTTCAGAAATGTGTGGGTTTGTTAGGTTTCCCTTGGTGGCCGCCGAGCCCCGGGCCAAAAAGTCATGGGACCCCCCCTTGCAAAACCAGGTCGTTTTGTGATAGGCAATTTTGATGTCGCCTCAATACGTTTTGGGCCCTTGCCTGTCACAGGTACTTGGGCCTCCCACACGAGTGAGGCACCATTTTTATCGGGAGACCTGGGGTAACACTGGGTGGTAGGAAATTTGTGTCAGCCCGGTGATGCCACAACTTTCCCACACAAAAATGTGTGATAAAAGTGATTTTTTTCAGCTAAATTTCAGCTTTGTTGGGGATTCTGGGTAAGAAAACGTTGAGGGATACACGCAAGCCATACCTCCCTGGAATCCCCCGGGTGTCTAGTTTTCAGAGATGTGTGGGTTTGGTAGGTTTCCCTAGGTGGCCGCCGAGCCCTGTGCCAAAAAGTCATGGGACCCCCTTGCAAAACCAGGTTGTTTTGTGATAGGCAATTTTGATGTCGCCTCAATACGTTTTGGGCCCTTGCCTGTCGCGGGTACTTGGGCCTCCCACACGAGTGAGGCACCATTTTTATCGGGAGACCTGGGGGAATGCTGGGTGGTAGAAAATTTGTGTCAGCTTGGTGATGCCACAACTTTCCCACACAAAAATGTGTGAAAAAAGTGATTTTTTCAGCTAAATTTCAGGTTTGCAGGGGATTCTGGGTAAGAAAACGTTGGAGGATCCACGCAAGCCATACCTCCCTGGAATCCCCCGGGTGTCTAGTTTTCAGAAATGTGTGGGTTTGGTAGGTTTCCCTAGGTGGCCGCCGAGCCCCGGCCAAAAAGTCATGGGACCCCCCTTGCAAAACCAGGTTGTTTTGTGATAGGCAATTTTGATGTCGCCTCAATACGTTTTGGGCCCTTGCCTGTCGCGGGTACTTGGGCCTCCCACACGAGTGAGGCAGCATTTTTATCGGGAGACCTGGGGGAACACTGGGTGGTAGGAAATTTGTGTCAGCCCAGTGATGCCACAACTTTCCCACACAAAAATGTGTGAAAAAAGTAATTTGTTCAGCTAAAGTTCAGGTTTGCAGGGGATTCTGGGTAAGAAAACGTTGGGGGATCCACGCAAGCCATACCTCCCTGGAATCCCCCGGGTGTCTAGTTTTCAGAGATGTGTGGGTTTGGTAGCGTTTCCCTAGGTGGCCGCCGAGCCCTGGGCCAAAAAGTAATGGTGACCCCCTTGCAAAACCAGGTCGTTTTGTCATAGACAATTTTGATGTCGCCTCAATACGTTTTGGGCCCTTGCCTGTCGCAGGTACTTGGGCCTCCCACACGAGTGAGGTACCATTTTTATCGGGAGACCTGGGGGAACGCTGGGGGGTAGAAAATTTGTGTCAGCCCGGTGATGCCACAACTTTCCCACACAAAAATGTGTGAAAAAGTGATTTCTTCAGCTAAATTTCAAGTTTGCAGGGGATTCTGGGTAAGAAAACGTTGGGGGATCCACGCAAGCCATACCTCCCTGGAATCCCCCGGGTGTCTAGTTTTCAGAAATGTGTGGGTTTGGTCAGTTTCCCTAGGTGGCCGCCGAGCCACGGGCCAAAAAGTCATGGGACCCCCCCTTGCAAAACCAAGTCGTTTTGTGATAGGCAATTTTGATGTCGCCTCAATACGTTTTGGGCCCTTGCCTGTCGCGGGTACTTGGGCCTCCCACATGAGTGAGGCACCATTTTTATTGGGAGACCTGGGGGAACACTGGGTGGTAGGAAATTTGTGTCAGCCCGGTGATGCCACAACTTTCCCACACAAAAATGTGTGAAAAAAGTGATTTGTTTCAGCTAAAGTTCAGGTTTGCAGGGGATTCTGGGTAAGAAAACGTTGGGGAATCCACGCAAGCCATACCTCCCTGGAATCCCCCGGGTGTCTAGTTTTCAGAGATGTGTGGGTTTGGTAGGTTTCCCTAGGTGGCCACCGAGCCCTGGGCCAAAAAGTAATGGGACCCCCCTTGCAAAACTAGGTCGTTTTGTCATAGTCAATTTTGATGTCGCCTCAATACGTTTTGGGCCCTTGCCTGTCGCGGGTACTTGGGCCTCGCACACGAGTGAGGCACCATTTTTATCTGGAGACCTGGGGGAACGCTGGGTGGTAGGAAATTTGTGTCAGCCCGGTGATGCCACAACTTTCCCACACAAAAATGTGTGGAAAAAGTGATTTTTTTCAGCTAAATTTCAGGTTTGCAGGGGATTCTGGGTAAGAAAACGTTGGGGGATCCACGCAAGCCATACCTCCCTGGAATCCCCCGGGTGTCTAGTTTTCAGAAATGTGTGGGTTTGGTAGGTTTCCCTAGGTGGCCGCCGAGCCCCGGGCCAAAAGCCATGGTGACCCCCTTGCAAAACCAGGTTGTTTTGTGATAGGCAATTTTGATGTCGCCTCAATACGTTTTGGGCCCTTGCCTGTCGCGGGTACTTGGGCCTCCCACACGAGTGAGGCACCATTTTTATCGGGAGACCTGGGGAACACTGGGTGGTAGGAAATTTGTGTCAGCCCAGTGATGCCACAACTTTCCACACAAAAATGTGTGGAAAAAGTAATTTGTTCAGCTAAAGTTCAGGTTTGCAGGGATTCTGGGTAAGAAAACGTTGGGGGATCCACGCAAGCCATACCTCCCTGGAATCCCCGGGTGTCTAGTTTTCAGAAATGTGTGGGTTTGGTAGGTTTCCCTAGGTGGCCGCCGAGCACTGGGCCAAAAGCACAGGTGACCCCCTTGCAAAACCAGGTCGTTTTGTGATAGGCAATTTTGATGTCGCCTCAATACGTTTTGGGCCCTTGCCTGTCGCAGGTACTTGGGCCTCCCACACGAGTGAGGCACCATTTTATCGGGAGACCTGGGGAACGCTGGGGGGTAGAAAATTTGTGTCAGCCCGGTGATGCCACAACTTTCCCACACAAAAATGTGTGAAAAAGTGATTTCTTCAGCTAAATTTCAAGTTTGCAGGGGATTCTGGGTAAGAAAACTTTGGGGGATCCACGCAAGCCATACCTCCCTGGAATCCCCCGGGTGTCTAGTTTTCAGAAATGTGTGGGTTTGGTCAGGTTTCCCTAGGTGGCCGCCGAGCCACGGGCCAAAAGTCATGGTGACCCCCTTGCAAAACCAGGTCGTTTTGTGATAGGCAATTTTGATGTCGCCTCAATACGTTTTGGGCCCTTGCCTGTCGCGGGTACTTGGGCCTCCCACATGAGTGAGGCACCATTTTTATCGGGAGACCTGGGGGAACGCTGGGTGGTAGGAAATTTGTGTCAGCCCGGTGATGCCACAACTTTCCCACACAAAAATGTGTGGAAAAAGTGATTTGTTTCAGCTAAAGTTGAGGTTTGCAGGGGATTCTGGGTAAGAAAACGTTGGGGAATCCACGCAAGCCATACCTCCCTGGAATCCCCGGGTGTCTAGTTTTCAGAAATGTGTGGGTTTGGTAGGTTTCCCTAGGTGGCCACCGAGCACTGGGCCAAAAACTCAGGGGACCCCCCTTGCAAAACCAGGTCGTTTTGCGATAGGCAATTTTTATGTCGCCTCAATACGTTTTGGGCCCTTGCCTGTCGCGGGTACTTGGGCCTCGCACACGAGTGAGGCACCATTTTTATCTGGAGACCTGGGGGAACGCTGGGTGGTAGGAAATTTGTGTCAGCCCGGTGATGCCACAACTTTCCCACACAAAAATGTGTGGAAAAATTGATTTTTTCAGCTAAATTTGAGGTTTGCAGGGGATTCTGGGTAAGAAAACGTTGGGGGATCCACGCAAGCCATACCTCCCTGGAATCCCCGGGTGTCTAGTTTTCAGAAATGTGTGGGTTTGGTCAGGTTTCCCTAGGTGGCCGCCGAGCACCGGGCCAAAAGCCATGGTGACCCCCCTTGCAAAACCAGGTCGTTTTGTGATAGGCAATTTTGATGTCGCCTCAATACGTTTTGGGCCCTTGCCTGTCGCGGGTACTTGGGCCTCCCACATGAGTGAGGCACCATTTTTATTGGGAGACCTGGTGGAACACTGGGTGGTAGGAAATTTGTGTCAGCCCGGTGATGCCACAACTTCCCACACAAAAATGTGTGGAAAAAGTGATTTTATCAGCTAAATTTGAGGTTTGCAGGGATTCTGGGTAAGAAAACGTTGGGGGATCCACACAAGCCATACCTCCCTGGAATCCCCAGGTGTCTAGTTTTCAGAAATGTGTGGGTTTGGTAGGTTTCCCTAGCTGGCCGCCGAGCACGGGCCAAAAGTCAGGTGACCCCCTTGCAAAACCAGGTCGTTTTGTGATAGGCAATTTTGATGTCGCCTCAATACGTTTTGGGCCCTTGCCTGTCGTGGGTACTTGGGCCTCCCACACGAGTGAGGCACCATTTTTATCGGGAGACCTGGGGGAACGCTGGGTGGTAGGAAATTTGTGTCAGCCCGGTGATGCCACAACTTTCCCACACAAAAATGAGTGGAAAAAGTGATTTTTCAGCTAAATATGAGGTTTGCAGGGGATTCTGGTGAAGAAAACGTTGAGGGATCCACGCAAGCCATACCTCTCTGGAATCCCCCGGGTGTCTAGTTTTCAGAAATGTGTGGGTTTGGTAGGTTTCCCTTGGTGGCCGCCGAGCCCTGGGCAAAAAGCCATGGGACCCCCCCTTGCAAAACCAGGTCGTTTTGTGATAGGCAATTTTGATGTCGCCTCAATACGTTTTGGGCCCTTGCCTGTCACGGGTACTTGGGCCTCCCACACGAGTGAGATACCATTTTTATCGGGAGACCTGGGGTAACACTGGGTGGTAGGAAATTTGTGTCAGCCCGGTGATGCCACAACTTTCCCACACAAAAATGTGTGGATAAAAGTGATTTTTTTCAGCTAAATTTGAGGTTTGCTGGGGATTCTGGGTAAGAAAACGTTGAGGGATACACGCAAGCCATACCTCCTGGAATCCCCTGGGTGTCTAGTTTTCAGAAATGTGTGGGTTTGGTAGGTTTCCCTAGCTGGCCACCGAGCACTGGGCCAAAAGCCATGGTGACCCCCTTGCAAAACCAGGTCGTTTTGTGATAGGCAATTTTGATGTCGCCTCAATACGTTTTGGGCCCTTGCCTGTCGCGGGTACTTGGGCCTCCCACACGAGTGAGGCACCATTTTTATCGGGAGACCTGGGGGAACGCTGGGTGGTAGGAAATTTGTGTCAGCCCGGTGATGCCACAACTTTCCACACAAAAATGTGTGGAAAAAGTGATTTTGTTCAGCTAAATTTGAGGTTTGCAGGGATTCTGGGTAAGAAAACGTTGGGGGATCCACGCAAGCCATACCTCCCTGGAATCCCCGGGTGTCTAGTTTTCAGAAATGTATGGGTTTGGTAGGTTTCCCTAGCTGGCCCCCGAGCACGGGGCCAAAAGCCATGGTGACCCCCTTGCAAAACCAGGTCGTTTTGTGATAGGCAATTTGATGTCGCCTCAATACGTTTTGGGCCCTTGCCTGTCGCGGGTACTTGGGCCTCCCACATGAGTGAGGCACCATTTTTATCGGGAGACCTGGGGAACACTGGGTGGTAGGAAATTTGTGTCAGCCCGGTGATGCCACAACTTTCCCACACAAAAATGTGTGGAAAAAGTGATTTTTTCAGCTAAATTTGAGGTTTGCAGGGGATTCTGGGTAAGAAAACGTTGGGGGATCCACGCAAGCCATACCTCCCTGGAATCCCCGGGTGTCTAGTTTTCAGAAATGTGTGGGTTTGGTAGGTTTCCCTAGGTGGCCGCCGAGCACGGGCCAAAAGCCCAGGTGACCCCCTTGCAAAACCAGGTCGTTTTGTGATAATGCAATTTTGATGTCGCCTCAATACGTTTTGGGCCCTTGCCTGTCGCGGGTACTTGGGCCTCCCACACAAGTGAGGCACCATTTTATCGGGAGACCTGGGGAACACTGGGTGGTAGGAAATTTGTGTCAGCCCGGTGATGCCACAACTTTCCCACACAAAATGTGTGGAAAAAGTGATTTTTTCAGCTAAATTTGAGGTTTGCAGGGGATTCTGGGTAAGAAAACGTTGGGGGATCCACGCAAGCCATACCTCCCTGGAATCCCCTGGGTGTCTAGTTTTCAGAAATGTGTGGGTTTGGTAGGTTTCCCTAGGTGGCCGCCGAGCACGGGGCCAAAAGCCATGGTGACCCCCTTGCAAAACCAGGTCGTTTTGTGATAGGCAATTTTGATGTCGCCTCAATACGTTTTGGGCCCTTGCCTGTCACGGGTACTTGGGCCTCCCACACGAGTGAGGCACCATTTTTATCGGGAGACCTGGGGAACACTGGGTGGTAGGAAATTTGTGTCAGCCCGGTGATGCCACAACTTTCCCACACAAAAATGTGTGGAAAAAGTGATTTGTTTCAGCTAAATTTGACAGCTTTGCAGGGGATTCTGGGTAAGAAAACGTTGGGGGATCCACGCAAGCCATACCTCCCTGGAATCCCCGGGTGTCTAGTTTTCAGAAATGTGTGGGTTTGGTAGGTTTCCCTAGGTGGCCGCCGAGCACGGGCCAAAAGCCAGGTGACCCCCTTGCAAAACCAGGTCGTTTTGTGATAGGCAATTTTGATGTCGCCTCAATACGTTTTGGGCCCTTGCCTGTCGCGGGTACTTGGGCCTCCCACATGAGTGAGGCACCATTTTTATCGGGAGACCTGGGGGAACGCTGGGTGGTAGGAAATTTGTGTCAGCCCGGTGATGCCACAACTTTCCACACAAAAATGTGTGGAAAAAGTGATTTTTTCAGCTAAATTTGAGGTTTGCAGGGGATTCTGGGTAAGAAAACGTTGGGGGATCCACGCAAGCCATACCTCCCTGGAATTCCCCGGGTGTCTAGTTTTCAGAAATGTGTGGGTTTGGTAGGTTTCCCTAGCTGGCCGCCGAGCACGGGCCAAAAACCCAGGTGACCCCCCTTGCAAAACCAGGTCGTTTTGTGATAGGCAATTTTGATGTCGCCTCAATACGTTTTGGGCCCTTGCCTGTCGCGGGTACTTGGGCCTCCCACACGAGTGAGGCACCATTTTTATCGGGAGACCTGGGGGAACGCTGGGTGGTAGGAAATTTGTGTCAGCCCGGTGATGCCACAACTTTCCCACACAAAAATGTGTGGAAAAAGTGATTTTTTCAGCTAAATTTGAGGTTTGCAGGGGATTCTGGGTAAGAAAACGTTGGGGGATCCACGCAAGCCATACCTCCCTGGATTCCCCGGGTGTCTAGTTTTCAGAAATGTATGGGTTTGGTAGGTTTCCCTATCTGGCCGCCGAGCACGGGGCCAAAAGCCCAGGTGACCCCCTTGCAAAACCAGGTCGTTTTGTGATAGGCAATTTTGATGTCGCCTCAATACGTTTTGGGCCCTTGCCTGTCGCGGGTACTTGGGCCTCCCACACGAGTGAGGCACCATTTTATCGGAGACCTGGGGGAACGCTGGGTGGTAGGAAATTTGTGTCAGCCCGGTGATGCCACAGCTTTCCCACACAAAAATGTGTGGAAAAAGTGATTTTTCAGCTAAATTTGAGGTTTGCAGGGGATTCTGGGTAAGAAAACGTTGGGGGATCCACGCAAGCCATACCTCCCTGGAATCCCCGGGTGTCTAGTTTTCAGAAATGTGTGGGTTTGGTAGGTTTCCCTAGCTGGCCGCCGAGCACGGGGCCAAAAGCCAGGTGACCCCCTTGCAAAACCAGGTCGTTTTGTGATAGGCAATTTTGATGTCGCCTCAATACGTTTTGGGCCCTTGCCTGTCGCGGGTACTTGGGCCTCCCACACGAGTGAGGCACCATTTTTATCGGGAGACCTGGGGAACAGCTGGGTGGTAGGAAATTTGTGTCAGCCCGGTGATGCCACAACTTTCCCACACAAAATGTGTGAGAAAAGTGATTTTTTCAGCTAAATTTGAGGTTTGCAGGGGATTCTGGGTAAGAAAACGTTGGGGATCCATGCAAGCCATACCTCCCTGGAATCCCCGGGTGTCTAGTTTTCAGAAATGTGTGGGTTTGGTAGGTTTCCCTAGGTGGCCGCCGAGCACTGGGCCAAAGCCCAGGTGACCCCCTTGCAAAACCAGGTCGTTTTGTGATAGGCAATTTTGATGTCGCCTCAATACGTTTTGGGCCCTTGCCTGTCGCGGGTACTTGGGCCTCCCACACGAGTGAGGCACCATTTTTATCGGGAGACCTGGGGAACGCTGGGTGGTAGGAAATTTGTGTCAGCCCGGTGATGCCACAACTTTCCCACACAAAATGTGTGGAAAAAGTGATTTTTCAGCTAAATTTGAGGTTTGCAGGGGATTCTGGGTAAGAAAACGTTGGGGGATCCATGCAAGCCATACCTCCCTGGAATCCCCAGGTGTCTAGTTTTCAGAAATGTGTGGGTTTGGTAGGTTTCCCTAGCTGGCCGCCGAGCACGAGGCCAAAAGCCAGGTGACCCCCTTGCAAAACCAGGTCGTTTTGTGATAGGCAATTTTGATGTCGCCTCAATACGTTTTGGGCCCTTGCCTGTCGCGGGTACTTGGGCCTCCCACACGAGTGAGGCACCATTTTTATCGGGAGACCTGGGGAACGCTGGGTGGTAGGAAATTTGTGTCAGCCCGGTGATGCCACAACTTTCCCACACAAAAATGTGTGGAAAAAGTGATTTTTCAGCTAAATTTGAGGTTTGCAGGGGATTCTGGGTAAGAAAACGTTGAGGGATCCATGCAAGCCATACCTCCCTGGAATCCCCGGGTGTCTAGTTTTCAGAAATGTGTGGGTTTGGTAGGTTTCCTAGGTGGCCGCCGAGCACTGGGCCAAAAGCCAGGTGACCCCCTTGCAAAACCAGGTCGTTTTGTGATAGGCAATTTTGATGTCGCCTCAATACGTTTTGGGCCCTTGCCTGTCGCGGGTACTTGGGCCTCCCACACGAGTGAGGCACCATTTTTATCGGGAGACCTGGGTGAACGCTGGGTGGTAGGAAATTTGTGTCAGCCCAGTGATGCCACAACTTTCCCACACAAAAATGTGTGGAAAAAGTGATTTTTCAGCTAAATTTGAGGTTTGCAGGGGATTCTGGGTAAGAAACGTTGGGGGATCACGCAAGCCATACCTCCTGGAATCCCCGGGTGTCTAGTTTTCAGAAATGTGTGGGTTTGGTAGGTTTCCCTAGGTGGCCGCCGAGCACTGAGGCCAAAAGCCAGGTGACCCCCTTGCAAAACCAGGTCGTTTTGTGATAGGCAATTTTGATGTCGCCTCAATACGTTTTGGGCCCTTGCCTGTCGCGGGTACTTGGGCCTCCCACTGAGTGAGGCACCATTTTTATCGGGAGACCTGGGGGAACGCTGGGTGGTAGGAAATTTGTGTCAGCCGGTGATGCCACAACTTTCCCACACAAAATGTGTGGAAAAAGTGATTTTTCAGCTAAATTTGAGGTTTGCAGGGATTCTGGGTAGAAAACGTTGGGGATCCACGCAAGCCATACCTCCCTGGAATCCCCAGGTGTCTAGTTTTCAGAAATGTGTGGGTTTGGTAGGTTTCCCTAGGTGGCCGCCGAGCACGGGGCCAAAAGCCCAGGTGACCCCCTTGCAAAACCAGGTCGTTTTGTGATAGGCAATTTTGATGTCGCCTCAATACGTTTTGGGCCCTTGCCTGTCGCGGGTACTTGGGCCTCCCACACAGTGAGGCACCATTTTTATCGGGAGACCTGGGGAACACTGGGTGGTAGGAAATTTGTGTCAGCCCGGTGATGCCACAACTTTCCCACACAAAAATGTGTGGAAAAAGTGATTTTTCAGCTAAATTTGAGGTTTGCAGGGATTCTGGGTAAGAAAACGTTGGGGGATCCACGCAAGCCATACCTCCCTGGAATCCCCTGGGTGTCTAGTTTTCAGAAATGTGTGGGTTTGGTAGGTTTCCCTAGCTGGCCGCCGAGCACTGGGCAAAAGCCAGGTGACCCCCTTGCAAAACCAGGTCGTTTTGTGATAGGCAATTTTGATGTCGCCTCAATACGTTTTGGGCCCTTGCCTGTCACGGGTACTTGGGCCTCCCACACGAGTGAGGCACCATTTTTATCGGGAGACCTGGGGTAGACACTGGGTGGTAGGAAATTTGTGTCAGCCCGGTGATGCCACAACTTTCCCACACAAAAATGTGTGGAAAAAGTGATTTTTTCAGCTAAATTTGAGGTTTGCAGGGGATTCTGGGTAAGAAAACGTTGAGGGATCCACGCAAGCCATACCTCCCTGGAATCCCGGGTGTCTAGTTTTCAGAAATGTGTGGGTTTGGTAGGTTTCCCTAGATGGCCGCCGAGCACGGGGCCAAAAACCCAGAGTGACCCCCTTGCAAAACCAGGTCGTTTTGTGATAGGCAATTTGATGTCGCCTCAATACGTTTTGGGCCCTTGCCTGTCACGGGTACTTGGGCCTCCCACACGAGTGAGGCACCATTTTTATCGGAGACCTGGGGAACGCTGGGTGGTAGGAAATTTGTGTCAGCCCGGTGATGCCACAACTTTCCACACAAAAATGTGTGGAAAAAGTGATTTTTCAGCTAAATTTGAGGTTTGCAGGGATTCTGGGTAAGAAAACGTTGGGGGATCCATGCAAGCCATACCTCCCTGGAATCCCCGGGTGTCTAGTTTTCAGAAATGTGTGGGTTTGGTAGGTTTCCCTAGGTGGCCGCCGAGCACCGGGCCAAAAGCCAGGTGACCCACCTTGCAAAACCAGGTCGTTTTGTGATAGAGCAATTTTGATGTCGCCTCAATACGTTTTGGGCCCTTGCCTGTCACGGGTACTTGGGCCTCCACACGAGTGAGGCACCATTTTTATCGGGAGACCTGGGGAACGCTGGGTGGTAGGAAATTTGTGTCAGCCCGGTGATGCCACAACTTTCCCACACAAAAATGTGTGATAAAAGTGATTTTTTCAGCTAAATTTGAGGTTTGCTGGGGATTCTGGGTAAGAAAGCGTTGAGGGATCCATGCAAGCCATACCTCCCTGGAATCCCCGGGTGTCTAGTTTTCAGAAGATGTGTGGGTTTGTTAGGTTTCCCTAGGTGGCCGCCGAGCACGGGGCCAAAAGCCAGGTGACCCCCTTGCAAAACCAGGTCGCTTTGTGATAAGCAATTTTGATGTCGCCTCAATACGTTTTGGGCCCTTGCCTGTCGCAGGTACTTGGGCCTCCCACACGAGTGAGGCACCATTTTTATCAGGAGACCTGGGGAACGCTGGGTGGTAGGAAATTTGTGTCAGCCCGGTGATGCCACAACTTTCCCACACAAAATGTGTGGAAAAAGTGATTTTTCAGCTAAATTTGAGGTTTGCAGGGATTCTGGGTAAGAAAACGTTGGGGGATCCACGCAAGCCATACCTCCTGGAATCCCCGGGTGTCTAGTTTTCAGAAATGTGTGGGTTTGGTAGGTTTCCCTAGCTGGCCGCCGAGCCACAGGGCCAAAAGCCATGGTGACCCCCTTGCAAAACCAGGTCGTTTTGTGATAGGCAATTTTGATGTCGCCTCAATACGTTTTGGGCCCTTGCCTGTCGCGGGTACTTGGGCCTCCCACACGAGTGAGGCACCATTTTTATCGGGAGACCTGGGGAACACTGGGTGGTAGGAAATTTGTGTCAGCCCGGTGATGCCACAACTTTCCCACAAAAATGTGTGGAAAAAGTGATTATTTCAGCTAAATTTGAGGTTTGCAGGGGATTCTGGGTAAGAAAACGTTGGGGGATCCACGCAAGCCATACCTCCCTGGAATCCCCGGGTGTCTAGTTTTCAGAAGATGTGTGGGTTTGGTAGGTTTCCCTAGCTGGCTGCCGAGCACGGGGCCAAAAACCCAGGTGACCCCCTTGCAAAACCAGGTCGTTTTGTGATAGGCAATTTTGATGTCGCCTCAATACGTTTTGGGCCCTTGCCTGTCGCAGGTACTTGGGCCTCCCACATGAGTGAGGCACCATTTTTATCGGGAGACCTGGGGGAGCGCTGGGTGGTAGGAAATTTGTGTCAGCCCGGTGATGCCACAACTTTCCCACACAAAATGTGTGGAAAAAGTGATTTTTTCAGCTAAATTTGAGGTTTGCAGGGGATTCTGGGTAAGAAAACGTTGGGGGATCCACGCAAGCCATACCTCCCTGGAATCCCCGGGTGTCTAGTTTTCAGAAATGTGTGGGTTTGGTAGGTTTCCCTAGGTGGCCGCCGAGCACTGGGCCAAAGTCAGGTGACCCCCTTGCAAAACCAGGTTGTTTTGTGATAGGCAATTTTGATGTCGCCTCAATACGTTTTGGGCCCTTGCCTGTCGCGGGTACTTGACCCACCCACACAAGTAAGGTACTATTTTTCTCAAAAGACTTTGGGGAACACGGGGCGGGTGGAATTTTGTGAATCCACGCAGATTCCAGAACTTTCCACCACAGAAATGTGTTTTCTTTGACAATTTTTTAGGTTTGCAAGGGATTCTGGGTAACAGAACCTGGTGAGAGCAGGTCAAGTCACCCCATCCTGATTTCCTCTGGGTGTCTAGTTTTAAAAAATGTATAGGTTTGCTAGGTTTCCTGGTGCCGGAAGAGCTAGGGTTAAAAACTACAGCTAGGCACTTTGCCAAAGGGTCATTTTTCACTGTGAAATTGTGGTGTGTCCACGTTGCGTTTTGTGCCGTTTCTGTCGTGGGCATTAGGCCTACCCACACAAGTGAGGTACCATTTTTTGGAAGACTTTAGGAAATGCGGGGTGGGTGGAAATTTGTGGATCCACAGATTCCAGAACTTTCCACCACAGAAATGTGAGGAAAATGTGTTTTTATGACAATTCTTTAGGTTTGCAAGGGATTCTGGGTAACAGAACCTGGTGAGAGGCAGTCAAGTCACCCCATCCTGGATTCCCTGGGTGTCTAGTTTTCAAAAATGTATAGGTTGTACTAGGTTTCCCTAGGTGCCGGCAGAGCTAGGGTTCAAAAACTGCAGCTAGGCACTTTGCCAAAAAAGGGTCATTTTTCACTGTGAAATTGTGGTGTGTGCCACGTTGCGTTTTGCGCCGTTTCCTGTCGCGGGCACTAGGCCTGACCACACAAGTGAGGTGCCATTTTTTCTCTGAAGACTTTGGGGAACGTGGGGTGGGTGTAAATTTGTGGATCCAAGCAGATTCCAGAACTTTCCACCACAGAAATGTGAGAAATTTTTCTTTTTTTTTTTTACAATGTTTTAGGTTTGCAAGGGATTCTGGGTAACAGAACCTGGTGAGAGGCAGTCAAGTCACCCCATCCTGGATTCCCCTGGGTGTCTAGTTTTTCAAAAATGTATAGGTTTGCTAGGTTTCCCTAGGTGCCGGCAGAGCTAGGAGTTCAAAAACTACAGCTAGGCACTTTGCCAAAAAGGGTCATTTTCACTCGTGAAATTGTAGTGTGTCCACGTTGCGTTTTGCGCCGTTTCCTGTCGTGGGAACTAGGCCTACCCACACAAGTGAGGTACCATTTTTCTTGGAAGACTTTGGGGAACACAGGGTGGGTGGAAATTTGTGGATCCACGCAGATTTCAGAACTTTCCACCACAGAAATGTGAGGAAAATGGTTTTTTTTTGACAATTTGTTAGGTTTACAAGGGATCCTGGGTAACAGAACCTGGTGAGAGCCAGTCAAGTCACCCCATCCTTAATTCCCCTGGGTGTCTAGTTTTCAAAAATGTATAGGTTTGCTAGGTTTCCCTGGGTGCCGGCAGAGCTAGGGTTCAAAAACTACAGCTTGGCACTTTGCAAAAAAAGGGTAATTTTTCATTGTGAAATTGTGGTGTGTTCACGTTACGTTTTGAGCCGTTTCCTGTCATGGGCACTATGCCTACCCACACAAGTGAGGTACCATTTTTATCGGGAGACTTAGGGTAACACAGAAGTGTAGAACAACTGTTATTACCTATTGACTTTCGATGCATTTCTGCCTTCCAAATGAAAGACAATGTGTAAAAAAGAAGTCATTTTGAAAAATGACCTATAATTCTCATGGGTACTCCCAATTTCGGAAATGTGCAAATATCTACTGTTTCTAAACTCTATATTTTGTTCCCATTTCAGAAATGCACAGGTGTCATTCATACCAATTTTTCCATGTATACATTTTCCCAAAATAATTGCTATATACCCGGTACATAATAAAAAACCATTGCAAGCGCTGCTCAGTTATTGGCTCGGGGTTAGTCGGGTTCTTGGTGAACCTACAAGTCCTATATATTGCCACAACCAGAAAGGTCCAGCGGATGTAACATTATATTGCTTTCAAATAGCTGTCATAATTAGAAGAAGTTACAGGTGAAAACGTTCACACAAATGGCTGTTTTTAACTAATTTTCAATTTTTCCTATATTTAACTGTTTGTTTCTATAAAGCAACCTTGAAGGATCTACACAAATGACCCCTTGCTGAATTCAGAATTTTGTCTACATTTTAAAAATGTATAGCTTTCCAGGATCCATTATTGCTTTCATACCCATTTCTACCATTAACTGGAAGGAGGTTGAAAGCACAAAAAATAGCAAAAATAGGCTATGTACCAGAAAAATGCCAAAACTGTGTAAAACTTTTGGTTTTCTGACAAAAGTCTGCTTGTCCCTGAAAGCTGGGAAGATGGTGATTTCAGCTACCACAACTCTTTTGATACCATTTGCAGGGTAAAAACCAGACGCTTTCATCTGTAGCCCTTTTTCGCATTTTCCCAAAAGAAACAAAATTTAGCTGTATTTTGGCTAATTTCTGGGTCCCCCTCAGGGGAATCCAAAAACCCTGGGTACATTTAGAATCCCCATGATGTTGGAAAAAAGACGCAAATTTGGCGTGGATACCTTATGTGGTCAAAGGTTACAGGGGCCTAGCGCGAACTCCCCCAAATAGCCAAAAAAAGGCTTAGCACAGGGGGGGAAAGGCCTAGCAGCGAAGGGGATAAAATGCTATAATGATAAACACCTCTTCATGTGAAGCACAAGTTTTCATTTTGTCCCCCTGCAAGGTGACAAGTGCTTCTGTTTTATGGTCACCTTGATCATTTGTCAGTGGCATGGAGAATATTTAGGTGCTCATTTAGAATTTTCGAGGAGAGGGCACTTTGTTGCAAAGGTGACAGAGTACCCTCTCTGCAAAACTCAAGGTCCATCTGCCTAATTTTCCGCCACATGGACCTTAAGAATGTCAGTGACATAGCATACTCTGGTTCCATCGCTGACATACTCCTTCGAGGGCCCGTCGAAGTAATGGTCGGAGAAGGAGTAAGTCAGCGAAACATGTCAGTTTGTCATGTTTTATATTTATATAGCCTATATTCTTAATAGGGCAAACAAAATTATTTTATATTAACTACATACAAGTTTTTGTAGAACGCAGATCCTGAACTGATTTACTTCAATGCACTCTTAAATTGGGTGGTTAAGGAAAATGATTGAGACGTAAAGGAAGTTCCATCGATCACTCAGTTTTTTCAAGCAGAAAAGTTTGGAATTGAATCCAGGTTCCCTGGTTGCACATTGTGCAGTTCAGACACAGTAAGGTTGCATCCTTCTCTTTTCTGTTTAACACTAAATGTCAGTTCTTTGTGTCAAATTATTTCACGGATTAACGTTAGTAAATGGAATTCAAGAAATAAACTTATCACAACTTAAATATAACTGACACTATACACACGAACTTGGTCATAAGATTTAAAGGCATGCTCTTCTGCTTGGAATGTTTCCACAGATACTGAAGATCAAACACAGTGACAGAACACGCAGGTCACGTGTCTACTTGAAGAGCTGTAAGATAAGGAGCCAACTGTCTGGGGCTACAAGACCTACTTGTTTCTTTCCTAATTATTTAATTGTGGTATTTGAATTGTTAAACCTCTCCTTGATCATTTCTCAAGCCAGGTTATCCAGCAGCAACAATAACATAAATAGCAACTGCTGCTTTCCGTTACTCTTCTAGTTCACATGGCTTATCAACCAGATCAATTTTAGGAGAGGCTCAAAACCTCAGTGACCATGATTAAATAATTAACAAAACCAAGAGGCCCCTCAGGATCCAGAGGTTACTCCTCTGAGTACAGCACGCCAAAACAGTTTAAGCACATGCAGTGTGACTTCGGAAATTAGCATTCTGTATGCCACTGTTTAGTTTTCAGTTTTCACTTCAACATTTGGGTGGGGTGTGTGCCACAATGTCGCCTGCAACCCCCCTCCCTCCAAAATCTGGGGAGATAAATCCCACCTGTGCGCTACAATTCCTGAGCCCATGCTTTTTGCCTCACCACTAATAAGCTTCTTGTCCTCCTTTACCCGAAAAGAATATGATGCTTTTCATACACCCCAGTATATCAACACTTCACTTATGGGAATGTTGGTGGAGAACGATTTCATACATTTGTTAGTCTAATACAGTATATAGCTTTTAACCCCATCCATGAACTACGCTCAGTTATGAATGTAATTTCCAATCAATGCTCTGTAGACTCTGTAGACTCCAGCTGCCACTTTCTATCTCTGATTCTATTTTCTTCCCGGATCTGTGTTCAAATTTTAATCCATTCAGTCATTTGGCTATTTTGTTTTGTGATAACGTTGCACTTCTGTGCAGATTTCAAACTGCACTTTATAGACAGAAATCACCCCCTGAGTCCTCAGTAGATCATCCGCAGCAACACAGCAGTGCCTCATTAAGGGGGGCTTCCTTTATACCTTGTAGTCCCCGTCAGTGAAATGAGGGCCACATGACTTCACAGGGCATAATTTGTTTCCCCCTATGGCAGGAGCAATGCCAGTGGGTTTGAGACACTGTATTCGTTAGAACTGCAAGCATCGGAACAACAGCCAATGGCTCAGGATATGCCTATTGTCTATCTGCCGCACAGGTGGGATTTGAATTGGGTACCAGCCCAAGCCCCAGTTGAAACCCCCTGCGGCATGGCCATCAGGAGTTTGTATCCTTAGAGGTGCTAAGCACCAGACTCCTTAGAGACTTCTTCACCACAGGCACTTTACAAAATGTTACAGCCCAGAGACATCTAGCCATTAACCAGGCTATTCAGATTCCCACCATGTGGACAACAAGACTCAGCCCATGAATACCATCATTCCAGTATCATCTTCGTAGGGACAATCTACAGCTGTTCCATCTATATTGTGAGAACCACTGCTCCACTGCTCCCTAGCAGTGTCACCAGGTCACTCCTCCATCCCAATAATGCCATTGGAGTAGCATAATTTTGGTTCCACCCATTTCTGTTTTGACCATGCCACATAGACATACACGTGGCCTCATATATTTGTGTGATTTAATATCCTTAACATAAAGTGGTGAATACTAATGTTTTCCTTACAGCATCACCGAATTGCAATTCTCATTTATATCTATATTTGTGTGGTGTTAATAATATTGTTAACTCTTATAAAATCACGCATTCATTGAATAGTACCCTGCATATAATTTATAACTGTGTATGTATCCATAACCATGCATTTAAACGTATACTGAGATACTTGCCACATTAACTTGACCAAAGGCTTTATCATTTGGATTCTAATGTTTAACCTTCAATGTGAAAGTTTGCATGGTTTGCAATGTTTCCTTATTCTTGCAGTTAGGTTCATATGATGTAATAGTTAGTGAAAGACACATTGTGTATGAGAGATAGAGAGGCTTGGGATGAGTACTATTGGCAAGGATGAGAGGCGCTAATGAACAAAGGGAGGACCACTGTTCACGTTGTATCTGGAAACAAGAGAAATCCAAGGACGTTCAGATGTGCGGCCCAGAAGAGGGGAGTTTCAAGTGCAGCTGCCAAGTTTTACTGTGAGAAGGTGGAAAAGTACTGAGACACATGATGTGAGATTCACGAATGTTCTATGTAGTTTTAAGTGGTGGTGACACTTTAGCTTTAGAAAGATTCCTTTTCGACTTCGAGTGGTACAGACCTCTTTGCTATATTTCTGTTGTGTGACTTTATGCTGAGCAATACCTCTGACAGGAGAACTTCCACAGAAATCTCTAAAATAGTAACACCTTCCGGGTTTATTGGATCTAATTAGGGTTTCCCTATCAATAGTACTTAGTTTAGTTTCAGTTAGATAACTTAGATTTTCCAGGAGTGGCTCCTACAGGACGGGGGTGGTGGGACGGGGAGGGGGGATAAAAAAGAAAAAAAAGACACTTACCTGGCTACGGCAGGCCGCCGCCTCTCCTCCGTCCTCCTCTTATCTTCTTCCTGTCTGGAGTCTTGCAGCAGGAAGCACCCAGGCTCCCCTAAACCAATCACAACACTGCTGTGCAGTGTTGTGATCGGTCTGAATGCCGTAGTTCAGCGCTCAGATGGGGAATGGGAGCCTGGGCATGTTCTCCACCTAGGCTGTAATGCAGCCTGGGTGGAGAACATGCACAGTGTGCATGAATGTTTGGCCGGCCTGAGACGGCATGCCAAACATTCATGCACACTTTGAGTAAGCAAACCACTTCTCCCCCTGGCTCCTGCTCTGTCAGCAGAGCTGCCCCGCCCTGTACCAGGAAACGGAAAACTAAAATGATAATGTTGGTTATTATCATTTTAGTTTTCCTTTAACTACTGCCTGCAGAGCAGTGGTGCGACGCTCCTCCGCCTTAGTGGAGGAGCCGCCGCTGAGATTTCCTCATGTATAGGCGAGAGAACCGAAAAGCATATACTGACCACCAAATTCTGTTTCTCATTTTCTAAATTGCCATTACTGAATTTCTTGTATGCTTCATGCTATTGAGACTTAAGTTTGTCAGACGATTTGGTCTGCCAGTAGTGATTCTGTATTTTTACAACATATTTTTGGGATTAGTGTACATCAGCTTAGCTTTGAATTTGTAATATAACTATACTTAATCCCATCTTCTGACTTTTGGGTCCTCACTGTGTAGCCAAATGAGCTGCACTGTAAAGTGAACTTGTGGTTGATGCTAACTCCTCTTTGTTCCTCAGGCACCTAAAAAGGTCTATTGCAGAGAAATTTCAATATTTGGCTCAGTGCTCTGACACCATTTACTCCTGTCACCTTGTGTCAAGACTCACAAGAGCACTGATTATCTAGGAAGGGAACCCTGTAGTTTTTTGCAGATCATAATAGTCCGTAAATCTATAGAAATTTGACATTATTAGCATGTGCCATCTATAAGCAAAGTACACAGCTCTGCATTCAACTGCATGGGCAACCACAATGTTATTCAAATCATGTATCTCTTCACTTGCTACACATTGTTCCAATCCACATCTCTTGATAGTAAATCGGAGTAAACAATAAGTGTTGTTAAAGTATATCAGAAACTGTAGCAAGACCTAGATCTTTCTCGATCTAGGATGGGATCTATGGAAGCCAGAGGGAGCCAGCATTGAGTATATTATCTCCCCCATGGAGCAGATCAGCAAATTTTCCATAATCTCCATCCATTCAGAGGCAAGAACAGAGGTGCTCGAAAGAGGTGGAGGGGTTGAAGGACATTCTTAAACATATATAGTGCTGACTTGACTCTCTGACCTCACCCCCATGACCGAGCCTGGATACTTCCTGTAATGAGGGGCAGGGTGAGACCGATGCCTTCTCAGAGAGGGATCAGGGCTAGAGATTAGGTTTCACCCCAGTAAGTGGGAAGTTCTACAGCAACATTGTACACCAAGGTTCCAGCTCCCTCAGCTCTAGTCTTCGTGAGCCTAGCACATCTCAGTATCCATGGATTAGAGTGCCAGTCATATCTCCATTTGTGGTATAACTGCAAGACATCACATCACAAGTCTGCTAGTATTTTATTGGCAGTTGCACAAAGATAACCCAGACATAATCCACCTCCCCCAGCATTCTGGGGGGGAATAATAAATTCTCCATAGTCTCCAGAGCCGCTGTCTGTATTCCTCTCTCTCGTCCAGCTCTTTCTCTACTGCAGGTAACAGCCACACAGTTCCTTCTCCAGCTGAACATCTTCACATTTCCAATCTACTCCCATGCCTTCAGAATGTCTATTGTGCATCATTTCAGCATGGAAATGTAGAATAGTAATCTACTTGATGCAGAGCGATTCTGTGATTTTGGAAGTACAGGAGATAATGTGTGCTAAATTTGTGTCTGTCTTTTTCTGCTAATCAAGGTAGCAAAAAAATTGAGGCGCGCTAGAAGGCAGTTCGTTATCCATGCACAAACAAGTTAAGGCCACCTGTGGTAAATGTTTTGCTATTTTAAAACTTTTAAAGAGACTCTTTAACTGGATTCCAGTCAATTGGAGTGAAACCATAGTACAGGCTCTCATAACAAGTAGACAGTGGCGGCTCGCATAGGGCTTGCTGCGGGGCGGTAGGGCGGGGCGGGGGAGGGGCGGGGCGGGGGAGGGGCAGGGTGGGGGGGTAGTAAACTCGGACATACGACAGAACGGAGGAAAGTAATTATTACGTTCCTCCGTTCCATCGTATGTCCGAGTTTACTACCCCTCCACCGTGCCACTCCCCGCCCCACCGCCCCGCAGCACGCCCTATGCGAGCCGCCACTGCAAGTAGACTGAACTATGGGAATGCTTTGTTTGTAGGTATGGCCAACCATCTGTTTTCAAGCTACACAAAATGCAGAGGCAAGATTGATTTGCAAGAAAGATAGATATAGTTCTGCATCTGCATGCCTAGCAACTCTACATTGGTTGCCAATGCGCCAAAGAGCAAATTTTAAACTACACTGCCATATGCATAAAGCTCTGTATAAAACAGGCCCAGTAATTCTTCAGGACAGAATCAAATTTTACACTCCAAAATGCGACCTAAGATCTAGTAATCATGTGTTAGCAAAAAAAGTCGTAACAGGAGGCCTTACATTTTTGCATCTGGCGGCTATTGAGGGGAACAAGCTACTGTTGGATTTGCATCTCACCGAAGAACGTTTGGGATTCAGGAAAAAAATTAAAACGTGGTTGCATAGGACTTAAGACACCTGCTTTTGTGCTAATCACTGCCTCTACAATCGGCAGGGAGCTAGGACAGCTCCATGATATCCCCTTGGGGATAATTGATGCTCTTTATAAAATAAATAAATAAATAAAAAACTGACAGTGAAGGGTAGTACGGTATTTACGGCCATGTGAAGCTATCATTTGGAAGCTTACAAGCCTATCTGGTATGACCACTCCACCTCCTGCACTAGTGTCTATTGTTGAATAGAAAATGATCAGTTTGGGCTCAGGTGTAGCTACACAGCCATTCAAACAGAATTCCCTGGGTATTCTAAAAGCAAAGTACATACCATTGCCATTTATTCAAAAGCTTTGTAAGGAACTCTAAATCTTTGTTTCAGAGAGGTGTTCACTTTGCTATTGTTCTCAGAGAGTTCTGTTCAGCACACATTTAAGTGTTTTGATGGGTCTAAATTTGTATTTATCTCCTTTGGAACTGGAATCATGCATAATCTGTGCAAAATACTATAATGTAACCCGGTGAAATCGTCTGCTTCACTGTAAGATCTTGCACATTGTTCTAATCTATGAACCAACTTTCTACTGGCAAGTCTGTGATATAGGGCTTGATTACGAGTTTGGTGGTCCATCGGACTGCCAAGCCCATGGTGGCTGTCCCTGGACCTCTAGAATAGTGGTCCAGGTCCACCCGCCGTATTACGAATACAGTGGTGGGATCGCCACACAACCACCACAATCTGGATCCCGTGGCAGTGGTGAGGCGGTCAGAGGCCCGAATATGCTTGGCGGGCCTTTGCGGCACCGCCAAGCATAATAGGAGTTTCCTGACTGCTTCACTTTCAATGGCGGTGAGCCCACCATTAAAAGTGCGGTGATGAGGAAGCTAAGAGGGCCCTATAGGGCCCCCTGTTGTCTATTGGCCTGAGGGTGAATGCAGGGGGGCACATTGTGTGCCCCCTTGTCTGCATTCACTCCCTTTCCTGCACGGCATGGACTTTAAGTTCCATGCCGTGCAGGCACGTGCAATGGGGTTCCCAATGTGGTGCCTTTTTAATAAGCACCGCCGTGGGAACACCAAAGGACCATCTGCCAGACAAGGAGACAACTCTGAATCTGGCGGGCAGTCTGACTACGGGTTTGGCGGTCCTTCAGCAGAGCACTGGCATGGTGGCTCACTCCAGGACTACGACTAGTGAACAGCCTCCCACGTGACCTTAATTTCTTTAGTACTTGCTAACATATAGCATAGTTACGGGTCATTTACTATTTCTCAATATTTCTCCACACATAAATCCATATTTTATGTTTCATTTTTTTATTATTCATATCGTTAAAAACAAATTAATCAAGATCATGATTCTCATAATAACATTTCTTTTACATTGCTTCTCATCACCAAACTTGTATACAAATCTGATTGAACTCTTTCCTGTAGTGATCATGATCAGTATGTCATATATATGTACAAAAAAATCATTGACATTTCATTTTCAAAGACTAAAACCACTTTCCAAAAAGAAAACAATTTCCCCACAATCACACCTCATTCACATAACCCACAATCATATCACTGACACATACTACACACATTCATACCCACCCCAGTACAACACTGCATGCACAGATGGACAATACACGGGGAGAAAACATCAACCCGCAAATGCTGTGCTGGTAACTGGGGCGTCACACTATCTGGTTGACGTACGTTTCAATGGGCATTACAAATTATCTCCATCTTCATCAGGACCTTTTAGTTCTTAGTTCTCATATGGGTGGAAAGTAGGGGATCTAAAAATACAATGTTTGTGGAGAGAAAAGGATTTCATTCTTACGGGAGACCTTAGGTCCTGTCAGTTAATTTGAGCAAATTTTACTCCTGGTTCTCATTCGCACCTGTTGAACCGACTTAATTCTCCTGGACATAGGACCCATTAGACCAGTTAGGCCCACTTTTGGGTTGAGCCCTCACACTTTTTCTATGAGAGCAGTGAGAAATATATCCAGCTCACAACAAGGTATAGTAGTATAAACATGGAAGCACTTAAGACGTTTGGCTTCACAGATGAAGACTTTTCAGCACTTATAGGTGATACACCCAGCACCAACAAAAGGGTGACACTATCAAGCGCAGATAACAATGAGTGGACGAAATTACTTAACCTTAGGAAAAAGGCTAAAAGAATGGAATCACATGCCACATTCATGCTCGAGTATCTTCGGGCAGGCGTTACTCCATCTGGACTAAGGGTTCGTAACATACCAGCACTTTTTATAGAAATACGTACATTTCTAGAGAGATAGTCCCATATAGGGAATGAATGTTCAAGAGATTGGATGATTTTGATTGTCGAGACGGCAAGAGAAATAGTGACGGTTTTAAATCAGGAAATTTTGGAATTAGAGGACAAACTGAAAAATATGACGCCACTGGAAGAAGCTAAACAAAGGCTGGAAAGCCTGAATGGTGAGTTGCACGACTTTGAGGAGTATCTAATCAAAAAAAAGACAGACAAGCTAAGAAAGGATATCAGATGGTATACGCAAGAAAAAGCGTACCCATATCTGAGGGCAAACTATTATCAGGAATGGCAGCAAGAGCCGGAGGCCCAATCCTTCAGACAGAATCAGAGGAAGAAAGTTTTAACATTCTCAGACACTAACTCCTCGGATTCAGAAGGTGATGGTTCCAACACATTTGAGGGACCCAACTCAGGCCACCGACCCCAAAGAGGTAGAACAGGAGATCACTACCAATATTACCAAGCTCCACTGCCTTTTTTAGCGAGAGGCCGCAACAGGGGAAGAGTCAGATTTCAGAGGCAAGACAGGGGAGGGTATCAACAGATGGACCCTCTACCTCCACAAATGTACATGAGGACTCGTAATCAACAGTATTGGAGGTCTTAAACAGCACCCCTAGGTCAGGGACCATCCCCATTTTTAATTTGTCTAATCATTGCCTCAGTCAGGATGAAATATCAGTGCTTAGTAAAGGCTTATCTTTTGTGCCTAACACATTGTGCAACAAATTCCAACTGAATCAGGATATTTTTGCTTCTTTCAGAAAGATCCGTCTGCAAAAATATTTTTCCCAACTAGAGATACAAGTAGATGAAGTCAACCAATCAGGATGTAAACCTAAATCAATATTTACTCCCACGTTGGAGATGGTGGGTCCTGAGATGGCGCTCTTCGAGAAAGCTGTGCTCAATGAAGGGCAAAAGATAACCAAATACACGCACAGGAGTACTCCCAATTTAACACAATCAGAGAGACTAGCACTCACCAGACTTCAAAATACTCCTGACCTGACCATAAAAACCTGTGACAAGGGTGGTGGTATAGTGATTATGAATACCCAGGAATATAATAACAAAATCTTTAAGATGCTGGCAGTACCTGAGCACTACAGACCAGTGAGGCTGTCGTCCCTCACCAGACTGAGTGAACAGATAAACACCATCACTAGTAAAGCTTTAGAAGATGGTATCATCTGTACCAAAGAACATCAATTTCTCAATAAACCCAATCCGGTCACGCCAGCTATGTACGGCATACCTAAAACCCATAAGAGTGTAGACAATCCTCCCCTGCGTCCAATAGTATTATCTATTAATTCTAGCACTGAACCCCTGTCTAAATACATAGATGCGTTCCTATGTCCCCTAACAGCTAATTACCAATCGTACATCAGAGGCACTGGAGACGTCATCAGGAAAATAGAGAACCTACCGTTTAATCCCAAATGTGAGATCTTGGTCACACTAGATATAGAGGTGCTGTATCCAAACATACCTCAACAACAAGCTATTGAAGCAGTAACAGCCCTCCTGGGTAGGACTACAGGAGTTAGGCCGGATCGTTTTATTTTAGAGTGTCTAGAAATAGTACTAAAGAACAACTTTTTTGACTTTCAGGGAAACATCTATCACCAAATTAAAGGGACCAGTATGGGCACTTCGTGTGCCCCATGTATTGCCAACATATATATGGGCGAGTATGAACTTAGGCACATCTTCAATGAGGTTGCACCATATTATGAGAATGTCAAAAGATGGCATCGGTTCATAGATGACATCTTTTTTGTTTGGGAGGGCGACGAACAGACCTTGTTGTCATTTATCTCCTGGCTGAATGCAAGTGACAGCAACTTGAAATTCACAGCCCATTACAGCGCAGAGGCAGTGGAATTCTTGGACATAGCTATCACGGGACAAACAGGTCATATACAAGTAAGCCTCTTTCGCAAACCCACTGCAAAGAACACTATTCTGAAGCATGACAGCAATCATCCCAATAGCCAAAAAGACTCCATACCATTTGGAGAATTTTTAAGGATCAGACGCAACTGTTCGGACATCAAAGACTATGACGTACATGGGGATGAGCTAAAAGAAAGACTCTTACAGAGAGGGTACCCCAAACGCCTAATCAGGACAGCATTTAAGAGAGCACGATATTATGATCGTGATGCTCTGCTGTTAGAGACCACACGACCCAAACAAGAGAACTTGGTCTGTGTAATAAATCATTCGACCCTAAACTACAAGGTCAAGAGAATTTTAGATAAAAATTGGCATATCTTAAACATACATGAAGATCAAGACATCTTACAAAAACCAATTGTGGCATATCGCAGGAATGCGAATTTAAAAGACAAGCTGGTTCATACCAGAAACAGACTTATTATGAATCAAACTCAACTAACCATCACAGGTCTTCCACTCATCAATGGTAACCACAGATGTGGTACATGTGTGGCTTGTGACTCAGCACTGGTTACTAGCCGGTGGGAGTATAAAGGGAAAGGAGGGACATTGAAAGATTTTACCAACTGCAGGAGTAAAAATATAGTATACCTCATTCTCTGTCCCTGCCACAAGGGATACGTAGGTGAGACAGGCCGTGAGTTCAGAGTTCGCTACTCGGAACATAAATCGGCAATTAGAACCAAGAAAATGCCATCACCTATGGTCCAACACTGTTTAGAATTCAACCATGAAGAAAGTGAATTGACATGGCTTATACTGGAGAAGGTGAGAACCTATCCAGGACAAGATGCAACACAGGTACGGAAACGTAGGGAAACTTTCTGGATTTTTAAGCTCGACTCAGTAAAGGAAGGATTAAACGAGGAAATTGTGTGGCAGGTTACATGATTCCCCGACCTTCATCAGTAGATTAAATTCAATACCTGGTTCTGTTCTAGCTTATATTGCTGCATGATCTAGTTTTTGTCCATCGACTAGGAGACTGGCATCACCAGTTGATGTAAAACAAAACATTTATCTTTTGTGCCACTATCAACTATTTGGTATGATGACAAGAACCAAAAAACTTTAGCAGCTATTTATAAATGACACATGATAAGGTATGTGTATGGTTTGCCATTCGTACATAATGATAAGATTGCGATTGACACTCTACTGGGATCCTTGTAATAATTGAAACAAGGATCCTTTTTGAAGTTCTGTCATGGCGCCACATCTGTGGTTCATCTATATGTGGCTCTTTTGGTGTCAATGGAGCCACGCAATGATTGTGAAACACACAAATCAATAGAGTAAAGGACCATATTTGAAAATGCCGCCCTTGTGCGCCTTTAGAAGAGGGATGTATAATGTGAACACAGTATTACGTATTATCGCGAGTATTCTTAGGCACCAACTGTAATAACTGTTTTCTTTTTGGACTCGGGTGTGGAGCCGTGCTTGTGGTGTGTTGCCACTGTGCGTGATGCTCTGGCGAGTTTAGGGAACACACAATGAGTGTAGAAACAGAGTATATATAAGAGAGGATGACATTCAAAAATGGCGCCCTTGTGCGCTTTTAGAAAGGATACGTATTTTACAAACGCGGAAGCAGATGTCATCGCAAGTTTTTGCAGAAACAGACGATAGTTGCTCTTGATGACGCATTTTCATTGCGCAACCTCAGCAACTCCGTTTGGATGACTCTTGTAAATTAGAAGCCCCGCGAGAATAGGTATTGGTTCCTGCGAAATTTCTATCTATTTAATAATGGATAATATGCCTCCTCACTGACTTCACGGAGAGGTAGAAAGCACCACGCCATATGGACCATATCCCAGGTGAGAGACGCACGGGTATAGCACTTTAAGGATAGCAGTAATCCCAATATAGAAAGGGCATGTCTGTGGTACACCATGACCCAGTTGGAATGGCGGGTGAGCTTATGTCGTTATTGACGAATACTCCCCCGGATTGGGTCAGCAACTAATTTGACACTTCTGCCTCATGAGTAGTTTGCACTCAACTTCATTAAGGCTTGGGCACACCTTTGGGGATTCGGGAAGGTTTGGTGTCCCGACCGCTTATTAGCTAAGTAATGGTAGTTTGATAGGGCTCCACAATTATAAGATAGCAGCCCTTTAGCCTTTTTTTCATGTTGCACTTGCAGAGCAATAATGGGACGAAGGAACATCGCCAGAGAGCAATAAGCCTGAATAACCATTTTGGCCATTTCCGATTTTAAAGAGTTTCTACAGACATGCTGCAAGACTGTCTGATCTAAAAGAACTATTCAGTAAATATCCTTCGATACAGCTTTACCTAGAGTAATAGCACTGAACAATGGATTAGTGGGCTCTTATCAATTTCGTCCTTTTTTCTTCCCCAGAGATATCGCAGATTGGACACAAAACTCTCTGCTCCAAAAGACGTAGAGGTTACATTTTATCAAATTGGTATCGGAAGACCCCTCACAGGAAGACGTAAAATAGCTACATTGAGAACTTTGCACATGGTAATTAATATCATAAAAAGTCTCGTGTATTAAGAATAAATGACCTTCTAGTACAATAATAGTTTTTTCCTTTACTTTGACATACGTGCAGATTTCAGAAATATATATCCCGAGACAAGCACTGACGTAAGGGTCGCCATTATTATCTTTCCACACTCGGGCTGGAGTGTTGTATTGTCACTCCATAGGATCAGTGACAACAGATATTTAAATTAACATCGCTAACCGTTGAGGGAGAGGGTGCTATCAGAACCTTTCTTTACTCTGTTCTTCCCCGTTTCCTCCTTTTATCTTTTTCTGACTATGTACATGGCACACTATGGTTTGGAGTACTCACTCTACTATAAATAGGGGAGGGTGGCACAGAAAGAGAGGGGTCCCCAATAAGGGTGTAACTTGATCCCCGTAAGATGTAGTATTTTTCCCTTGGTCCTCTCTGTCTGGTGAGTAGCAGACAGGACGAGGTTCTACACTTTGAGCACAAACCTTTTTTTCATTGCATTTTATGTGTGTGAAATGAGGATTTGCTCGCAAGTTTCTAAAATCACTGGTGATGGTCTCGTTGACGCAAATGGGTGAAAAGTATTCACACTTTAAGAGTAGATATATGGGGGCAATGTAAGAGAGCTCCCGGGTCAATTAAATGATGAAATCCTTTTCTCTCCACAAACATTGTATTTTTAGATCCCCTACTTTCCACCCATTTGAGAACTAAGAACTAAAAGGTCCTGATGAAGATGGAGATAATTTGTTATGTCCATTGAAACGTACGTCGACCAGATAGTGTGACGCCCCAGTTACCAGCACAGCATTTGAGGGTTGATGTTTTCTCCCCATGTATTGTCCATCTGTTCATGCAGTGTTGTACTGGGGTGGGTATGAATGTGTGTAGTATGTGTCAGAGATATGATTGTGGATTATGTGAATGAGGTGTCATTGTGGGGAAATTGTTTTCTTTTTGGAAAGTGGTTTTAGTCTTTGAAAATGAAATGTCAATGATTTTTTAGTACATATATATGACATACTGCTCATAATCACTACAGGAAAGAGTTCAATCAGATTTGTATACAAGTTTGGTGATGAGAAGCAATGTAAAAGAAATGTTATTATGAGAATCATGATCTTGATTAATTTGTTTTTAACGATATGAATAATAGAAAAATGAAACATAAAATATGGATTTATGTGTGGAGAAATATTGAGAAATAGTAAATGACCCGTATCTATGCTATATGTTAGCAAGTACTAAAGAAATTAAGGTCACGTGGGAGGCTGTTCACTAGTTGTGGTTTATTTCCCCCTTACTCCCAGACCAAGATAGTATTGTCCTTTTAGGGGGGTGCCTTTTCATAACAGGCCCACTCCAGGACTGCCAAACTTGTAAACAGGCCCATAGTCACAATCTCGATGTGGAGTCACTGTGGTCTGGACTTTGCTGTATAAGAGCCACCTCAAATGGGTCCCCTCCCACGAAGGGCTGCTTCTGATGTTGAAACTGCTGTTACGATTTTTTGTTAAATACGATTGTCTAGAGATGATACTACCCCAACTTTTTTTTGATTGATGCATTTTCTTCTTATCAGTAGTTTGATTGGCTAGATCATTTAATTCAACACCAAATAATTTTGGACCCAAAATAGAAGACGAGTTAAGAGAGCCTTTTGTGAGGATTAGATTTTTTTTAAATTTCATCCATATATTGGTAAGGGATTAGATTGCTGCCGCTGAGGCTGTCACCACTTACCACAATCCATCAAACAGCATCTGAGAGGAATCTTGTCAGCAATTTCATTAACGTTAACTGGTCATTAAATCTTTGCCTTCCTGCCTTGCATCATTTAGGTCTTGGAAGTCTTTTAGCAACATTTGCCTTGCATATGCAGTTCATCATGCCTGCTCTTAATGAGAAACGATTGCTAAAAAGACTCTTTTCATACTATCTTCCACCTTATGATCCCCCGGAGCGAGGGAAGAGGAGCCAGACTTGTTACAAGTAAAAAAGTGACTTTTGGAAAGAATGGAACTCTGATTTGAAAGCATCTAGAGGGTTCTTCGTAGAGAGGAACCACAGGAAACTAATATGGTCAACAGCTTTTTCCATTCATTGGCAAACAGAGACTTCTTATGTTCATGTACAAGAGGTTGTGTACTGTGTTTACTTCATACTGGCTAAATATGTGTTCTGATACTGGTACAGGTTCTAATCCTAATTAGATACTGGTACAGGTTCTAATCCTAATTGCTTTTTGATGTGTGCTACCACTTCAGCCATCTGCAGGTCTTGTACATATTTCCCTTTTTTAAAAGGGCCCATTACATCTTCAGATTTGCCTTTGAAATTCTGTGCTGTTTTGAACACAGCTACTGCACCATCAATCATGCTTTGGAAATCTCTCTTCAATATTGTTAATAAAGAATCCCCATGTTCAATGTCCTGTGCAGTTTCAATCTGTTAGTTTTAAGTCTGGTCCATATGTTTCCTTTTCTCTTCTTATTTTTTATGTTCCATTTTGAGTAGACAAGCTGCTTGTGCCAATTATTCAACAAAAAACGCAGAGAAAGTGAGAGACCCCCTCTATATATAGGGTTGCTAGATTACCCTTCAGGAAATGGTTTAGTATAAAGACAGAGCCCCACTTCTAATGTTTACTTCATTCTCCCATCCTTCTTTTGACTTTCCACCTTCTAGATTTCAAAAGGACTCACGTTGTGCCTTTCAGAATGAAGCCAGCTGGGAAAGGGCTTTAAGTATCACTTCCTCTCTAGGGAGGGCGACCTATGCCCGCTCGGTGGGACTGTTAAAGGGTTTATTCTGCTCTTGCTTGGGAAGGCTAGCACATTCAACAACACGGTCTCTTACTATCAGCCACCCCACCCTAGCTAAAGCTAAAAAGTGACACACACAAAAAGTTACGGCATTACAAGTGCTGAACCTAGCTCTTTTGGCATGGTCTCTCCCAGATTTTTGCCTTTTGTTGCTGAACCCTTTTTTTGGCTTTAGGACTTTGTGCATTTTTTCTCTGCTAACCAGTGGTAAAGTGCTTGTGCTCTCTCCCTAAAACATGGTACAATTGGCATATACCTGATTGGTATCTTTAATTTGCATGTAAGTCTCTAGTATATTATACTAAATGTACTCTGTGCCTGCAAATTAAATGCTGCTAGTGGGCTTGCAGCACTTATTGTGCCACCCACTAAAGTAGCCTTTTAAAACATGTCTCAGGCCTCTACAGCAGCCTGTAGTGTAGTTTTAAATAGTCATTTCATTCTGGCAAAATAAATCGTTTGACAGGCCTACACTTTCCTTTTTAATACTTAGAGGTCACCCCTAAATTGGGCCCTAAAGTCCCATAGAGCAGGGTGATTTGTATTTAAAAAGTAGGACATTTGTTTTCAAGTTTTACATATCCTGGTAGTGAAAACATTGGAAAAGCGATTTTTAGTACTGTAAGGCCTATCTCTCCCATTTGCTAATACTGGGTTAACTTATTACATTTAATAAGTGCTAACTTTCCTTTGGGATCAGGTACAGATGTCATGTTTAGACTCAAATGAAATGTAATTTGATATACTCTTTAATGGTATAGCTGGATTTTAGGTCACAGTGCTGAAAATTGCACTTTTTGAAAGTTGGCATATTCTTGTCCTAACCATTTGTACCTTCTGCCAGTATCCTGGGTCTAATGACTGACTGTGAATGGCTCTGCTGTTGTGGGTTTGTGTATTCCTCCCATACAATGACAAAGAGGAGACTAGCTGTGGGCAGGATTGGCCATCCTTCAAGGATGGCTGGGAGCGGAACTGTGCCCTTCCACTCGAACTTCAATTGGCTAGCCCCCAGCACAAGCGAAGGAACCAGACACCAGCCTGGGCTGCCCTTTTCTTTTGACGCAGTGCAGCACAGCAAAATTCCATTGAGGTGCTGCCTTGCACCAAAGCCTTGTAAATAAGGTCCAATGGATTTAGGCCCCGATCTTTGTACTGGGGTTGAATGTTTGACCTTGTTCAGCATTCCGTCCATCAATTGTTCTCTTTGCATTTGCCACCCCCAAGTGGAACGGAGATGCCCAGACGTGGATCCCATCCTCACCATGCCACTGGAGTCAAGCTAGCCTGGCTGATGAGGGGTGATACCCCGAAACCGGTCGCAGGATGCTTGTTTCCCATCCATGGAGGAGAACTGGCTTGGCAGTTTGGGCTGGACTGTTCCCATTTGGAGCAGGGTCAAGACTCATTTGCATATGGCTAGGTCCAAACTGGGATGGCGTGGTGAACAAAAAAACGTGGATTAAACCCAGATCTGTGATGGGGGTGAATGTTTGCATTGTTCAGCATTCCGTTCATCATCTGTTCGTTTTACTTTTAGAAAGTTGGCATTTTCTTGTATTCACTGTTTGGTGCCTGCAGCCTGTTCCTAAGTCACATAACTGGGTGTAGTTGGCAGTTGGGCTTTGTTTATTCCTCCCAGACAGCAACACAATAGAGGAATTAGGTGTGCCTGGATGGGCTATCAACTGGCAGGATGGAGAGAGGCGAAGCTGGGCACATACCCACTTGCAACTGAATAGGCTGTGCCCTGCCTTCACACAAAGCTACTGGCCACCAATGTTCCCTCAAATTATTTTTTCCCATGTGTGGTAGTCGGCAGTGTATGTGCACCCTTTTCTCGGCTGTATGGACAACTGAATTATGAGGGGTGCCAACATGCAATCAAACCTGCTACCAATTAAACATATGGATAGTAGCAGGATTCTTCCTCACATTCGCTCATGTTCTGTTTAATGAGCCACATTGTGAATTTTAAAGTGCAATTTTTCCAATTACATTGCCTAGTAAGAAATAATGTTAGATGCAAGAGAGGTGGAGAGCTTGCAACATTTTGGTGGAGTTTGTAACACACAAAAAAAATTATTCTACAATTTATGTGCCCTTCAAAAGTGTTGTTCTTTATATGTTGAGAGCTACATACCACTCAAAGGCACAGCAAAACGTATTTTGAACAGAGAAACCATGGCAAGCGGAAAAACAATGCCATAGCACAATGCTGACCAACAGAACATATATTGCAGGGGAAGAACAACCAACATACAGGCTTTGAGAAAATGTATGGTTGTCATTGCACTACATCTTGAGAATGCCTGTGGCGCAGAATGTGGCAATCAGGTTGCCTGTCTAACTTTTTGTACATAACAAAAATGTGTCTAGAAAACAACACCGTTTTACCACTTACTGGTAATAACAATTTGCAAAAATGTTAAATAAGTAAACAATAATTAACAAATAAAGATGACTATGATTCGTTTTACAGAGAAAACAAAAACATTGGCTTCTTTTCATGTCAACCAATCACTATGCCAAATAATATCTGACTATGAGTTCCCTCTAAACAGACTACCCTATTCATTGGTAACATGCTACATAATATATACACCGTGGAAAGAATGTCCCCGCATAGTACCTGTCCTTCTGTCACAGGCTTTATGACTGGTCATCCATTTTTCGGCAAGATAATGCATGCTTGTTAATCTCATGGCCACCGGATGTCTACCCATCAGTGACTGAGCCACATAATGCCTACCTAAGGCCTTATGAAGCAGGTGCATCAGCCTCTGGACCACAGGACACCTGGATGTCAATTACTGGGCAACAAGCTGCGTAGCCTTCAGTTACAGGTAGACAGAATGCTTGGGAATCAGTTCCAGGGCAAAAAGATGGGTAGGTGCCTGTTACTAGGGTTCCCACCTTTACCAGATGCAAAAACTGACGATTTCTTCATGATTTAGGATTCTTTAAGGGTGGGGCTGTGATACATAAATAGGAATTTATGTAAAATCATCTGTATTTATTTCTAAAATATTTTTTCTGTCTCTGTTTACTTTAAATATGAAGCAAAAATCATTTAGGCAGATCTAGAACACTTTTAAAGCATGTTCTTCTTGTATTTGCTGTTTTAAATCTGTACTGATAAGGGGAAAAAGTGCCTTTAAGTGATTCCCTATTTTATTAACTGGCCTGAAGAATAAAATACTGGTCATGCAGATAAATAAAGTCCAAGTGGCAACCCAACCTGTTACTGGGTCATTGAATCCAGGTCCTCTCTCTGGTCCTCTCTCTTCCTCTCTGTCTTCTTTCTCACGTCTTCTCCATCTCTTTTCTTTTCTATCTCCTTTTTTTCTCTGCCTCGCCCCACAATCACTAACACTTCTTTCTCATACATAATACACATACTCACCTTTTGATATTCGGCATTATTTCAATCACTCTATTGTAGATATCTTTCGCAAGCAATCTGCATCCATTACCTCGCTAATGATTTTTTTCATTCTTTCACTTTAATTCAGTCCCTCACTCATTCCTGGACACTCATTGTCTAGTTACATCTAGCTGATTGCCCCTTCGAAGTGTTTAACTGAAAGTGGGATAGTATGCACTGTAAGGAAGCGACTTTATGCTGCAGTGGAATGGAATCATAGTTACACGCATCCTGTCAATGGTCATATTATATATAGCAGGTGAGTAAGAGTTGTCTATTAGAAATTAGTATTTAGGTGTTATTAATCCCTATGTGAAAATTACTCATTTTGTTCAGCCTGGAAAGAATGAAAGGTTAAGTGGGACAAATCAAATTTTAACTTATAACATGCGGTTTAGGCTTATATCCCTGCAGCATGCACAGTAAACCCCTGGCCAGTCTCTTTAATATGTTGGATGGTGCCTTCCTAGATACTAAATGAATGAGGAGCAGGAATTCCTTGTAGAGTCTGTGTGGAGGGACTGTGCTCAGCACGCTGATCAAGCAACACTATACATATTCAGATATGTATTTTTAAGTGGCTAAGGAATTAGTGTTTGGGGGCTCAATAAGGATGATGGCAAGGTGACTGAAGTTCTGTGCATGCTACACACAAATTCGAATATAAAAACCAGATTACTTTACCAGTATGACAGCCACAGGTTGAGTCTCTGGTGTTACTTTTACAGGTATACTGACGTGTCACAACAAAATCAGCCGTGCACAAGGAAGGAGTCCTCGGAAAGTTACAGTAAAGAGCATGGCAGTGCAGATTGGAAATAGGCAGAAATGCTCAGGAGCACATGGGTTGGGAGACAAGCATTAGCAAAAAAAAAGCGTATCATACCTTTCCTATGTTTTTCAAATAAGAGGTGTTGATGGAGTCTCTGCTATTTGCAGGAGCAAACTTATCTTTTTTGCAGTTTTATTTAGCGCTAACTCGACCCAAAAGTGGAGCACTATACATGAGCAAAAGGTCACATTCATTTTTAGACATGTGCAGAGTAAGTGATTTGCCCAAGATCACAGGATGTTGAGCTGATGCATCGATTAGAACCTGATTTCCAAGGTCCAAAGGCAGCATCTCTGGCCATAAAACCACACCCTCTCCTTCGTTAAATTGACCTGGCTCCCATGCTGGCTCAGAGTCACTTGGCGAAGACGTTTGTATTGTTCTTTATTAACATCACTAAAGGTTTTCTAACACAGCATTAAGCAGGCCTCCCCCACTGTGCTGCAGCTCCTAGCTACCATTTCCTGAAACTTTCATGGTAACATTTGTTCTGCAAAGACTTGTAGAATGAAATGTATTGTAGGACTTAAAATTGTTTGTGTTTCATGCTCTCTTTATAACTTGTATGCGCTGAGAAAACAAAGTCTGCACGCTTGCACATGCGCGCATGTTACAGGGAACTATGTTTGTCATCCCTGCATATTTCATGCAGCCAGCCTGGAGCCCGGGCAGGGGAAGGAGAAAACTTCAAGCACTTCAAGGGGAATTCTCTAGAAACTTCCCCTACTTCAAAGAAGGCACCAGAAAAAAAATAGGACTCTCAGACCCTCTCTTCAGTTCACTTTCTGGACCTGCTGAAGAACTCTCAGAGGACTGCCTGCTGTTTTGGCTTGATGTGTACTTCAGAAGTCCACTTAGCTGCACCTGGAAGGACTGCTTTGCTGCCTGAAGCCTGCTTTTAACCCTCTGAGGCTTGCCCTGCTGCTTGAGCCCTGTTCCACTACTGAACCCAGGACTACCAGAGTGTCTCCAAGGGCTAGTTGGCTGGCCTCATGATCAGAGCCTCAGGGACAGAAAAGGCTCCAACCATCTTGAACCTGCACCAGGACCCAGCCTGAGTGAGTCCTAACCCTTAAAGTAGTGCCCCTCCACTCCTGGACCCTTGGTAGTGGTGCTAAGGGTGACTAGATAGCGAAAATCCAAAACTTAGGACTGCTCTGAGAACCGAAAGGAGACCAGGACCAACCTGCTAGTCTATCCGCCAAAGGTGCATTGCCGGTCTTCCTGAGTTTACAGCAGCTCCCCCTATGCTCTTCTCCACAGCAGCACATCCTGTTAAGTGATCCTTTGGTACCCGGCCTGTGGAACTCTGTCAGCTACAGCTTCCAGCCTCGTTTCACTGGAGATTTTCCACTTCCAAAAAAAGGACCAAGTCTGAATGTAGAAATCTTCACTGCGACTTTGTCCAGCGGCTCCCCGGCGATGACGCCTTCTCCTCGGACACTGCCTGCAGCCTTGCCCCACTGATCTTTACTTTCTCAAGCAACATTTTACTAACATTTCTTCTAAGTCCGAAGTTCTAAGCGCTGATCGGGCCCAATTCCCTTTTTGTATTCGACTCACACTCCATCGTGGTTGGCCATATGTTTCGACCGGTCTTGTGTCACTTGATGTCTGCAGTTGGTGCTTTGATCTTTTTAGGTTCTAATTATTACCTTAAAATTTAAAAATTCATAACTCTGATTCTATTGATTAGATTTTTGTTGTTTTGGTGTTTGATAATTTATTACTATTTACTCTATTTTTTAAAATTGGTGTGGGATATTTCTTGTGTTGTATTTTCACTTTATTACTGTTTGTGTGCTGCATAAATACTTTGCACATTGCCTCTAAGTTAAGCCTGGCTGCTTTTGTGCCAAGTTTCCAGAAGGGTTGAGCACAGGTTAATTTAGTGACTTTTGTGGTTCACCCTGACAGGGTTTGTGGCTGTTGCTTGAGCAGAGATATCACCCCACCCAACCAGCAAACCAATTTCTCACTATAATCATTTAGAAATAATTCTAGGGAATATTTACTTTTTTCTTGACTACTAATATCTTTGCTACTGGCAAGAGAAAAAACAGGAAGTGGGATGGGGATAACGTGGTTATGGTGTGTTTTCAGTGATAATAGAAACTAGCAGTGGCGTAGCAAGGGGGGGGGCGGTCTGCCCCGGGTGACACGAGTTTTGGGGGCGGCGGCCTCCCCTGCTCTTACATGCAGCCGCCGAGCCGCACAACGTCTAGCTACGCCACTGGAAACTAGCATTAGCAAAGTCAGTAGGTCTCGTCTTTATAATGTGAGTGCCAAGGTGTTGACACCGCCCATGTTTGTCTGTAAAGTATTGTTTAAAAAGGAAAACAAAAAGATTTCAAAATACTTATGTGAAAGCAAACCCATATCTTATAGTATCTCAAACTGTACATTGAATTCAAGGTTTTTAATCTTTATACATTACATGTTTTATTTTTCAAATACTTTTCACTCTGGAAACTCTGAACATAATTTAAAAGAATAAGAAAGTGTCAGAATGTAAAGAGAAATGTTGATCAAGGCCTAACTTATTTTCCACAGTATTCAGCTAGTTGGTCTGCTGCAGTTGCCCAGGGAGTAGATTTATTGACCTCCTTGATAAGTTTCTTGCTAAGTACACTTGTTGCTCCAGATGCCAGCTGAGTGAAACCGGTCCCAGGATGCTTACTTCATCCAGGGTCAGGCCAGGCCAGGATCCAGGGAGGACCTGGCCTGGCAGTTTGGACTAGACTGCTCCCATAGGGACCAGGGTCAAGACTGATTTGCATATGGCTGGGTCCAAATTGGGGTGGCGTGTTGAGCAAAATAACAATGGATTAGACCCAGATCTGTGACTGGGGGTGAATGTTTGATTTGTTCAGCATTTCCTCCATCATTTGTTCTCTTTGCTTTTGCCTCTCTAAGTAGGAAGGGTATGCCCAGACATGCGTCCCGTGCTGACTTTGCCACTAGATTCAAGCAAGCCTGGCTGATGAGAGGTGATACCTCGAAACCGGTCCCAGGATACTTTCCGGTCAAGGGAGTGCCTGGCCTGGCAGTTCGGGCTGGACTGTTCCCATGGGAAGATGGGTAAAGACCGTTTTGCATATGGCTAAGTCCAAACTGGGCTGGCGTCATGATCAAAAAAAGATGGATTAAACCCAGGTCTGTGACTGGGGGTGAATGTTTGATTTGTTCAGCATTCGGTCCATCATTTGTTTTTTTTGCTTTTGTTGCCCTAAGTGGGGAGGTTATGCCCAGACATTGATGCTGTGCTCACTTTGCCACTGGATTCAAGCTAACCTGGCAGATGAGGGGTGATATCCCGAAACCGGTCCCTGGATGCTTGTTTCCAGTCCAGGGAGGAACTGGCCTGGCAGTTTTGGCTGAACAGTTCCTATGGGGAGTAGGGTCAAGACTGATTTGCATATGGCTGGGTCCAATTCGGGGTGGTGTGGTGAGCACAAAATAAACTATGGATTAAACCCAGATCTATGACTGGGGGTGAATGTTTGATTTGTTCAGCATTCCATCCATCATTTGTTCTTTTAGCTGATGAGTGCAGCAGATGGTCCTTCCTCCACCTTCATAAAAGCAGTTGTGTGCAAAGCTTGTGCTTACATATAATAAGTGTGATCCAAAAGATAAAACAAAAACAACCCTTAAAGTCTGCTAATCACCCATACTCCAGCAGAAATATCCCCATTTCTGTGGTTTTATAAAACAAATTGAAGAGGAGTGGGCAACAACACAGCATAGGGGTAGTATTTCAGGGGGGAGCAGCCCACAAGATGAGAGATCTAGAAAACATATGCACACTCATGGAGTGCTGAATGAAGAACAAAACAAGTAGTTCCCTAAATGAGCCGTGGTAGGATACAAGTCAGCCAATCAAAAGATCACAAAGAGGCTATGCTCCGGGAAGGGACCAATACAAGAAGCGGAAGGCAAACCATTGAATAAAGTGACAATAAACCTAACAAAGGTAACCAATGGCTGAGCTGTAGCCCACCGTAAGCTCAAGTAAGTCTTTCACAGCTAGACAGTTTGCGCCGTCTGGTAGGTGAGACCAAAATAATTATCAGGACAGTTTATGCTAGTCTTACAAAGGATCAAACAGCTGTCTTGAATAAAGGATTGGAGTTTGTCCCCACCAACCAGGTAGACCTCTTTAAACTGAAATGTGAGCTAGCAGGATTTTTCAGGAATATACGTCTGAAGCTTTTATTTGAAAAGGAAAAAGGAGAAAGGATCCAAGAGGGGGACACGGTCTGAAAGTTAAGTCTACCTTTGTCCCAGCACTGACACAGGTATCCCCTGAGATAGAGGTCTTTGAACAGGCAGTGGTTCATGAGATAGAACAGTCTGAAAAAGTAAACAATAACAAGAGCTATTGTAACCTGTCTGGCCCAGAACCAAAAGCAATTCAAGAAATGAAAAACGATCAACGGATCGTTATAAAACCGGCAGACAAGGGCGGAGCTATCATTATCCAAAAAAAAGAGGCATAAAACAATGAATGCTTATGCTTGCTTGGAGATAGAAGAAACTATACAATTTTGAAAAATGATCCCACAGCTCAACTGAAGAGAGAGATCAGTATCCACGCTGAGGAAGCGGTGTCAAACCGCTGGATTAGTCAGAAAGAAGCTCTCTTCCATTGCAACCAAAAACCTAAGACTCCCTATTTGTATACTCTGCCGAAGGTACATAAACCTACAAGACCCCCACCTGGCCATTCCATTGTTTCAGGGATAGATTCAGAACCCTTGTCGCAATTTTGCGATTTCTTCTTACGACCCATTTGCAGCGCATGCCAGCATATCTGAAGGACACTAGAGAAGTGTCGAATCTCATCAAGGATATGACATTTGATCCCAATGGGGAAATAATGATTGGACTCGACATTGAGTCATTATATACAAACATCCCCCAAAGAGAGACATTTAGGGTGATTGAGAATATCCTCTATGCTGAAAATTGGGACTACCAAACACCAAGATTGTTTGTTCTCTGCCTAGCGGAACTAGTACTGACAAGGAATTTTTCCCAATATAACAACACTATTTTCCTACAAATCCATGGTACATCCATGAGGAGTTCTTTTGCTCCTAGCATAGCATGTTTACATGTCTCATATTTTGAGAAGGAGAACATATGCACCCAGTATAACCCGTTTCTAGACCACATCAGGGTCTGGAGACGATACATTGATGACGTCCTTCTTATTTGGAAGGGAGACAGGGCATCAGCAGAAGGTTTCTTCACATGGCTTAACAACAGAAACCCCTACATATTCTTCTTGTCAACAATGACAGCAGAATCCCTCCCCTTCCTTGACCTAACCATCACAGCAAAAAATGGTATGCTGGTGAGCAGTGTATATCACAAACTCACTGAAAAAAATAATTTACTCTCCTTCCAAAGTTTTCACCCAAAATCCTTAAGAGAGAACTTGCCCTACGGACAGTTCCTATGTTTATGTAGGAATTGTTCAGAAATGGGTGAATTTGAAAAAGAAGCAGAAACGCTGAGCCACAAACTACAGGAGCGACAATATCCCAAACATGTGGTAAAGCGAGCCTGGAAGCAGTCAAAAAATAACCACAGAGACGCTCTACATGAGACACTTACACAAGAGACTGAAAACAGGAACATATGTGTCACAACATTCAATACAGCTTTAAATCATGTAAAAGAGATTATCATGAAAAATTGGCGTATTTTAAATTCCAATGGTCTGAATTTAAAAAGCCCCCTGTTCTCCTTCAAGAAGAGCGCAAGTATCAGAGATGTCTTGGTACATACAAGACCAATGGCCACGAAACAAACAGAAAGGCGGACTCTTACGCCCTGGGGTTTCCCCCCAATCACTGGGCATTATGCATGTGGCCACTGTAAAGCCTGCCCCCTAACAATCAATCGCAAATTGGTAGATGTAGGCTTACACTACCCTTGGGAACTCAGAAGTCACACCACATGCAATTCAGAGAACGTCATTTACCTCATAAAGTGCCCGTGTGGGTACCAATATGTGGGCATGACGACCAGAAGATCAGAATTTTGGAACACATGAGTAATATCAGATGTGGAAGGGTTACTACAAAATTGGCCGCACACTTTGTGGAGATGCAACACACACAGAGTGATTTTAAGTGGATAGTAATAGACAAACCATACCTCCCGCACACAACTAGGGACACCACAAACCTACTTTTTCGAAGGGAACAAAGATGGGTGCATAGGCTTAGGAGTCATGAACAGGGAATAAATGACTCCTTCCCTTGGCACCATCTGAATAGTATGGATTAGGATGAGGATGCATATCGCCATTCCTTCCTTTTTCCGCTTTCCCCCCTTCTCCTCAGATGCAATTCATTGAGAATACATAATGTTACAACACATATATAGCCCTGTTACAACACATATACAGCCCTCAGTGAGGAGGCAACTACGACGGGCCACCAACATGAGACAGATATCCCCTGTATGTTTAAACAGGGGATATACACAAAATTGAAAGATCGCATTGTAGGATCCCATCTGGCATAGGAAAGACACAAGGTAATACATACTGATTTGCTTGAAGTCAGGTACACCCTTTATTCGGGCATTTAAACACGTGTTAAATCAACTTCTGACATTTTGCAGTGTCTACACATAACACATTTTTATGGGGTTTGATAAGGGATGGTTGATTAGAAGCCTCATGATGCACTTTATATCGGAAGAAGAACAGGATAAAATGTACAAACAAGTTATGACCAGTGTCACAAATATGCAGATGAAAAAGAGAATAAAATAGTTAGTATAGCATGACAACTTTAACATTGACTGCGATTGTAGTAGTTTGCAAGTAATCCAAGATGGCTGCGGATACGCAACAAACGGTAATCCTGGACTCGGTCTAGTCGTTCAGGTTTGGATAGAAACCGGAAGAGGGAGTATGATTGAAGCGAGTCCTTTATTAGCACAGCGCCGAACACACCGATATCGTTGGAGGACGCAGAGTGGCATGGGGTTAGAGACGCCGACCCTTGAAGATGTGAGTACACCATATCATGGGGCTGTAACAGCTAGTGGTGTGCATCCTCGAAATGGGTGGACTCATTACAGAGAAGACCCCCACACTTACCCCCCCCCAAAAAAAACAGGCAATATTGAGTGGGTAGACAATTCGAAAATAGATTATGGAGGTAGCAGGAGACTTTTTAATCCTTCCTTCTGCCTCTTAAGTTTTGTTTTAAAAGACAAGGGGCAGAGCATTATAGTCCCTCATGACAGATACCGTAGGGAGACAAATAGAGCCTATGAGAAAGGAAAGACCACCTTTCAAATTCATTTAACACTACGAAGAGGCTAAGATAGTCATGTAATGAATCGTTGTGGGTTACAGAGCTATATGAAGATTATCAAAGGGACTCAACACACAATCCAGAGACCTCGGATAATCAATTGATGAGAACATATAAAAATGAAATAAAAAGAGCCAACTATATGAATTGTATGTAGGGTCTGGCTGAGGAATTTGTCTGTCTTACAGCGTATGACTACAGGGCGGTGTCCCCACTTTGGTCCCGGGTTAAGAAAATCACTAATGAGACTCGGGTAAGAGTACCTACAACAATCTAGTATTAAGTTGTTTTTAAATAGATCATTTGGGCTCCCAGTTGAGATTCCCCTATTTCACAGGGTGAAGGTGCAATGTGTGAGCTAAGAACTTTTAAATTTACACTGGTGTACGAAGAAAAAAGAATATTGACAAGCGAGAGCAAAGGTTGTCATGGGGAGCTGAAGGGGATATTTTATTATATTTTCTTTATCTCTCCTTAAAGATGCAATTGGCAAGGGTGATAACTCTCAAGAAACAAGTAAGGCCTTTTAAACCTTTCTTGAAGTAGGTCAAAATCTGACTATAAGTACTTGAAATAATCACAAGGGATCAATACCCCGAAGAAGGCCAGTGACCCGCAGGGCAATAGAAATTGGCTGAAACATGTCGGTGTAAGCAGATGGGGCATAGGAGCTGTAACTACTCCTAAACACCCAATACCTAATTTTTAATCCTGTCAAGGGGGACCATTAATAAATGAGTTTTCAAGGTACCCTCTTAGGCAGTTTTAACTTGTAATTTTCTCTGCATTAGGGATCACTCACTTGGAAAGCTTTTCTTTCTTTTCTTGGTTTATTCTTCTTCTTTTTTCTAAACAAAATCAGCGCTGCACCCAGTGTGTTGGTCTGCGGCTGGGTGTTGATAGCGGCCCTATGATGAAGCATGCCACTACATAGTGGGTGAGGGCAGTCTTAAAAAATCCAATGATTTTCCCCAAAATGTGCACATCTCTGACCCTCCTGTTAGCATTTCTAATCAGAGGCGCAACTAGAGCCAAATTTCGGGCGGAGGGTGGACTAATAAAAATTTGGGGGGGGGGGCTAATTCTTCCAGCAATAGGCAGAGTGGAGATGCAGGGGCTCTTAGAAGGGGTGAAAAAACAACAAAGCCTCGTTAACAAGTAAATGGTCATTTAAAGACCTGGGAAGTACTCGTGTGTGGCTGCAATAAGACAGACGCAAAAGAAACAATTGATGGACGGAATGCTGGACAATGCAAACATTCACCCCCAGTCACAAGGATCTGGGTTAAATCCATCATTCTTTTGCTCACCACACCACCCCAGTTTGGACCCAGCCATATGCAAATCAGTCTTGACCCTGTTCCTTGTGGGAACAGTCCAGCCCGAACTGCCAAGCCAGGTCCTCCCTGGACCGGAAACAAGCAACCTAGGACCGGTTTCAGGGCATCACCCTTCTTCAGCCAGGCTAGCTTGAATCCAGTGGTGTGGTGAGCACGGGACCCACGTCTGGGCATACCCTTCCCACTTAGGGTGACAAATGCAAAAGAAACAATTGATGGACGGAATGCTGGACAATGCAAACATTCACCCCCAGTCACAAGGATCTGGGTTAAATCCATCATTCTTTTGCTCACCACACCACCCCAGTTTGGACCCAGCCATATGCAAATCAGTCTTGACCCTGTTCCTTGTGGGAACAGTCCAGCCCAGACTGCCAAGCCAGGTCCTCCCTGGACCGGAAACAAGCATCCTAGGACCGGTTTCAGGGCATCACCCTTCTTCAGCCAGGCTAGCTTGAATCCAGTGGTGTGGTGAGCACGGGACCCACGTCTGGGCATACCCTTCCCACTTAGGGTGACAAATGCAAAAGAAACAATTGATTGACGGAATGCTGGACAATGCAAACATTCACCCCCAGTCACAAGGATCTGGGTTAAATCCATCATTCTTTTGCTCACCACACCACCCCAGTTTGGACCCAGCCATATGCAAATCAGTCTTGACCCTGTTTCTTGTGGGAACAGTCCAGCCCGAACTGCCAAGCCAGGTCCTCCCTGGACCGGAAACAAGCATCCTAGGACTGGTTTCAGGGCATCACCCTTCTTCAGCCAGGCTAGCTTGAATCCAGTGGTGTGGTGAGCACGGGACCCACGTCTGGGCATACCCTTCCCACTTAGGGTGACAAATGCAAAAGAAACAATTGATGGACGGAATGCTGGACAATGCAAACATTCACCCCCAGTCACAAGGATCTGGGTTAAATCCATCATTCTTTTGCTCACCACACCACCCCAGTTTGGACCCAGCCATATGCAAATCAGTCTTGACCCTGTTCCTTGTGGGAACAGTCCAGCCTGAACTGCCAAGCCAGGTCCTCCCTGGACCGGGAAACAAGCATCCTAGGACCGGTTTCAGGGCATCACCCTTCTTCAGCCAGGCTAGCTTGAATCCAGTGGGTCCCTTGCTCACTCTGCCACTGGATTCAAGCTAGCCTGGCTGATGACGGCTGATAAGCCAGAAACCGGTCCCAGGATGCTTGTTTCCGGTCCAGGGAAGACATGGCTTGGCAGTTCAGGCTGGACTGTTCCCATGAGACACAGGGTCAGGCTGATTTGCATATGGCCATGTCTGAACTGGGTTGGTGGAAGTGAGCTAAAGAATGATGATGGATTAAACCCAGATCAGTTGACTGGGGGTGAGTGTTTGATTTGCTCAAGCGCTCCGTCCATCATCCCCTTTGAGTATCGCTTTGTTCGCCCTAAGTTGGCAGGGTATGCCCAGACGTGGGTCCCTTGCTCACTCTGCCACTGGATTCAAGCTAGCCTGGCTGATGACGGCTGATAAGCCAGAAACCGGTCCCAGGATGCTTGTTTCCGGTCCAGGGAAGACATGGCTTGGCAGTTCGGGCTGGACTGTTCCCATGAGGCACAGGGTCAGGCTGATTTGCATATGGCCATGTCTGAACTGGGGTGGTGGAGTGAGCTAAAGAATGATGATGGATTAAACCCAGATCAGTTGACTGGGGGTGAGTGTTTGATTTGCTCAAGCGCTCCGTCCATCATCCCCTTTGAGTATCGCTTTGTTCGCCCTAAGTTGGCAGGGTATGCCCAGGCGTGGGTCCCTTGCTCACTCTGCCACTGGATTCAAGCTAGCCTGGCTGATGACGGCTGATAAGCCAGAAACCGGTCCCAGGATGCTTGTTTCCGGTCCAGGGAAGACATGGCTTGGCAGTTCGGGTTGGACTGTTCCCATGAGGCACAGGGTCAGGCTGATTTGCATATGGCCATGTCTGAACTGGGGTGGTGGAGTGAGCTAAAGAATGATGATGGATTAAACCCAGATCAGTTGACTGGGAGTGAGTGTTTGATTTGCTCAAACGCTCCGTCCATCATCCCCTTTGGTATCGCAATAAGACAGACGCCAGCCTACAGCAGTTCAAAAACTGTCTGGGTGTGAGCCCGGACTGACACACACGATGGGGGGGCTGAAGCCTTTTGAGCCCTATGGGCGTTGCTCGCCTGTTTCTAATGTAAGCACATCCAATATATACATAACACAGAGTGAGCATTCGCTCGACTCCTGCCTTGCTTTTATAATATTCACCAGTCCTTCTCTTTTTGTGAGTTTGGACAGTTTATGCTAAACACAGATTTTCTTGTAGGGAAGCTAAAAGGGATGCAATACCTGTCTCAAGAGGGGAACCCTTACTGTGTAAGGACAGGGACAAGGAACACAAGCGAGAAGATGACCTAGGTGGCAATATTTCTTTACAAACATTATACTCCCCATCATTGGTTGCAACCCAACCAAAACATCTGTTGTAAATAATTCTCCCCAGATAAAGTTCACAGCAGAGTTCATGAAGAATGTATTTTGTTTGAAATTTTAAAAGAAGCCCCCCCCCACGAGTTTACACCATTTCATCTAAGGGGAAGCAGAGGCTAGCCACTTTTCAACCTCACCGAATGTAATACATTTGCGTGCGGTGTACAGCGGGCCATCTGTTCACGTCGCGCTGACATCCCCAAGCGGACCAGCTCGTTGCCCAGCCTCCCTGTGTTGTTGGTTATACAGATCAGAGAGATGTTCAGAGGGAAACTCATTTGTACATTGAGATTTTAGAGTGTTTTGCTTACAGTACGAAGTGTTCTGTCTCCAATTATTACAGCAATCACAGCAGCCTGATTCAAAAGGGCCCTGCAGTTAATTACAGGTGGAACAAGGGCACTCCATTATGTACCATCTCAGGCTTAACTGCTTGAAACCCACAACATTTTCCACGCTAGGTGAGTATTGTGTTGGCATATGCCTCGCACAAGACACAGTTTGGAACTGGCAACGAAACATTCCATAATCATCTACCGCAGAATACATTGATTAATATAAAGAGTACAAATTGCAAATGCACCCTTGTAGTGAGAAAATAATACAATTATTTTCAAGGCAATTTATGTGAGTGCATATTTTGAGATAGCCATGTTACAAATTTGGAGTCCAACGTAGAGCCCTAAATGAAGTCCTGCTACAAACAAGCATTGGTAAATGTAGTGGATGGATCTCAGGACACTTCTAGTTAGTTACATGTAGGTTTATTGTAGGACACAGCTGAGTGCACACCTCGCCAGCTGACCAGACCATCAACTGACAAGAGTGGAACCTCCGGTACAGGTTAGAACACTCACAGGTATTCTTAGAGGCTAAGTAGGTGAGAACACAAAGGAAGGGCTAATGACCACTGTCAGCCATGTTACATGAAGAACTAATACACAACACATCTTCCTCTTTAACAGAGAAAAAAAAAGATAAATAAATAAATCACAAAAATGAAGCTAAAAGTATGGGAGACAACAACAATAATCATTAAGACAGATAGGTGGTCTACGACGTCTTGAACTATTTTTAGTTCGCGAAGGCAAAGGAGCGTTTGAGGGTAAAGAGTGTCAAGAGTGGAAGGTGAGGTGAGAGACATCGCCCAAAACAACTAACATACCACCACCACCTACTCCCCTTAGACTGACAAAAACAGGAAAAGACAGTCCACTTTCTCCAATCTGTCCTTGTCCACCGAAAACAGGAAGAGACAGTTCACTTTCTTCAATCTGTTTCCGTCACCACCGCTTTCCGCTCCATTTTGAAGATGAACAGCTCAACAGATGCCTTCATGCTTTAGTTACAGATTTCTTTAATGTTAAGTTGTGAGGTCCGTAGAACTCCAACAGCAGATACCACAGTTCTGGGACTCTTCGAGATTTCCAAGTGCAGTACCGCATGTGATGTTAGGAGTTTTTAATCTTACTTGAAGTGCTTCGGACTGACATATGATCACAACGTCCTTTATAATAATTTTTTTTTAAATTAAATACTCAGTAGTTTGTAAAATCATTTCTGCGCTTCAATACTGAGTAACATTTCAAGCTTGAGTTCTCCTGTCGATTTGATTCTTCGAGTGTGAACACTTTGTCCTGGTTGTGGGTCGCTTTGTTCCAGTTCTGGTTCACTTTCTCTGGTTCTGGGCCTCTTTCACTGGTTTTAGGCCTCATACACCGCTACTGGACACTCTGTCTCAGTTTTTTATTTTTAAGTTCTTGGTAGTGGGCACCTTGTCCCCTCCTGGTTGTGGGACCTTTGTCCCTTGCCGGTTCTGGGACCTTTGTCCCCTCTGGTACTGGTTCCGTGACCTTGGTCCATTGCCGGTTCTGGGACCTTTTTCTCCACTGGTACCGGTTCTGGGACCTTTGTCCCCTCCTGGTTCTGGGACCTTTGTCCATTGCCGGTTCCAGGACCTTTGTCCCCTCTGGTACTGGTTCTGTGACCATTGTCCATTGCCGGTTCCGGGACCTTTGTCCACTCAGGGACTGGAACCTTTGTCCATTGCCGGTTCTGGGAACTTTTTCCCCACTGGTACTGGTTCTGGGACCTTTGTCCATTGCCGGTTCTGGGACCTTTGTCCCCTCTGGTACTGGTTCTGTGACCTTTGTCCATTGCCGGTTCTGGGACCTTTATCCCCTCTGGTACTGGAACCTTTGTCCCCGTTGTGGGCTCTCTGTCCCGACTCACTTCCGTGGTTCTGTGGCCTTTGCCCCAAGCGATACTTCGTCTGGATCACTTCCTTCAGCTTGGAAAGTTTGCCGATCTCCTGACGCATTACGCTCACTTCTTCTTCTTTGGTTTTGAGTTCTAGTTCTGGTTTTCCAGATGCTATGTCTCTCCGTCATGTTTCTGATTCTCATTCCTTGATACTGGCAATGTTGCTCTGCTGAGTTCAATAACCGTTTGTCCACATATTGAATTTTCAGCTGGCTCCTCAACACTGCCCTTCTGCTGCTTCACCGTTGACAGCTGACATGACTGTTTAGAAGTGCCTTTTGCACAGTAGAGGCTGTGTGTTGTGTTCATCATACGATGACACTATGTTTACATAAACTATGTACGTGGCTCTCAATCTTTTATTCGCTGGATGTATAGCCTGTGGTGGAAATGAATACAGATGCGTCTCTTTCTAATCTGAACCAGTTTTAACGCCTAAATAAACAAACATGGGCTGTGACTTATTCCCTCTAACCAGAAAGTGTGGAAGCCACTATCTCCGTTAACAGTTGTTACTTAAGAACACTTCGCTCTACTCAGTGCTCAACAAAGAGTTGATTCCAGGCAGCATAAATTATTAACTGGCGCGCAGGCAATATTCAATTACGTTGAGGCAAAAACTGCATAATGTGCCGATTGCACACCAGTTCACTTAGTGCTCAGACTTAGAGCATGAAGGCACAATTAACAGAAATTAATATTTAAGAAATAACTCAGTTTCAATGTCCAAACGTTGGTACGCCTGAAGTGTGCCCGCTTACCTCAAAGACAGTGTTTGTCCATATTTGCTGTCAAAAATCCAGCCGCAAGAAATGATAGTGTGAGTGCTGCGGTACAGTGGAAAAAATGACACACAAGATGGCGGCACGTAGTAAAAACGCCTGCCGGGTGGCTGCGGGCACGTTAGTGCAAAAAAAAACGTCTATGAGCAGCACAATTGATGTCGTCATCAGGGAAGACAAATAGCTCCTGAACGCGACCGTCATAGAATAGGTAAGCTTAACACGCTTCAACCGGCTCGCGCAACATATTTAAAATGGCACAGTTACAGTTAAATTATCCACGGCAGCGAAGGGGTCTGGAGGAGCAAACAGTTTACTCAAAAATAGCTCTAAATGTCTCACCACTGACATTCCTCACTTTCACGGCTCTGAAAGTGTCTGTTACTTTCAAAATGAACTGTAGATATATGCTCTCAAGCTCACGAGCGAGGAAGAAAAGTGCCAGAGTCAGAGATTATCAAAAGTAACTTCCGGTCTTTGACCTCACTTTTCAAAGTAGAAACACCAACACCTTACCCCGGGGCTCGATTTACGCCCCCGATCAACACTTCATAGCGGCAACCGATTTATACGCCCGATATTTAAATGTGTGAATGCTCAAAGTGCTCTGAACTTCAAACCGGGATACAATCTTTGCGCAGATGAACACATTTTAAGGTGTAAATCATCCCTGTGAAACACTATCGGATAACGCCGGGGCCCGATCTTTGCCCCCGATCAACTCATTACATGGTGTCACTCATCACTGCCAAACAGCATATTAGCAACGGGGTCCGATCTTTGCTCTCGCTGGGCAGTGTGGTAATCACTTTAGTTGCCGCATGCAGGGAGAGACACACGCAGACCAGCTAATGACTCACGGTTGTGGCGAGTGACTTGTGAAGTACTTGCTTCTTCTTTTCTTTACTTCGTTTCTTTTTCTTTAATTTTCACTCGTTTCTTAGGTTTTTTTTTTCTTCTTGTGGCCACGTTACTGGCAGCAGATGGGTGGACCGCCGTGGGTTCTTGGTGCGAGGTGCTGCTCAAAGCTGTGATGACTTCTTCTCTGGTCTGATCAACTAAATCGTCACCAAATTGTAGTGGATAGATCTCAGGACACTTCTAGTTAGTTACATGTAGGTTTATTGTAGGACACAGCTGAGCGCACACCTCGCCAGCTGACCAGACCATCAACTGACAAGAGTGGAACACTCCGGTACAAGTTAGAACACTCACAGGTATTCTTAAAGGCTAAGTAGGTGAGAACACAAAGGAAGGGCTAATGACCACTGTCAGCCATGTTACATGAAGAACTAATACACAACAGTAAAGCCAATAAAACAAGTTTAAGCTGTCGAACTATTGGCTTTGCCAATGCTTGTTTCCTTTGAATTTTGTTTTAGTAAAGTTTTAAAAAACAAAGTAAGCTGCTTGGGCACTCGCATGCATGCAGATGCACAGGCTGCCATCCTTGAATGATTTTTGCTGCACACATAGTTGGTCACCCCCACATGCCAACATCTGCAGGAATACGCTGGCACAGGCTGGGGGACGCCTTTCAACGTGTTTTTTAGCAGTCCTACAAGAACCATTCTCATTCATGTGCAAGTATTCCTGGATGGCCATTTTAGAGTGTTTTTTGTCAAATGGGAAAAACAATTAACTATGTGGGTGATGGCAATGGCACATAGTAAGTCCCCGAAGCCACCACAATTCAGGTGTATTCTCCACTCAGATCAAGGATTTTGAGTACCTTTGAGAAGCAGCAATCAAAAGGGCCCCTCACATCTCTACCATGTTGCTTTACTACGTTGATGGCTAGTGCAGACACATTACGTGTTCAGACATATGAAGGTACATTTTTACATTATATTTATGCACATTTCTCAACCCAGGGATGTTAGAAGCCAGACTAAGTTTTACATTAGTGCAGAAATAATTACAGGTAGCAGGTAGCATGGGCCTAGCGCAGGTTGCAATTGGTTTTCTATCTTTTTTTAGGGTGCTCCTGACAGGGATCTTGTAACTGGGGCATGATCTTCATGTGGAAAGTTTGCTTATCATGCAAACGATAGTAGAGATTGTTTTGGTTGAATAGCAAACAGTGCCGTGAATTGAGTAGAGTCTACGTGGGTAGGAACTGTTTTTTTCTATTTTGATAAATCACCCCTGTAATTTCTTCTAAACAAATCCCGAATAGTTAATCCTGGCATTGACATACCAAATGCTGAAATAGGAGGAGGAGTGTTCACTCTATTATGAGCATGTGAACAGAGAAAAGCATTCTGACAGTTGAATAGAACCAGTATTGGCAAAGTCAGTAGGCCTGGCTTATAAGTGAAAGTGCCTCGTTATCCTTTTTTGCCTGTGTGGTTGTATGGATGGATGAGCGAATGGCTGTCCGAATGAATCAATGGTTGAATGAGTGAGTGCATGAATGAAGAGGAGAGTGACTGAGTGCATGGATGGGCGAGTGAGTACATTGATGGATGGTCGGATGCTGACTGAATATACAAATTAATGGGTAGCTTGATTGGCAAATGAATGAATAGATGAATGGTGCAAAGAAAGGTGAGTGAAGGCAAAGAAAGCAGTGGAGAAGTGGCAGTGTATGGGGTCAGGGAAGCAAATGGATGAGTGCAAGAATGGTACAGTGAATTCAGTGATGTAGGGTTGAATGGAATAATGGGTACATGGATGCTTTGTGAGATGAATGGGTGAGTACGTGAATGGATGAAGAGGCAAAGGCAGTGTGGAGGGCTAAGTAGCCAAGCGGTGAGGTTGTGACAAAGAGCGAGTGGGAGAAAAGACAGTGTATTGGTATGCATGCATCAATTCCTCCATGTACTCATTCATCCATCCATGCACTTCCTCTTCTATCCAGGCACTCACTTGTTTATTTAACCTTCCAGTAAGAAATTGGGTTATTGGTTGTCAGGGGTGGAAGCCCCACTCAAGAAACAACCACAATCATTGTTAGGGTGAACCACAAAAGTCAGTAAATTAACCTGTGCTTAACCCTCTGATTGCATGGCTCAAAAGCAGTCAAGCTTAACTTAGATGCAATGTGTAAAGTATTTATACAGCACACATACAGTAATAAAGTGAAATCACAACAGAAGGGAAATCCCACACCAATTTAGAGAATTAGAGTAGATTTTAATAAATAAAATCATACCAAAATGACTAAAATTCAATCTGTAGAACCGGAGATATGGATATTTAAAGTTTTTTGTGTAAATTATGCCTAAAAGCACAAAGCGCCACTCCCGGTCATCTGGTCGATCTAGACCCGGGAAAAGTCACTAATTCAAGTCGACTGCGAAGGAGTGTGGGTTAGATCAAGGGACCACGTTAGTCCCACTGAAAAGGTACCTTCAAACTCCAGCACGAAGAGTTCAGTGCACATCGGAGGAGGCTGCAAGAAGAAGGCTGAGTGCCGCAGACGGTCTTCGCTGTAGCATGCAGAGCAGGTCGGGAGTCACAGACAGTTATCACTGTAGGGCAAAGAGCTGGTTGGGCGCCACGTACGATCTTTGCTGTAGCTTGGCATTGGCGGGCCTTGCAGGCTATTGTTTCTGTAGCGCAAACTGCAGAGCTCGGAAAAGTCGTTTGCCGCGGACTGTTGCTATCGAAGAGAAGGTCTTACCAGAGTCCTCCTTTGGCGGTTATTGCAAGCCAAGTAGTACCATTTATTAGGGACTTACAAGTACTTTAAATGTGGCAATTAGGTATAGGCCAGTTGTACAATGTTTGAAGGAGAGAGCACAAGCACTTTAGCACTGGCTAGTTGTGGTAAAGTGCACAGAGTCCTAAAACTAAAATAAAAGATTTCAGGGAATCAGAAGGGGTGCAGGCAAAAGGATACCATGTCAAGGATGTCAGGACTAACGTGTCCCCCCCAGCTGGAATCCAGGAGAGCTACCACCCTCATGGGAGTTTTCATCACTAAGGCAGAAGAACCTGTAAAGACCATCCGCATTGCTGTGGTCAGTTCCTGGGCAATGATCCACCATAAAGTCCAATCCTTTTAGCGAAGACCACTTCAACAGTTTAGGATTCTCCCCCCTCATCAGCATTAGACATCTGAGTTGTGTGTGGTCTGCTGAGCCCGAACTGAGTCCCAAACAAGTATGGTCTCAACTTCTTGAGTCCACAGACCACTGCAAAGTCTTCCCTTTCAATTGCACTCCACCTCTGTTGCCTGAGTAGTAACCTCCAGCTGATGAAGGCTCCAAGTAAGCTTAGGCCCTTTTTGTTCAGCCTTGAGAGCACAGCCCCTATGCCATGCCTTGAGGCATCCATCTGGATGATTAATTCCTTACAGGCGGCCTTGAGCACTGGTGCTGGGCACATGGCTTCGTTCAGGGTGTCAAAAGTGTTCTGGCGTGCCTCTATCCAGATCACCTTCTTGGGCTGCTTCTTGGATATCAGCTCTGTCAAGAGAGCAACAATGGTACCAGTCCCCTTGGCCAATCTCCTTTAATAACCTGTGGGGCCAAAGAAAGTGCTCACCTCAGTCTGGGTCTTAAGGGGTTCCCAAGTCAAGAGGGTCCTGCAGGGGCTGCACCTTGTTCCCACCGACTTGGTGGCCCAAGCAGACCAGAGATCCCTAATCTATCTGGCACTTAATGGACTTGGCAGTCAGGCCTGCATTCTGCAAGGCTTGAAGCAGTTCCTGGAGGTGGAACAGCTGGTCTTCCCAGCTGGATTTGAAGACTGAAATGTTGTCTAGCTACGCGCTACTGAAAACCATCCCAGCCAGGACCTGGTTGACCAGCCTCTGGAAGGGGGCAGGAGCATCCTTTAACCCAAAAGGCATCACTCAAAACTAGAAGTGGCCCTCTAGGGTAAGCATGTAGCCCTCTCTTTAGCCCCCTTGGCTAAGACAATCTGCCAGTACTCTGAGTAAACGTGCTCATGAACTTCGCAGCTCCTAACTGGTTGATGATCTCAAAAGCTCAGGGGATGGGATGATTGTCAGTTTTAGTGACTGAATTGAGCCCTCAATAGTCCACAAAGAACTTGAGTTGTGATGTGACATTTGGTGGGGCGAACTTGGGGACCAGAACGAATGGACTGGAGCAAGGACTTTTGGAATGCTCAACCAACCCTGACTCCAGCATTTTGGCACCTCATCGTTAATATTGGCTCTCACTTTATCAGACAACCCATAATTTTTTTTCTTCACAGGCATGCTGTCCCCAGTGCCAATGCCATGGGTGCACCACGTTGTGAGCCCTGGAGTAAGTGAGAAGAGTCAGACAAACTGCCCCAGCAAGTGGTGACAGTCTCTCTGTTTCTATGGGGTCAGGATAGGGGAGAGGACAACTTCTTCCACTATACCAACTTGCTCCTTGGAAAATAGGAGGTCAGGTAGAGGCTAACTTTCCTCTTCTACCCCATAAACCTTCACCATCAGCAGTGTCAATTTGGACTGCTCAAAGTGGAGCTTAAGGCAATTCACATGCAGGACCCGTATTAGGTTCCTGGGGGTCTTGAGATATACTAGGTAGGTGAACTTCCCTTGCTCTCCTTCACCTCATAGGGACCATTCCACCGGTCCTGTAAGGCTTAGAGTTCTACTGGCTCCATCACCCACACTTTCTGAACAGGCTAAAACTTAACTAGAGTGGCCTTCTGGTCATACCAGAGTTCCATTACTGTTTGGCTGGCTTAGAGGTTTTTTAGAGGCTTTCTTCCGAAAGTGCTTCATCTGATTCCTGAGAGCCAACATGTATACAACTACATCCTGGGAAGGTTTCTTGGGAGCTAGTTCCCATCCCTCTTTCACCAGGATGAGAGCCCTCTGACAGGGTGGCCATGCAAAGGTTCAAAGGGACTGAAACCTACTCACTTCTATGGTACCTCCCTGTAATCAAACAATTGGCATGGCAAGAGGACATCCCACTTTCGCCTCAGGGCACTGACAAGCCAATGATCATGCCTTTGAGGGTTTTTCAAAATCTCTCAACAAGCCCATTAGTCTGAGGATGGTAGGGTGTGGAGAACTTGTAGGTTACTCTACACTTTTCCCACATTGACTTCATGTACACTGACATGAAGTTGGTACCTTGGTCTGACACTACCTCTTTGGTGAAACCTACCCGGGTTAAGATCCCGATCAGTGCCCTGGCCACTGCAGGTGCAGTCACCGTTCTCAGATATATGGCCTCCGTGTACTGAGTGGCATGGTCCACCAAGACCAAGACAAACCTGTTGCTTATGGCAGTCTTGGAGTCCAGGGGCCCAACAATGTTGATTCCCACCCTCTGAAAGGGGGCCCTACAGCAGTCAGGGTAAAAAGGGGAGCCTTCTGCCTTCCCTTCGACTTCTCACTGGCCTCATCCCGGGCCAATAGAAGTGGATGACATGTCTTGCAAAGGTCTTATCTTGTCGCAGGTGTCCTGCCAGGGATAATTCATGAGTCAGTCCGAGCATGAAAGCCCTGTAGTACTGGAGGACCACCAACACATGAGTTGCTTCAGGCTCAGGAACCTTAGGCTCGCTATACAGGAGATCATTCTCCCAGTAAATCACATAATCACCTGAGGTGTCGCCTACTGTGTGGGCCTCAGCCTGCTGCCGTAGGCCCTCAAGAATAGGGCACTCTCTCTGGCTTTGCAGAATTCTTCCCAGGAGGACCCCCTTCAGCTTGTCAGCATGCCATCTCAGGTAGGTCTCCTAGAGCAGCAATGTGCTCCCCTGCACATTCCGAGGCATCACCCTCAGGTTCAGCCTCCTCCCGGACCATTGGAGTCTTGGGAGTGGGTTTTCCATGCCCCTCCTCTTCCTCTTTTTGGCAGGTCCCGGCGCCATTTGTCCAGGCTCTAGGTCATCTTGACTTCCCTCTCGGGCTGCCATTGACCGTCTGGTCAGGTACACACACTCAGGCAACCCTAAACTCTCCAGATGGGACCAGAGCTCCACCTCATTCCAGATGGTGTGCTCCATGTTGTTAACAAGCAGACAATCTGCAGGCATGGCTGGACTCACAGCTACCCTTAAGGAACCCCAGACAACCCCCCCACATTAAGAGGGAACCAGAGCCATAGGATAGTGACTCCTGTGATTGTAAACTACTACAACCTGGTGGAATACATTGTGAATTACTTGCTCTGAGGACATCAGATGACACCCAACAGTAGTCATGCAGGCTAATGTGTCTCTCAGAGCCTTCTCCTGATGCCCATTGATGGTGACCAACTGCCTATACCTTTTAGTATTACTAGGCATATGGACCTTTGGCACCATCTCTCTGTCACCCAGGGACACTAGGGTAACATCTGCACTTCCCCATACTAACTGGGGCAACCTACACCCCAAACTCTACACTGGCCATTCCCAGTATCTGCCCACTAGTGGGGGGCTGCTGCCTTTTAGGGCAGTAGGAATCCCCCTTGATGTGCCTGTAGCACTCATAGAATTTAGAGGAAATGCATTCTGAAGAGTTCTTCTCAGGATAACCACCCTTCTTTTGGTCAGGTTGGGGCTGGGTATACTTCCCCTGAGAACTGTTTTAGGGGCCTATTGAGAACTCTTTATTATTAATTTTGTCTCACCCCTCTTTCTTCTGGTAGGGATTCTATCCACCCTTTTGGTGACCCCTCTACCCCTAGATACCTTCATGTGGACCCTGGTGCTGAGCCAGTGGTTCACCTCCTTTGCAAGTTCTCTGGGGTCAGTGAGCTTTGAAGCTATCAAGTGTTGACTCAGCTCTGGAAAAGAGATACTGAACATGTGTGCTCTTGCAATCAAACTCTGCAGCTCATTAGAATCACTCACATCACTGTGCTTCACCCAACCATCCAGTGCCTTCCAAATGTAACTGTTGTAATCTTGTTCTGTATCACACTTATACCAGTTAGTTCATCTCAGCCTGTAACCGCCTTTTACCCCGCACTTTCCCTTCTTTTCCACTCTCCCTTCCACCCCTCCTTTCCAACCTACTTTGGTACTACCCTCTTAGAATGTTAGAGTGAAGCTCACCTTAGAATGTTGGTGTGCCTCAGTTGCCAGCTGGTGCTTGAGGATCTTGGTTTAATAAACAGCGTCTTCACCATCCTGTGTCTGCTGTCTACATCATAACAATTTGGCGACGAGGATGGGATCCGAACCCACGTGTGCAAAGCACAATGGATTTACAATGATTTGCCATGAGAGAGGATCGCATCATAGGTCAGGCGTAGGGAAAGCGGTCTGCGAGGAGTTTCCTGAAGTATTCTCAGATAAGTTGGGTTTGCTGAAGGGTTTCTTACATAAAATTAAGCTGAAGAAACTACACAAACCAGCTGTCCACAAATCTAGGTCTGTCCCCTTACTAATAAGGGATCCCCTCAGAAGAGAATTAGACAGATTAGAATCTTGTGGTGTAATTGAAAGAATCGAGAGTTCTGAGTGGTTGGCTCCCATAGTGGTCGCGTCCAAGGAAGGTGGTAGAGGCATTCATCTATGTGTGGACCTGAGGGATCTCAACTCCAACATTTGGGTGGATAGACACCCACTCCCCAACATCAATGAGATGCTCAGTGTTATACAAGGCGCCAACTATTTCAGTGTCCTTGACCTTTCTGCAGCGTACCATCAGGTAGCTCTCCACCCGGACTCCAAAGCACTCACGTCCTTTTTAACACCCTTTGGAGCCTACCAATTCTGCAGAATGCCGTTCGGCTTGGCATCAGCCGCGGCAGTGTTCCAACGTATTATGCAACACATTTTGAAGGGTTCTGACAAAGTGTTGTGTTTCCAGGATGACATCCTGATTTATGGGGAGTCAGAAATGGAGCACAACAAGATCCGAAGAGAGGTTCTTCATAAACTGAGCAAGGTAGGATTCACCACCCAAAGAGACAAATGTAAGATAGGGGTAAGGTCGGTAGTGTACCTAGGCCACACTATCTCGGGTGAAGGAATCAGACCTAAAACTAGCTTAGTGGATTCGGTCAAGCTTGCCCCAGCCCCAACTAACAAGGACGAGCTTAAGTCTTTTTTGGGCCTGGTAGAGTACATGTCTAAGTTTGTGGAAAATTTTGCGGGACATGTACACTCTTTAAGAGAACTGTTAAAGAAGGGGTCCCCTTTTGTGTGGAATGCCCAATACCAGAGTGACTTTACCTTTATCAAACAAGCCATAGTAAAAGCTCCCACTTTAGGTATGTTCGATCCCAGTGCCAGAACAACCTTAACAACAGATGCAAGCATGAAAGGTCTGGGAGCTTCACTCACCCAAATGGTTAATGGCAAAGAAAGAGTAATAGCCTTCGCGTCCAGGTCATTGAAAGAACCTGAATGTAACTATTCTACAATAGAGAAAGAGGCCCTTGCCTGTTATTGGGCTATAAACCATTTCAAATTGTTCCTGTGGGGAATCCCCTTCACTCTGCGTATAGACCACAAGCCCCTACTTCCCATGTTCTCTACTAAGAGCATAGAAAGAGCAACTCCCCGCATTTCTAAATGGGTGTTAGGTTTACAAGGTTTCAATTATTCCATGTGTTATGTTTCAGGTGATAAGAACTTAATAGCTGACTGTCTGTCGAGACTTCCCATTCCTAACCAGGACTCACAAATTAACCTTCCTGATGAGACCATCCTGACAATTGACATTTCCGCCATCAACAAGGAAGAATGGGAGAAAGGGCTGGAAGAAGACACTGTTCTTAAAGAGCTAAAAGACATAATTGGCCAAGGATGGCCCAGATCTGTGAAAGATCTTCCCGAGAATCTCAAGTCATTTTGGGTGGTGAGAGATGAATTATCAATAATAGGGAACCAAATTTACAGAGGCAACAGAATTGTTCCACCCACTAACATATGGGATTGCATCATTAAGGTGGCACATGAGGGACATCCGGGAAGGAGTATGACAAAAAGCAAAATCAGACAATTCTATTGGTTTCCCAACATGGACTACATGGTGGAAGAAATTGTAAAAGATTGCCTTGCCTGTGGGTCATCCGACAAATCCAAAATCACTCACAAAGCACCCCTCATTCCGGTGTCTGTTCCCTCCAAACCGTGGGACAAACTGGGATTGGATATCATTGGTCCTTTAAACCTACTAGGTACTTCACAAAAATACATGTTTGTACTCATTGACTATCATTCGCACTGGATCTCTACGAAACTAGTGTCTTCTATCACTACATCATCCCTGATTGAATTTCTAAAAGAAGTATTCTACAAAGAGGGAATTCCCAGCACCCTAGTCACTGACAATGGGGTCCAGTTTGTATCTGATGAAATGAAGCAGTTCCTAGCCAAACTAGCTATCTCTCATGTCAAGTCTCCTTTGTATTGCCCTAAGTCAAACGGATTGGTAGAAAGAGCCAACAGAATGATTAAAGACACCATTCAACTTGCCCTGACATCACATGAACCTATAGAAGAAGCCATGAGAAGGATGCTATGGTCGTATCACAGCTCACCAAATGCCGTATCTGGAGTTTCCCCGTTCACATCCCTAAAAGGGAGGAATCCAGGTTCAAAACTCACTCCAAATTGGTTAAATGGTGGTTGTCCAGTTTGGGTTGACAGGGAGTCTGTCAGTGAGAAAGTCATTTGACATCAAAATGATTACAAGGCTAAATACGACCGGAAATGGGGAGCCACCAGCAAAGAATGGTCTGAAGGTCAATGGGTGGTCATCAGAAGAACAAAAGTGGGCCGTTCCAAAGTGTCGTCATTTTCTAAACCTCTAAGAATTCAACGTGTCAAAGGTAATTCTGTTGTTCTGGAGGACGGGAGTACACGGAGTATGGACAATGTTGCTTGCTGTCCCAAAGTATGCCTCCCTATGCCTATCCATAGGGAATGTCAGGATGAATCTTTCCCTGACACTAAAGAACCCGTGGAGGGCAGAACTCGCCATCCACCTCAATGGCAGGAGGACTTTGAAATGTAACCAATTGTGTTATAGGTTCATTGTATCTGTTTACTGTATTGCATATCCTATTCCGTCCACTATGGGGGCTAAATAAGACCAGTTAATGTAACTCCACCCTCAGTGTAAATTGTAGTCATGTTTTCTTGAGATGGGATATTACCGTATTGCTTCCTCTTCCTCTGTATGCAAAGGGAGGTGTGTTGTAATCTTGTTCTGTATCACACTTATACCAGTTAGTTCATCTCAGCCTGTAACCGCCTTTTACCCCGCACTTTCCCTCCTTTTCCACTCTCCCTTCCACCCCTCCTTTCCAACCTACTTTGGTACCACCCTCTTAGAATGTTAGAGTGAAGCTCACCTTAGAATGTTGGTGTGCCTCAGTTGCCAGCTGGTGCTTGAGGATCTTGGTTTAATAAACAGCGTCTTCACCATCCTGTGTCTGCTGTCTACATCATAACAGTAACCCACATAATCTACCCAAGACCGGTGGGTCAGCTTCTGGCTGCCCCTTAACTTCAACCTATACATCTCAGGTGGGCAACCATATTTCCTGACAAGGGCTTCCTCCATCCTGTCACTCTTCCCCAGGGCCAGCAGTGAATCCCTCTCCTCATTGGGCATATGCCTCCAGAGACTGACTCCCCAATCCTACTCAGGACCCTATACATCTCCAGAGCGACTTCATATGTGTCAAAACACTTGACTAGGTCATCCCCCATGTAAAACATCAAGTTACTGGTTGGGGGGCAGGGGAGTGGGGCGAAAGCCTTCCCAACCAGCAACCACAATTCTTGTCAGGGTGAAGTCACAAGCAACCCCCATTTAACCTGTGCTTGACCCTCTGGTAGCTTGGCACAGAGCAGTCAGGCTTAACTTAGAGGCAATATGTAAAGTATTTAGGCAGCACTTCAAACAGTAATAAAGTGAAAACACAATAGAAGAAGAATCCCACATCAAATTAGAAAGCTAGAGCAGGTTTTAATAAATACCCCAAGACCGAAATGACAAAAATGCAATCAGTGGAACCAGAGTTATGCAAGTTTAAAGATTTCAGTGAATATAGTGGCAAAAGCACAAAGTGCCAACTGTGGTTATCTGGTCACGGCAGACAGGGACAAAGTCACACATTCAGGCTCACTGCAGTGGAACGTGGGCCGGCTACATGTACCAAGTTAGGCACCCTGAACAGTATCTTAAATCCTAGTTGCGGAGCTTTGTGAGGTCCCGTGTCGAGTATGCATTACACAGCATCACTTCTAGGGAGCTGTTAGACTGTGATGCGCAGTACTACATCATCGTTAAGGAGGCCGACAATAAGGGGCTTTCGATGCGAAGTTCAGCGTCGAGGATGCGTCATGCCCCGGCTGGTTCCTAAGAAGCTGCGATGCTTGTGATACGGAGTCCTGCATTGCCATTGAGGCTGCAGTTGATGAAGGTGCTTGCGATGTGAGGGCCTGCATTGAGGAAGCGTCACACAGTGATGTTTTGGATGAAGCTGTGGGTGCAATGGAAAGTCCACGCAGCAGAGGTGATAAGTTGGTTCCACACAGGGTTGCCCTGTGCAGCAGAGGAGATGTGTCCGTTCTGCTGGGTCCACATATGGGCTGGCAGAGCACCTTCAGGTCCATTTCCAAGGGTCCAGGACTGGGGTGGCACTACTTGGCAGGGTAGGACTCACAGCAGTAGAGTCCAGGTGCTGGTTACAAGATACTTGCCCTTGGAGTCACTTTGGTGGCCCTGGGTACAGGTTGCAGGTGCCTGCCCTTCTCATCCAGCCAAGAGGGCTGTAGGGCAGCAGGGTAGCAGGTCAGCAATCCTTCAGGGCAGAAGTCCAACAGAGTGACAGTCCTTTCAGCAGCACAGTAGTCAGACCTGGCAGAGTCTTCCACAGGTCTAGAAGTGTACTGAAGAGTTGATGTCTGAGGTCCAATATTCATACCTGGTGCCTTCTTTGACATGGGGGAAGCTTCTAGAGGATTCCATTTGAAGTGCTTATGTTTCCTGCCTTCCCTTACCTGGCTTTAGACTAACTACAGGGTGTATGCAATCCTTTGTGTGAAGGCAGGACACAGCGTATTCAGGTGCTAAGCTCCACCCCCCATCCTGCCAGTGATGACCCATCCCGGCACATCTAAGCTCTCTATTGTATGTGGCTGTCTGGGAGGAATACACAAAGGCCAACTGCCAACTACACCTAGTCATGTGACTCAGAGACAGGCTGTAGGCACTAAATGGCTAAGGCAGGAGAATTGCACATTTCTAAAAGTGGCATTTTCAAAAGTGTATTTTGAAATCCGACTTTACCATAAAAGATGTGTTTTTTTACAATTCAAAAGACAGCAAACTAGAACTGTTTGCCTGTTCCCATTTGGAAATTATCCTTATTAAATGTAATAAGGTAACCCCAATGTTATCACATGGGAGAGGTAGGCCTTGCATTAGTGAAAGCTGAACTTAAGAGTTTATCATTGTTTGGACATTTGAAACGTAAAAGTACATGTCCAACTTTTTAAATACATTGCACCCTGCCCTGTGGGCTGTCTAGGGCCTACCCTAAGGGAGACATATGCATGAAAAAACGAAACAAAGGATTTGGCCTTGCAAAAGGACTGTTTTGCCAGTTTGAAGTGGTAGTTTATAGGTGCACACACAGGCTGCAATGGCAAGCCTGAGACAGGTTTGAAGGGATACTTAAGTGGGTGGCACAACAAGTACTGCAGTCCCACTATCAGCATTTAATTTACAGACCCTGGATACATGCAGTAGCACTTTACTAGGGACTTATAAGTACATTAAATATGCCATTTGGGGATAAGCCAATGTTACCATGTTTTAAGGAGTGAGCACACACACATTAGCACTGGTTAGCAGCGGTAAAGTGCACAGAGTCCTAAGGCCAACAAAAATGATATCAGAAAAATATGGAGGAGTAAGGCAAATAGTTTGGAGAAAGACCACCCTATGGCTGAAAGGTCTAACACACGATGGCAATGTTAGGCACTAGATCCTTGGGGATATGAACCCTCCTATCTCCACTGGACACTCAGTTTTCTCTGCAACCATTGCTGCTGGACACTTAGATTTGTTTGGCTTTCAGGTCCAGCTACTTCAGACTCACTTCATGCACCAACAACAGTTTCTTTTGCTCCAGGACCCTCTGGGCAGCATCCTTCTCTCTGACAGCCTCTGCCTTTTTCTACTCGTATGCCCTATTTGCAGTGGCCTTCTCATTGATTGCTACTACCTTTTTCTCATCTACAGCCATTTTCAGTTTGGCCAGTTGTAGTCTGAATTCCCTTTCTGCCCTCGTGTCATCCAGCTCTTCAGGGGATAGGTTGCCTGAGCAGACACTGCTACCTGCTCTGGTTAAAGCAGGGTCTCTCACTCTAATGGGCCCTCCTTTCACCTCAGAGTCAATGGTCAGAGGCTTTTCATCCTCCTTCTCCATTACTTATTCCTCCTGCTCCTCCACATCCTCATCCTCCTATTACTCCTGTGCTGTAGTAAACAGCTGGTGGTCCTGTTCCCAGGCACTGAGGGCTTTCTGGAGCTTCCAACTCTTAGAGTTCTTGGTTATTAATAGCTCACTGACCCTGCAAAATATTTTTTTCTCTATAACAGTATAGCTTTCCAAGTTGTAAACATCCATCACCATGCTTTTTTTTTTTAGTCGTCATTTGCCTTGAGAAGAAGCAGAGAAAACTCTGGGGCCCACCTTAGATAGCACCTGCCAGCCATCTTTGCTTTGTGCCAAGGATGGTAAGCTCTCCTTACACGGTTTGCTCTGACCAGAAAGTCCGCCTGCATAGCCCGCCGGAGCAGTGAAGTAACAGAGTAAAGAGGCATAATCATAGGACTGTGTTTGCTTCCAAAATTTATAGCCAGTTAACGCATGGAGACCAGAATTTGTTCCTTTTGTTTGCCGATGCCCTGTCCAGCCTAGTCGCATACTTTACAGATTTGACCAAGTCTGCCCTGGTCGGAGGCAGATTACTTATCCAATTTTTACAAATCTCTCTTCGAGCAAGGAGCATCAAGTAAAAGCCCAGCTTTCTTGCATCAGTTGATATAGACTCATATTGTGCCGGAACCCCAAAGAAAACAAAGACTATGCTTACCTGAAGTGCCACACCGAGAATAGTAGACATACAGTTACTCACGTCTGCCCAGAAACATTGGATCTCGGGACACTCCAAGAACATATGTATGTCGTCCATCTTTTCTTGGTTGCATTTTGGACGCCTCGGCATTACACCCTTCCCCAATTTAGATAGATTTAGGGGTGTCCAATAGGCCCTGTGAAGACAAAGTAGGTGGTTCCTCCTTAGATTTGCGGCATGCACCGTGGAGTACAAAATGTTACAAGATACTTGCCATAAATCTTCTAACTGCATCCCCGGCAAGCTCTTTCCCCACAGGTCAGTTGGTAGTCTAAAATCGACGTCCGAAAGGTCCACTAAAAGCCAGTACCAGTTGGCCTCCTCCTTCTTTCTTGGCACTTTGTTGACTAGCATAAACTCCAGCTCATTTGAGGAACCTGCGCCTGCTATCGCAGATTGGTACCAGCTTTTTGTTTGGAGATATTTGAACCTCGATAGCTTGTTGTTAGTTATCTCTGACCACTTGTCCCAAGGAACCAGCTTTCCATCTTCAACCAATTGTTCCCATCTCATTACCCCTGCCTCCCTCAGAGGAACAGCCAGGCTATCCTTAGTCCACTCCGGGGAACTCGGTGCGTCCCAGATTGGGGCCAGCCCACTATGGTAAGTAAGTTTTGTCTCCTTTCTGACCTTATACCATGTGACAGCTAGGGATTGTAGAGTCTTAAGACGCACCTTTTTGAAATATTTGGGGTCTCCATATTTGTACATGAAGCCTTGCTCTCCCCCCATCACCTCTGATAGCATCACCCTTAACATTTTACCAATGTCTGAGCCATCCGGTTCATTCAATAGCATCTTCCCGTTCCTTAGCAGGAAAGCCCAGGCATAATAGGACAGATCTGGTGAACACAGGCCCCCCCTTATCCTTCCTCCTTCGAAGCTTTTTCCAAGCAATCCGCAAACCCTTTGAGACCCAAATAAAACTGCTTATCTTGGTCTACACTTTTTTGAGGCACTCTTCTTTAAAATTCAGAGGAATGTACTGGAATAAGAAAATTAATTTTGGGAGGATCGACATTTTAACTAAGTTCACTCTTCCAATGATTGTCAGCGGTAAATGTGACCAGCTTAGCAGTAGCTTACAGACATCCTTGCTAACCCTTTGGAAGTTTACTTCTGGTTTTTTTCCGATACTTTGTGTGATCCTAATGCCTAAATATCTCATCTCCCTTTTGATGCTCTTGGTCTATTTTTAAATTCCAGGCCATTATCTCTGTTTTTTGTTTGTTAACTTCATAGCCCGAGATGCGCCCAAATTAGGAGGTCAAATCATGTATCAATGGAACTGAGACGGACAAGTCCGAGGTGTATACCATTAAATCGTCCGCATACAGGGCCACCTTTTTCTCCCAACCCAAAATACCTGAAGGGGGTATTCCAGCTTCTTTTCTGATTTTCACTCCTAGGGGTTCGATGTATAGGTTAAAGAGGAGAGGGGACAGAGGACAGCCTTGTCTAGTTCCCGTTGAAATTTTGAAAGGCATAGAAAGATTTCCATTCATCAGAACCCTAGCTGTTGGTTTTCGATATATCATTTCTATGGTCCTACAAAAAAGTTTGCCCAAATTACACAACCTTAGTATTCTCTGGAGATAGGGCCAATTCACCCTGTCAAAGGTCTTCGTGGCATCCAAAGTAACAATTGCAAGAGGAGCTTTGTAGACAGTGGCTATATCTATTGCTCCAATTAAATTATAAGTTAATTTGTGAATCCCCCTGACAAAGCCTTTCTGATCCTCATTCAAAAGATCCCCCACCACCCCATTTAACCTTTCTGCTAATATTTTTGCGAAGATTTTATAATCGCAGTTTAATAGTGAGATGGGTTTGTAAGAGTCGCAGGCATTTGGCGGTTTTCCTGGTTTGGGAATCCGCGTCACTATGGCCTCATTCCAAGATGCTGGCATTTCAACCCCTTTCTTAAAAATGCCTGAGAACAGCTTCACCATGACTGGCAAAAGAACCTCTGCCAGGCTTTTATATATCTCTGGGTGCACAGACAGAATATCGAGTTTTAAATGTCGACATACACAAATATCGAGTTGGAAATATCGTGATGCAGAAATATCGACAGCAAGAATATCGTGGTCAAGAATATCGACTTGGAGGTAAGAAATAAAGGGGCACATTATGATGGCGGGTGGACATATGTCCGCCCGCCATTGTTGCGGTGCTGAGGACCGGCTGCTGGTAAGGCGGCGGTCCCGCTAAGTGAATTAGGATGTGCCCACCACTATGGCGGGCGCATCCAGGGCCCTGAACATTGCGGACGGTGCTGCTGGCTGCAGCACCGTTCGCAATGCGAAAATGCCACAAAGTGCATTTCCCTGCACTACGTGGCAGGCACCATGCGGTGCCTGGCACTTTGTGCAGGGAAATGCAGGGGGGTATCATGGGTACCCCCCAGTGCATACCCACCCTCCCCCCACACAGAGGGGGCCCACAACGGGCCCCCAAACCCAATCCCCGCCAGCCCTTCCATGGCGGCACCGCCGCCATGGAAAGGCCAGTTTAAACACACATCCTAATTTGGTGGACGGTGCCTGCTAGGCACCGCCACCATTTTGGGCACCCTGCTCCGCCCGCCAGGCAATCGGACGATTGCCTTTGGCGGTGAAGTGGCGGACAGAATTTCTGTCCGCAGCTGTACCCACCGCAATCCTAATTGGGCGGTGGGAAAATCCAGTGTGATGGCGGAAGGACCGCCACCGCCGGCCCGGCGGTTGTAGTCCTTCTGCCATCGTAATGACCCCCAAAGTTTTAAAAAATATTGAAGTCATTAATATCGTTTGCAAAAATATAGGGGCTGATTACGATGGCGGAACGATTGCCACCGCCGGCCCGGCGGTGAGGTCCGCCGGCCCTGCGGACTGCGATTCTCCGACCGTCATATTACAATGGCGGTGGGATCCAGACCGCGACCGCGGCGGAGGCAAAACCCGTCCGCCACGGAACCTCCACAGGCAATCGTTACGATTGCCTGGTGGAGCGGTCAGCATGCTTACAATGGTGGCGGAGCCTAGCAGGCTACATCCGCCGAATTGCGATGCTGTCTACAGCCAGCCTTTCCGTGGCGGGTAAACCGCCATTGAAAGGCTGCCGGGGATTGGTTCCGGGGGCCTGTTGTGGGCCCCCCATGTGTTGGGGGGAGGTGTGAGTGCACTGGGGGGTATCCATGGTACCCCCCTGCATTTCACTGCACCATGTGGCAGGCACAGTGTAGTGCCTGCCACGTAGTGCAGTGAGTTGCACAACATCGTGGCGGTGCTGCTGTCAGCAGCCACCGCCGCAATGTTAACGGTACGGAATCTGACCGCAGCGATGGCGGTCCCATCCTAATCGGGTATGCGGGACCGCCGAATGCATGGCGGACGGTCCCAAACACCGCTACGATGACGGGCGGACCAAGTCCGCCCGCCATCGTAATCAGCCCCATAGTTGTTTGAAATATTGATGTTTTAATTAGTGTAATGTATTTTAGTATGTATTTTAAAAGTATGTGAACTATTTTTTTGTATAAGTATCGCTTTTGTTTTTAAATATATGTGTTAAATTTTTAGTAGTTATTAATTTTATTTTAATTAAATTTTGTGTTTTTTAGTTCTGTAGCGGGTTGTGGGTTTATACGGGAATAGGGTGGGAAGTAATTTAGGGGGTCATTACGATGGCGGGCGGAAGCACAACCGCCGTGCTGGCGGATGCAAAAACCACCAGTTACCGCCGGCACGCAGCAGTCCACACGCCCGCCCAATTACGATGCGAAAAGTAGGCCAAACACCGCCGGCAAGCCAGCAACACCGTCCGCCATCAAAGTGCGCCCGTACACGTAGCGGAGCAGCCCAACTGACACACACCGTCCGACGAAAACACGTCCCGCCCGGCGTATAAATTACGATGCCGCAAACAAACGGCTCCCACGGCTAAGAGATACCGTACGACAAACCGAAGCGGTAACACGGACGCCGAGCACGGACAACGAAGAAGCGGCTCCCCGAGCATGAATCCAGCACTGCAGGCCCTCCCCATGCTCTTGCTGATGCACCACCAAGGACGCAACGTACCGCGGAGACGCAGGTAGGCACACACACAACAAGTGCACGCAAACAGCGCACACAGTGCAAGGGCGGAAAAGCGGACAACCCCCCCCAGCGCGTGTACACTACACATCCACCATTGCATCCACATATGACACACAGGCCAAATCGTAACATCGCGTAACACATGTGTACACACCACCTGGGACTAGGAACCAACGACCCCGTCACGGCCCCAAAGCGGCGATGACGCCGCCACACATGCGCACAACGCAGAGGCCAACCGCAGCGCCATGCATGCGTCGCACACAGACACAGGGACACAACCAAGCAGCACACACATCAGCCCCACCCCGAACGCACATGACACGTGACAGGCCTGCCACAGACATGTCCCCAACGCCCAATTCACGGACAACACCCAACGCCACACAACCGACGCACACATGTCAGTGAAGTCACGCAACAGCAGGACACACCCCAGTGTAACAAACATGGCGAAGCACACAGCGGCGGCAACACCAACTAGGAGAAGCAGGGCCCCTTCGGGAAGAGGAACGCCAGTACCACACTGAAACACCCATACCACCCTGCACATATGAACAAGACATATAAAACGGAACACCAAAGAGCCCGGGGACCGACAACAGGTGGCCCAAGAATAACATTCACACACAAGGCCCAACGCAGAGCGGAAAGGCAGCCTGCCGCCCACACAAGGGAGAGCAGACAGCACTGAATGACCTTCCATTCCAACTCCGAAACCACAGCCCTACGAAAGAAGCCGGTGAATACAGCCATTGTCCAAGAAAAGACCAACACAGGCATGCCGAGGAGACCGACCACAGGGCAGATAGCGCATATCACAGAAGCACACAACGGACGGGGAAGAAAGAAGAAAACACTCCCCCATGTCGGCCACATGCAAGTTAATTGGAAGGAGTCACACATCACTGACCTTGAACTGTCTGAGAAGCATGTGGGATGAGGGCCCGTGTCCTCCAAACAAGCCAACAGAACACAAGTCCTGTCTCCCTACGACTACACAGAGCTCACAGCAACCTCGGAGCGTGCACATTGCAGACTGCACACACAGCCGGAGCACGCCACCACAACGCACCGCTGCGAAATGGCAACCGCAACACACCTACCCAACTACGCCGGACAGCTCAAGCTGTACAAAACCAACCTGATACATATATTGGGATGCGATCTCCTGTCCCTGCTGAACGTAAGTTACCGACTGACTTACCGCATCACATTGTTCAGCTGCGTCATGCCCGTCTTCTACTGTCGGAGGTGTCCCTACCAGCATCCCGTGGAGATATGCCTCTCCAACCCGGCATGTCTGAAGGCGGACCTGCTACCACTACTCCTCCCTCTGGACGCACACGACAGGGCCTGCTCTGCCTATGGGGGCATGGCGTATGTGGCCAACATCGCACCCGCACTGAAATGGGACCACTGTGCCTCCACACGACGGATCATCGAGAACAGCTACATCGAATGTCACCCAGCATGCCCCATCATGGTCCTCCAAGGGACAACTTACGAACAACACCTTGACAGCCACCATCCGCTACATTGGCTGGCAAACATGTACACCACCAATGACATGGAAGCCCTGCTGGACGGCATCGCATACCTGACAACCTGTAAATTCGTCGGACCACAACGCAGGTTCCCCGATTGACCTATGATGTCCAAGCCCGCACCCATGCTTAGCTTCCCCACGGACTGGCCAGTCACCACCACAACAGCCATACCAAACGACCGGCAACTGTTACCACACCATCAACGACATCGCCATGACATCGGATATGACCGGGACATGCACACTGTTCCCCATCACATCCAGGAACACCGCATGCATCGTGGGAGGCAGTGGCATGGGCTCTGTGTATCGCACCCACATGGACGGAACTGCACGAACAACCAGGACACGACATGGATCCAGCGCCCATGGACACACACACCGCTCAGTGGACATGAATAGGTCGCCTGGAGTCTGTGGGTGCTGCACCCCTCCCACCCCCGCCCCGGGAATCCCATACCAGGACCTTTGCATGGACGACAAGTGCATACAACAACAACACGACCCCAGTGACTGTGACATGTCCAGTAACCACCACATTGCAACAACAAGTGGCACGCCGCTGCATGCACGCAAGCACATGCCCTGATGTCATCTCACATGCACGCGTGCATGAGGAACAACCGCAGCAAACCTGTCACATGGAACTGAGATGGACTGTGCCCATGATGCCAAGCGGTCTGGTAGGCTACATGTATACCGTCTGTGTCAAAGTCCGCAGCTCCGCAGCTATACGTAAATGTACATTAGCACAGCCTTGGCCAAGCAGATGTAACTCTGAAGCCCACATCCCACATGCAACAGCCAATCACATGTAACCCCACACCCTATCCCATTTGCAATCATGCTCAGTATATCCTCAACATGTATTCCGCTGCCAGTAGTGTCCACTATACTGCATCACAGAGGACAGAAGACTCAATATAATGTTTGAAACCAAAACTGTCTCCGCTGACTCATTTCACAAGTACGAATGAGAGAGGATAAGAGTATGTGAAGTACACGGCAGTCGTGACATGACCATGTAGTCCACTGGTATTGGATGTCAACGCAAATGAGTAGCACAACTGTGGAAGACACACATGTGTCGTGTGAAGTCGTATGGACGCAGTGCTCAGGTGGGTGGGTGTGACGGGTAGATGCGCACATGCCAAGTTGGAGCACGCCGTGTCGGGAGGGGTCATGAACAGTACACCACCGCTTCCCTGGGCATTGTGAGAGGACACCTGTCGGGGGGAGTGAACACGTGTGTGCACAGCAGCCGGGCACACGTACAAAGCGGTACCAGGCGCACCTCAGCCCACCCTCTGTGGACAAGCTGGATCCTGTTGTGCGCCCGCCATGCCCCTTGACAAGGCACACACAGCCCCAGTCGACCAGGTGTAACCCCAACATAGTCAATCCGCACAGGCGATACAGGGCACGGGATGGCAGTGGAGCATGGTGTGTGAGAGGTCTCCTCGCGCTCCTCCTGGTCATATCACGCAGGCAATAGAACCTCAACGTCTAGCATGGCACAAGTCAAATGGAAGTGTAGGGGGACGCACCACAGCACGAGCAGCACTGACGTCACGGGAGGTGGCTCGCACCATCCCATCCATTGCCCATTATACCAACCACGCCACATGCCATTGCGACTAAGTGCAAGCGCGTGCACCACCACCCCGAGCCCTCCCCAGAGAGGCCAAAGAGTGAATGTGTGGGCCATCAGTCACAGACGGACGCGGCATGGCCGCAAGGGCAGCCACAGCCACTGGGTGTCGCAGGTGGCGGATCCGGAAGGCGAAGACTGTGATGCATAGTCCATGCAGGCCGGGTCTCCATTTGGGGCACCACGCAGGTGGACGGCGTCCCGCAACACATCATACCCTGAGACAGCCCACTCGTGCAACTGGACCCACACATACACTCCTTGCCCTCTCTGGTGCGAGCTTGGGGCTGCCTGTGCAAGCGCTAGCCTCGCAGGTGCACATGCATATTGGGGGAGCGAGGGGAGGACATGAGGGCTGGGGCGAAGATGACTGTATCACTGTCAGTGAGTACAAGGGATGACCCAGATGTGGAAAGGAAGAGACGTGTCCCGTGTGTACTGCAACTAGTCGCCAAACCAACTACCCCCCCATGTCCGGAATGTAAGCCCGCACCTAGGCCCGCCCATCCGCCACATCGAATATACCACCAGTAAGACAACCTTCCCATTCGAAACACTGACTGGGGGTGGCGACCAGTGAACAATCATGTGTAGCCTACCCACGCGTACATGTGGGCCCTCCATGATCCATGTCACCTGCGGCAAAGTCATGACATGCGCAATGAGGGAAGTGAGGAGAGCTGTCCGCCCCACACACAGAAGGTGCATCAGCTCCACAGACCCAGCAGCGAGTCCAGCAGGGGTCACATGTGCAGGGGCAGCTGTGCCTGGTGTGAAGGCACATGCATATAGACAGCACATCGACCAATGTGTAGTCTGCCCACATCTACAGTCCATCATCATGCGGACATAGGAATTGAACACAGGGCAACACATCTTAGTGGGTGCACCCACCGTGACCAACAATGCGCAATCATCGACGTACCCGCCCTGTGCATGGCCCCCCACCCAACGGAGGCATTTCCAGTGCCACCATCCCACACACACAAGCCTTCCACGGAACATGCTGTGTCCAATGGTCAGTACAGAGTCAGCGCCCATCTGGTGGATCCTGAACAGGAGACACATGCACACACATGCCAGCTCCCACTATGTACGTCTGCCACCTGGCACGTGCAATGTAACCTCTCACCTGTGACGTGTGACTGCAAGCACACAGCCGTCTTGGCATGGGGCTGTCAATGTGGACACCTGTCAATGTTTCGGGAGGTGTGATCCGTACAGTGCTGTACATAGGGTGCAGTGCTGACACCTACTACTGTCTCATATCCCCTCGTGCCACAGGTCCCACTTGTTTTGGCCGCTCAGCCTGTGCCCACATCGTCGTCGTCGTGTGCCATACTCATCCAGCCTCGGAAGCAGTTCCATGCTCAGCAGACATTCATGTTGCCGTGGCGTTGCCGCTTGACGAATATGCAGTCAGTCCCCATCAGCACGCCCCGCAAGTCATTGGGGCCTAGATCCCCATGTGCATGCACATGGCAGTGGTATGTCTCACTAGCCATTGCCATTGTTGGGAGACCTGTGTAAGTGTATTGTGGCCGTGCCGTCCCAGCTTGACAGCTGGGCTGTGGCTCATGTGCTTGCTCAGTCATGTCAGTGATGTGTATGCGAAATTGCTATGTGTTGTGTTGCTTTGACATGTGTCCACTGCCATTTTCCCTAGGCGGAGACCGAACATTGACCGCCCATACCAATTGCTGGCGGACATGGACGATACAGAGGTCATTAGGAAGTTTCGGCTGGACAGGCCAACCCTGCATCGACTGTGTGCCATGTTGGAACCCCATCTCCGTCCCCGCAGGGTGTATCCGACAGCTGTCACCCCCACGGCTAAGGTGATGGCCGCCATTCATTTCTTCGCCACTGGGTCATTCCAGCACACAGTGGGCAGTGGAGGAGGGATGTCCCAGCCCATGTTCAGCAAGGTGCTGAGGGATGTACTGGCAGCCATGATGCTGTACCGAAACAGGTACATCCGCTTCCCCAGGGCTCGTGAATTGGCGGCAGTGAAGGGTGCATTCTATGCCCTTGGCAGAATCCCACACGTCGTTGGAGCCATTGACTGCACACATGTTGGCCTTGTTCCACCACAGGCCACTGAGCACCTGTACCGCAACAGGAAGCACACGCACTCCCTGAATGTGCAAGTGGTGTGCCTTGCGGACATGGTGATCACCCACGTGTGTGCAAAGTTCCCAGGCTCGGCCCATGACGCACACATAATGCGCAACAGCATCTTGCCACGACTGATGTCCAATCTGCAACAGGATCGTGGCTGTATTGTCGGTGAGTATGTGGAGTGGTGTAGCGTGCTGGTTGTGCGATGCTGTCCCCTGTCCAGTTGGAATAGCAACGGTTCTCTGTGTCCCTCACACCCAGGTGACTCTGCGTACCCGAATGGGGCATGGCTGCTCAGTCCATTGAGGAATCCTCGCACCCCAGCAGACGATCGCTACAATGAGGCACATGGGAGGACCAGACGTGTGGTCGAGCGTACCTTTGGCCTCCTCAAGTCCAGGTTCAGGTGCCTGGACCGCACCGAGGGTGCGCTGGCGTACTCCCCACAGAAGGTGTGCCAGATAGTGGTGGCGTGCTGCATGCTGCACAATCTGGCCATTCGGAAGCAGATCCCCCTCATCGTGGATGACGGAGATCAACCAGGGCCCCAGCCCGCAGACCAGGACAGCTCGAGTGAGGAGGACAGCGGAGAGGATGAAGCTGGTAATGTGCGGCAGCAGCTCATCGCCCACTACTTCACTTGACGGTGAGTGTCCATGTACGACGGCTGATGTTACTGTATCTGTGCAGGTGTGTGTGTGCTGTGTCAGGGTGGCCGTTTGTTCACTGCGTGCTGTGTGTCAACGCTCCATGGCCAGGGTAGTATGCCACTGTTGGTGGCTGTGGCATTGTGCCCTATTGCTCTGTGCGATGTGTGTACATTGTTTGTAGTTGTTGACATGTACTGTGTGATGGGTGTGTGACACACTCATTGAATGTGCTCCTGTTCTGTCTCCCACCCCTAGGTCCCTACAGGCCCTCCGGATTCCATTGCCATGCCACGCATCAGGTGCCTTTCCGCCCAAGGTGGCCGTTGTATTCCGTACAAATAAAACACAGGGCACAAACAGCAGTTTGTGTAAGAGGTGCATTTATTTCAAACTGTGACATGTGATTGTGTGTAAGGTGATGACAAAAGTGGTGCGTGCAGTGACAATGAGCTGTCGGTCATGGCTGCGTGATGCTCAGGGTGTACCCACTGGTTCTATGTCCATAGTCCAACACACACATGCCATCCAGATGGCTGTGTGGAGTGGGATCGTAGTCCAAGTCAATGCAGTGGGTGGTCAAGGAAGGCTGGCTGGCTGGCTGCCTCACTTGCGTCTGGAGCGTGCAAAGTCCTCCCGGGAGATCTGTTTCCAATTCGGACGGCCCCTTCCACGTTTGCGAGGGGGGGTGCCTGCTTGCGACATGCTGGTGGTTGAGGTGTGCTCACTGGCTGTGGACGCAGGGGAACTGGACACTGCTGCTCGACCCTGCGCCCCGGCAGGTGGTGGCGGAGGGGGAGCTGCTGTCCCTGGCTGTGACCTCACCGCCACCACCAGCTGGCCCATGAGGTCCACGAGTTGGCCCATACGGGCGTCCATGGACCTCAGCACCCCCAGCACCTCCCGCGTGTCTGAAGCAGACCTGACCCATTGTTCTTGGGCCTCTTCATAGGCCCCAAGGACTCTGGCCATTTGAGGCAGGGCATGGCTCCCAGGGGAGACTTGCGTTTCCCTGACCCTGCTCCTCCTACCAGTACTGCTGCCACCGGCCTGCCCACTAGCCACATTGCTCACCACGGTCCTCGCTGTGGCTCCCAGGGTGGATCCAGTCGGCCGGGCCACCACCTGCGCTGGGGTTGGTGCCAGCGAAGACGTGGTGGTGGTGGCGGCGGTGGTGGTCGGTGCGGCGATGGTGGCGGTTGTGGCAATGGTAGTGGCCGCAATGACCGTGGGTGTGGCTGCAATGACCGTGGGTGTGGCCGCAACGACAGTGGCAGCAGGGGGCTGGGAATGTTCAGCAGCCCTGGATGATGGGTTGGTGGGTAGGAGGGGTCCTGGGGAGCGGCTGGGCCCTGCCACACCAGATGGGCCTGCTTGGTGGTCCGTGTCCGAAGAGGAGGACAGATCCTCCACATCCGTGTGTCCTCGTTGGGGGCTTGTAGGCTGGCTGTGCTGGCTGCTGTCTCCATCCCCAGCATCCAGCAGTTCGTCACCTGTGGAGAGAATGAGATTTGTTATTGTGTTGCACCTGGCGAAGTATGTATTTGTCGTCTGACATTAACAGTTCGTGCAATCTCGTACATGGGTTTCCCGGAGGCGTGTGTGTGGCTGTAGCATTTGTAGTTGTGTGTGCTTGACAATGGGACTGTGTGCTGTGCACATGTGGCATGGGACGGATTGGCCATGCCGATGGGTGTGTTGCTGTGCCCCTACTTATTGTGACTCTGGTGTATGCGGGCTCCTGGCCCATCCTGGGTCTGGTTTGTACTTTGCTTTTGGTGTTCAGATGGGACGCTTAGGAACGCATATGGCAACATGGGGGCCATGCCCCAGATTCGCATTTGGGATGGAATATGCTTTTGGGGTACATGCTGTGAGCCATGGGTGCCGAACGTGACATGTGTTGTGGCAGCATGACAGTGCATGGTTTGAGGTGTGTGCATGCTTGACATGGCCTGCATATTTGCTGTCTGTTGTGATTACTGGACATGGCATTGGACGCATCGTTATGAGTGAGTGATGGTTGTGTGCCAGCCAACGTATTGCAGTTGTCCCATCTCCTTGGTGTGCGTGCTGCCCTGTGCCATGTGCATCACTGCAGTGCTCGGGGGGTGTGGCCCATGTTGTGTGTTGTTGCTCACAGTGTGTCGTGCGCTTCATTGACTTCTGGCACATGGTTGGTCATGGGCATGTATCTTAGCGTGACTGCTGTATGTGTGGCAGCTGTGCGGATGACATGCCTTTCATGAGACTGGGGCTGACGGATGGGATGGATGGTATGTTGTATGTGCATGGTGTGTCTGTGTGTTTGATGGGTTCAGTGGTGTTCGTGTGCATTTATGTTGTTCCGCTCTGTTGCGTCTAGTGTTGTTTGTCTTACATAGGCGTAGTTGTGGGGTGTGTGGTTGACAGGCAGTAGGGGCTACATGGACAGGACTTCAATGGTGTTTCGGTTGTGTGTGATGGGTTGCACAGTGGCTGCCGTGTGGTACTATATTCAGTGTGGCTTGTGCATGCAGACGTGGCTCCTTGGGTGTTGCTGTGTTTGTGATGGGTCATGTGGGGTGTGAGTCTGTGGTTCATGTCCGTGTGCACATTGTTCACTTGTTCGTGACGGTGGGCGGTGCTGCGTGTTCGTCTGCTACGTGACATGTCCCATGTGTTGGTCGTGTTACGGTCCTCATGCCTCCAGTAATCCAGCCCTGTCCAGTTTCCCACCTGCAGGTTGTTCGGGCGTGCACTGTACTGGATGCCACATGGTTCTAAGCAGGGGGTGCTCCATGTTGCAGGTCTGTGGGGGTGGGGGGTGTTGTGGGTCGTGGTGGTGGCTGGACACCCACTGACACCGATTGCTGTGGACCGTGATGTCTACCTTTCGGCTGTCGTTGTGCACTGCGGTGGCTGACACGTGGCTGTGGGGTGTGGGGGATGCTCCTCCTTGCTGTGCTGTGGGACTAGGGGCCTGGTGTGTTTTGTACTTGGGCTGTCCACCCTCCCACCCACTGCACTTTGTGTTCCTGACACTTACCTGTTACTTGTCGGTTAGTGCAGCTGTGGCGGACACATGGGTGTGGTGGGTGCTCGTTGTGGCGCTTCTGGCATATTTGGGGACCTGTTGGTGGTTACGTGGCTGGCTGAGTGTACACATGTCCCCACGCATCTTACAGTTGTTCGGTTTGGGCTGTGTGTGGTGGTGTCTGTTGCATGTGTGTGTGATGTGTTGTGTATTGTGTGCTGGACATGGGGGTGTTTGTCCCTGGGAGCTGTGGCATGGTGGTAGTGCATGTGAGTACATAGCGGTGTGCTGGTATACATTAGTTTGTACTTACCAGCCTCCACTCCCCTGCTAATCCGGCGAGGATCTCGGGATGTATGATGACTCGCACCTTCTCCTCCCACGCTTTGAAGGTCTTGAAGAGCGCGGGATTCCCTCCGCCAGTGACGGCAGCCAGCTCTCTGTTCTTGCTCTCCTTCTTCTTGACCAGGCTCTTGACGTCATTCCACCGTTTGTTTATTTCGACTCTGTTCCTGGGCAGGGTCCCGACTGCATTGACCTGGTCTACGATCCGGTTCCACATTCTCTTTCTGGTGGCTAGTGGTGTGTGCTGGACCAGGTTCCCATAGATTTGTGGGTGCACCTTGATGATCTCGTCGACCATGACCGTCAGCTCCATGGGCGTGAACTTGGGCATTCTTTGTGGTGCCATGGTGTTTGTGGTGCTGGTGCGGTGTGTGTTGTGTAATGTGCAGGGGGTTTGTGGTGCCGGTGTTTGGTGGTGGTGGTGGTGGTGGTGGTTGTGATGTGTGCGTTTCTGTGGTGTGCTGCTGTCCTTGCTGTGTCACTGTGTCCTCTCCTCTCCTCTCTAGTTTGCAATGTTGCAAGGGGTTGTGGTCTGTGGGAGTGCTGCTTTTGTACTCACCTATGTGGGTGTGTCCTCATGGTCTGTTGTTTTCAGGTGTGTTGTGTCTGGGGTTCTGGCCTTTGTAGTTTTTGTTTGTCCAGGGGGTGTTTTCGGGATGTGTACTGTGCTTGTGTATTTGTGCGTGCCTTGCTGTGTGGACTTGTTGGCCATGTTGTGTGCGATTGTTTTTGTCAGCGGATGGTTTCTGTGCAGGGACGTTGGCGCCATGGCTTCTGCCGTGTCGATTCTCATCGGCGTTGTTTGCGCTGGCGGGCGGTATATTTGTAGTTTTCCGCGCTCATGGCGGTGCGATCGTAATCTCACGTGCGGTGTGTCGGCCGTGAGGGCGGGCGGTTTTGTGTTGTCGTGCGTGTTTCCGTCCGTGGCGGGCGGTTTGACTCCGACTCGGACGATGGCGGGCGGTATCTTGTGTGATTTTTCCGCCGATGGCGGTTTTCGGTTTGTGAAATCGTAATGGCGTGGTCGGTGTTCAGGCGGTGTGTGCGGGCGGATTTTTGCCGCTTCCATGCCTGGCGGATTTATTTACGCCGGGTATCGTAATGGGCTCCAATATTATTCATTTGCAAGTCATTGATTAGTAAAAATGTTAATGATAAAAATGTGAAATACATATTCTTAATTACATTTGTAACAGAAAATACAAAAGATTTTTTACATGGCATATTTGAAAAGTCCAAACATAAAAAATAAAAAATATGTAATTGACTTTAAAATTTTGGTGCAAGCATTTATCATGATAGTGGACACTAACACCGAAAAACCAATTGATATTTTTATTTTTAAATGTTAATACAGGTATGTTCATTTTAGCTTAATAAGTGAAAAATAAACACATATGCATTACACCTTAAAAAAAAATAATTTAAAAAAATTAAATTCAGAAAAAGCACTAGACAAGGACAAATGTTACATAAATACATTTTAAAAAATGATTTAATTTTGGAACTAACATTGATTTGACATTTATTCTTTAAAAAACCTTTTATTCTTGTCTAGTGCAATTACTGATTTATATTAAATTTAAATTTTACAACAAATGTTTAATGCTATGTTTATAATTTGATAGTTTACAAAAAAGAATTAATCACACCTGTATGAATACATTATTAATTTTGATTAATGTTACATTCTGTGTAAAAGTCCATTATCATGATGGAAGCTTCCACCAAATTTGAAAAAAAATAGGTAATACAGGTGTGCTTCTTTAAATTTCTTAAACAACAACATTACATATAAATGCATTACACATAAGAAAAAAATTGCTTGTTAGAGAAATTTAAAATTGCACGAGTCCAGAGCAATTTCAACCAGTCAATTCAATAGAAAACAAGTAAAAAAGAAGCTTACCTTCGATTCCGGTGACGATGGGGTTGGTTTACTTTGTTGTCAAATACATATTCTTAATTACATTTGTAACAGAAAATACAAAAGATTTTTTAAATGGCATATTTGAAAAGTCCAAACATAAAAAATAAAAAATATGTAATTGACTTTAAAATTGTGGTGCAAGCATTTATCACGATAGTGGACACTAACACCGAAAAACCAATTGATATTTTTATTTTTAAATGTTAATACAGGTGTGTTCATTTTAGCTTAATAAGTGAAAAAATAAACACATATGCATTACACCTTAAAAAAATTTAATTAAAAAAAATGTAAATACAGAAAATGCACTAGACAAGGAGAAATGTTACATAAATACATTTTAAAAAATGATTTAATTTTGGAACTAACATTGATTTGACATTTATTCTTTAAAAAACTTTTTTCTTGTCTAGTGCAATTACTGATTTATATTAAAGTTAAATTTTACAACAAATGTTTAATGCTATGTTTATAATTTGATAGTTTACAAAAAAGAATTAATCACACCTGTATGAATAAATTATTAATTTTGATTAATGTTAAATTCTGTGTAAATGTCCATTATCATGATGGAAGCTTCCACGAAATTTGGAAAAACAAAATAGGTAATACAGGTGTGTTTCTTTAAATTTCTTAAACAACAACATTACATATATATGCATTACACATAAGAAAAAAATTGCTTGTTAGAGAAATTTAAAATTGCACGAGTCCAGAGCAATTTCAACCAGTCAATTCAATAGAAAACAAGTAAAAAGAAACTTACCTTCTATTCCGGTGACGATGGGGTTGGTTTACTTTGTTGTCAAGTAGCAGCAGCAAAGGAAGGACTTGAACAATTGGGTTCATGATGGAAACAGAAGCGAAAAAAAGAAAAAGAGTTACGTTTCTATCTTATATCCCTCTCAAAACTGCCAACTCAAGTATGGAGGTTTATCCACCACAGTTACGTCGACAAGAAGGCACATCGTAATTGGACCGGTTGAAACATTGGCTAAACTCCCTTCAACACCCGCTTTTGCCTATGACACCATCGACATGGGAGAAAAATTCTGGTGGAGACGGCAGGACTCGGACAAACTATCGCCCATAGACCCGCCAGCATCCAAATTGAGCGGGCAGATTAACTAACTGAAAAGTGACACTGGGACTAGATCTGTCAAGATCTAAATCAAGCCCTAAGTTTTGGTGTGTCATCTGCTGCAGAACTGTTTCAAGATGTCATTGGACATACCATACAGCCTGTAATGAATGAGTTCAAGTCCTGTAATGACATATTGGCTTTCAGAGCTACTCAAAAAGAACACGATAAAGCTCTTGCACAAGTATGTAGTTTACTTGCCAAAGCAGGTTTGACTTTGAATACAGACAAGTGTGAGTTCCATAACACAAAGCTAAAATTCTTTGGCCATATCTTTTTAGATGGGGCTATGACACCAGATCCTGCTAAAGTACAAGCGCTGTCAAATGCTGATCCCTTGCAACATATTTCAATGGAGTGTTCATTTCATGGCATGGCCAGTTACTGTTCCAGGCACATACATGACTTTGCCACTGTAAGTGCTCCATTGAGAGACTTGATGAAAAAAAATGTTTCATTTCATTGGTCACATGAATGTGAGAAAAACGTCAAGAAAATTAAACAAGCCATTGAGAATGCTATTGAAATAGCGCACTTCAATCACAAGCTTCATACAGAGGTTGTTGTTGACACTAGACCAGTCGGGTTAGGTGCTATCCTTGCACAGCTTAGTGAACTCCCGAATGTTCAAAGGCACGTTGTGGTATATGCAAGTAGAAGTTTGTCCCAAACAGAACGTGCTTACACACAACCTGGGAAAGAAAGTTTAGATATGGTATGGGCTTGTAAACATTTCCATGCATTCCTGTATGGAAAACTTTTTATGATGGTAACTGATCATCAAGCTTCACTTACTATATTTAGAAATCCAAAGGCCAAAATGCCTCCTTGGATTGAACGATGGGGACTACGGTTAGAAGACTATGATTATAAATGTAAATGTAAATGTAGTAGTATTTGTATAGCGCCCGAATCGACCCCCGAAAGGGTATCTCAGGCGCTTGTACGCATACCGCTGTGGAACCCTTCCTGGCCTATCCCTGTGAGATGCCCACTCCTGGGCACCCCCAAGGTGAAGCCAGGCATCCTAGCGTTGTGGGGGCCGATTGTACATTTTACAGGGAACCATCAGAACGCTGCTGACTACTTAGTGACAATACAAAGACAGGGCAGTCCACCCAAGACTGCTGAGGCTTATATCAACTTCATTGTAAAATCAAACACACTAGCTGCCAATTCGTTGGTGCTGAGACAGAATATCGAGTTGGAAATGTTGACTTACACAAATATCGAGTTGAAAAAATCATGATCCAGAAATATCGACAGCAAGAATATTGTGGTCAAGAATATGTAATTTAAGGTAAGAAATATCGTCATGAAAATATAGAAGTCATTAATATTGTTTGCAAAAATATCTATGTTTAAAATATCGATTTTTTAATTAGTGTTATGTATTTTAGTTCATATATTAAATGTATGTGATGTATGTTTTTTTGTATAAGTACTGTTTATGTTTTTTAATATATGTGTTACATTTTTAGTAGTTATGAATTTTATTTTAATTATATTTTGCATTTTTTTAGTTCTGTATCGGGTTGTGGGTTTATAGGGGAATAGGGTGGGGGAAGTAATTTAATTATAATAAATTAATGATGATTTTTTATTTATTTAATTTAGATTTTATATAGTTAATTGTGGAAAGTAATTTATTTGTAATTAATTATTAATTGGTTGTTAATTAATATTAATTAATTAATTAATTAATTAATTAATTGATAATAAATTATGGTAATTGTGTAATTATTTTAGGTGCAGGTTGGGGGGTTTATAGGGGAAAAGGGTGGGAAGTAATTTATTTTTAATTAATTAATAATTAGTTCCTAATTAATATTAATTAATTGATTGAAAATTAATTACGGAAACTGTGTAATTAATTTTAGGTGCGGGTTGTGGGGTTTTTAGGGGTAAAGGGTGGGAGGTAATTTACGTTTAATTAATTAATAATTAGTTGTTAATTTATATTAACTAATTAATTGATAATGAATTATGGTAATTGTGTGATTTTTATTAGGTGTTGGTTGTGGGGTTTATGGGGTAAAGGGTGGGAAGCAATTTATGTTTAATTAAGTAAAAATTAGTTGTTAATTAATATTAATTAATTAATTGAAAATGAAATATGGAATTTGTGTAATTAATTTTAGGTGTGGGTTGTGGAGTTTATAGGGGTAAAGGGTGGGAAGTAATTTTTGTTTAATTAATTAAAAATTAGTTGATCATTATTATTAGTTAAGTAATTTGAATTTAATTTGTGTATTTTTTATATTTCTTTGTGTGTGGGTTTTATTGTTATAGGGGTACAGTGTGGGGAGTAAATTAATTTTAATTACTTTATAATTAGTTGTTAAATACTATTAGTTTTTTAATTGAAAATACGTTTTAATTGTTTAATTATTTTTTTACAGTTTAATCTTAGCTGTGGGTTGTGGGGATTATAGTGGTAAAGTGTGGGAAGTTAAATAATTTTTATGAGTTTTAATTCGTTTTTTAATTAATAATATTTTTTTAATTGGTAATGAAATTATGTTAGTTGAGGAAGTAATTTGTTTTTTCAAATTTAGATCTGGGTTGTGAATTGTGTGGTGTTAAAGGGTAGGAAATAAAAAAGTAAATTTATGTAATAATTAATGTTTTTGTTTCCAAATAATTTTTAATTAAAAATATTAATTTGTTTGGAATTTTTTTAAAAAAAATGTTCAATAATATTTGCAGGTATTTGTTAAATGCATTTAACATTATAATATGTTTTTTTATTTTTTAATATTAAATATATTTGTATTTGAATTTTTAACATATTTATATATTTTTAATTTATTTAGCTTTTTAAAATATTTTTATTGCTGTTAAAATGTTGTTTGTTTTTAATTTTGAACTGACTGCAGTGGGAATATTAATTGTTACTCCTTTGCAATCCAACACTTTCCTTACTGTTGCATTCACTGGAGTGGGAATTGTAATTTTTACCCCTCCCCTATCCAACACTTTCCCTACTTTTACAATTATTGGAGTGGGAATAGTAAATGTTATCCTGCCACTATCCAACACTTTCTCTACTGTTGCACTCACTGGAGTGGAAATAGTAATTTTTACCCCTCCGCTATCCAACACTTTCCCTACTGTTGCTCTCACTGGAGTGGGTATAGTAATTTTTACCCCTCCGCTATCCAACACTTTCCTTACTGTTGCATTCACTGGAGTGGGAATTGTAATTTTTACCCCTCCCTATCCAACACTTTCCCTACTTTTACAATTATTGGAGTGGGAATAGTAAATGTTATCCTGCCACTATCCAACACTTTCTCTACTGTTGCACTCACTGGGGTGGAAATAGTAATTTTTACCCCTCCGCTATCCAACACTTTCCCTACTGTTGCTCTCACTGGAGTGAGAATAGTAATTTTTACCCCTCCGCTATCCAACACTTTCCCTACTGTTGCACTCATTGGAGTGGGGATAGTACATTTTACCCCTCCGCTATCCAACACTTTCCCTACTGTTACACTCACTGGAGTGGGAATGGTAATTTTTACCCCTCCACTATCCAACACTTTCCCTACTGTTGCACTCACTGGAGTGGGAAATGTAAGTTTGAAGATTTTAAAATAGTTTAATGTTTTAATTTATAATAGAATGTCTTTTTAATTCGATTTTATGTTATTGGTACACACATATATATATATATATATATATATATATATATATATATATATATATATTCACTGAAAAAACCATAGGTTTCAGGCACGTTATAGTTAGAAATTAGCATTTAAAAAACCTTTGAAATTCACTGAAAAAACCATAGGTTTTAGGGACAGTTATAGTTAGTTGGACATTTCACTCGTACAAAACCCGTGAAATTCCCCCGTTATAGTTAGTTCAGCTAACTATAACTCGCGCCCCATAATGCACTGCTGATGACGTCACATATTACATCACTCATGACATGGTCAGTGACATCACTGATGACATCACTGATGACATCTCAAATGACATCACTGATGACATCATGCAGTGACTGTGTTTCTGTAAAGTTTAAATATTTTTAATATATATAGGAAAAGACGTATTGAAGAATGAGTGGGTGTATAAGTGTCTGTATGGATGATTTAGTAGGTGCGTGACTGACTCTATAAGTGAGTGATTTAACGTATCTTACTGAATGCATGGGTTAGTGACTAAACTGGGTGAATGTCTGTATCCGTCTGTCTGTTGCTGTGTAAGTGGCTGCATGTGTTTGTGAATAGCTACATGAGTGTCTATATGAGTTATTGAATGGTTGTCTGAGTATCTGTATGGGTGCCTGAGTGTTTGTGTGGGAGGGGTGTGTGCGAATCTGTGCATAGATGTGTGAGTGGGTGATTCACTGGGTGGATGGTTTCAAGAGTGCATCTGTGATAGACTGTATGGGTGGGTAAGTGTGTGTAAGAGTGTGTTAGTGAGTGAATGTATGTCCCAGTGGTACATGTGTGACTAACTACATATGTGAAAGGCAGTATATATGTGTGTTGGAGTATATAAATAGCTATAAGCGAGAGTGAGTGATTGTGATAGTGGCTGTATGGATGAGTGTGTGCTTGTATCAGTGATTGTATAAGAGCGTAACAATGTGCTAGTATTTGTATGATTAAGTGAGCTGGTGTGTGTATAACTGTATAGGTGAGTAAATGGCAGTGTGTTTAATTATTTGCATGACTGACTAGGTGTGTGAGTACCTCTATGGATGAGTGGCGGTGTTTGAGTGTCTATATAGGAGTAAGAGTGCATATGATAGTCCTGTACTGAGTGACCATAAGTATGAGTGACTGTACGGGTGAGTGAGTGGATGTGTGTGTGTAGACCTAAGAATCAGTGAGTGGGTATGTAGTTATTGGTGTTGGAGTGTCTATGGTTTTGCGAATGGCAGTCTGTAATTTAGAGTGGGTGTATCAAAGGTTATATTAGGGTGTGAGGAGGTGCATCAGATTATCACGTGGATGATGTCATCAGTGATGTCATCAGTGATGTCATTTGAGATGTCATCAGTGATGTCATCAGTGATGTCACTGACCATGTCATGAGTGATGTAATATGTGACGTCATCAGCAGTGCATTGCGGGGCGCGAGTTATAGTTAGCTGAACTAACTATAACGGGGGAATTTCACGGGTTTTGTACGAGTGAAATGTCCAACTAACTATAACTGTCCCTAAAACCTATGGTTTTTTCAGTGAATTTCAAAGGTTTTTTAAATGCTAATTTCTAACTATAACGTGCCTGAAACCTATGGTTTTTTCAGTGAATTTCAAAGGTTTTTTAAATGCTAATTTCTAACTATAACGCCCCTAAAACCTATGGTTTTTTCAGTGAATTTCAAAGGTTTTGTAAATGACAATTTTTAAATGTATTAATTGTTATATTTATTTTTTGATACTGATTTACTACATTTTTTAAAACTATTTATTTTTAGATATTTTATTTATTAAATTACATTGTAATTACATTATACATTACATTACAAAATATACTTTCTCAGAATGAATTACTTTAGTTTAAATACTTTGCAAATAGGCAATAGAGTTTTAAGTACAGTAGTTACAGTTGTTGCAATGGGCAACACAATTTCAAACACAATGCAACATTGAGCTCAATGTGAATTTCTAGTTAAATGCAATTAGTTACTTTATGGATTACTTTTCTAACCACAGGACTGGATCCTAGATTCAGTCCTGGGACATCTCCTGTAAACAGTTGAGTAAAAGCGTTTTGGTTACAGTAGTGATTTTTAAGGAATATTATTGTATTTTAAAAGTTGACACTTAGAAACTTTTTCACATAGAATCACCAATGTTATCCTATGGGAGGAAATTCACTTAGCAGGTAAGTAGTGTTATCGTTACTTTTTCTTACTCAGTGTTGGATCCTGGATCCAGCACTGGTGCATCTCCTGTAAACAGTTGAAAGAATGCGTTTAAGTCATACAGGCGATTTTTAAGGAATATTTGTAGTTTGTGAAAATCGACACTTTGAAACTTTTCTGCTGAAAACCAGACAATGGATTCCTATGGAAGGAAATATAAGTTACTGGTAAGTACGGTTAGAATTACTTTTCAGGGTCAGTGCTGGGCTAAAAGATGCAGCACTGGGTTCTCTCCTGATAACAGGTGAGTAAATCGGAATTCGTAGTTCGGTTGATTTTAGAGGAATATTATAAAGTTCCAAAACTCCACACTTAGAAGAATTTCCAAGTGAAACCAGTCAATGTTAGCCTATGGAAGGAAATTCAAGTTGCTGGTAAGTACGGTTAAAATTACTTTTCAGGATCAGTACTGGGCTGAAAGATGCAGCACTGAGGTCTCTCCTGATAACAGGTGAGTAAATCGGAATCCGTATTTCGGCTGATTTTAGAGGAATATTATAAAGTTCCAAAACTGCACACTTAGAAGAATTTCCAAGTGAAACCAGTCAATGTTAGCCTATGGAAGGAAATTCAAGTTACTGGTAAGTACGGTTAGAATTACTTTTCAGGATCAGTACTGGGCTGAAAGATGCAGCACTGAGGTCTCTCCTGTTAAGAGGTGAGTAAATCGGAATTCGTATTTCGGCTGATTTTAGAGGAATATTTGTATGTTTCAAAAATCGACACTTAGAAACTTTTTCAGCAAAAAGCAGGCAATGATATCCTATGGAAGGAAATTCAAGTTACTGGTAAGTACGGTTAAAATTACTTTTCAGGATCAGTACTGGGCTGAAAGATGCAGCACTGAGGTCTCTCCTGATAACAGGTGAGTAAATCGGAATTCGTATTTCGGCTGATTTTAGAGGAATATTATAAAGTTCCAAAACTCCACACTTAGAACAATTTCCAAGTGAAACCAGTCAATGTTAGCCTATGGAAGGAAATTCAAGTTACTGGTAAGTACGGTTAAAATTACTTTTCAGGATCAGTACTGGGCTCAAAGATGCAGCACTGAGGTCTCTCCTGATAACAGGTGAGTAAATCGGAATTCGTAGTTCGGCTGATTTTAGAGGAATATTTGCACAATGGTGAAGGAAGGGGTGGTGCCTGAGGTGACATGTCTGCAAACACGCACTGTGGCGCATTTTAAGTTGGAGAATTAATTCCTCCTCAATCCCTAGGGGCCAACTGGCCCACCAGATACCTCCAGTATGCGCCAGAGAGCTGCGTTGCAGAGAGGTGTTCAGAGGCCACGCCCCTTTTTACAACACTCTGCAACGCAGCTCCGTGGCGCTTACTGGAGGTACCTGGTGGGCTAGTTGGCCCCCAGGGACCCTCAGGATTGAAGGGGATTTAATTCCCCATCTTAAAACGCGCCATGGGGCCTGTTTGCACACATGTCACCTGAAGCCCCGCCCCCTCCCTTCACCACTGTGCAAACGCGCCCTGTGGCGCGTTTTAAGTTGGGGGATTAAGTCCCCTTGAATACTGAGGGTCCCTGGGGTCCAACTATCCCACCAGGTACCTCCAGTAAGCGCCACAGAGCTGCGTTGCAGAGAGGTGTAAAAGGGGCGTGGCCTCTGTACACCTCTCTGCAATGCAGCCCCTGGCGCATACTGGAGGTTCCTGGTGGGCTAGTTGGCCCCAGGGACCCCAATATTCAAGGGAATTCGTTCCCCCTCTGCAAACGCGCCAGGGCGCATTTGCAGAGTGGTAAAGGAAGAGGGCGGGGCCTGCGGCACGATCGTTTTTTTTTGTTGTTTTTTTTTCCTGGAATGGGGGCTGTGTGGCCCCCTTCCTTTTCCTCTTTTGGGCCCTCGGGACCCCATCCCCCAGGGCCTTACCCCTTTTTTTTTTTTATTTAATTAAAAAAACGGGAAGGGGGCCGCGTGGCCCCCTCCCATGGCCGATTCCGGCCCTGGGGACCCCATCCCCCGGGGCATGGCCACTCTTTTTATTATTTTTTTTAAGGAGGGGGCTGCGTGGCCCCCTCCTCAGGCCTCCTTTTGCCCCGGGGACCCCATCCCCCGGGGCAGGCCTTTATTTTTATTTTATTTTTTGGGGGGGGAGGGGGGCCGCGTGGCCCCCCTCCCGGGCCACTACTTGCCCCAGGGACCCCATCCCCCGGGGCTGGCTCTCTCCGTTGGGGATCGTGGGGGGGTCCCCAATCCCCCCACCGTCCCGGCATTGCTTTTCCACATGGGGAGCTGCTGACATGCAGCTCCCCATGTGGAAAAGCAATCTGCTTTGCTTCATTGACCCGCCCGCCTCCACTATGAAATGAACAAGGTATGGAGTATACTGACCTGAAATGAAAGTGGGAAAGGGGCGAGGGATGCAATCGTGAAGGTTGCGGTTGCAGGCTGGTGATGAAACTATGGCACAAACACGGAATTTTCTTGCACTGTGGCACGAAGACGTATGACTAGCCAAGTTTAAAAAGAAATGCTCGGAAATGTTACCCCTTTAATGAAATGAATGGAATACTTGCAATGTGCCCTGAATTGAAAAACATAAGAAAAAGCCACTGCAGAAGCCAAAACTAAACATAACAAAAGGTGTAACATTATTCCCAAGCATTTGCCAAAGACTGTGACTTTAAGACCACAGCTTTTAAGGGTGGTCTGTTGCACGTAGACTTGAACACGTGGTCACTGTTTGAAAGCAAGAAATGGCTGCCTATGACTAAGACTCGCTACAGGAGTTGAAACGCGTCAGGCGAAAAAGTCTGTTGCTGCAATACAGGAGTGAAATAAATTGCTGTTTTTCATCACCAACCAAGGCGTACGGCGTACTTCTTTTCTGGAGAGGTTTTGGTGGTATATATATATATATATATATATATATATATTAACCAACAAAGTGCCCGGAGCAACGAGATGGCACTCGACTGTGCTCAGCCATCCGGCATTATGATGCAGTCTGCCTCTTTGGTCCAACTTGTTTACTTCTGCCGACGCGTTTCAAGGCCATAAGCCTCTTCTTCTTGGGCTGCTTGAAAAAACACACTGAAGCTCGCATTTTCATTGTTTCCGGTTTAATTTATTTGCATGCTCGCCCCTAGTGGGCGTGTGCTAAAGAGCAATCTGGATTAATGCATGCTGGACATAGAAGTTCCAAATGCGAGCATGGATATAAACTTTTAGTAAGTTCAGTGTCTCTTCCCTTTTAAAAGCATTATTTTAGTCCTTTAGTAGGTGTCAGAGCAATGTTGCAGGCTCAATTAGCATATTGAGCACAGTGCTTCCCGGTCTTGAACAGTTCAAAACCGAAGCCTCTACCAGCTGGCGATGACTCTACTTCCCCAGCTGAAGATGGTGCCATCCGCACGGCAGGGCTGCCGTGCGTGAAATATTAACCAACATTAACCGTGGGAGGAGCACCATCGACAGCTGGGGGAGAAATGCTACACCAGCTGAACGAGGCTGCAGGTTTGAACTTTCACAATCTGCCTGGCACGGCGCTCCATATGCAAAATTAGCCTGTCTGAACTAACCAAACCTACTACAGGAAATAATGGAATTTACTAATGCAAACGAACATTTGAACTCACTTAAAGAATACAGAGACTCTCGCATTAGGGACTCGGTGTCCCATCATGCACTAATTGATTTGGAACTTAGCACATGCCCACTGGGGGGCGGAGATACTAAATAAATTAAACCGGAAGTGTAACACAAAATAATGCGAGCCTCAGATGTCAAGTTTGTTGCCCTTGAAGAAGAGGTTTTACACCTTGAAACGCGTTGGCAGAGATTTATAAGTGGAATAGAAAGGCAGGCTGCATCTTTACAAAGAGCTCCGTCGAGTGCCCTCCCGAGCTTCAGGGCACTTTGGATGACATATATATATATATATATATATATATATACGCTCCTACTTCCAAAAGAAAGTGTCAGCACTCACGGGGTTTCAGGATGATTTATTTCAAAGAGCAGACGCGTTTCGGCGATTGCCTTTCTCAATGCTCGTCCAAATACAAACAGGTTTTTTACAGACTCTCTTTTCAAGTGTTCAATCACCATGTCATTTCCTGTCTAGACTTAGGTGTATCCTAATGTTTCCCTGCTTGGGAGTGTCCTCGCAAACAGACAGCCCTGGATGGGCTATCTCCCCCTTCTTCGATCTGCAGCCCCTCAATTCAATTCGTTACGTCCATACCGCAAGCCACTTTTCATCAAAAACTATTCACCACACTTTGAGCATGTCAGAACTCCTGAAGCCTGCATGGGAGAGAATTGCCATTGACATTTTCGGTGATTGGTGATTATGAATGAATACTCATGATTTCCACTAATTGAAGATCTTTCATCTACAAATCAAGAACGAGACATTGAAAATCTAGATGGCACCTTTGTGACATTTGGTGTTCCAGCCATAGTGAAGTCTGACAATGGCCCACCTTTCAATAGTCGAGAGTTTAGAGATTTCTTGCAGCATTTGAAAATAAGCATCAAAAGAGCACACCTTTATTGCCACAAGCCAACTGACTTGTTGAGCATTTTAAGAGTATGCTAAAGAAAGCAGTACAGTGTGCCACTCTTAAGAAGTTCAATTTGAAAACTGTATTGAATTCTACCTTGAGAGCTCATTGTTCAGCAACCCACTGGACCACTGATGAAAGCCCTGCATTATTTGATGTTCAGAACAGCAATGAATACCATGTCATGAGAAGGACTTGGTTAGCAAACAAAAGATGAAAGTGTATGTTGTCAAAAGACGAGATGCAAAGAACATTGGAGCATATTTACAAGCCCCTTGCGCCACTTTTGCGCCGCCATTGCGTCACGCATGTGACGCAGCGGCGACGCAAACCATGCGCCGCGTTGCGCTATATTTACAACGTGACGCATCTAGGGAGATGCGTCACGTAGTAAACCCCTGCGCCACATGAAACCTGCGTCCAGGTTTCATGTGGGCACTACCGACGCAGGGGCGTTCCGGCGCAGGAACGCCTCGGAAAAGTGACGTAGTGAAATCTACAAGATTTCACGCAGTCACTCTTCCGACAGCTGGTGCGTCAAATCCTTACGCCTGCTTCAAGCTGGCGTAAGGATTGACGCACCATGTTAGGGATAGGGAAGGTTGGAACAGTGCTGGAGTTGCGTCGCGCTTGCGTACACGACTTCAGCACTGCACCAACCTTCCGCCGGCAGATGCGTCACGCATCTGCTTATCCTTGTGCCACGATGCGCTGCATTGTAAATCCGGCGCATCGGACGTGGCGCAAGGGTAAACTTGCGTGACGCATTTTCCCTGGTGCATCCCTGCTGATATGCAGGGATGCGCCAGGGAACGTAAATATGCCCCATTGTCTTTAAGAGAAGAAATCCAGTGGTAGCATGACCAATACAGAAAAGAAAATCTTATAGTCCTTTTGATGCAGAACCTTTCCAAGTGGTGTCTACTGAGAGACACATGGTGACTGCCCAGCACCCTGAGAAGTCTATTACCTGAGGCTCTTGTAATTTCAAGCACTTGACCAATCACTCATCAGATCTAGTAGTTGAAAGTGAGACTGGGTCTGAAACATCAGCTCCTGCTGTTGCTTCTACACCATTGATGCAGTTTCTGGACATCGGTGATGACACCTCCCAGTTTCCCAGAACAAGATCAGGTCATATAAATTACTTCTCCAAGAAGATTGATTGAAGAGATTTGACTCTACATGTCTATCTATATAAATATTTTGCAAAAATTGTACGTTTTTATTTAACAGAGTAGGAGTTTTAGTGTCTTGTGAATTAGAAATGATGGAACCCTTTTGCCTCCAGATGGACTCCATAGAACTGTGACAAAAGTGATAGAGCAACATGCATTGAAGGCTGGTTTAGAACAATGAGTTTGCTGTTACACACAAAAGAATAAAGGCATGTATTACTCAGCTCCGTGTGAGGCGTAGTCCTTTGTGGGTACCCAGGCTGAGGAAGATGCTACAGCAGGTTCTTTGATTTGGTCCATTTTCAATGTCAGTTGTTACTCTGGATGTTATCAAATGTTCTTTCATCAACAATGGTAGCTTAAAATAATGTTCTCCATTCAATCTTATTAAGCTAGTACTTACAGTTGTGATAGAGTTGCTACTTAGGGGCCAATTACGATGTCGGTCGGAAAGCCTCTAGTCAGAAGCCTTCCAACCGCGGTCGGAGGCTTTTTGACCGACACGGTTGGTTTGCGGTCCGACCGCCCGCTTACGATATCGGCGGTCGGAATGTAAACTGGCCAGTGATTCTGACTCGGTTCCAACCGGCTCTCAGAGTCTTCCTGCTGGTCAGAACCACACCGTAATCCCCTACGGATGGTGTTTCTGCCGTTGGGATTACAATGTCAGTTTCCCACAGCCTTTCCATGCCGGACTTTCTGACACGGAAAGGCTGTCAGAAAGCAACTTTGGGGGCCCCTAGCTGGGCACCCTTGACTCTGCAGCCTATGGTTGGTGGTCGAGGGGGTACCTAGGGTACCCCCCTGTAAAACCCTGCACTGTGTGACAGGCACTATGGGGTGCCTGCCACAGGGTGCAGGGTTTTACACACATACACCCATTTCTCTATAGCAGCCTGTAACACAAACTCCCATAGAGAAAAGTTAGGGCCCGATTACGATGGCTGACGGAAAACCCTTCCGTCCGCCGTGCTCGCAGTAGAAAAACACCCGCATGTACTGCGGCATTTCCGCCGGTCACATTACAATGCAACGCACGTAAAATCCTACCGCGGCGGACGGAATTCCCAAAAGACCGTCTGTAGCGGTCGGAATAGCTGTAAATCCGACCGTGGCGGATGGGGAAAGATGTTCCATGGACTTAAAAGGCTGCTACTGCCACGGAATGACCGCACGGCCAATTACGATGAGACAGCGGAGCTGGCATAACGATCATTGCTGTTCTGACCGCCGCGGTCGCGCTCAGGCAAAATGAATGGCGGTCGGAACAAACTTCACTACAATGCTCAAAGTGAGCCTGTACTCTCCATAGCCCTCAATCACATCAGACACGCACCAATGATGCACCACAAATGTATTCCTGAAATAAAAGCCATGGTCAGCATGGAAGAGACACCTGGTGGTCATCACTCATGTGGACACACCCACATACCACAGTATAAAACTAACCCCTTCCTGGACCAGCATCCTTTGCAAAGCAGGCGCTGAGACAGAGAGACAGAGAGAGACAGGACATCATTTTGGCATGCAGCACACAGCACATCACACCCACCCAACTCCACACACCACCAGTTCTCATCCACACACCTGACACACCTCACACATCTTCATCACCACCTTGCACCCTGCACCTTTCATTTATTTGCACCATGCCCAATCAAAAAATGCCCAAATTCTCAGACACAGAGTTGAAAGTGCTGGTAGATGAGATAATTAGGGTAGAACCACATTTGTATGGGAACCTGGTCCAACAGACCTCAATTGTGTGCAAAAATCAGATGTGGGCAAGGATCTACAACAAAGTCAATGCAGTAGGGACCACCCTACGCACACTGGGTGACATCAAAAGGTAGTGGACTGACCTCAAGGCCGGGGTCAAGGCTCGGGCCCAGAGGAACCACAAGGCGGCCCAAAGAACTGATGATGGCCCTCCCATTCCACCACTAACCTTCAATGAATGGGAGGAGAAGGTGCTTGCCATATTGCATCCAGAGGGTCTCACAGGAATCGAGGGGGTAGTGGAGGCTGGTCAAGTACAAACAAAATGATCACATCCCACTGTAATGTACTGTTGTGTACAACAAGTGAGCCTCAACTGCCAGACCAACTCAAACTCATGTAGAATGCACGCTTTCAATATGAATGTCTCACAAGGCTAGCATTTCCTTCCTCTGCTTCACCTCACAGGTAGGTAGTCAGCTCATGCACCCTGGCCTCCCTCCCAAACAGCATGGAACACCCTCCCCACCCCAGAGCCATGTGGCAGCCATCACCGTTGACAGTGCTTCCTAACAGGTAGGTAGCCATCTTACTGGGGAGGGGGTTGTTGAGACCTGACAGCAAGACCACCACTCCCCCAAGGCCCTCTGTACTCACTCCCAAACAGCATGGAGCACACTCCCCACCCCAGAGCCATGTGGCATCCGTCACTGTCGACAGTGCTTCCTAACAGCTAGGTAGCCATCTTATTGGGGAGGGGGTTGTTGAGACCTGACAGCAAGACCACCACTCCCACAAGGCCCACTGTACTCCCTTCCAAACAGCATGGAGCACCCTCCCCACCCCAGAGCCATGTGGCAGCCATCACCGTCGACAGTGCCTCCTAACAGTTAGGTAGCCATCTTATTGGGGAGGGGGTTGTTGAGACCTGACAGCAAGAACACCACTCCCACAAGGCCCTCTGTACTCCCTCCCAAACAGCCTGGAGCACCCTCCCCACCCCAGAGCCATGTGGCAGCCATCACTGTCGACAGTGCTTCCTAACAGGTAGGGAGCCATCTTACTGGGGAGGGGTTTGTTGAGACCTGACAGCAAGACCACCACTCCCACAAGGCCCTCTGTACTCACTCCCAAACAGCATAGAGCACCCTCCCCACCCCAGAGCCATTTAGCAGCCATCACCGTCAACAGTGCTTCCTAACAGGTAGGTAGCCATCTTACTGGGGAGGGGATTGTTGAGAACTGACAGCAATACCACCACTCCCACTAGGCCCTCTGTACTCCCTCCCAAACAGCATGGAGATATATGACCACCATATCCTGCACTTGTTAGCCAACTCTGTAAAGCTCCATAAGTTGTAGCCAGTGCACACACAGCTTTTCCCATTGAGAGGTCACATTAATCACAGTGGCATTGATGAAGTCACATGTAACTGCAAAGCAAAACCCAAGAACGCAATGGCCAAACTCCAATGTGCAAGTCCCATTGTCTCAAAGCATAAAGGCTCACATCAACATAACACATGCATGGAGACTCAGTCAAACATCACAAACCACAGGAGGTCAGTACAAAAAGCACAACAGAAATCATGAAGTTGCGGCATAGTAGACAGATGCTCATAGAAAAGTCACAAATATCCTAGCATCAACTGAAGTGGATGAGCAACAAGTTGGTACCAGAGGACATGTCCTTGGAAATACAATATCTGTACATATGAAATTGTTGCTTCAGCCATGTCACATCGCTAACAAGCAATGTATGTACCTCTACATCATGTTCGACTGCTGACAAACTGTTACGAATGCCCAGTAATGCCAATGTCATAAGTCAGGTCATCTCAAATGAAATGTGCAAAACATGATCATCAAAGATGTGCTGTGTACTGAACATGCTGACAATCTAACCTCTGTCCAACAGGTGACTCGCTAACAACAGCAGGCGACCATGACATGAATGAGCCAAGCCAGTCTCCCCCCCAGGAAGGTGAACTTGCGGATGCAGATTCCCTGTTTTTTTCGGATGAGGAGGACCGACCTGGCCTCTCCGGCGTGGCCAGGCAAGCTCAGTCTCAGGACCTCACTGTCCCCACCACCACCACCCCCACAACAACTGCAACAACAACGCTGACACCTGCAACAACGACCTGTGTGGCAGCAACTTCCACCATCACCACCGCTGCCTCCAACACTGTCCCTGTGGCAGTTGTTGCCTATACCACCAGGCAGCCTGGGGACGCTGGAGACAGTGTGCGGCGACAGGCAACACCACAGGTCTGTGTCTGCAGGGCAGGTGGGAGGTCAACTGGGGGACAGTCACAGGAGGTCACTGAGAGTGAGGCCCTGGCCACTGTGAACACAGTCCTTGGTGCATACCAACAAAACCAGGGACAGATGGGCCAGGTTGTGGAAGAACTGCGTGAACTCCGCCTGCTGCAAAGGTCCATGGACACACATTTGGGACAACTTGTGGAGTACATGGGCCAGCTTGTGGGTGTTCTGAGGGACATCCATGCAGCTCAAATAGCGGCACCCCCACCCAGTGGCCAGCCTGAAGATACTCACAACACCTCAGCAGCGGCCACAGGGAGGGGTGAGGCAGAAGACACAGACTCCTCAGACACCTCTGAGCATGCAGCAGGTTCCCCGCTGTCAAACGACAGAGGGGACGTCCGAGAAAGACCAGGGGAGGATCACGTGGCAAAGCGCCTTGCAAAACCAGTTCTAGGAGCCACCGTTGATGTCACCAGTGTTGCACAGAGCATTGACTTTTTTGCACATCCGATCCCACATTTCCACAATGATGGGAGTGTTCTGTTGGACTGTGGAATTCCACCATTGTGTACTACCCTAAGTATCCATGTATCAGCACTTTCGACTTCACCACTCACCTGTCACTCATGTCAAAATAAACACAATTCACACCCCTATGCCTTTGTGTCAGTAACATGTTTATCATAGTAAGTAGCATGTTAACTCGCATTGCAATGTATCACAAGATTTGAATGCGACAATCCATTGAGAGAGCGGAGGAACCTAGAACGACACAAGAAAATAACAGTGAGTTGACATATGATGGCATGACAGCTAAAGCACACCACTAGGCAACACTGTACAAGATGCATGCCAGATAACACTGGCCAACACCATCAACATGGACAGAAGGGGGATGGGAGGACACTATGTCACCTCCCAGCACAGTTAACCCCTTAGCATCCTAGTAAAAGCACTTCTGTTTAAATGCTTACTTGAATTTCCGTTGAAGTGTTTCACCAAGGTTGTTGCAGGTTAGTGCTGTGAATCTCTAGTCACATGTGTTCCTGGATATAATCCTTCATCAGTAGAGATAACAAATGAAATTCTGTGTCTGCTGAGAAAGCTGCCACAATCCTCTCAGGTCTCTGTACCTCTCCATGACCAACTTTGGTGAAACACTTCAGCTACATTTAAAGAAAGCATTTGAACTGAACTGCATTTACTAGGATGCTAAGAAGTGAACTGTGCTGGGAGGTGAAGCAGTGTCTTTCCATCCCCCTAATACCATCCATCCCCCTAATACCATCAACATGGACATGATGTAAGTTGTAAAACTCACACAGCGCTGCACAATGTAACCCTTAGCAGTGTGCCAACTAGAGCCAGCATCCAAACACATCCTGTGAAATGGCCGTTGGGGACATTGTCGCCTTCACTAAGTCAAGTACAGTTACACGGGGCTTGTAATGTATCATGCAAGATTTTTGCATGTTTTAAAAAAGGAACACCAGTCCCTGCCAACATTCCCATGCTAAAGCTCCTTTTTAACGGAAGGTATCTTATTCTGAATAACCACAACCGCTGCGGTTTACGGGCAGGCGTCCCATATATAGTAACAGTTTCACAACGTGTTACTTACTGTAGCAATGTTCTTTTTACTCCCCCATATGGGATTGTAGATAGTTAGTTGTGGCCTCACATTCCCACTATGAAAGCAGACTTCAATGAGTTAAGCAGGCTCAAAGCGCTTTTGTTTCAACAAGAAGTCGCTCTCACATCAGCCCGTGAGACCTTCGAATTGCAGGTGGCTCGAACGTCCAGTGAGATTGAGTCACTGCTAAACACGACTCTCCCACTCCATTTTGGGGAACTGATACACCAAATATCAAAAGCGTCTGATACTGAAGGCCTTGCACATATTTTATTAACTTGTGGGCTATGGCCTTGTTACTTCGTTTCAGACTATTTTTGGAGTACTACCAGATGTCATTCATTCAATTTTTCAAGTGCATTTGGCGGTTTACCATCACTCCTTTGGCTGTTCTGCAGAGTGCTGGTTCTCCTACTGCTTTTACGCAATGGCTGCCCGTCCTGTGGTCCTGGCCAACCCCGGTCAGTTGCAACTGTACCGTGAATGAATGCAGCTTATTTTTGGATGTCTGCCATTAGCTGTGCTTCGCATCAGTTATAGGCTAACCTTCCACTATGCCTATTTCACCTGTGTGCAACCTGTGTTCTACTGTCGCCGATGCCCCTTTCAATGGGCCATGGATGTCTGCCTTTCCAACACATCTCTTGCTGATCTGTATTATGACCTGTGGGTGAGTTCTTTGTTGGCCCACGACCAGGACTGTTCCGGTGATAGCCATTTATGGGATGCCTAACAACGTGGCAGACAGGCTGCCAGCTGTGCCTGTGCGTTTGCGCAACGTCTCCTGTGCCATGCCTACATCGAACCTCTTCCAGGTTGCCCTGAAATGCTTCTTTCATCCAGGGGGTGCGAGGAGCACATCTGTTCCTTCATACTACTGGATTGGATGGCGGTCTTTTTTGCTGAAGCTGATTCTGATCGTCTTTTGGAACTGCTTGCCTTCGAAGCTGCAAGTGCTTTCTTGGATTTCTAACTACTTACCAGCATCCAAAACTGTTTGGAACTAATTCAATATTGTTTTACCTTTTCTCGCCTCCTTCAGAAATTTCATTTGATTTATCTCAAACCTTTGCCCTGTCTGCATTCGCTTTGACTCTGCTCACCTTTGCAGGCTGTTTCGCTTGGTACCACAGACCTGAGCAAGGGGAGGCTGTTAAATGGCCTGCCTAGTATGAGCCCGGCTTACATTATGCAGCTTTAGCGCACGTTAATCCATGGCTTTGTTGTTTTGCAAGTAGCTTCGTTTATGTCTTTCACGTGAGAACTGTCCGCAGAGCTTGTTCTCTGTGCGGTCCTGGAGTACAGTCTCTACATCATGTCCAGGGTCGAAAAACAATGTCCCTTATTATTCTGTTCTGGTCAGGCCCTAGCACCCAGATTCAACCAACTCTTGCAGCTGCTAGAGCCCACGGGTGCCTTTTTGATAATATGGAGAGGCGGGCTAGGTGCCCCACACCTGGAGAGGGATTCTTCCAGAGAGAAGAGCGACACAGCACATGTGATGTACATTTCACCATCTATAGGCTGAGGAATGGGGTCTGCTGACAAAGCCCAGAGATCTTGGGATACATAATGAGACTTCCTCTGGCAAGGGGAGGGGGGATAGGCTTGTAGGTCTTCCTCCTGAGGGCTTATTAATATGACATCTCCCTTCATGATATATGGACATGTTTCTATGCTGACTGTTTTTGTATTATGCATTATTCTGCTTGTTGTGGCACGTATACTGCATGTTAGGCCACGTTAGTTGAAATAAACATTTTAAAACGTTTCTTGTCTTCAACTGATCTTATTGTGAACAAGTATAAGAGTGAGGGCGACAGGGTATGTCTCGTTACGGCGATTCCTGAGAGATCTGAGAGTGTTGTGTCCTGGAGTGTATAAGCGCTTGTTTCACTGTCAGTGAGTAAGAGAGCTAGTGAGGCACTATAGCTATTCAGTTCTGTGCTCATGGGTACTCAGGTGGTAGGATGACTCAGTCCCTGCCTGCCCAAGTCCTATAATCCTGCGCATAGTTCTGTCTGTGGGCAGAATCCCTGTGACAATCCTCCAAGTTTGGCAGACAACAGCAAAGCGCACAGACACAGTCATTGTTGCTCAATGCTAACTTATACTCAATGGAAGTAGTTGGCGATGAGCTGTTGACGCAGGTCAAGACCTTTTCCTCACCACTATCATCGTCACTGGGCATGTGTGGGTGTTCAGCAGGGGGCTCCTGCTGCTCATCATCGTCCTGAATCAGAGGTATCTCTTTGCGCACAGCCAGGTTGTGTAGCATGCATCATGCGACTATGATCTGACACACCTTCTGGGGTGAGTAAAGAAGTGCACCACCACTCTTGTCCAGACACCTGAATCTAGACTTTAGAAGTCCGCTTCACCACATGACGTGTCCTCACATGGGCATCATTGAAGTGGACTTCCCCGGCGTAGTTGGATTCCTCAGTGGGGTCAGCAACCACGGACGATTGGGTTACCCTGAGTCACCTAGTTGTGAGAAACACAGACAAACAATGTAATGGTAATATGTGAGGAGAGCAGCATGTCACACATACATCACACTCATTGACACAGCCCACTCACCAACAAGCCAGGCACACTCTGGGTGAAGATTTGTTATCAATTGTGGTATGCTGCTGTTCTGCAGAATGTATGAGTCATGTGCTGAACCTGGATACTTTGCACACACGTGTGATATTATCTGATCCGCTTGGCATACCACTTGCACATTAATTGAGTGGTCATGTTTGCGGTTACGATAGATGTGTTCATATGCCTGTGGTGGAACTAGGCCAATGTGGGTACCGTCAATGGCTCCCACAACATTTGGGATGCGTCCAAGATCAAAAAAATCCCCCTTCACAGCTGGCAATTCATTTCTCCTTGGAAAGTGTATATAGCTGTCCTTATAGGTCATCAATGCAGACAGGACATCACGCAACACCATGCTGAACATAGGCTGTGACATCTCACCGGCGCTGGCCACGGTGTACTGGAAAGACCCAGTGGCAAAGAAATGCAGTGCAGCCATCACTTTTACTGTAGCAGACAATGCAGCCGGATAAGTTCTGTTGGGCTTCAAATGTGGCTCCAACTGAGCACATAGCTCTCGCAGTGTAAGACGATCCAGACGGAATTTCTTTACAATTTCTATGTCCTCCATCTTCGCCAGGTCTGGGACAGGGCGATAGATAGGTGGTCTCCTCCTATGTACTCTGGCAGGGGACACATGCAAAAGATGAGTAAAAGATGAGATGTGGGAAACAGCTTAACCAAAGACTCACACAACCACAACATTGATAGGACTCTTGAACACGTGAAATGCACAAGTGACATGCATACAGAGCTTGATTTGCATCACTCAATCGACATACGAACTACTACAACATCAGAATAAGACGATGTTTATGACATATGGTACGCTGCTACATCTTAGTGTGAGCAGCCCTGTGGGTAGATGACACAGCACATGTGGTTAACAGCATCAATGCTGAGTTGCATGTATCTGCTGTCACTGCACGACCTCAAGCTTCAGTCCCGCAATACACAACAACATTACGAAATGAGGCCAGTGAGTGTCAGCTGGACAACAATACATGAATATGCAGCACAGTGGAAAGACAAATATGAACATTATGGGGTCAGTCCATCGTGACTGTGTGAGGATTTTGCGTGACAGACATTGCCATGTTCACCAAAATAATACACAATTACACATGGATTGTGTATACATGCACACAGGGCTGAAAATGACCGATGATGTTGACCAGAGCGATGTTTGTTTGTTACTCATGTGCACTCCTCTGACGTGTGTGAAAACATATGCAGGCAATGGCAGCTAGGCACACTGTATGCCACAGCAGTAGGTGTGTTGAAAGTGCTAGAGCTTACAGGTATGTCTGCTTTCCGTACAATGGACACCTCTAAATGTCAGCCAACATCACTGGCCCTTCATAAGACAACCCATGGCAGAGAAATCGACAGTCAAATAGCAAGGGATATTCAAACAGTGTTCACAGGTCGAATGTTTCAATACACAACATTAGTACAGTGTGAGAGGCCTTTGTCCTTTTTGACTTCTTAACTCATTTCATTCCATGCTGGCCACAAGACATGTCAATGAATGTTATTTCACTCTCCTTTTCTTGGACATACCATGTGTGTGAAGAATTAACTCAAATGTCACACTCTATAATACCGTAACAGGATGCACAAATAACTTTAGGCAAATGTGTTGGGATGAGTGATGTAATTAGCAAAGCGAGAATGGAAATGCAAAATGTGTTTACAGGCGTGGTAGCTGGCATCCACAGCTGTGACACATTTTGGCCCCATTTGAATGTTGCAGGATAGCGGTGGATGCTTCCTGACCTCCGCATGTTAAACCTTCACTCACCTGAAATCCAGGTCATTCAACTTGAGAGATGTGAAGATGTTTCTCCCCTGCCCTTAAGAATTCACTCCCGACCAAACTGAATTTGTAAACACAGCCGGTAAGAAGTAAAGTCCCAAGGGAAGGGGGAATAGGGACAAAATAACAAACAGACAGAAACACTCCAAATTCCTGCTTCAGACAGCTTTGGATATTCTCGCATCTATGGATTGTGTTTCTATAAATATAAAACATGAATAACACTATTTTAGCTTATGACTTCAGACTGGTGATTATTGTTTACCTATTTAACAAACAATTCAAACATATACCTCTCAATTCTGGGCTTGTCTCCACCAGAACATTATTCATGAAGTTATGCAAATAAAACTCAGTTATTTTCTGTAAAGAAATAAGCACACCTTAGTATTTATCATCAAACATTAATACTTCCATAAAATCCTATATTGTCCATTGTAACTCACTTCTGGAGAAAATACCAGTTTAGCAAAAAAAAGGAGTCTCTTTTCAATAATTATATGCTTCTTTTATCTTTCAGGTTCATCATATCAAAAGGATTGGATTCCTGAGACAAGTAAGTATTTGTTGTGCTGGTTAAGTCTGTGAGATGAAATAACGCTTATAAAGGTCACCTTCAGTATGAGCTGACTCAAGTTTCTATGCGCGCTTTGATTTCTCAATGGTTAATGTCTTTAGTTCTTGAAACTAAAAATAAACGAGCACCTTGCCTCTAAGATTTGTTTGCTAATTCACAAACCATATGCAAAGCACACTGTCACGCAGGTTTTCTTCAAATAAAATAGTCAAATGAACTTACTTGTTCCACTCGCGCTTTATGTAATTAACCGCAACCTTACTTTTCTTTTTAGAACGGGGGCGCCTTTCCTAAGGAGACCGGAAATGCCACAAACTGGATTTCTTTGTTGTTCGGGGAAGAGTAAAGGCGTCGAACCGGAAAGCTGTCAAGAAGTCAGGGTTGCCGTGGAGATCTTTCCGATGCCAGCAGACGACGAAGGATTCACAGAAGCAGGAAGGACTTCAGGTAAGAGAAGGAAATAACGAGCGCAAGCACGTTTGCTAGTGCGCCAATGGTTTAAATAGTCTTCAGGAGGGCGGGGTTCTCTAACGCCAAGGAGAAAACGTGCTGCACATGCACCAACAGTCTTATTAAAACAACGTGCCTGATTAAAGATGCAGCACATGAAATAACGGACGTTTCCACACGTGCTTACATCTTTTGTAATGTGTCAATGCACCAAAGGCAGATTTTTATGAGATTAAGCACCAAGAAGTACAAACAAGCATTGGCAAAAACCAAACCTGAATGATTGTCAAATAGCCTGACATGGACAACAAACAAGCATTGTCAAATACAAATGAAACACTTATGAATCAGACCCTTCTCTTTATGGTTCTTTATGAGGTTAAGCATGGTTCTTTATACAAAACCCTAACAGTTGCTCCCCTCAAAGGCCATCCTACCAGACGAGGTTTTTGTGGATATCGCAAATAAAATTGTCTTACTAGTTTCGGCGCATGAATGAATGACGCTGACTCCCAAGAATTCTCTGTGGCATCATACCCTTTCCAAGCTATTAAATAATAAAGCTTTCCTTGGATTCGTTTTGCATCCAATATCCTCTGTACCTCATGCTCTAAATGTCCATCAATGGGAATGGGAGGAGGTGGGGGTTCTGACCGGGTGTCTGGATTATAGGGTTTTAATAAGGAAACATGAAAGGTAGGATGTATGGCATAATCAGAAGGCAATTCCAATTGCACAGTCACTGGATTTATAATCTGTTTTATTGGAAATGGTCCTATGTATCTTGGTAGTAGTTTTCTTGATCCTACTATGTTCAAATTCTTCGTTGAAAGCCACACCTTATGTCCAATTTGCTATTTGGGGGCATCTAATCTATGTTTGTCTGCTTGCTTTTTCATTTCATCTTTGTATTTCTTTAGATGTTTCTTTGCTTTTTCTTGAATGCCTAATAAATTAGAGAGTCGTTTCTATGACAACTGGCGTTGAGGTAGGGATTATTGTTATAGGTAATACTCTTGGGTGGTAACCATTTAAAAATAAAATGGCGTACACTGTGTTGCTGAATGTACATTGTTATTATAAATAAATTCAGCAATTGGTAATGCTCTATCCCATTCACTGGTAAACTCAGCCATTAAACATCGTAAGGTTTGTAATAACGTTTGGTTTGCTCTTTCCGTTTGACCATCGGTCTCAGGATGAAAGGCTGTGGAAAGAGCTATTTCCATTTTTAGACTTTTACACAAGTTAGTCCAAAATTTAGAGGTGAACTGACTTCCTCTGTCCGAAACAACTTTAGTTGGCAAGCCATGTAATCTCACTATTTCCTTGATAAAAATGTTTGTCAATTCTACTGCAGTAGGAAGTTTAGACAGTGGTATGAAATGTGCCATTTTAGACAAATAATCTACTACTACTAGAATTGTTGTATACTTGTTTGCTATAGGTAAATTAGTTATAAAGTCCAGACTGATTGTATGCCAGGGACTTGGAGGAGTAGATATTGGTTGTAATAAGCCAGTAGGTGCCTTATGTGAAGATTTATTTCTAGCACAGACAGGACAAGTGTTTACATAATTCTTAATATCAATGATCATGGAGGACCACCAAAAATGTTTTTTACAATTGTCTAAAGTTTTTTGGTAACCTGGATGACCAGCCAAAATTGAGTTATGATGCCATGTCATAACCTGCTCTTGTAAGTCTTTGGTTGGAACTAGCAATAGTGAGTTGTGGTAAAACAAACCTTCCTGTATTGAATTTTGAGGATCTTTTAACCACGTTTGTGCGTTCAATTTGAAATGCTCTGTTTTAACTGCTTTCATAAAATCATTTTGAATGATTGGGGCCAATATTTTTGTGGAGGAATGATAGGGGACCTATTACTTCTTTTTTAGATTCATTTGTATAACCATATCTAGACAGAATATCTGACTGCAATTGCTGTGGACCTGGCCTATAAGTAATGACAAAATCAAAAGCACTAAAAAAATTTAACCAACGCATCTGACGTGGTGTAAGTGCTTTTACAGAGCTGAAAAATTGCAAATTTTTATGATCACTAAAGTTGGTTACTGGAACTTTTGTTGCCATTAAATGATGTCTCCATTCTGTGATTGCGAATTTAATTGCCAAGAGCTCCCTCTCAGCCACAGTATAATTCTGCTCAGCAGGTAGCAATTTCTTGGAATAAAAAGCTACAGGGTGTAATTGACCATCTTGAGTATCTCTTTGAGAGAGTACTCCTCCGACTGCCATCTGTGAAACATCCTCTTCAACAAAAAATGGAAGGTCTGGATCCGGGTGTTTTAACAAAGGTGCAGAGGTGAATTTATTTTTTAGGAGATCAAAAGCTTGAGCTGCTTGATCAGACCAAGAAAATACCTGCCCTTTCTGCAATAACTTAGTAAGAGCTACCACCATCTCTGCAAAGTGAGGAATAAAACGTCTATAAAAATTAGCAAACCCCAAAACTTTCTGTACTTCTTTCACTGATGTGGGCTCTGGCCAATCTTTGATGGCACTCACCTTTTTTGGGTCCATCATTATTCCTGCCGGGGACAAACAATACCCAAGAAAGTCAACTGTGTCTGTATTAAAAATACACTTTTCCAATTTTGCAAACAAATGATTTTCTTGCAATTTGTTTAACACTGCTCTTACTTGATGGATATGTTCTTCCTTTGTTTTAGAATAAATGAGTATATCATCGATATAAACTATTACACAAACATCCAGAAATTCATGTAACACCTCATTAATAAAATATTGAAATGCAGCAGGGGCATTACATAAACCAAAGGGCATGACGGTGTACTCAAATAAACCAAATTTTGTTTTAAAAGCAGTTTTCCATTCATCATTCTCTTTTACTCTGACTAGATGATATGCCCCTCTTAAGTCTAATTTGGTATAAATTGTTGAATGGCGTAATTGATCTAATAGGACTGGTATTAAAGGTAATGGGTACTTATTTTTTATTGTAGCCTTGTTTAATCCGCGGTAATCTATACACGCGCGCAAACTTCCATCAGGTTTAGGGATGAAAAATAGAGGCGAAGATACCGGGGAGGTAGAATGTCGTATAAAGCCTGGCGCCAATAACTCATCCAAATAAGTTCTCAAATATTTAGGGGCATATTATCAAGAACGGCGTTAAAAATTATTGCCGGTTTAGCGGCAGAAAACTGCTGCTAAAGCGGCGATAATGGGCTTGATAATATGCCCTTGAGAATTCCAATAGAAGTCCATGTTCTGGTGTGAACATGGGCTTCTATTGGAATTCTCCAGGGCATATTATCAAGCCCATTATCGCCGCTTTAGCAGCAGTTTTCTGCCGCTAAACCGGCGATAACTTTACCGCCGTTCTTGATAATATGCCCTGAGTTTCTTCTTCTGAGAGAGCATAAACTCTACTATTTGGTAAAGCAGCCCCGGGTATTAGGTCTATACGACAATCATATGATCTATGTGGTGGCAATGAACTAGCTTTCACAGGGTCAAATACATCTTTAAAATCCTGATATTCAGGTGGGATACCAGGAGCAGATGTTATAGTGCCTGCACAATGTAAAATTGTCATAGGGTCATTAGGAGCTTCTTGATAGCAAGAAGCTCGACAATAAGACGAATCTAAGGTGACTGTTCGTGAAGCCCAGTTGATTTTAGGGTTATGCATTGTTAACCAAGGTACACCTAAAATAAGACCAAAAGTAGGTGTATCAATCAAATCAAAACTAATTCTTTCTGTATGACCATTTTGACATACCATGGTAATTGGACAAGTTCTCTTGGTTATCATCCCTGAGGATAGTTCAGAACCATCCACAGCACAAACTGACTCAGGGTGGGTTTTCCATTCTGTGGGTATATGTAATTCTTGAGCCAATTTAATATCCACAAAATTCCCCGTGGCTCCACAGTCTAGTAAGACCGGGACCGACTGTCGCAATTGAGTACTAATTATCAGAATAACTTGTATCACAAAGTGTCGAGGTATTCTTGGTACAGTATTGGGTACATATTTGGAGATCTGTAGATTTTTACCACTCGTGCAAGTGACCTCCCTTCTTGACGAGTTTTTTAGTTTTCCTACTCTAGAGGATTCACTACTAAAGCATTTGTCTTTTTAGGTACCTTAGGTTTGATAGGACAATCTTTTGCAAAATGTCCTGACCGAGCACAATATAAACATAAATTCAGTTTTCTTCTCCTATCTTTCTCTTCTGTTGACAAAGGTCCTTTGATTGTTCCGATCTGCATTGGTTCAGATTCTGAAAGTTTATTGTCAAATTCCTTTTTATCATGCTTTACTACTGAAAATCTAGCTTCAAATCGGGTCTTATCACCTTTTCTTTCTCCTAAGCGATGATCTAGTTTAACAACCAGATCCACAAATTCTGAATGTTCTTCAGGTAAATCTACAATGTGCGCTAAGGCATCCTTTAATTCGTCACGCAAACCTCTGTAAAATAAAGATGTGCGCTTTTCCTCTGGCCACTGGGTTTCTGTTAATAACCTATTAAATGCGGTGACATAAGTTAACAGATCTTGTTTTCCCTGTTTTAAATTAAGCAACTCATTGTCACTGGCCTGAACGTATGTATGTTTTGCAAACAGTTTAGTCATTGTTCTTTTAAACAAGGGCCAATTGTGCAAAATAGGGTCATCTCTATCAATATATGGTATAGACCAATTCGCTGCAGTGCCACCCAAATATGAGAGTACAAAAGCCACCTTGGTTGCATCAGTAGGAAATAATTGTGGTTTGCAAATAAAATGTAACTGGCATTGACTAATAAATACATTAAACTTATTACTATCACCAAAAAAGCGCTCAGGAGCAGATAACGGGACAACATTAGGCACGGCTACTGTGACAGCTTTTTTGGCGTTCGTGTTTCGCATATTTGCGGCGTGGCGTTGATTTTAACGCGGTCAGTTGACGCGTTATCTGGAGACTATCGGATGGTACCGCCGTGTTGTGAATACTTGGTTAACACGACGTAAATGTCCCGCGATGGACTGCGATGTTGAGGGTTGCGTTAAGTCACTTTTGCGATGGTTATCACACGTTCTTGTGAATATGCCCCCAAATAGTGTGCAATGCTGAACCAAAATCTAATCAGATAAAAATGTTGTACTTGAGTAAATGAAATTGTGAGATATGGTTCCATAGTAGTGGTGGAAACAAGCGGGAAAAAATCAGCTACCCCCTTTTTCCCTTTTTCAATCCCCAGCCTTTGGTGGAAATGTAGTTTTGTAATTTTTTTATTCACTGGACTTAAATTGCCTTTCTATGCCTGCAATGTTCAAATCGCAGATTTAAAGTTCTGAACATTTCATCTTTTTATATTGAGACCTGTTAGGAACAGTGTTTATTTGGAGTTATAGAATGTCGGATTTATTTAATTTGTCTGACATGATGCAATTGGCATCAGAACGTTCTGATTTAGAAGAGTTTCTTAATTATGATATAAAAGTTCATTTGTTTGAGAGGAGATTCACGTCCTTCAACATTGTGAGGTCAATTTGGTGAAATACTAGAATTTTCTTGTATTACTGCTTTCTGTTTAGGTAAGTGTGGATAATTTGGCTTTTCAACTTAAGATACTATGATAGATTATTAATCCAATTTTGCTTTTTTGCCAGATTTTTAATATGGTGGTCACAGATGCCCTAGTTGTTTTGGTGATTTCTCTATTGTAACTTTTGATAAGCTACCCATTTATTAAGTCAGTAGAAATTAATTCTAATTTTAATGCTGAAAAATAACTCAGTAGTTTAAAAATGTGTTGGCAATATAATGGGTGGTGATATCCTTCTGATCTATACATTGGACATAAGTCTAGTTTAGATTATTCAAAATTATCCCATATTGATAATAGAGTAATGGGACTGTCTGTTGCGAACTCACTGTCCCTTCTTTACATTTCCAGGATCTTCATTTGGTAATTCCATTGTCCCTATTTTTATTAGTGGAACTCTTGTGTTATAGCTAAGTGACTCTGTCCGGGGTGAATTGTAAACAGTATTACGTTTTGTGACAATAGATCATTTAAGTCAGGTAGGAGAGATCTATTAGACTTTGAAGTCAAAAGAATCCTAACTAATAAAGTAAAGTCTTCTGATATATTCTTTAGTACGGTTCGAGGTATCATAGTTTGATGATCCCCTTGGTGGATTATTCACTGGCTCTGTAATTGAATTTTTGAACCTTTTTTAGTGTCAACTGCAGAGTTCTTTTCAAGTATTTCACTATAAGTTGGTATCAAATTTCAAATCAGTTTGTATAGGAGACTTGGAACAGATAGAAGAGGAGCTATTGTCATAATCTCATGGGTCATTGAGAGATACTTGGTTACCGTCAATATTAGTATTTTTTTTGTCTTGATGTATTGTAAGAAATTGGGTTCGGGCCGCACTCATATACGAATCACAATCCTTGTCAGGGTGAACTGCAAAAGTCACTATATAAACCTGTGCTTTACCCTCTGGTAGATTAGCACAAAGCAGTCAGACTTAACTTAGAGGCAATGTGTATTTACACAACACTCAAACATTAATAAAGTAAAAATTCAACACAAGAAAAATCCCCAATCAATTTAGAAAAATAGAAAATATATTAATAAATACAATGACACCGAAGTTGCGGAACCGTAGTTAAGGATTTCTAAAGTTTATGGTGAAAACGGCACCAAAAAGACACAAAGTGCCAACTTTGGTTGTGCCGGACTGGGACAAAGTCAAAAGTTCAGGCTGACCACGGCAAAGCGCTGCTTCAGTCTGTACTGGATCCTGTTAAGCTACCTATAAAGAGCTGCACAGTGCAGCAATGTGAGGCCCTGTGTCTTTCTGTGTCATTCTGTGTCGGATCCAGTGAAGTTGCTGATCAAGAGCTTTGAGGTGCTCTGATGTGAGGCCCCATGTTGTTCTGCACCACGCTGTCTCGGATCCGGTGAAAGCTTTCATTAAGCAGGGAGGAGTACACTCTGACTCCAGTCAAGGGTCCAGGGCCTTGAGGAAAATAATTGGGGGGTCGTGACCTACTCACACAGAGGCCATAAATGGGGACCAGATCTGGACCAGTTGGGTCTGAATGATTGGAAAGCAGGACAGGCCTTTGGAAGCTTGTTGCATCCCTGTAGGTCAAACAGGAGGTCAGCCAACTGGCCTTTGGAGTCATTCTGGGGTTCTGGGTTCAAGGCAAGCATGTCCAGTCTTCTTTCTTGAGACAGCAAGACAGTCTATCTTCTGAATCTTCTCAGGTACAGTGGTGTTCTAATTTCTGGTTTTGATGTTGCCACATTTACACCCAATGCCAGCCTGTGGGTGGGGGGCACTCTTTATCTAACCATAAAACTGGTTCTGGTTAGTTCTTCCCTTTTCCCTGGGTTTCACTCAAGACTGTCTAGTGAAACAAAGGGCAGGCATGCAGGCCCAGCTGTTACCTGCATTTTCCAAAACAGGGTAGACATCTTATGAAGTCAGGACTTGAAGTCAGGAAGGGGCTGACTGCAATCCTCTGGCTAACATTTAAAGCTCACGAAGGGGCTGGGTACAACACCCAGACAATTCCTCCGGGTCCGCAGGAACTGTTCAAACATTGAAACTTATAATGAACAAGCAGAACAACTAGAGAGGAAGCTACTCGACCGTCACTATCCAAAGAAAATGGTCAAAAGAGCAAAAAAGAGGGCCAGAAACAACAATCGGGAGGCACTACTGGAGAATACTCCTACAGAAAAAACAAACAGAATTGTGTGTGTGACCACATACACCCCAGTATCCAACGCCGTACAAAATATCATACGAAAGAATTGGCACATTTTGGACAGTGCAAAGAAACAGTGGGAACCACCAATGTTTGCGTTCAGGAGAAACAGAAGTCTACGGGACGAGCTGGTGCATGCAAAAACACCGCCCCAGGAGAGGGAAGAACAACCCACACTCTGGAATTTCCAGAGACTGACAGGACACTACTCGTGTGGGGGATGTGTCGCATGCCCACTAACTACCACCACTAAAGAAGTGGACATAGGCACCACTAATCCTTGGAAACTCAAAAACTTCAGTAATTGCAACATAGAGAATGTAGTATACCTCCTCACCTGCCCTTGTGGTCTTATGTATGTGGGCATGACCACAAGGAAAATTAAGGTCCGCATAAATGAACACCAGAGTACCATCAGATGCAAGAAAACCAACACGAAATTGACAAGGCATTTTTTAGAACAAAACCACAAGGACACCGACCTGAAATGGGTGGTCCTAGAGGTAATGAAGAAACATAAGACGGACAGGACCAAACCCCTACATATCAGGGAACAGCGGCGGGTCTACCGCCTTCGGTCATGGGAAGAGGGGCTCAACGATGAGATCCCATGGTTACAGCTGGGACGTTAACCAACTAACCCTTCTGTCCACACACCATGATAGCTGGCACCCGTATACCAACTGTCCCATGATTACTTTTGTGCTTTATACATCCACCGTTTAGACTATTGTTCAGAACCCTTCTGAACCTATGGTCTTCCTGGAAGGCATAAGGAGACTAGCCTGCTTAGCACACCTACATATGTATTTTTATATGTTGGCCCAGTGTCCCAAAAAAACGTTGCTTTCATAAAAAAACCCTCTTATAATTTGACAGGAAAACCCGCTCGCGAGCAGCGGTTTCAAGGTAAATACACCATGGTTACCAGGTTTTTTGATAGCCCTTATTGAACCCCCTTTTTCACAATACGGAACAGCGCTGACACTGTACTTCTTTCTTCTACTTTGACAGGAAACCCTCACGCGGGTTACGATTTCCAAGAATAACAAACCCTTGTCACCAGCTTTATTGTTAGCTCTTTTTGAACGCTTTTTCTCACAATACGGAATAGCGCTGACACCGCTTCTCCTACGCTATTCGTTGCTTCTCCAGCGTGAGGCGGTGGGGTTTGCGCTCACGTGATGCTCCGCCCCCACACTCAATTGGCCATCCTGCAGCATACGCAATACTCAGGACATGCCGGTTTTCCTCATGATGACAAGTACACGTGGGCTGAACTACCCCCAAAACTGCAAGTCGCAACCCTATTTGCGAACAGAGAACGCTACCATGGTCAGGCAGCAGCCTGTCTCTCAGTTGATCATACCCATTTGGACACCGGATTTCCGGATCCGGCTGCGCGACAACAGGGGAGACTATTTCAAGCTAGTCAGGCAGCGCGAGAGCATATTTTTAGCAGCGCATTTTGGGACACCGGATCCCACAAACTGGCAGTCACTTTACTTAATCACGGTGTTTAATTACCTTTCACTGCCGATTGAGAGCGCTATAAATATTACAAGCCTTTCTCTCCCATTTATCGTCGGAGAGGAAAGGAGTACACACCTAGGTGTAAACACCCGAGACGCACCTTGAGGCAGTAAGAGAGTGTTCGTGGGCATGCTTAGTTGACTGAATGAGGTTGTGAGAAAGGGAGTGCTTACAGGCTCCCATTAGTTTTAAGATCTTCTGATGCACAGCTTTCCGTTCAACTTGTGCTGCATGTTGCTTTTGTTTCCTACAATTTTTTAGAGTTCGACTACAGGGGTCTTCCTTCCCCCTTCCTCCTATGGGGCATGTAGGTTCCTGTCCTAGGGTAAGATATGTGAGATAACCTCTCATATAAAACATTTCCATACTCAAGTGTGTGCACAGATGAGTGTCACGTGTCACACATATAGCCACTCACTGTAAGGACTGTGCATGTGGTTGAATGACCTTTTAGAAAGTGACCCAGGTGATTCTCATTGTATTTTCTGTGTATATTTTGTCTTTCAGGCTTAAAAAACGCAAGCCTTTCTCAAGTGGAGTGTGACATAGGTCACCCCACAAAGTGGTACCTTCTCACCACAATTTGGTAAGAACGGAGCCCCCCCCCTTTTTCTCTTTAGGTCCTGATGAATGCCACAGACCCAAACGGGCCAAACGGCAGAAACATGTCGACCATATTCACCACTGTGGGGGGACAATAAAATCCCCATTACACCGTTCACCTGCTTTTAATACCATATAGCTGCCAGTCACATTAAAACTTAAATTTGGTAACTATAATGGTTTTTAATCTCACTCCCTCTTTCACGGGCACCCACTTAGTTTAGAAGTGCATCCCTGTCGTCAGGTGTATGCCCGCCCTCTACCAAACCGAGTTTCTAGAGGGCGGGGACTGGCCAATGATGAAGCATGACACCTGGTGGTGTGTGAGACCAGTCCTTCACTTTTTGAGAGATGCCCACACTCACAATTTAACACTTGATGTGTCCCTTCCTGTACATGAACAAACCGCTTTTCAAAATGCCATTTTGTAACTTCCATGTGTGCTGCACGAAGCAGCACACATGAAAGTTACAAAATGGCATTTTAGGTTTGTTTATGTGCAGGAAGGAACTCCTTCCTACACATAAACAAACCTCCCTGCTCGCAGACACCCTTGCACTCTGGTGCAAGGGTGCCTGCGCTGGCGCTAAGTTGTGTAACTTAGCGCCATCGCAGGGGGAAATGCCAGGCTGAACCATATCCTTGTTAATATGCTGCAGCCTGGCGTTTCTGAAGTGGCGGAGAGAGGCGTTAAGGTAAGACGGCTATCGCCTCTCTCCGCCACTTCCTTGGTAATATGCCCCAATGTGTTGGTGTCTTAGAGAAAGTGATCGCTTACCATTAAGGGCCTTATTACGATGTGAGTGGGAAAGCCTCCGACCGCAGGTTTTCCGACTCACATCGTAGGTTTCACTTTTGACCGCCGCATTACAATGCAGGTGGTCAAAAGTGGAACCGGACAGTCATTCCGGCTGGATTCTGACGGGCTCAAGGAGCTCATCGGCCAGTTGGAACCGACATGTAATCCCTATAGGATGGCGTTTCCGCCGTCGGGATTACGATGTCGGTTTCTAACAGGCTTTCCATTCCCGGCATTCCGACATGGAAAGCCTGCCAGAAATAGACTTTGGGGGCCCCTAGCAGGGCCCCCTTCTCCCTGCGGCCTCCGATTGGGGGCCAAGGGGGCACCTTTGGTGCCCCCCTGTAAAGCTCTTCACTGTGTGGCAGGCACCGTGAGGTGCCTGCCACATGGTGCAGGGATTGGCACAAACTCTCATTTCTCTATGGGAGTATGTGACTGCACCATGTGCATCATAATCATCATAATAAGGTATGGGGATCCGCTGACCCGGTACCGATACCTCCCAACATTGTAATAAGGCCCTTAGTGTTTCTATCCAATGTTGATGATAAGTCTGACTTCTGCATTGTCTCTGTTATCTTGAAACAGTTGCATTATAATTTCTGTCTGCCATTTTGTGTTGGTGAATTTGTATTGTTAAATTGACTGTAGACTTCAGAGGTTCAGTTGTCTCCTTATTTTGTACATTTTCAGATTTCAAACCATATTGGTTGGTCAAACAGCTAACAATTCTCCTATGGACTTGGTTAATTCTTTTTTCAATTTCTACAGATGAGATATCCTGTATTTCTCTGTATGAGAAGCTATAGAATTCTGTTTTTTAGATTTCCTTTCTTTCGCTTTTACTTCCTTCCAAAACCTACTCCCAGGCAGCAAAAGCCTACGGCTGTTGCACAATGATCAGTGCCTATCTACAGCCCAGCCAAGCTGGAGCACCAAATCATTCCCGTCACGAAAACCACCACCATTGATTTTGAGCAACCACCAACTAGCATAGCATCTGGCATCCGGCAATGGCAAGCAACAGAGCAGCATCCACCTTCAGGCTCCCCTGAAGACAGGAACTGCAGCCACTGATATTATCAGATTACCTCCACATAAAATGGTTCACTCTAAACTGAAACTCTGGGATGCTGGGATGCCAAAATCAGAGCAGAAGTAGATGCAACTTGTAGTAAGGCATACAAGATATCTGACATGTTTGTGACAAAGTAACCCATCTGCTAATCTTTAAATAAGGTGAACTTTAAAACATGTATGATCTCTATGAAACATTGGATGAAATCCAACTTGCTAAGAGTAGATACAGCCACAAATGCTTTTTCTTCATTTGCCAATCCCACCATTTGGAATTCTTCTTGGTAGCCTGATGAACTGGAAACAGCGCCTCCACCAGTTGCATCTGCAAGAAATCTAGGAGCCATCCTTGACTCCAAACTCTCCATTCAAGAACATATTCTGCTTTTCCATTTCTTTTGAAATCATAAGGAAGACATTCCTGTAGATTATTCATAGTAAACAGTCATTCAAGCCACTGTAACTTCCAGACTGGACTGCTACATGGCAATCTACACATGACTCACAAAGAAACAAAGTAGGAGTTCAGCTATTCCAAAATGCAGCTGCTCAAGTACTTATGGGTCTAAAATATCTGATCATATCTCACAACACTTGCACCTGTACACTGGCTCATGATTTAAAATAGTTGTCTTTTTAAGCCATTTTACTTCTGCCACTGGGCAGTGACTGGTACTGGTCCAGACTGTATTCAAAGACCCTTTAAACACTGCCAAACTTCTTTCTCTTTGCAATTCAGCAAAACATCTTGGGGCTTATTTATAAGCCCCTTGCGCCGCCTGTGACTCACTTTTTGTGAACCTCCGGTGGCACAGGAGCCTGCTCCATATTTACCAGGCAATACTAAGCCACTTTTTTTGGTTTAATGCTGCCTTGTTAATATGGTTTCCTTTAATGCAGTTTTCTGCATTAAAGGGGCGTGCAATGGGTGTTGCTGGGGACGTTCCCAGCAACACCCATGGCTTTGTGATACTGCCCCAGATTTACGAGAAATCGTAACCCGGAGGCAGTGCCAAAAACGTATGCCTCCCCATTGAAGGCGTAAGGGAGGCACAACGAGGAGAAATATCTTTATTTCTCCTCGTTCTGCAGCACACATAGAAAGAGGATAAAGCCTCTTGTGATTGTTTTTGTGCTGGAAGGTTTTCCTTCCTGCACAAAAACAATCATCCCCGCAACGCAGGCACCCTTGCACGATGGTGCAAAGCTGCCCACGTTGGTGCACAGCAGCCCATTGTGTGCCAAGGCAGGGGAAAAGGACAGGAATGTGCTGTATCTGATAGATACGGCGCATTCCTGACATTTTCTTTTTTTCATAGGGCAGCGCTGCAGGAAGGCCTGCGGCGCTGTCCTATGAGAAAAAGTCATAAATGCTTTCTAGGCCCAGATGCTCGAGGCTAGGCAGCCATTCCTTTAGCTATCTCACATCTAAAGCATGGAAAGAATTGACTGTTCATCTTGACCAAGAAACCTCACATCAGGAATTAAAGAATGATCTGAAGACTTTTTTCTTCCCACTGTCTTCTATAGGTTTCGGCTCATCTGTATACCTTTTGTACCCCTAGTAATCTAGCATCAGAACATCCTTTTATAGGTATTTGCCGCATTCATACATTTCCTATGCATTCATTTGTTTATTCTCCCATCCATCATCCATTTGAATAGATAACTGTTACAGTGTTGTAAACAATGTTAGCTATTTTTGGGGTAAAAAGGTACTTAATTGCCATGTGAGGACTGTTGCACACTTAGGGCCATATTATCAAGAACGGCGCAAATATTATCGCCGCTTTAGGAGGCTTGATAATATGCCCTATAGAATTCCAATAGAAGCCCAGGTTTGATGTCCTTGACACCAGAACCTGGGCTTCTATTGGAATTCTATAGGGCTTATTATCAAGCCCCTTATCGCCGCTTTAGCGGCGGTTTCCTGCTGCTAAAGTGGCAATAATGTTTGCGCCGTTCTTGATAATATGGCCCTTAGATTTTTAGTACGTGTATTTTATTTTAAATGTAGGTAGCATGTTTTCTGTATTGTATGCACTTTAAGCTTGCACATTAGTATGTGTATGTTGATAATCTTTAAATAATGTTTGTCGAAATATATGCCTTTGATTTATTTTAAGGTTTAGCACGGACTTTGCATTTCATGACATCTTAGGTTTTCTAGTTTTGTGAAGAATAAAGCAAGCACATCCCAAATCCTTGCTGTTAGTCAAACTTAATTTACCCTCACCTCTGTATTTTCAGACAAAATTCATAGCTTGTTATATGTTCAAGTATGTTACAATTGTGATTAATGAAGTTTAGTGATATGGTACTGGAATAAAAAAAACGTAGCATGTACAAAGAAGAGCTATATCATATAGAATGATGCATGGAATTAATTAAACAAATGAGTACGATCTAGGACGCTAAATCATATTTAAAGTATCGAATAGTAAATCAAGTAATTGCTGCAAAAAAACGAATTGTTTGTATTTATTTTTGGTAACTTTTTTCACGAAGACTAATGATGTTAAAAGAGAAACTTTTTATTTTTGATGTTGTTAAAATCTGTGGTTAGGTTTCTTCTGGTATTCTAAACATACACAAACATTGATGTGTGTACCATATTTGTATTTAAAATTGACTAAATTCTTATTGGTTTGGGGATTTTTTATATTGGGTTTGCAGTGTAGTTCTATATATATATATTTTTTTTAAACCTATTTTATTAGATTTTGATAGTACCACGAGGGCGAAGGCCCAACAAAATCCACATACGGATACATAATTAAGAATTCGCCAAATGTGCGGATATCAAAGGGTACAATTTGTATATATAACATAAAATTGCAATAACAGTACACTGAACTCTGCGCACATGCTCTGCCACCCCACCCATATTGATAGACAAATAACAATTTCCCACACACCCAAATAGACAGGACAGTACGACATATCTAATAATCTGCAACCCTCCCACAAACCTACTTTTACGGGGTTTGTGATGGTAAAGGGGGAAGATCTATGCCCCGGTAAGCTGCCCAACGGGACCAGATCTTCCTATGTTTTTGGGGACAACCCCTCGCCTGGAATACCGCCATTTCTGCGCCCATACACTTGTCTGTAGTTCTATATTTTATATCATTTTTATAATATCTCTGAACATTTTTGTGCTGTGACTGGGCAGATGTTTTGTTTCTCTGCAGTAATATTCATGAACATTGGCATTTATACACGGTCACATGTTCTAACATGCCCAGTGGCAGTGCATACTTTAAACGTAACCACAATATTGTCCAGAAGTATGTAGGATAATGGGCGAGATGATCGCTTGCTGACCTAAATGGGTTAGTAGGTGGCTCCTCCTTGCAAGTGTAAGTCTACGGCCACAGAATTACTACTCTCTCAAACGTACTCTCACCGAATGAAAAAAATTAATTCTCAACAAGATATACAAAGACTGCAAGAATTGCAAAAAGCCATTTTGGTGGCAGTAAACTCACTTAAGCCTTCTTCACATGAAGCATCTAAACAATCTGCTTGCCGCATAATATTAATGAAACGTTTGGCAAGCAGATCTTATTCACCTGAATCCATTTAAGACCCGTCATCTAAGACCTCAATTATCAGTACTACAGGGCTCCACAGTGCACAGTCACACCTACTACAAACTCTTTTCCACCCAATGCCCCTAAGCCTTAACTTATGACTCAAGTACAAGAAAGAGTCACTGTGATATATAAAGGGCTCTATGAAATTTAAGTTAGGCCATGAATGTGGTTCATTGGGGATACTCTGATTTGGCACACCCATACCCATGTCCATTTCTTGTCCAGGATGGATGTAACTTCAGAATAAAATATTACCGGAGCCGTTTTAGCCAAAATGTGATTTAGAGGCTGACAAGCTGACTAGTAGATGTCTTGAAACTTGGCATACCTTTGCAGGTATGGTACCACTCTGCCCATGCAGTCTAGGATGTGCTGTCCAGTGCCTAAAGCCCCATCCGGCAGGGACTGGACCTTCAAAGTGAAAGCCATTGCTTATCTTGCGTCTCACTGGGGATTCCTGGAAAAGTTCAGCTGGAGGGGCCCCAGACTCCTCCCCAGACCGACGCCACCCTGTCTCAAGCAGGATGGGTGACTCTGCCCGGCCTGGGGGACCAGGGCTCCCAGGAAACAGCTATAGGTTCACATGCCTCTCACTGGGGATCACCGGAACTGTTCAGCCTGAGATGCCCTAGACTCCTCCCCATTGTGACAGCACCTTGCCCCGTGCAGCCTAAGTGGCTCTTCATAGCAGCTGAACCAGGCTTCTCAGGGGTAAGTCATGGCTTCTCCCTCGGCTCACTTGTAGATTCTTGGAGCTGGTCGTGCCATATTTGAGGATGTAGTAAGATGTTGAAACATGAGGATCTAAGCCAACTCTTTGGGCACAGGGTTTCCCCACAGAGGTTTCTAGGTATATTTCATACAGAGGTGGCTGGCAGTACACATTTTACCAGATCGGAGGCCAGGTACTGGGACTGAACAGAGACGAGGCAGTTTCCCAAAGCCAGTGAATACATACAGACATAGGACTCCACAGACAGCCACAAGCTCCACTCAGCCACGTTCTGTGGGTGTTTCACACCCCGGGGCAGTCCAGTCACCTGCACCCCAGTTGGTCAGGCACACTGGTGGCATAGCTCTGCCACAGGACCTGGAGGGCAGGTCCTTTGACGGGCGATTTAGACATTGGGGAGATGAACAGAGCAGAGCCTCCTGAAACAGCCTCAGCGGTGCCCTGGGAGGGTCCCATCTGAAAGGCATAGCCCCGTGAGGAACCCAGGGCCACAAGGTGCATTTCAAGTGTCGGTGATCAATGTGCCCTTCAATTTACACTAATTCTTGCAGCTGGCTGCATTCTTCATCAATGCAGGAGCCAAGTGATCTACCACCAGCAGAGGTGAGAGGAAGACAGTACCAACCCGTCCGCCGCAGGCAGTGAGAAGTCACAGCTCCTCATCATGCTTCCCCTTTGGGAGTCAGCCACAACAAATCAAAAAGTTTTCAGGTGATCAGCCCAGCAGCCTTATATGGCAAAGTCAAGCAAGCAAGCAGTTTCACCACCGGCCAACCCTGACATCCAGAGGGATCCTCAAGAGACTTCAAACCTCAGCCCAGACACACAGGATCAGACAACCATGTAACTAGCAGTGAGGGAGGGTCGCTTCACCTGCACATCAGCCACCAATAGCCCACCAAGGTCAGAGGGAGCCAGGGCTCAAACCCTGAGCATCAAGAGTTCCCTGTCATGCCACCAAGCTGGAGCCCCCATGCCTGGTTGTGATACACAGTGGAGAAGTGTCAGGTTACATCCCACCATCGCACAGACTCACACAACCACCAAAGGTGAGAGTGCATTAAAGCCTGAGTGGCCAGGGCCAGATTCCTTTCACCCATCGAAGCGCTAATCACACACAACCAATAATGTTCATGCCTGGAGCATCTCTGAGCATCACATACCTGTCATTGCCTGATCTAGTGTGTCCGAATGCAACTTGTCCGCTTTGAAGCTAAACACTGACCACTGGAGTTGCACAGCACAGCAAGTTAGCATGGAAGAGTTTCTCTTGTTATTGAAATCAACTAGACAAGTCATACCACCATCTAAGAATAGTCATGCACAACCACCCACAGAATTGAGAAAGAGCCACCAAACTGTCAATCCTTTCCATGTCTGGGACGGCTTCCCATGTTGAGTCAAATTAAGCAGCAAACTTCATTCCTGGTAATCTGTTTCCCTCAATTCATTCATGTTTCAGCTTTTCAACTATACTTGCCCTCTGGAACCCAAAGACTTTATTTTTCCAGATGATGCTTTGAGGGTAATGGGAATAATGCTGCCGCATTTATGGTTAGAGCTACAACAGTATCAAATTACCTTCAAACCTCCAGCTTTCCATCTTGATTAATGAAAATATTATTGGGAAATGCTTTTGCTTTAGTTCATCTTGCATCAGTCTACAAATTTGACCTCAAGCGGCACAATACAAATGTCCTCTTAATCATGGCCGCAGTTCAAAAACCACCTGAATAAAACATATTCCATCATTCATAGATGAAGTATACAGGCTTCCAGCCTGCTTTAAATGCTCTAATGTTTTACAAACTTCAGACTCCAAGGACACTCCATCAAATGCATCAAAGCCAAGGAGAGAGGCAGGGGTGGTAGCTCGCCTCACAGGAGTCAGCCACCTCGAACCCAAGATCCAACTACGAGCTTTTTAACTTCAGCAACTTTAATATATGCTATTACAGCTGGAATTACCACAGCTACTGGCATCAGTCATGCCCTCCAATAGATCCTCGTTAAAGGATTTGAAGGGTATCAAGCTAATACCAGAGCCTCAAAAGAGTCCTATATAGTTATTTTCTGTCATTACATCCCCAAGTCAGGAGTGGGTAATTTGAGCACATTCTGCCTTCCTTGGATTTGTAGCCATTTTTCAGGCTCCCTCTCTGGAATCAAACCTCATTACATGTGGTGACCATGGTAGGCACAGAAAGTACCATCAAAAGTTGATAGGGCATGCATCTGAATATATCATAGCTGTCATAGTAATGTGTGATTGTCTCACGATTATTTAGAGTCACCAGAGTGGCTGAGCGAGCCCAGATTGGTCTAGGTCTGATAAACTGGAAAGTCACTTCTCATCGGCATGTGTTAGTGCTAGAATTACCACAGTTATCCAAGTAACAGATGGAGTGTTCATATGAAGCATAACTAATTTAATGTGTCATTCACAGTTTAACTGTAATGGCCATATGTACACAACTTAATCTTTGAGACAAGCATATGCTACTGGCAGGATCAACCAGGTAGCTGCACCTGCTAGAGGAGGAGCCACATGCCCATCCAAAAAAGACCATTGCACGCCTCAAGGCCTGGATGAGTGGAAAGGCCCTGCTACCTGCAGAGGCTGGGTGGATATGATGATCCCCGAGGCACCGCCAACCCTGTCTGCTATGACACAATGGAATGGCGAAGCATGGCTATAGTGAGACACAGTGGTTATGGCCTCACCACCAGCATGAGGCAAAAAGGAGACACCATGAAACAGTCTTGCTGAGCTGGTGGAGAAAGGTAAATGGTGTGGCACACTGGGACTGGGCCTCCAGACCACATCCAGGTCTGGTCCATCCAACTCCTCCATTTCCTCTGGTCAGACTACTAGGGGGCAAGCTTGTCCTTTGCTCTGTTGGATGGGACCACTTCAGACGTTGGTTACCCAGAAGGCTGTTTCTTGGTTGAAAAGTCCTATGTGGTGTACAAGCTCTTTGCTTGAAACAAATGCTGAGGCTGGCCTACCAGCCCATACCTAAAGAGATCAAGTATGCCCAATTGAGTATAGTACAGTGCTGGCTAGAAGGTCCCCAAGCAGGCCGCAGGGATGTTTACTACAGGTCCCTTCCTCCTCTCCTGGATGGCTGGCTCCTGGAAAGGCTGTTCATGCAGGGGTGGAGGACTGGCACAGACCCAGGTCACTCTGGCCAGGGCCTTTGCAGTGCCCATGGAGAATAAACAGATAACCAACAGTTCCTGAGCACCTTGTCCCTGCTAATCCAGAGGAAGGCCACTAGCCTTTCTTGTAATGCCCACACAGAGGGTGACAAAGAGGGCATTCGTGAAAATGTATCTGACCCCCTGGAGCCCTATCCGGACTTAAAGCATAAAATTATCCTTCATTAGGACTCACTGGCATCACCGAGCAGGCCACCCTTCCCCCGATGTTTACCTTTCGAAACCCTTCCTTTTCACTTGTAATTGTGGATCCCTAACAGGCTCCTCATTCATAGTTGGAAGGCAGCTGGGGGCATGGGGCAGGCCAGCCAGGGCAATCGCAGTGCCCATGGAGAATTATCAGACAATTGACAGGTCCCACTAACATGGGAGAAGACCACAAGTCTGCGCACACTAGGTGACAGAGGAGGGCACTCAAGCAAACGTATCCAAGTTCCGGGAGCCCTGGCTGGGCTTTATGCATCAAATTATCCCTCATAAGGTCTTCCAGGCATCACGGAGCAGGCCACTGTGCCTGGGGTGTTTCTTTTTGGAAACCATAACTGTTCTTTGGGAAGCCTGGCTCTTGGACAGTCAGGGATAACCTTGAAGGACCGAGGCCCCTAGGAGCATAAGCAGGTCCAGTTGGGGCCCTTGCAATGCCCATGGAGAATGACCAGAAAACTGATAGACCCCAAGAACCTTGTCCTTACTAATATGAAGGAAAGGCATCCGATAGCATCATGTACTCCTATTGGGCATGCTACTAGAATGCTGGGCCCAAAGTAGAGCCATCTGGACACACTATACCTTCTAGAAAGCTTTCCTGCTTAACTTGGCGAGACACAAATGAACTTTGCAGGATGGGGCTCAAAGCCTAAGCCAAGTCTGTGGCCCACACAGGAACAGGAAACCTCCATGGAACCCTCACCCAGGCCCAACTCAGGGATTTTCACCCTGGTAAAGCAGAGGAGCCCTGCTCAGGCCAGTGGAAGCACATTATGGGCTCTCTGAGACACGGTGGGCCGGAGCTAGAAACCCATGTCAAGGAAGCCCTAGGCCTGGGGCTCTGGTAGAGCTTTCCACCCCACAGAGAGCAGAGACTAGCCATCTGATTGTTTGTATACAGCTTGCAGAAACCTTGCACAGTCTGGGGAGAGAAAGAAGATGGACTGCAAGTCATCCACACCATCATCCCACTAATATGCAGAAGGTTCACTAGCCATTCTTTTAATCTGTGAACACCAAGTGGCAGAGGGTGACATTCAAGCAAGTGTATCTGACCTCCATGAGCCGTGACTGTGCTTGAAGATTGAAATGATCCCCCATTAGGACTTACAGGGCAGCTTGGATTTCTGTAAATGTAGTCACTGTGTAAAGTGATGTGTTTTGTTTATTTTTTTAGGTACAAACTGTTGTGTCCTGTGACACAAGTAGACGCTGGTAGCCAAGTAGAGTTCATAAGTACCTTTATTCAGTAGCTAGTCCAAGTACATCCAGATGGTATACAAGTACATCTGATAAGTACTCCAGGTAAACAGGTGATGGTGATGTAGGTTAGCCTGTAGTCAGCCCTTAGTCCCATGTAACAGCAAACCCCACCAGGAGCAGCCTGCCTGCTGCTCAGCCCATCTCCAACTGTCATTCCTCACTCACACAGACACCCAACATTCCGTGCATCACTGAATTCCCAACATTCTATAGTAAACATACACACTGGCTGAGCAGCAGGAAGATTGGTAAACTACAAGATATGAGTAAACTATGCAGGGCATAACACATCCCCTCCTTTTAAAATGAAAAACGAAAATAACAAATACAGGTGAAGATTAAGAGAAAGACTATACACAAGCAAAGTTACAAATGCAAAAAACAGTTCAAAACCCAGGGATGTGCAATTATGTAAACATCACGAGAGGGTCAGAGCCATTTGAAACAGAAAGAATGAATAGCTTACAACCAATAAATTGAGTAAAATAACCCATCCTCTCCCAATAAAATAAAATGAGAAAACTTCGTTGCGAATGGCAAAGGGCAAATACACACCCCGCAACTCCGATCCCTACTGCACGGGAACAAATAAAAAGACAAGATTCCTCACGTAAGGAAACCTACGTACGTTGTGAAAATGGGGATAAAAACCATCTTTCACACCTCATGTAAGGGACAAACACTTGGGACAGTGACCCATAAAGTCATCCCTCCTGTAAGGGTCTAAGACTTTAACCTTGTATATGGGACCGTAACCCATGAAAACACACCCTGTGTAGGGGTTAAACGTAAACATACCCCGTGTAAGGGTTACCAAATCGAACAACTCTAAATGGGAACCGTACCCATGAACCAATACCAACCCAGTGTAAGGGTTAAATGTAATGTTAATTGGAGCAGTCCCAAAAAACATACCCCGTGTAAGGGTTACCAAAACGCACAGTTGTAAATGGGAACAATACCTATGAATCCACCCCTGTGTAGGGGCCGCGTATAACGCTTTATGGGAAAGGGAATCGTACCCAAACCCATGCCCATCCCTAATGAAAGGGAGAATGTAGTACCCCGTGTAAGGGTTACCAAAATGCACAACTGTAAATGGGTACAATACCTATGAACCCACCCCTGTGTAGGGGCCGCGTATAACGCTTTATGGGCAAGGGAATAGTATCCAAACCCATGCCCATCCTTAATGAAAGGGAGAATGTAGTACAGCTACCCACTAAAAAAAAAAAAGTAGAAAAGGACGTCCTTTGGCCAAGAAAACCTAAACTGTGGAAGCTGGCACATGTAAACTGTAAACTCAAATCCCTCAAGCATGGATACTAAACAATGCAAACACTTTGTACTAGCAAGGCAAAACCATTACTGTAGGAAAAAGTAAAACCAGTAACTACGCCGGTGAGCGACTTCTCACCCGAGCTGTGTGTACACTCCCAACTTGTGCACACCACAATACATAAAAAATGAGTCTTGTCTGAGAAAAACACTAGAGTTGACACTCTCAGCTGACGTAAATAGAGTTCTTTGCAGGCTTACAGTGGAAGCAATAGTGCAAACCATAAAAACACGTGAAGAGAACAAAAAAAAATGTCACCGTTGCAAAAAAACCATTACTAATAACAGGCATGGTGAAAGTCATTCTCCAAACCAGACGGGCAGGAGACAGCTCCATAAGGTGAAAGCAAAAGCAACATTACCTCAGAAATGGATAAAAGGCAGAGTCTCACCAAAGAAAAGTCCTGAGTACACACAGGAGGCAAGGAAGACGAGACAACGTGAAGAACATCGTCCCGCGATGGCGGTCCTATCAGCATGACTCCTTCAATTAACTTTAATGAAAATGCCCCAACAGACAAAGACGTGGTTGGCAAAACAGACAAAAGCATAGATGACTAACTTGCTGTAGCGCCAAACTCAAAATGGCGGCACGCACCATTGACGCAGCCCCTAATGGCTAACGGTTCGTCCATGCACCAAAACGTCAGAAGAAGATAAACAGGCGTCACAGAGGTACTCGTAGAGCTGAAAATGGAGGAGTCAGACGAGCTGCTCGCGTCACTATGCAAGTAGGTGCGCGCGCTGGATGTGACACGCGCCACTCTTTTGAATAAGAATGAAGCGGTTGAACTGGCGCTGGCTCAAAGGTGGCTCAAATGATGCCAATGATAATAGACGAAAAGGGCTCACCTCAACAGTTCAATCCAATGCTCCTACGCCAATTCACCATGCTTGGCTAATGTATTCCATGCCTCTGTACATGTAGAGTAGATGGCCAGGAATGCGATCTTTGCCAAAACGGCCTCCACACGCTGCCAGCTTCAATTGAAGCAACAATTACAAAATGATCTCAGCTGCCTAGAGCTTGGTAATTTCAAGCGACCGTTTCTGTGTGCTCCAGTGCAGACATGTATAAACTTGTAGAAGTCTAGGAGCACATAGAAACCTAACGCAGGCACCTCCCAAACATCATTTTTCATGCACCTCCAAAGTAGCACCCGCATCTGGCAATAGACATACTTTGAGCATGACAGATGCCCATGTAGAGCTTGACATAAGCTGCATCCAAGAAATGTGTGTGCAAGTAGAAAGTCATTACCAAGGAGCAAGCTTCCCTTGATGGCGCCGGTCTTGTGGCAAACACACAGTACAGCACGCTTTTGTTGGGGCTGTCCGATGTACAGGACACTAGTGGGGCTGCGGAGTGTGCTGTACCAGTTTCTTTTGTACCTTTTGTGGCATCTTGAGTTACAATGATTCCTCTTGTGTTGCTTCTTGTGTTGCCTCTTGTATGCTTGATGTAGCGTTGTTTCGTAGTTGTCTGTGCTAGAAAGACCTGTGGCTCCTTCTCACCCTGTGGACTGTTTAAAGATGTCATCTTCTGTTTCCTTGACCAATTGTGGGGATAAGTAGGCAAGTGGGAAAGTCTCCAACTCGTCGCTTGTTGCCAAAATATGTTGTGTCCTGTGACACAAGTAGACGCTGGTAGCCAAGTAGAGTTCATAAGTACCTTTATTCAGTAGCTAGTCCAAGTACATCCAGATGGTATACAAGTACATCTGATAAGTAGTCCAGGTAAACAGGTGATGGTGATGTAGGTTAGCCTGTAGTCAGCCCTTAGTCCCATGTAACAGCAAACCCCACCAGGAGCAGCCTGCCTGCTGCTCAGCCCATCTCCAACTGTCATTCCTCACTCACACAGACACCCAACATTCCGTGCATCACTGAATTCCCAACATTCTACAGTAAACATACACACTGGCTGAGCAGCAGGAAGATTGGTAAACTACAAGATATGAGTAAACTATGCAGGGCATAACACAAACCGTCTCCAGTCACGTTGGCAGGGCACATTTTGCACCACCCAGGTGGGTGTGGTAAAGGCTTCACAGGAGCAATCTTATAACCCCTAATTATTATTTCACACACCCTAATTTATAGTCAAATAAATCCTACTGCACCAGTCTTTAATATGATTATTATAACAGTAAATGTAGTTTGAGAAAACAACAGTTCAGTGCTGACAAACAATAAACATATTGTTCTCATAAACATTTCAAAAATTGGACATTGTGATCAATGAGAGGTACTCTGAAACATTCTAATTTAGCTCAAAAAGAATGTGACCAATGCAACAATATCAGATCTGATCGGAAGATGCTGAACCGAATCCAGATAGAGGAATGTGACTCAGCTGGTTATTGTGTTATAATATACTGCAAAGAATATATCATAAGGTAGCATTATTTCATACATTAAACTTGTCCTCTGAAGTTTGTAATAGTTTTCTTATAATTTTGTCCCCTAATCTCAAAAGCTGCAAAGTGGAAACAAGGTCATCCGAATTGTGTATTGGCATTACCCTGTCCATGACTGAGATTAACAAGGACATATCCTACCTTGTACCTGCCTTTAATTTTTTATTATGGATAACTCAGCAATTGTTGACTTTACATTCATTATTTCACTTTCCTTGCCCAAATCCACGTTATTTGATGCTCTTATTTTTAATATGTCTTGGTCTGTTTTAATTTGCTTTTTAATTTATATTATGCTTATCTCTGTGACAGGTTTATGTGTCTGATGTATACAAAGATATTTGGGCATAGAGTGTTTAGGTAAAATCGAATTTAGTTATGGGCAAACATGCTAAAACCGGGGAGGGGAGTTCTTGGTGTTCGTCTTCTATTTCTGCCCTTGTGGATGCTCCTACTCTCTGAGTGGACCAGGAGTGACAGAGAGTGAAAGTGGAATTATCTGTCTTATTACTCTTTCTTCAAGCAGCTCAAAATCCTTTCAGGATCATCCATAAGGTTAAAACTAGAATGAAAAGGAATGTGCTTCTCCTTTGTCATTATTGTGCCAGATGTTTATGCTTTGATCCTATATATCTTGCATACTGTATGCTTATATGGTAGGTTTTACATTGTAGGGACTTACACATATTTAGAGCATCTAATTATTAAATATGCAGGGCCAGATGTACTATTTACCGTTTCCAAGCTACTGGTCTCAATTTGATGAAAAACAAACATGTAGGCAACGTTTATTGTCCCTGGTGAGATGGAGCCTGTGGTACAGGTAAAATACATTCTAAATGATTCCTGAGGTTCTGGTTCTTGTCCCTAGAAGGAACATCTAATTCTAGCTATGTTGACCGGAGATACTATGTACTAGAGCTATAACAAAGGACTGACCACCACTGGATCCACTTCACCTATAGGAAGCCCACCACGCACCACCGCACCGAACAAATGCCTCGCCGCTGCTGGAGCAGAGTCACGGAAGACCAGCTAACCACAACCCTCGCCCTGAGCCCACCCGCCGAACCCTCCGACCCCGACACCGCCGCCCGCAACCTCAGACAGTGGATCGACGACTGCGCCAACACCTCGCCCCGCTCAAGAATCCGCCCAACAGCCACACCAGCAGGAAAGCCACCTGGTTCACCGAAGACCTCCAGGCCTCCAAACGAACATGCCGAAAACTGGAGAAGATCTGGCTCCACGAACGGACAGCGGACAGCTACGCCGCCCACAAGAGCGCCACCCGCAGTCACCATCACCTCATCAGATCCGCCAAAGGGCCTCACTCAAAGACCGCCTATACAACAACGCACACAACAGCAAAGAGCTCTTCAACATCATGAAGGAACTCTCCAACCCCAGCTCCAACACCAACGACATCCAGCCGTCGCGAGACCTGTGCGACTCACTGGCCACCTTCTTCCACCGCAAAATCGCCGACATCCACGACAGCTTCAACACCACGACCGCCCGGCAACCACCGAGACCACTGCCCCCACAACCACCAACCGCCTGCTCTCCTGGACCAACATCAACGACGAGGACACCAGCGAGATCATGAACACTATCCACTCCGGTTCACCGCTAGACCCGTGCCGTCACCACATCTTCAACAAAGCCAGTACAGCCATCGCGCCCCATCTCCGGAAAATAATCAACATCTCCTTCGAGACAGCAACCTTCCCGGAAAGCTGGAAGCACGCCGAGATCACCGCCTTACTCAAGAAACCCAAGGCAGACCCCAAGGACCTCAAGAACTTCCGACCCATCTCTCTCTGCTCCCGTTCCCCGCGAAAGTCACTGAGAAAATCGTCAACAAACAACTGACCCGCTACCTCGAGGAGAACAACATCCTGGACCCTTCCCAGTCCGGCTTCCGCAGCAACCACAGCACCGAAACCGCCCTCATCGCCGCCACCGATGACATCAGGACCCTGCTAGACAACGGAGAAACAGCAGCCCTCATCCTCCTGGACCTATCAGCCGCCTTCGACACGGTCTGCCACCACACACTACGAACACGCCTTCACGACGCCGGGATCCAAGAGAAGGCCCTGGACTGGACCACATCCTTCCTTTCCGGCAGAACACAAAGCGTCCGCCTCGCCCCCTTCCGATCCAAGGCCACCAAGATCATCTGCGGCGTACCCCAAGGCTCCTCCCTCAGCCCAACGCTGTTCAACATCTACATGGCACCCCTCGCCCACGTCGCCCGACAGCACAACCTCAACATCATCTCCTACGCCGACGACACCCAGCTGATCCTCTCCCTCACCAAAGACCCTCACACCGCCAAAGCCCACCTCCACGAAGGAATGAAGGCCGTCGCCGAATGGATGAGGACCAGCCGCCTGAAGCTGAACTCGGACAAGATGGAGGTCCTCATCCTTGGTTCCAACCCTTCAGCCTGGGATGACTCCTGGTGGCCAACATCACTGGGAACAGCCCCGCCACCCACCGACCACGTACACAACCTAGGGGTCATCCTCGACCCCACCCTCTCCATGACTAAGCAGGTCAACGCCGTTTCCTCATCCTGCTTCAACATCCTCCGAATGCTCCGCAGGATCTTCAAGTGGATCCCCACCGAAACAAGAAAAACAGTCACCCAGGCCCTCGTCACCAGCAGGCTGGACTACGGAAACGCCCTCTACGCAGGAACGATGGCTAAGCTCCTGAGACAGCTGCAACGCATCCAGAACGCCTCTGCACGTCTTATCCTCGACATCCCCCGACGCAGCCACATCACACCCCACCTGAGAGACCTGCACTGGCTCCCTGTCAACAAGAGGATAACCTTCAAGCTCCTCACCCACGCACACAAAGCACTCCACAACTCCGGACCAGCCTACCTCAACAGACGACTCAGCTTCTACACCCCCACCCGCCAGCTCCGCTCGACCAGCCTCGCCCTCGCCACAGTCCCCCGCATCCGGAAAACGACCGCCGGTGGCAGATCCTTCTCCCACCTCGCCGCCAAGACCTGGAACACCCTCCCCACCAACCTCCGACAGACCCAAGACCTACTGGCCTTCAGAAGACTCCTCAAGACCTGGCTCTTTGATCAGTAGCAGCACCACCCCCTCTTCCCCAGCGCCTTGAGACCCTCGCGGGTATGTAGTGCGCTTTATAAGTGACATGATTGATTGATTGATTGATTTTCTTTTAATTTATAAGCCCTCATTTGGGGAGGACATGGCATTTAAGTGTCTTTCACTAAGGAGACATTCCCAAACCACTATCTAAGTAGAGGTTAATTAAAATATCCCTGGAATTCAGTACCCACCTGAGAGCACAACACTTTGCTATAGATATGTTTTTAACTGCCAATTTGACTTGATAATATAACCCCCTTGCCAAGTCTTAAACTCTCCTTTTATTGCATATAAGCCATCCCTAAGGTAGGCCATAGATAACCCATAGTGCAGGGTGCATTGTGATTTAAAAGGTTGGACATGTACTTTTAAGTTTTACATATCCTGGTAGTGAAAAACTTCTAAATTTGTTTTTCACTGTTGTGAAGCTTATCTCTCCAATAGGATATCATTGGGTTGCCTTATTACATTTAATAAGTGCTAACGTTTGATTGGGAAAAGGTAAACATCCCATGTTTGATGTCTGAGAAATTGCAATTAAAAATCCTCTTTAATTGTAAAATCGGATTTTAAGTTACAATTTTAAAAATGCACTTTTTGAAATTTGGTATCTTCCTGTCCTAACCGCTTGGTGCCTGCAGCCTGTTCCTGTGTCGCATGGCTGAGTGTGGTTAGCAGTTGGACTTTGGACTTTGCTTACTCCTCCCAGACAGCCACACAATAGTGGGATTAATTGTCCATGGATGGGCCACCAACTGGCAGGGGGTGTAATTGAATAGGCTGTGTCCTGCTTTCATACAAAGAACTTGTCACCACTGTATTGTTCATGCAACCAGATAGAAGGCAGGAAACTTCAATAACTTCAAAGGGAATTCTCTAGAAACTTCTCCTACTTCAAAGAAGGACCCTCAGACCCACTCTTAAGTTCACTTTCTAGATCTGCGGAAGGACATTCAGAAGACTCCCTGCAGCTGTGGCTGGCTGTGCACTCCACAAAACTGCTTTGCTGCCTGTTGAAGGACTGCTTTGCTGTGTGGAACCTGTCTTGAATCCTCAGAGGCCTGCCCTGCTGCTTGAGATACATTTCATCACTGGAACCCAGGACTACCAGAGTGACTCTAATGGCTAGTTGACTGGCCTCCCGATCAGAGCCCCAGGGACAGAAAAGACTTCAACTACCTTGAACCTACAACTGGACGCAGCCTGAGTGAGTCCTTAGCACCCAAGTGGTGCCTTGACATTCCTGAACCCTTGGTGGTGCTGCTAAAGGTGCCAAGATAGCCAAAAGTCAAAATTTGGGACTTAGAAAATGTTCACTAAAAACTGCTCTGAGAACCTGCTCATCTATCTGCCCAAGGTGCATCCCCAGTCAGCTGACTTCGCGACAGCTCCTGTTACATTTTCTCCACAGCATCAAATAATGTTCAGCAGCCCTTCGCCAAAAGGGTATCGGGCCTCGTGGAACTATCACTGACTACAGCCTCCAGCTTTGACCCACTGGAGATTTTCAACTTCCAAAAAAGTGACCAAGTCCGAACAAAGGAATTTTCAACGCAACTTTGTCCAGCGGCTCTCCGATGAGGATGCACCTTCCTCAGACACCACCTGCAGCCTTGCCCCACTGAACTTTATCTTCACAGACTATTTTCCTTGCAATTTCTTCTGAGTCCAAAGGTAATCGCCGACTGGGCCAGTTCCACTATTTGTATCCGACCCACGCTCTATTGCGGTAGGCCATATTTATTACTTTGATCTGGCCTCGCATGACTAGATGTCCACGGTTGGTGCTTTGTTCTTGTAGGTGCTAGTTTTTACTTTAAACTTTAAAAATTCCTAACACCGGTTCTACTGATTGGATGTTTGCTGTTTTGGTGTCAAATCATTTATTAACAGTCTATGTTTCTAACTTTTTTCACTTTATTGTTTTCACTTTATTATTGTTGGTGTGCTGCACCAAAAAGTTATACGCAACTGCGCAGCATTAACTGAAGCTGCCACGAGTCACACTAGGCGTATAGGGGAGCGCAGCTACCTTGCTAATTTTTTTTTAATATTGAAACTGAATCTGGAGCTATTTTAATAGTGTATGGGAATTTGTTTTAAAAATTCTTCTGTTTTTAAAAAATATTGTTCATACCTGTGATTTTATGTGCTGTGGTTAACGGAGCTGGGTCATAGCTCTGGGGGGCAAGCCGGTACTGTTTTACGGCTTCCGCACACGCACTCGCACTTTCAGCCGCCATTATTCAGGTCAGCGCTCTAGTCGCTGGACCTGCTCAGGCTTCTTAAGTGCCCGATGACGCGACCGCACAGCATTAACTGAAGCTGCCACGAGTCACGCTAGGCGTATAGGGGAGCGCAGCTACCTCGCTACATTTTTTAAAATATTGAAACTGAATCTGGAGCTATTTTAATAGTGTATGGGAATTTGTTTTAAAAATTCTTCTGTTTTTAAAAAATATTGTTCATACCTGTGGTTTTATGTGCTGTGGTTAACGGAGCTGGGTCATAGCTCTGGGGGGCAAGCTGGTACTGTTTTACGGCTTCCGCACACGCACTTTCAGCCGCCATTATTCAGGTCAGCGCTCTAGTCGCTGGACCTGCTCGGGCTTCTTAAGAGCCCGATGACGCGACCGCGCAGCGGGTGCGCCGCTGGCACGCCAAAGGCGTGCCAAAGGCAAGCACGTCTGTGCCCGTCCGCATCCGGACGGGGCCAGGGGCCAGGGACTTCAGATAAGTATTGTTATGGCGCGGAGCAGCTTAGACAGTTAAACTCACCTCCACGATCAAACTGTCTTCATTCTATTGCTCCCAGTAGTCCAGCTACCAATTGCGCGCACTGTTCATTCAGATTCTGCTCGCCCCCCCTTTATCCCCGTTGCGCCGCCCCGATAAATATTTTAAATTGTTTTTATTAAATTCCAGATCCTTGCCTAAACATACTGCAGAGCTGTTCATCCTGCTAATGGATGAAGGCCCTGATGTTTTGTTTCTCACTGAAACCTGGCTGAATGCGGGCTCAGAGCCCGACATTGTCTAAGCCCTCCCCCCTGAGTATGTAATACAGAGGTTGGACAGGGCGACCGGTAAAGGGGGCAGCATTGCCATCATCTATAAAAGCCACCTCAATTGCCGGACTTTTGGGAGCCCTTTACCTGACTGTGAGAACCTCCATTTCTCAATAGGATTTACGCCTACGCTCTCCCTTTCGGGCATCCTAATTTATCGTCCCCCTGGATCTATGGGCTACTTCTGCGAATCACTACCTGAAATGGTCCCCAAACTCGCTAGCACTGCCTCGAATTTCACTATTCTGAGCGATTTCAATGTCCATTTCGATGATTTGGCATCGAAGGCTGCATCTGAGCTGTCCTTGGACCTCGCGGCCTATCAGCTCACCCAGAAGGTGCTACATGTAACACATTTGAAAGGGCACATCCTAGACCCCATTTTTTCCAATCTGGAGGAATTACTCTGTCAGAAACCGGCCCCTATTCCTTGGTCGGACCATTTTATGATCCCATCCCATTGGTCTCCTACCCATGCTATCCCCCCAACTCGGCCAACGCAAATTATGTCCCGCCACTGGCCCAAACTTTCTTTAGAAAAGTGGGTGTCGGCACTGGAAAATTCCAAGCCGCTCCCTGACTTCGACCCGGTGGTGGCTAATGAGAGATTCAACAATTGGATTGAAGGGACATTAGACCAGATCCTTCTGAAGAAAATCACCCAGTCTTATCAAGGGCCTAATAGAACGGCCTGGTACACCCCTAAACTCCGAGAATTAAAGCAAATCTGTAAAAAAAACTGAAAGAGTCTGGAGAAGGGATTTCTCCCCTAACAAGAAAAAGGAATATAGGGAGGCTATTAAAATCTACAAGCTCGAAATTAAAAAATCCCAGACATCTTATTTTGAGGAAAAAATCTTCTTGGCAGCTAATTCCCCCGCGAAACATTTCGAATTGCAAAAAAACTACTGAGAGCTCCCTCTCCCCCTGACACACCCACAGCTACGGACCAACGTTGCAACGAACTTGCAGAATACTTTCATAACAAAATTCAAACGATCTACGGATCTTTTGCTTCGACCGACAGTCATATCACCCCTTATTCTGAGGAGTCTTACACATGGAGTAAGGAACATTCTCTAAAGGCCTTTCCCTTAATGGATTGTGAATCACTTCAGACTACCTCTGTACTCATAAAGAGTGGGTCACCTAGAGACCCTGCCCCGCCCAAGGTTTTGAACCAGGTGGCTGAATCAGTTGGTCCAGTCATTCTGGATTTGATCAACTCCTCCATATCCGCTGGGGTGGTCCCCCCTCTATGGAAAAAAGCCATGGTTAAATCCCTCTTGAAAAAACCTAGCCTGGACCCAGACTGTCCTGGTAACTATCGACCCATCTCGCTTCTCCCAGGGATTAGCAAAATAGTGGAAAAGCATGTGAATTCAGCGCTTTCCACACATCTGGAATCCCATAACCTTCTCCATCCCACCTCAAACTGGCTTCCGCCCCCGCCAAGGAACGGAAACGGCTTTTCTGGCAGTCGTGGAAGAATCCAGAAAGATTCTCGATGCTGGGGGCTCCGCAGCCGTGATTCTTTTAGATCTCAGCGCAGCCTTTGATACGGTCAACCACCTCATTCTGGTCCAACGACTTAGAAGTTTGGGTGTGTCAGGAGTAGCCCTAACCTGGCTGCAATTCTTCCTGAAGGAAAGATCTTTCCAGGTTTTCGAGGGTGAGGCCATCTCAAAATCCTGGCCCCTCCACTGTGGGGTTCCTCAGGGGTCCTCCCTGAGCCCCACTCTTTTTAACGCATACATGGCTCCTCTTGCAGACATCGTTCTTCCCTATGGGGTGCATATTGTGACCTATGCTGATGACACCCAACTGGCTGTTGCGCTTAACCACTCAGAAAGGGCTTCCACCTGTCTCTGTCCCTGCCTTGAAGAAGTAGCCAAGTGGATGAAACATTCATTTTTTATTTATTTTATTTATAAAGTTTTATACAGCGCGAACGTGACCCAAGGGTATCAGAGCGCTTTACAGTTACATGAGGTAAATACAATATAGAATACATTAGGTATAGCAGCATTAGTATACATATGAATTCCTGTACACGTCTTTCTTAAAACATTATCAACAAACCACGTTTAAGATCTACTTGATAAGTCAAAGGTATACCAGTGGTTCCGATGTGTAACTTCCGTATGATTAACATCACTATTACAAGGATCCATTACATGTAGAACTGTACAGTCTAAGAAGCCTTTGCAGTTAATTGATGGGTCTTATTTTTACATCTGTTTTTGGATAGATTTGGTGTCTTTTGTGGTCTTTGTGCAGGATGCATCCCTATATTTCAGGGCTGTGTTATGTCTGTCTATTTGCCATGATGCAGATGATGATCCGTCCTTTCTAGGGAAGGAACTTGCTCATTAGGAAGATCTTCGTTTCCCTCTTGAACGTTGCCGTGTTCGGAATTTTTCTAATGTTTGGAGGGAGTGAATTCCAGATTCTGGGGGCCGCTCCGGAGAATGCTCTGTCATACGTTTTCTTCTTCTGAAAGATGGGCGGTTTCAGCAGCAGGTCTCCGGCACTCCTGGAAGGTCTGCTACCCCCTGATATTTCAATTTTCTGGGCTAGGTACATTGGTGTTTTGTAGTGGAGCGCTTTGTGGGTAATACATGCCAGTTTAAGTTGAATTCTGGCTTCGTATGGTAGCCAGTTTAGTGCTTTCAGGTGTGGGGAAATGTGGTCGTATTTTCTAGAACCAGTAATGAGTCTTGCGGCCGCATTGAGACAGGCTTTTAGTGGTGCTGTGGAGATTTTTGGTAGACCTGTTAGTGTTGTACATCCGTATTCAATCCTTGATATCACTAAGGACTGAACTGCCAGTTTGAGGTCCGCCGTAGTAATGAGTGGTTTCATTTTTCTAATATAGTTCAGGTGAAACCGTGCACTTTTGCCATTGATTTGATGTGTGCTTTCATGTCTAGGTTCTTATCAAGCGTGATCCCTAGTGATTTGGTCGAGTCAACTAGGGTAGGGGTGCAGTCTAGCGCTGTGATCAGTTTAGTCCATTCCTTCACATTTTCGGGGTTCTTTGGTGGTGATATTAGTAGGAATTCCATTTTATGTGCATTTAATTTCAGGTGATTGCTAGTTAGCCATTGTAATGTCATTTTTAGGGCCTCATTCATTGTCTTGATCTCTTCCAGCGACGCAATCTTTATGTAGATCTGAGTGTCATCAGCATAAATGTGATATGATATGTTTGCTTTTCGGAGGATTTCTGTAAGGGGTTCGACATATAGATTGAATAGTGATGGAGATAATGTTGATCCTTGCGGAACTCCAATCAAATTAGGGCATGATTGGGATAGCTTCTGGTTGACCAGGAGTCTTTGTGTTCTGTTCTGAAGGAAGGATTTAAACTATTTCAGAACATTTCCAGATAATCCCATCCTGTCTTCGAGCCAGGCTATTAATTTTTCATGATTTACCGTGTCAAATGCAGAAGACAGGTCTAGAAGAACTAGTAGGCAGGTTTAATTGTGATCCAGGGCCTGTAGCGCATCATCCACTATATGTAGTATTGCTGTCTCCGTACTGTGGCCTGGTCTGAAACCAGATTGGCAATTGTCCAGTAGATCGAAGTTAGTGATGTGATTGCTCAGTTGATTTTGCACACATTTTTCAATTAGTTTGGCAAGTAATGGAATATTGGTTACTGGGCGAAAGTTGTTAGGGTCTGTCGAATCCGCTGTAGGTTTTTTGATGATAGGGAGGACTTGACCTGTTTTTAGGCACTCGGTAGTACCCCTTGAGATAGTGAGGCATTGATTATTTTTGTCCATATTGGTATGACAACATGGTTGATTCTTTTTAGGCATTTAGAGGGAGGGGATCATTATAGTGGTTGTTAGGTTTGATATCCAGAGTGTTTTGACAATGGTATTCTGGTCATATAGCTTAAAGGTCGACCATTGTGCTTTATTTTTCGTCAAGGCCTGATCGTTTTCATGAGAGCATCGTTCTGTGATGATAGTTGGCTGGATAGGCTGTCAGCTGCCATCTTGAGTTCTCTTTCTAGCATGTTGGCCTTGTCCGCGAAGAATGTTGAGAATTCCTCGCAGCTCAGTTGAGTTTTAGTTACTTCTTGGGCAGATTTGGCCAACTTATTGGAAGCATACCTAAAATTAAATGGTGATAAGACCGAGCTTATGCTCCTTGGAAATCCTTCTATTTTTAAGGCAGACATTATGTGGCCAGCCTCTATGGGCTCTGCACCCATCCCCAAGTCAGAGATAAAGAGCTTGGGCTTTTGGTTGGACTTAGACCTCAGCTTCAAAGTCCAAGCCAGAAAGGTTGTGGCCTCCTGCTTTGGCATCATTAGGATGCTTCGTAAAGTGCTCCCTCTGCTCCCCTTCCAGGCAAGAAAGCTCATGGTCCAGGCGCTTATCCTTTCACGCCTGAACTACAGCAACGCCTTATACCTTGGTGCCCCGAGTTCGGTCCTTGCTAAACTTCAAACAGTACAGAACTGTGCCGCAAGGATCCTCATGGGGACTCCGAGCCGACAGTCTGCAAAACCTGCTCTGAAAGCTCTCCATTGGCTCCCCATCCGGGAGAGAGTCCACTTCAAGGCCTTGTGTATCACCCACAAGATGATAGGAGGGAAAGGACCAGAGATTATTTCCTCTATGGTCAAGCCCTATCGAGCTAAAAGGCGGCTGCGCTCAGACGAGCAATACCTGGCCGTCGTCCCCAGAATCAAGAGGGCTAGAAGTGGTGGCCGGCTATTTTCGTATAATGCTGCCAAACTATGGAATTCCCTTCCTCTTCAGCTACGAAGGCAACCCACTCATATAGCCTTCCATAAGCTGTTGAAAACATGGCTCTTTCCTAAGTGATTTTTGAAGCCTCAGTTATTTCTCAGCGCTGGGATGCCTAAGGGTAGCTACGCGCTTTATAAGTACTGCTTCATTCATTCATTCATTCATACATTGCATCTAAGCTAAGCCCACCAGCTATTGTGCCAAGCTACCAAAAGGTTAAGCACTGTTTAATTTAGTGACTTTTATGGTTCACCCTGACAGGGATTGCTTGAACAGATGTCACCCCCCCATTCAACCAACAACCCAATTTCTCACAGAAAGCCATCAGGAATTCTTTAACGGAATAATCTTCAAAGTTGACATCTTGAATGAAACAGTAGAAACATATTTTTTTTATCTGACAGAGAGTCAAAGTTGGTGAAAATCCCCTCAGACACCTCCACTGCCAAGAACAGAATGCAATAGAAGCCCTCACATTGTTCCTCCTTCAGGACAACTGAAATGTCCGACTTTCTTAGTACTTCCTGATCACCAGCATCAAAAGGGCTTGCCTCTTCAACAGACACTTTGGATACACAGACATCACAGTCTAGAGGAAGCTGAGCAAATTGAGTCCTCTAGCTAACCACCCAGACTGCACGACCAACTGGTTGGAAATGGATTTTAGTCCAATTTTCATAAAAATGAGTCCGGCCTCCAGAAAAAAAAAGCTCTTTGAAAAAAAGCAACTCTGGAGGGCTGAAAAGGTCGAGATGGAGAATGCCTCTCCTTTAGTTTAAATTGCTCAGATATAGTTTGTGGATCTGGTATTCGACAGAAGCAAACACATGAACACTGCTTAATGGAGAAATATGCAGCATCAATAATTTTCTTTAATGTCATATCCACCTTTTTTTCCATGGGTTATAGGGATTCCTCTGATGTGGTATCATCTCTATCTTTCCTTTCATCAGGCAGGCCCTCATTCTTTGCTATTAGTATCTGCAGTATCAGTATAAGTCATGCTTTACAAAAGATACATGCACAGCAAGGAGCCACTAGATATTTCAACTCAACCATGTCAGGGGGGGTGTTGGGATGACGCTGAGTACATCAATCATCCAATAAAACCAAGGCACACCGCGAATGACAGTTCCATAGGTATTACCAACGAAAACCCTTCTGAGACCTTCTGTGGCCATTGAGATTCTCAGGGACTAATGCTGAATAAGAATGTGATTGGTATAGCAGTGTGTGACCTTGTAACCCATTCCAAAAGGGCAGGTGCATTTCCAGTGGCGGCTGGTGGCATTTGAAAGTGGTGAGGCGTAAAATTATTGTCGTACTGCACTATGGCGAGCGAGCGTAGCGAGGGAGCGGAACAACCTACGGGGGTTTGGGGGGGTTTTCTCCCCGAGAAAATTTTGAAAAAAGAGTGGACAAATGATGCATTTTCAAGCAAACTTGAGGAAGCAGGAAGGTTAATAAAGCAATACTATTGAATTATTTATCATTTAAGAAATTGCTGGGTGTTGGATTTTTTTTGGGAGGTTATTACACAGAGGACCACACAGAGATGTTGAGAGTGTGGCAGAAAAAAAATATGGTAACAGACAGACAGCAAGATAGAGTGTGGAAGAGAGAGCTCACCTGTGCTAACTTTTACAGTGTCCACTGTTTCTGGCACCTCACACTATCCACCAATGCCACCTTCACGCTGCCTTGAAGGCCTGAGATGGTTGTCTAGGGTAGGCCTGTGTAGATGATCCAGTAATCCAGTCGTGCCATGCCAATGGCTCTCGTGAACTGGTTCCAGGGATCACTCTGGAGCGGTGGGAGGATTTGTGGGAGAGTGGAAGCTGGCGGTGGGTTTGACAGCTGCATGGACGCGCAGCATAAACTGGAGTTCAGAGTTAAAGTGAATCTGCAGGTTCTTAGCTGTTCGGACTGGTACAGGGTCAGGGGTACCCTGACCTTGGGGCCACTGGAACTGCAGGGTGGAGGTTCATCTTTTAAGCACCACTCTGTGCTGCGTTCCTGCTAGTTTTAAGCACTTCACACAAGAGGCCCTGCTTCTCGAAGGCTGAGAGGATGAATAGGGTTTCCCGGGATTCTCTCCTGTGGCCTGCAGATCATAGCAGATGTCAGCAGTGAGCGTGTAGCTCACAGAGCCGTCTTACCAGTATTAATCGCCTCCATTTGCCTGGCTCATTCTAAGACTAAAAGAGTTTGACTCAGCCCGGGCTCTGATCCCTTTCAAAGGTTACCCCCGCTGCTACAATATTCACTTCCCGGGCCTCCCTGCAGCAATTAAACACGGGAAGACGAGCGCTAATGCCGGCCCTGCCTGCAAGAGCCAGCGCTGCTCAGCCCGTTCTCACTCTAAACGCTACATTTCCTTAATACGCGAGGGCTCTGGCTGTGAAGCAGACAGTGATCCGCTCGGCTCCGATCAGAGGTATCGATCCGTCTGCAGCGGCTGATAATGTATCTCTCGGATGCAAAGTCTGACTCGGCATCTCTCACAGCCCCGTCAGCGCTTCAGGTGGACATGGAGGGGACTTCGGGGTGCTTCCACGGTGGTGGTGTCTCTGGTGAGACAATTGGGGGAAACAGGTGGGGGCAGCTTATTGACTCGAGCGAGTGCAAACAGAGCGAGTGCAAATAAGGCCATATAACTGTAAGAACTGAAATCATATTATAACAACAACTCCAAGAGGATAAGAAATAATTACTGACACCGCAGCTGGCATGATCGCGGGAAGGAGGGGGGGCGTGGGTGGGAAATTAAAAAAAGTAATAATAAATAAAACGTTACCTACCTTACCGCCGGGTACCGGGCCGCCTCCGCTCCAGGCGTGTAATGGTGCAGCCGGGTCCTGCGTGTTCCTGCAGGAACAGGAAGCAACCAGCCCAGCAGGCAGTCTCCTCCCCTACCCTAAGCCAATCACAACGCTGCAATGGCAGCGTTGTGATTGATGAGGCGCAGCAGAGAGCACCCCAGCCGGGCGCCTGTTGGGAGGCCATTTTCTCTATGTAGGCTGCATGCAGCCTACATAGAGAAAAAGGGAGAGTGCGCAAGACTGAGTTGGTCGGCCCTGGGACCAACCAAACAGTCAGTACTCACAACAGTGGGCAAGCCACTCCCCACCTGCCCTCGAGCAGGACCACCCACCCGCCCGCTCCCAACCAGGCACTCCAGGCCCTTCTGCTTTCTCGCAGTGCGAGAAGCAGAAACATAAAATGGTAGTTTTACCATTTTATGTTTCTGCTTCTCGCACTGTGGAAAGCAGTGACGACGCCCTATGGAGGAGCCGCCACTGTGTATTTCTGATTTCTAATGAGCCAAAACAACCGGACTTAAGTGTAGCTGAAAGTGTCAAAAAAATAAATAACATTTATTTAAACTTACCTTTACAGATGCCTTGCAGAGTACACAGAAACACCTGACACCGCTGAAGACATCAAGTACAGAAGTGCCCAGAAGGGTTTAGAGGCCCTGCTAAAACGTTAATTGGTCAAATAGCCAGTCTCCACAGGGCCTGATAATGTCAATACTTTATTGAAACATGTAACCAATACGTTACCGCCTGTGTTTAACATTTTTGGTTTTGACAAACTAGGAACGTTAACCTGGAAAAGGCCCTAGTTGTATGTTTGACTAGTTAAGACTCACATCAAAGCATTACACACTAGTGTAAAGAATAGTTACAATAAAAAAATCGCCATATTTCCCATTGTATATTGACTATTCGAGCAGATCTCGATTCGATGGTTGCAACAGTAGTGAGCACTTGATAAACAACAAAGAGTTTGGCTGGGTGCCATGACAGATGATAGAGGCTAACTTAAGTGAACTACTTCATCGCCAAATATCGAAAACGTTCATGTCCCTCAATGCAAAAACTACATTAGCACTGACAGTGTAAATTAAACTCCTACATTCGCGTTCTACTGAATGAGGACGAGTTCTCCCTTGTTGTATATTCCTAGGGTGCACTGTTGGTTGACTGTGACAACTTAATACGTCTGTTTTTCTTATTAAACCTGCTCCCCTTCCTGTTGAATTAACGATGCTTCCCTCCAGGTTGTTTTGTGTTGGCCTTATCTCTCCTCCTAACTGTGCTTGTGCACAGGGAGCAATCAACACGATGCCAGCATATGAAATGGGATCTGATTCCCCATCTCTTAAAAATATCAGCTGTCATTTTTTCCATTTCCTTTCCCTCATGTATGCTTAGATCTTATACAGTAATTTATGTCGTTTATTTTTATTTGATACGCGGCTACATGTCTTACAACATCAAATACTGCGATAAGAGAGGATTGCAATTGCTAGTGCTTGACACAGAGTTCAATTCGTCCAGACGATTAAGTTTATTCATTGCCTTTACATTAAAAATCTTACATTTTTCAGAAAGATGAAGTGAACACACCCTTATGATAAAAAAAGGTGGTGTAATTCATGTTTTTTATTCCTATACTTTTAGCAGACAAGTTATTCAATCTATGTGAAATTTCAAGAAAGCAGTTTTATTCGGATCTCCTAACACATCCAAAGCATAATTAATGTATCTGTTCAATTCAAGCTATTGGAAAATATTTCATTCCAACTGTGCAAGCAATGAGCCGTCGTACTTGGAAACATGGGCATCATTCAAAGACTTCTTTCTTTCTTAACTTGTGGCTTAATGCCTTCCTTAATCAGTCACTGAAACAACCAGTATCAGTTGAATGTCTTTTCCAATGATGTTCTCGAGGATGGCCTGGAGCCTCTGCAATGTGTAAAGCATTAATGGTGTTTATTCAAGTGGGGAGTGGTCCTATAACCTGTGGTATTCTTGCTTTATCGCCTTTCTCTTGTCCTCCCAATTGTTCAACCAGTGGAAAAACAAGGGTGGAATGGGCCCTAATGCACCCCCACACACCAATGGTTTAGTAGCCACTAATGGTGGTGCAGGGTCCCCCTCACACCTCTGGGGCCGGTGCCACTGCACCTGCTGCACTATTGACCTGTAGAAGTCTTTGCAAAACCATGACCAATGGGAATTGTGGCAATATCCGGTAAATACCTCATGTAAGCCCAAAACCTCAGTCGGTATTTGCTAATCATGACAGTACCAATTAAAACGTCTATGAAATGATCTGTACCTTTATTTCTTCTACAAAGATGTTAAACGTATTTTATTCAAGACTACGCAGATCTCTTCTTCAGTGGTAATTGCTTTTCAATCAAGGTGAGGAGAAACACATGAGTGACACAATTGTTGCACTGTTGAAGGCCTGGAGTCGCAGAGGTGGTTTGATAGTAACATCTACTAGCACATTCCAATTCCTACATTTAGAACTGGTGCATGCATGTGGGACTTTAGAAACACTCAAAGACCTACAATAAACATAAATGCTTCCCAAGAGCATGGCCTTCAGAGGTTCAAAGTCTTCTCCACAGTTACTCATAATGCTATAATACAATTTAGCCAAGTTTAGTATAGTTCATTTAAACAGTCACTCACTGGTAATAATAATAATAGGTTTACTAGTCAATTAAAACCATAAACACAGCACAATCATGCAAGAACAAAGAATAGAAAAGAGTTCATCATATATCTGCTTCAACCATTAAATATCATTAAAATAGATCTTTACATTTTATTTCGGAAGTTCCATTCTCAGAAGATAAAAATGCCCAGAGCGAAAACTAGATATCAAGGGATTGCTGATCAGACACCGACGAAAACACTAAATGGAATACAGTAAAAGATAACAAAGCTGCCAATTATCGAGTCCCTAAGTATACCACTATGGATGGTAAAAGTGCTTGTGTGCAGGATCGAGGAGCAGGTATTAGTACTGTGCTGCGTGGACAAAGGGTATCAGCAAGAACAGGTACCTATGTGCAAGACTGGGCATAATTAAAATGCCAATGTGCAAGGCAAGAGGCTAGGTGGAGCAAATTAACCTTGGCCGGACGGGATAGGGAACCACCGATATGGGGGGCCCTAGCAGCCCGTTCTTGCCGCTTACCTGCTCATAGAAATTTAACCTAAAAGCGACTGTTATGTTCCATATAGGTACCCTAATATAGGCCCGGGTAACATCGTACCCCTTCACCTACATTACCTCCCTACACTACACTGTAACGAGCCTTTTAGGATTGAACCTTTACCTAGTTCTAGTCCTGGGTGCAGAAGGAGGGTTTCTCCTAAACAATAGAGTCCTATAACTCCATCAATAGACTCACATTGTATGAATGAATATTCATAAGGGTTCTTAGAAACCAGGCTGGGGCTACACCACCTTCCTCCCCATATCTACGTACACGGTTCATCCCATACGTCATCCTCAAATCCAACAATGGCTAATACAAGCAACAAGGGACAAAGGAACCCTAGATACTTTCTGTATAAATACAGCACCTCTTGCTAGTGTTAGTTAGAGGGAACCGAGACTTCCAGGCCGACACACTGACCAGAGACGCTGAGGCTCCTGCATGCAGACGCTCCAGCTGACAGTGGTCTAACCCATCCCTTGCGGGGTGTCCAACTCGTGACCGAGAGGGGCTTCTACATTCTCACACTTCAGGTAATGGGGTTTGACTAAATCCTAGAGGGATTCTTGGCTTCACACCTACTCACATGCTAGTACACTTAGGTACATCTAGATAGGCATCGTAGGAGTACGCGCTTTCTTTTATCATGCATTTTATATTCATGTATTTATTCAGGCGTAGTGCAAAATGGTAGAACTGTACTATCCATTTATATTCACTGTACTGCTACTCATATATCGCTGCTACTGTCTAATGGTTGTTGCAGCTCATATATTCTATACAAGAATAACGATTGTTCAATAAACCCTTATTGAAACGCCCAGGCTGTTTATTCTGTGTATCTCTGAGACAAGATAAGTGAGCACGAGGGACTGAGCGAAAAGTAGTACATTGTTTTCACGATCCTGAGGGATCAGGGTTGTAATGTTCTGAGGTTCCAGAAACTATTCTCTCCCCGATAAGAGGAGACACTAGTGGCACTGTGAGCTAGCTAATGCAAACAGGCTAACATTTTCGGTGGTGGTGCTCAGAGTCAGTCTGCCACCAAGCCCACAGTTCATGTTATCCGAACGCACAGATTCTGTATAGGTTATATATAGGAACGATGACGGGGGTGTCGCAGCTTAAAATCAAGTTCCTGGCCCTCGGCCCATCCCCCCCAGATTCAATCAGTACACAGTATAAATCATTTTTCTTTTAAGAGATTTTTAAAACAGTCCAAAAACTACACTAGTCTAATGTTCAACTTTATGTTAACTTGGTCCATTGACTTCACAAGAGCCGGCCTGTAGGATCTAATACCCCGGACAAGAAATTCTTGCCTTAATAGGCTTCTGCGTTGAACAATCAACATAGTGCAGATAAATATTACGTGGAGCAGAGTCTCGATCTCTTGGTGGCACAGGCGACAAGTCCGGGCTTCAGGTAGACCGACCATCCTCCTTTTTGGCATGAGGTCTACCGTGGGAATCTCTCCAAATCTGAGAGTCAAAAATGACTGTTTCACCTTCCGGTCATAAGGCGCTGCAAGCAGGAGCAATTCCCTTGGCATTAAATAGGATTTCAACACCAGCCACCCATGGCGACGTTTAGACAGCATTGCCTTATTTGCGGTCCAACTTTGCAGCCTGGTCGACTTATTCACCACTTTCTTAAAAGATGGTCCAGTGATATTAGAGTTCCAAAGGTTACCCAGCTCCAATAACCTAATACTCTTATCAAGATCTTTCTTGTGGAAGCCGTTTCCCCATTGTAAATTGATCTCAGACCAGACTAGGCTTGCCAAGGTGTTATCGGCTGCTGCACGCAATATATGGCAAGGATTTACAAATGCCGCCCGCCTGGCAAGAGACTGTTTTGTGAGACAGAATTCTAAGCGGAGTTCAGCGGGCGAGGCAGACCTAGGTAGCCTGAAGGTTTGCTTATAAGCTCTTATTAACAATTTGTCAAGCAGAGCAGCCTCCTTGCCTAACATTATTTCTGATCCATATGTGAGGGTTGGCAACAATTTCGCTTTCATAACTGCTCCCATAGATTTCAGCTCATGACCTTTAATGGATCTAGCCAATGTTGAAAATCCATAATTAATGGCCTGGGTTTTTGCCCTAATCGCCTTCTTCTGAGATGCGAAGGTGCTGTTTGTACCAATTTTGACTCCTAGGTATACGTGGGAGGGAACATCATCTAAAATATTGTCATTAAAATGCCATTTTTTACTTTTGTTGGGACCCCGATTGCAAACCATCACACTAGTTTTTTTTTTAATGTACTTCCAAGACGTTCTTTTCTATATAAGTTACAAGATAATTAAGCAACCTTTGGAGCCCTATTCGAGTACTACTAAACAACAGTAGATCATCAGCATATAAAATGTGAGACATTGTGCATCCTCCAACACTCGGTGCATGAGCAATCTGCCCATCTAGCTCTGCTGAGAGATCCGCTAAATACAAATTAAAAAGAAGGGGGGCTTACACACAGCCCTGTTTTATGCCAGTTGTTGTTTGCACTTTCCTGGATACATGCGTGCCATCACCAATTTTTATCTTGACCCAAGTGTCCGAGTAAACCAGCCTTAATGCACGGAGGATGTTGGATGGAATCGTCCATCGCTGAAGTTTAGCCCAAAGTTTGTTCCTTGGCTCACAATCAAAAGCTGCCTTAAACTCTACAAAACACATGTAGAGAGATGTTCCTGTAGCCTTTGCTCTATTTGTAATTAGGCTCAAGGTCATAAGGTTGGCGATAGTACCTTGACCCCTTAAAAAAACTGTTTGATTTATGGGTAGTATTCTGTTTTTATACGACCAAGATTCCAAGTCATGTAACAGTAACGTGCAAAAGTATTTCAGTTCAACGTCCATCAGTGCAATTAACCGGTAGTTGCTGGGGGAACTTGCCTGACCCTTATTAAAAATGGGAAGAAGTACTGAGCCCCTCCACCTGTCATGGACTACATCATTGTCCAAGATGTAATTAAACATTGATGCCAGGGAGCCAGTCCAGTGTGATATAAAGTGCTTAAACTGTGCTTGGTGCAGCCCATTTGGGCCAGGTGCGCAATCAGCCCTAAATATTTTAATCACGCCCTCTATCTCATCCGATGTCATTGTCAATTATGCCACTTTGTCATTTTTTAAACTAAGAGGACTAGTTGTAACCGTCGGGTCTTCCTTAAAATGTATTCTCAGGTATTGAACCCATTCCATCTCACTAATATTCACGTTATTTGCCGCCGCAGTGCCTTTCTTGCTCCTGTTAATTATTCGCCAAAATCTTTTCGAATCATTTGAATTGGAACTGCTGGGCCCATAGTATTTCTTGTTTAGCTTGTCTGTGCACCCAAATCTCTTTTTTAGGCGCCGTCTTTCATTAAGGAATTGTTGCCGTAATTCTGGATCTATTGGATTTTGATGAAGTTGTCAGAAAAGTTTGCATACTTTCTTTCTTATCTTTCGAACATGGGCAGGCATAATTGTCGTTTTACAGGAGGCAAGCTGTGTTCCCTGATTGTGGCTATTCACTTCCTGGTTTTTGGTGATGGTGTGGGAGAGTGTTTCCCAAACTGCTATTGGATTAGGTCCAATTGGAGCTAAATTTTGTAGGCTTGCAACTGCCACCTCGGCTATGGCTTTAACAGAGCGGGAGGTCCACTTCAGACGTTTGAGATTTTGTATGCCTATCTCCCCCTGCATCGTATGGGTCGCCTCGTGTTTACACATATTTGCGTTCAAAATAGTAACCTGGGGATTATGGTCACTTTCTTCATGTTGGACTATATTGTAGTTGCAAACCATATTATATAAGGATGTTGAAACCAGAGTATTATCTAAAATTGAAGCCGTGTCGCCCCTGTCTAGACGGGAGGGGTGTCAGCTGGCGTACGACCATTCAAAGCCATCAAGCCCATTATTTCACAGGCCTTATAAGCTCTTCCCCAATTTTATCCCTCCAAATTATTGGAGGCATTGCTTGCTCGGGAAGGGGCCCAACTGCATCTAAATGCTCATCTGATGGCTAGTGGAACAAATTAAGATTGAAATCTCCTGTTACTAGCCAGTGTGACATATAATGACTTTCTTTCAGTTGGAATAACTGGCCACCAATCTTTTGGATAAAACTGCACTTCTCTTTGGGTTGATGTGTAGATTTATGAGTAAAATGTATTCTTTCCAGTTTTTAGCCCAACCCTCCACTTTCAAATCAAGATGTTTGAATCGTCCACGTGCACTTCAACGGTTTTACACACTAAAGTAGTGTTTATGTATGTTGCCAGGCCGCCTTTTGCTCTTCCGTAGGCACTTGCTCTTTCTGCCGGTTTTAAATACTCTTTGAATCCAATACGTGGGATACTAGATTGCGCCCAAGTCTCTTGGAACATTAAGATGTCAAATGAGCCCAGAAATCCGGTAAGTGCTGGCTCCAAGGCTTTTGTCTGTAGGCCGCTGATGTTCCAAGAGCAGACTGCGAGTCCACCCTGATCCATTACTGGTGGCCGCCCCTCCACTCAATCCTGATTGCTCCCAGTTCGAGATAGGGCTCTCGGCAACCAATCCCAGGGGTTTTGATGTTCGTTATTTGATACTAGTCTACTCTGCAGGCCTGAATCTGCTTCTTTAATTACTTTAACTACCACCTTTGTGAAATCTAAGTTGTTTTTGTACTGAGCCAGGAGAGAGGGCCCACCACTTGCTCCTCTTAATACTGACATGTTATCTGCTGCTTGTTCTTCTAGTGATGGCTCGGCTAGAAGCACATGGGGGTAGCGATCTCTCTGGAAGTGAATTCCTTCAATACACCAGGCTTTAAGGTGCTTTCAGTTGTCCAGAATCTGAGTCTGGAGCACCGAAGATGAACAGGTAACCATGGTAGGGTCCGTGTGCTGACGCCTTCTGGCTGGCAAGAACTTAATAGATGCGATATCTTCAGACTCTGGCAGGGCTTTGATCAGCTTTAAAATACGCGAACGATTTAAGACATCTTGGGACTCTCTCGATTTAAAATCCCGGAATCCATAGCAACTTCTGCCCTGTGTTATGCGGACCACAGGGATGATTGCCCACACTAGAATGAACCGGTGGTTGTCTCGTTTACTGCCAGCACTTGAGATACCGGGAGGCTCTGCTCCTCTATGGACTGGGTTTGAGTTTCCTCCTCTTTAAGCACTTTGACTTGCTGCATCTCAGGGCACAATATAGGAGCGTGACAGGTAAGTTCTTGCATCCCCAATGTTCACACGATCAACTAGCAGCCTTCCTCAGGGGGCACACTACGTGGAGTAGGTATGGCCTTCGATTTGACAGGAGATGATGGATTATTGTGACTGGTGTCACAAGCAGTTACCGGATAAATATCAGGTGCTTTCAGATCCGCAGGGGCTGCCCGCGGATGTGCTAGATCCTCCTGTTGGAGTGTTAACGATGGAAGGGTGATCACAGTCTGACCTGGGAGGGTTTTGTTCCTTCCTTTCCTTGCTCGCTTCTTTTCCCTTTTGGTTAGGCGAGAAGACATGGTAGATGTATTCTTCAAACTGCCACTAACGGGAGACTCATATTGAGGCCTACTTTGAATTTCAAACTTTTTCTCCTCTATTGCCCCGCTTTCTTGGACTGCCAGCACATTCTTGGGATCTTCTTGATCCCCGGGAGGAGCAGTCTTCAATCTATTTAGATCCTCTCTTGATGTAGACCCAGATCATACCTTGGGGCTTAAACTGTTTTTAACTTCACCCAAAGTTCCTTCCATAATTGCCGGAAGTTGCACTAGTTTGTCTACTACCTCTTTGCAAGAACAAATTTTAAAATCATTGAGGTGGTTTAATTGGACCCTTGTAACTAATGTATTTAACTTTTCAAGTTTCTCATCAATTCCTGACACGAAGATTGCCATGGTGTTAAGCAAGTTCACCTGAATGTCCATTTTATTTGAGTGATGAGTGAGGGCCAGTGCTGTTGCTTGCATTGAGTTCAGTATAGCAGACCATAACTTGGAGGAGTTGTCACCGAGTTCAACTGACTGCTCTTTCTTTATCAGCTCTTCGCCAGCGACAGTTCACTGAAAATCTCTACTGGGCAAGTCTGAAAGTATGGAGTACGCATACATGTTTGGCTTAAATTCAGAAAATGCGTAAAACTTAGGTACACCTTCCTGTACTAGTCTCTCCATGACCACTGATCTTTACTAGTAAACTGCACTTAAAAGGTGAAAGGAAGATCGCATGTACTCATAATTATTCATAAATCTTGCAACACTCTTTAGCCTCGTACTACCTGGGGGTATTAAATTCACATTCAGAGTTACAAGAACTAGAACTTGCAACAAAGGTTCTTCTGTGTGAACTACCTTTCATGGGATAAACAACATTAACATTAACCTTGCTGTTGCATGATGCTCTAATGCCTATGCATGATTTGTAAATTGTTTTGTGAGTGTGCTTGCAGATTGTGCACCTATTCATTGCAGATGTTTGTTCAAGGTCGCTGGTGTGCTTATTGAAATGTAGGTTTCCTTCTAACTAGCACCTCTGGCAGATGTAGCTGTTGTTCTTAAGCAATTACAAGTTGCTGGGTGTACATGTCTCTCAGAGATTTGTGGAGGGGCTGTTAGGGTGGACCAGCTAAACTGTATCTAAAACACATTGCGCTCCCCAGCTCACCTTATCTCACAGAAGCATCGTCCTCTCATTCCAACTAAATGAAACAATCTTAGTTCAAACTGTGAGTGTAAATGTTTAGTGTAGCTTCATCACAAGTCAAAACCTCCAGCTCAGAGATCAAAGGTGGTAACAAGGGGTTCAGCCAGGCATGTTTGTGGTTATCCTGCCACTTTTAGAGCCCTGTGCTGCTTCCCACAAAATATTTGTATTAGAAAAGCAGGTCTTGCCTGATCATTCTGATTAGGCACCTGATAGCAATGGCAGCGGCTGGCTCCTTTTATGGCACCTTTTACAGGAGCTTCCAGCAAGAACAGAAATATGTTTTTCCTTTCTGTGGACCTTTTTTCTACTGTGAGTATGAGGCTCACGAGGGCTGCCAAATGAAACCATCACCGATGGAGCCTGAGGTTAGTACGGAGGGAGACTTGGATTGCGGACTATTATGCCTCTGAAAGCTGCTGACCTGGCTCCTGCTGAATTTATTTATCTACTTATTTAACCTACCAAAAGTATCAATAGACAATAAATGTAACTCATATCGGAACATTGCACAATAATGATACATGGAAGGATAAAAAGAGTAGCATGGAGCTAAAAGGGGAAATCCTTTGTCCCGGAAATAGGAAAGAAGATTAGCCATATATCCGATGTGAAACTAAAATTGAATTATCACATAAATCACCATATTTGAGCAAAAAGAGACAGAACAGATGCATGTTTAGATGCTTCAAAAAGGCGGGAAGTTTTGGTTGACATCTGATATTGAGCAGAAGCAAGTTCCAGGCATTTGTTTTATCACTAGAAAAAGATCTAATCTGGTGCTAATAATATGAATCTGTAGACCTCTATTTAGATACCTTTTGCTTCAAATTAATTCTTCTTATTCTGACTAGGATGCACAGGAATCCTGGACGTAACACGTATTGTTTTGGTGTACTGCATTGTCAAAAAGGCAGCAAAGTTTGAAAAAGACCCTTACATTTAGAGGCAGACATTGGAAACTCCAGGACGATGGATGTGATGGGACAAAAGACCACATTTTTGGGTAGGTTAGCAGTCTGGCCAATGAGTGGATTATTGCTTTGAGCAGTGCCAAGACTGATTGAGTGGCACCTGTTAAGTTTGCGTTTCCAAACCCAAATTAGAAACATCAAGAACTTGAGAGGATTATCTCATATGATCTGATGACATGAGGTGATCACCTTTTTTGAGGGAGTGGAGGAAGCGGTTAGTGGATTTAGCGCTATTGACATGTGTCTTGTGGGTGTATCATGTAAAAGACATAAGAATGTACGTAGAACGATGAGAAGAAGCTGTTCTACACCAAAGGATCCATTATTGTTTGGTCAAATGTAAGCAGTTGTGGATTGAGCTGTAGGAAGTTTTAGAGAGGGTTTCAGGGAGTTGCAGAGTGTAGTAATGTCTTCTGACTTCAATATCTTTGGGTATTTTTGCGTGCCTTTGGCATATTGGTAGAAGGACATGCCTCTGGTTCCAAAGCACAAGATTCGGGTTTACCATATATAAATTAAAAAAGGTAGGAGCAAGGATCAAGCCCTAAGATATGCATCAAGGCATATCAGTCTCTCCTGAGATGCACATTTCCATCTTCAACTCTTTTTACATATTGTTAATGAAACGTGAGAACCAGCTCAGAACTAAGCTTATAGAGCTCATGCAATACTGAAGAGTTTTTTGTTTTTTTAATTAATTTGTAGAGGTCAACTGTATCAAAATCAATTGACATGTCCAGATGGATAAAATGGAAAGATGAGATGTGAGAACATGATGTTGCACTGACTAGAGAGTGCTAGCAGAACAGCACTCAGTTAGGCCAGAGATGCACCTCCATGAGCCCTGCATAAATCCTGGTACTCATCCATTCCTCTTCACCTGCCACAGCTGACAACAGAGGTAGCAGGGCGAGACTCACCTAATGTCCTGGCAAAACCAAAGGTGAGAGTACATTTGTGAAAGAGGAAATCTGTAGTGAAAATGGGTGCTGAAGTGAGTGTACAAATGTGTGGCAATGTTTTCTAGAAGCTTACATTGATACTGACCATGCTCTAACTGTTCGGTATAGGAGACAGCCTGCTCCGATTCTGCTTGTGATGTGCATGGTATGCATTTGGGGTCCTTGTGCTGCTGATTCCTAAACTGCATGCATTTTTTGGGAGAAATAAAACTGGATAATCTGAACTCAGATAGCTTCACAGATGCTTCAAATGAAAAAAATCCTCTGTTGTCGTGATCTTGCACCTTTTCTGAGTGTCAGTGGAGACTGTACTGTTGATGTCTGTCCCACACCATTTTTGTGTCTTTCAGAAAGATTTTACTGTTGCTTCCAGAAGTATGCCTATTGTGCATGTGAGGGGACATTCAGTTTCGTTTTCTGCTTGTTCTCTGTTAGGGAGCGAGTAATGCTGCAGCTGCACCAACTCCGTCTTTATGCTCATGATATACTTGCTCCTTATCTCTTAAGGATGCTTACATTGTTACTGCGGTGGACTTCTGCAACTGTGCTAAACCTGTTCTGTGAGTTCCTGATCCCCTTTTCTGTGTCTATTCCATATATTTGTTAATGAACCAAATGTTGTTGTCTCCTGTGATGTACCTGAGTGGGATAGAAGCTTGCCCAATTGATGCCATGCCATTCTGTACTTGCAATACTTGTTCTGTGTGCCTGAGGAAAGCTTGCATGACTGCTGCTGTGTTCTGTTGTACCCGTGAATCTTACAGTGGTGCTGCTGCTGTAATGGACCATTACTGTGTGTGTCTGTATAGCTTATATTGCTACTATTGACATGCAGTGCCTCATCTCTATATGCCAGCAACGAGATTGCTGCTGCTACGAGCTTGTCTGTCCTTATTGCACATAGTCTACACTGTTGATGCACTTAAACATTGTTGTAGTATCTTTTCAGTGTTTTACTGCTGCTTTGCAAGCCTACGTGGTTTTTGTGTGTATGTGTCTGTGTGTGTCTCTGTGTGTATGTGTCAGAGAGAGAGAGAGAAAGAGTGGGAGTGTATGGGAGGCAGCGATGCTGATACAATGTCCGAGTAGTGGTGCTGTCATCAACGTTAAATCACTGAACTCACAGGGAATTTTGAAAATCCAAGCCTCACATAAATAACAAGCATTTGGCAAAAACGTGATAAGGGTGTGGTATGAAGCTGATGGTGCATTTTGGAGCACACTATCGCAAATATATTACTAAAGCATGGTATGGTAGCACACTTTTATTTACAGATATCACATTCTTTATTGAAATGGCCACTAATTTTAGGCAGACATACAGTTTTATTGATAAAGCTATGTAGCACACAGACAATATTGTGTGGAATTGGGTTTCAGTGAATTTGTCATTTGCTCATCACCAAGTAAAGTGTCTTAATTTAACCAGACTATAGTAGGATCAGAGACTCATATTTATCAATGTTTCGCATCTCCCTTGCACCACGCAATGGGATGCACGGGAGACACAAAACGTAAATGAGAACTATTATGCCACGTAAGGCCACCTTGTGTAGCCAAGCATGGCTTGATACATCTAAAGTAACAAAAGGCAGTACAAATCGCTGCCATCCGTTACTCAGTGGCAAGGAGGTGTGCAATGGGTGGAGTGTGGGTAGACCTGAGAATCTATCAGAATTGAATGCCTCACCACCAGAGGCACAACAAGGAGAAATATCTTTATTTCTCCTCATTGTTTCCTCTTTCTAAGTCTGTGCCTTTCACCAGATCAAGTCTTCTAGTCTCTATAGCTGAGAAGTCTGCACAAGGGAACTGATTCCTTTACTCAGATGCACTTTTTCTTCTTTTTTTCCACAAGGAAACATTTTTCCCCATGGTGAAACCCCTTCCTATAAACCCCTCCATATGTGGAGGTGATATTTTCCCCCTTCTCATCTTGGAAGAGAAGTTACCCAAGCATTGTGCTGGAGTAAATCTCTTACCAGGTCCAGGGTGAAAATGGGACAATGAGGAACATGTGAATGCCCACAAACATTCATGTTTGTGGGAGCTCCCTAACTTTCAATGCAAGCAACACCCTAGAAAGACAACATGGTAGCCCCACCCATGAGTAAGATTTACAAGTGTAGAAACATCCACACCCGTAACACTGTTTACTCCTGCCACAAATCCATTTGTGAATTCCTAGTATTTTAAAACTGTAAATTTGGTCGTTAATTTACTTTTGCGACTCAACGTACCCTTGTGATTAGGCCCCAATATCATTTTTCTACTAAATTGCTATAACTCATTTTTTGTGATTAAAGTTAATGTGTAACCCTTAGTTCCTTTTGAAAATGTAAGCACCATAGAAATGCAGGAAGATATTTCAAATGGTAGTGCCACAATTTGTTGTGGGTTTCTTTGGAATGCCAATTATAATAGTTCTGTAACATGCAGCTGAAGGTTCGTGTGCCTTTGGTAAAACCTAATGGGTGCTTCTACCTTGCAGGGTGGAGACTTTCCAGATCATTATATGTGTGTCCCATATTTAGGCCGGCTTCAAAGTCTCGAGCTGATAAACACATTGGCTAGGGGATGTTATGATTAATCTGGTCACTGCAGTGTATAATGTAACGTACCAGGAATATAATCAGTCTACCCCCACTCTCCAATCGCTGGAAATACCCATGCTTTTCTGTTTTCAAACAATAGAACGTTCATGGATGCTTCAGAGAAATAGACGTTCTACTCTAAACAGAACCTGCACAAAATCAACAATTTTCCATCTTCTAAAAAAGCGTTCAACTAGCTAAATGACTGCTAAGACATGTAAAATCAACTCTATTCAGACTATGGTAGCTACTTTCCAAATATTGTAGGTTTCCTGAAGTCATGCTGTGTAAAATGAAGCCTGTCTTCCTAAGAAAACTACTAAGATAATAATGTTGCATTTTGTACTGTAAATGATATAAAATTGTAACAGATCAAGCTGTCTAGCAATTTGACTGAGTATTGTGAGATTTTCTTTGTGATATTCTATTCAGCGTTTTGCCCATCCACGAATGTGTTGCTTGGCCGTTGTTTACATTTTGATTGAACAAAATGTGTTTATATGAACTTCCTGTCCCTCAGCACAGCAGTCTAGAAATTGCCACCAAAACAAGTGCTAGAGGCGATTTGCTTAAACTGGTATAAAACACACAGGGGCAGATTTACGTTGAACTAACGCAGCGGGGTACAGCAAGTCATTTTGCTGCGCCGCGCTGCGTTAGTTTTGAAGCACAGGGATGCGACATATTTACAAGAATATGTCGCATCCTTGTGCTTCCCCCTGCGCTGGCACACAAACTGCAGCCATGCGCCGGCGCAGGCACCCTTGCACCATGGTGCAAGGATGCCCGCGTCGTGGGGAGATTGTTTTTGTGCAGGAAGGGGAACCTTCCTGCACAAAAACAATCACTACAACCATTTTCCTCTTTCAATGCGTGCTGCAGAATGCAGCACGCATTGAAAGAGGAAAAAACAAGGAGAAATGAAAACATTTCTCCTCGGTGCGCCTCGCTACGTCACCTCTAGGGTGGCGTAGCTTTCAGACGCATCTCCAGAGTTACGATTTCTCGTAATTCTGGAGATGTGTCTTGTTCCATGAGTGTTGCGTGGGAACACCCACAGCAACACCCATGGAACGCCCCTTCAACGCAAAGTGCTGCGTGTGAAGGGGCCGTATTTACAAGGAGAGGAATAGTCACGCAGGGTGGCTTTTCCTCTCCTTGTAAATATGGAGCAGCCCCCTGCGCCACCAGTACGTCACGAAAAGTGACGTACTGGTGGCGGAGGGGGCTCGTAAATCTGCCCCACAGTATGAGCAACTGACAAAGTTCCCTCTGATGTTTGATGTTGGTTGAATTGTTTCTGATACGTATGTTTGACATGGCGTCTCACTTTAGCTGATTTTAGCCGCTTATTTGGAGTTATTATTTTGCACTGTACGGTCATACCCCAGAGGAGTCGCATTGGGCTACCGGGTAAGCTTTCAGAGCGCCTAGTGGACAACCGTGCTGTTTTAAGTTTGACCTATGCGGAATTTGCCTGATGCTATGCATGCTATTTAGAAACATGCTTTAAACACGGTGAGGCGATGACACTGCATAAGCATGAAGTGTTACATAATCACCGAGGCTCATGCAGATACTTTAGGAGTAATCTGTATCATAAAGTAAAATATCCTTTGTTGTGCATCCCCGCTCCACCAGTGAAATACAATATGGAAAATGCATAGGAGTGACAAAACCTCCAACCCTAGAGGCAAAGCTAAAAAATAGACAGTATTTTATGGAGTCCACAGAGGATCACCAGAAGTTCAGCTCCTTAAAGCAATATTAATAAGTAGGAGAATACTGCATGGAGTCAGCATGAGAGACAGAAGTCCGAACCTGGAAGTACAGTTAGATAATCAAGGGTATAAAGTCCACCCAGGGGTGAAAAAATCAAAAACACTCAAACCATTGTTATGGATGACTGAATAGCCATATAGGGTCACCCAGGAGGAACACTAAGCGTGCAAACTCAAGTAAATCATCTATACCCGAATATGACACTTCAAAAAGCACGCGTTTTCAATGCATATCATTACAACTCGGTCATTACAACGACTGCGTTGTTACAACGCAAGTCATTACAACGACTTGCTGTAGGGGGGCGCTGGAGTTTGGAATAGTATAATTTACTATTCCAACTCCAGTCTGTGTAACATTAGATTTAAAATCCAACACCTTCTGCCCCCTACAGCAAGTCGTTGTGATGGTATGCTAAGTAACAATGCAGTCGTTGTAATGACCGCGTTGTAATGGTATGCATTGAAAACGCGTGCTTTTTGATAGTCGTTGTAATGTATGTGTTGTTTCGCTTTCGTTGTAAACAATGCTTACCTCTATACACATCAGTAAAGGGGCTTTTCGGGTAATTGAGCAGAGAATGTCCAATTCAAGTAAAAAACAAAGATGCCTAGGTAGAGGGTCTATGACTTTGTCCATGAGTGATAAAAACACAACCTACGTAGCCACAAGCACCCCGGTATTGTATTGCATTACAGAATTTATATTGATATCGCCACGTTAGTGGAATCAGTTGAGGACAGTGAGGTTTAGAGACATGATTTAAGTATAGTGTATACATAAGTATAATTAAGAATGAGGAGTTAAAGAATAGTTTGATAACAGACCAAATGATAAATGTGGATTCTTATTCTGTATTTAGGGATTAAAACTGTATTATGATGGTATTTGCTTGCCGTAGCTGATGGTCAAATATGGCGGCTGTATTTTAGGGGTCCTCCCGGCCGGCCTAAATAATTTGACAGGATCCAGAGCTGTGGCAGGCCCTACGTGTCTGGAGATAGTGGTACACGTTACTTGCAAGCATCTGCGTAGAACGGGTCAGATTCTCCTTGCCTGGAACTGGGCAGCTGTAGTTGAACCTTGAGCTAAGCAGTACCTACTGGAGTTGACTTAGCCATGCCCAGAGGTTTCTGGGTCCCTATATGGACTGATGTAGGTCATTATTTGCCTGCCTGGATTGCACCCCAACAACCTTGGAGTGCCCTGGTGTGCTGCGGTAGAATGCGGCGCTGAGGACGCAGAGCTGCGGCCCCGGGGAGTTGCCTTTCCATTTGAGTTCTTCGCTCTGGGGCTGAGGCTGTGTCACGCCCCTCTTTCTTGCCCTAAGTGCGCCGGGTATGCCCAGACGTGGGTCCAGGGCTCACTGTGCAACTGGATTCAAGATATCCTGTCTGATGAGGGGTGAAACCCCGAGACCGGTCCTAGGATGCTTGTTTCCGGTCCAGGGAGGACCTGGCTTGGCAGTTCGGGCTGGACTGTTGCCATGAGGCACAGGGTCGAGACTGATTTGCATATAGCCAGGTCTAAAGTAGGGTGGCATGGTGAGCAAAAGAATGATGGATTTAACCCAGATCTCTTGACTGGGGGTGAATGTTTTGATTTGGTCTGCATTCCGTCCATCAATTGTGTGTCTTTTGCTTCCTCTGAGAATGTAGGCAGGTGCTTCGGCTGTCTGAGCTATGACGGAGCATTGCCTGGGAAGTGGAACTCACCAATGGAGGTGATTGACTGCGGGCCTTGCCTTGGGGGTGAATTGGCGTGCCTCAACCTAGCTGAGCCCAGCGAGGCTTGCTGAGTTAACTTTCCATTGTGCATCCTTCCTGCTGACACCTTTGGGTGCCTACCCCTCCATCACCTAACTAGGGCCTACTAAATACGTTCATTGCCGGCTGTACTCTATCTGCGACTCTCTGCCTCAGACCTGTCTCTCAGACCTCAATCCTGGCTGGCCCTGCTGACATGGGGCACTTTCTTTAATTCCTGGTGCAGTGACTGCAAGTGCCCCCAGTTGCCTTTGTTCTTGGGCTGATGGTGTGCAGAGCTTGGTGAAGCAGGAACTCTACAACTCTGAAATCTCATAGTATTGATTGTCCTCGCTGCTGAAACTGCAATCCTATGAGATTTAACACCTATATGTGTCCTGGAGAGCTACGCGGGGCTGCCTGGCTGCAGCAATAGCTCCCAGATGGGCTGTTCGCAAAAACCTTGGAAGTAGCAATCGAAGGGGGGATGCTACGGTAGTCAGCCTTGTTACTTGCTGCCCAGCAGGACGCTCCAACCCCATCAGACTCGGCAGACATGCTAGATAAATCACATGATCAAAATTGGACCGTATTATAGTGGATTGGAGGGTGAGATGACTGAGGGATGCATACTACCCAGTCTGACTGAATGCTAAATACACAGAATTAAAAAAGTACATGATTCACAACATTTGCTTCATTTTTCTTGTGCATTTATCTCAGGCGGTCTCATTTATTTTTTCAATTTTAAAGCCAAAAGATCAGAGTTAAAATAAAAAATAAAGTGATAACACCAATAAGACCACTAATCTTGTCAGGAATCAGCATATTAATTACCAAAAAACATGCATGTCTTTAGTAATGAATTGAATATATTAGTTAAAAAGTCGAGATTTGGCATGATCAATAGTTGGACAGAAGTTTAATCTGAAAACTATTTCTATGAGCAAACTGATAACAAATACGGAAGCATTTTTTTTTCACAGGAGGCTAGTAGGAAAAATTAACATATAGGAAATACAAGAAACTATAGTAAAAGAGGGCATGAAAAAAATTAATATACTGAGTGTCTAACCCATAAATGTACAAATCCTGGAGATACAAATTGAACCTTTTAACTGTTTTCCTAAGCTAAATAATTGAATTACTATGTTGCAAAGTGCCTAGAAACAAGTGAGTTATATAGTCATTAATAAAATTGGTAATGAGGAAGGAAAGGAAAATATGTAATGATGCTCCACGTAAACAATAAACATGGAAAAGAAAAACATACTGTTCACACTAAGGTAGCAAATATAACATTACACATAGATAATATCTACATTCGCCATACTTTAAAAGACTGCATTTATTTCTCTCTTACTGTAATATGAGCTAAAGTTACATTCTTAGTAAAGAAAATGCAATTTAATACAGACAGCTGACTATATAGTGAACAGATATGCCTACTTGCTTGCCAGAAACTAACCTCAGCTGATTATTGAAGGTTATTGAAGAACTTTCCTTGTGCCGGTGAAAGGAGTTGCAAAAAACATGAACTCAAGCTTTCCTAAAACAGATGATCAACCTAATCAGAGGAGCAAGGTTAGTACACGGAGAGGGTGGTAGGATTATGTCTTGAAAGCAAATAAACAGAAAGATCTGCACTACCTCTCACATATATCCCAGCTGTCATGTGATCAGTCATTTTCTAATTAATTATGAACTGCAGCTTAATCATGAAAGACAGACGGGTCAATTAAAAACAATGTGATGGCATGTGCTAGGCTGTCCCGCATGGTGTGTTCAGGTTACCTGTCAAACGAAATCAGCGATTTAATGGGCTGGAATACATTGCACTGTCATCTAAAAAAGAGCAAATCTATAATCTCTGGCGCAGGGTTTGCTTTGTGTCAAAGTTTATCAGAAAACATGACAGATTCAGAAAGTTTGATTCATTGCCTCCGTGAAATGCAATATCTGAAGCTAATATAGGGTCCAATTCAGAGAGCATGTCAAGCAGCATGACAAGAGAAGGCCCTTGCGTCACTGGGTGGAGTTCAAAAGAGGCAAACTCCACCAGAGCTGCATTGCTAACAGCAGAACTACGGATACAAGTTCTTCCAAAACAGAATTGTCACATATTGACTTAAGTATTGTGTCAGGGCAGAATGCTTTCTGTGCTATGGAAGAATTCTGAAATGAGGGAAAAGTTGAGGGTGTACATAGGCCTGAATTAGAACGGTTCTGTACACCCCAACTAAAAATGCCACTCTACCATACACTGTGTTCTCACAAAAGATTTGATTTGCAATGTCATAACTGTTTTTGTAAGTACTATAATTTTACATGTTAAGTGGCATAATAGATAATGGTATAAGCAGTACATGGAGAAGGGGTGGGTTATAGATTACATAGTGTGGCTACTGTGTATGGATGTGCAAGTGTTGTAATAATTTGAAGGTGTTGAGTAAATCATAAATTGAAGGATAAAGTATAAGTTTAGCAATTTACATTTTTCTGTACTTTTGTTTCTAGCTAAAGAAGAAATAAAGTTATATTAATTTAAAGTTGGTGCTTAAATGATAAATTTAAGGTATAACTATAAGTTAAGAATGTTTGATTTTTGTGTATTTTAAGTTTGGTTTGTACAGAAAGAATTAGAGTTGTCCTAACTGTAGCAAAGGTTTAACCATTTATTTTTTCTTACAATTTCAATGTTTTTTATTTTTAATAAACAATGTTGGAAATCATTTACTGTTGTCAAGCGCCATGTCATATTAAGTGGAGTGTGATGCAGTAGAATGGTCGAGAGTGTCGTAAAGTGTACTGTCGTAGAGTATAGAGTTGTACAGAGTGGAGTTGAGTGGAGTAGAGTGGATATATATATATATCATCGTCATGTGATCAAGGCACGTGTGGAGCCGAAACGCGTTATGGCGAATGTGCACTAAATAAATATTAAAGCACAAATTACCGTGGTCCGTTTCCGTTGTGTGGAGAATCCAGTGGCAAAGCGGAAGTCAAGGATATATATATATATATATATTACCTACTGGCGGTCGCCAGTAGGTAGTTATAGTTAGGACCTATTTTCCATAGGAAATTCACAACATTCTATTTCCAATAACTTTGGTGCCGGTTGATGAATCTTCGCGAAATTTTCAAAACTCGTGGGGCGCTCCGGTCCGCTCCTATCCTGAAAGTCTCAAGGTGATTTGTCAAGTGGGGGCCGAGAAAAAATGGAGGTCCCAAAACGTGTTTTCCCCATGCAATTTTCCATAGGAACCTTTAGTTGCAGCTACAGCCCGAACTGCTGAACGGAATTACACCAAATTTGGCAAAAAGGTAGCCCTTGGTTCAGAGTCGTGCCTTTTGGTTAAATGGTGTAAATCCGTTCAGTAGTTCCTGAGAAATTTGAAAAAGAAAACACATATATATCTGGGCGGAGCCTAACCACACATGTCATCGTGAGATCTGATTGGCTATCAGCACTTCATCCTGGAATTGCTGGCAGCCATCTTGGGACCAATATAAATGATAGTACCCCATTGAAATGCAGTGTAGTGAATCGAAGATTTTGAGGGTTTCCAAAAGGAGAACTATAAAGGGTGATAACAGACTTTAGTTACATTAGAATTCATTTGTTGATGGTACCATACTAATTTCAGGAATTGTGGTGTGTTCTAAGGTGATTTTACCCTGTGAAAAACCTTCTGCTGGGATATCATGAATCATGTTTGAGAGAAAACTATTTTCACATGCTTGTCCCATACAGTTTTGGAAGGTGCTCCAGAAGCTAAAATGAGAGCATATTTTCTGTAAATTCACATTATCTTTCTCAGTCATGTGAGAATGAAGTCTGACATTCTCAGTACATCCAACAAGGGCAGAGACTGTCAGTTAAAGAACAACTAGAGTGCTAACAGCCTTACTTATGACAAAAGTATGGCACACCTGAAGCCATCTTGATTGGAATAAACTGGTAACACTTAAAACATTTAATTTAAAAAGGAACAAAATGATGGGGTTCATTTTGTCATAGAAATTATGGTTAGTGCTGTAGAAAGAAAAATTAGGACATGTTTCAAGTGTGATCTCAAATATCTTCCTGTTATATTTCAACAGGAGCAGCCTGTCAGTTGATGCCTTTGTGTTCTACTGCAGCTTCCTAGAGTGTTCTAAAGAACAACTAGAGAGCTAACAATCTTACTTATGACAAACGTATGGCACACCTGAAGCCATCTTGATTGGAATACACTGGTAACACTTAAAACATTTAATTTAAAAAGGAACAAAATGAGGGGGTTCATTTTGCCATAGAAATTATGGTTAGTGCTGTAGAAAGAAAAATTAGGACATGTTTAAGTGAGATCTCAAATATCTTCCTGTTATATTTCAACAGGAGCAGCCTGTCAGTTGATGCCTTTGTGTTCTACTGCAGCTTCCCAGAGTGTTCTAAAGAACAACTAGAGCGCTAACAGTCTTACTTATGACAAAATTATGGCACACCTGAAGCCATCTTGATTGGAATAAACTGGTAACTCTTAAAACATTTAATTTAAAAAGGAACAAAATGAGGGGGTTCATTTTGTCATAGAAATTATGGTTAGTGCTGTAGAAAGAAAAATTAGGACATGTTTTAAGTGAGATCTCAAATATCTTCCTGTTATATTTCAACAGGAGCAGCCTGTCAGTTGATGCCTTTGTGTTCTACTGCAGCTTCCCAGAGTTTTCTAAAGAACAACTAGAGCGCTAACAGTCTTACTTATGACAAAAGTATGGCACACCTGAAGCCATCTTGATTAGAATAAACTGGTAACACTTAAAACATTTAATTTAAAAAGGAACAAAATGAGGGGGTTCATTTTGCCATAGAAATTATGGTTAGTGCTGCAGAAAGAAAATTTAGGGCATGTTTTAAGTGAGATCTCAAATCCTCTTCTATTTCATTAGAAAATTCTGACATGCAGACTGAAACAATCACTTTCAATACCAGCAGTAGACTTCCAGTTAACTCCCTGGTGAGCAGTAGCTTTACTACAGTGATCTAATGAACAACTAGAGTGCTAACATTCTGAATTTATGGCAAATGTGTGACACATCTGAATGCCTTCTTGATGGAATCAAAGTAAAAAACTGAAAGCATTTCCTACTGAGGAGACTGCAGTAAATGACGAAATTAGGAAACTTCATAACAAATAAGTCTCCCAAGATGGCCACCAGAGAAAAAAGAGCCCAAATGTAGCACAAATATCACCCAGATGTAGCCCACATATAGCTCAATGACAGAAGTGTGCAAAACACTTTTTATTTTTAGTTTTTCTGCAGTTTTATATAGTGCAAACTGGTCAGGTATTGGAGCGTTACATCTTACTTGGACCCCTTATTGCGTATTTTGCACGAAGTACATGAGATTGATCTTGTGAAACATTGAACTTTACGATTCTGTTAACCTGAAGTTGCTCTGAACCGGGCTTTGTAACACCCGTTTTTACCTACTGGTTTTAATTAATTCTCACTGTATTGTATTAGGAAAGAGGATTTACTGTTTTTATGTACACTTTTATGATCTATGTTTCTAAATCAGATCAAATAAAGTTTAATGAATTCTATGGCAGGACGGAGGCGAGGATTATGCATAACTTTCCTCACTTTATTTGCATAGCAAGAAAACGTAACACAACAATCATTAAACAAAATACTACACAACCCATGAACCATTAGGGGGTAGTCTCCAAGGCAACTATAGTCCAATCATATCACAGTCCATCGTATATAATATCGTGACGTCCCTTCCGCTTCCTCTTTCTTCACTGCTCGTCAGTTAAGTGCATTCCTTACATTCTTGGCTTAATCTGACGTTGTTGCTGTTTGTATAGCGGTTTCTTGTGCACGATATTAGCATTATTGCCTTGGTATTGTTTCATATTCCCTGCGCAGCAGGCTCTTGCCCGAGCGCATTCTCCCCCTCGCAGTTTCTCCCGCTGTGTGCTCTGCGCGCGGCGAGATCCTGTCAGGCGTGTCTGGTCTGAGCGAGGCAGCTCCGTCGAGCGATCCCGCTGGTCTTTACGTGCGTTTGGGAATCCGGTCACTCCTTTAGTGTCCGCTTGATTCCCAACCAACCCTCGCCTAATTTTGACACCGCTACGCGGTGATTTCCCCACATGGCCACGTTAGTGACCAGCGCCACCTGGTGGTGGTAATTGGTATTGCGCCTCAGTCTATTCTTATAACAGCTTCGGGGAAAGCCCAGCTGTTGGAGCACCGGCGAGGGGGCTGTCTTAAGAATTTTAAGGGCATTTGTTCTGTGCTCACACCCTCTGCTATCATGTCTTCTCCAGAAGACCATTTTTACTCCTCCTACCAGGAAGTGGAGGAGGAATGGCCCCCCAACTTCTCCCTCCAGCAGTGGACCAAGCCCTCTCTCTGGCTATTTCTAGGGCGCTGGCTCCTCTTAGGGATCAGGTTGATAAGCTGGCAAAAAGCATTACTGGGGTGTTCAGTGACCCAGATCTGGTGGTGGCAGGTCCAAGTAGCTCCCAGATGGGGAATAAAAGGGCCGTTAAGCATAACGCGGGGCACTTGGAAGGATTTGATAAACTTACGGAGACCTTCCTCAAGAGTGCACGAACGCTCAAACATGCACCCTGCCGGGAGGAGGAGGGGCCCAGAGAAAATTGCAACACTGTCACCACTATTGTAGACCCCGACGGCGGGTTTCCCTTAGAGGGAGAGGGTGTATCGGAGGACGATTTCTCCTCCGATGAGGATAAGGACTCGGGGCGTCCCTGGCGTCCAGAGTCCCACTCCTCTCAGTCCCCAGTTGGGGACGGGGTCCACTCGGACATGTTCGAGCCTACCCAAATTTACCATCCTAGGTCGGCAGAGTGGACACCTGACGCCAAAGTGGCAGAGTATGTGGGGGGGAAAATCCATCAACCCCTTGAGAGGGAGGTCAGGAATAGGATGAGGGAGAATGCCCCAGGCCCTCACTGAAGGGGAAGGTGGCACACACGCCTGAAATTGATGAGAAACTATGTACCTTTTTCTCCAAGTATATGAGGGATCCCAAGAAAGGAATTGATAGGTCTTTGACGTGGTAGGGCCCTTGACCCAAATTATTCAATTGACGGAGCGTTCCAAAGAGTCAGGATCCCCTTTGTCCATGGATATTGTGGCTGGTTGGGCGCACTACCCTAAACCCTAAAACACTACCCCTCCACTACCCAAACACCACTGCACTACCCTAAACCCTAAAACACTACCACCAGCACGACACCCTACACTACCCAAACATAACTGCACTACCCTAAACCCTAAAACACCACCACCAGCACAACTCCCTACACTACCCAAACACCACTGCACTACCCTAAACCCTAAAACACTACCCCCAGCACGACTCCCTACACTACCCAAACACCACTGCACTACTCTAAACCCTAAATATACCCCCAGCATGACCTCCCACACTACACAAACACCACTGCACTACCCTAAACCCTAAAACACTACCCCCAGCATGACCCCCTACACTACCCAAACACCACTGCACTACCCTAAACCCTAAAACACTAACCCCAGCATGACCCCCTACCCTACCCAAACACCACTGCACTACCCTATACCCTAAAACACGACCCCCTACACTACACAAACATGACTGCACTACCCTAAACCCTAAAACACTACCCACAGCATGACCCCCTTCACTACACAAACACCACTGCACTGCCCTAAACCCTAAAACACTACCCCAGCACTACCCCCTACACTACCCAAACACCACTGCACTAACATCAACCCTAAAACACTACCCCCAGAACAACCCCCTATACTACACAAACACCACTGCACTACCCTAAACCCTAAAACACTACCCCCAGCTCGACTCCCTACACTACCCAAACACCACTGCACTACCCTAAACCCTAAATCTACCCCCAGCACGACCCCTACACTACCCAAACACCACTGCACTACCCTAAACCATAAAACACTACCCCCAGCATGACCCCCTACACTACACAAACACCACTGCACTACCCTAAAACACTACCACCAGCATGACCCCCTACACTACTCAAACACCACTGCACTACCCTAAACCCTAAAACACTACCACAGCACGACCCCCTACACTACCCATACACCACTGCACTACCCAAAACCCTAAAACACTACCCCCAGCACAACCCCCTACACTACTGCACTACCCTAAACCCTAAAACACTACCCCAGCACGACCCCCTACACTACCCAAACACCACTGCACTACCCTAAACCCTAAAACACTACCCCCAGCACGACCCCCTACACCACCCAAACACTACTGCACTACCCTAAACCCTAGAAAAGAAACCCCCACCCCATGCCCAATACCCCTTACCTCTCACTCCTCATGGTTCCTCTCTCCTCGTGGTTCCTGCTTCACGTCATCTCTGAGGGGCGGTGCACGTCGTTGTGAGGAAACGGAACAGCCTCTGTTTCCTTACAATGACATGGATCATCTACATGTTTTAGAACGCATGGTCATTTACCATACATACCTTTACAACAAAATTCGTTGTAAAGGCTTGCGTGGTAAATGACCATGCGTTCTAAAAAAATGCGTAGTAATGACTTCGTGATGTACAACGCATGCGTGGTAATGCATACGTTGTAATGGTATCGCAAAGTAAAAAGTCGTTGTAACGGCTGTTTACCGATCGAAGCTGGCCCCTGTTCTTCAGTGAGACGTTTATTTGATTAATTAGGAGGAAGGAATTTGGTTTTTTACCGAAAAGTGCATTCCCGGCTGTTGTATTGTGAAAGTGTCCGCGTGGCCTGGTTTCACTTCCGGTGAGAGAGTGGAAGAGTCTGTTTGGATCTAAAGGAGTTCTGTTTTTGGTCGGGGCCGGCGCGACATGTCATCAGAAAACATAGCTAATGGAAAGCGTCCTCCCTGAAGTGTGGAGCAGTGCCATGAGAGGTCAACGAGTGTGCGTCCCACCGCAGTATGAACGTACCGCGTGACCCATGTGCCGCCTCCAGGGTACTGGAGGCAGAAGCGGCATCGCAGGTCCTCTTGAAGACGGTTGTAGCACTAATTCTACATTTTGGTACTAGGGCATTTTAACTTCGTTGTTCCTGCCAGATACAAAGAGAAGATCCTGTGTTATTCAGTGCCCTCGTTAACTTTTTTGTGGGTTGTGGTGCTTTTCACTTCGCTGCCGCGCCGGTGCACACGACTGGGCACCCCACCTCATGTGCCATCTGCAGGGCCTCTGCCCTCGGATCACTGGTTTCGGTTTCTGGAGTGGCAACATAAACAGTTGCTCCCAAAGGACTAGCCTGAACACTTAGGTGAATATCCCCTGCACCATCATTCCACGGAAATTCTTTCCTAGCTCGCCCACGTCAACGAGCACGGCTCCGCTCGCAACACCGTATGACGTCATCGGAGCCATAAGAGGACCTCGTCGTCGTGCTGACGTCAGTTCCACCCATTTTTTCCGTGCCACCGAGGCAAACAGGGGACCGAGACATTTTCACATGTATACATAGTATAATAAATATATATATATATTCACTGAAAAAACCATAGGTTTCAGGCACGTTATAGTTAGAAATTAGCATTTAAAAAACCTTAGAAATTCACTGAAAAAACCATAGGTTTCAGGCACGTTATAGTTAGAAATCAGCATTTAATAAACCTTAGAAATTCACTGAAAAAACCATAGGTTTCAGGGGCGTTATAGTTAGTTGGACATTTCACTCGTACAAAACCATAGAAATTCCCCCGTTAAAGTTAGTTCAGCTAACTATAACTCGCGCGCCCGCAATGCACTGCTGATGACGTCACATATTACATCACTCATGACATGGTCAGTGACATCACTCATGACATCACTGATGACATCTCAAATGACATCACTGATTAAGTCCCCTTGAATCATGAGGGTCCCTGTGGTCCAACTAGCCCACCAGGTACCTCCAGTAAGCCCCACAGAGCTGCGTTGCAGAGAGGTATAAAAAGGGGCGTGGCCTCTGGACACCGCTCTGCAACGCAGCCCCCTGGCGCATACTGGAGGTTCGTGGTGGGCTAGTTAGCCCCCAGGGACCCCCAGTATTCAAGGGGAATTACTTCCCCACCTTACAAAGCGCCAGGGCGCGTTTGCAGAGTACTGCAGGGAGGGCACGATGCCGGTCTTTTTTTTTCTTTTCTTTTTTGTTTTTTTATGGGAGGGGGGCCGCGTGGCCCCCCTTCCCTCGGCCCCTATTGGCCCCGGGGACCCTATCCCCCGGTGCCTGAGCATTTTCTTTTTTTAAACGGGAAGGGGGCCGCGTGGTTCCCCTTCCCTGGGCCCCTATTGGCCCCGGGGACCCCATCCCCCGGGGCATGCCCACTGTTTTAAAAAAATATATATATTTGGAGGGGGGCTGCATGGCCCCCCTCCTCAGGCCATTTAAGGCCCCGGGGACCCCATCCCCAGGGGCCGGCCTTTCTGTCCTTTTTAAAAAAAAAAAAATTTCATTTTTGGGGAAGGGGGCTGCGTGGCCCCCCTCCCAAGCCACTAATGGCCCCGGGGACCGCATCCCCCGGGGCCTGGCCACTCGTTGGGGACCGTGGAGGGGTCCCCAATCCCCCCACCGTCCCGCCGGCTCCCCGCGTCCTAAGGGAGCCGGCATTGCTTTTCCATAAGGGGAGCTGCTGACATGCAGCTCCCCTTATGGAAAAGCAATCTGCTTTGCTTCATTGAAGCGAGAGCAGGTTTCCCTGCTCTGGCTTCAATGAAGCAAAGCAAGTTTGCAATGACAGGGCGGGACACACACTTGGCGTCCCCACCATGCACTACTTATTACATCACTGATGACATCATCCAATGAATGTGCTAGTTTATTTTACATTATATATACATACATACATATATATATATATATATCAGAATTTTTGACCAAAACAATAAAATGATAAACAACTTCAACCAATAAAATCCAACAAACAATTAAATTAGCAATATAAAGGCACACAAATTTATTCAACAATATACTTCAAAATCGACAAATGCTGCAAGATGAGGAAGCTCTGCTGGTATCTCTCAACAAACCATTAAAGAAGAATATACACATTTCAACAATTACATAACTGAGAACATGACACATATACTGAAACTAAAATGCAACAGTTATGAAACTTGAAAATGGAAAATAGCTAATAAATATTAACACACTCTCCAAATTTCAACTTGAAAACCGATAAACTTCCAGAAAATAAGAACTATCACAAAGGAGCAAAACGATATAAGAAAGTAAGTATACATAAATTAATAACAAACTATAAACGCATCCGAATGGCGAACAAAAATAAACCTAACAACCTCAGCCTCTACAAACTTTCAACAATGTACAATTTAAAATCTAACTGACATTTTTTTCCATTCAACAGAAAAGAAAGCACCTGCTCCACATTAGAACATCACCCAATAAACCTGCAAAATCATGCAAAACATCTCATCAGAGCATACACGTAAGTATACAAAATAGAAGTAATTGCATTTTTTAACAATAACCAACATGCAGAAGTTAAAAATGATATGTATACTATTACACTACTTACAAATACAATGACAGATGCCGCCAAAAGTATCACTTCACAGAAAGGAAAGGAGTTACTAAATCACATGGGCCACACTAACAGCCAAGGAAGTGCATCATCAGAAAATATAAATTGAAGTGTACTAAATATTATTCTAATGCATGCAGTGGGAGAGCAACTACAAAAGATGATCTTGTAATTCATTTAAGAGAGCAAAACCAGCCCCAAATAGGACAGAAATAGGGGTAAGAGAAATACTGCAAGATATAAGAGAGGTAAGCACTAGCTCCCCGGAACCCACAAGCAAAATCCTGAAAGATGTACTGCCTAGAGTCCCCGAACACATAACATAGCACGTACCACCTGTACCCACTTTAAAATATTTAATGCATGAACTAAACAAAACTACAAACCGTACCCCACCTGCCCCTAGAAGATACCAAGACATACACATATCTGAACATTTAACAATTACTCATAATGGGGAACCTTTCCTTTTTACATGGCAACCTAAATAATGAGAAAAAAATTCTAATATTCTCTACAGCAGAGAACTTAATGAAACTAAGCCAAAGTCAAACCTGGATGATGGATGGGACCTTCAAAATGTGTCCCCAATCATTCACTAAGATATACACAATACATGGTGAATATCACAACACAAATATCCCTTTAATATATGCCCTACTATTAAATAAAAGACACACAATTGATGGACGGAGTGGGACGGGTATGCCCAGACGTGGGTCCCGTGCTCTCCATGACACTGGAGTCAAGCTATCCTGGCTGATGAGGGCTGAAAGCCCGAAACCGGTCCTAGGTTGCTTGTTTCCAGTCCAGGGAGGACCTGGCCTGGCAGTTCGGGCTGGACTGTTCCCATTGGGCGCAGGATCAAGACTGATTTGCATATGGCTGTGTCCAAACTGGAATGGCATGGTGAGCAAAAAAACAATGGATTTAGGCCCAGATCTCTGTACTGGGGTGAATGTATGACATTGTTCTGCATTCTGTCCATCAATTGTTGTTTTTGCATTTGTCACCCCGAGTGGCAAGGGTATGCCCAGACGTGGGTCCCGTGCTCTCCATGCCACTGGAATCAAGCTATCCTGGCTGATGAGGGCTGAAAGCCCGAAACCGGTCCTAGGATGCTTGTTTCCAGACCAGGGAGGACCTGGCCTGGCAGTTCGGGCTGGACTGTTCCCATTGGGCGCAGGGTCAAGACTGATTTGCAAATGGCTGTGTCCAAACTGGAATGGCATGGTGAGCAAAAAACGATGGATTTAGGCCCAGATCTCTGTACTGGGGTGAATGTACGACATTGTTCTGCATTCTGTCCATCAATTGTTGTTTTTGCATTTGTCACCCCGAGTGGGATGGGTATGCCCAGACGTGGGTCCCGTGCTCTCCATGCCACTGGAGTCAAGCTATCCTGGCTGATGAGGGCTGAAAGCCCGAAACCGGTCCTAGGATGCTTGTTTCCAGTCCAGGGAGGACCTGGCCTGGCAGTTTGGTCTGGACTGTTCCCATTGGGCGCAGGGTCAAGACTGATTTGCATATGGCTGTGTCCAAACTGGAATGGCATGGTGAGCAAAAAAACGATGGATTTAGGCCCAGATCTCTGTACTGGGGTGAATGTACGACATTGTTCTGCATTCTGTCCAACAATTGTTGTTTTTGCATTTGTCACCCCGAGTGGGACGGGTATGCCCAGACGTGGGTCCCGTGCTCTCCATGTCACTGGAGTCAAGCTATCCTGGCTGATGAGGGCTGAAAGCCCGAAACCGGTCCTAGGATGCTTGTTTCCAGTCCAGGGAGGACCTGGCCTGGCAGTTCGGGCTGGACTGTTCCCATTGGGCGCAGGGTCAAGACTGATTTGCATATGGCTGTGTCCAAACTGGAATGGCATGGTGAGCAAAAAAACGATGGATTTAGGCCCAGATCTCTGTACTGGGGTGAATGTACGACATTGTTCTGCATTCTGTCCATCAATTGTTGTTTTTGCATTTGTCACCCCGAGTGGGACGGGTATGCCCAGACGTGGGTCCCGTGCTCTCCATGCCACTGGAGTCAAGCTATCCTGGCTGATGAGGGCTGAAAGCCCGAAACCGGTCCTAGGATGCTTGTTTACAGTCCAGGGAGGACCTCGCCTGGCAGTTCGGGCTGGACTGTTCCCATTGTGCGCAGGGTCAAGACTGATTTGCATATGGCTGTGTCCAAACTGGAATGGCATGGTGAGCAAAAAAACGATGGATTTAGGCCCAGATCTTTGTACTGGGGTAAATGTACGACATTGTTCTGCATTCTGTCCATCAATTGTTGTTTTTGCATTTGTCACCCCGAGTGGGACGGGTATGCCCAGACATGGGTCCCGTGCTCTCCATGCCACTGGAGTCAAGCTATCCTGGCTGATGAGGGCTGAAAGCCCGAAACCAGTCCTAGGATGCTTGTTTCCAGTCCAGGGAGGACCTGGCCTGGCAGTTCGGGCTGGACTGTTCCCATTGGGCGCAGGGTCAAGACTGATTTGCATATGGCTGTGTCCAAACTGGAATGGCATGGTGAGCAAAAAAACGATGGATTTAGGCCCAGATCTCTGTACTGGGGTGAATGTACAACATTGTTCTGCATTCTGTCCATCAATTGTTGTTTTTGCTACTATTAAATAAAGCAGTACTTACTATGAGCTCTTAAACCATATAAAACATAAAACATAAAACAAATAACTACTTCCTCAAAAAAATAATCATACACTTTGAGCAAGCCATGATTCAAAGGCTGTTACTATCATTTCAATCAAAGTATATGGGGACACCTCCAAAAATATGTTCTAAGTGTAGAAAATTCCACAAACAGCCAATTTGCCTCTGAAATAAAATAAATGATAAAACTAGCCAATATCCCTGTCACAGATGTAGCCAATCACTACAATTTACTAATAGAAAGACCTACCCACCAACAAAATGAAGACAAACTTTGGGGCTTATTAGGATGGCGGGCGGACCTGAGTCCACCCGCCATCCCCGTGGTGTTGGGACCGGCCACCTGACATGCGGCGGTCCCGCACCGCGAATTAGGATGCGACCGCCACCCTGGCGGTCGCATTCCGCATTTTAACATTGCCCGCCACGATGTCAAAATCGCATGCCTGGCATGTCACTGCACCACATGGCAGGCACCACACAGTGCCTGCCACTTGGTGCAGCGACATGTAGGGGGGTACCATAGGTACCCCCCAAGTGCACCCCCCACCTCCCCACCCCCCCGGGGGCCCGCAACGGGCCCACAAAGCCAATCACCGCCAGCCTTTCCATGGCGGCATCGCCGCCATGGAAAGGCCTTTAACAATCAACATCCTAATATGGCTGGCGGTGCCTGCTAGGCACCGCCACCATATTAGAGACCCTGCTCCGCCCGACAGGCAATCGTAACGATTGCCTGCCGGCGGAAAAGCAGCGGATGGACTTTCCATCCGCCGCGATACACACCGCCATCGTAATATGGCTGGGGGTATTTCACGTTACGATGGCGTAACGGTCGCCACCGCTGGCTCGGTGGTGGCGATCGTTACACCATCGTAATGAGCCCCTTAGTTCCCTATTGGACTATTTCGAAGACATTGGGGTTGGCAGACTGCATCGCTCTAAACACAGACGCCAACCCAAATTTCAAATACCAGAGTGGAATTTCAATGAGAGCACTTTGCACAGGAAGTCAAAACAAACAATGCAATCCAAAGTATCTAGGCGCCATACAAAACCCCAAAAAGTGTTTTTACAAAACTACAACTCCAGGAAACCCCAAAAAAAGAAAATCAAAGTAAAAACCATTGGTTCTATATAAACCATAACTGATTTCCTTAAAAAAAGTAAACACCAAATGTCCATCGAACGCGTTCGTAGACAAAAACCTGTAAAGTAATTTTAAAAAATCTACATAGAAAACAAATTGAATTCCCAAACACATATACATAAGAGTTTATCATCAAAATATAACTAACATCACACAATTTAACATAGCATAATGATACATTACTAAAACAGTGTAAAAAAAGCAAAATGTCAAATTAGTGAAAAACAATAACAGCAATACATCTAAATATACAAAAATCCACACACAACTAACTTTTAAATCTCCCTCCTAAACCCTCCTTCCCTCAAAGCCCTTAACAAGTCCTTAAAAAATGGACATATCTGTTCCAATAAACAGCAAGACCTTCCCGTGACATGGTTCTGCGAAAATAGACTACATATAACACAAATAGATTACAAAATAGAAGGTAGCGCTAAAAAAGGTTGCTAAATGAATTTAAAAATAGACTATCCCTATCCCATTGTAGGTGGGGAATCAATGGTTTAAAAATTGGATGAATTGGTATCAAGATTTTTATGGGCTTATGCCAGATCTAGAAGAGCGTTAAGGTTCCTTACACTACCGAGAGAGAGAGAGAGTGGGGTGGACGGCGCCAAACTTAAAATTTTGCTATTGGACAGTGGAACTTCAGCAGGTGACAATTCTTCTGCAAGATAGGGATGAAAAGGCTGTTGTCATAGATAGCTCTCCCTCTATTTATGAGATATTATTAGGGAAAGAGGCATGGGGATGTTTATGGAGATAAATGTAGTGCAGTTATTTTGAAAAAAGGCTGTTTTAAGCCCCTATAGTGTGTTTTTAAGATCTGGCAGGGTATTTGGAAAGAAACTGTGGATTGGTGAGCTTAATGTTTATATACCAATGTATAATAATCACAGACTTCCAGATATATTTTGACATTCTTATATTTCTCGTTGGAAGGAGCAATGTGTAAGACGACTGGGGGATTTTTTCCCTTACTCATGCATAGTTTTGTTTGAGGAACTGAAAGAAGAATTTGGGGTCAGTCAGAAGGAGGTTTTCAAATATCTCCAAATCTGTGATTTCCTGTAGTTTTCTCGGGTAGATTTGGTTAATTTTTTACTAAGAGGGCGACTTTGCCCAATTGGTGGCATATATGGTCTTTTGAACTCCCTTATGAATGATGATTTGGATAAATACTCCGGGAGGTGGCAAGGTACATTTCGGACCCTAAATCCAACATTTTCTAAATCCTTTCGATTGAAGCAATCAATCCTTTTTTTCTCAAATCTGCAAGTTCAACACTATAAAACATATTTTGACTTGCACTACATGCCAGGGAAATTCGCCCGGTGGGGGGGTGACAAAGGGGTGAGGTGCCCATGATGTCAAATGCATGGGGTAGATTCAATCCATATGTTTGCCACATGCTCTTCTTTGGAAGTAATTAAAAAAGAAATATCGGATTTCTGTAATGCTGAACTTAAGATGAAAATGTTATAACTCCCTACAGGAGGAGGGCCCGCCGAAGCAGTCTCAGTCATTTTTATTTCTTGTCATGTCGGTTCTTCGGCTCTGCATTGGCTCAGGTTGGCTGGATGGTAAGCCCACTGCTTTCCATCAATGGTTATCCTGTCTGCTGGCAATACATAATCTTAAAAAGGCACTGAACTCGTGAAAGAGTAAAAAGGCACTAGAAAAGGGCTTGCGGTTCTGGGCCCCACTGACCGACTGGATGAAGGATCACCTCGGGCAGTAGTAGTATGTGTAATAGTTTGCTTTCGGCACAGGGGAAAAATTAAATGAATGTACTATATGCCCTTTCATGTCTTATTTACTCACCCTAAAATGTAAAGCTAATGAAAATTATGAAATGTATGTAAAGTTTTATTTTATAAGATTATTGCTGCAATGTAAGGATTCTATTTTTATTGTATTATCTTTTTGTGGGGAGAAATTATTTTTAAAAATTTCCAATAAAAATGTATTTTGTAAAAAAATAGACTATCTCCGCATGGAAATAAATGGGAAATATTGTAAAGATTTTGAATAAATGTTTAAGGAAATTTAAAAAATGATTAGACACGTGAACCATATCAAACAATGTTATAAAAAATGATGAGAACATTTTAAAGTATAAATTAAATAATAGTATAACATATTTACAATAATTTATGGTATACTAATAAAATATATGTTGAAATAATGTTGGAAATATATATAAAAATATTTAAAAAATGTAAAAAATTATGAAAAGTATAACATCAAACACTATTAAAAATATGAAAAAATGGTATGCATTAAATAATAGTATAAAATATATACAATCATTTAACTTTATATATTTTTATTTTGTACTTTAAGTATATATTACTCAAAATGTAAAACTATAGAATAATTAAAGACTGGAAACAAATCAAAATAGAAAAATGTGTGACATGTCTGTATTACACAAAATTTGGGTATGGTGTTGGACACTAAAAGGGTGACATTTACTATACCCTCTGAAATCTAAACCAATTTGGGGAAGGTGCTGGCCAAAAAGGGGTGACATTTTCTATTCACACTTTGATCTAAATCAATTTTGGGAAAGATGTTGGACACTAAAAGGATGACATTTACTATTCCCAATCCAGTCTAACCAATTTGGGGTAGGTGTTGGACTTTAAGGGCCTAATTTCAATGTTGGGCGACTTGCATCCGCCCGACACTGTTATGGGTCTGGAACTGCCCAACCTTAGGTCGGCAGTACTGACCGCAGGATTACAATGGGAGCTTGTGCAGCAGGCGCAAAAGGCCCGCAGCAAAAGCTTCCATTGTAAAATTGATGTTTTGAAACATCCCAACAGTGCCTGCAAAACAAAATGTGAACAATTGCAAAAAAAAAATTTATGTCAGTTTTTAATGTTCAATTACAAAAAAATAATGCACTCTCTGAAGTACAGGGAAGAAATCAGATTCTGTGGCTGCGCTGTAGAAACTGAAACATTGATAGATGTAGGAGTTTTACCTCGCTGTTTTGTCTTTCACTGGTGGAAGAATCATTCTGCATTAAAGAAAAAAATGAATGTTTGTCACTGCAGCATGACATTCACCAAAAATTGACTACACAAGTGTTTTACAAATGTAGTAATGATGATAAATATGTAGGCTGTAATAAAGTGTAAAGAAAGATTCTGATACACCAGGAGCACCTCACAGTGCAGTACACTCGCTAAAAACTTGGAACTTCCTGTGATGTCAACCGAGTAAAAGTTTATAATGTCCCTTCTTAGGGCATCATTGGATCTAAGGTAATGTGATGTTACTTCCTGTGATATCATTGCGTTCAAATGGCATAGGATATCACTTAAACTTTCCCTGGAATTTTCGTGAATATACGTCCATGCCTTTGTCATGTGCATATTTCCATTTAGTCTTCCTTATGAACAAATTAAGGTATATACCGTTAAATCTAATACCTTGCTGAGAGAACCTGGAAACCAGACCTAACTTTGTACAAAGAAATAAAATAGAATTAATAATGTTTGCACAGTTCACTAATTTAAACTCTTCAAAGATGTTATTATTTAGCACACTGATATGCCCTAGAAGACAAATACCCTACTAAAATGAAGAAGTATAAAATAGTTAATTGTATTACATGTGGAAACTCAATAGTCAGTTGACTTTGACAGACCTGCATGTTAACTATTGCATAGCAGTCAAAATGGAAGAGAGGTCTAGACAAATACCTCCATCTATAGGAACAAATTACATTTTGAAACTGGTGAATGTTACTGTAAAATGAAAATGCAAATTAAATGAACATGCTCCAGAGTACTATACCACAGGTCTTGACTCCGAATCCATGCAAACTTGAATTTTCCTGGGTTTGTTTCATGTTCTTTTTATCAATTATATTTAAACGAAAGAAAAACAGTTCTGACAAGGAGTATATCATATATTCAAGTAAGGTTTATAATTAAATATTAATCTCTCACTTTGCCTATCACCTTCAATTTGAAAAAAGTTTGTTAATTTACTTTTAATTAAAATAATTAACTATTACTTAGGAGATGTTTCGCTGTACATTGCAACATATGGTGTGATTCATAATTTTAAAGGATGTATATATATATATATCTTTAGAAAGCTTCACAGTTTGACACTTACTAACACAATGGTTCGAGGTGTATAGGGATGCCTACCATTGATTTCAGTGCGTTTTAATCCTGTTTCATTAAACGGATTAAGTGAAGCATCAAGATACTAGTCACTTAACAAATATATGGCAATCATGAAGCAAAATTTCAGAAAATGTACATGTCCTATACATGTGTTATTATTTAGAACCGTTTTGAAAACTTTTTACAATTTATGTTCAGCTTGCCTTTACCTAGGACACCAAGGACCTAATTCAGATTTTGACAGAGCAGGCGCACCACTGTAAGTAACCAGGACTCATATCCTGCCAAATTTGTGGTTCCTTCACTCTATTTATTCTCAGCCAGGTGGCACGTTTACACTGGTGGAGCCTCCCATCCAACAAGGGGCAACGTGGTTGTGAGATAGTCGTCCTGCTCATATGAAGGGCATGGTGTCCATCACTGATTTTTCATGCTCATGTCCACCATGTAAAACCCCTTGTGCATCAGGTCATTTTTTTCTTTAGAGAAAAAAATTCCACTTTGAGTTTCGTTTTTCTAACCAAACATTATGCCCACTGGGTGATTTAAACATGGGGGCCAAACTTGCAGTGCTGTGAAGCGAGCCACACTGAGCTCTCCACCAGGCAGCAGGGGATCTCTAAATAAGACAGACAATTCTCCACCAGGTTAGGAAAACCTTGCAATAACAGAGACGTGACAGGTTGAGATGTGACATATTGAAAGCCAAAATAAGGTTAAATTAAACAATGGAACAAAATGGAAAGAAAATACTGACAATGATTGAGAAAAAATAATTATATATAAAAATGTTTGAAAGAATCACAAAGAAAGAGACACCCATTGATGGGTGACACTTCGCTGTCATAATGTGTTCATTCTGAGAATGGGAGTCAGATTTTGACAAAGGCACCATCTTAAAGCCTCCTTTAACTCTACGGGGGGATTTTGACATAGGGCAGCGCAGCAAGACACCTTGCTGCGCTGTCCTAAACTTAAGTGAAAAGGCAGGAATGCACCGTATTTAAGCAATACTGTGCATTCCTGTCCTTTCTCCCTGCGCTGATGCCCTTTCGGCAGCCTAGTGCCAATGTAGGCACCATTACACCATGGTGCAATGGTGCCTCTGTTGCATGCAAGATTGTTTTTGCGCAGGAAGGGGCAACCTCCTGCACAAAAACAATCCTAAGAGGCGTTTTCCTCATTCTATGTGAGCTGCAGAATGCAGCACACATGGAAAGAGGAATAAAATGAGGAGAGATAAATATATTTCTCCTTGTTATGTCTCACCTTGGGAGGCGTATGGATTTGGCACTTCCCCAGGTTTACATCACTTTGTAAATCTGGGGAAGCTACCCTCTGCAACACCCATGGACACCTACCAGTCACAAAGTAAGGCAACGGAGCGAATTGTGCTGCATCGTCTTACTCGTGATTTATGAGGCCTCTCAAAGACATGCAGGGTGGCTTTGCGTGGCTTCATAAATCGAAATGAGAGCCCTGTGTCACGTATGTATCACTTTACTTGGTGCAAAAGGGACGCAGGGATCTCATAAATGAGCCCCTGGGTCGAGTAGGTGGCACATTCAAAATTAAATATGCAAATACTTCCTTTATCTCTAAAAAATTGGGTAAAGCAGGTGGCAAATTCAAAATGAAAATGCAAACAGTTGTGTACAATATTGGGCAGTTTACGAATTTATGGGGGCTATTCACAAACTTCGTTTTGTATTACCTTTAGTAGTACTACAATAGCACTGCTCAAATACTACAACATGCAATGAACTAGCCTATATGTGGAGGCCTCTGCCTCTCCCACCTTTTCAATGAGGAGGTCGAAGTCCTGGTTTCAGAGGACTCCAAACACAAAGGTATATGTTTTAGTTGTAAATGTAGGAGTAACAAGGTGGAGTGGTTGGAAAATGGGAATACTTATTACTAAATGGGAGAGGATAAGTGGGGGTAAAGAGGCGATTAGAAAGGGGTTAGGCGGGGTTTAAAGAGTGATATACAAATAAAAACAGCCATTCCCAAAAGGGTAATCTCATTGCTATTCACAAACTGCACTTCCAAAATCAATAGATCCAAAAAGGACCCAAAAGTGGCATAAGTATAGCATCACACATGACCCCTCATAAGTACTGCAACACACTCCCATGGAAAATAATGGCAGCAGGGACTTAAAATAAAACATCATTGAAAATAATGTTAGTTGAAAAAATGATTTCAAATTTATATTTTTTAAGTGGTAATTCATATTAAATTTATTCTTTTAATTAATAATATTAATAATTAAATTTTTGTGTCAAAATAAATAAATAAGATGTTTAATCTTTTAATAAGAAATGTAAATATATAAAACAAACATGACCTAATAAAATGTGGTAAATATCATTTAAATCTAACAATTATAGCGAGTGTGGGATTTTCTTTTAACATTATTTTAAACATTAATATATTTTTTATTTATTAAATTATTTATTAAACATTTGGATGGTTTAATGTGTTCTGTAACATTTAATTTTTTTGTTCTAGGTTAGTAATAATCATTTTAATTTAATTTACATTTTTGTTTTTCATTTTAATATTTTATTATAGGGAGATATCTGCCAAATGTACCTCCATCAACATGTGAAAAGTTACTAGTCATAACTTTACACTAAATCCTGTTTCTGCAGACTGCATACCCTATTTTGAGGGGGTGGAGATATGTAAATCTCTTCCTAGTGGTAACTTTACACTCGAAAATAGTGAGCAGCCAAAATGTGGTAAATTACTACTGAGTACAGCAGTACGCTTACACATGACTAAATTTACCTTTGTGAATAGGGCCCGCTGTGTCCACAAATAGTAATATATTTACAAACAGGATTGGATCAGAGCAATTGCTACCCTGTCAGTGGCAGGTATCTTAAGATCAGGAAGGAAGTGGGCACAGCCAGGCCTTGAGGGACAGCACCTGTCAAAACTGCTGCACCTGTACATTGCAGGGCACCTCATAGTGGAATTGCAAGTGCAAATAAAGTCTGAGCTCAGAAAAAGTAATACCAACACATAGCTTTTTATTTTCCCTGCAGTTCAGCTGCTAATATTACTTAATCTCACAAATACAGGGGGCTACAAGTGCTGTCCAAACCAATTCCAAATACATTGTTACATACATGAGGTCTGCTTCACATGCCCTTTTGTTTTAGAACACTGTTAATGTAAGCCCATTAGCAGCAGGATACTTGCATCGACAATAGTAAGGTACACTCCACCATCTTCCTCAAGTGGACTCTTTAGGCCTTGACTGCAAGAAAAAAAGACAGAAAGTAACAAAGAAATAATACTTTACTTTTCACAAGACTGTCAGGGAGCTTCATTAGCGATTTCTGTTTATCATCTCCTCCGGACTCCTCCTCTTGCTGAGACTTGACCTGCAGCGAGTCAGTGCTTGTGCCTGCCTGCCCATCTGACTGCCTGCCTGCTGCACTGAGCCGCAACAAGTGACAATGCCAGATAGAGTTGAGATACCATATTTTTACAGCTTAATGTTCCAGGTTTCCAAGGGAACGTTGCTGCTGTTGACACCCGGCCTCCCGCGCCTGAAGATATAGCTGTGCTGTGTTGGGTGTAATACTTTGGCTGGCAGCTGGGTGGAGTTGGAGGTATTCTGCTTAAGTTGAAGGTGGTAAACTATATCTGGATTCCCAGTGAGGGGTTGGACCTCGCAACCCGTAGGGGGTTACCCATCAACTGGAGTTTGTCCCTGAAGCTCCTTGAAGTAGTGGGAGTGTCCTCCAGCGCTTATCTGAAGATTAACAGCTGGCAGAAACAGCACAAAAGGGTGATGGTGGCGGCACTGCAGCACAGCACAGTTTAAGTCACCAAGGGCAAGAGGAGGAGGTAAGTACAAATTGTTGAATTATCAGATTGTGGAATTCATTGTGACCAGTGCAAGACTGTTTATAGATGCCTCGCCTAAAGAAAAAAGGCATTAAACCTTTGGGTGCAGTAAAAGATGGGAAATCTGGTGGGATGGTAGCTAATACATCAACAGCAACAGGCTCTTTAGGCCCTGTGTCTCCATGTCACGATGAAGTAATCCAAGTTGGAGCTGAATGTTGATAATGTGCATTCCTCGACAAAAACTTTGGCAATTTCAATAAAGGAATTTGTGGGGCAAACATTTCAGACTCTTTGGGGTCGATTCCGATTCGGGCCGGAAAAAGCACCGACCGACTCGGATCCGGAAATAATACCGACCGACACGTACCCGTGGCGCCCGACACGCCAAGTACGATGCAAGGCGCGAAAAATCCGACCGACACGTACCGAAACCAAGTCGACCGACCGAGCCGCACGGAAAACAGCAATCCGGCCGGAAAAACACGCGAATCCAACCGACCGACACGCACCCGGAACAAATCCGACCGAAACGTACACGCGAACTCCAAACCGCAAAGTACGATGCAAGGCGCGAAAACCACGAGCGAGTCGGACGGAGGACAAGCCGTACGACCGACACGCATACAAAACCGAGCCGAAGCAACACAATACACCGCGACCGACGCGTACGCAGCATAGAAAACTGCACAAACACAGCGTGAACGAAACGGAGAACACCGTACGAGACCAATGCAGGGTCCGACTCGGTCACAAGAACGTTTCCAACATACACAAACAGCACAAAGGAAAAATCACCCAAAAAAAGGCCAAACAAGCAATTACCAAGCCAATAAATACTGGGGGGTGGGGACAGAGAACAAAGACACACCCACAACTCCACCTATATAAAGGACACAAATCACAACCATGAGCCTTTGCAAATGCCATTCCACTGCCAGCACCCAAGAGAAAGCAACCACACACCCACAGCTCATCCCTCACACAAGCCACACACCATCAGCACACCAACAAATACCTACCTCACATACACCCAGCAAAACACACACTCACACACCCTCACCTGCACACCAACACACACATCACCCACCATCACCAACCATCACCATGCCCCCCAAGAAGAATCCCAAGTTCCTAGATAGTGAATTGGAAGTCATGGTAGACGAGATCCTCAGGTTGGAGCCACAGCTGTTTGGCACACTGGTCCAACAGACCCCCATGTCGCAGAAAACCAAGATGTGGGAGAGGATCATCAACAGGGTGAACGCCCAATCACCATGTCGGCGCACAAAGACCGACATCCAGAACAGGTGGTATGACGTGCGCAGGAGGGTACGGGACATGCTGAAGAAAGACTACATCAACAGCCAACACACCTGCAGTGGCCCTCCTGCCAAGCCAATATACCTCAGGCCCTGGGAGGAGAAGGTGCGGGCCATCCTTCCGCCAGTGAGCGTATATGGACTAGAGGACATCCCAGAGCCTGGTGAGTACACAACAAATGTACACAATATACTGCCACAAAACACACACATCACTGTCAAGGGGAGAGTCAAACCATGCACTCATAGCAATTACACAGCAACCAGAACAGAATCATCCCAAAATGTGTATGTTAGTCAGATAAACACAACACATGCCATCAAAAAAGTCACATCCAACTGTGCTAACACATGTACAAACACAACTACAACTAGGCAGTGGCACAAATAGAACTAACAAACACATCCAGACATGTAGCCACCACAACAACACCAACACACAGTGAAGACCACTCAAAGGAAGGAATTCTGTGTATGCTGGCCAAGTCAGTGTAGCCAATAGCATCATGGGAGTCGCAGTCACACATATTGCCCCCCACAACTGTCCCATCAACACCACCATGAACCATGCGCACATCACAGGGAGTGGAGAAGGACTCACAAGATGGCTGACACTGGCAACTGCTGTGGGGAGCACAAGGCCCTGCTGGCAACTGTGCACCAACAAACAGCAGGACACCACTGACTGACATCCTGAGAGACAACTTACACTCCCTGCAATGCAAGCACGTTCCATGGTGGGATAACTGGCTGGCTGGCTGGCTGGCTGGGTGGGAAGGAGGACTTGCAGCACTAACCATAGTCACAAGCACCTCCCCTCACACACACCCCAACACAAACTCCACAGTACCCAGCTGGTAGAATGCAATGCCCCCCATCCTAACACAAGATCCCACAAAGAACCACCACCCTGGGTTATGTTGTGTGAAGCACAGGGACACTCTTGGGACTCTTAGCCAAACAACTGCCAGGACAACACTCCCAGCCATCCTGTCAGCACAGCCAGACCACCCCACAGGGAAGCAGAATCAAAAGGAAGGAAGCATGGGCATGCTGGGAAGGGGGTGGAGGCAATAGCATGATGGGAGTCGTAGTCACTGATATTGGTCACCCCCACAACTGTCCCATCAACACCACCCTGAACCATGCTCACATCACAGGAAGTGGAGAAGGACTCACAAGATGGCTGACACTGGCTACTGCTGTGGGGAGCACAAGGCCCTGCTGGCAACTGTGCACCAACAAACAGCAAGACACCACTGACTGACATCCTGAGAGACAACTTACACTCCCTGCAATGCAAGCACGTTCCATGGTGGGATATCTGGCTGGCTGGGTGGGAAGGGGGACTTGCAGCACTGACCATAGTCACAAGCACCTCCCCTCACACACCCCCCAACACAAACTCCACAGAACCCACCTGGTAGAATGCAATGCCCCCATCCTAACACAAGATCCCACAAAGAACCACCACCCTGGGTTATGTTGTGTGAAGCACAGGGACACTCTTGGGACTTCTAGCCAAACAACTGCCAGGACAACACTCCCAGCCATCCTGTCAGCACAGCCAGCCCACCCCACAGGGAAGCAGAGTCAAAAGGAAGGAAGCATGGGCATGCTGGGAAGGGGGAGGAGGCAATAGCATGATGGGAGTCGTAGTCACAGCTCTACATCCCCCACCACATGGCCCAGCAAGCTCACACTCACGCATGCACATCCCACAGAGAGTGGAAAGGCCCATCAAAGATGTCTGACACTGTTGCTGTGTCGTGGGGAGCAGAAGGGCATGCTGGGTACTGCACACCAACCAACAGCAGGACACCACTGTCAGCCATCTTGCCATTGCTCTCACACCCACACACACTGAACTCCACACAAAAGCAAGTAAGTATGGGAATGCTGGGAAGTGGGGTGGAGGCAATGGCATGATGGGAGTCGTAGTCACAGACATAGCTCACCCCCACAACTGTCCCATCAACACCACCCTGAACCATGCTCACATCACAGGGAGTGGAGAAGGACTCACAAGATGGCTGACACTGGCTACTGCTGTGGGGAGCACAAGGCCCTGCTGGCAACTGTGCACCAACAAACAGCAGGACACCACTGACTGACATCCTGAGAGACAACTTACACTCCCTGCAATGCAAGCACGTTCCATGGTGGGATATCTGGCTGGCTGGGTGGGAAGGGGGACTTGCAGCACTGACCATAGTCACAAGCACCTCCCCTCACACCCCCCAACACAAACTCCACAGAACCCACCTGGTAGAATGCAATGCCCCCCATCCTAACACAAGATCCCACAAAGAACCACCACCCTGGGTTATGTTGTGTGAAGCACAGGGACACTCTTGGGACTTCTAGCCAAACAACTGCCAGGACAACACTCCCAGCCATCCTGTCAGCACAGCCAGCCCACCCCACAGGGAAGCAGAGTCAAAAGGAAGGAAGCATGGGCATGCTGGGAAGGGGGAGGAGGCAATAGCATGATGGGAGTCGTAGTCACAGCTCTACATCCCCCACCACATGGCCCAGCAAGCTCACACTCACGCATGCACATCCCACAGAGAGTGGAAAGGCCCATCAAAGATGTCTGACACTGTTGCTGTGTCGTGGGGAGCACAAGGGCATGCTGGGTACTGCACACCAACCAACAGCAGGACACCACTGTCAGCCATCTTGCCATTGCTCTCACACCCACACACACTGAACTCCACACAAAAGCAAGTAAGTATGGGAATGCTGGGAAGTGGGGTGGAGGCAATGGCATGATGGGAGTCGTAGTCACAGACATAGCTCACCCCCACAACTGTCCCATCAACACCACCCTGAACCATGCTCACATCACAGGAAGTGGAGAAGGACTCACAAGATGGCTGACACTGGCTACTGCTGTGGGGAGCACAAGGCCCTGCTGGCAACTGTGCACCAACAAACAGCAGGACACCACTCACTGACATCCTGAGAGACAACTTCCACTCCCTGCACGCAAGCACGTTCCATGGTGGGATAACTGACTGGCTGGGTGGGTGGGAAGGAGGGCCGGCTGTCAACCAAACACAACCAATGCAGACCATGTTCACACCCCAGAAAATACATAGATATGCCCAAATAATGCAGGACAATGTGCCACACCAATATCAACCCCTGACTGTGACGACTTAGGACAATGCAATGTACAGGCCCGCACCCAGAGGCACAGTCAGAACTGTCATGTGTGTCAACCATTGATGCCTGCAGAAACATAACATACATTGTTTGTGTCTCCCAAAAACAGGTGATGATGGGGACACAGCAGCAGACGCTGAGGAGTCCCAGTCCCAGGCTCAAGAGGATGCCGAGCTCACTGGCGTCGTACAGCCTCTGTCCTCCTCGGACGATGAAGAACAACCTGGCACATCCGGTGCAAGTCAACATGCAGCACCAGCAGGACCACCAGCTGCAGCACCAGCAGGACCACCAGCTGCACCCCCTGCACCCACCCCTCCAACGACTGTCACCACGAATACCATCCCTGCCGACATGGACAGAACAAGGAGCAACACCAGCACAGTGACCCTGGACCAACCTGGGGCCATGGACACCACCACCACCACCAACCCCCAAGGTGGACCAGGGTGATCTGTGCGTGCCACTGCACACACTGCACATGTCAGCAGGGGTGGTGGGAGGGGTGGGAGACAGAGGTCGCTGCTTGCAGACGTTGCTGGTGTGCATGATGACCCACAACTGGTACGCATAGCTGATGCGTACCAGTCCAGCACCGGAGAGCTCAGCCAGGTAGTGGGGCTCCTCAGAGACATTAAACAGCAGCAGGCTGCCCATCATGCCCGCTTGGACTCCCACATGTCCCACGTGGAGTCACACATGTCCCGTGTGGACTCACACATGTCCCGCGTGGAGTCCAAGTGGGATGCACTGCATGAGATGACAGCGGTGCACAGGGACATTTTACAATGCCTCCGCCAGATGAACAGCAACTAGTCCACACCTCCCTGTGTGCCAACAACATCTCGTGCCGAACAAACTGCAACTGCCACAGGGAGGGAGGAGGACTCTGGCGGAGAGTCCCCTGCACCGCAGCAGCCTGTACTTGAGGGCCCCCCCCAAGAAGAGTGGTCGTCCGAGGAGGGAAAAGTGAGAGGCCGATGGCCAAGCGCAACTCCCAGGAAGCCTGAACCTGTTCTGGATGTTCGCCTTTGTGCACAGACTGTTCACCCTGTTGATGGCAACACTACTCCCACACATTGCATGGGGAGTACAAGTTGGACCAATGTGTCAGAAAACTGTGGCCCCGATACTGGGGATCCTGTCTACCAGGACATTCAATTCACCTAGGAACTTGGGATTGCAAGATTTATGTACAGCACTACCCATCCTATGCACTATTAACACAAATGTATCACAATAAACACACTAATACACCATACTTGCCTCTGTCATGATTCCAACGTGGGTGCTGTTATGGGGATGATGAACTGCAAAATTACACTGTGTATGCGAACTGCAACAGCAAGGACAACACAGGCATGTGAGTACAGGCAACGTGACACACATGAGGGAGACACACCACCAGGGCTACACAACACATACACACCTAGGCCATCTGACTCATTGCCTACACTGATGTTGCCAGGGAAGATGGTGCAATGCACAGACACCACACCCATTCCCAGTTGTAGTCAAGTAGCCCACAGGTGCAGTAAGCAAATGGCAGTCAAATGTGTGACCACAGACAACGCACATCACAAAGTGAAGCACAGGTTTATTACACAGTTGCAACATGCTGTAACCACTACAGATGCAAGGTAATCCCACCTGGCAGCGGGCACACAGTCAACAACTGTAGACGGAAGGAAGTCCATGGGTGTGGCGCACATCACCTGTAGGGACACAACAGCTACCAGCCTGGATGTGCAATCACGTCGTCGGTGGACACAGTTGACCAAACGAATCTGAAAGTACCCTGTGAAGGACAGAAATGACACACAGTCAAAAGCAATGGAGTACAGGACAGAACAGCAAAACTCATGCACAATACATGTTACAAGATACACACCCAGAACCAAGTTAGCATGTCAACACTGTTGGGGAGTACAGCCCACCTGTCACCACACATCTCAACACACATCCAGTCAAGTAGCCCATGGACACATTCCAACAGCACCAGAGCACCACCCACACATCATGCCAACTCACATCATTGACATGACACCTCAGGATACTCACATTCAGCTAAAGAAGTTGGTGATGAGCTGTGTGCGGACATCACCATCACCATCATCATCATCATCGTCACTGGCATCGTGGTCCAGGCCAGGATCCTCCACAGGTGGCGGATGTTGGTCATTGTCATCCTGGATGAGAGGCAACTCCTTCCGCACTGCCAGGTTGTGGAGCATGCAGCAGACGATGATAATCTTGCACACTTTCGCAGGGGCATATGGGAGGGACCCTCCGGTCTTGTCCAGGCAGCGGAAGCGGCTCTTCAGGAGACCAAAGGTCCGCTCAATCACTCTCCTGGTCCGACCATGTGCCTCATTGTACCGCATCTGGGCTGGTGTCACAGGGTTCCTGAGGGGTGTCAGCAACCACGGCATGTTGGGGTATCCCGAGTCACCTACGGACAAACAAGTGCACATTAGCTGACTTGGAAAAGTGGGCGGAATACTACAGATCAGATCACACACAATGGCACAAAGTCAGTACACACCGACAAGCCAGGCACGCTGGTTCTGCATCTGTGCCATCATCCTGGGGATGCGACTACTCCTCATCACAAAGGCATCGTGTGCTGAACCAGGGAAACGGGCACACACGTGTGTGATGGTCATGTCTGCAAGACACACCACCAGTGCATTGACCGAGTGGTAGTGCTTGCGGTTCCTGTAGGCCTGCTCCTGGGCCTGTGGTGGTACCAAAGCCACATGTGTCCCATCAATGGAGCCAATTACATGCGGCATCCTCCCCAGGGCATAAAAGTCACTCTTCACGTCAGTGAGTCGTCGCAGTCTAGGGAAATAGATGTACCGGTTCAGGAAGAGCAACATTGCCGCCAAAACATCGCGGAGCACACGGCTGAACATGGTCTGTGACATCCCACCAGCAGTCGCCACAGTATGTTGGAAGGTACCAGTGGCAAAGAAGTGTAGGGCTGCCATCACCTTCACCTTGGGGGTCAGCGCTGTAGGATACGGCCGGCCAGGCTGCAAATGTGGGGACAACTGCACTGCCAAATCCTCAATCAGCTGCCTGGTGAAGCGGTACCGTCGGATGCTGTCCCGTTCCACCATCGTTGCCAGGTCTGGGAATGGTCGATGGACAGCAGGAGCCCTGCAGTGCAGAGGAGAAGTAAGCAAGATTGTCAGTCACCCCACATATGCGGCATTGAACACACTCAAGATCCCAACATACATCATTATGAGGCACAACTACATGAAGTGTGCAGTACCGGAAGGACATGTATGGTACATACATGGCCAACATCTGTCAACACGGTCCAACAGGTGGCATCAATTAGTCCCAGGTTGGCCCATTGGATATGATGAGGCCGTGTCACAGTTCCCATCTCCTGCTGCCGTGTCACAATAACCCCCACAGTGACATGTGAGGACAGATGTGCCCCAGGCACCACAGCTCAACGACAGGTACATTCCCAGGGACCCTGTAATGCCACATGGACACTGGCATTACATGGAGTATCATGTATACACCACAGCAAAACAACCATGACCCCCACAGGTAGTGGCCCCACTTGCCACGGCAGGACAGACATGGACGTCTGTGACACACACACACAACATCAGAGTCCATGCACACACAACGTGGATGTGGAGACTGTCTCCCATTGTGCACATGAAATCAGAGACATTGTAAACACTACATGCACAAAGACTGTGGAGGACCATCACTATTGTGCCACTGGGACACCCTGGCTCAAACATACCGTCCCACATGGGACTCACGGGGTATGTGACATGACATACACATACACCACTGTGAAATGTGACCATGGCACATGCACAGATATGAACAGTTGCACATCACAGTGGTCATGTACACGTAACACCCAGGATCCTGTCCCCATGAACACGTGCACAGCCTGGGGGTGGCTGGCCACAGGTGACACCCACAGGACAACATGTACACCAACATACACACAATAGGAAATGCAGCCTTACATGCCTTATGATAAAGTTTGGACAGGCTGTCGTGATGTAGGTGTGCCCATCACTCCCTGGGAGCTATCTGTGGCTGGCATATGTCCATCTGAGACAGGCATGCTGACATATGCCAGTCACATGTACAGTGATGCGTTGTACTGCAATGGACCGATCGGTGCCTCCGGCCGGCCCATTGCATTCAATGTGTGCGGGTACGCATTGTACCCCTGTGCGCGTTGTACTGCAATGGACCGATCGGTGCCTCCGGCCGGCCCATTGCATTCAATGTGTGCGGGTACGCGTTGTACCCCTGTGCGCGTTGTACCGCAATGGACCGATCGGTGCCTCCGGCCGGCCCATTGCATTCAATGTGTGCGGGTACGCGTTGTACCCCTGTGCGCGTTGAACTGCAATGGACCGATCGGTGCCTCCGGCCGGCCCATTGCATTCAATGTGTGCGGGTACGCGTTGTACCCCTGTGCGCGTTGAACTGCAATGGACCGATCGGTGCCTCCGGCCGGCCCATTGCATTCAATGTGTGCGGGTACGCGTTGTACCCCTGTGCGCGTTGTACCGCAATGGACCGATCGGTGCCTCCGGCCGGCCCATTGCATTCAATGTGTCGGGTACGCGTTGTACCCCTGTGCGCGTTGAACTGCAATGGACCGATCGGTGCCTCCGGCCGGCCCATTGCATTCAATGTGTGCGGGTACGCGTTGTACCCCTGTGCGCATTGAACTGCAATGGACCGATCGGTGCCGCCGGCCGGCCCATTGCATTCAATGTGTGCGGGTACGCGTTGTACCCCTGTGCGCGTTGAACTGCAATGGACCGATCGGTGCCTCCGGCCGGCCCATTGCATTCAATGTGTGCGTGTACGCGTTGTACCCCTGTGCGCGTTGTACCGCAATGGACCGATCGGTGCCTCCGGCCGGCCCATTGCATTCAATGTGTGCGGGTACGCGTTGTACCCCTGTGCGCGTTGTACTGCAATGGACCGATCGGTGCGCACCCATTGACAATGGGCTTGCCTGGCAACGGACGCGTTTTCGAATTTCGAATGAGTCGGTTGCTGTAAATTCAGTTGGTCACCCACAACAATGTTGCAAAATCATGTATGTCATGAAGTTGAAGATTTGAAGGATGCTGTGGGCGTGTTTTGGTGCTGCTATTCCATGGATTGGCCAGATTCAGAAGATGCAAACGACTTGGACCTATCACTTTGGACACAAGGGACAGTATCTGCCTCTCCAGCACATATATATTGCTGGCTGTTCCCCTGAGAGCTCACTTGCCTGCACTACATGCTCCAGGACGACATCTGCCACTGCACTGCTGCTGTCTCTGCCCCTCTGGACCCTGCAATGGCACGTACTGTGGAGAGAGCCCCAGCCTTCAGCCTTGAAGAGAACCAGGCCCTGCTGGACAGCCTACTTCCACAGTACAGCAAGCTGTATGGGACACCAGTGGAGCAGGTGAGTGTTCTGTGCACTGCCTTTCTGAATGTGCATTTTGTGTGACTAGCAAGGCTGAGAGTCTGCACGCCACTGGCTAGCAGGCTCACTGAGTAGTTGTCACCCCCCATAGTGTGTAGTGACTTGCACTGGACAGGTATGGTGCAGTGACAGTGCATTTGAACATGGTTTTACTTCCCATGCAATGATACCATGTAGTGACGTCAGGCAAACTGTCCATGGTCAGCTTTGCACTGCCTGTGTACATCATGTGCCCCTGTGATTGAGACATGTATATACAACTGTGTCATGCACGGATATGTTGCATGTGTGGTAATGGCCTTTTCACTTTGTCATCCTGACAGGTTAATGCCCATCGGAAGCAGGAAATCTGGAAGGACATCGTCCGGGCTGTCCGGTCCGTGGGGGTCTACAAGCGCCAGATCCGCAACTGCCAGAAGAGGTGGCAGGACCTTCGGGGCTGGACCCGGAGGATTGCACGGGTCCAGCTGAAGCTGTCGCCTCCTCGCAGGAGGGCGGAACACGGACCCTGACCCCCCACATGCTCCAGATCCTGGCGGTGGTGTTTCCAGACCTGGATGGGCAGCTGAAGGCCAGACAGCAGCAAGGAGGGGTGAGTCAAAGACTGCACTGTGAACTCTGTATTACATGCTTTGTGCCCTCCTCTGGCCTGGTTCAACTGCCACAGTGCAGCAGTCATGTTGTCCAGGAGCCATGTCCCTCTATTGTGCACTGCCCACTGCTCATCTGATACCCAGGTGTGGCCCTTACATTCAGGGAATTGTGTCACTTGGGACTGTGTCCTTGCAGTTTGCTTCACTAAAGGTGGGGGACAGCATCTGTTTCCCTAACTCTGTTGTGGGCATCATGGGTGGGTCCATTGTTCACACAACGCCTGGGTTTGGACATGTGATTTGCGTGTTGCTTTGATATGCGGTCCACTTGCTGAGCTGAGCCACCACATATGCCTGAGGTATGTGGCACACGCCCATGCAGCGGGTGGGAACAATGTTTGGGCCCCAGGAGTGTGCAGATTACGTGTGTCACACATACATAGCCAGCTATCCACTGTCCAGGGCTCATCCCTCATTCATGTGGAGCAGGACAGTCATGCCTACTCCAGGCCATGCAATGCACTCTGTACTCCCACTCCCGTGTATCAGCTGACACATTGTGCACAGTGATTTTACCCCTCAGGTGTCTGCCTCTGTGTCAGTGTGCTGTGGATTAGTTGCCAGGACTGCTGGGGTGTTTCTTGGTAGGGGCTCAGCATGCCCCTGGAGATGTGACCATAGGAGACGATACTTGTGTGTCACATAGGTGTTTGATCAGCTGCCCGTGCAGACTGGGGTATGCGAATGTGAAGTTCAGGCAGCTGTTCCCCATTCACAGCAAATTGTGAGGGGCTCAGGTTCCGAGGGTAGTGTCACAGGTCTCCCATATGTCCAATAGGTGTGACCTGGACAGATGAGGGTTAAGATGATGTGTTGTGTGGGGGATGTACATGTGCACTTGTGCAGCTCCAGGACTTGCATTCCCCATGACCTACTATTGTGACACAGTGCATAGTGTTGTTGTCTGGCTGCCAAGTCATACATCACTGAGACAGTGATGTATGACTTAGCAGTCATGCCTCTGCCATGGCATGTGTCAACTTATTGGTGGTCCTGCAGGGGAGTGACATGTGCTACATGCACACCATAGTGGCGCTGGCTATCAGGACATGGGTGCATCATGGTGTCTGTCGCTGGTATGCATCACATGCATTTCCTATTTGACTCTGGGCATCCCTTTCATCCGGAAACCTGTACTGACTCAGTGGCAAGAGCTGTGATGTGTGCATGTCCACATGCCACACCGTGTCCTCTGCACTGTCCAACTACTGTGTACTTGGTGCATGTGTCCACACTGGGGTGTTGCAATCCAACAGACACCAGACAGATGGGTGCAAGGCCATGTGGGATGTGAGTGCCATGCTTGGCATCAGACTGACAATTGGCTTCTCCTGTTCAGTTAGGGCACTTTTAGCAATGTACAACTAATGATGCCAGGGCTTGCTCTGTAATGTGCTGTGCTCATAGTGGTGTGTGCGTTTGGTGCAGGTGACTGATGTCTGTCTGTTTCCCCATTGTTTGCAGATACATCCATGGCCACGGAAGGGGACAGCTCCACGGACCAGGAGGAGCCAGAGAGCCAGACTGGGTCAGCAGCCGAGGAGTGGTCGGAGGGACCCAGTGGCACGGAGGGCGAGGGGAGCCACACCGAGGAGTCCTCAGCACCATCCACCTCAGCTGAGGACCAGAGCAACTCGGAGGATGACTCCCTTGTGGAGGCGGGTGTCAGCAGCCACCACACGCCAGCTAGTGTTGCTGTCCCCGCCACCACCAGCACCACCACCGCCCTCCCATCGGCTCCCATTCCCCAGGTCCGTGGAGGCTCCCATGTTCGGGAGCGTGTCTCCTTTGGGCCAGGCACCGCACCCCCTGCCCCTGTGTCCCCTGCTGCCCTGAGTGAGGAGTCTGTGTACCTCCTTCGCCAGCTCCATGTAGGGCAGACAGCCATGCTGAGTGTCCTCCATGCGCACACCGCACTGTTGACTCAGCTGGTGTCGTTCATGGAGGGCATCTCATCGGGCATGTCTGACCTACAGAGGGGCAACAGGTCCATGGACTCCTCCCTGACAGCAGCAGTGTCCCTCCTCAGACAGTCCCTCACCCCTCCTGCCTCTGTTCCATCCACACTCCCCAGCACCTTACCCGTCCCAAGCACACACACACCGGCACAGGCACACACCAGCACACACACGTCCAGCACACAGACACACACGCCACAAACTAAACGCACACGCACGCACAGTCAGGGGACTGAAACCAGACTCACAGGGGATGGGGCCCTGATACACACACACGCATCCACGGGCACTGCGCAGTCCTCAGTTGCCTCTCCCTCCAAAGCACCCTCCCTTGCCTCACCTGCAACCCCAAAGACCCAGCGCCTCTTCCTCAGTGACCTCGGCCTCTTCCCCTCCGATCCAGCTGCCCCAGCATCCAGGGGGAAGAGGAAGCCCCCCACACGGAGCAGAGTGCCCCTCGCCCCCGGACACCCTCCCCCAGGCGCAGACAGACTGAGGCCCCCACCCGCAAGTCCCCCGGAGTGCTAAGAGCAAGACCCCGCCGCCGCCCTGCAGCTCAAGCACCAGGTCTCCTTCCTCCATCCCTCAGGCCCCCACTCCACAGGTGCCCCCACCACACCCTGCCCCAGGTTCCCCCACCCACAGATATACCATCCCCAAGAGGCGCCGGCCTTCTCCCCCTGCCACTTGCTCTCCCGGCACCACACGCCCGCTGCGCTTGTCTGTGCCACTGATGTGGTGAGGGTGTCCTCCCCCTCTGTCCAGCCCACCTTGCCTGTTCCCCATTCTCCTCCCCTGGTGGTAGGCACTGCAGTGGAGTCCACTACCACCCTGTCTGACTTGGGCACTGCAGTGGCGGACCTGTCCACTCCATCTGCAGGGTCCACTGCAGTCGTGCCGGCACCCACAACATCTGAGCCATGCCCCCCAGTTGTGCCGGCACACATCATGTCAGACACCTCCACTGCAGTTGTCAGCGGCTCTTCAGCACCCACCACCCCTTCCCTGCTTCCTCCTGGTGAGCCCTGATCCTGTCCCTGCGGTGCCTGGCCTACCCCCCCCCGGTTGCCCCTCCTAGTGGATTGTCCCTGGTTTTGTGCAGGCATGTGTAGGGTGGCATCTCACTGTCACCCACTTGTGACTTTGTTGATGGACTGGCCATTGGCCTTTGTTTATGTTCTACCGGACTTCTACTTTTAATGCCACATATGCTGAATAAAGCAACTTTCTGTTCTCTAGTGCTTTTGCTTCTGATGTACATGATGTTGATGATGCTAACCATGCCCTTGCTGCAGTGATGGTGATATTTGGTCTCATGATAATGAAGTGTTACTGTGCAGGAACCCATGTGGTCCAGGGGGAATGTGTCCTATCCTGTGGTGTATCCATGTCATCCATAGCAGCATCTGAGGGTGTCATGTGTTCAGTATTTGGCAATGGGATTTCCTACTTAGATTGGCAATTTCACATCTGTGGCTTCCACCCCTGCACATCTGTTGTGCCTGCCATTGTTCTATTCGTCTACTTCCCTGACCGTGTGGCCATCTCCAGTGAACATGCAGGTTTGGGCATCAATGGGGAAGGACTCATCTGTGTTGTCAGTGCAACATTGCTATACAAGTGTGTTGGATCTGTGCTGATGATTCCGTTGGCACTTCCATGACCAGGCTGATGGGACGGGAGCCCTCATTTGGTGCTAATTGTTGATTGTGTGTCCCATTGCTGCCATGGTATGGTATCTGTTCACCTCACATCTGCAGTCTCCACAGGGTATCTGCATGTGTGTGCCCATTGGTGCAAATATATGGGTCTACATTCTGATGGTCACTTCTGTCATTGTGTCATTGCTGATTGTTGACGGTGTCAGCCCCCATGGGTGTTGTTTGTCTGCACATGGCCAAAGTTATGTCTTATTTGCACTGCAGGATTTGGCTCCCCCAATTTATGTTGCAATGGGACACATACACTACTTTGCCACTGATGTGTTTGTTGTTCTGTGACCAGGAATCATCCATGCAGTTTGGCAGTTGCACCTCTTACTTTGTCAACACTTACCTTTTGGTCACTGTGATGATGGGGGTTTGAACCCCATTGCCACAATGTTCAAAATGTGCTGCAGCTATGGACCCCACACTTGCCTTTTGGTCACTGTGATGATGGGGGTTTGGACCCCATTGCCACAATGTTCAAAATGTGCTGCAGCTATGGACCCCACACTTACCTTTTGGTCACTGTGATGATGGGGGTTTGGACCCCATTGCCACAATGGTCATGGCCTGCTTGCATTGTGTGTGCCACACACATATTTGTGTGGCACATGTGCTAGGGGGTCACATTGTATGTTCGAAGTCATGTTCGGTGTTGTAGGCATTTGACACAGTCTACACACGCTTGTCATGGTGTTGGGGGGATGTCTTCTTCTTGCATTCCCTAGGTTGTGGTGTGCTGGTTGTGTCATGCATTGTCCATCCTATGGGTGGGGGTGGTAGTGGTGGTAGGCATCCTGCCCCCCCTGGGTGAGGGTGGTAGTAGTGGTAGGCATCCTGCCCCCCCTGGGTGAGGGTGGTAGTAGTGGTAGGCATCCAGCCCCCCCTGGGTGAGGGTGGTAGTGGTGGTAGGCATCCTGCCCCCCCTGGCTAAGGGTGGTAGTAGTGGTAGGCATCCTGCCCCCCTGGCTAAGGGTGGTAGTAGTGGTAGGCATCCTGCCCCCCTGGGTGAGGGTGGTAGTAGTGGTAGGCATCCTGCCCCCCTGGCTAAGGGTGGTAGGTGGTAGGCATCCAGCCCCCCTGGGTGAGGGTGGTAGTGGTGGTAGGCATCCTGCCCCCCTGGGTGAGGGTGGTAGTAGTGGTAGGCATCCTGCCCCCCTGGCTAAGGGTGGTAGTAGTGGTAGGCATCCTGCCCCCCTGGCTAAGGGTGGTAGTAGTGGTAGGCATCCAGCCCCCCTGGGTGAGGGTGGTAGTGGTGGTAGGCATCCTGCCCCCTGGCTAAGGGTGGTAGTAGTGGTAGGCATCCTGCCCCCCTGGGTGAGGGTGGTAGTAGTGGTAGGCATCCTGCCCCCCTGGCTAAGGGTGGTGGTAGGCATCCAGCCCCCCTGGGTGAGGGTGGTAGTGGTGGTAGGTATCCTGCCCCCCTGGGTGAGGGTGGTAGTAGTGGTAGGCATCCTGCCCCCCTGGGTGAGGGTGGTAGTAGTGGTAGGCATCCTGCCCCCGTGGGTGAGGGTGGTAGTAGTGGTAGGCATCCAGCCCACCCTGGGTGAGGGTGGTAGTGGTGGTAGGCATCCTGCCCCCTGGGTGAGGGTGGTAGTAGTGGTAGGCATCCTGCCCCCCTGGCTAAGGGTGGTAGTAGTGGTAGGCATCCTGCCCCCCTGGGTGAGGGTGGTAGTAGTGGTAGGCATCCTGCCCCCCTGGGTGAGGGTGGTAGTGGTGGTAGGCATCCTGCCCCCCTGGCTAAGGGTGGTAGTAGTGGTAGGCATCCTGCCCCCCTGGGTGAGGGTGGTAGTAGTGGTAGGCATCCTGCCCCCCTGGCTAAGGGTGGTGGTGGTAGGCATCCAGCCCCCCTGGGTGAGGGTGGTAGTGGTGGTAGGCATCCTGCCCCCCTGGGTGAGGGTGGTAGTAGTGGTAGGCATCCTGCCCCCCTGGCTAAGGGTGGTAGTAGTGGTAGGCATCCTGCCCCCCTGGCTAAGGGTGGTAGTAGTGGTAGGCATCCATCCCCCCTGGGTGAGGGTGGTAGTGGTGGTAGGCATCCTGCCCCCCTGGCTAAGGGTGGTAGTAGTGGTAGGCATCCTGCCCCCCTGGGTGAGGGTGGTAGTAGTGGTAGGCATCCTGCCCTCCTGGCTAAGGGTGGTGGTAGGCATCCAGCCCCCCTGGGTGAGGGTGGTAGTGGTGGTAGGCATCCTGCCCCCCTGGGTGAGGGTGGTAGTGGTGGTAGGCATCCTGCCCCCCTGGGTGAGGGTGGTAGTGGTGGTAGGCATCCTGCCCCCCTGGGTAGGGGTGGTGGTGCGCATTCAGGCCCCTGTGTGCATATGTGGCATTGGTGATGGGCATCCCGCCCCTATGGTGCTGCTGTTGCTGGTGTAAGTATATTCGGCATCCCTCTGTGTGTGTGTGATGTGTCGTGTATGTGTTGTATGTGTTTTGTGGTTGGTGTCTGGCTTACCTTCTGCGCCGTACGCGTCCGTGCCTGTTCCGGTAGTATATGTAGAATATTGGTATGATCGGGACGAAGGGATTCATGGTTGGTTCGTGTCGTTCGTCCTTCTCGTTGCTTCGCGTCGTCCTCGTCGCTTCGCGTCGTCCTCGTCGCTTCGCCTCGTCCTCGTCGCTTCGCGTCGTCCTCGTCACTGCCGTGTTCGTCTCGGAGCCGTGGATCGTGTTGTGGCACGAATCGGAGCTTATGTGCGCCTCTCCCGGATGCTTTGACGTGCCGTGCGTAGCGACGGGTTCGGCGCGTACGGAAAGCGCATCGTACTTGTCCGGCCGGACGGGGCTGCATTTTTCCTTCCGTGCGACTCGATTCGGCGTTTCCGGATTCGCCTCGGTCGGAGAACAGGACCTGGTTTGGGTGAGTACGGCTCGGCCGGATTCTTTGCTGTTGTGCGCATCGTACTTGCTCGTTCGGTGTGCTGTACGGATCGGTCGGGAAACAGGCTTTCGCATGGCTTTTTTCCCGACCGAATGGTGTTGGGTGCGCCTCCGACCGAGATCGGAATCGCCCCTCAGTGTTTCAGGATTCTGCAAATGTGGGACAAGTGTCTTTCCCAGAGGGTGGTCCCCAGGAATTATGTTTGGAATACTGGCATGATACATTCCTGTCTTTCCTCCTCTCCGTCCTTCTGAGCTGAGGTTTGCGAGCACCGTAGAGGGGACTGGGGTAACAGAGAGTATAGAGGGGAATAAACAAAGAAAGGAAGAATTTGTAAATGGCCAGTCGAGAAGAGTGCTAGCTGCCATGCCTGATACGACTGGCCTGTCACTCCATGGTGGGAATGAAAGGACCTTGGACACTTCTGCTGCAAATATCGACTCCCTACAAACAGGTCTTTCTCCAATGCTGGATGTTCTTCTATTAATGCAAAATACTTTACATGGACTATTTGAAGCCTCTCTTCCAACAAATGAGTCTTTGAGAGTAGAGGCTGGACTATTAAAGGAGATCTTTTGTGAATTAAAATCTATTAACTCCTGTATGCCCTCGCTTGTAAGGCCGGTAGTTTCCCAAGCCTCAGGCAGTGAGGACCTTCAGGCACAAGGGGGGAATCAGGGACGTTCTACTGTATATGTATCTAGAAGACCAATGTTGGTGAGGAGGCGAAACCACAGGTGGCAAATGAGCTGGTGCTTGGGGCATTTTAATGTGAGGAAAGGTATGAGTATGGGTATAAAATTAAGAACCCCTGCTTGGAAGTGTAGGACAGTCCAAGTCCAAGCCAAACAGTTACACCCGACAAAAAGCCATCGGATGATTAGGAGAGCAGGGCCAGGGAAGAACGGGATGATAAAAAGAGTTAAATGTAAGGTGAAGGAGGGTCTCACCAAATATCAGGCTGGTTCTAAGTGCAAGACTAGAAGTTATAGCATGAAAAGTACTAAAGGAACTAAACCCCTGAAGGCCCAGGGAAAGTGGGTCAAGCTCTAGAGAGGATTCCCCCCTTGCAGACTGGAAGGAAGATGACAGAGGGCCAGGGAAGCTAATACTTTAAAATCTACAGTGACTTGCGACTCCTCCCATAAGGCATGGCCTGCACTCTTATTTGGCCTTCGTCTCTCACCTCAAGCACTGTTTTATTTTAGTGAGGTTTAGGTTCAAATGTATTCCTCGTATGTTGGGCTATCTGAGTAATTTGAGTTCTGTAGAAGACCTGCCGCCACATCCTTGTGACAGGGTGTCATCACAATTAAATCTACACCTTTTATTCTTTTGTAATTTTTATACTGTCTAGAGGAAAAAATGTATCCTACCTGGATTGCGCAGATATAACTTCAGACAATGGCCCTCATTAAGATGTCGGGCGGACTTGTGTCTACCCGACACCGTTTCAGTGAGGGAACCGCCTGACCATAGGTCGGCGGTTCCGCATACCGAATTAAGGTGCAACCGCACCATACTTCCATTTTACAATGGGAGCTTGTGCAGCGGTCAGAATCTGCCTGCAGCACAAGCTTCCATTGTAAAATGTAAGCTTGTCTTGTGAGGTGCCTGTCACACGGTGCAGGGATGTTAAGGGGGCACCATAAATGCCCTACAGGGCCTCAACTGTAGGGCCAGGGGAGAAGGTGGCCATGCTACGGGCCTCCAAAGTTGCTCTCTGACATGGTAAGGTTGTCAGAAACCAACATCATAATCCCGATGGCAGAAACGCGGTCCTTAAGGGATTATGTGTGGCTTCCGACTGGCCGACGGGCTCCTTGAGCCAGTCGGAACCCAGACGGTTTCCCCAGACGGTTTACATTCCGACCGCCGACATTATAATTCGGCGGTCGGAATGCAAACCTACCATGTCAGTCGGTAAGCCTCCGAAGACCGGTCGGAGGCTTACCGACCGACATCGTAATTAGGCCCATTGTCAGGGTAGACTTATAGTTCATCCATCAATTAGTAGATCCATTTTTTATTCTACTCGCTGGCCTCCTTTTTGTGGTCTTCAGTAAAGAGTAGGAGAACAACTATGGTATGTTAAATAACGATCTACTTGCCTCTCTTTTAATGATACCGCAATGCACTTTTAAGACGAATTTCTTTAGGCAAACTATCTGTTTTAAAAATTTTAAAACATTTTTAGAATTTTATTTTTCACAATTTAAACAATTGATATGAATATACTTTATGCACTTTATATCCTATAGAACTGGAGCGAAATAAAGTTCCTTTGCTTGACTGATTGACATCCAGGTTGGAGTACATAGCGAACCCATAGCTGAGTTTTTTGCCCACCTCCCTTTCCACTTGCTCCCAACTTTAATATGTAACATTGTCATTTAAATGTTAATGATGGGGGTGTGTCAAGGTATGATAGTGCTCTAAATGAACTGTCTTTATAATGTATTGTAAAAGACTCTGTTGGACATTAATGGCATTTTTATGTACTTTTATTGTACATTTGTGGTCTATTTATTTAGATCAAATAAAGTTGATTCTCATTCTGACAGAGGGCCAATAAATTCCAGTTATTTGGCAACAAGATCTAGATTCAGCTCAAGGTCGGGTACAGACCTTTCGTAGTGAACCCTGGGTAAAATATGTGTACTTGGAGGTGACCTGAAAGGGAAAAAAGCAAATAAATGAAAGCCACTAAATAGGTCTAGTTTATTAAGGGCATTGTCATCCTGTAAGGTATTGGAGGAGGTTGAGTCAAGGGATATAGAGTATGTATCCTTCAGACAATGCAAAGCAGGTAGAGAAGTTGTGAAAGTTAACTTTAGCTCCCCAGTTTTTGTGGACTTGGTACTAGAGGCTAGTGATGGGCTCATTAAACTTGGCCTAAGAATTGTGCCTGTAATTGAGGGAGAGACACACCATTTAGGATTGTCTCTCCTGGCTAATCACACTGGCTTAAATCAGGAACAATTACATTTGGTAATATGAGGGGAAATAATTCCATCCCGCTCCCGCTTGTTGGGGTATAATCGAGGTACCCTAAAGGTCACCATTCCGTCTCACTCAAGAGAGGGAGTGATAGACCCAATCCCACTTTGCAATAGGTATGCACGTCTAAGCATTGATAGGGAGAGTGCCTTTTCTTGGGATGACAGGTGGACTAGTGGGTCGTCGTACCTGCCAGCTTGGGTGTTATTTCCTGGAATGTTCCTGGATTGTTCACAGGTTGGGGAACTTAATAAGAAGGGCAGATCTTACACAATTATGGGAGGAGAATGAGATAATTTATTTCCAGGGGACGTGGTTGACGGGTGAGCTAATTCATCTGAGTGATTTAATGCAGTTTGTAAAAGGAGGAATTAAAATGGGACCTGGGTGGGTAAAAGGTGGGCTTATGACATTGGTATCAACAAAATTAAGCAAGGGAGGAAGAATCATCCAAACAAGTATTGAGTGGCTTTTGGATAGTCTCCTGGATTTGTATGCTGGATGCCATCCGCAAAATAGTTTAAAAGGAAATGTGGGTGGTGTTCCAGAGGGATTTGACGGGCTTGACAGAATTCCCGGGGCCCCCCTCATTCTCCTATTATGGGACTTTAACCTTCTCCTTGCCTCAGCGCAGGTAGAGATGGATGTTTCCGACATGTTACAGAGTTATGATATACCCAATGCAATTTTTCCAGAGTATACACAATCCAAGTTTGAATGGAAATTTATAACATTCCTTTCTGCATTAGGATTCATCTGCCTAAATGGCCGTTTTAAGGGGATATACTGGCAGCTCTTTTTTGCATGGGAACCATCTTTGTCCAATAGATTATCTGTTTATACAGGGGTGTTATTTTACCTCTGCACATGTTTTGAGGTGTTTAGAATTAGGGGCAGTGATCATTGGATATGGCCAGTAGAAGAAAGTCAAGACTGGCTGATATGGAGTATGTAGTGAACAAACCCTCAGCAAACTATATGCTGGAATCTGGGGAAGATCGGAGGGTGTTTCCATATCCACACTTCCAGATGCCCATCAATGCTTACTATTATTAAAATTCCAGATAGCTTTGAATGTCCAGTATCCAAGGACCAAGAAATGTAATGCTTTATTGAATACAGAGAATAACTACACATGTGGATCAAGGTTTCAAAACTTAAACACTCATTGTTTAATAGATTGCGATCATTTCTATAGGATTCACTTCACTTCAAAAACAGAATCCATAAAAACAGACCTACTCAAGGACCTCTTATCCCTCTCGGACATGCAAAAGAACTCATCACTGCCCCCTGCAGGTGCCCAAGCTTACTACTCTACAAAATTCAACCTCAAAAACAACGCAACTTGGTCCTACTTCAACACTTACAGTGAAGACACCATACTAAAGACTAAAGACGCTAACCGCCCTGAAACCTTCCAACCACTTCACAGACCCGCTTCCTGCCAACTACTTAAAAGACTTCATTCCTCTGTTACTACCTCTCTGGACCAAGATCATTAATACCTCCCTCCTTCAAGGATCCATTCCAGACATCCTGAAAACAGGTCAGGTATCCCCTATCCTAAAGAAACCAACGGCTGACCCTTCGGAGCTAAATAACTATCGTTCGATATCCAAGATACCTATGCTAGCCAAACTCTTGGAAAAATGTGTTAACATACAGCTGAACAGACACATCGAACAATTCAACCTGCTTAACCAATTTCAATCAGGCTTCCGAGCAGGTCACAGTACCGAATCAGCCATGACACACATAATTGACGACGCTCTAAAAATCCTGGACCAAAACGAAGCCTGTTTACTAATCTTACTCGACCTGTCATCAGCATTTGACACCGTCAAACATGGCAACTTGCTAGAGCTCCTGAAACACAGAATGGGATTGTCTGGAGCTGTATTTAACTGGTTCGCCTCTTTCCTCCAAAATAGATCTCAAAGATTCAAGGTCAATCAATCCCTGTCCAACCCCATGCCAGTCACGTTAGGAGTTCAGCAAGGCTCCTCCCTCTCACCCACTCTTTTCAACCTTTTTATGGAACCACTCACCGAACTTCTAAGTCTCTCCAAGATTCACTTTCATATGTATGCAGACGACACCCAAATCTACATCAAGATCCACTCACTTGAAGACATCAAATCGCTCAACACAACTCTACAAAAAACCCAAACATGGCTGGCCGAAAACCATTTGAAACTAAACTCCCTCAAAACCGAGTTCCTCTTCATCGCTCCCCCTAACAAAGCATCCACTATCCTGGACTGGATGAAGCACTTAACAGCTCTCAAAGGACAACCTCTCATTGTCGAATCGGTGAAATCGCTAGGTGTGACTCTGGACAGTAACCTAAAGATGCAAAAGCATATCAGCGCTTCCACAAAAGGAGCTAACTTCCACATGAAGACCCTGCGAAAACTGAAACCCTCCTGCCAGCATACGATTTCAAACAAGCAGTTCAAGCCCTAGTAATCCCAAGAGTGGAATATGGGGCTGTAACCTTATGCGGCCTCCCAAGGTCGTCGACAGCCCCGCTAAGTGCTGCTATCAACTCAGCGGCGAGACTCATCACGAGCTCAAAGAGAACCTCTCACATCTCTCCAGACCTTAGAGCTCTCAACTGGCTACCGTTTGAAGCTAGAATTCATCTGAAAATCGTTTGTATGACGCACAAGGCCCTACACCACAATTCTCCGCACTACCTAGCTCAGAAACTGGTGCTCTCTGCGGGCAATAGAGCCTCCAGGAGTGCCAAGACTCTTCTACTGAAACCACAACGATTTGCCAAGAAAAAAACCTATAACTGATCCTTCTCTGGTATGGCTCCCAGGATCTGGAATGCTTTGCCCACTGAAACAAGACTGAACCCTTCCACCGCCTCCTTCAAAAAAGAAGTGAAAGCGATTCTCATGGCTAAATTCACGTGAATTTACTGACTTATTACTGTATTTTAATTACTAGTTCTGTTTTTTGAGCTCCATATTTTAATCGCTAGTTTTTTACCTTTCTGAGTATCGTATATCTGAATCACTTATAACTGCGTTTGCTATGTCTACTCTTGTTCCTACATCTGACATGTAAAGCGCTCTGATACCCGCAAGGGTCTTGTTCGCGCTATATAAAACCTTCAAAATAAATAAATAAAATAAATTCAAGATTCGTTGCTTGATTTTAAAACCGCTTTTCATAAAATATGATAGAAAACAATGCAATAAAGCACTTTCGTTGAATATGGAATTTTTAGATGTTGCATGCGCCTGGCAACATTTTTAAAAACAGCTTGGGGTTAGTAATGTAAGGATTTTAGATCTAAGACTATTTAGCTGGATATTGTTAAATACTAGGGGAATAAGGAAGAATGGATACATAGTGATATTGTGCACTCAAGTGGTTATTTGTAAAGGTGTATGATCAGTAGATTATGTCTTACCTGGAAGGATTGGGGGGGGTGACTGAGATGAATTTAATTTTTAATGTATACTTTTAAACTGCATTTATGTTCTCATGTTTTAAAGACAAGTATCTAAACATTAATAAACTTGAATTGAATTGTCAATTATCAAAAGCCATTTCTGGATTTTCAGTCACATGCATGTTGGATTCTGAGACTTGTACTTTGGTTTTAAATACTGTCATTATGTGGTCACAAACCGCCACATTCCAAGAAATGTTGGCTGGGTGTGTCACGCAATATTTTACAGTCCAGTTTGAAAACCGAGTATGTTTACATTGAAAACCAAAAGTAAGCTCTGCACAAATATTTTTGAGGATGCACCTTTTCAATTATATTGTGCACTGCTAGTGCCAATCACTTTTGCTCTTGGGAGCAGGAGCAGTGCAACTTTCCCCAACACATTTAAAAGCTGTAAAACAGATAGCAGCAGGAGAAGGAACAACAAAAGCTTCTGTAACACAAATCTAATTGGTACAACATAGGCAGCAACAGTGCGAGCTTCCGGACCTCAAGGAATAGGTGGAACTAAAGCACAGATGGAGCAACGGCAGTGCAAATGTCCCATCATCACAGAAGGGTATAACAGAGCAGTAGCAGTGAGACCATCCCTCTCTCTCAGAATAGATATGGAGTGTGGAGCAGCAGTGCAAATTTCCCTTCCTAACTGGGGATGTGCATCTTATGGATCAACATTGCAAGCTTCCTATCTCACAGGATTGGTATAAATCGGGGCGGAGGAGTTCAAGCTTAAGTTTCTCACTAAACATACACTACATGGTATTAGCAAACAAGCCTCATTCACACAAAGAAGGCAGTTGCAATGCAAACATCCCTACCCTGCCAAAAACATTCAGCACAGCAGCAGCAGTGCAAATTTCCATGGACAACAGAGAATAATCCAGTTACAGTATGAGTGGCGCGTACATTACACAATAATGTCTGGGGAAGATTCTTTTTCCACTCAGATAAGACTTAAGGCTTACGAGTGAAGGAATATACCAGGGTTGCCCATCACACTTTGCCATGAAGCACGCTTGCAGTCACTCTTTTTCATGCTTCCTGCTTTCACTGACAATGCTGTCAGCTTGCTGTCATCATTCTGTGTTTCTCATCCTGAAAATCATTGTGCTGTCATACCAATTCCTACTGTCACTGGTGCAACTCCTGTTGTTGTCATATCTTGAAGTCTTGCAAAAAGAACAATTAATGGATGGAATGCTGAGCAATGTCAAACACTCACTCCCAGTCAGAGATCTGGGCCTAAAGCCATGGTTTTTTTGCTCCCCACGCCAATCCAGTTTGGAACCAGCCATATGCAAATCAGTCTTAACCCTGCTCCCCATGGGAATAGTCCAGCCCGAACTGCCAGGCCAGGACCTCCCTGGGCCGGAAACAAACATCCTCGGACCAGTTCGGAGTATCATTCCTCATCAGCCAGGATAAGTTAAATCCAGTGGCATGGTGTGCACGGTACCCACGTCTGGACATACCAATCCCACTCAGGGTGGCAAATGCAAAAAGAACAATTGATGGACAGAATGCTGAACAATGTCAGGGTTCTGCTTGCTCTGTTCAAGGAATGATAATCAGTCGAGGAATGAGGCCTCTGGGGCATACTTTAACACCACCGACCTGCATCCACAAATGAGAAGGAATTAGATTTATCACAGTAAGTGTGCTGATGGAGCATGGAAGACACATTTTCTTGAGCTTATAGTAGCTAGGGACAAAAGGCGCCTGTATAGGCTCACTTGGATCCTTCGCTTCGAAGCGAGCCTATCTCCCATTGAAACTAAGGCAAACATGCTGGGGAATACTGTCTAAGTTCTCTAAAGTGATAAGCCAAACAAATGTCCTGTGGGACCCATTCCCTGACACTTCTACTTTTGCTTTGACAGTGTGACTACTCTATTACTAACTTGTATTACCCCCAATGTTATTGAACAAGGGTACAGGACACAATTAACCCTGGGCGTAAAACTCCGCTCGGGGAGTTTGCGGATTTTTGGCAACTCTGCGTTCCGCGTTAAACACGTAGTTGCCGGCAAACTCTGCACTCCGCAACGGAGCAGAGTTTTTTTGTGTTTGCGTGCCCAGAATGCATTTTCGCGCTCGCTGGAGCAACTTACCGGGTGCCTGCGATCAGCGACGAGATTTCCCATCCGTTCGCGAGCGCCACGAGATTTGCTAGGTGGCCGCATGGTCCAGTGAGAGTTTGCGATCGCGAACACATCATTCGGGCGCACCATTGGACTTCCGGCAGAAGTTTTGTGACGATCGCGATCCCAACCACGCAGAATTTGCAATCTGGAGAAGGTTCTCTCTTGAGCAGCATCAAAACCTTCTCGAAATGATGATTTGGATTAAAAAAACTCCTCAGATTGACATTTGGCTGTACTTTTTTGTGCAAGGAAAGAAGTGCCCCAGAGTCTCCAACCTCCTGTTCCTGTCCAGCAGGCTCCTCCCAGTGCTTTGTCCAGCTCCTGTTCACTTTTCATTTGGATTTGGAGCTGGAAGGATCCCTCTTTGTGTCTGCTGCATCATACGTCATTGGATTTGAGGACTTTTGAATTTGCACCTACATTTTTTTGTACTTTTCATTTTTTTAAATTTATTGTGGTGGGTGGCCTTTAGTTTCACTAGGGGCCTAGTTGTTTGTTTGTAAGTAATTTTTCTTCTTTTATAAAGGAAACATGTTGCACAGATCACTACATTTTCTCCAACTTTTGAAATCAATTTGCAATATTTATTTAATCACTAGCCAGCCAATAGTCTGCTAATAGGCCTTTCAGCCAGTAGGCCCAGAGCTACTCATGGGTGCATGAAACAACTGTTTCTGTGGTGTCTGTTGAATTTAAACATCGTTTAGGGCATGGATGGCATTGAATTGAAATGCAAAATGTGGATTTTTTGGTATTTCACTTTTTTTCATGTGTGTTAAATAAATGCCTTTGTTGAATGTGTGTGGTTGTTGTGTAACTTGCAAACCTTTTTTAGCACTGTGGATTTTCATTTTTGGCATTGTTGCATTAAAGCTGTGTTGTTTAGCATGCCTCCTTTGTCTGGCCAGTGTGTGAGTGTGTTTGTAATAGTGGGCCAGCATTTGCCTTGGCTGAGCCTCCCCATGTGGCCAGGGGCCATTTTGTAAAGTCTGTATCCATATAGGCCTGCTTGAGATCATTGTTTTCCAGGCCTCCTGCTTGTTGTTGTTGTGAGTGACCATGTGGCTGGTGGCCATTTTGTGGTGGTGGTAGTTAATGTGCTTTTGCCATTGACCTGCATGTCTTTTTTCCTTTGTTCCTTTTGGCTGATTGCTTCTTGTTGTGGTAGCCTGGCCATGTGGCTGGCGGCCGTTTTGTGAAGGCAGCCAGTGTGTTATTGCCATAGGCCTGCATTGTCTGTCTTCCCTTTCTTGTTGTTGTGGCCTGGCTATGTGGCTGGTGGCCATTTTGTGAAGGCAGCCAGTGTACTTTTGCCATAGGCCTACATTGTCTGTCTTCCCTTTATTGTTGTTGTGGCATGGCTATGTGGCTGGCAGCAATTTTATGAAGGCAGCCAGTGTGCTTTTGCCATAGGCCTGCATTGTCTGTCTTCCCTTTCTTCTTGTTGTGGCCTGCCTGGCCAAGTGGCTGGCAGCCATTTTGTGAAGGCAACCAGTGTGCTTTTGCCATAGGCCTGCATTGTCTGTCTTCCCTTTCTTGTTGTTGTGGCCTGGCCATGTGGCTGGCGACCATTTTGTTAAGGCAGCCAGTGTGCTTTTGCAATAGGCCTGCATTGTCTGTCTTCCCTTTCTTGTTGTTGTGGCCTGGCTATGTGGCTGGCGGCCATATTGAGAAGGGGCAGCCAGTGTGCTTCTGCATTAGGCCTGCATGTCTTTCCTTTGTTCCTCTTGGCTTATTGCTTCTATCCATTGTCAGCTGCAGCTCCCTGATGCTGAATCCCATGTGATGCACAATGCCAAACCGGGTCCGTTACATATGTATTTTTGTTGTTGTTCTTCTTCTTTCCTATCCTTCCTGAGTGTACTGCACACTAGTTCACCAACCATGAAAGCCCTTGTTGTTGTCAAAGTCTCACAAATGAATACACTGTATTGTTATGTTTTTTTAATAACTGAGGTAATAAATGTAATAATATTAATAACACTAACAAGTGTGACCACACACTAAGTTATATATTATATTTGTTTGTTTGTACTAGTAGTAATTGAACCACAAGAATGAATGCCACGTTTCACTGATGTTCTACTTGCTTCTTTGCTTTTAGGTGCACAAAAGAGGAGGAGACGAGATCACCCATTGTACTGCCAGACAGAAGTCCTGCTGTGCACAACATCACGTGACGTGTTACCACAGACATCTCTTCAACTTGTGCCACTGCGTCCTGCTGACATCTTCAAGATATCCCCAAAGAAATGTACCAGGTCCAGTACCAAGAAAGTTGCCAGTGAGAAGTAGGCACTGCCACTTACCAAGACCGGTATGTTGCCCAAGACCTTTTTTGGGAAACCAAAAATTGTGACTGCAGCAGCGGTGTCCGGGGAGCAAGCTGGGAGCAGCACCCCCGCATCAGTGGACCCACCCCACCAACCTAGGCCCAAGCCCATGTCTGTTGCAGAGGCAGCCAGTCTAATCACGAGTCCAACGCCGACGAGCAGTGATGTTGAAATTGACTTATCATTATCGCAAAGTAGCACCCAATCAATGTAGGAAACTCAAATAAGTGGGCATCAACAGCCGCAACCACCCCCAATAGTAGTTGTTCCTCCTGAAGTAGGGGCAGTTCAGGAGATCGAGCTTCCTGCAGAGGAAGAAGAAGAGCAAGCCACTCTTTCAGAAGATCCATTGTCTTCCAGATCCCCAGCAAGGAAAAGGAGGGTTAGTCCATCAACTTCTTCTCCAAGCCCACCTTCTGATGATCTAGACACCACTTGGATCCCGCCTCAGTCTGAGTTGGAGACACGCCACGCCCATGAGACAAGGCTAGGGAAAGGGAAGGCTCCAGAAAGCCTTAGAGTTATGGAGGTAGATGTAGAAGAGGAGGATGATGACGAACCAGTCATCATGGACATTAGTCCCGCCCCAGTGGAGACTGACAGTACCCCATCCCAAATTGCTGTGAGGGATGTGGCACAGATACCACCAACACAGATGATACCACCAACACCACCTCCAGCTTCCATATTTCCCCGGCAGCAACCTACATCCACCACAACCATCTAAGTAGAAGTAGGCACTGCTGAGAGTCAAACTTCACGCTCACCTACCAGTTCATCAGACATTGCAAGTGGCACCAGCAGCGCCAGAAAGTTGACCTCCCCAGTTTGGGACTTCTTTTCGGTTAGCAGGAAGGAGGTGAACATTGCTATATGCTCCATTTGTGGACAAGGTGTTAGTCGGGGTAAACTTGGTACAAACTATGGTACCAGAGGCCAAACAACCCATGTGAGAAAACACCACTTGATACAGTGGGAGGCGCACCTTAGCGGCCAAAAAACTGCACGTGTTGTTGGTGGAGGGGATGAAGAAGAAGATCCGATCACGGTGGAAGGTGAACAAGAGGGAGACATTTTTTCTGTTAGACAAAGCAGCCCTGTTCCCAGCAGTGCAGTGGTACCGCCCGTATCATCATCAGTAACATCGCAATTGCACAAGAGTCAGGCTGAGACACCAAGGGGTCCCAGGCAAGAGAGTACCGCAATGAAAAAATGTGCGTTGAGCCTAAAATCTGGCATCAAAGGTCACCTGCATCAGTGGCACCAGAAAAGAAAAAAATCAAGGCTACCATTATCAGCATGTTTAGGTCCGAGGGGCAGTACGAACGCAACCACCCAATGGCACGTTTGTACAACATGAAGCTGGCTAAAATGTTAGCACTGGACCTCCTCCCTTTTTCTTTTGTGGAAGGGGTGGGTTTTCTTGAATTTGTGACAGCCATCTGCCCAAAATGGAAGGATCCCAGCCGGTCCTATTTTGCCAGAGTTGACTACATCATGACGTGCTAGAATTGCTTGGACAAGCTCTGCAGCAGAGTGCTGTTCACACTATCCACCTAACAACAGACATGTGGACCAGTTGCCAAGCCACTGATTACATGTGCATCACTACACACTGGATCTCTTTTGTGGGGGTTAGAGAAAAGCTATCTCCAGCAGGTGTTGTTGACACTGCTGAGATTTTTAATGCCACTTGGAAACATGCAACTGTAGCCATGTTCGCCATGGAGAAATCTCATACTGCTGCAAACATTTTGGAAGACATTGACAGCAAGGTCTTTGAATGGCTGCAACCAAGAGGGCTTAACATTGGTTTTGTTGCCACAAACAATGGCAGTAATATAGTTAAGGCCATGGCCGATGGTGGCTATTTCAGGGTCCTGTGTTTGGTGCACTGCACTAACATCATTGTTCAAGACTTTCTGAAAAAAGACATAGTCAGCAACTTACTGACCACCTGCAGAAGACTCTGCACACATTTAAGCCATTCTTCTAAAGCCTGGAAGCAGCTGAGGATCATTCAATGTGATAATAGCATGCCAGTTAAAGCACTCATCCAGGAGGTGCCAACACATTGGAATTCAACTTATTACATGCTTGAACGACTGTTTGAGCAGTACAGACCAATCAATGAATATTTCATGCAATGAGGGGATGCTACTGTGAAAGGCATGATCATTGAGATGGACCAATGGGGCATAGTTAAATGCCTGACAGAGATGCTACTTCCTTTCAAGCTCTTCACACGTGAAGTCAGCAAGGAGGACTGTTCTGTGGGCCAAGCTATCCCATTGTTTCACATGCTACAGGAACAGCTGAAGGGGGTGTCTGCAAAGTACGCAGGTGTGGAGAAAAAAAAAGAAGCATATGAATTGGTGGAGAGCTTAACCCTTCACTTATCTGAAAATACAAAGGTGCAAAGAGGCATTGTGTCATCCAACCATTACATTTGTGCCACAATTCTGGATCCACAGTAGAAATCATTACTGCACACTTTCGTTCCTTTTTCAGATAGGGATGTTGTCAACTACAAAACTTGGATAGCTGTGGAAGCCAGTCACTTAGAAAAAGAACGGCCGGGAATTAGAGGCCCGCTACTCCAGGGCACAACAAGTACTGCAGGGCTGAAGGCTTTAAGTTCAACTTCAGAGCCTGAAGGCAGTGCGGTTGGCTCACAGCAGCCACAACCACGAACAACACCAAGAACAACATCAACAACAACAACAAGAACAGGAGCATCAGCCCCAAAATCAGCACAGGAATGGTTTCTACAGCAAGGGCTTGATAAGTCCAGTGCTGAGGCAAAGGCAAAAGAGGCCGAGCAAAGCGGGGCACCCATGAGCATTGAACAGATGGTCCAGGCCTATCTGCATGACCCAACAGAGGTCTACTTTGATCAAAACCCATTGCTGTATTGGTATGGGAAAAGGCGCCAATAGCCAGTGCTCAGCAGGCTGGCGATAAACTATCTGGCTTGCCCTGTCGCAAGTGTCTCTTCTGAGCGTGTTTTCAGTGCTGCTGGTGCCGCTTTGACAGCGAGAAGGACCAGTCTCTCACCCCAAAACGTGGAGAGGTTAACCATGATCAAAATGAATCAGCACTTTATACCACTGGATTTCACCATACCTGAAGTAGCAAAGCAGGAAGATGATGACGCCGACTCAGGTCGTGGATGTAGTGTGTTAGGTGACCTACTTCTGGGCTAACCACCAGAGTTTGAGGACGTGCTCTACTTCCCTGACAACTAGGCGTTCGAGTCAACTCAAGCTCCTTTCTTTCTTCCTTTTTGAAGCACAAAAAAAACATATAGCTGAGGAACATCATTTACTTTATATTTGTGTGTGTCACTGTCTTTCTAGTTCACAAATCCATCCTGACCGTCACACTCAATTATTGCTGAATTGGAGTTGCAACTGCAGTCAGTGAAGAAGTCCACTCCTGACTCTCCCTAAAGCCATTTCCCTCATGCCAGACATTGGATGGATAATACAACAAATGTAAAATGTGTGCCTGCCTCCAAACCTGGGCCCTGACTGTATAAATCCTTTCTGAGCCTAGAGGGACTGCCCCGGAAGAACAGGTAAATGTGATGGCATGCATTGCACACGCTAAGTGATTGTTGTTTGTTGTGCATGATGCTATTATTCTGAATCTACACACAAAAAAAGTGACTCAAGTCAATCTTTCCCTTCTTGTTGTTCAATAACAAAATTGTACTACTGCAGGCCGTTCCATTGCATTTTTGAGTCGGGATGAGTCTGGAGTCTGCAAGATTCAGTTGGGAGTCGGGACACTGTTGGTTCAGAGTTGGGCACCATACCATACTCGCAGTCAGAGTCAAGAGGATCAGAGATGATTGATGGAACGAATAACTCAGGGCGTGAAGTGGCCTAAAGGTAAACAACAACACCAGACTAGACCTACATGCTTGTGTTGTGGTGGTGGTGTGAATGACAGTGGTGCATTGATTTTTTAAATTAATTTGGAAAATGCTATGTTGCTGTGTGTGTGTGGGCTCAGTGCTACTGCTGTCTAGCTCAAATTCGAAACTAAGTGGCAGTTGGGTGGGGGGTCCTGTTCCTGTTGTTGGAGGTAACTAACTGCCAGACATGATTTAACCATGTCACCTCTGAAAGTCATCTTGTTTCACTCCTCCTTAATTATGCAGTTTAACTTTTCTCCTTGATTTTTCAATATCCTTTTTGTTTTTCCATCCACAGGCCCTTTATTACCCTGCGCCATACTAAGAAAAACAACTCACACTTATCTTACCAAACCGCATCCGCCAGGCAACAAAATTGATGGACGGACAGTCCAAGGAATCACCAAGAGGAATGCGGAGAGATGCAACTCCAAATTTGGCAAAAATATAGTACAGTAACAGTATCTTCTTCATTTGATTCATTTTTTTTCTTCAATCATTACAGCTGTGTGTGTTGTTTGTTTGCTTATATTTTACTCCTACATACATTTTACCTTTATTTGCGATCTTTCAAAGGAAGCCCGGTACAACAGAACATTATGTTTGTATGTAATTTGGGTGTCTTCGGGGGCAGACAGGCAATTGCATTATTAAAATACTGCCCTGTACTAGTCTAGTACTACTCCTCATCATGCATGCATTTTCTTTTTCTCCCTCAACAGATTTATGATGGTCAGTTGCAAAGATGAATGTGTTGTCCATGTGTAGTGTTTGTCTTTGTCAAACCTTTCCCTCAAATCCCCCTTCCCAACCATTCATCAAACCCCAACCCTCTTCCCCCAGGCTGTGTGATTTATATTGAGGTGTGACTAAATAAAATTTACACCAATAATTGATCACACACCTGCTGGGGCGGATGTGGTGAAAGCAACACTAACTCAAGGCAGGGCGAGGATCTTCTTCTTCTCTAAGTATATAAATAAATAAATATATATATATATATATATATTCACTGAAAATTAGCATTTAAAAAACCTTTGAAATTCACTGAAAAAACCATAGGTTTCAGGCACGTTATAGTTAGAAATTAGCATTTAAAAACCTTACAAATTCACTGAAAAAACCATAGGTTTTAGGGACAGTTATAGTTAGTTGGACATTGCACTCGTACAAAACCCGTGAAATTCCCCCGTTATAGTTAGTTCAGGTAACTATAACTCACGCCCCGCAATGCACTGCTGATGACGTCACATATTACATCACTCATGACATGGTCAGTGACATCACTGATGACATCACTGTGGGACCTTGTGGGACCCCCTGAGCAGACCTAGGGGGTCAGGGTGTTTCTACCCTGCCCCCTTTGTGCATTTTGCACACTTGTTTCTTGTGTTTTTTTTTTTTAATCGGCGGGATCCGCGCACCCTAAGCGCATCCCGCAGATTTAAAAAAAAAAAATGCTTTTTTCTGCCCAGGGGGTCCTTGTGGGACCCCCTGAGCAGACCTAGGGGGTCAGGGTGTTTCTACCCTACCCCCTTTGTGCGTTTTGCACACTTGTTTCTTGTGCTTTTTTTTTTTAATCAGCGGGATCCGCGCACCCTAAGCGCATCCCGCCGTTTAAAAAAAAAATGCTTTTCTGCCCAGGGGGTCCTTGTGGGACCCCTGAGCAGACCTAGGGGTCAGGGTGTTTCTACCCTGCCCCCTTTTGCGCTTTGCGCACTTGTTTCTGTCCCTCGGTTCTACCGAGGACAAAATGCCTGCCAACACTTCCTGATTTGGAGTGTTGACAGCCACTTGACAGCCAATTAGCATGCAGCTCATGATCGGGAGGGTACGCGGACCCTACTCGGCCAAAGATATATATGTGACTTTACTTTTGATTTTCTCAGGAACTACTGAACTGATTTACACCATTTAAGCAAATGGCACGACAATGAACCAAGGGCTACCTTTTTGCCAAATTTGGTGTAATTCCGTTCAGCAGTTCGGGCTGTAGCCGCGATGAACGGTTCCTATGGAAAAATGAATTAGGAAAACGCGTTTTGGGACCCCCTTTTTTCTCGGCCCCGCTGACGAATCACCCCGAGACTTTCAGGATAGGAGCGGACCGGAGCGCCCCAACAAGTTGGAAGCTTTCGCGAAGATTCGTCAACCGGCGCCAACGTTATTTCAAATAGAATGTTGCGGATTTCCTATGGAAAATAGGTCCTAACTATAACTATCTACTGGCGACCGCCAGTAGATAATATATATATATATATATATCCACAATAAAAGTTGCCCTCGAAGGAAAAGGCCTCACTGGTGGGTTTTCACAGTCATTTAATGCAGGTGCAGTCGGCAGAACAAAACAGAGTAAATCCATTAAAAATACAGCCTTACGCATTTCGGGTCTCACACGCCCTTGGTCACAGGCAAGGCAAGGAAAACAAACGAGCTGATAGCGGTTCCTCTTTTAAATTCAATGCATGTCCCGCCCACATGGGCCTCAAAGCATTATGGTATTTGGAGTCCCGTATCATTTCACCACAGTGGGTCAACCCGTTGTTTCACAATTTGAGCCAAAATAACATCCCAGTGGATTGGCATCACTCCATCAGTCTGCTCTCTGCCAATATCCAGCCTAAATTAAAGACACCCACCAGTCCATGCAGACATGCTCATACTGTCTGCTGGTCTGCGTTTCAGTGGCGGGCAATTTCCACGGCTGGACGTGCTGTTGTAAATCCACAATAAAGGTTGCCCTCGAAGGAAAAGGCCTCACTGGTGGGTTTTCACAGTCATTTAATGCAGGTGCAGTCGGCAGAACAAAACAGAGTAAATCCATTAAAAATACAGCCTTACGCGTTTCGGGTCTCACACGCCCTTGGTCACAGGCAAGGCAAGGAAAACAAACGAGCTGATAGCGGTTCCTCTTTTAAATTCAATGCATGTCGCGCCCACATGGGCCTCAAAGCATTATGGTATTTGGAGTCCCGTATCATTTCACCACAGTGGGTCAACCCGTTGTTTCACAATTTGAGCCAAAATAACATCCCAGTGGATTGGCATCACTCCATCAACCTGCTCTCTGCCAATATCCAGCCTAAATTAAAGACACCCACCAGTCCATGCAGACACGTTCATACTGTCTGCTGGTCCGCGTTTCAGTGGCGGCAAAATTTCCACAGCTGGACGTGCCGTTGTAAATCCACAATAAAGGTTGCCCTCGAAGGAAAAGGCCTCACTGGTGGGTTTTCACAGTCATTTAATGCAGGTGCAGTCGGCAGATCAAAACAGAGTAAATCCATTAAAAATACAGCCTTACGCGTTTCGGGTCTCACATGCCCTTGGTCACAGGCAAGGCATGGAAAACAAACGAGCTGATAGCGGTTCCTCTTTTAAATTCAATGCATGTCCCGCCCACATGGGCCTCAAAGCATTATGGTATTTGGAGTCCCGTATCATTTCACCACAGTGGGTCAACCCGTTGTTTCACAATTTGAGCCAAAATAACATCCCAGTGGATTGGCATCACTCCATCAGTCTGCTCTCTGCCAATATCCAGCCTAAATTAATGACACCCACCAGTCCATGCAGACACGCTCATACTGTCTGCTGGTCCGCGTTTCAGTGGCGGGCAATTTCCACGGCTGGACGTGCTGTTGTAAATCCACAATAAAGGTTGCCCTCGAAGGAAAAGGCCTCACTGGTGGGTTTTCACAGTCATTTAATGCAGGTGCAGTCGGCAGAACAAAACAGAGTAAATCCATAAAAAATACAGCCTTACGCGTTTCGGGTCTCACACGCCCTTGGTCACAGGCAAGGCAAGGAAAACAAACGAGCTGATAGCGGTTCCTCTTATAAATTCAATGCATGTCGCGCCCACATGGGCCTCAAAGCATTATGGTATTTGGAGTCCCGTATCATTTCACCACAGTGGGTCAACCCGTTGTTTCACAATTTGAGCCAAAATAACATCCCAGTGGATTGGCATCACTCCATCAACCTGCTCTCTGCCAATATCCAGCCTAAATTAAAGACACCCACCAGTCCATGCAGACACGCTCATACTGTCTGCTGGTCCGCGTTTCAGTGGCGGGCAATTTCCACGGCTGGACGTGCCGTTGTAAATCCACAATAAAGGTTGCCCTCGAAGGAAAAGGCCTCACTGGTGGGTTTTCACAGTCATTTAATGCAGGTGTAGTCGGCAGAACAAAACCGAGTAAATCCATTAAAAATACAGCCTTACGCGTTTCGGGTCTCACACGCCCTTGGTCACAGGCAAGGCAAGGAAAACAAACGAGCTGATAGCGGTTCCTCTTTTAAATTCAATGCATGTCCCGCCCACATGGGCCTCAAAGCATTATGGTATTTGGAGTCCCGTATCATTTCACCACAGTGGGTCAACCCGTTGTTTCACAATTTGAGCCAAAATAACATCCCAGTGGATTGGCATAACTCCATCAGCCTGCTCTCTGCCAATATCCAGCCTAAATAAAAGACACCCACCATTCCATGCAGACACGCTCATACTGTCTGCTGGTCCGCGTTTCAGTGGCGGGCAATTTCCACGGCTGGACGTGCCGTTGTAAATCCACAATAAAGGTTGCCCTCGAAGAAAAAGGCCTCACTGGTGGGTTTTCATAGTCATTTAATGCAGGTGCAGTCGGCAGCAAAAAACAGAGTAAATCCATTAAAAATACAGCCTTACGCGTTTCGGGTCTCACACGCCCTTGGTCACAGGCAAGGCAAGGAAAACAAACGAGCTGATAGCGGTTCCTCTTTTAAATTCAATGCATGTCCCGCCCACATGGGCCTCAAAGCATTATGGTATTTGGAGTCCCATATCATTTCACCACAGTGGGTCAACCCGTTGTTTCACAATTTGAGCCAAAATAACATCCCAGTGGATTGGCATCACTCCATCAGCCTGCTCTCTGCCAATATCCAGCCTAAATTAAAGACACCCACCAGTCCATGCAGACACGCTCATACTGTCTGCTGGTCCGCGTTTCAGTGGCGGGCAATTTCCACGGCTGGACGTGCTGTTGTAAATCCACAATAAAGGTTGCCCTCGAAGGAAAAGGCCTCACTGGTGGGTTTTCACAGTCATTTAATGCAGGTGCAGTCGGCAGAACAAAACAGAGTAAATCCATTAAAAATACAGCCTTACGCGTTTCGGGTCTCACACGCCCTTGGTCACAGGCAAGGCAAGGAAAACAAACGAGCTGATAGCGGTTCCTCTTTTAAATTCAATGCATGTCGCGCCCACATGGGCCTGAAAGCATTATGGTATTTGGAGTCCTGTATCATTTCACCACAGTGGGTCAACCCGTTGTTTCACAATTTGAGCCAAAATAACATCCCAGTGGATTGGCATCACTCCATCAACCTGCTCTCTGCCAATATCCAGCCTAAATTAAAGACACCCACCAGTCCATGCAGACACGCTCATACTGTCTGCTGGTCCGCGTTTCAGTGGCGGGCAATTTCCACAGCTGGACGTGCCGTTGTAAATCCACAATAAAGGTTGCCCTCGAAGGAAAAGGCCTCACTGGTGGGTTTTCACAGTCATTTAATGCAGGTGCAGTCGGCAGATCAAAACAGAGTAAATCCATTAAAAATACAGCCTTACGCGTTTCGGGTCTCACATGCCCTTGGTCACAGGCAAGGCATGGAAAACAAACGAGCTGATAGCGGTTCCTCTTTTAAATTCAATGCATGTCCCGCCCACATGGGCCTCAAAGCATTATGGTATTTGGAGTCCCGTATCATTTCACCACAGTGGGTCAACCCGTTGTTTCACAATTTGAGCCAAAATAACATCGCAGTGGATTGGCATCACTCCATCAGTCTGCTCTCTGCCAATATCCAGCCTAAATTAAAGACACCCACCAGTCCATGCAGACACGCTCATACTGTCTGCTGGTCCGCGTTTCAGTGGCGGGCAATTTCCACGGCTGGACGTGCTGTTGTAAATCCACAATAAAGGTTGCCCTCGAAGGAAAAGGCCTCACTGGTGGGTTTTCACAGTCATTTAATGCAGTTGCAGTCGGCAGAACAAAACAGAGTAAATCCATTAAAAATACAGCCTTACGCGTTTCGGGTCTCACACGCCCTTGGTCACAGGCAAGGCAAGGAAAACAAACGAGCTGATAGCGGTTCCTCTTTTAAATTCAATGCATGTTGCGCCCACATGGGCCTCAAAGCATTATGGTATTTGGAGTCCCGTATCATTTCACCACAGTGGGTCAACCCGTTGTTTCACAATTTGAGCCAAAATAACATCCCAGTGGATTGGCATCAGTCCATCAACCTGCTCTCTGCCAATATCCAGCCTAAATTAAAGACACCCACCAGTCCATGCAGACACGCTCATACTGTCTGCTGGTCCGCGTTTCAGTGGCGGGCAATTTCCACGGCTGGACGTGCCGTTGTAAATCCACAATAAAGGTTGCCCTCGAAGGAAAAGGCCTCACTGGTGGGTTTTCACAGTCATTTAATGCAGGTGTAGTCGGCAGAACAAAACCGAGTAAATCCATTAAAAATACAGCCTTACGCATTTCGGGTCTCACACGCCCTTGGTCACAGGCAAGGCAAGGAAAACAAATGAGCTGATAGCGGTTCCTCTTTTAAATTCAATGCATGTCCCGCCCACATGGGCCTCAAAGCATTATGGTATTTGGAGTCCCGTATCATTTCACCACAGTGGGTCAACCCGTTGTTTCACAATTTGAGCCAAAATAACATCCCAGTGGATTGGCATCACTCCATCAGCCTGCTCTCTGCCAATATCCAGCCTAAATAAAAGACACCCACCATTCCATGCAGACACGCTCATACTGTCTGCTGGTCCGCGTTTCAGTGGCGGGCAATTTCCACGGCTGGACGTGCCGTTGTAAATCCACAATAAAGGTTGCCCTCGAAGAAAAAGGCCTCACTGGTGGGTTTTCACAGTCATTTAATGCAGGTGCAGTCGGCAGAACAAAAGAGAGTAAATCCATTAAAAATACAGCCTTACGCGTTTCGGGTCTCACACGCCCTTGGTCACAGGCAAGGCAAGGAAAACAAACGAGCTGATAGCGGTTCCTCTTTTAAATTCAATGCATGTCCCGCCCACATGGGCCTCAAAGCATTATGGTATTTGGAGTCCCGTATCATTTCACCACAGTGGGTCAACCCGTTGTTTCACAATTTGAGCCAAAATAACATCCCAGTGGATTGGCATCACTCCATCAGCCTGCTCTCTGCCAATATCCAGCCTAAATTAAAGACACCCACCAGTCCATGCAGACACGCTCATACTGTCTGCTGGTCCGCGTTTCAGTGGCGGGCAATTTCCACGGCTGGACGTGCCGTTGTAAATCCACAATAAAGGTTGCCCTCGAAGGAAAAGGCCTCACTGGTGGGTTTTCACAGTCATTTAATGCAGGTGCAGTCGGCAGAACAAAACAGAGTAAATCCATTAAAAATACAGCCTTACGCGTTTCGGGTCTCACACGCCCTTGGTCACAGGCAAGGCAAGGAAAACAAACGAGCTGATAGCGGTTCCTCTTTTAAATTCAATGCATGTCCCGCCCACATGGGCCTCAAAGCATTATGGTATTTGGAGTCCCGTATCATTTCACCACAGTGGGTCAACCCGTTGTTTCACAATTTGAGCCAAAATAACATCCCAGTGGATTGGCATCACTCCATCAGCCTGCTCTCTGCCAATATCCAGCCTAAATTAAAGACACCCACCAGTCCATGCAGACACGCTCATACTGTCTGCTGGTCCGCGTTTCAGTGGCGGGCAATTTCCACGGCTGGACGTGCCGTTGTAAATCCACAATAAAGGTTGCCCTCGAAGGAAAAGGCCTCACTGGTGGGTTTTCACAGTCATTTAATGCAGGTGCAGTCGGCAGAACAAAACAGAGTAAATCCATTAAAAATACAGCCTTACGCGTTTCGGGTCTCACACGCCCTTGGTCACAGGCAAGGCAAGGAAAACAAACGAGCTGATAGCGGTTCCTCTTTTAAATTCAATGCATGTCCCGCCCACATGGGCCTCAAAGCATTATGGTATTTGGAGTCCCGTATCATTTCACCACAGTGGGTCAACCCGTTGTTTCACAATTTGAGCCAAAATAACATCCCAGTGGATTGGCATCACTCCATCAGCCTGCTCTCTGCCAATATCCAGCCTAAATTAAAGACACCCACCAGTCCATGCAGACACGCTCATACTGTCTGCTGGTCCGCGTTTCAGTGGCGGGCAATTTCCACGGCTGGACGTGCCGTTGTAAATCCACAATAAAGGTTGCCCTCGAAGGAAAAGGCCTCACTGGTGGGTTTTCACAGTCATTTAATGCAGGTGCAGTCGGCAGAACAAAACAGAGTAAATCCATTAAAAATACAGCCTTACGCGTTTCGGGTCTCACACGCCCTTGGTCACAGGCAAGGCAAGGAAAACAAACGAGCTGATAGCGGTTCCTCTTTTAAATTCAATGCATGTCCCGCCCACATGGGCCTCAAAGCATTATGGTATTTGGAGTCCCGTATCATTTCACCACAGTGGGTCAACCCGTTGTTTCACAATTTGAGCCAAAATAACATCCCAGTGGATTGGCATCACTCCATCAGCCTGCTCTCTGCCAATATCCAGCCTAAATTAAAGACACCCACCAGTCCATGCAGACACGCTCATACTGTCTGCTGGTCCGCGTTTCAGTGGCGGGCAATTTCCACGGCTGGACGTGCCGTTGTAAATCCACAATAAAGGTTGCCCTCGAAGGAAAAGGCCTCACTGGTGGGTTTTCACAGTCATTTAATGCAGGTGCAGTCGGCAGAACAAAACAGAGTAAATCCATTAAAAATACAGCCTTACGCGTTTCGGGTCTCACACGCCCTTGGTCACAGGCAAGGCAAGGAAAACAAACGAGCTGATAGCGGTTCCTCTTTTAAATTCAATGCATGTCCCGCCCACATGGGCCTCAAAGCATTATGGTATTTGGAGTCCCGTATCATTTCACCACAGTGGGTCAACCCGTTGTTTCACAATTTGAGCCAAAATAACATCCCAGTGGATTGGCATCACTCCATCAGCCTGCTCTCTGCCAATATCCAGCCTAAATTAAAGACACCCACCAGTCCATGCAGACACGCTCATACTGTCTGCTGGTCCGCGTTTCAGTGGCGGGCAATTTCCACGGCTGGACGTGCCGTTGTAAATCCACAATAAAGGTTGCCCTCGAAGGAAAAGGCCTCACTGGTGGGTTTTCACAGTCATTTAATGCAGGTGCAGTCGGCAGAACAAAACAGAGTAAATCCATTAAAAATACAGCCTTACGCGTTTCGGGTCTCACACGCCCTTGGTCACAGGCAAGGCAAGGAAAACAAACGAGCTGATAGCGGTTCCTCTTTTAAATTCAATGCATGTCCCGCCCACATGGGCCTCAAAGCATTATGGTATTTGGAGTCCCGTATCATTTCACCACAGTGGGTCAACCCGTTGTTTCACAATTTGAGCCAAAATAACATCCCAGTGGATTGGCATCACTCCATCAGCCTGCTCTCTGCCAATATCCAGCCTAAATTAAAGACACCCACCAGTCCATGCAGACACGCTCATACTGTCTGCTGGTCCGCGTTTCAGTGGCGGGCAATTTCCACGGCTGGACGTGCCGTTGTAAATCCACAATAAAGGTTGCCCTCGAAGGAAAAGGCCTCACTGGTGGGTTTTCACAGTCATTTAATGCAGGTGCAGTCGGCAGAACAAAACAGAGTAAATCCATTAAAAATACAGCCTTACGCGTTTCGGGTCTCACACGCCCTTGGTCACAGGCAAGGCAAGGAAAACAAACGAGCTGATAGCGGTTCCTCTTTTAAATTCAATGCATGTCCCGCCCACATGGGCCTCAAAGCATTATGGTATTTGGAGTCCCGTATCATTTCACCACAGTGGGTCAACCCGTTGTTTCACAATTTGAGCCAAAATAACATCCCAGTGGATTGGCATCACTCCATCAGCCTGCTCTCTGCCAATATCCAGCCTAAATTAAAGACACCCACCAGTCCATGCAGACACGCTCATACTGTCTGCTGGTCCGCGTTTCAGTGGCGGGCAATTTCCACGGCTGGACGTGCCGTTGTAAATCCACAATAAAGGTTGCCCTCGAAGGAAAAGGCCTCACTGGTGGGTTTTCACAGTCATTTAATGCAGGTGCAGTCGGCAGAACAAAACAGAGTAAATCCATTAAAAATACAGCCTTACGCGTTTCGGGTCTCACACGCCCTTGGTCACAGGCAAGGCAAGGAAAACAAACGAGCTGATAGCGGTTCCTCTTTTAAATTCAATGCATGTCCCGCCCACATGGGCCTCAAAGCATTATGGTATTTGGAGTCCCGTATCATTTCACCACAGTGGGTCAACCCGTTGTTTCACAATTTGAGCCAAAATAACATCCCAGTGGATTGGCATCACTCCATCAGCCTGCTCTCTGCCAATATCCAGCCTAAATTAAAGACACCCACCAGTCCATGCAGACACGCTCATACTGTCTGCTGGTCCGCGTTTCAGTGGCGGGCAATTTCCACGGCTGGACGTGCCGTTGTAAATCCACAATAAAGGTTGCCCTCGAAGGAAAAGGCCTCACTGGTGGGTTTTCACAGTCATTTAATGCAGGTGCAGTCGGCAGAACAAAACAGAGTAAATCCATTAAAAATACAGCCTTACGCGTTTCGGGTCTCACACGCCCTTGGTCACAGGCAAGGCAAGGAAAACAAACGAGCTGATAGCGGTTCCTCTTTTAAATTCAATGCATGTCCCGCCCACATGGGCCTCAAAGCATTATGGTATTTGGAGTCCCGTATCATTTCACCACAGTGGGTCAACCCGTTGTTTCACAATTTGAGCCAAAATAACATCCCAGTGGATTGGCATCACTCCATCAGCCTGCTCTCTGCCAATATCCAGCCTAAATTAAAGACACCCACCAGTCCATGCAGACACGCTCATACTGTCTGCTGGTCCGCGTTTCAGTGGCGGGCAATTTCCACGGCTGGACGTGCCGTTGTAAATCCACAATAAAGGTTGCCCTCGAAGGAAAAGGCCTCACTGGTGGGTTTTCACAGTCATTTAATGCAGGTGCAGTCGGCAGAACAAAACAGAGTACATCCATTAAAAATACAGCCTTACGCGTTTCGGGTCTCACACGCCCTTGGTCACAGGCAAGGCAAGGAAAACAAACGAGCTGATAGCGGTTCCTCTTTTAAATTCAATGCATGTCCCGCCCACATGGGCCTCAAAGCATTATGGTATTTGGAGTCCCGTATCATTTCACCACAGTGGGTCAACCCGTTGTTTCACAATTTGAGCCAAAATAACATCCCAGTGGATTGGCATCACTCCATCAGCCTGCTCTCTGCCAATATCCAGCCTAAATAAAAGACACCCACCAGTCCATGCAGACACGCTCATACTGTCTGCTGGTCCGCGTTTCAGTGGCGGGCAATTTCCACGGCTGGACGTGCCGTTGTAAATCCACAATAAAGGTTGCCCTCGAAGGAAAAGGCCTCACTGGTGGGTTTTCACAGTCATTTAATGCAGGTGCAGTCGGCAGAACAAAACAGAGTAAATCCATTAAAAATACAGCCTTACGCGTTTCGGGTCTCACACGCCCTTGGTCACAGGCAAGGCAAGGAAAACAAACGAGCTGATAGCGGTTCCTCTTTTAAATTCAATGCATGTCCCGCCCACATGGGCCTCAAAGCATTATGGTATTTGGAGTCCCGTATCATTTCACCACAGTGGGTCAACCCGTTGTTTCACAATTTGAGCCAAAATAACATCCCAGTGGATTGGCATCACTCCATCAGCCTGCTCTCTGCCAATATCCAGCCTAAATTAAAGACACCCACCAGTCCATGCAGACACGCTCATACTGTCTGCTGGTCCGCGTTTCAGTGGCGGGCAATTTCCACGGCTGGACGTGCCGTTGTAAATCCACAATAAAGGTTGCCCTCGAAGGAAAAGGCCTCACTGGTGGGTTTTCACAGTCATTTAATGCAGGTGCAGTCGGCAGAACAAAACAGAGTAAATCCATTAAAAATACAGCCTTACGCGTTTCGGGTCTCACACGCCCTTGGTCACAGGCAAGGCAAGGAAAACAAACGAGCTGATAGCGGTTCCTCTTTTAAATTCAATGCATGTCCCGCCCACATGGGCCTCAAAGCATTATGGTATTTGGAGTCCCGTATCATTTCACCACAGTGGGTCAACCCGTTGTTTCACAATTTGAGCCAAAATAACATCCCAGTGGATTGGCATCACTCCATCAGCCTGCTCTCTGCCAATATCCAGCCTAAATTAAAGACACCCACCAGTCCATGCAGACACGCTCATACTGTCTGCTGGTCCGCGTTTCAGTGGCGGGCAATTTCCACGGCTGGACGTGCCATTGTAAATCCACAATAAAGGTTGCCCTCGAAGGAAAAGGCCTCACTGGTGGGTTTTCACAGTCATTTAATGCAGGTGCAGTCGGCAGAACAAAACAGAGTAAATCCATTAAAAATACAGCCTTACGCGTTTCGGGTCTCACACGCCCTTGGTCACAGGCAAGGCAAGGAAAACAAACGAGCTGATAGCGGTTCCTCTTTTAAATTCAATGCATGTCCCGCCCACATGGGCCTCAAAGCATTATGGTATTTGGAGTCCCGTATCATTTCACCACAGTGGGTCAACCCGTTGTTTCACAATTTGAGCCAAAATAACATCCCAGTGGATTGGCATCACTCCATCAGCCTGCTCTCTGCCAATATCCAGCCTAAATTAAAGACACCCACCAGTCCATGCAGACACGCTCATACTGTCTGCTGGTCCGCGTTTCAGTGGCGGGCAATTTCCACGGCTGGACGTGCCGTTGTAAATCCACAATAAAGGTTGCCCTCGAAGGAAAAGGCCTCACTGGTGGGTTTTCACAGTCATTTAATGCAGGTGCAGTCGGCAGAACAAAACAGAGTAAATCCATTAAAAATACAGCCTTACGCGTTTCGGGTCTCACACGCCCTTGGTCACAGGCAAGGCAAGGAAAACAAACGAGCTGATAGCGGTTCCTCTTTTAAATTCAATGCATGTCCCGCCCACATGGGCCTCAAAGCATTATGGTATTTGGAGTCCCGTATCATTTCACCACAGTGGGTCAACCCGTTGTTTCACAATTTGAGCCAAAATAACATCCCAGTGGATTGGCATCACTCCATCAGCCTGCTCTCTGCCAATATCCAGCCTAAATTAAAGACACCCACCAGTCCATGCAGACACGCTCATACTGTCTGCTGGTCCGCGTTTCAGTGGCGGGCAATTTCCACGGCTGGACGTGCCGTTGTAAATCCACAATAAAGGTTGCCCTCGAAGGAAAAGGCCTCACTGGTGGGTTTTCACAGTCATTTAATGCAGGTGCAGTCGGCAGAACAAAACAGAGTAAATCCATTAAAAATACAGCCTTACGCGTTTCGGGTCTCACACGCCCTTGGTCACAGGCAAGGCAAGGAAAACAAACGAGCTGATAGCGGTTCCTCTTTTAAATTCAATGCATGTCCCGCCCACATGGGCCTCAAAGCATTATGGTATTTGGAGTCCCGTATCATTTCACCACAGTGGGTCAACCCGTTGTTTCACAATTTGAGCCAAAATAACATCCCAGTGGATTGGCATCACTCCATCAGCCTGCTCTCTGCCAATATCCAGCCTAAATTAAAGACACCCACCAGTCCATGCAGACACGCTCATACTGTCTGCTGGTCCGCGTTTCAGTGGCGGGCAATTTCCACGGCTGGACGTGCCGTTGTAAATCCACAATAAAGGTTGCCCTCGAAGGAAAAGGCCTCACTGGTGGGTTTTCACAGTCATTTAATGCAGGTGCAGTCGGCAGAACAAAACAGAGTAAATCCATTAAAAATACAGCCTTACGCGTTTCGGGTCTCACACGCCCTTGGTCACAGGCAAGGCAAGGAAAACAAACGAGCTGATAGCGGTTCCTCTTTTAAATTCAATGCATGTCCCGCCCACATGGGCCTCAAAGCATTATGGTATTTGGAGTCCCGTATCATTTCACCACAGTGGGTCAACCCGTTGTTTCACAATTTGAGCCAAAATAACATCCCAGTGGATTGGCATCACTCCATCAGCCTGCTCTCTGCCAATATCCAGCCTAAATTAAAGACACCCACCAGTCCATGCAGACACGCTCATACTGTCTGCTGGTCCGCGTTTCAGTGGCGGGCAATTTCCACGGCTGGACGTGCCGTTGTAAATCCACAATAAAGGTTGCCCTCGAAGGAAAAGGCCTCACTGGTGGGTTTTCACAGTCATTTAATGCAGGTGCAGTCGGCAGAACAAAACAGAGTAAATCCATTAAAAATACAGCCTTACGCGTTTCGGGTCTCACACGCCCTTGGTCACAGGCAAGGCAAGGAAAACAAACGAGCTGATAGCGGTTCCTCTTTTAAATTCAATGCATGTCCCGCCCACATGGGCCTCAAAGCATTATGGTATTTGGAGTCCCGTATCATTTCACCACAGTGGGTCAACCCGTTGTTTCACAATTTGAGCCAAAATAACATCCCAGTGGATTGGCATCACTCCATCAGCCTGCTCTCTGCCAATATCCAGCCTAAATTAAAGACACCCACCAGTCCATGCAGACACGCTCATACTGTCTGCTGGTCCGCGTTTCAGTGGCGGGCAATTTCCACGGCTGGACGTGCCGTTGTAAATCCACAATAAAGGTTGCCCTCGAAGGAAAAGGCCTCACTGGTGGGTTTTCACAGTCATTTAATGCAGGTGCAGTCGGCAGAACAAAACAGAGTACATCCATTAAAAATACAGCCTTACGCGTTTCGGGTCTCACACGCCCTTGGTCACAGGCAAGGCAAGGAAAACAAACGAGCTGATAGCGGTTCCTCTTTTAAATTCAATGCATGTCCCGCCCACATGGGCCTCAAAGCATTATGGTATTTGGAGTCCCGTATCATTTCACCACAGTGGGTCAACCCGTTGTTTCACAATTTGAGCCAAAATAACATCCCAGTGGATTGGCATCACTCCATCAGCCTGCTCTCTGCCAATATCCAGCCTAAATAAAAGACACCCACCAGTCCATGCAGACACGCTCATACTGTCTGCTGGTCCGCGTTTCAGTGGCGGGCAATTTCCACGGCTGGACGTGCCGTTGTAAATCCACAATAAAGGTTGCCCTCGAAGGAAAAGGCCTCACTGGTGGGTTTTCACAGTCATTTAATGCAGGTGCAGTCGGCAGAACAAAACAGAGTAAATCCATTAAAAATACAGCCTTACGCGTTTCGGGTCTCACACGCCCTTGGTCACAGGCAAGGCAAGGAAAACAAACGAGCTGATAGCGGTTCCTCTTTTAAATTCAATGCATGTCCCGCCCACATGGGCCTCAAAGCATTATGGTATTTGGAGTCCCGTATCATTTCACCACAGTGGGTCAACCCGTTGTTTCACAATTTGAGCCAAAATAACATCCCAGTGGATTGGCATCACTCCATCAGCCTGCTCTCTGACAATATCCAGCCTAAATTAAAGACACCCACCAGTCCATGCAGACACGCTCATACTGTCTGCTGGTCCGCGTTTCAGTGGCGGGCAATTTCCACGGCTGGACGTGGCGGTGTAAATCCACAATAAAGGTTGCCCTCGAAGGAAAAGGCCTCACTGGTGGGTTTTCACAGTCATTTAATGCAGGTGCAGTCGGCAGAACAAAACAGAGTAAATCCATTAAAAATACAGCCTTACGTGTTTCGGGTCTCACACGCCCTTGGTCACAGGCAAGGCAAGGAAAACAAACGAGCTGATAGCGGTTCCTCTTTTAAATTCAATGCATGTCCCGCCCACATGGGCCTCAAAGCATTATGGTATTTGGAGTCCCGTATCATTTCACCACAGTGGGTCAACCCGTTGTTTCACAATTTGAGCCAAAATAACATCCCAGTGGATTGGCATCACTCCATCAGCCTGCTCTCTGACAATATCCAGCCTAAATTAAAGACACCCACCAGTCCATGAAGACATGCTCATACTGTCTGCTGATCCGCGTTTCAGTGGCGGGCAATTTCCACGGCTGGACGTGCCGTTGCAAATCCACAATAAAGGTTGCCCTCGAAGGAAAAGGCCTCACTGGTGGGTTTTCACAGTCATTTAATGCAGGTGCAGTCGGCAGAACAAAACAGAGTACATCCATTAAAAATACAGCCTTACGCGTTTCGGGTCTCACACGCCCTTGGTCACAGGCAAGGCAAGGAAAACAAACGAGCTGATAGCGGTTCCTCTTTTAAATTCAATGCATGTCCCGCCCACATGGGCCTCAAAGCATTATGGTATTTGGAGTCCCGTATCATTTCACCACAGTGGGTCAACCCGTTGTTTCACAATTTGAGCCAAAATAACATCCCAGTGGATTGGCATCACTCCATCAGCCTGCTCTCTGCCATTATCCAGCCTAAATAAAAGACACCCACCAGTCCATGCAGACACGCTCATACTGTCTGCTGGTCCGCGTTTCAGTGGCGGGCAAATTCCACGGCTGGACGTGCCGTTGTAAATCCACAATAAAGGTTGCCCTCGAAGGAAAAGGCCTCACTGGTGGGTTTTCACAGTCATTTAATGCAGGTGCAGTCAGCAGAACAAAACAGAGTAAATCCATTAAAAATACAGCTGTGAGAAGTTGGCCTGGCATATGCTGTCCACTAATTATAGTGGGCACCTTGCACCAGTCCAAATCGACTCTTATGGTAGGTAGGTTAAAGACAACCTTATTGAAAGCTATCCTAGTGGTAGCTGTGGAGAGCAGCCTTCAGGCTAAGTCTTGAAGGAATGTAAAGCAGCTTGTTTTACCAGTCTATAATCTCTTGAGTGACCAAATGAAAGAGCACCACACCAGGTATATATTCAAAATATATGTATTTATTACTAAACACACCCCTCTAGTCTCTTTATGAGGCTAGAGTTCAAGTACATAGGTTA